>OY720681.1:124936851-126263975 GCA_963170755.1 Amphimallon solstitiale | reverse complement strand
AAGAGATAGAACGTTTTTCTTTGAACGAGAGTGTTCCCAGTGAAAATCTGTATAAGGTAGACCTATTAAATCATGCTAAATCGACATTTTTTTTGAAACTTTAAACGCGAATATCTCGGAAACGGTAAGAGATAGAGCGCTTTTCTTTGAACGAGAGTGTTCCCAGTGAAAATCTCTATATGATAGACCTATTAAATCCAGCTAAATCGACATCTTTTTTCGAAACTTTAAACGCGAGTATCTCGAAAACGGTAAGAGACAGACGTTTTTCTTTGAACGAGAGTGTTCCCAGTGAAAATCTGTATATGATAGACCTATTAAATCCTGCTAAATCGACATTTTTTTCGAAACATTAAACGCGAATATCTCGGAAACGGTAAGAGATAGAGCGTTTTTCTTTGAACGAGAGTGTTCCCTGTATAAGGTGGACCTATTAAATCATGCTAAATCGACATTTTTTCGAAACTTTAAACGCGAATATCTCGGAAACGGCAAGAGATAGAACGTTTTTCTTTGAACGAGAGTATTCCCTGTATAAGGTAGACCTATTAAATCATGCTATATCGACATTTTTTTTCGAAACTTTAAACGCGAATATCTCGGAAACGGTAAGAGGTAGAATGTTCTTCGTTGAACGAGAGTGTTCCCAGTGAAAATCGGTAGAAGATAGACCTATTAAGTCCTGCTAAATCGACATTTTTTTCCGAAACTTTAAACGCGAATATCTCGGAAACGGTAAGAGGTAGAATGTTCTTCGTTGAACGAGAGTGTTCCCAGTGAAAATCGGTAGAAGATAGACCTATCAAGTCCTGCTAAATCGACATTTTTTTCCGAAACTTTAAACGCGAATATCTCGGAAACGGTAAGAGATAGACCGTTTTTCTTTGAACGAGAGTGTTCCCAGTGAAAATCTGTATAAGATAGACCTATTAATTCCTGCTAAATCGACATTTTTTCGAAACTTTAAACGCAAATATCTCGGAAACGGTAAGAGACAGACGTTTTTCTTTGAACGAGAGTGTTCCCAGTGAAAATCTGTATATGATAGACCTATTAAATCCAGCTAAATCGACATCTTTTTTCGAAACTTTAAACGCGAGTATCTCGGAAACGGTAAGAGATAGAACGTTTTTCTTTGAACGAGAGTGTTCCCAGTGAAAATCTGTATAAGATAGACGTATTAAATTCTGCTAAATCGATATTTTTTTCGAAACTTTAAACGCGAATATCTCGGAAACTGTAAGAGATAGAACGTTTTTCTTTGAACGAGAGTGTTCCCAGTGGAAATCTGTATAAGATAGACCTATTAAATCCTGCTAAATCGCCATTTTTTCTTCGAAACTTTAAACGCGAATATCTCGGAAACGGTAACAGATAGAACGTTTTTCTTTGAACGAGAGTGTTCTCAATGAATATCTGTATAGGACAGACCTATTAAATCCTGCTAAATCGATTTTTTTTCGAAAATTTAAACGCTAATATCTCGGAAACGGTAAGAGATAGAACGTTCTTCGTTGAACGAGAGTGTTTCCAGTGAAAATCTGTAGAAGATAGACCTATTAAGTCCTGCTAAATCGAAATTTTTTTCCGAAACTTTAAACGCGAATATCTCGGAAACGGTAAGAGATAGAACGTTTTTCTTTGAACGAGAGTGTTCCCAGTGAAAATCTGCATAAGATAAACCTATTAAATCCTGCTAATTCGACATTTTTTTTCTAAACTTTAAACGCGAATATCTCGGAAACGGCAAGAGATAGAACGTTTTTCTTTGAAGGAATGTGTTCTCAGTGAAAATTTGTATAAGATAGACCTATTAAATCCTGCTAAATCGACATTTTTTTCGAAACTTTAAACGCGAATATCTCGAAAACGGTAAGAGATAGAACGTTTTTCTTTGAACGAGAGTGTTCCCAGTGAAAGTCTGTATAAGATAGACCTATTAAATCCTGCTAAATCGACTTTTTTTTCGAAACTTTAAACGCTAATATCTCGGAAACGGTAAGAGACAGATCGTTTTTCTTTGAACGAGAGTGTTCCCAGTGAAAATCTGTATAAGATAGACCTAATCCTGCTAAATCGACATTTTTCCCGAAAAATTAAACGCGAATAACTCGGAAACGGTAAGAGATAGAACGTTTTTCTTTGAACGAGAGTGTTCCCAATGAAAATCTGTATAAGATAGACCTATTATATCCTGCTAAATCAACATTTTTTTCGAGACTTTAAACGCGAATATCTCGGAAACGGCAAGAGATAGAGCGTTTTTCTTTGAACGAGAGTGTTCCCAGTGAAAATCTGCATAAGATAAACCTATTAAATCCTGCTAAATCGACATTTTTTTTCTAAACTTTAAACGCGAATATCTCGGAAACGGCAAGAGATAGAACGTTTTTCTTTGAAGGAATGTGTTCCCAGTGAAAATCTGTATAAGATAGACCTATTAAATCCTGCTAAATCGACATTTTTTTCGAAACTTTAAACGCGAATATCTCGGAAACGGTAAGAGATAGAACGTTTTTCTTTGATCGAGATTGTACCCAGTGAAAATCTGTATAAGATAGACCTATTATATCCTGCTAAATCAACATTTTTTTCGAGACTTTAAACGCGAATATCTCGGAAACGGTAAGAGATAGAACCTTTTTCTTTGAAAGAGAGTGTTCCCAGTGAAAATCTGTATAAGATAGACCTATTAAATCCTACTAAATCGACATTTTTTTCGAAACTTTAAACGCGAATATCTCGGAAACGGTAAGAGATAGAGCGTTTTTCTTTGAACGAGAGTGTTCCCAGTGAAAATCTGCATAAGATAAACCTATTAAATCCTGCTAAATCGACATTTTTTTCCTAAACTTTAAACGCGAATATCTCGGAAACGGCAAGAGATAGAAGGTTTTTCTTTGAACGAGAGTGTTCCCAGTGAAAATCTGTATAAGATAGACCTATTAAATCCTGCTAAATCGACATTTTTTTTCGAAACTTTAAACGTGAATTTCTCGGAAACGGTAAGAGATAGAACGTTTTTCTTTGAACGAGGGTGTTCCCAGTGAAAATCTGTATAAGATAGACCTATTAAATCCTGCGAAATCGACATTTTTTTCGAAACCTTAAACGCGAATATCTCGGAAACGGTAAGAGATAGAACGTTTTTCTTTGAACGAGATTGTTCCCAGTGAAAATCTGTATAAGATAGACATATTAAATCCTGCTAAATCGACATTTTTTTCGAAACTTTAAACGCGAATATCTCGGAAACGGTAAGAGATAGAACGTTTTTCTTTGAACGAGAGTGTTCCCAGTGAAAGTCTGTATAAGATAGACCTATTAAATACTGCTAAATCGACATTTTTCGAAACTTTAAACACGAATATCTCGGAAACGGTAAGAGATAGAACGTTTTTCTTTGAACGACATTGTACCCAGTGAAAATCTGTATAAGATAGACCTATTATATCCTGCTAAATCAACATTTTTTTCGAGACTTTAAACGCGAATATCTCGGAAACGGCAAGAGATAGAGCGTTTTTCTTTGAACGAGAGTTTTCCCAGTGAAAATCTGCATAAGATAAACCTATTAAATCCTGCTAAATCGACATTTTTTTTCTAAACTTTAAACGCGAATATCTCGGAAACGGCAAGAGATAGAACGTTTTTCTTTGAAGGAATGTGTTCCCAGTGAAAATTTGTATAAGATAGACCTATTAAATCCTGCTAAATCGACATTTTTTTCGAAACTTTAAACGCGAATATCTCGAAAACGGTAAGAGATAGAACGTTTTTCTTTGAACGAGAGTGTTCCCAGTGAAAGTCTGTATAAGATAGACCTATTAAATCCTGCTAAATCGACTTTTTTTTTCGAAACTTTAAACGCGAATATCTCGGAAACGGTAAGAGACAGAACGTTTTTCTTTGAACGAGAGTGTTCCCAGTGAAAATCTGTATAAGATAGGCCTAATCCTGCTAAATCGACATTTTTTCCGAAAAATTAAACGTGAATTTCTCGGAAACGGTAAGAGATAGAACGTTTTTCTTTGAACGAGGGTGTTCCCAGTGAAAATCTGTATAAGGTAGACCTATTAAATCCTGCTAAATCGACATTTTTTTTGAAATTTTAAACGCGAATATCTCGGAAACGGCAAGAGATAGAAAGTTTTTCTTTGAACGAGAGTGTTCCCAGTGAAAATCTGTATAAGATAGACTTATTAAATCCTGCTAAATCGACATTGTTTTTCGAAACTTTAAACGCGAATATCTCGGAAACGGTAAGAGATAGAACGTTTTTCTTTGAACGAGAGTGTTCCCAATGAAAATCTGTATAGGATAGACCTATTAAATCCTGCTAAATCGATTTTTTTCCGAAAATTTAAACGCTAATATCTCGGAAACGGTGTGAGATAGAACGTTCTTCGTTGAACGAGAGTGTTCCCAGTGAAAATCTGTAGAAGATAGACCTATTAAGTCCTGCTAAATCGACATTTTTTTTGAAATTTTAAACGCGAATATCTCGGAAACGGCAAGAGATAGAAAGTTTTTCTTTGAACGAGAGTGTTCCCAGTGAAAATCTGTATAAGATAGACTTATTAAATCCTGCTAAATCGACATTTTTTTTCGAAACTTTAAACGCGAATATCTCGGAAACGGTAAGAGATAGAACGTTTTTCTTTGAACGAGAGTGTTCCCAGTGAAAATCTGTAGAATGTTCTTCGTTGAACGAGAGTGTTCCCAGTGAAAATCTGTATAAGATAGACCTATTAAGTCCTGCTAAATCGACATTTTTTTCCGAAACTTTAAACGCGAATATCTCGGAAACGGCAAGAGATAGAACGTTTTTCTTTGAACGAGAGAGTTCCCAGTGAAAATCTGTATAAGGTAGACCTATTAAATCCTGCATATCGACATTTTTTCGAAACTTTAAACGCGAATATCTCGGAAACGGTAAGAGATAGAACGTTTTTCTTTGAACGAGAGTGTTCCCAGTGAAAATCTGTATAAGATAGACCTAATCCCGCTAAATCGACATTTTTTCCGAAAAATTAAACGTGAATTTCTCGGAAACGGTAAGAGATAGAACGTTTTTCTTTGAACGAGGGTGTTCCCAGTGAAAATCTGTATAAGGTAGACCTATTAAATCCTGCTAAATCGACATTTTTTTTGAAATTTTAAACGCGAATATCTCGGAAACGGCAAGAGATGGAAAGTTTTTCTTTGAACGAGAGTGTTCCCAGTGAAAATCTGTATAAGATAGACTTATTAAATCCTGCTAAATCGACATTGTTTTTCGAAACTTTAAACGCGAATATCTCGGAAACGGTAAGAGATAGAACGTTTTTCTTTGAACGAGAGTGTTCCCAATGAAAATCTGTATAGGATAGACCTATTAAATCATGCTAAATCGATTTTTTTCCGAAAATTTAAACGCTAATATCTCGGAAACGGTATGAGATAGAACGTTCTTCGTTGAACGAGAGTGTTCCCAGTGAAAATCTGTAGAAGATAGACCTATTAAGTCCTGCTAAATCGACATTTTTTTTGAAATTTTAAACGCGAATATCTCGGAAACGGCAAGAGATAGAAAGTTTTTCTTTGAACGAGAGTGTTCCCAGTGAAAATCTGTATAAGATAGACTTATTAAATCCTGCTAAATCGACATTTTTTTTCGAAACTTTAAACGCGAATATCTCGGAAACGGTAAGAGATAGAACGTTTTTCTTTGAATGAGAGTGTTCCCAGTGAAAGTCTGTATAAGATAGACCTATTAAATACTGCTAAATCGACATTTTTTTTGAAACTTTAAACGCGAATATCTCGGAAACGGTAAGAGATAGAACGTTTTTCTTTGAACGACATTGTACCCAGTGAAAATCTGTATAAGATAGACCTATTATATCCTGCTAAATCAACATTTTTTTCGAGACTTTAAACGCGAATATCTCGGAAACGGCAAGAGATAGAGCGTTTTTCTTTGAACGAGAGTGTTCCCATTGAAAATCTGCATAAGATAAACCTATTAAATCCTGCTAAATCGACATTTTTTTTCTAAACTTTAAACGCGAATATCTCGGAAACGGCAAGAGATAGAACGTTTTTCTTTGAAGGAATGTGTTCCCAGTGAAAATTTGTATAAGATAGACCTATTAAATCCTGCTAAATCGACATTTTTTTCGAAACTTTAAACGCGAATATCTCGGAAACGGTAAGAGATAGAACGTTTTTCTTTGATCGAGATTATACCCAGTGAAAATCTGTATAAGATAGACCTATTATATCCTGCTAAATCAACATTTTTTTCGAGACTTTAAACGCGAATATCTCGGAAACGGTAAGAGATAGAACCTTTTTCTTTGAAAGAGAGTGTTCCCAGTGAAAATCTGTAGAATGTTCTTCGTTGAAAGAGAGTGTTCCCAGTGAAAATCTGTATAAGATAGACCTATTAAGTCCTGCTAAATCGACATTTTTTTCCGAAACTTTAAACGCGAATATCTCGGAAACGGCAAGAGATAGAACGTTTTTCTTTGAACGAGAGTGTTCCCAGTGAAAATCTGTATAAGGTAGACCTATTAAATCCTGCATATCGACATTTTTTCGAAACTTTAAACGCGAATAGGGTAAAGGGTATAGTCGTTGGCACTCTGACAGTGATTGGCACACTTATCATTTTTTTATATTTAATAAGAAATCTGTTATAGTCAGGGAATTTTAATTTTTCTTTTCTTACAATATAGAATCTGTTCTATGTTGTGTCAAAAATTCGTTTTCTTAGGTTTGTAGCAGATCTAGTGAGACTTCTGTCAATAAAATGCATATCTGAATAGCCGCGCAACTGAGCTTATATAAACAAGTACACTAAGGTACTTGTGGTTGGTTTTAGTGAAAAACTACTTTATTTTGAGTCCGAAAATACTGTGGTAAGTTTTAATTTATTTTAAAGATGTTAATTTACTGTAACAACCGCTTTACTTGCTGTATATTGCTGTAAATACTTTTATTTTGACATGCCAATTACTATATTAGTAAAAACGATTCAAATCAGTGATTGGCATCTTGGTGCCAATCACTGGCTTGGTGTTAAACATGTCAAAACAGTCATTGGCATGTGCTAATAACTATACAATTTTTGTGTCAATAACTATATTTTTAGCGGGAAATTTAAACGTTTACCTACCTAGGTATAAATACCTTTCCATTAATCGTTTATCTAAAACATTGTTCAAAAAACTTATTTTACTTACTTAGTGCGTAGTTAGGTAACCTAAATAAGAATTATTTCGATAAAATTTTAACTGCAGCGTAGGTATTTTTAAAAGTCTCTTTTTTCTACATTTAATATGCCCAAAGTTGTCAAAGGTTCAAAATATAATAAAAGTTACAACGAGGAAAATGTTCAAAATGCTCTAACTGCAATAAGAACATGGGTGGAGCAAAAAAATGGCTTATTATACATACGGCGTTCCTCCGGCAACACTGCAATTTCGTCTAAGTGACAAATTTCAAAAAATTGAAGATGGGCCTACTCCGTATTTAACTAAAATTGAAGAGGATGTTCTTGTTAATTGGATTGTTACTTGTCATGAAAAGGAATTTCCCAGACGCAAGGACGACGTATTAGTATCAGTGAAAGATTTTCTAGACAAGACTCCTCGCCAAACGCCTTTTAAAAATAATTTACCGGGAGATGGCTGGTACAAAGCATTTTTAAAAAGACATTCGCAACTGACATCTAGAACATCTGAAGCAGTAACAGCAGCTAGTTCCATTATTAGCGAAAGGGATATCAAGTCGTGGTTTGAGAAGATTGAAAAATATTTAAAAGAAAAAGATCTTTTTGCTATACTCAAAAATTCTAATCGTGTTTTTAATGGAGATGTAACAAATTTTCAGTTGTGTCCTAAAACAAAAAAAGTATCAGCCCCGCGCGGCGCACGTAATGTTTATGAGGTAGACCAGGGACAAGCAAAATCTACTCTAACAGTCATGCTTTGTTTTTCATCATCGGGATTAATAATACCGCCCATGATAATCTATCCCTACAAAAGATTGCCTGACAGAATTTTAAAATCTGTGCCACAGGATTGGGGAATTGGGCGGAGTGATAATGGATGGATGAAGGCTGAACTTTTTTACAAATATATTGCTAATATTTTTCATCCATATTTAGTAAAAAATAATGTCGATTTCCAAGTGATTTTGTTTGTAGATGGACACTCAACACATTTGACGTACAATTTAAGCAAACTGTGCACAGAACTTCAAATAGTACTAATTGCTCTTTATCCAAACTCTACGCGTCTTCTTCAGCCAGCCGACGTAGCTGCTTTCAAACCATTAAAATCTGCTTGGCAAAAATGTGTCTCTAACTGGCGTCGGAACCACTTGACTGAAGCGCTGACGAGAGAAAACTTTGCCGAAATTTTTGAAAGCGCTCTTCATTCAATTAAAAAAGAAACACTGAAAAATGGATTTCGAGCTTGTGGTTTGCAGCCTTGGAATTGCAACGCATTAGATTTTACAGTGTCTTGGAAAAGTCAGAACTGAAAAGGCTGGTGAACCTAACGATAATTTTGTTATAAAAAGTATAAAGATATTGTTGAGAATCAAGCAGTCACGAATGCATGTGATGGAAATTACATATCTGGAAGTAAAGATCAATCGTTGATAATGAAACAACTTGTAACCAAATTTCATCCAGTAAATTGTATTAACAAAGTTAACTATGATATCCAGCTCTTCAAAAAAATGAAACTTGTGAGAATCTTTCTGCTATATTATCCCCAGAAAAGTGGAGTATTAATGAATTGGATATTATTTTTAAGAAATATGTACCTGAAAATAATTGTGATGTGGAACAAAATGTACTTGATGATAAGACTGCAACTGAATTAGTTTATGATGTTCATTCTAAAAATTCTGAACGTGACACAAAGACTGACATTACTGTTATAGACTTTGTCAATATAAAGGAAAGCGAAGTACAATTAGATAAAATTGATCTAGAAATAGGGGATGAATATTATCAATATAATCAAGTTGATGACAACACTAAACAAGAAAAACAGTATTATCAAACTAAAGACACGAACAGTATTATTATCAAGCTAATGACAATATCAAAGAAGACAAAGAGTATTACCAGTATAATGGCAATAAAAAAGAAGATAACATTTCATTTTTGTTTAAAAGTGGACCAGACGCAAATGAAAGGAGTATGACAGATATTTTAAAGTTCTTAAAGAGTAATCAAATAAAAATTAAGCGTGCCAATCACTGTGGATAGATGTGCTAATGAATGTGTTACGTATGCCAATTACTATATTTTTTTGCATTTTTACTTAAAAAAATATGCAAAAATTTACTGTTAAACATTTAACAACAAATACAATTGTCATTAAATTAAGCATAAAATGAACTACTATTCTACATATTATTCTTGTTTTACAAGTTTGAAATTTATCCAATACCATTTAAAATACTTATCAAAACAGCTTAAGGTGCCAATGACTGTACTCTTTACCCTATCTCGGAAACGGTAAGAGATAGAACGTTTTTCTTTTAACGAGAGTGTTCCCAGTGAAAAAATGTGTATGATAGACCTATTAAATCCTGCTAAATCGACATTTTTTCGAAACATTAAACGCGAATATCTCGCAAACGGTAAGAGATAGAACGTTTTTCTTTGAACGAGAGTGTTCCCAGTGAAAATCTGTATAAGGTAGACCTATTAAATCATGCTCAATCGTCATTTTTTTCGAAACTTTAAACGCTAATATCTCGGAAACGGTAAGAGATAGAACGTTCTTCGTTGAACGAGAGTGTTCCCCGTGAAAATCTGTAGAAGATAGACCTATTAAGTCCTGCTAAATCGACATTTTTTTCCGAAACTGTAAACGCGAATATCTCGGAAACGGTAAGAGGTAGAATGTTCTTCGTTGAACGAGAGTGTTCCCAGTGAAAATCTGTATAAGCTAGACCTATTAAGTCCTGCTAAATCGACATTTTTTTCCGAAACTCTAAACGCGAATATCTCGGAAACGGTAAGAGGTAGAATGTTCTTCGTTGAACGAGAGTGTTCCCAGTGAAAATCGGTAGAAGATAGACCTATTAAGTCCTGCTAAATCGACATTTTTTCCGAAACTTTAAACGCGAATATCTCGGAAACGGTAAGAGGTAGAATGTTCTTCGTTGAACGAGAGTGTTCCCAGTGAAAATCGGTAGAAGATAGACCTATTAAATCCTGCTAAATCGACATTTTTTCGAAACTTTAAATGCAAATATCTCGGAAACGGTAAGAGATATACAGTTTTTCTTTGAACGAGAGTGTTCCCAGTGAAAATCTGTATATGATAGACCTATTAAATCCAGCTAAATCGACATCTTTTTTCGAAACTTTAAACGCGAGTATCTCGGAAACGGTAAGAGATAGAACGTTTTTCTTTGAACGAGAGTGATCCCAGTGAAAATCTGTATAAGATAGACGTATTAAATTCTGCTAAATCGACATTTTTTTCGAAACTTTAAACGCGAATATCTCGGAAACTGTAAGAGATAGAACGTTTTTCTTTGAACTAGAGTGTTCCCAGTGGAAATCTGTATAAGATAGACCTATTAAATCCTGCTAAATCGCCATTTTTTCTTCGAAACTTTAAACGCGAATATCTCGGAAACGGTAACAGATAGAACGTTTTTCTTTGAACGAGAGTGTTCCCAATGAATATCTGTATAGGATAGACCTATTAAATCCTGCTAAATCGATTTTTTTTCGAAAATTTAAACGCTAATATCTCGGAAACGGTAAGAGATAGAACGTTCTTCGTTGAACGAGAGTGTTTCCAGTGAAAATCTGTAGAAGATAGACCTATTAAGTCCTGCTAAATCGAAATTTTTTTCCGAAACTTTAAACGCGAATATCTCGGAAACGGTAAGAGATAGAACGTTTTTCTTTGAACGAGAGTGTTCCCAGTGAAAATCTGTATAAGGTAGACCTATTAAATCATGCTAAATCGACATTTTTTTTGAAACTTTAAACGCGAATATCTCGGAAACGGCAAGAGATAGAACGTTTTTCTTTGAACGAGTGTGTTCCCAGTGAAAATCTGTATAAGGCAGACCTATTAAATCATGCTAAATCGACATTTTTTTCGAAACTTTAAACGCGAATATCTCGGAAACGGTAAGAGATAGAACGTTTTTCTTTGAACGAGAGTGTTCCCAGTGAAAATCTGTATAAGATAGACCTATTAAATCATGCTAAATCGACATTTTTTCGAAACTTTAAACGCAAATATCTCGGAAACGGTAAGAGACAGACGTTTTTCTTTGAACGAGAGTGTTCCCAGTGAAAATCTGTATATGATAGACCTATTAAATCCTGCTAAATCGACATTTTTTTCGAAACATTAAACGCGAATATCTCGGAAACGGTAAGAGATAGAGCGTTTTTCTTTGAACGAGAGTGTTCCCTGTATAAGGTAGACCTATTAAATCATGCTAAATCGACATTTTTTTCGAAACTTTAAAAGCGAATATCTCGGAAACGGCAAGAGATAGAACGTTTTTCTTTGAACGACAGTATTCCCTGTATAAGGTAGACCTATTAAATCATGCTATATCGACATTTTTTTTCGAAACTTTAAACGCGAATATCTCGGAAACGGTAAGAGGTAGAATGTTCTTCGTTGAACGAGAGTGTTCCCAGTGAAAATCTGTAGAAGATAGACCTATTAAGTCCTGCTAAATCGACATTTTTTTCCGAAACTTTAAACGCGAATATCTCGGAAACGGTAAGAGGTAGAATGTTCTTCGTTGAACGAGAGTGTTCCCAGTGAAAATCGGTAGAAGATAGACCTATTAAGTCCTGCTAAATCGACATTTTTTTCCGAAACTTTAAACGCGAATATCTCGGAAACGGTAAAAGATAGACCGTTTTTCTTTGAACGAGAGTGTTCCCAGTGAAAATCTGTATAAGACAGACCTATTAATTCCTGCTAAATCGACATTTTTTCGAAACTTTAAACGCAAATATCTCGGAAACGGTAAGAGACAGACGTTTTTCTTTGAACGAGAGTGTTCCCAGTGAAAATCTCTATATGATAGACCTATTAAATCCAGCTAAATCGACATCTTTTTTCGAAACTTTAAACGCGAGTATCTCGGAAACGGTAAGTGATAGAACGTTTTTCTTTGAACGAGAGTGTTCCCAGTGAAAATCTGTATAAGATAGACGTATTAAATTCTGCTAAATCGATATTTTTTTCGAAACTTTAAATGCGAATATCTCGGAAACTGTAAGAGATAGAACGTTTTTCTTTGAACGAGAGTGTTCCCAGTGGAAATCTGTATAAGATAGACCTATTAAATCCTGCTAAATCGCCATTTTTTCTTCGAAACTTTAAACGCGAATATCTCGGAAACGGTAACAGGTAGAACGTTTTTCTTTGAACGAGAGTGTTCCCAATGAATATCTGTATAGGATAGACCTATTAAATCCTGCTAAATCGATTTTTTTTCGAAAATTTAAACGCTAATATCCCGGAAACGGTAAGAGATAGAACGTTCTTCGTTGAACGAGAGTGTTTCCAGTGAAAATCTGTAGAAGATAGACCTATTAAGTCCTGCTAAATCGAAATTTTTTTCCGAAACTTTAAACGCGAATATCTCGGAAACGGTAAGAGATAGAACGTTTTTCTTTGAACGAGAGTGTTCCCAGTGAAAATCTGTATAAGGTAGACCTATTAAATCATGCTAAATCGACATTTTTTTTGAAACTTTAAACGCGAATATCTCGGAAACGGCAAGAGATAGAACGTTTTTCTTTGAACGAGTGTGTTCCCAGTGAAAATCTGTATAAGATAGACTTATTAAATCCTGCTAAATCGACATTTTTTTTCGAAGCTTTAAACGCGAATATCTCGGAAACGGTAAGAAATAGAACGTTTTTCTTTGAACGAGAGTGTTCCCAGTGAAAATCTGTATAAGGCAGACCTATTAAAACATACTAAATCGACATTTTTTTCGAAACTTTAAACGCGAATATCTCGGAAACGGTAAGAGATAGAGCGTTTTTCTTTGAACGAGAGTGTTCCCAGTGAAAATCTGTATAAGATAGACCTATTAAATCCTGCTAAATCGATTTTTTTTCGAAAATTTAAACGCTAATATCTCGGAAACGCTAAGAGATAGAACGTTCTTCGTTGAACGAGAGTGTTCCCAGTGAAAATCTGTATAAGATAGACCTAAAAATGATAAAACAAATTCGAGCACGGAAGGCTTACATGACAGTAAAGACAATGATGACGACGAACCAACAACAGATTATATGCAAACAAACGTT
Source organism: Amphimallon solstitiale (assembly GCA_963170755.1). NCBI lineage: Eukaryota > Metazoa > Arthropoda > Insecta > Coleoptera > Scarabaeidae > Amphimallon > Amphimallon solstitiale. The sequence goes on along the minus strand of OY720681.1, from coordinate 126,250,651 downwards.
TTACCTACATTAATAGAAGCAGATTTATTGAAAAAACTAAATTTTCATCTAGAAAAAAGAATAAATGAACTGGAAGAAATTATTAAACTTCTAAAACAAAATAACTCTTTAAAATCTGCAAATAAAAACGAAATGCCTAGTCAAGTAGAAAAGAAAACATATAAAGACGTTACAGCAAAAGAAATAAACATTTCTTATGAAACAAAAAACTGTGATATAAACAAGGTCGATAGAGAATTGAATGCTGAAGTATCTACAGGGGAAAAATTAGCTGAGCGAATGACAAATGAGAGTAAGAATACAGAAAACAGGCAATTTCCAAAAAATAAATATAAGAAACCAATTATTGGAAGTAATCAATCGGCAATAAAAACATTAGCAAAATTGGGATATCTACATGTATATCGGTTATCTTCGGATACTACAACGGAAGATATAATTCAACATCTAAAAAAAACCGCGCCAGAAATCAACTTTGGATGCGAAGAATTAAAGAGAGATGAACTACGAGCATCGTTTAAAGTGTCATTTCCCATGGACTTTGTTAAACGGGTGTATGAACCGGGTTTGTGGCCTGCAGGCACAGCGGTGAGACGGTTCGTTTTCCGGAAGTCTGGGGATTTTCGCAGGGACACTCCGAGGATCGGCCCATTGTAAGTAAAGACATTAATCTTTTGACAATTGCTAACTTAAATGTGCAATCAATTAATAATAAAATTGACCAACTGGAATTATTTCTAGTTGATAACCATATTGACATACTGTGCGTGACGGAACATTGGCTTTCCAAAAAGACAGTGGAGATATTTAAAATAAATGGATACAGTGTTTGTAGTTGCTATTATAGGGATGGCCGGAGAGGTGGTGGCGCACTGGTTTTGTCAAGGGACATGTACACTGCAGCGGCAGCTATTATTGAAATTAATGAACTGTCGCAAATAAACCATGTTGAAATTGCGGCTGCGACGATTCGGAATATTGGTGTAGTGATTATCTCCGTGTACAGACCTCCGTGTGGTGATGTGGAAATTTTTGTCGAAATTCTGGGTGCGGCACTGTCCTTTGTTATAAGTCATTTCCCACAGGATTCTATATATCTGGCGGGTGATTTCAACATCAACTTTTTAGAGGACTCTAGGCCCAGATCTATGCTGTTGGAGTTAGGGAGCTCCTTCAATCTGGGATTTGTATTGGAAGAAACGTCTAGGGAAAATAAAAACAGCGGTAGCTGTATTGATAACATATTCACAAATGACGAAAATATAATGAATGCTTTTACCTTGGAAGCACATATTTCTGATCACAAGGCTCAAATTCTGCAAACAGATACTAGTAAGCACGGCAAAAAAACGCGCGCTGTTAGAAATTCCTATAGGAGAGAGCTAAAAACAGAGAACTTCCACGCTTTGAAAACGTATGTGTCTCAGCAAAAGTGGGAAAACCTGCAATCTAATGACGGACAGGAGATGTACAGCACGTTCCATAAATACTTTATGAACATCTTCAATTATTGCTTACCGCTAAAAGAAACAAGAATAAATATAAATAATGCGAACCGAATAAAATGGAATACCAAAGAGTTACAAAGAATGAAGGAAGAATTGGATGCATTAAATACCATTTATAAAGTAACAAAGGCGCCAAACATTTTGCAAATGTACAAGAGTATAAAACAAGATTATGTAGATCTAATTAACAATAGCAAGAAGAATAATTATGAGGAATACATTTCAAAATCAAGTAACAAACAACGAGCAATTTGGAACATTATTAAGAGGGAAACTGGAAGGCAAAAAAATAATACAGATACTACCAGGATTAATATTGGTGAAGAGGAATTCAATGAATATTTCGTCACTATAGGGCAAAATCTAACAAGGGATCTTCGACAACAGGGCGTTAGTGTGGCCTCCCTGTTAAACATAAATGAACCAAGCTGCACCGCGTCATGCTTTTTCACGAACACATACCCTGAAGAAATAACTAAAATAATCAAGTCTCTAAAAAACAAAAGAACTACTGATATATATGGTATGTCGACAACCATACTGAAGGAACTGGCTGTAGAATTGTCTATCCCACTAACTTATATTATAAATGCGTGCCTGAATGGGGGAATCTTTCCTGACGAACTAAAATTGGCTAAAGTTATCCCAATACACAAAAAAAATTGCAAAGAGGACGTGAATAACTATCGTCCTATTTCCATCCTACCAGTGTTCTCAAAAATCTTTGAGACTATAATAAAAAATAGAATCATGAACTTCTTCGAAAAGAACAACTTATTCTCGGACTCACAGCATGGATTTAGAAGCGGGAGATCCACGGTAACGGGCCTAACATCGATTGTTGATGGTGTATTGGGTGCAGTGGATGATGCGGATTCTGCTGAATTGTTGGCGTGCGACCTTAGCAAGGCTTTCGACTGCGTCTCGCATGAGATACTTCTTCAGAAGTTGTGGTTCTATGGTATCAGGGGAATTCCACATAGTTTGTTGCACTCTTATTTAAGGAATCGTAGACAAACAGTGCTGTGGCAGGAGAGGTTCTCTGCACAAGGAGAAATTGATACAGGGGTACCCCAGGGATCCATTTTGGGACCTCTACTTTTTATTATATATATAAATGACTTGCCACAAAATATCGCAAGTAGCATCGCAAGGAGTAAGGTGTGTATATACGCGGATGATACATCCATACTTATAAGAGGTGCACAGGAAGAGGTTTCATCAAATAAAATAGCTGCTATGAGAACAGCAGAAACGTGGTTCGAGGTAAATAAACTCAAATTGAACACCGAAAAACACAGTCAATGGTGTTTACTGCTAGATGCGGTCGAGACACTGTTAACTTGTTGGGTTTAATGGTTGACGGTGCTTTGAGTTGGTCTGAGAACATAAACTCTCTCTGTAATAAGCTTGGCAGATCCATATATTCTATTCGAAGAACAAAGGATATATCTACTCATCAAGCAGCTAAATGTGCTTACTATGCCAACTTTCACAGTACAGCTACCTACGGAATCGCTTTGTGGGGGATGTCTGCCGATGCCGAGAGGGTGCTGATCATGCAAAAAAAAGCTGTAAGAGTATTGTGTGGACTCGGGTTTCAGGACACTTGTCGAAGTGCTTTCAAGCGGGAGAAGATTCTTACAATCACGAGTGCTTATATTTTAACAATATTAAAGTTTATGCATGGAAATTCATTACGTTTCACCAAGAACATGGATCTCCATAAATATGAAACAAGACACAAAGAAGAATTTGTTATTCCCCACCATAGGCTGAGGATGACACAACAGAGTATAAATTACTGGGGTGCTACACTCTATAATTGCCTCACAGACACTTACAAGCGGATGAGTCATCAAAAATTCAAGAGGGCTGTGAAGGAAATGTTGATGGAAGAAACTATTTACAGTGTACAGGAATTTCTAGCAAAAAAACTCTAGCATCTGCCAGCGATTATTACATATATAATTTAGAAATTTTTCATAATAGATTCTACCTATTTTTATAAACTTTGTACGGTAAATTCCGAAATTTAATATTGTATTGGATGTCTATCCTTAAGTATTTTGTTCTATGTTGTTTGTCTTAATGTATCAGTGGCTTTGCACTGTTGTTTGATTTGTTATTTACTATCTTACTTTTTACCGACATGTCATGTAAGCTTTTGATGACAAATAAATATGAAGTATGAAGTACTATTAAGTCCTGCTAAATCGACATTTTTTTCCGAAATTTTAAACGCTAATATCTCGGAAACGGTAAGAGATAGAACGTTTTTCTTTGAACGAGAATGCTCCCAGTGAAAATCTGTATAAGATAGACCTATTAAATCCTGCTAAATCGACATTTTTTTCGAAAAATTAAAGCGAATATCTCGGAAACTGTAAGAGATAGAACGGTTTTCTTTGAACGAGAGTGTTCCCAGTGAAAATCTGTATAAGATAGACCTATTAAATCCTGCTAAATGGACATTTTCTTTTCGAAACTTTAAACGCGAATATCTCGGAAACGGTAAGAGATAGAACGTTTTTCTTTGAACGAGATTGTACCCAGTGAAAATCTGTATAAGATAGACCTTTTATATCCTGCTAAATCAACATTTTTTTCGAGACTTTAAACGCGAATATCTCGGAAACGGTAAGAGATAGAACCTTTTTCTTTGAAAGAGAGTGTTCCCAGTGAAAATCGGTATAAGATAGACCTATTAAATCCTACTAAATCGACATTTTTTCCGAAACTTTAAACGCGAATATCTCGGAAACGGTAAGAGATAGAGCGTTTTTCTTTGAACGAGAGTGTTCCCAGTGAAAATCTGCATAAGATAAACCTATTAAATCCTGCTAATTCGACATTTTTTTTCTAAACTTTAAACGCGAATATCTCGGAAACGGCAAGAGATAGAACGTTTTTCTTTGAACCAATGTGTTCTCAGTGAAAATTTGTATAAGATAGACCTATTAAATCCTGCTAAATCGACATTTTTTTCGAAACTTTAAACGCGAATATCTCGAAAACGGTAAGAGATAGAACGTTTTTCTTTGAACGAGAGTGTTCCCAGTGAAAGTCTGTATAAGATAGACCTATTAAATCCTGCTAAATCGACTTTTTTTTTCGAAACTTTAAACGCGAATATCTCCGAAACGGTAAGAGACAGAACGTTTTTCTTTGAACGAGAGTGTTCCCAGTGAAAATCTGTATAAGATAGACCTAATCCTGCTAAATCGACATTTTTTCCGAAAAATTAAACGCGAATAACTCGGAAACGGTAAGAGATAGAACGTTTTTCTTTGAACGAGAGTGTTCCCAATGAAAATCTGTATAAGATAGACCTATTATATCCTGCTAAATCAACATTTTTTTCGAGACTTTAAACGCGAATATCTCGGAAACGGCAAGAGATAGAGCGTTTTTCTTTGAACGAGAGTGTTCCCAGTGAAAATCTGCATAAGATAAACCTATTAAATCCTGCTAAATCGACATTTTTTTCTAAACTTTAAACGCGAATATCTCGGAAACGGCAAGAGATAGAACGTTTTTCTTTGAAGGAATGTGTTCCCAGTGAAAATCTGTATAAGATAGACCTATTAAATCCTGCTAAATCGACATTTTTTCGAAACTTTAAACGCGAATATCTCGGAAACGGTAAGAGATAGAACGTTTTTCTTTGATCGAGATTGTACCCAGTGAAAATCTGTATAAGATAGACCTATTATATCCTGCTAAATCAACATTTTTTTCGAGACTTTAAACGCGAATATCTCGGAAACGGTAAGAGATAGAACCTTTTTCTTTGAAAGAGAGTGTTCCCAGTGAAAATCTGTATAAGATAGACCTATTAAATCCTACTAAATCGACATTTTTTTCGAAACTTTAAACGCGAATATCTCGGAAACGGTAAGAGATAGAGCGTTTTTCTTTGAACGAGAGTGTTCCCAGTGAAAATCTGCATAAGATAAACCTATTAAATCCTGCTAAATCGACATTTTTTTTCGAAACTTTAAACGTGAATTTCTCGGAAACGGTAAGAGATAGAACGTTTTTCTTTGAACGAGGGTGTTCCCAGTGAAAATCTGTATAAGATAGACCTATTAAATCCTGCGAAATCGACATTTTTTTCGAAACCTTAAACGCGAATATCTCGGAAACGGTAAGAGATAGAACGTTTGTCTTTGAACGAGAGTGTTCCCAGTGAAAATCTGTATAAGATAGACATATTAAATCCTGCTAAATCGACATTTTTTTCGAAACTTTAAACGCGAATATCTCGGAAACGGTAAGAGATAGAACGTTTTTCTTTGAACGAGAGTGTTCCCAGTGAAAGTCTGTATAAGATAGACCTATTAAATACTGCTAAATCGACATTTTTCGAAACTTTAAACACGAATATCTCGGAAACGGTAAGAGATAGAACCTTTTTCTTTGAACGACATTGTACCCAGTGAAAATCTGTATAAGATAGACCTATTATATCCTGCTAAATCAACATTTTTTTCGAGACTTTAAACGCGAATATCTCGGAAACGGCAAGAGATAGAGCGTTTTTCTTTGAACGAGAGTGTTCCCAGTGAAAATCTGCATAAGATAAACCTATTAAATCCTGCTAAATCGACATTTTTTTCTAAACTTTAAACGCGAATATCTCGGAAACGGCAAGAGATAGAACGTTTTTCTTTGAAGGAATGTGTTCCCAGTGAAAATCTGTATAAGATAGACCTATTAAATCCTGCTAAATCGACATTTTTTCGAAACTTTAAACGCGAATATCTCGGAAACGGTAAGAGATAGAACGTTTTTCTTTGATCGAGATTGTACCCAGTGAAAATCTGTATAAGATAGACCTATTATATCCTGCTAAATCAACATTTTTTTCGAGACTTTAAACGCGAATATCTCGGAAACGGTAAGAGATAGAACCTTTTTCTTTGAAAGAGAGTGTTCCCAGTGAAAATCTGTATAAGATAGACCTATTAAATCCTACTAAATCGACATTTTTTTCGAAACTTTAAACGCGAATATCTCGGAAACGGTAAGAGATAGAGCGTTTTTCTTTGAACGAGAGTGTTCCTAGTGAAAATCTGCATAAGATAAACCTATTAAATCCTGCTAAATCGACATTTTTTTCTAAACTTTAAACGCGAATATCTCGGAAACGGCAAGAGATAGAACGTTTTTCTTTGAAGGAATGTGTTCCCAGTGAAAATCTGTATAAGATAGACCTATTAAATCCTGCTAAATCGACATTTTTTCGAAACTTTAAACGCGAATATCTCGGAAACGGTAAGAGATAGAACGTTTTTCTTTGATCGAGATTGTACCCAGTGAAAATCTGTATAAGATAGACCTATTATATCCTGCTAAATCAACATTTTTTTCGAGACTTTAAACGCGAATATCTCGGAAACGGTAAGAGATAGAACCTTTTTCTTTGAAAGAGAGTGTTCCCAATGAAAATCTGTATAAGATAGACCTATTAAATCCTACTAAATCGACATTTTTTTCGAAACTTTAAACGCGAATATCTCGGAAACGGTAAGAGATAGAGCGTTTTTCTTTGAACGAGAGTGTTCCTAGTGAAAATCTGCATAAGATAAACCTATTAAATCCTGCTAAATCGACATTTTTTTTCGAAACTTTAAACGTGAATTTCTCGGAAACGGTAAGAGATAGAACGTTTTTCTTTGAACGAGGGTGTTCCCAGTGAAAATCTGTATAAGATAGACCTATTAAATCCTGCGAAATCGACATTTTTTTCGAAACCTTAAACGCGAATATCTCGGAAACGGTAAGAGATAGAACGTTTTTCTTTGAACGAGAGTGTTCCCAGTGAAAATCTGTATAAGATAGACATATTAAATCCTGCTAAATCGACATTTTTTTTCGAAACTTTAAACGCGAATATCTCGGAAACGGTAAGAGATAGAACGTTTTTCTTTGAACGAGAGTGTTCCCAGTGAAAGTCTGTATAAGATAGACCTATTAAATACTGCTAAATCGACATTTTTCGAAACTTTAAACACGAATATCTCGGAAACGGTAAGAGATAGAACCTTTTTCTTTGAACGACATTGTACCCAGTGAAAATCTGTATAAGATAGACCTATTATATCCTGCTAAATCAACATTTTTTTCGAGATTTTAAACGCGAATATCTCGGAAACGGCAAGAGATAGAGCGTTTTTCTTTGAACGAGAGTGTTCCCAGTGAAAATCTGCATAAGATGAACCTATTAAATCCTGCTAAATCGACATTTTTTTTCTAAACTTTAAACGCGAATATCTCGGAAACGGCAAGAGATAGAACGTTTTTCTTTGAAGGAATGTGTTCCCAGTGAAAATTTGTATAAGATAGACCTATTAAATCCTGCTAAATCGACATTTTTTTCGAAACTTTAAACGCGAATATCTCGAAAACGGTAAGAGATAGAACGTCTTTCTTTGAACGAGAGTGTTCCCAGTGAAAGTCTGTATAAGATAGACCTATTAAATCCTGCTAAATCGACTTTTTTTTTTTCGAAACTTTAAACGCGAATATCTCGGAAACGGTAAGAGACAGAACGTTTTTCTTTGAACGAGAGTGTTCCCAGTGAAAATCTGTATAAGATAGACCTAATCCTGCTAAATCGACATTTTTTCCGAAAAATTAAACGTGAATTTCTCGGAAACGGTAAGAGATAGAACGTTTTTCTTTGAACGAGGGTGTTCCCAGTGAAAATCTGTATAAGGTAGACCTATTAAATCCTGCTAAATCGACATTTTTTTTGAAATTTTAAACGCGAATATCTCGGAAACGGCAAGAGATAGAAAGTTTTTCTTTGAACGAGAGTGTTCCCAGTGAAAATCTGTATAAGATAGACTTATTAAATCCTGCTAAATCGACATTGTTTTTCGAAACTTTAAACGCGAATATCTCGGAAACGGTAAGAGATAGAACGTTTTTCTTTGAACGAGAGTGTTCCCAACGAAAATCTGTATAGGATAGACCTATTAAATCCTGCTATATCGATTTTTTTCCGAAAATTTAAACGCTAATATCTCGGAAACGGTAAGAGATAGAACGTTCTTCGTTGCACGAGAGTGTTCCCAGTGAAAATCTGTAGAAGATAGACCTATTAAGTCCTGCTAAATCGACATTTTTTTTGAAATTTTAAACGCGAATATCTCGGAAACGGCAAGAGATAGAAAGTTTTTCTTTGAACGAGAGTGTTCCCAGTGAAAATCTGTATAAGATAGACTTATTAAATCCTGCTAAATCGACATTTTTTTTCGAAACTTTAAACGCGAATATCTCGGAAACGGTAAGAGATAGAACGTTTTTCTTTGAACGAGAGTGTTCCCAGTGAAAGTCTGTATAAAATAGACCTATTAAATACTGCTAAATCGACATTTTTTTCGAAACTTTAAACGCGAATATCTCGGAAACGGTAAGAGATAGAACGTTTTTCTTTGAACGAGGGTGTTCCCAGTGAAAATCTGTATAAGGTAGACCTATTAAATCCTGCTAAATCGACATTTTTTTTGAAATTTTAAACGCGAATATCTCGGAAACGGCAAGAGATAGAAAGTTTTTCTTTGAACGAGAGTGTGCCCAGTGAAAATCTGTATAAGATAGACTTATTAAATCCTGCTAAATCGACATTGTTTTTCGAAACTTTAAACGCGAATATCTCGGAAACGGTAAGAGATAGAACGTTTTTCTTTGAACGAGAGTGTTCCCAATGAAAATCTGTATAGGATAGACCTATTAAATCCTGCTAAATCGATTTTTTTCCGAAAATTTAAACGCTAATATCTCGGAAACGGTAAGAGATAGAACGTTCTTCGTTGAACGAGAGTGTTCCCAGTGAAAATCTGTAGAAGATAGACCTATTAAGTCCTGCTAAATCGACATTTTTTTTGAAATTTTAAGCGCGAATATCTCGGAAACGGCAAGAGATAGAAAGTTTTTCTTTGAACGAGAGTGTTCCCAGTGAAAATCTGTATAAGGTAGACTTATTAAATCCTGCTAAATCGACATTTTTTTCCGAAACTTTAAACGCGAATATCTCGGAAACGGTAAGAGATAGAACGTTTTTCTTTGAACGAGAGTGTTCCCAGTGAAAGTCTGTATAAGATAGACCTATTAAATACTGCTAAATCGACAATTTTTTCGAAACTTTAAACGCGAATATCTCGGAAACGGTAAGAGATAGAACGTTTTTCTTTGAACGACATTGTACCCAGTGAAAATCTGTATAAGATAGACCTATTATATCCTGCTAAATCAACATTTTTTTCGAGACTTTAAACGCGAATATCTCGGAAACGGCAAGAGATAGAACGTTTTTCTTTGAAGGAATGTGTTCCCAGTGAAAATTTGTATAAGATAGACCTATTAAATCCTGCTAAATCGATATTTTTTTCGAAACTTTAAACGCGAATATCTCGGAAACGGTAAGAGATAGAACGTTTTTCTTTGATCGAGATTGTACCCAGTGAAAATCTGTATAAGATAGACCTATTATATCCTGCTAAATCAACATTTTTTTCGAGACTTTAAACGCGAATATCTCGGAAACGGTAAGAGATAGAACCTTTTTCTTTGAAAGAGAGTGTTCCCAGTGAAAATCTGTAGAATGTTCTTCGTTGAACGAGAGTGTTCCCAGTGAAAATCTGTAGAAGATAGACCTATTAAGTCCTGCTAAATCGACATTTTTCTTCTAAACTTTAAACGCGAATATCTCGGAAACGGCAAGAGATAGAACGTTTTTCTTTGAAGGAATGTGTTCCCAGTGAAAATTTGTATAAGATAGACCTATTAAATCCTGCTAAATCGATATTTTTTTCGAAACTTTAAACGCGAATATCTCGGAAACGGTAAGAGATTGAACGTTTTTCTTTGATCGAGATTGTACCCAGTGAAAATCTGTATAAGATAGACCTATTATATCCTGCTAAATCAACATTTTTTTCGAGACTTTAAACGCGAATATCTCGGAAACGGTAAGAGATAGAACCTTTTTCTTTGAAAGAGAGTGTTCCCAGTGAAAATCTGTAGAATGTTCTTCGTTGAACGAGAGTGTTCCCAGTGAAAATCTGTATAAGATAGACCTATTAAGTCCTGCTAAATCGACATTTTTTTCCGAAACTTTAAACGCGAATATCTCGGAAACGGCAAGAGATAGAACGTTTTTCTTTGAACGAGAGTGTTCCCAGTGAAAATCTGTATAAGGGAGACCTATTAAATCCTGCATATCGACATTTTTTCGAAACTTTAAACGCGAATATCTCGGAAACGGTAAGAGATAGAACGTTTTTCTTTTAACGAGAGTGTTCCCACTGAAAAAATGTGTATGAGAGACCTATTAAATCCTGCTAAATCGACATTTTTTCGAAACATTAAACGCGAATATCTCGCAAACGGTAAGAGATAGAGCGTTTTTCTTTGAACGAGAGTGTTCCCAGTGAAAATCTGTATAAGATAGACCTATTAAATCCTGCTATATCGACATTTTTTTTCGAAACTTTAAACGCGAATATCTCGGAAACGATCAGAGATAGAACGTTTTTCTTTGAAGGAGAGTGTTCCCTGTATAAGGTAGACCTATTAAATCATGCTAAATCGACATTTTTTCGAAACTTTAAACGCGAATATCTCGGAAACGGCAAGAGATAGAACGTTTTTCTTTGAACGAGAGTGTTCCCAGTGAAAGTCTGTATAAAATAGACCTATTAAATACTGCTAAATCGACATTTTTTTCGAAACTTTAAACGCGAATATCTCGGAAACGGTAAGAGATAGAACGTTTTTCTTTGAACGAGGGTGTTCCCAGTGAAAATCTGTATAAGGTAGACCTATTAAATCCTGCTAAATCGACATTTTTTTTGAAATTTTAAACGCGAATATCTCGGAAACGGCAAGAGATAGAAAGTTTTTCTTTGAACGAGAGTGTGCCCAGTGAAAATCTGTATAAGATAGACTTATTAAATCCTGCTAAATCGACATTGTTTTTCGAAACTTTAAACGCGAATATCTCGGAAACGGTAAGAGATAGAACGTTTTTCTTTGAACGAGAGTGTTCCCAATGAAAATCTGTATAGGATAGACCTATTAAATCCTGCTAAATCGATTTTTTTCCGAAAATTTAAACGCTAATATCTCGGAAACGGTAAGAGATAGAACGTTCTTCGTTGAACGAGAGTGTTCCCAGTGAAAATCTGTAGAAGATAGACCTATTAAGTCCTGCTAAATCGACATTTTTTTTGAAATTTTAAGCGCGAATATCTCGGAAACGGCAAGAGATAGAAAGTTTTTCTTTGAACGAGAGTGTTCCCAGTGAAAATCTGTATAAGACAGACTTATTAAATCCTGCTAAATCGACATTTTTTTCCGAAACTTTAAACGCGAATATCTCGGAAACGGTAAGAGATAGAACGTTTTTCTTTGAACGAGAGTGTTCCCAGTGAAAGTCTGTATAAGATAGACCTATTAAATACTGCTAAATCGACAATTTTTTCGAAACTTTAAACGCGAATATCTCGGAAACGGTAAGAGATAGAACGTTTTTCTTTGAACGACATAGTACCCAGTGAAAATCTGTATAAGATAGACCTATTATATCCTGCTAAATCAACATTTTTTTCGAGACTTTAAACGCGAATATCTCGGAAACGGCAAGAGATAGAACGTTTTTCTTTGAAGGAATGTGTTCCCAGTGAAAATTTGTATAAGATAGACCTATTAAATCCTGCTAAATCGATATTTTTTTCGAAACTTTAAACGCGAATATCTCGGAAACGGTAAGAGATAGAACGTTTTTCTTTGATCGAGATTGTACCCAGTGAAAATCTGTATAAGATAGACCTATTATATCCTGCTAAATCAACATTTTTTTCGAGACTTTAAACGCGAATATCTCGGAAACGGTAAGAGATAGAACCTTTTTCTTTGAAAGAGAGTGTTCCCAGTGAAAATCTGTAGAATGTTCTTCGTTGAACGAGAGTGTTCCCAGTGAAAATCTGTAGAAGATAGACCTATTAAGTCCTGCTAAATCGACATTTTTTTTGAAATTTTAAACGCGAATATCTCGGAAACGGCAAGAGATAGAGCGTTTTTCTTTGAACGAGAGTGTTCCCAGTGAAAATCTGCATAAGATAAACCTATTAAATCCTGCTAAATCGACATTTTTCTTCTAAACTTTAAACGCGAATATCTCGGAAACGGCAAGAGATAGAACGTTTTTCTTTGAAGGAATGTGTTCCCAGTGAAAATTTGTATAAGATAGACCTATTAAATCCTGCTAAATCGATATTTTTTTCGAAACTTTAAACGCGAATATCTCGGAAACGGTAAGAGATTGAACGTTTTTCTTTGATCGAGATTGTACCCAGTGAAAATCTGTATAAGATAGACCTATTATATCCTGCTAAATCAACATTTTTTTCGAGACTTTAAACGCGAATATCTCGGAAACGGTAAGAGATAGAACCTTTTTCTTTGAAAGAGAGTGTTCCCAGTGAAAATCTGTAGAATGTTCTTCGTTGAACGAGAGTGTTCCCAGTGAAAATCTGTATAAGATAGACCTATTAAGTCCTGCTAAATCGACATTTTTTTCCGAAACTTTAAACGCGAATATCTCGGAAACGGCAAGAGATAGAACGTTTTTCTTTGAACGAGAGTGTTCCCAGTGAAAATCTGTATAAGGGAGACCTATTAAATCCTGCATATCGACATTTTTTCGAAACTTTAAACGCGAATATCTCGGAAACGGTAAGAGATAGAACGTTTTTCTTTTAACGAGAGTGTTCCCACTGAAAAAATGTGTATGAGAGACCTATTAAATCCTGCTAAATCGACATTTTTTCGAAACATTAAACGCGAATATCTCGCAAACGGTAAGAGATAGAGCGTTTTTCTTTGAACGAGAGTGTTCCCAGTGAAAATCTGTATAAGATAGACCTATTAAATCCTGCTATATCGACATTTTTTTTCGAAACTTTAAACGCGAATATCTCGGAAACGATCAGAGATAGAACGTTTTTCTTTGAAGGAGAGTGTTCCCTGTATAAGGTAGACCTATTAAATCATGCTAAATCGACATTTTTTCGAAACTTTAAACGCGAATATCTCGGAAACGGTAAGAGATAGAACGTTTTTCTTTGAACGAGAGTGTTCCCTGTATAAGGTAGACCTATTAAATCCTGCATATCGACATTTTTTCGAAACTTTAAACGCGAATATCTCGGAAACGGTAAGAGATAGAACGTTTTTCTTTTAACGAGAGTGTTCCCAGTGAAAAAATGTATATGATAGACATATTAAATCCTGCTAAATCGACATTTTTTTCGAAACATTAAACGCGAATATCTCGCAAACGGTAAGAGATAGAACGTTTTTCTTTGAACGAGAGTGTTCCCATTGAAAATCTGTATAAGATAGACCTATTAAATCCTGCTATATCGACATTTTTTTTCGAAACTTTAAACGCGAATATCTCGGAAACGGTAAGAGATAGAACGTTTTTCTTTGATCGAGATTATACCCAGTGAAAATCTGTATAAGATAGACCTATTATATCCTGCTAAATCAACATTTTTTTCGAGACTTTAAACGCGAATATCTCGGAAACGGTAAGAGATAGAACCTTTTTCTTTGAAAGAGAGTGTTCCCAGTGAAAATCTGTAGAATGTTCTTCGTTGAACGAGAGTGTTCCCAGTGAAAATCTGTATAAGATAGACCTATTAAGTCCTGCTAAATCGACATTTTTTTCCGAAACTTTAAACGCGAATATCTCGGAAACGGCAAGAGATAGAACGTTTTTCTTTGAACGAGAGTGTTCCCAGTGAAAATCTGTATAAGGGAGACCTATTAAATCCTGCATATCGACATTTTTTCGAAACTTTAAACGCGAATATCTCGGAAACGGTAAGAGATAGAACGTTTTTCTTTTAACGAGAGTGTTCCCACTGAAAAAATGTGTATGATAGACCTATTAAATCCTGCTAAATCGACATTTTTTCGAAACATTAAACGCGAATATCTCGCAAACGGTAAGAGATAGAGCGTTTTTCTTTGAACGAGAGTGTTCCCAGTGAAAATCTGTATAAGATAGACCTATTAAATCCTGCTATATCGACATTTTTTTTCGAAACTTTAAACGCGAATATCTCGGAAACGATCAGAGATAGAACGTTTTTCTTTGAACGAGAGTGTTCCCTGTATAAGGTAGACCTATTAAATCATGCTAAATCGACATTTTTTCGAAACTTTAAACGCGAATATCTCGGAAACGGTAAGAGATAGAACGTTTTTCTTTGAACGAGAGTGTTCCCTGTATAAGGTAGACCTATTAAATCCTGCATATCGACATTTTTTCGAAACTTTAAACGCGAATATCTCGGAAACGGTAAGAGATAGAACGTTTTTCTTTTAACGAGAGTGTTCCCAGTGAAAAAATGTATATGATAGACATATTAAATCCTGCTAAATCGACATTTTTTCGAAACATTAAACGCGAATATCTCGCAAACGGTAAGAGATAGAACATTTTTCTTTGAACGAGAGTGTTCCCATTGAAAATCTGTATAAGATAGACCTATTAAATCCTGCTATATCGACATTTTTTTTCGAAACTTTAAACGCGAATATCTCGGAAACGGTAAGAGATAGAACGTTTTTCTTTGATCGAGATTATACCCAGTGAAAATCTGTATAAGATAGACCTATTATATCCTGCTAAATCAACATTTTTTTCGAGACTTTAAACGCGAATATCTCGGAAACGGTAAGAGATAGAACCTTTTTCTTTGAAAGAGAGTGTTCCCAGTGAAAATCTGTAGAATGTTCTTCGTTGAACGAGAGTGTTCCCAGTGAAAATCTGTATAAGATAGACCTATTAAGTCCTGCTAAATCGACATTTTTTTCCGAAACTTTAAACGCGAATATCTCGGAAACGGCAAGAGATAGAACGTTTTTCTTTGAACGAGAGTGTTCCCAGTGAAAATCTGTATAAGGGAGACCTATTAAATCCTGCATATCGACATTTTTTCGAAACTTTAAACGCGAATATCTCGGAAACGGTAAGAGATAGAACGTTTTTCTTTTAACGAGAGTGTTCCCACTGAAAAAATGTGTATGATAGACCTATTAAATCCTGCTAAATCGACATTTTTTCGAAACATTAAACGCGAATATCTCGCAAACGGTAAGAGATAGAGCGTTTTTCTTTGAACGAGAGTGTTCCCAGTGAAAATCTGTATAAGATAGACCTATTAAATCCTGCTATATCGACATTTTTTTTCGAAACTTTAAACGCGAATATCTCGGAAACGATCAGAGATAGAACGTTTTTCTTTGAACGAGAGTGTTCCCTGTATAAGGTAGACCTATTAAATCATGCTAAATCGACATTTTTTCGAAACTTTAAACGCGAATATCTCGGAAACGGCAAGAGATAGAACGTTTTTCTTTGAACGAGAGTGTTCCCGGTGAAAGTCTGTATAAGGTAGACCTATTAAATCCTGCATATCGACATTTTTTCGAAACTTTAAACGCGAATATCTCGGAAACGGTAAGAGATAGAACGTTTTTCTTTGAACGAGAGTGTTCCTTGTATAAGGTAGACCTATTAAGTCCTGCATATCGACATTTTTTCGAAACTTTAAACGCGAATATCTCGGAAACGGTAAGAGATAGAACGTTTTTCTTTTAACGAGAGTGTTCCCAGTGAAAAAATGTATATGATAGACATATTAAATCCTGCTAAATCGACATTTTTTTCGAAACATTAAACGCGAATATCTCGCAAACGGTAAGAGATAGAACGTTTTTCTTTGAACGAGAGTGTTCCCATTGAAAATCTGTATAAGATAGACCTATTAAATCCTGCTATATCGACATTTTTTTTCGAAACTTTAAACGCGAATATCTCGGAAACGGTAAGAGATAGAACGTTTTTCTTTGAACGAGAGTTTTCCCTGTATAAGGTAGACCTATTAAATCCTGCTAAATCGACTTTTTTTTTCGAAACTTTAAACGCGAATATCTCGGAAACGGTAAGAGACAGAACGTTTTTCTTTGAACGAGAGTGTTCCCAGTGAAAATCTGTATAAGATAGACCTAATCCTGCTAAATCGACATTTTTTCCGAAAAATTAAACGCGAATAACTCGGAAACGGTAAGAGATAGAACGTTTTTCTTTGAACGAGAGTGTTCCCAATGAAAATCTGTATAAGATAGACCTATTATATCATGCTAAATCAACATTTTTTTCGAGACTTTAAACGCGAATATCTCGGAAACGGCAAGAGATAGAACGTTTTTCTTTGAAGGAATGTGTTCCCAGTGAAAATCTGTATAAGATAGACCTATTAAATCCTGCTAAATCGACATTTTTTCGAAACTTTAAACGCGAATATCTCGGAAACGGTAAGAGATAGAGCGTTTTTCTTTGAACGAGAGTGTTCCCAGTGAAAATCTGCATAAGATAAACCTATTAAATCCTGCTAAATCGACATTTTTTTTCGAAACTTTAAACGTGAATTTCTCGGAAACGGTAAGAGATAGAACGTTTTTCTTTGAACAAGGGTGTTCCCAGTAAAAATCTGTATAAGATAGACCTATTAAATCCTGCGAAATCGACATTTTTTTCGAAACCTTAAACGCGAATATCTCGGAAACGGTAAGAGATAGAACGTTTTTCTTTGAACGAGAGTGTTCCCAGTGAAAATCTGTATAAGATAGACATATTAAATCCTGCTAAATCGACATTTTTTTTCGAAACTTTAAACGCGAATATCTCGGAAACGGTAAGAGATAGAACGTTTTTCTTTGAACGAGAGTGTTCCCAGTGAAAGTCTGTATAAGATAGACCTATTAAATACTGCTAAATCGACATTTTTCGAAACTTTAAACACGAATATCTCGGAAACGGTAAGAGATAGAACCTTTTTCTTTGAACGACATTGTACCCAGTGAAAATCTGTATAAGATAGACCTATTATATCCTGCTAAATCAACATTTTTTTCGAGACTTTAAACGCGAATATCTCGGAAACGGCAAGAGATAGAGCGTTTTTCTTTGAACGAGAGTGTTCTAAGTGAAAATCTGCATAAGATGAACCTATTAAATCCTGCTAAATCGACATTTTTTTCTAAACTTTAAACGCGAATATCTCGGAAACGGCAAGAGATAGAACGTTTTTCTTTGAAGGAATGTATTCCCAGTGAAAATTTGTATAAGATAGACCTATTAAATCCTGCTAAATCGACATTTTTTTCGAAACTTTAAACGCGAATATCTCGAAAACGGTAAGAGATAGAACGTCTTTCTTTGAACGAGAGTGTTCCCAGTGAAAGTCTGTATAAGATAGACCTATTAAATCCTGCTAAATCGACTTTTTTTTTTCGAAACTTTAAACGCGAATATCTCGGAAACGGTAAGAGACAGAACGTTTTTCTTTGACCGAGAGTGTTCCCAGTGAAAATCTGTATAAGATAGACCTAATCCTGCTAAATCGACATTTTTTCCGAAAAATTAAACGCGAATAACTCGGAAACGGTAAGAGATAGAACGTTTTTCTTTGAACGAGAGTGTTCCCAATGAAAATCTGTATAAGATAGACCTATTATATCCTGCTAAATCAACATTTTTTTCGAGACTTTAAACGCGAATATCTCGGAAACGGCAAGAGATAGAACGTTTTTCTTTGAAGGAATGTGTTCCCAGTGAAAATCTGTATAAGATAGACCTATTAAATCCTGCTAAATCGACATTTTTTCGAAACTTTAAACGCGAATATCTCGGAAACGGTAAGAGATAGAACGTTTTTCTTTGAACGAGAGTGTTCCCAATGAAAATCTGTATAGGATAGACCTATTAAATCCTGCTAAATCGATTTTTTTCCGAAAATTTAAACGCTAATATCTCGGAAACGGTAAGAGATAGAACGTTCTTCGTTGAACGAGAGTGTTCCCATTGAAAATCTGTAGAAGATAGACCTATTAAGTCCTGCTAAATCGACATTTTTTTTGAAATTTTAAACGCGAATATCTCGGAAACGGCAAGAGATAGAAAGTTTTTCTTTGAACGAGAGTGTTCCCAGTGAAAATCTGTATAAGATAGACTTATTAAATCCTGCTAAATCGACATTTTTTTCGAAACTTTAAACGCGAATATCTCGGAAACGGTAAGAGATAGAACGTTTTTCTTTGAACGAGAGTGTTCCCAGTGAAAGTCTGTATAAGATAGACCTATTAAATACTGCTAAATCGACATTTTTTTCGAAACTTTAAACGCGAATATCTCGGAAACGGTAAGAGATAGAACGTTTTTCTTTGAACGACATTGTACCCAGTGAAAATCTGTATAAGATAGACCTATTATATCCTGCTAAATCAACATTTTTTTCGAGACTTTAAACGCGAATATTTCGGAAACGGCAAGAGATAGAGCGTTTTTCTTTGAACGAGAGTGTTCCCAGTGAAAATCTGCATAAGATAAACCTATTAAATCCTGCTAAATCGACATTTTTTTTCTAAACTTTAAACGCGAATATCTCGAAAACGGCAAGAGATAGAACGTTTTTCTTTGAAGGAATGTGTTCCCAGTGAAAATTTGTATAAGATAGACCTATTAAATCCTGCTAAATCGATATTTTTTTCGAAACTTTAAACGCGAATATCTCGGAAACGGTAAGAGATAGAACGTTTTTCTTTGATCGAGATTGTACCCAGTGAAAATCTGTATAAGATAGACCTATTATATCCTGCTAAATCAACATTTTTTTCGAGACTTTAAACGCGAATATCTCGGAAACGGTAAGAGATAGAACCTTTTTCTTTGAAAGAGAGTGTTCCCAGTGAAAATCTGTAGAATGTTCTTCGTTGAACGAGAGTGTTCCCAGTGAAAATCTGTATAAGATAGACCTATTAAGTCCTGCTAAATCGACATTTTTTTCCGAAACTTTAAACGCGAATATCTCGGAAACGGCAAGAGATAGAACGTTTTTCTTTGAACGAGAGTGTTCCCAGTGAAAATCTGTATAAGGTAGACCTATTAAATCCTGCATATCGACATTTTTTTTCGAAACTTTAAACGCGAATATCTCGGAAACGGTAAGAGATAGAACGTTTTTCTTTGAACGAGAGTGTTCCCAGTGAAAGTCTGTATAAGATAGACCTATTAAATACTGCTAAATCGACATTTTTCGAAACTTTAAACACGAATATCTCGGAAACGGTAAGAGATAGAACGTTTTTCTTTGAACGACATTGTACCCAGTGAAAATCTGTATAAGATAGACCTATTATATCCTGCTAAATCAACATTTTTTTCGAGACTTTAAACGCGAATATCTCGGAAACGGCAAGAGATAGAGCGTTTTTCTTTGAACGAGAGTGTTCCCAGTGAAAATCTGCATAAGATGAACCTATTAAATCCTGCTAAATCGACATTTTTTTTCTAAACTTTAAACGCGAATATCTCGGAAACGGCAAGAGATAGAACGTTTTTCTTTGAAGGAATGTGTTCCTAGTGAAAATTTGTATAAGATAGACCTATTAAATCCTGCTAAATCGACATTTTTTTCGAAACTTTAGACGCGAATATCTCGAAAACGGTAAGAGATAGAACGTTTTTCTTTGAACGAGAGTGTTCCCAGTGAAAGCCTGTATAAGATAGACCTATTAAATCCTGCTAAATCGACTTTTTTTTTTCGAAACTTTAAACGCGAATATCTCGGAAACGGTAAGAGACAGAACGTTTTTCTTTGAACGGGAGTGTTCCCAGTGAAAATCTGTATAAGATAGACCTAATCCTGCTAAATCGACATTTTTTCCGAAAAATTAAACGTGAATTTCTGGGAAACGGTAAGAGATAGAACGTTTTTCTTTGAACGAGGGTGTTCCCAGTGAAAATCTGTATAGGATAGACCTATTAAATCCTGCTAAATCGATTTTTTTCCGAAAATTTAAACGCTAATATCTCGGAAACGGCAAGAGATAGAACGTTCTTCGTTGAACGAGAGTGTTCAAAGTGAAAATCTGTAGAAGATAGACCTATTAAGTCCTGCTAAATCGACATTTTTTTTGAAATTTTAAACGCGAATATCTCGGAAACGGCAAGAGATAGAAAGTTTTTCTTTGAACTAGAGTGTTCCCAGTGAAAATCTGTATAAGATAGACTTATTAAATCCTGCTAAATCGACATTTTTTTTCGAAACTTTAAACGCGAATATCTCGGAAACGGTAAGAGATAGAACGTTTTTCTTTGAACGAGAGTGTTCCCAGTGAAAGTCTGTATAAGATAGACCTATTAAATACTGCTAAATCGACATTTTTTTCGAAACTTTAAACGCGAATATCTCGGAAACGGTAAGAGATAGAACGTTTTTCTTTGAACGACATCGTACCCAGTGAAAATCTGTATAAGATAGACCTATTATATCCTGCTAAATCAACATTTTTTTCGAGACTTTAAACGCGAATATCTCGGAAACGGCAAGAGATAGAGCGTTTTTCTTTGAACGAGAGTGTTCCCAGTGAAAATCTGCATAAGATAAACCTATTAAATCCTGCTAAATCGACATTTTTTTTCTAAACTTTAAACGCGAATATCTCGGAAACGGCAAGAGATAGAACGTTTTTCTTTGAAGGAATGTGTTCCCAGTGAAAATTTGTATAAGATAGACCTATTAAATCCTGCTAAATCGATATTTTTTTCGAAACTTTAAACGCGAATATCTCGGAAACGGTAAGAGATAGAACGTTTTTCTTTGATCGAGATTGTACCCAGTGAAAATCTGTATAAGATAGACCTATTATATCCTGCTAAATCAACATTTTTTTCGAGACTTTAAACGCGAATATCTCGGAAACGGTAAGAGATAGAACCTTTTTCTTTGAAAGAGAGTGTTCCCAGTGAAAATCTGTAGAATGTTCTTCGTTGAACGAGAGTGTTCCCAGTGAAAATCTGTATAAGGCAGACCTATTAAATCCTGCATATCGACATTTTTTCGAAACTTTAAACGCGAATATCTCGGACACGGTAATAGATAGAACGTTTTTCTTTTAACGAGAGTGTTCCCAGTGAAAAAATGTATATGATAGACCTATTAAATCCTGCTAAATCGACATTTTTTTCGAAACATTAAACGCGAATATCTCGGAAACGGTAAGAGATAGAGCGTTTCTCTTTGAACGAGAGTGTTCCCTGTATAAGGTAGACCTATTAAATCATGCTAAATCGACATTTTTTTCGAAACTTTAAACGCGAATATCTCGGAAACGGCAAGAGATAGAACGTTTTTCTTTGAACGAGAGTATTCCCTGTATAAGGTAGACCTATTAAATCATGCTATATCGACATTTTTTTTCGAAAATTTAAACGCGAATATCGCGGAAACGGTAAGAGATAGAACGTTTTTCTTTGAACGAGAGTGTTCCCTGTATAAGGGAGACCTATTAAATCATGCTCAATCGACATTTTTTTCGAAACTTTAAACGCGAATATCTCGGAAACGGCAAGAGATAGAACGTTTTTCTTTGAACGAGAGTGTTCCCAGTGAAAATCTGTATAAGATAGACCTATTAAATCCTGCTAAATCGACATTTTTTTTCGAAGCTTTAAACGTGAATATCTTGGAAACGGTAAGAAATAGAACGTTTTTCTTTAAACGAGAGTGTTCCCAGTGAAAATCTGTATAAGGTAGACCTATTAAATCATGCTAAATCGACATTTTTTTCGAAACTTTAAACGCGAATATCTCGGAAACGGCAAGAGATAGAACGTTTTTCTTTTAACGAGGGTGTTCCCAGTGAAAAAATGTATATGATAGACCTATTAAATCCTGCTAAATCGACATTTATTCGAAACATTAAACGCGAATATCTCGGAAACGGTAAGAGATAGAACGTTTTTCTTTGAACGAGAGTGTTCTCAGTGAAAATCTGTATAAGATAGACCTATTAAATCCTGCTATATCGACATTTTTTTTCGAAACTTTAAACGCGAATATCTCGGAAACGGTAAGAGATAGAACGTTTTTCTTTGAACGAGAGTGTTCCCAGTGAAAATCTGTAGAAGAGAGACCTATTAGGTCCTGCTAAATCGACATTTTTTTCCGAAACTGTAAACGCGAATATTTCGGAAACGGTAAGAGGTAGAATGTTCTTCGTTGAACAAGAGTGTTCCCAGTGAAAATCTGTATAAGATAGACCTATTAAGTCCTGCTAAATCGACATTTTTTTCCGAAACTTTAAACGCGAATATCTCGGAAACCGCAAGAGATAGAACGTTTTTCTTTGAACGAGAGTGTTCCCAGTGAAAAACTGTATAAGGTAGACCTATTAAATCCTGCATATCGACATTTTTTCGAAACTTTAAACGCGAATATCTCGGAAACGGTAAGAGATAGAACGTTTTTCTTTTAACGAGAGTGTTCCCAGTGAAAAAATGTGTACGATAGACCTATTAAATCCTGCTAAATCGACATTTTTTTCGAAACATTAAACGCGAATATCTCGCAAACGGTAAGAGATAGAACGTTTTTCTTTGAACGAGAGTGTTTCCAGTGAAAATCTGTATAAGATAGACCTATTAAATCCTGCTATATCGACATTTTTTTTCGAAACTTTAAACGCGAATATCTCGGAAACGGTAAGAGATAGAACGTTTTTCTTTGAACGAGAGTGTTCCCTGTATAAGGTAGACCTATTAAATCCTGCATATCGACATTTTTTCGAAACTTTAAACGCGAATATCTCGGAAACGGTAAGAGATGGAACGTTTTTCTTTGAACGAGAGTGTTCCCAGTGAAAATCTGTATAAGGTAGACCTATTAAATCCTGCATATCGACATTTTTTCGAAACTTTAAACGCGAATATCTCGGAAACGGTAAGAGATAGAACGTTTTTCTTTTAACGAGAGTGTTCCCAGTGAAAAAATGTATATGATAGACCCATTAAATCCTGCTAAATCGACATTTTTTCGAAACATTAAACGCGAATATCTCGCAAACGGTAAGAGATAGAACGTTTTTCTTTGAACGAGAGTGTTCCCAGTGAAAATCTGTATAAGATAGACCTATTAAATCCTGCTAAATCGACATTTTTTTTCGAAGCTTTAAACGCGAATATCTCGGAAACTGTAAGAAATAGAACGTTTTTCTTTGAACGAGAGGGTTCCCAGTGAAAATCTGTATAAGGCAGACCTATTAAATCATGCTAAATCGACATTTTTTTCGAAACTTTAAACGCGAATATCTCGGAAACGGCAAGAGATAGAACGTTTTTCTTTGAACGAGAGTGTTCCCAGTGAAAATCTGTATAAGGTAGACCTATTAAATCCTGCATATCGACATTTTTTCGAAACTTTAAACGCGAATATCTCGGAAACGGTAAGAGATAGAACGTTTTTCTTTTAACGAGAGTGTTCCCAGTGAAAAAATGTATATGATAGACCTATTAAATCCTGCTAAATCGACATTTTTTCGAAACATTAAACGCGAATATCTCGGAAACGGTAAGAGATAGAGCGTTTTTCTTTGAACGAGAGTGTTCCCTGTATAAGGTAGACCTATTAAATCATGCTAAATCGACATTTTTTTCGAAACTTTAAACGCGAATATCTCGGAAACGGCAAGAGATAGAACGTTTTTCTTTGAACGAGAGTGTTCCCTGTATAAGGTAGACCTATTAAATCATGCTATATCGACATTTTTTTTCGAAACTTTAAACGCGAATATCTCGGAAACGGTAAGAGATAGAACGTTTTTCTTTGAACGAGAGTGTTCCCTGTATAAGGGAGACCTATTAAATCATGCTCAATCGACATTTTTTCGAAACTTTAAACGCGAATATCTCGGAAACGGCAAGAGATAGAACGTTTTTCTTTGAACGAGAGTGTTCCCAGTGAAAATCTGTATAAGATAGACCTATTAAATCCTGCTAAATCGACATTTTTTTTCGAAGCTTTAAACGTGAATATCTCGGAAACGGTAAGAAATAGAACGTTTTTCTTTGAACGAGAGTGTTCCCAGTGAAAATCTGTATAAGGTAGACCTATTAAATCATGCTAAATCGACATTTTTTTCAAAACTTTAAACGCGAATATCTCGGAAACGGCAAGAGATAGAACGTTTTTCTTTGAACTAGAGTGTTCCCAGTGAAAATCTGTATATGATAGACCTATTAAATCCTGCTAAATCGACATTTTTTCGAAACATTAAACGCGAATATCTCGGAAACGGTAAGAGATAGAGCGTTTTTCTTTGAACGAGAGTGTTCCCTGTATAAGGTAGACCTATTAAATCATGCTAAATCGACATTTTTTTCGAAACTTTAAACGCGAATATCTCGGAAACGGCAAGAGATAGAACGTTTTTCTTTGAACGAGAGTGTTCCCTGTATAAGGTAGACCTATTAAATCATGCTATATCGACATTTTTTTTCGAAACTTTAAACGCGAATATCTCGGAAACGGTAAGAGATAGAACGTTTTTCTTTGAACGAGAGTGTTCCCTGTATAAGGGAGACCTATTAAATCATGCTCAATCGACATTTTTTCGAAACTTTAAACGCGAATATCTCGGAAACGGCAAGAGATAGAACGTTTTTCTTTGAACGAGAGTGTTCCCAGTGAAAATCTGTATAAGATAGACCTATTAAATCCTGCATATCGACATTTTTTCGAAACTTTAAACGCGAATATCTCGGAAACGGTAAGAGATAGAACGTTTTTCTTTTAACGAGGGTGTTCCCAGTGAAAAAATGTATATGATAGACCTATTAAATCCTGCTAAATCGACATTTATTCGAAACATTAAACGCGAATATCTCGGAAACGGTAAGAGATAGAACGTTTTTCTTTGAACGAGAGTGTTCTCAGTGAGAATCTGTATAAGATAGGCCTATTAAATCCTGCTATATCGACATTTTTTTTCGAAACTTTAAACGCGAATATCTCGGAAACGGTAAGAGATAGAACGTTTTTCTTTGAACGAGAGTGTTCCCTGTATAAGCTAGACCTATTAAATCATGTAAATCGACATTTTTTTCGAAACTTTAAACGCGAATATCTCGGAAACGGCAAGAGATAGAACGTTTTTCTTTGAACGAGAGTGTTCCCAGTGAAAATCTGTATAAGATAGACCTATTAAATCCTGCTAAATCGACATTTTTTTTCGAAGCTTTAAACGCGAATATCTCGGAAACGGTAAGAAATAGAACGTTTTTCTTTGAACGAGAGTGTTCCCAGTGAAAATCTGTATAAGGTAGACCTATCAAATCATGCTAAATCGACATTTTTTTCGAAACTTTAGACGCGAATATCTCGGAAACGGCAAGAGATAGAACGTTTTTCTTTGAACGAGAGTGTTCCCATTGAAAATCTGTATAAGCTAGACCTATTAAATCCTGCATATCGACATTTTTTCGAAACTTTAAACGCGAATATCTCGGAAACGGTAAGAGATAGAACGTTTTTCTTTTAACGAGAGTGTTCCCAGTGAAAAAATGTATATGATAGACCTATTAAATCCTGCTAAATCGACATTTTTTTCGAAACATTAAACGCGAATATCTCGCAAACGGTAAGAGAGAGAACGTTTTTCTTTGAACGAGAGTGTTCCCAGTGAAAATCTGTATAAGATAGACCTATTAAATCCTGCTATATCGACATTTTTTTTCGAAACTTTAAACGCGAATATCTCGGAAACGGTTAGAGATAGAACGTTTTTCTTTGAACGAGAGTGTTCCCTGTATAAGGTAGAACTATTAAATCATGCTAAATCGACATTTTTTTCGAAACTTTAAACGCGAATATCTCGGAAACGGCAAGAGATAGAACGTTTTTCTTTGAACGAGAGTGTTCCCAATGAAAATCTGTATAAGGTAGACCTATTAAATCCTGCATATCGACATTTTTTTCGAAACTTTAAACGCGAATATCTCGGAAACGGCAAGAGATAGAACGTTTTTCTTTGAACGAGAGTGTTCCCAGTGAAAATCTGTATAAGATAGACCTATTAAATCCTGCTAAATCGACATTTTTTTTCGAAGCTTTAAACGTGAATATCTTGGAAACGGTAAGAAATAGAACGTTTTTCTTTAAACGAGAGTGTTCCCAGTGAAAATCTGTATAAGGTAGACCTATTAAATCATGCTAAATCGACATTTTTTTCGAAACTTTAAACGCGAATATCTCGGAAACGGCAAGAGATAGAACGTTTTTCTTTGAACTAGAGTGTTCCCAGTGAAAATCTGTATAAGGTAGACCTATTAAATCCTGCATATCGACATTTTTTCGAAACTTTAAACGCGAATATCTCGGAAACGGTAAGAGATAGAACGTTTTTCTTTTAACGAGGGTGTTCCCAGTGAAAAAATGTATATGATAGACCTATTAAATCCTGCTAAATCGACATTTATTCGAAACATTAAACGCGAATATCTCGGAAACGGTAAGAGATAGAACGTTTTTCTTTGAACGAGAGTGTTCTCAGTGAAAATCTGTATAAGATAGACCTATTAAATCCTGCTATATCGACATTTTTTTTCGAAACTTTAAACGCGAATATCTCGGAAACGGTAAGAGATAGAACGTTTTTCTTTGAACGAGAGTGTTCCCAGTGAAAATCTGTAGAAGATATTCCTATTAGGTCCTGCTAAATCGACATTTTTTTCCGAAACTGTAAACGCGAATATCTCGGAAACGGTAAGAGGTAGAATGTTCTTCGTTGAACAAGAGTGTTCCCAGTGAAAATCTGTATAAGATAGACCTATTAAGTCCTGCTAAATCGACATTTTTTTCCGAAACTTTAAACGCGAATATCTCGGAAACGGCAAGAGATAGAACGTTTTTCTTTGAACGAGAGTGTTCCCAGTGAAAAACTGTATAAGGTAGACCTATTAAATCCTGCTATATCGACATTTTTTTTCGAAACTTTAAACGCGAATATCTCGGAAACGGTAAGAGATAGAACGTTTTTCTTTGAACGAGAGTGTTCCCAGTGAAAATCTGTAGAAGATAGTCCTATTAGGTCCTGCTAAATCGACATTTTTTTCCGAAACTGTAAACGCGAATATCTCGGAAACGGTAAGAGGTAGAATGTTCTTCGTTGAACAAGAGTGTTCCCAGTGAAAATCTGTATAAGGTAGACCTATTAAATCCTGCATATCGACATTTTTTCGAAACTTTAAACGCGAATATCTCGGAAACGGTAAGAGATAGAACGTTTTTCTTTTAACGAGAGTGTTCCCAGTGAAAAAATGTATATGATAGACCTATTAAATCCTGCTAAATCGACATTTTTTCGAAACATTAAACGCGAATATCTCGGAAACGGTAAGAGATAGAGCGTTTTTCTTTGAACGAGAGTGTTCCCTGTATAAGGTAGACCTATTAAATCATGCTAAATCGACATTTTTTTCGAAACTTTAAACGCGAATATCTCGGAAACGGCAAGAGATAGAACGTTTTTCTTTGAACGAGAGTGTTCCCTGTATAAGGTAGACCTATTAAATCATGCTATATCGACATTTTTTTTCGAAACTTTAAACGCGAATATCTCGGAAACGGTAAGAGATAGAACGTTTTTCTTTGAACGAGAGTGTTCCCTGTATAAGGGAGACCTATTAAATCATGCTCAATCGACATTTTTTCGAAACTTTAAACGCGAATATCTCGGAAACGGCAAGAGATAGAACGTTTTTCTTTGAACGAGAGTGTTCCCAGTGAAAATCTGTATAAGATAGACCTATTAAATCCTGCTAAATCGACATTTTTTTTCGAAGCTTTAAACGTGAATATCTCGGAAACGGTAAGAAATAGAACGTTTTTCTTTGAACGAGAGTGTTCCCAGTGAAAATCTGTATAAGGTAGACCTATTAAATCATGCTAAATCGACATTTTTTTCAAAACTTTAAACGCGAATATCTCGGAAACGGCAAGAGATAGAACGTTTTTCTTTGAACTAGAGTGTTCCCAGTGAAAATCTGTATAAGGTAGACCTATTAAATCCTGCATATCGACATTTTTTCGAAACTTTAAACGCGAATATCTCGGAAACGGTAAGAGATAGAACGTTTTTCTTTTAACGAGGGTGTTCCCAGTGAAAAAATGTATATGATAGACCTATTAAATCCTGCTAAATCGACATTTATTCGAAACATTAAACGCGAATATCTCGGAAACGGTAAGAGATAGAACGTTTTTCTTTGAACGAGAGTGTTCTCAGTGAGAATCTGTATAAGATAGGCCTATTAAATCCTGCTATATCGACATTTTTTTTCGAAACTTTAAACGCGAATATCTCGGAAACGGTAAGAGATAGAACGTTTTTCTTTGAACGAGAGTGTTCCCTGTATAAGCTAGACCTATTAAATCATGTAAATCGACATTTTTTTCGAAACTTTAAACGCGAATATCTCGGAAACGGCAAGAGATAGAACGTTTTTCTTTGAACGAGAGTGTTCCCAGTGAAAATCTGTATAAGATAGACCTATTAAATCCTGCTAAATCGACATTTTTTTTCGAAGCTTTAAACGCGAATATCTCGGAAACGGTAAGAAATAGAACGTTTTTCTTTGAACGAGAGTGTTCCCAGTGAAAATCTGTATAAGGTAGACCTATCAAATCATGCTAAATCGACATTTTTTTCGAGACTTTAGACGCGAATATCTCGGAAACGGCAAGAGATAGAACGTTTTTCTTTGAACGAGAGTGTTCCCATTGAAAATCTGTATAAGCTAGACCTATTAAATCCTGCATATCGACATTTTTTCGAAACTTTAAACGCGAATATCTCGGAAACGGTAAGAGATAGAACGTTTTTCTTTTAACGAGAGTGTTCCCAGTGAAAAAATGTATATGATAGACCTATTAAATCCTGCTAAATCGACATTTTTTTCGAAACATTAAACGCGAATATCTCGCAAACGGTAAGAGAGAGAACGTTTTTCTTTGAACGAGAGTGTTCCCAGTGAAAATCTGTATAAGATAGACCTATTAAATCCTGCTATATCGACATTTTTTTTCGAAACTTTAAACGCGAATATCTCGGAAACGGTTAGAGATAGAACGTTTTTCTTTGAACGAGAGTGTTCCCTGTATAAGGTAGAACTATTAAATCATGCTAAATCGACATTTTTTTCGAAACTTTAAACGCGAATATCTCGGAAACGGCAAGAGATAGAACGTTTTTCTTTGAACGAGAGTGTTCCCAATGAAAATCTGTATAAGGTAGACCTATTAAATCCTGCATATCGACATTTTTTTCGAAACTTTAAACGCGAATATCTCGGAAACGGCAAGAGATAGAACGTTTTTCTTTGAACGAGAGTGTTCCCAGTGAAAATCTGTATAAGATAGACCTATTAAATCCTGCTAAATCGACATTTTTTTTCGAAGCTTTAAACGTGAATATCTTGGAAACGGTAAGAAATAGAACGTTTTTCTTTAAACGAGAGTGTTCCCAGTGAAAATCTGTATAAGGTAGACCTATTAAATCATGCTAAATCGACATTTTTTTCGAAACTTTAAACGCGAATATCTCGGAAACGGCAAGAGATAGAACGTTTTTCTTTGAACTAGAGTGTTCCCAGTGAAAATCTGTATAAGGTAGACCTATTAAATCCTGCATATCGACATTTTTTCGAAACTTTAAACGCGAATATCTCGGAAACGGTAAGAGATAGAACGTTTTTCTTTTAACGAGGGTGTTCCCAGTGAAAAAATGTATATGATAGACCTATTAAATCCTGCTAAATCGACATTTATTCGAAACATTAAACGCGAATATCTCGGAAACGGTAAGAGATAGAACGTTTTTCTTTGAACGAGAGTGTTCTCAGTGAAAATCTGTATAAGATAGACCTATTAAATCCTGCTATATCGACATTTTTTTTCGAAACTTTAAACGCGAATATCTCGGAAACGGTAAGAGATAGAACGTTTTTCTTTGAACGAGAGTGTTCCCAGTGAAAATCTGTAGAAGATATTCCTATTAGGTCCTGCTAAATCGACATTTTTTTCCGAAACTGTAAACGCGAATATCTCGGAAACGGTAAGAGGTAGAATGTTCTTCGTTGAACAAGAGTGTTCCCAGTGAAAATCTGTATAAGATAGACCTATTAAGTCCTGCTAAATCGACATTTTTTTCCGAAACTTTAAACGCGAATATCTCGGAAACGGCAAGAGATAGAACGTTTTTCTTTGAACGAGAGTGTTCCCAGTGAAAAACTGTATAAGGTAGACCTATTAAATCCTGCTATATCGACATTTTTTTTCGAAACTTTAAACGCGAATATCTCGGAAACGGTAAGAGATAGAACGTTTTTCTTTGAACGAGAGTGTTCCCAGTGAAAATCTGTAGAAGATAGTCCTATTAGGTCCTGCTAAATCGACATTTTTTTCCGAAACTGTAAACGCGAATATCTCGGAAACGGTAAGAGGTAGAATGTTCTTCGTTGAACAAGAGTGTTCCCAGTGAAAATCTGTATAAGATAGACCTATTAAGTCCTGCTAAATCGACATTTTTTTCCGAAACTTTAAACGCGATAATCTCGGAAACGGTAAGAGATAGAACGTTTTTCTTTGAACGAGAGTGTTCTCAGTGAAAATCTGTATAAGATAGACCTATTAAATCCTGCTATATCGACATTTTTTTTCGAAACTTTAAACGCGAATATCTCGGAAACGGTAAGAGATAGAACGTTTTTCTTTTAACGAGAGTGTTCCCAGTGAAAAAATGTGTATGATAGACCTATTAAATCCTGCTAAATCGACATTTTTTCGAAACATTAAACGCGAATATCTCGCAAACGGTAAGAGATAGAACGTTTTTCTTTGAACGAGAGTGTTCCCAGTGAAAATCTGTATAAGATAGACCTATTAAATCCTGCTATATCGACATTTTTTTTCGAAACTTTAAACGCGAATATCTCGGAAACGGTAAGAGATAGAACGTTTTTCTTTGAACGAGAGTGTTCCCTGTATAAGGTAGACCTATTAAATCCTGCATATCGACATTTTTTCGAAACTTTAAACGCGAATATCTCGGAAACGGTAAGAGATGGAACGTTTTTCTTTGAACGAGAGTGTTCCCAGTGAAAATCTGTATAAGGTAGACCTATTAAATCCTGCATATCGACATTTTTTCGAAACTTTAAACGCGAATATCTCGGAAACGGTAAGAGATAGAACGTTTTTCTTTTAACGAGAGTGCTCCCAGTGATAAAATGTATATGATAGACCCATTAAATCCTGCTAAATCGACATTTTTTCGAAACATTAAACGCGAATATCTCGCAAACGGTAAGAGATAGAACGTTTTTCTTTGAACGAGAGTGTTCCCAGTGAAAATCTGTATAAGATAGACCTATTAAATCCTGCTAAATCGACATTTTTTTTCGAAGCTTTAAACGCGAATATCTCGGAAACTGTAAGAAATAGAACGTTTTTCTTTGAACGAGAGGGTTCCCAGTGAAAATCTGTATAAGGCAGACCTATTAAATCATGCTAAATCGACATTTTTTTCGAAACTTTAAACGCGAATATCTCGGAAACGGCAAGAGATAGAACGTTTTTCTTTGAACGAGAGTGTTCCCAGTGAAAATCTGTATAAGGTAGACCTATTAAATCCTGCATATCGACATTTTTTCGAAACTTTAAACGCGAATATCTCGGAAACGGTAAGAGATAGAACGTTTTTCTTTTAACGAGAGTGTTCCCAGTGAAAAAATGTATATGATAGACCTATTAAATCCTGCTAAATCGACATTTTTTCGAAACATTAAACGCGAATATCTCGGAAACGGTAAGAGATAGAGCGTTTTTCTTTGAACGAGAGTGTTCCCTGTATAAGGTAGACCTATTAAATCATGCTAAATCGACATTTTTTTCGAAACTTTAAACGCGAATATCTCGGAAACGGCAAGAGATAGAACGTTTTTCTTTGAACGAGAGTGTTCCCTGTATAAGGTAGACCTATTAAATCATGCTATATCGACATTTTTTTTCGAAACTTTAAACGCGAATATCTCGGAAACGGTAAGAGATAGAACGTTTTTCTTTGAACGAGAGTGTTCCCTGTATAAGGGAGACCTATTAAATCATGCTCAATCGACATTTTTTCGAAACTTTAAACGCGAATATCTCGGAAACGGCAAGAGATAGAACGTTTTTCTTTGAACGAGAGTGTTCCCAGTGAAAATCTGTATAAGATAGACCTATTAAATCCTGCTAAA
The DNA here is from genome assembly GCA_963170755.1 of Amphimallon solstitiale. NCBI lineage: Eukaryota > Metazoa > Arthropoda > Insecta > Coleoptera > Scarabaeidae > Amphimallon > Amphimallon solstitiale. The sequence goes on along the minus strand of OY720681.1, from coordinate 126,217,921 downwards.
TCGACATTTTTTTTCGAAGCTTTAATCGTGAATATCTCGGAAACGGTAAGAAATAGAACGTTTTTCTTTGAACGAGAGTGTTCCCAGTGAAAATCTGTATAAGGTAGACCTATTAAATCATGCTAAATCGACATTTTTTTCAAAACTTTAAACGCGAATATCTCGGAAACGGCAAGAGATAGAACGTTTTTCTTTGAACTAGAGTGTTCCCAGTGAAAATCTGTATAAGGTAGACCTATTAAATCCTGCATATCGACATTTTTTCGAAACTTTAAACGCGAATATCTCGGAAACGGTAAGAGATAGAACGTTTTTCTTTTAACGAGGGTGTTCCCAGTGAAAAAATGTATATGATAGACCTATTAAATCCTGCTAAATCGACATTTATTCGAAACATTAAACGCGAATATCTCGGAAACGGTAAGAGATAGAACGTTTTTCTTTGAACGAGAGTGTTCTCAGTGAGAATCTGTATAAGATAGGCCTATTAAATCCTGCTATATCGACATTTTTTTTCGAAACTTTAAACGCGAATATCTCGGAAACGGTAAGAGATAGAACGTTTTTCTTTGAACGAGAGTGTTCCCTGTATAAGCTAGACCTATTAAATCATGTAAATCGACATTTTTTTCGAAACTTTAAACGCGAATATCTCGGAAACGGCAAGAGATAGAACGTTTTTCTTTGAACGAGAGTGTTCCCAGTGAAAATCTGTATAAGATAGACCTATTAAATCCTGCTAAATCGACATTTTTTTTCGAAGCTTTAAACGCGAATATCTCGGAAACGGTAAGAAATAGAACGTTTTTCTTTGAACGAGAGTGTTCCCAGTGAAAATCTGTATAAGGTAGACCTATCAAATCATGCTAAATCGACATTTTTTTCGAAACTTTAGACGCGAATATCTCGGAAACGGCAAGAGATAGAACGTTTTTCTTTGAACGAGAGTGTTCCCATTGAAAATCTGTATAAGCTAGACCTATTAATTCCTGCATATCGACATTTTTTCGAAACTTTAAACGCGAATATCTCGGAAACGGTAAGAGATAGAACGTTTTTCTTTTAACGAGAGTGTTCCCAGTGAAAAAATGTATATGATAGACCTATTAAATCCTGCTAAATCGACATTTTTTTCGAAACATTAAACGCGAATATCTCGCAAACGGTAAGAGAGAGAACGTTTTTCTTTGAACGAGAGTGTTCCAAGTGAAAATCTGTATAAGATAGACCTATTAAATCCTGCTATATCGACATTTTTTTTCGAAACTTTAAACGCGAATATCTCGGAAACGGTTAGAGATAGAACGTTTTTCTTTGAACGAGAGTGTTCCCTGTATAAGGTAGAACTATTAAATCATGCTAAATCGACATTTTTTTCGAAACTTTAAACGCGAATATCTCGGAAACGGCAAGAGATAGAACGTTTTTCTTTGAACGAGACTGTTCCCAATGAAAATCTGTATAAGGTAGACCTATTAAATCCTGCATATCGACATTTTTTCGAAATTTTAAACACGAATATCTCGGAAACGGTAGGAGATAGAACGTTTTTCTTTTAACGAGAGTGTTCCCAGTGAAAAAATGTATATGATATACCTATTAAATCCTGCTAAATCGACATTTTTTTCGAAACTTTAAACGCGAATATCTCGCAAACGGTAAGAGATAGAACGTTTTTCTTTGAACGAGAGTGTTCCCAGTGAAAATCTGTATAAGGTAGACCTATTAAATCATGCTCAATCGACATTTTTTTCGAAATTTTAAACGCGAATATCTCGGAAACGGTAAGAGATAGAACGTTTTTCTTTGAACGAGAGTGTTCCCAATGAAAATCTGTATAGGATAGACCTATTAAATCATGCTAAATCGATTTTTTTTTCGAAAATTTATACGCTAATATCTCGGAAACGGTAAGAGATAGAACGTTCTTCGTTGAACGAGAGTGTTCCCAGTGAAAATCTGTAGAAGATAGACCTCTTAAGTCCTGCTAAATCGACATTTTTTTCCGAAACTGTAAACGCGAATATCTCGGAAACGGTAAGAGGTAGAATGTTCTTCGTTGAACGAGAGTGTTCCCAGTGAAAATCTGTATAAGATAGACCTATTAAGTCCTGCTAAATCGACATTTTTTTCTGAAACTTTAAATGCGAATATCTCGGAAACGGCAAGAGATAGAACGTTTTTCTTTGAACGAGAGTGTTCCTAGTGAAAATCTGTATAAGGTAGACCTATTAAATCTTGCATATCGACATTTTTTCGAAACTTTAAACGCGAATATCTCGGAAACGGTAAGAGATAGAACGTGTTTCTTTTAACGAGAGTGTTCCCAGTGAAAAAATGTGTATGATAGACCTATTAAATCCTGCTAAATCGACATTTTTTTCGAAACATTAAACGCGAATATCTCGCAAACGGTAAGAGATAGAACGTTTTTCTTTGAACGAGAGTGTTCCCAGTGAAAATCTGTATAAGATAGACCTATTAAATCCTGCTATATCGACATTTTTTTTCGAAACTTTAAACGCGAATATCTCGGAAACGGTAAGAGATAGAACGTTTTTCTTTGAACGAGAGTGTTCCCTGTATAAGGTAGACCTATTAAATCATGCTAAATCGACATTTTTTTCGAAACTTTAAACGCGAATATCTCGGAAACGGCAAGAGATAGAACGTTTTTCTTTGAACGAGAGTGTTCCCAGTGAAAATCTGTATAAAGTAGACCTATTAAATCCTGCATATCGACATTTTTTCGAAACTTTAAACGCGAATATCTCGGAAACGGTAAGAGATAGAACGTTTTTCTTTGAACGAGAGTGTTCCCAGTGAAAATCTGTGTAAGGTAGACCTATTAAATCATGCATATCGACATTTTTTCGAAACTTTAAACGCGAATATCTCGGAAACGGTAAGAGATAGAACGTTTTTCTTTTAACGAGAGTGTTCCCAGTAAAAAAATGTATATGATAGACCCATTAAATCCTGCTAAATCGACATTTTTTTCGAAAAATTAAACGCGAATATCTCGGAAACGGTAAGAGATAGAACGTTTTTATTTTAACGAGAGTGTTCCCAGTGAAAAAATGTATATGATAGACCTATTAAATCCTGCTAAATCGACATTTTTTTCGAAACATTAAACGCGAATATCTCGCAAACGGTAAGAGAGAGAACGTTTTTCTTTGAACGAGAGTGTTCCCAGTGAAAATCTGTATAAGATAGACCTATTAAATCCTGCTATATCGACATTTTTTTTCGAAACTTTAAACGCGAATATCTCGGAAACGGTTAGAGATAGAACGTTTTTCTTTGAACGAGAGTGTTCCCTGTATAAGGTAGAACTATTAAATCATGCTAAATCGACATTTTTTTCGAAACTTTAAACGCGAATATCTCGGAAACGGCAAGAGATAGAACGTTTTTCTTTGAACGAGAGTGTTCCCAATGAAAATCTGTATAAGGTAGACCTATTAAATCCTGCATATCGACATTTTTTCGAAATTTTAAACACGAATATCTCGGAAACGGTAGGAGATAGAACGTTTTTCTTTTAACGAGAGTGTTCCCAGTGAAAAAATGTATATGATAGACCTATTAAATCCTGCTAAATCGACATTTTTTTCGAAACTTTAAACGCGAATATCTCGCAAACGGTAAGAGATAGAACGTTTTTCTTTGAACGAGAGTGTTCCCTGTATAAGGGAGACCTATTAAATCATGCTCAATCGACATTTTTTCGAAACTTTAAACGCGAATATCTCGGAAACGGCAAGAGATAGAACGTTTTTCTTTGAACGAGAGTGTTCCCAGTGAAAATCTGTATAAGATAGACCTATTAAATCCTGCTAAATCGACATTTTTTTTCGAAGCTTTAATCGTGAATATCTCGGAAACGGTAAGAAATAGAACGTTTTTCTTTGAACGAGAGTGTTCCCAGTGAAAATCTGTATAAGGTAGACCTATTAAATCATGCTAAATCGACATTTTTTTCAAAACTTTAAACGCGAATATCTCGGAAACGGCAAGAGATAGAACGTTTTTCTTTGAACTAGAGTGTTCCCAGTGAAAATCTGTATAAGGTAGACCTATTAAATCCTGCATATCGACATTTTTTCGAAACTTTAAACGCGAATATCTCGGAAACGGTAAGAGATAGAACGTTTTTCTTTTAACGAGGGTGTTCCCAGTGAAAAAATGTATATGATAGACCTATTAAATCCTGCTAAATCGACATTTATTCGAAACATTAAACGCGAATATCTCGGAAACGGTAAGAGATAGAACGTTTTTCTTTGAACGAGAGTGTTCTCAGTGGGAATCTGTATAAGATAGGCCTATTAAATCCTGCTATATCGACATTTTTTTTCGAAACTTTAAACGCGAATATCTCGGAAACGGTAAGAGATAGAACGTTTTTCTTTGAACGAGAGTGTTCCCTGTATAAGCTAGACCTATTAAATCATGTAAATCGACATTTTTTTCGAAACTTTAAACGCGAATATCTCGGAAACGGCAAGAGATAGAACGTTTTTCTTTGAACGAGAGTGTTCCCAGTGAAAATCTGTATAAGATAGACCTATTAAATCCTGCTAAATCGACATTTTTTTTCGAAGCTTTAAACGCGAATATCTCGGAAACGGTAAGAAATAGAACGTTTTTCTTTGAACGAGAGTGTTCCCAGTGAAAATCTGTATAAGGTAGACCTATCAAATCATGCTAAATCGACATTTTTTTCGAAACTTTAGACGCGAATATCTCGGAAACGGCAAGAGATAGAACGTTTTTCTTTGAACGAGAGTGTTCCCATTGAAAATCTGTATAAGCTAGACCTATTAATTCCTGCATATCGACATTTTTTCGAAACTTTAAACGCGAATATCTCGGAAACGGTAAGAGATAGAACGTTTTTCTTTTAACGAGAGTGTTCCCAGTGAAAAAATGTATATGATAGACCTATTAAATCCTGCTAAATCGACATTTTTTTCGAAACATTAAACGCGAATATCTCGCAAACGGTAAGAGAGAGAACGTTTTTCTTTGAACGAGAGTGTTCCAAGTGAAAATCTGTATAAGATAGACCTATTAAATCCTGCTATATCGACATTTTTTTTCGAAACTTTAAACGCGAATATCTCGGAAACGGTTAGAGATAGAACGTTTTTCTTTGAACGAGAGTGTTCCCTGTATAAGGTAGAACTATTAAATCATGCTAAATCGACATTTTTTTCGAAACTTTAAACGCGAATATCTCGGAAACGGCAAGAGATAGAACGTTTTTCTTTGAACGAGAGTGTTCCCAATGAAAATCTGTATAAGGTAGACCTATTAAATCCTGCATATCGACATTTTTTCGAAATTTTAAACACGAATATCTCGGAAACGGTAGGAGATAGAACGTTTTTCTTTTAACGAGAGTGTTCCCAGTGAAAAAATGTATATGATAGACCTATTAAATCCTGCTAAATCGACATTTTTTTCGAAACTTTAAACGCGAATATCTCGCAAACGGTAAGAGATAGAACGTTTTTCTTTGAACGAGAGTGTTCCCAGTGAAAATCTGTATAAGGTAGACCTATTAAATCATGCTCAATCGACATTTTTTTCGAAATTTTAAACGCGAATATCTCGGAAACGGTAAGAGATAGAACGTTTTTCTTTGAACGAGAGTGTTCCCAATGAAAATCTGTATAGGATAGACCTATTAAATCATGCTAAATCGATTTTTTTCTCGAAAATTTAAACGCTAATATCTCGGAAACGGTAAGAGATAGAACGTTCTTCGTTGAACGAGAGTGTTCCCAGTGAAAATCTGTAGAAGATAGACCTCTTAAGTCCTGCTAAATCGACATTTTTTTCCGAAACTGTAAACGCGAATATCTCGGAAACGGTAAGAGGTAGAATGTTCTTCGTTGAACGAGAGTGTTCCCAGTGAAAATCTGTATAAGATAGACCTATTAAGTCCTGCTAAATCGACATTTTTTTCTGAAACTTTAAATGCGAATATCTCGGAAACGGCAAGAGATAGAACGTTTTTCTTTGAACGAGAGTGTTCCTAGTGAAAATCTGTATAAGGTAGACCTATTAAATCTTGCATATCGACATTTTTTCGAAACTTTAAACGCGAATATCTCGGAAACGGTAAGAGATAGAACGTGTTTCTTTTAACGAGAGTGTTCCCAGTGAAAAAATGTGTATGATAGACCTATTAAATCCTGCTAAATCGACATTTTTTTCGAAACATTAAACGCGAATATCTCGCAAACGGTAAGAGATAGAACGTTTTTCTTTGAACGAGAGTGTTCCCAGTGAAAATCTGTATAAGATAGACCTATTAAATCCTGCTATATCGACATTTTTTTTCGAAACTTTAAACGCGAATATCTCGGAAACGGTAAGAGATAGAACGTTTTTCTTTGAACGAGAGTGTTCCCTGTATAAGGTAGACCTATTAAATCATGCTAAATCGACATTTTTTTCGAAACTTTAAACGCGAATATCTCGGAAACGGCAAGAGATAGAACGTTTTTCTTTGAACGAGAGTGTTCCCAGTGAAAATCTGTATAAAGTAGACCTATTAAATCCTGCATATCGACATTTTTTCGAAACTTTAAACGCGAATATCTCGGAAACGGTAAGAGATAGAACGTTTTTCTTTGAACGAGAGTGTTCCCAGTGAAAATCTGTGTAAGGTAGACCTATTAAATCATGCATATCGACATTTTTTCGAAACTTTAAACGCGAATATCTCGGAAACGGTAAGAGATAGAACGTTTTTCTTTTAACGAGAGTGTTCCCAGTGAAAAAATGTATATGATAGACCCATTAAATCCTGCTAAATCGACATTTTTTTCGAAAAATTAAACGCGAATATCTCGGAAACGGTAAGAGATAGAACGTTTTTCTTTTAACGAGAGTGTTCCCAGTGAAAAAATGTATATGATAGACCTATTAAATCCTGCTAAATCGACATTTTTTTCGAAACATTAAACGCGAATATCTCGCAAACGGTAAGAGAGAGACCGTTTTTCTTTGAACGAGAGTGTTCCCAGTGAAAATCTGTATAAGATAGACCTATTAAATCCTGCTATATCGACATTTTTTTTCGAAACTTTAAACGCGAATATCTCGGAAACGGAACGTTTTTCTTTGAACGAGAGTGTTCCCTGTATAAGGTAGAACTATTAAATCATGCTAAATCGACATTTTTTTCGAAACTTTAAACGCGAATATCTCGGAAACGGCAAGAGATAGAACGTTTTTCTTTGAACGAGAGTGTTCCCAATGAAAATCTGTATAAGGTAGACCTATTAAATCCTGCATATCGACATTTTTTCGAAATTTTAAACACGAATATCTCGGAAACGGTAGGAGATAGAACGTTTTTCTTTTAACGAGAGTGTTCCCAGTGAAAAAATGTATATGATAGACCTATTAAATCCTGCTAAATCGACATTTTTTTCGAAACTTTAAACGCGAATATCTCGCAAACGGTAAGAGATAGAACGTTTTTCTTTGAACGAGAGTGTTCCCAGTGAAAATCTGTATAAGATAGACCTATTAAATCCTGCTATATCGACATTTTTTTCGAAACTTTAAACGCGAATATCTCGGAAACGGCAAGAGATAGAACGTTTTTCTTTGAACGAGAGTGTTCCCAGTGAAAATCTGTATAAAGTAGACCTATTAAATCCTGCATATCGACATTTTTTCGAAACTTTAAACGCGAATATCTCGGAAACGGTAAGAGATAGAACGTTTTTCTTTGAACGAGAGTGTTCCCAGTGAAAAAATGTATATGATAGACCCATTAAATCCTGCTAAATCGACATTTTTTTCGAAAAATTAAACGCGAATATCTCGGAAACGGTAAGAGATAGAACGTTTTTCTTTTAACGAGAGTGTTCCCAGTGAAAAAATGTATATGATAGACCCATTAAATCCTGCTAAATCGACATTTTTTTCGAAAAATTAAACGCGAATATCTCGGAAACGGTAAGAGATAGAACGTTTTTCTTTTAACGAGAGTGTTCCCAGTGAAAAAATGTATATGATAGACCTATTAAATCCTGCTAAATCGACATTTTTTTCGAAACATTAAACGCGAATATCTCGCAAACGGTAAGAGAGAGACCGTTTTTCTTTGAACGAGAGTGTTCCCAGTGAAAATCTGTATAAGATAGACCTATTAAATCCTGCTATATCGACATTTTTTTTCGAAACTTTAAACGCGAATATCTCGGAAACGGAACGTTTTTCTTTGAACGAGAGTGTTCCCTGTATAAGGTAGAACTATTAAATCATGCTAAATCGACATTTTTTTCGAAACTTTAAACGCGAATATCTCGGAAACGGCAAGAGATAGAACGTTTTTCTTTGAACGAGAGTGTTCCCAATGAAAATCTGTATAAGGTAGACCTATTAAATCCTGCATATCGACATTTTTTCGAAATTTTAAACACGAATATCTCGGAAACGGTAGGAGATGGAACGTTTTTCTTTTAACGAGAGTGTTCCCAGTGAAAAAATGTATATGATAGACCTATTAAATCCTGCTAAATCGACATTTTTTTCGAAACTTTAAACGCGAATATCTCGCAAACGGTAAGAGATAGAACGTTTTTCTTTGAACGAGAGTGTTCCCAGTGAAAATCTGTATAAGGTAGACCTATTAAATCATGCTCAATCGACATTTTTTTCGAAATTTTAAAAGCGAATATCTCGCAAACGGTAAGAGATAGAAAGTTTTTCTTTGAACGAGAGTGTTCCCAATGAAAATCTGTATAGGATAGACCTATTAAATCATGCTAAATCGATTTTTTTTTCGAAAATTTAAACGCTAATATCTCGGAAACGGTAAGAGATAGAACGTTCTTCGTTGAACGAGAGTGTTCCCAGTGAAAATCTGTAGAAGATAGACCTCTTAAGTCCTGCTAAATCGACATTTTTTCGAAACTTTAAACGCGAATATCTCGGAAACGGTAAGAGATAGAACGTTTTTCTTTTAACGAGAGTGTTCCCAGTGAAAAAATGTATATGATAGACCCATTAAATCCTGCTAAATCGACATTTTTTCGAAACTTTAAACGCGAATATCTCGGAAACGGCAAGAGATAGAACGTTTTTCTTTGAACGAGAGTGTTCCCAGTGAAAATCTGTATAAGATAGACCTATTAAATCCTGCTATATCGACATTTTTTTTCGAAACTTTAAACGCGAATATCTCGGAAACGGTAAGAGATAGAACGTTTTTCTTTGAACGAGAGTGTTCCCTGTATAAGGTAGACCTATTAAATCATGCTAAATCGACATTTTTTCGAAACTTTAAACGCGAATATCTCGGAAACGGCAAGAGATAGAACGTTTTTCTTTGAACGAGAGTATTCCCAGTGAAAATCTGTATAAGATAGACCTATTAAGTCCTGCTAAATCGACATTTTTTTCTGAAACTTTAAACGCGAATATCTCGGAAACGGCAAGAGATAGAACGTTTTTCTTTGAACGAGAGTGTTCCCAGTGAAAATCTGTATAAGGTAGACCTATTAAATCCTGCATATCGACATTTTTTCGAAACTTTAAACTCGAATATCTCGGAAACGGTTAGAGATAGAACGTTTTTCTTTTAACGAGAGTGTTCCCAGTGAAAAAATGTGTATGATAGACCTATTAAATCCTGCTAAATCGACATTTTTTTCGAAACATTAAACGCGAATATCTCGCAAACGGTAAGAGATAGAACGTTTTTCTTTGAACGAGAGTGTTCCCAGTGAAAATCTGTATAAGATAGACCTATTAAATCCTGCTATATCGACATTTTTTTTCGAAACTTTAAACGCGAATATCTCGGAAACGGTAAGAGATAGAACGTTTTTCTTTGAACGAGAGTGTTCCCTGTATAAGGTAGACCTATTAAATCATGCTAAATCGACATTGTTTTCGAAACTTTAAACGCGAATATCTCGGAAACGGCAAGAGATAGAACGTTTTTCTTTGAACGGGAGTGTTCCCAGTGAAAATCTGTATAAGGTAGACCTATTAAATCCTGCATATCGACATTTTTTCGAAACTTTAAACGCGAATATCTCGGAAACGGTAAGAGATAGAACGTTTTTCTTTGAACGAGAGTGTTCCCAGTGAAAATCTGTGTAAGGTAGACCTATTAAATCCTGCATATCGACATTTTTTCGAAACTTTAAACGCGAATATCTCGGAAACGGTAAGAGATAGAACGTTTTTCTTTTAACGAGAGTGTTCCCAGTGAAAAAATGTATATGATAGACCCATTAAATCCTGCTAAATCGACATTTTTTTCGAAAAATTAAACGCGAATATCTCGGAAACGGTAAGAGATAGAACGTTTTTCTTTTAACGAGAGTGTTCCCAGTGAAAAAATGTATATGATAGACCTATTAAATCCTGCTAAATCGACATTTTTTTCGAAACATTAAACGCGAATATCTCGCAAACGGTAAGAGAGAGACCGTTTTTCTTTGAACGAGAGTGTTCCCAGTGAAAATCTGTATAAGATAGACCTATTAAATCCTGCTATATCGACATTTTTTTTCGAAACTTTAAACGCGAATATCTCGGAAACGGAACGTTTTTCTTTGAACGAGAGTGTTCCCTGTATAAGGTAGAACTATTAAATCATGCTAAATCGACATTTTTTTCGAAACTTTAAACGCGAATATCTCGGAAACGGCAAGAGATAGAACGTTTTTCTTTGAACGAGAGTGTTCCCAATGAAAATCTGTATAAGGTAGACCTATTAAATCCTGCATATCGACATTTTTTCGAAATTTTAAACACGAATATCTCGGAAACGGTAGGAGATAGAACGTTTTTCTTTTAACGAGAGTGTTCCCAGTGAAAAAATGTATATGATAGACCTATTAAATCCTGCTAAATCGACATTTTTTTCGAAACTTTAAACGCGAATATCTCGCAAACGGTAAGAGATAGAACGTTTTTCTTTGAACGAGAGTGTTCCCAGTGAAAATCTGTATAAGATAGACCTATTAAATCCTGCTATATCGACATTTTTTTTCGAAACTTTAAACGCGAATATCTCGGAAACGGTAAGAGATAGAACGTTTTTCTTTGAACGAGAGTGTTCCCTGTATAAGGTAGACCTATTAAATCATGCTAAATCGACATTTTTTTCGAAACTTTAAACGCGAATATCTCGGAAACGGCAAGAGATAGAACGTTTTTCTTTGAACGAGAGTGTTCCCAGTGAAAATCTGTATAAAGTAGACCTATTAAATCCTGCATATCGACATTTTTTCGAAACTTTAAACGCGAATATCTCGGAAACGGTAAGAGATAGAACGTTTTTCTTTGAACGAGAGTGTTCCCAGTGAAAATCTGTGTAAGGTAGACCTATTAAATCATGCATATCGACATTTTTTCGAAACTTTAAACGCGAATATCTCGGAAACGGTAAGAGATAGAACGTTTTTCTTTTAACGAGAGTGTTCCCAGTGAAAAAATGTATATGATAGACCCATTAAATCCTGCTAAATCGACATTTTTTTCGAAAAATTAAACGCGAATATCTCGGAAACGGTAAGAGATAGAACGTTTTTCTTTTAACGAGAGTGTTCCCAGTGAAAAAATGTATATGATAGACCTATTAAATCCTGCTAAATCGACATTTTTTTCGAAACATTAAACGCGAATATCTCGCAAACGGTAAGAGAGAGACCGTTTTTCTTTGAACGAGAGTGTTCCCAGTGAAAATCTGTATAAGATAGACCTATTAAATCCTGCTATATCGACATTTTTTTTCGAAACTTTAAACGCGAATATCTCGGAAACGGAACGTTTTTCTTTGAACGAGAGTGTTCCCTGTATAAGGTAGAACTATTAAATCATGCTAAATCGACATTTTTTTCGAAACTTTAAACGCGAATATCTCGGAAACGGCAAGAGATAGAACGTTTTTCTTTGAACGAGAGTGTTCCCAATGAAAATCTGTATAAGGTAGACCTATTAAATCCTGCATATCGACATTTTTTCGAAATTTTAAACACGAATATCTCGGAAACGGTAGGAGATAGAACGTTTTTCTTTTAACGAGAGTGTTCCCAGTGAAAAAATGTATATGATAGACCTATTAAATCCTGCTAAATCGACATTTTTTTCGAAACTTTAAACGCGAATATCTCGCAAACGGTAAGAGATAGAACGTTTTTCTTTGAACGAGAGTGTTCCCAGTGAAAATCTGTATAAGGTAGACCTATTAAATCATGCTCAATCGACATTTTTTTCGAAATTTTAAAAGCGAATATCTCGCAAACGGTAAGAGATAGAAAGTTTTTCTTTGAACGAGAGTGTTCCCAATGAAAATCTGTATAGGATAGACCTATTAAATCATGCTAAATCGATTTTTTTTTCGAAAATTTAAACGCTAATATCTCGGAAACGGTAAGAGATAGAACGTTCTTCGTTGAACGAGAGTGTTCCCAGTGAAAATCTGTAGAAGATAGACCTCTTAAGTCCTGCTAAATCGACATTTTTTCGAAACTTTAAACGCGAATATCTCGGAAACGGTAAGAGATAGAACGTTTTTCTTTTAACGAGAGTGTTCCCAGTGAAAAAATGTATATGATAGACCCATTAAATCCTGCTAAATCGACATTTTTTCGAAACTTTAAACGCGAATATCTCGGAAACGGCAAGAGATAGAACGTTTTTCTTTGAACGAGAGTGTTCCCAGTGAAAATCTGTATAAGATAGACCTATTAAATCCTGCTATATCGACATTTTTTTTCGAAACTTTAAACGCGAATATCTCGGAAACGGTAAGAGATAGAACGTTTTTCTTTGAACGAGAGTGTTCCCTGTATAAGGTAGACCTATTAAATCATGCTAAATCGACATTTTTTCGAAACTTTAAACGCGAATATCTCGGAAACGGCAAGAGATAGAACGTTTTTCTTTGAACGAGAGTATTCCCAGTGAAAATCTGTATAAGATAGACCTATTAAGTCCTGCTAAATCGACATTTTTTTCTGAAACTTTAAACGCGAATATCTCGGAAACGGCAAGAGATAGAACGTTTTTCTTTGAACGAGAGTGTTCCCAGTGAAAATCTGTATAAGGTAGACCTATTAAATCCTGCATATCGACATTTTTTCGAAACTTTAAACTCGAATATCTCGGAAACGGTTAGAGATAGAACGTTTTTCTTTTAACGAGAGTGTTCCCAGTGAAAAAATGTGTATGATAGACCTATTAAATCCTGCTAAATCGACATTTTTTTCGAAACATTAAACGCGAATATCTCGCAAACGGTAAGAGATAGAACGTTTTTCTTTGAACGAGAGTGTTCCCAGTGAAAATCTGTATAAGATAGACCTATTAAATCCTGCTATATCGACATTTTTTTTCGAAACTTTAAACGCGAATATCTCGGAAACGGTAAGAGATAGAACGTTTTTCTTTGAACGAGAGTGTTCCCTGTATAAGGTAGACCTATTAAATCATGCTAAATCGACATTTTTTTCGAAACTTTAAACGCGAATATCTCGGAAACGGCAAGTGATAGAACGTTTTTCTTTGAACGGGAGTGTTCCCAGTGAAAATCTGTATAAGGTAGACCTATTAAATCCTGCATATCGACATTTTTTCGAAACTTTAAACGCGAATATCTCGGAAACGGTAAGAGATAGAACGTTTTTCTTTGAACGAGAGTGTTTCCAGTGAAAATCTGTGTAAGGTAGACCTATTAAATCCTGCATATCGACATTTTTTCGAAACTTTAAACGCGAATATCTCGGAAACGGTAAGAGATAGAACGTTTTTCTTTTAACGAGAGTGTTCCCAGTGAAAAAATGTATATGATAGACCCATTAAATCCTGCTAAATCGACATTTTTTTCGAAACATTAAACGCGAATATCTCGCAAACGGTAAGAGATAGAACGTTTTTCTTTGAACGAGAGTGTTCCCTGTATAAGGTAGACCTATTAAATCATGCTAAATCGACATTTTTTGCGAAACTTTAAACGCGAATATCTCGGAAACGGCAAGAGATAGAACGTTTTTCTTTGAACGAGAGTGTTCCCAGTGAAAATCTGTATAAGGTAGACCTATTAAATCCTGCATATCGACATTTTCTCGAAACTTTAAACGCGAATATCTCGGAAACGGTAAGAGATAGAACGTTTTTCTTTTAACGAGAGTGTTCCCAGTGAAAAAATGTATATGATAGACCCATTAAATCCTGCTAAATCGACATTTTTTTCGAAACATTAAACGCGAATATCTCGCAAACGGTAAGAGATAGAACGTTTTTCTTTGAACGAGAGTGTTCCCAGTGAAAATCTGTATAAGATAGACCTATTAAATCCTGCTATATCGACATTTTTTTTCGAAACTTTAAACGCGAATATCTCGGAAACGGTAAGAGATAGAACGTTTTTCTTTGAACAAGAGTGTTCCCTGTATAAGGTAGACCTATTAAATCATGCTAAATCGACATTTTTTTCGAAACTTTAAACGCGAATATCTCGGAAACGGCAAGAGATAGAACGTTTTTCTTTGAACGAGAGTGTTCCCAGTGAAAATCTGTATAAGATAGACCTATTAAGTCCTGCTAAATCGACATTTTTTTCTGAAACTTTAAACGCGAATATCTCGGAAACGGCAAGAGATAGAACGTTTTTCTTTGAACGAGAGTGTTTCCAGTGAAAATCTGTATAAGGTAGACCTATTAAATCCTGCATATCGACATTTTTTCGAAACTTTAAATGCGAATATCTCGGAAACGGTAAGAGATAGAACGTTTTTCTTTGAACGAGAGTGTTCCCAGTGAAAATCTGTGTAAGGTAGACCTATTAAATCCTCCATATCGACATTTTTTCGAAACTTTAAACGCGAATATCTCGGAAACGGTAAGAGATAGAACGTTTTTCTTTTAACGAGAGTGTTCCCAGTGAAAAAATGTATATGATAGACCCATTAAATCCTGCTAAATCGACATTTTTTCGAAACATTAAACGCGAATATCTCGCAAACGGTAAGAGATAGAACGTTTTTCTTTGAACGAGAGTGTTCCCAGTGAAAATCTTTATAAGATAGACCTATTAAATCCTGCTATATCGACATTTTTTTTCGAAACTTTAAACGCGAATATCTCGGAAACGGTAAGAGATAGAACGTTTTTCTTTGAACGAGAGTGTTCCCTGTATAAGGTAGACCTATTAAATCATGCTAAATCGACATTTTTTGCGAAACTTTAAACGCGAATATCTCGGAAACGGCAAGAGATAGAACGTTTTTCTTTGAACGAGAGTGTTCCCAGTGAAAATCTGTATAAGGTAGACATATTAAATCCTGCATATCGACATTTTCTCGAAACTTTAAACGCGAATATCTCGGAAACGGTAAGAGATAGAACGTTTTTCTTTGAACGAGAGTGTTCCCAGTGAAAATCTGTGTAAGGTAGACCTATTAAATCCTGCATATCGACATTTTTTCGAAACTTTAAACGCGAATATCTCGGAAACGGTAAGAGATAGAACGTTTTTCTTTTAACGAGAGTGTTCCCAGTGAAAAAATGTATATGATAGACCCATTAAATCCTGCTAAATCGACATTTTTTTCGAAACATTAAACGCGAATATCTCGCAAACGGTAAGAGATAGAACGTTTTTCTTTGAACGAGAGTGTTCCCAGTGAAAATCTGTATAAGATAGGCCTATTAAATCCTGCTATATCGACATTTTTTTTCGAAACTTAAACGCGAATATCTCGGAAACGGTAAGAGATAGAACGTTTTTCTTTGAACGAGAGTGTTCCCTGTATAAGGTAGACCTATTAAATCATGCAAAATCGACATTTTTTTCGAATCTTTAAACGCGAATATCTCGGAAACGGCAAGAGATAGAACGTTTTTCTTTGAACGAGAGTGTTCCCAGTGAAAATCTGTATAAGATAGACCTATTAAGTCCTGCTAAATCGACATTTTTTTCTGAAACTTTAAACGCGAATATCTCGGAAACGGCAAGAGATAGAACGTTTTTCTTTGAACGAGAGTGTTCCCGGTGAAAATCTGTATAAGGTAGACCTATTAAATCCTGCATATCGACATTTTTTCGAAACTTTAAATGCGAATATCTCGGAAACGGTAAGAGATAGAACGTTTTTCTTTTAACGAGAGTGTTCCCAGTGAAAAAATGTGTATGATAGACCTATTAAATCCTGCTAAATCGACATTTTTTTCGAAACATTAAACGCGAATATCTCGCAAACGGTAAGAGATAGAACGTTTTTCTTTGAACGACAGTGTTCCCAGTGAAAATCTGTATAAGATAGACCTATTAAATCCTGCTATATCGACATTTTTTTTCGAAACTTTAAACGCGAATATCTCGGAAACGGTAAGAGGTAGAACGTTTTTCTTTGAACGACAGTGTTCCCGGTGAAAATCTGTATAAGGTAGACCTATTAAATCCTGCATATCGACATTTTTTCGAAACTTTAAATGCGAATATCTCGGAAACGGTAAGAGATAGAACGTTTTTCTTTTAACGAGAGTGTTCCCAGTGAAAAAATGTGTATGATAGACCTATTAAATCCTGCTAAATCGACATTTTTTTCGAAACATTAAACGCGAATATCTCGCAAACGGTAAGAGATAGAACGTTTTTCTTTGAACGACAGTGTTCCCGGTGAAAATCTGTATAAGGTAGACCTATTAAATCCTGCATATCGACATTTTTTCGAAACTTTAAATGCGAATATCTCGGAAACGGTAAGAGATAGAACGTTTTTCTTTTAACGAGAGTGTTCCCAGTGAAAAAATGTGTATGATAGACCTATTAAATCCTGCTAAATCGACATTTTTTTCGAAACATTAAACGCGAATATCTCGCAAACGGTAAGAGATAGAACGTTTTTCTTTGAACGACAGTGTTCCCAGTGAAAATCTGTATAAGATAGACCTATTAAATCCTGCTATATCGACATTTTTTCGAAACTTTAAACGCGAATATCTCGGAAACGGCAAGAGATAGAATGTTTTTCTTTGAACGAGAGTGTTCCCAGTGAAAATCTGTATAAGGTAGACCTATTAAATCCTGCATATCGACATTTTTTCGAAACTCTAAACGCGAATATCTCGGAAACGGTAAGAGATAGAACGTTTTTCTTTGAACGAGAGTGTTCCCAGTGAAAATCTGTGTAAGGTAAACCTATTAAATCCTGCATATCGACATTTTTTCGAAACTTTAAACGCGAATATCTCGGAAACGGTAACAGATAGAACGTTTTTCTTTTAACGAGAGTGTTCCCAGTGAAAAAATGTATATGATAGACCCACTAAATCCTGCTAAATCGACATTTTTTTCGAAACATTAAACGCGAATATCTCGCAAACGGTAAGAGATAGAACGTTTTTCTTTGAACGAGAGTGTTCCCAGTGAAAATCTGTATAAGATAGACCTATTAAATCCTGCTATATCGACATTTTTTTTCGAAACTTTGAACGCGAATATCTCGGAAACGGTAAGAGATAGAACGTTTTTCTTTGAACGAGAGTGTTCCCTGTATAAGGTAGACCTATTAAATCCTGCTAAATCGACATTTTTTTCGATACTTTAAACGCGAATATCTCGGAAACTGTAAGAGATAGAACGTTTTTCTTTGAACGAGAGTGTTCCCAGTGGAAATCTGTATAAGATAGACCTATTAAATCCTGCTAAATCGACATTTTTTCGAAACTTTAAACGCGAATATCTCGGAAACGGTAAGAAATAGAACGTTTTTCTTTTAACGAGAGTGTTCCCAGTGAAAAAATGTATATGATAGTCCTATTAAATCCTGCTAAATCGACATTTTTTTCGAAACATTAAACGCGAATATCTCGCAAACGGTAAGAGATAGAACGTTTTTCTTTGAACGAGAGTGTTCCCAGTGAAAATCTGTATAAGGTAGACCTATTAAATCATGCTCAATCGACATTTTTTTCGAAACCTTAAACGCGAATATCTCGGAAACGGTAAGAGATAGAACGTTTTTCTTTGAACGAGAGTGTTCCCAATGAAAATCTGCATAGGATAGACCTATTAAATCATGCTAAATCGAACTTTTTTTCGGAAATTTAAACACTAATATCTCGGAAACGGTAAGAGATAGAACGTTCTTCGTTGAACGAGAGTGTTCCCAGTGAAAATCTGTAGAAGATAGACCTATTAAGTCCTGCTAAATCGACATTTTTTTCCGAAACTGTAAACGCGAATATCTCGGAAACGGTAAGAGGTAGAATGTTCTTCGTTGAACGAGAGTGTTCCCAGTGAAAATCTGTATAAGCTAGACCTATTAAGTCCTGCTAAATCGACATTTTTTTCCGAAACTCTAAACGCGAATATCTCCGAAACGGTAAGAGGTAGAATGTTCTTCGTTGAACGAGAGTGTTCCCAGTGAAAATCGGTAGAAGATAGACCTATTAAATCCTGCTAAATCGCCATTTTTTCTTCGAAACTTTAAACGCGAATATCTCGGAAACGGTAACAGATAGAACGTTTTTCTTTGAACGAGAGTGTTCCCAATGAAAATCTGTATAGGATAGACCTATTAAATCCTGCTAAATCGATTTTTTTCCGAAAATTTAAACGCGAATATCTCGGAAACGGCAAGTGATAGAACGTTTTTCTTTGAACGAGTGTGTTCCCAGTGAAAATCTGTATAAGGCAGACCTATTAAATCATGCTAAATCGACATTTTTTTCGAAACTTTAAACGCGAATATCTCGGAAACGGTAACAGATAGAACGTTTTTCTTTGAACGAGAGTGTTCCCAATGAAAATCTGTATAGGATAGACCTATTAAATCCTGCTAAATCGATTTTTTTCCGAAAATTTAAACGCGAATATCTCGGAAACGGCAAGAGATAGAACGTTTTTCTTTGAACGAGTGTGTTCCCAGTGAAAATCTGTATAATATAGACCTATTAAATCCTGCTAAATCGCCATTTTTTCTTCGAAACTTTAAACGCGAATATCTCGGAAACGGTAACAGATAGAACGTTTTTCTTTGAACGAGAGTGTTCCCAATGAAAATCTGTATAGGATAGACCTATTAAATCCTGCTAAATCGATTTTTTTCCGAAAATTTAAACGCGAATATCTCGGAAACGGCAAGAGATAGAACGTTTTTCTTTGAACGAGTGTGTTCCCAGTGAAAATCTGTACACTAAATCGCCATTTTTTCTTCGAAACTTTAAACGCGAATATCTCGGAAACGGTAACAGATAGAACGTTTTTCTTTGAACGAGAATGTTTCCAGTGAAAATCTGTGGAAGATAGACCTATTAAGTAATGCTAAATCGATTTTTTTCCGAAGCTTTAAACGCGAATATCTCGGAAACGGTAAGAAATAGAACGTTTTTCTTGGAACGAGAGTGTTCCCAGTGAAAATCTGTATAAGGCAGACCTGTTAAATCATGCTAAATCGATTTTTTTCCGAAAATTTAAACGCGAATATCTCGGAAACGGCAAGAGATAGAACGTTTTTCTTTGAACGAGTGTGTTCCCAGTGAAAATCTGTATAAGATAGACCTATTAAATCCTGCTAAATCGACATTTTTTTTCGAAGCTTTAAACGCGAATATCTCGGAAACGGTAAGAAATAGAACGTTTTTCTTTGAACGAGAGTGTTCCCAGTGAAAATCTGTATAAGGCAGACCTATTAAATCATGCTAAATCGACATTTTTTTCGAAACTTTAAACGCGAATATCTCGGAAACGGCAAGAGATAGAACGTTTTTCTTTGAACGAGAGTGTTCCCAGTGAAAATCTGTATAAGGTAGACCTATTAAATCCTGCATATCGACATTTTTTCGAAACTTTAAACACGAATATCTCGGAAACGGTAAGAGATAGAACGTTTTTCTTTTAACGAGAGTGTTCCCAGTGAAAAAATGTATATGATAGACCTATTAAATCCTGCTAAATCGACATTTTTTTCGAAACATTAAACGCGAATATCTCGCAAACGGTAAGAGATAGAACGTTTTTCTTTGAACGAGAGTGTTCCCAGTGAAAATCTGTATAAGATAGACCTATTAAATCCTGCTATATCGACATTTTTTTTCGAAACTTTAAACGCGAATGTCTCGGAAACGGTAAGAGATAGAACGTTTTTCTTTGAACGAGAGTGTTCCCAGTGAAAATCTGTATAAGGCAGACCTATTCAATCATGCTCAATCGACATTTTTTTCGAAACTTTAAACGCGAATATCTCAGAAACGGCAAGAGATAGAACGTTTTTCTTTGAACGAGAGTGTTTCCAGTGAAAATCTCTACCTATTAAATCCTGCTAAATCGACATTTTTTCTTCGAAACTTTAAACGCGAATATCTCAGAAACGGTAAGAGATAGAACGTTTTTCTTTGAACGAGTGTTCCCAATGAAAATCTGTATAAGATAGACCTATTAAATCCTGCTAGATCGACATTTTTTTTCGAAGCTTTAAACGCGAATATCTCGGAAAAGGTAAGAGATAGAACTTTCTTCTTTGAACGAGACAGTTCCCAGTGAAAATCTGTATAAGTTAGACCTATTAAGTGCTGCTAAATCGACATTTTTTTCCAAAACTTTAAACGCAAATATCTCGGAAACGGTAAGAGATAGAACGTTTTTCTTTGAACGAGAGAGTTCCCAGTGAAAATCTATATATGATAGACCTATTAAATCCTGCTAAATCGACATTTTTTTCGAAGCATTAAACGCGAATATCTCGGAAACGGTAAGAGATAGAACGTTTTTCCTTGAACGAGAGTGTTCCCAGTGAAAATCTGTATAAGATAGACCTATTAAATCCTGCTATATCGAAATTTTTTTTCGAAACTTTAAACGCGAATATCTCGGAAACGGTAAGAGATAGAACGTTTTTCTTTGAACGAGAGTGTTCCCAGTGAAAATCTGTATACGGTAGACCTATTAAATCATGCTAAATCGGCATTTTTTTTCGAAACTTTCAACCCGAATATCTCGGAAACGGTAAGAGATAGAACGTTTTTCTTTGAACGAGAGTGTTTCCAGTGAAAATCTGTAAGATAGACCTATTAAATCCTGTTAAATCGACATTTCTTTTCGAAACTTTAAACGCGAATATAATAAATAAATATATTAAATCCAGCTAGATCGACATTTTTTTTCGAAACTTTAAACGCGAATATCTCGGAAACGGTAGGAGATAGAACGTTTTTCTTTGAACGAGAGTGTTCCCAGTGTCTGTATAAGATAGACCTATTAAATCCTGTTAAATCGACATTTTTTTTCGAAACTTTAAACGCGATTATCTCCGAAACGGTAAGAGATAAAACGTTTTTCTTTGAACGAGAGTGTTCCCAGTGAAAATCTGTATAAGATAGACCTCTTAAATCCTGCCAGTCGACATTTTTTTTTCAAACTGTAAACGCGAATATCTCGGAAACGGTAAGAGATAGAACGTTTTTCTTTGAACGAGAGTGTTTCCAGTGAAAATCTGTAAGATAGACCTATTAAATCCTGTTAAATCGACATTTCTTTTCGAAACTTTAAACGCGAATATCTCGGAAACGGCAAGAGATAGAACGTTTTTCTTTGAACGAGAGTGTTCCCAGTGAAAATCTGTATAAGATAGACCTATTAAATCCTACTAAATAGAATTATTTTTGTCGAAACTCTAAACGCGAATATCTCGGAAACGGTAAGAGATAGAACGTTCTTCTTTGAACGAGAGTGATCCCAATGAAAATCTGTATAAGATAGACCTATTAAACCCTGCTAAATCGAATTTTTTTTTTCGAAACTTTAAAAGCGAATATCTGGGAAACAGTAAGAGATAGAACCTTTTTCTCTGAAAGAGAGTGTTCCCAGTGAAAATCTGCATAAGATAAACCTATTAAATCCTGCTAAATCGACATTTTTTCATCGAAACTTTAAACGCGAATATCTCGGAAACGGTGAGAAATAGAGCGTTTTTCTTTGAACGAGAGTGTTCCCAGTGAAAATCTGTATAGGATAGACCTATTAAATCCTGCTAATCGACATTTTTTTTTTGAAACTTCAAACGCGAATATCTCGGAAACGGCAAGAGATAGAACGTTTTTCTTTGAAGGAGTGTGTTCCCATTGAAAATTTGTATAAGATAGACTTATTAAATCCTGCTAAATCGACATTTTTTCGAAACTTTAAACGCGATATCTCGGAAACGGTAAGAGATAGAACGTTTTTCTTTGAACGAGAGTGTTCCCAGTGAAAGTCTGTATAAGATAGACCTATTAAATCCTGCTAAATCGACTTTTTTTTTGAAACTTTAAACGCGAATACATCGGAAACGGTAAGAGACAGAACGTTTTTCTTTGAACGAGAGTGTTCCCAGTGAAAATCTGTATAAGATAGACCTAATCCTGCTAAATCGACATCTTTTTTCAAAACTTTAAACGCGAATATCTCGGAAACGGTAAGAGATAGAACGTTTTTCTTTGAACGAGAGTGTTTCTAGTGAAAATCGGTAGAAGATAGAACTATTAAGTCCTGCTAAATCGACATTTTTTTTCGAAACTTTAAACGCGAATATCTCGGAAACGGTAAGAGATAGACCGTTTTTCTTTGAACGAGAGTGCTCCCAGTGAAAATCTGTATAAGATAGACCTATTAAGTCCTGCTAAATCGACATTTTTTTCCGAAACTTTAAACGCGAATATCTCGGAAACGGTAAGAGATAGACCGTTTTTCTTTGAACGAGAGTGTTCCCAGTGAAAATCTGTATAAGATAGACCTATTAAATCCTGCTAAATCGACATTTTTTCGAAACTTTAAACGCAAATATCTCGGAAACGGTAAGAGACAGACGTTTTTCTTTGAACGAGAGTGTTCCCAGTGAAAATCTGTATATGATAGACCTATTAAATCCTGCTAAATCGACATCTTTTTTCGAAACTTTAAACGCGAGTATCTCGGAAACGGTAAGAGATAGAACGTTTTTCTTTGAACGAGAGTGTTCCCAGTGAAAATCTGTATAAGATAGACGTATTAAATTCTGCTAAATCGACATTTTTTTCGAAACTTTAAACGCGAATATCTCGGAAACTGTAAGAGATAGAACGTTTTTCTTTGAACGAGTGTGTTCCCAATGAAAATCTGTATAGGATAGACCTATTAAATCCTGCTAAATCGATTTTTTTTCGAAAATTTAAACGCTAATATCTCGGAAACGGTAAGAGATAGAACTTTCTTCGTTGAACGAGAGTGTTTCCAGCGAAAATCTGTAGAAGATAGACCTATTAAGTCCTGCTAAATCGAAATTTTTTTCCGAAACTTTAAACGCGAATATCTCGGAAACGGTAAGAGATAGAACGTCTTTCTTTGAACGAGAGTGTTCCCAGTGAAAATCTGTATAAGGTAGACCTATTAAATCATGGTAAATCGACATTTTTTTCGAAACTTTAAACGCGAATATCTCGGAAACGGCAAGAGATAGAACGTTTTTCTTTGAACGAGTGTGTTCCCAGTGAAAATCTGTATAAGATAGACCTATTAAATCCTGCTAAATCGACATTTTTTTTCGAAGCTTTAAACGCGAATATCTCGGAAACTGTAAGAAATAGAACGTTTTTCTTTGAACGAGAGGGTTCCCAGTGAAAATCTGTATAAGCCAGACCTATTAAATCATGCTAAATCGACATTTTTTCGAAACTTTAAACGCGAATATCTCAGAAACGGTAAGAGATAGAACGTTTTTCTTTGAACGAGTGTTCCCAATGAAAATCTGTATAAGATAGACCTATTAAATCCTGCTAGATCGACATTTTTTTTCGAAGCTTTAAACGCGAATATCTCGGAAAAGGTAAGAGATAGAACTTTCTTCTTTGAACGAGACAGTTCCCAGTGAAAATCTGTATAAGTTAGACCTATTAAGTGCTGCTAAATCGACATTTTTTTCCAAAACTTTAAACGCAAATATCTCGGAAACGGTAAGAGATAGAACGTTTTTCTTTGAACGAGAGAGTTCCCAGTGAAAATCTATATATGATAGACCTATTAAATCCTGCTAAATCGACATTTTTTTCGAAGCATTAAACGCGAATATCTCGGAAACGGTAAGAGATAGAACGTTTTTCCTTGAACGAGAGTGTTCCCAGTGAAAATCTGTATAAGATAGACCTATTAAATCCTGCAATATCGAAATTTTTTTTCGAAACTTTAAACGCGAATATCTCGGAAACGGTAAGAGATAGAACGTTTTTCTTTGAACGAGAGTGTTCCCAGTGAAAATCTGTATACGGTAGACCTATTAAATCAT
This sequence comes from Amphimallon solstitiale, assembly GCA_963170755.1. Lineage (NCBI taxonomy): Eukaryota > Metazoa > Arthropoda > Insecta > Coleoptera > Scarabaeidae > Amphimallon > Amphimallon solstitiale. The sequence goes on along the minus strand of OY720681.1, from coordinate 126,193,631 downwards.
GCTAAATCGACATTTTTTTCGAAACTTTAAACGCGGATATCTCGGAAACGGCAAGAGATAGAACGTTTTTCTTTGAACGAGAGTGTTCCCAGTGAAAATCTGTATAGGATAGACCTATTAAATCCAGCTAAATCGGCATTTTTTTTTCGAAACTTTCAACCCGAATATCTCGGAAACGGTAAGAGATAGAACGTTTTTCTTTGAACGAGAGTGTTTCCAGTGAAAATCTGTAAGATAGACCTATTAAATCCTGTTAAATCGACATTTCTTTTCGAAACTTTAAACGCGAATATAATAAATAAATATATTAAATCCTGCTAGATCGACATTTTTTTTCGAAACTTTAAACGCGAATATCTCGGAAACGGTAAGAGATAGAACGTTTTTCTTTGAACGAGAGTGTTCCCAGTGAAAATCTGTATAAGATAGACCTATTAAATCCTGCTAAATCGACATTTTTTTCGAAGCTTTAAACGCGAATATCTCGAAAACGGTAAGAAATAGAACGTTTTTCTTTGAACGAGAGGGTTCCCAGTGAAAATCTGTATAAGCCAGACCTATTAAATCATGCTAAATCGACATTTTTTCGAAACTTTAAACGCGAATATCTCGGAAACGGTAAGAGATAGAACGTTTTTCTTTGAACGAGAGTGTTCCCAGTGTCTGTATAAGATAGACCTATTAAATCCTGTTAAATCGACATTTTTTTTTCGAAACTTTAAACGCGATTATCTCCGAAACGGTAAGAGATAAAACGTTTTTCTTTGAACGAGAGTGTTCCCAGTGAAAATCTGTATAAGATAGACCTCTTAAATCCTGCCAGTCGACATTTTTTTTTCAAACTGTAAACGCGAATATCTCGGAAACGGTAAGAGATAGAACGTTTTTCTTTGAACGAGAGTGTTTCCAGTGAAAATCTGTAAGATAGACCTATTAAATCCTGTTAAATCGACATTTCTTTTCGAAACTTTAAACGCGAATATTTCGGAAACGGTAAGAGACAGAACGTTTTTCTTTGAACGAGAGTGTTTCCAGTGAAAATCTGTATAAGATAGACCTATTAAATCCTGCTAAATCGACATTTTTTTTCGAGACTTTAAACGCGAATATCTCGGAAACGGTAAGAGATAGAACGTTTTTCTTTGAACGAGAGTGTTCCCAGTGATAATCTGTATAAGAAAGACCGACTAAATACTGCTAAATCGACATTTTTTCTTAGAAACTTTAAACGCGAATATCTCGGAAACGGCAAGAGATAGAAAGTTTTTCTTTGAACGAGAGTGTTCCCAGTGAAAATCTGTATAAGATAGACCTATTAAATTCTACTAAATAGAATTATTTTTGTCGAAACTCTAAACGCGAATATCTCGGAAACGGTAAGAGATAGAACGTTCTTCTTTGAACGAGAGTGATCCCAATGAAAATCTGTATAAGATAGACCTATTAAACCCTGCTAAATAGAATTTTTTTTTTTCGAAACTTTAAACGCGAATATCTGGGAAACAGTAAGAGATAGAACCTTTTTCTCTGAAAGAGAGTGTTCCCAGTGAAAATCTGCATAAGATAAACCTATTAAATCCTGCTAAATCGACATTTTTTCATCGAAACTTTAAACGCGAATATCTCGGAAACGGTAAGAAATAGAGCGTTTTTCTTTGAACGAGAGTGTTCCCAGTGAAAATCTGTATAAGATAGACCTATTAAATCCTGCTAATCGACATTTTTTTTTTGAAACTTCAAACGCGAATATCTCGGAAACGGCAAGAGATAGAACGTTTTTCTTTGAAGGAGTGTGTTCCCATTGAAAATTTGTATAAGATAGACTTATTAAATCCTGCTAAATCGACATTTTTTCGAAACTTTAAACGCGATATCTCGGAAACGGTAAGAGATAGAACGTTTTTCTTTGAACGAGAGTGTTCCCAGTGAAAGTCTGTATAAGATAGACCTATTAAATCCTGCTAAATCGACTTTTTTTTTGAAACTTTAAACGCGAATACATCGGAAACGGTAAGAGACAGAACGTTTTTCTTTGAACGAGAGTGTTCCCAGTGAAAATCTGTATAAGATAGACCTAATCCTGCTAAATCGACATCTTTTTTCAAAACTTTAAACGCGAATATCTCGGAAACGGTAAGAGATAGAACGTTTTTCTTTGAACGAGAGTGTTTCTAGTGAAAATCGGTAGAAGATAGACCTATTAAGTCCTGCTAAATCGACATTTTTTTCCGAAACTTTAAACGCGAATATCTCGGAAACGGTAAGAGATAGACCGTTTTTCTTTGAACGAGAGTGCTCCCAGTGAAAATCTGTATAAGATAGACCTATTAAGTCCTGCTAAATCGACATTTTTTTCCGAAACTTTAAACGCGAATATCTCGGAAACGGTAAGAGATAGACCGTTTTTCTTTGAACGAGAGTGTTCGCAGTGAAAATCTGTATAAGATAGACCTATTAAGTCCTGCTAAATCGACATTTTTTCGAAACTTTAAACGCAAATATCTCGGAAACGGTAAGAGACAGACGTTTTTCTTTGAACGAGAGTGTTCCCAGTGAAAATCTGTATATGATAGACCTATTAAATCCTGCTAAATCGACATCTTTTTTCGAAACTTTAAACGCGAATATCTCGGAAACTGTAAGAGATAGAACGTTTTTCTTTGAACTAGTGTGTTCCCAATGAAAATCTGTATAGGATAGACCTATTAAATCCTGCTAAAGCGATTTTTTTTCGAAAATTTAAACGCTAATATCTCGGAAACGGTAAGAGATAGAACTTTCTTCGTTGAACGAGAGTGTTTCCAGCGAAAATCTGTAGAAGATAGACCTATTAAGTCCTGCTAAATCGAAATTTTTTTCCGAAACTTTAAACGCGAATATCTCGGAAACGGTAAGAGATAGAACGTTTTTCTTTGAACGAGAGTGTTCCCAGTGAAAATCTGTATAAGGTAGACCTATTAAATCATGGTAAATCGACATTTTTTTCGAAACTTTAAACGCGAATATCTCGGAAACGGCAAGAGATAGAACGTTTTTCTTTGAACGAGTGTGTTCCCAGTGAAAATCTGTATAAGATAGACCTATTAAATCCTGCTAAATCGACATTTTTTTTCGAAGCTTTAAACGCGAATATCTCGAAAACGGTAAGAAATAGAACGTTTTTCTTTGAACGAGAGGGTTCCCAGTGAAAATCTGTATAAGCCAGACCTATTAAATCATGCTAAATCGACATTTTTTCGAAACTTTAAACGCGAATATCTCGGAAACGGTAAGAGATAGAACGTTTTTCTTTTAACGAGAGTGTTCCCAGTGAAAAAATGTATATGATAGACCTATTAAATCCTGCTAAATCGACATTTTTTCGAAACATTAAACGCGAATATCTCGGAAACGGTAAGAGATAGAGCGTTTTTCTTTGAACGAGAGTGTTCCCTGTATAAGGTAGACCTATTAAATCATGCTAAATCGACATTTTTTCGAAACTTTAAACGCGAATATCTCGGAAACGGCAAGAGATAGAACGTTTTTCTTTGAACGAGAGTGTTCCCTGTATAAGGTAGACCTATTAAATCATGCTATATCGACATTTTTTTTCGAAACTTTAAACGCGAATATCTCGGAAACGGTAAGAGATAGAACGTTTTTCTTTGAACGAGAGTGTTCCCTGTATAAGGGAGACCTATTAAATCATGCTCAATCGACATTTTTTTCGAAACTTTAAACGCGAATATCTCGGAAACGGCAAGAGATAGAACGTTTTTCTTTGAACGAGAGTGTTCCCAGTGAAAATCTGTATAAGATAGACCTATTAAATCCTGCTAAATCGACATTTTTTTCGAAGCTTTAAACGTGAATATCTCGGAAACGGTAAGAAATAGAACGTTTTTCTTTGAACGAGAGTGTTCCCAGTGAAAATCTATATAAGGTAGACCTATTAAATCATGCCAAATCGACATTTTTTTCGAAACTTTAAACGCGAATATCTCGGAAACGGCAAGAGATAGAACGTTTTTCTTTGAACTTGAGTGTTCCCAGTGAAAATCTGTATAAGGTAGACCTATTAAATCCTGCATATCGACATTTTTTCGATACTTTAAACGCGAATATCTCGGAAACGGTAAGAGATAGAACGTTTTTCTTTTAACGAGGGTGTTCCCAGTGAAAAAATGTATATGATAGACCTGTTAAATCCTGCTAAATCGACATTTATTCGAAACATTAAACGCGAATATCTCGGAAACGGTAAGAGATAGAACGTTTTTCTTTGAACGAGAGTGTTCTCAGTGAAAATCTGTATAAGATAGGCCTATTAAATCCTGCTATATCGACATTTTTTTTCGAAACTTTAAACGCGAATATCTCGGAAACGGTAAGAGATAGAACGTTTTTCTTTGAACGAGAGTGTTCCCTGTATTAGGTAGAACTATTAAATCATGCTAAATCGACATTTTTTTCGAAACTTTAAACGCGAATATCTCGGAAACGGCAAGAGATAGAACGTTTTTCTTTGAACGAGAGTGTTCCCAATGAAAATCTGTATAAGGTAGACCTATTAAATCCTGCCTATCGAAATTTTTTCGAAATTTTAAACACGAATATCTCGGAAACGGTAAGAGATAGAACGTTTTTCTTTTAACGAGAGTGTTCCCAGTGAAAAAATGTATAAGATAGGCCTATTAAATCCTGCTATATCGACATTTTTTTTCGAAACTTTAAACGCGAATATCTCGGAAACGGTAAGAAATAGAACGTTTTTCTTTGAACGAGAGTGTTCCCAGTGAAAATCTGTATAAGGTAGACCTATTAAATCATGCTAAATCGACATTTATTCGAAACATTAAACGCGAATATCTCGGAAACGGTAAGAGATAGAACGTTTTTCTTTGAACGAGAGTGTTCTCAGTGAAAATCTGTATAAGATAGGCCTATTAAATCCTACTATATCGACATTTTTTTTCGAAACTTTAAACGCGAATATCTCGGAAACGGTAAGAAATAGAACGTTTTTCTTTGAACGAGAGTGTTCCCAGTGAAAATCTGTATAAGGTAGACCTATTAAATCATGCTAAATCGACATTTTTTTCGAAACTTTAAACGCAAATATCTCGGGAACGGCAAGAGATAGAACGTTTTTCTTTGAACGAGAGTGTTCCCAGTGAAAATCTGTATAAGGTAGACCTATTAAATCCTGCATATCGACATTTTTTCGAAACTTTAAACGCGAATATCTCGGAAACGGTAAGAGATAGAACGTTTTTCTTTTAACGAGAGTGTTCCCAGTGAAAAAATGTATATGATAGACCTATTAAATCCTGCTAAATCGACATTTTTTTCGAAACATTAAACGCGAATATCTCGCAAACGGTAAGAGAGAGAACGTTTTTCTTTGAACGAGAGTGTTCCCAGTGAAAATCTGTATAAGGTAGACCTATTAAATCATGGTAAATCGACATTTTTTTCGAAACTTTAAACGCGAATATCTCGGAAACGGCAAGAGATAGAACGTTTTTCTTTGAACGAGTGTGTTCCCAGTGAAAATCTGTATAAGATAGACCTATTAAATCCTGCTAAATCGACATTTTTTTTCGAAGCTTTAAACGCGAATATCTCGAAAACGGTAAGAAATAGAACGTTTTTCTTTGAACGAGAGGGTTCCCAGTGAAAATCTGTATAAGCCAGACCTATTAAATCATGCTAAATCGACATTTTTTCGAATCTTTAAACGCGAATATCTCGGAAACGGTAAGAGATAGAACGTTTTTCTTTTAACGAGAGTGTTCCCAGTGAAAAAATGTATATGATAGACCTATTAAATCCTGCTAAATCGACATTTTTTTCGAAACATTAAACGCGAATATCTCGGAAACGGTAAGAGATAGAGCGTTTTTCTTTGAACGAGAGTGTTCCCTGTATAAGGTAGACCAATTAAATCATGCTAAATCGACATTTTTTCGAAACTTTAAACGCGAATATCTCGGAAACGGCAAGAGATAGAACGTTTTTCTTTGAACGAGAGTGTTCCCTGTATAAGGTAGACCTATTAAATCATGCTATATCGACATTTTTTTTCGAAACTTTAAACGCGAATATCTCGGAAACGATAAGAGATAGAACGTTTTTCTTTGAACGAGAGTGTTCCCTGTATAAGGTAGACCTATTAAATCATGCTATATCGACATTTTTTTTCGAAACTTTAAACGCGAATATCTCGGAAACGGCAAGAGATAGAACGTTTTTCTTTGAACGAGAGTGTTCCCAGTGAAAATCTGTATAAGATAGACCTATTAAATCCTGCTAAATCGACATTTTTTTCGAAGCTTTAAACGTGAATATCTCGGAAACGGTAAGAAATAGAACGTTTTTCTTTGAACGAGAGTGTTCCCAGTGAAAATCTATATAAGGTAGACCTATTAAATCATGCCAAATCGACATTTTTTTCGAAACTTTAAACGCGAATATCTCGGAAACGGCAAGAGATAGAACGTTTTTCTTTGAACTTGAGTGTTCCCAGTGAAAATCTGTATAAGGTAGACATATTAAATCCTGCATATCGACATTTTTTCGAAACTTTAAACGCGAATATCTCGGAAACGGTAAGAGATAGAACGTTTTTCTTTTAACGAGGGTGTTCCCAGTGAAAAAATGTATATGATAGACCTGTTAAATCCTGCTAAATCGACATTTATTCGAAACATTAAACGCGAATATCTCGGAAACGGTAAGAGATAGAACGTTTTTCTTTGAACGAGAGTGTTCTCAGTGAAAATCTGTATAAGATAGGCCTATTAAATCCTGCTATATCGACATTTTTTTTCGAAACTTTAAACGCGAATATCTCGGAAACGGTAAGAGATAGAACGTTTTTCTTTGAACGAGAGTGTTCCCTGTATAAGGTAGAACTATTAAATCATGCTAAATCGACATTTTTTTCGAAACTTTAAACGCGAATATAACGGAAACGGCAAGAGATAGAACGTTTTTCTTTGAACGAGAGTGTTCCCAATGAAAATCTGTATAAGGTAGACCTATTAAATCCTGCCTATCGAAATTTTTTCGAAATTTTAAACACGAATATCTCGGAAACGGTAAGAGATAGAACGTTTTTCTTTTAACGAGAGTGTTCCCAGTGAAAAAATGTATAAGATAGACCTATTAAATCCTGCTATATCGACATTTTTTTCCGAAACTTTAAACGCGAATATCTCGGAAACGGTAAGAAATAGAACGTTTTTCTTTGAACGAGAGTGTTCCCAGTGAAAATCTGTATAAGGTAGACCTATTAAATCATGCTAAATCGACATTTATTCGAAACATTAAACGCGAATATCTCGGAAACGGTAAGAGATAGAACGTTTTTCTTTGAACGAGAGTGTTCTCAGTGAAAATCTGTATAAGATAGGCCTATTAAATCCTACTATATCGACATTTTTTTTCGAAACTTTAAAGGCGAATATCTCGGAAACGGTAAGAAATAGAACGTTTTTCTTTGAACGAGAGTGTTCCCAGTGAAAATCTGTATAAGGTAGACATATTAAATCATGCTAAATCGACATTTTTTTCGAAACTTTAAACGCAAATATCTCGGAAACGGCAAGAGATAGAACGTTTTTCTTTGAACGAGAGTGTTCCCTGTGAAAATCTGTATAAGGTAGACCTATTAAATCCTGCATATCGACATTTTTTCGAAACTTTAAACGCGAATATCTCGGAAACGGTAAGAAATAGAACGTTTTTCTTTTAACGAGAGTGTTCCCAGTGAAAAAATGTATATGATAGACCTATTAAATCCTGCTAAATCGACATTTTTTTCGAAACATTAAACGCGAATATCTCGCAAACGGTAAGAGAGAGAACGTTTTTCTTTTAACGAGAGTGTTCCCAGTGAAAATCTGTATAAGATAGACCTATTAAATCCTGCTATATCGACATTTTTTTTCGAAACTTTAAACGCGAATATCTCGGAAACGGTAAGAGATAGAACGTTTTTCTTTGAACGAGAGTGTTCCCTGTATAAGGTAGAACTATTAAATCATGCTAAATCGACATTTTTTTCGAAACTTTAAACGCGAATATCTCGGAAACGGCAAGAGATAGAACGTTTTTCTTTGAACGAGAGTGTTCCCAATGAAAATCTGTATAAGGTAGACCTATTAAATCCTGCATATCGACATTTTTTCGAAATTTTAAACACGAATATCTCGGAAACGGTAAGAGATAGAACGTTTTTCTTTTAACGAGAGTGTTCCCAGTGAAAAAATGTATATGATAGACCTATTAAATCCTGCTAAATCGACATTTTTTTCGAAACGTTAAACGCGAATATCTCGCAAACGGTAAGAGATAGAACGTTTTTCTTTGAACGAGAGTGTTCCCAGTGAAAATCTGTATAAGGTAGACCTATTAAATCATGCTCAATCGACATTTTTTTCGAAATTTTAAACGCGAATATCTCGGAAACGGTAAGAGATAGAACGTTTTTCTTTGAACGAGAGTGTTCCCAATGAAAATCTGTATAGGATAGACCTATTAAATCATGCTAAATCGATTTTTTTTTCGAAAATTTAAACGCTAATATCTCGGAAACGGTAAGAGATAGAACGTTTTTCGTTGAACGAGAGTGTTCCCAGTGAAAATCTGTAGAAGATAGACCTCTTAAGTCCTGCTAAATCGACATTTTTTTCCGAAACTGTAAACGCGAATATCTCGGAAACGGTAAGAGGTAGAATGTCCTTCGTTGAACGAGAGTGTTCCCAGTGAAAATCTGTATAAGATAGACCTATTAAGTCCGGCTAAATCGACATTTTTTTCTGAAACTTTAAACGCGAATATCTCGGAAACGGCAAGAGATAGAACGTTTTTCTTTGAACGAGAGTGTTCCCAGTGAAAATCTGTATAAGATAGACCTATTAAATCCTGCTATATCGACATTTTTTTCGAAACTTTAAACGCGAATATCTCGGAAACGGTAAGAGATAGAACGTTTTTCTTTGAACGAGAGTGTTCCCTGTATAAGGTAGACCTATTAAATCCTGCATATCGACATTTTTTCGAAACTTTAAACGCGAATATCTCGGAAAGGGTAAGAGATAGAACGTTTTTCTTTTAACGAGAGTGTTCCCAGTGAAAAAATGTGTATGATAGACCTATTAAATCCTGCTAAATCGACATTTTTTTCGAAACATTAAACGCGAATATCTCGCAAACGGTAAGAGATAGAACGTTTTTCTTTGAACGAGAGTGTTCCCAGTGAAAATCTGTATAAGATAGACCTATTAAATCCTGCTATATCGACATTTTTTTCCGAAACTTTAAACGCGAATATCTCGGAAACGGTAAGAGATAGAACGTTTTTCTTTGAACGAGAGTGTTCCCTGTATAAGGTAGACCTATTAAATCATGCTAAATCGACATTTTTTTCGAAACTTTAAACGCGAATATCTCGGAAACGGCAAGAGATAGAACGTTTTTCTTTGAACGAGAGTGTTCCCAGTGAAAATCTGTATAAGGTAGACCTATTAAATCCTGCATATCGACATTTTTTCGAAACTTTAAACGCGAATATCTCGGAAACGGTAAGAGATAGAACGTTTTTCTTTGAACGAGAGTGTTCCCAGTGAAAATCTGTGTAAGGTAGACCTATTAAATCCTGCTATATCGACATTTTTTTTCGAAACTTTAAACGCGAATATCTCGGAAACGGTAAGAGATAGAACGTTTTTCTTTGAACGAAAGTGTTCCCTGTATAAGGTAGACCTATAAAATCATGCTAAATCGACATTTTTTTCGAAACTTTAAATGCGAATATCTCGGAAACGGCAAGAGATAGAACGTTTTTCTTTGAACGAGAGTGTTCCCAGTGAAAATCTGTATAAGGTAGACCTACTAGATCCTGGTAAATCGACTTTTTTCGAAACTTTAAACGCGAGTATCTCGGAAACGGTAAGAGATAGAACGTTTTTCTTTGAACGAGAGTGTTCCCAGTTCTCTATAAGAGAGACCTACTAAATCCTGCTAAATCGACATTTTTTTCGAAACTTTAAACGCGAATATCTCGGAAACGGCAAGAGATAGAACGTTTTTCTTTGAACGAGAGTCTTCCCAGTGAAAATCTGTATAAGATAGACCTATTAAATCATGGTAAATCGACATTTTTTTCGAAACTTTAAACGCGAATATCTCGGAAACGGCAAGAGATAGAACGTTTTTCTTTGAACGAGTGTGTTCCCAGTGAAAATCTGTATAAGATAGACCTATTAAATCCTGCTAAATCGACATTTTTTTTCGAAGCTTTAAACGCGAATATCTCGGAAACGGTAAGAAATAGAACGTTTTTCTTTGAACGAGAGGGTTCCCAGTGAAAATCTGTATAAGCCAGACCTATTAAATCATGCTAAATCGACATTTTTTCGAAACTTTAAACGCGAATATCTCGGAAACGGTAAGAGATAGAACGTTTTTCTTTTAACGAGAGTGTTCCCAGTGAAAAAATGTATATGATAGACCTATTAAATCCTGCTAAATCGACATTTTTTTCGAAACATTAAACGCGAATATCTCGGAAACGGTAAGAGATAGAGCGTTTTTCTTTGAACGAGAGTGTTCCCTGTATAAGGTAGACCTATTAAATCATGCTAAATCGACATTTTTTCGAAACTTTAAACGCGAATATCTCGGAAACGGCAAGAGATAGAACGTTTTTCTTTGAACGAGAGTGTTCCCTGTATAAGGTAGACCTATTAAATCATGCTATATCGACATTTTTTTTCGAAACTTTAAACGCGAATATCTCGGAAACGGTAAGAGATAGAACGTTTTTCTTTGAACGAGAGCGTTCCCTGTATAAGGGAGACCTATTAAATCATGCTCAATCGACATTTTTTTCGAAACTTTAAACGCGAATATCTCGGAAACGGCAAGAGATAGAACGTTTTTCTTTGAACGAGAGTGTTCCCAGTGAAAATCTGTATAAGATAGACCTATTAAATCCTGCTAAATCGACATTTTTTTCGAAGCTTTAAACGTGAATATCTCGGAAACGGTAAGAAATAGAACGTTTTTCTTTGAACGAGAGTGTTCCCAGTGAAAATCTATATAAGGTAGACCTATTAAATCATGCCAAATCGACATTTTTTTCGAAACTTTAAACGCGAATATCTCGGAAACGGCAAGAGATAGAACGTTTTTCTTTGAACTTGAGTGTTCCCAGTGAAAATCTGTATAAGGTAGACCTATGAAATCCTGCATATCGACATTTTTTCGAAACTTTAAACGCGAATATCTCGGAAACGGTAAGAGATAGAACGTTTTTCTTTTAACGAGGGTGTTCCCAGTGAAAAAATGTATATGATAGACCTATTAAATCCTGCTAAATCGACATTTATTCGAAACATTAAACGCGAATATCTCGGAAACGGTAAGAGATAGAACGTTTTTCTTTGAACGAGAGTGTTCTCAGTGAAAATCTGTATAAGATAGGCCTATTAAGTCCTGCTATATCGACATTTTTTTTCGAAACTTTAAACGCGAATATCTCGGAAACGGTAAGAGATAGAACGTTTTTCTTTGAACGAGAGTGTTCCCTGTATAAGGTAGAACTATTAAATCATGCTAAATCGACATTTTTTCGAAACTTTAAACGCGAATATCTCGGAAACGGCAAGAGATAGAACGTTTTTCTTTGAACGAGAGCGTTCCCAATGAAAATCTGTATAAGGTAGACCTATTAAATCCTGCGTATCGAAATTTTTTCGAAATTTTAAACACGAATATCTCGGAAACGGTAAGAGATAGAACGTTTTTCTTTTAACGAGAGTGTTCCCAGTGAAAAAATGTATAAGATAGGCCTATTAAATCCTGCTATATCGACATTTTTTTTCGAAACTTTAAACGCGAATATCTCGGAAACGGTAAGAAATAGAACGTTTTTCTTTGAACGAGAGTGTTCCCAGTGAAAATCTGTATAAGGTAGACCTATTAAATCATGCTAAATCGACATTTATTCGAAACATTAAACGCGAATATCTCGGAAACGGTAAGAGATAGAACGTTTTTCTTGGAACGAGAGTGTTCTCAGTGAAAATCTGTATAAGATAGGCCTATTAAATCCTACTATATCGACATTTTTTTTCGAAACTTTAAACGCGAATATCTCGGAAACGGTAAGAAATAGAACGTTTTTCTTTGAACGAGAGTGTTCCCAGTGAAAATCTGTATAAGGTAGACCTATTAAATCATGCTAAATCGACATTTTTTTCGAAACTTTAAACGCAAATATCTCGGAAACGGCAAGAGATAGAACGTTTTTCTTTGAACGAGAGTGTTCCCAGTGAAAATCTGTATAAGGTAGACCTATTAAATCCTGCATATCGACATTTTTTCGAAACTTTAAACGCGAATATCTCGGAAACGGTAAGAGATAGAACGTTTTTCTTTTAACGAGAGTGTTCCCAGTGAAAAAATGTATATGATAGACCTATTAAATCCTGCTAAATCGACATTTTTTTCGAAACATTAAACGCGAATATCTCGCAAACGGTAAGAGAGAGAACGTTTTTCTTTGAACGAGAGTGTTCCCAGTGAAAATCTGTATAAGATAGACCTATTAAATCCTGCTATATCGACATTTTTTTTCGAAACTTTAAACGCGAATATCTCGGAAACGGTAAGAGATAGAACGTTTTTCTTTGAACGAGAGTGTTCCCTGTATAAGGTAGAACTATTAAATCATGCTAAATCGACATTTTTTCGAAACTTTAAACGCGAATATCTCGGAAACGGCAAGAGATAGAACGTTTTTCTTTGAACGAGAGTGTTCCCAATGAAAATCTGTATAAGGTAGACCTATTAAATCCTGCATATCGACATTTTTTCGAAATTTTAAACACGAATATCTCGGAAACGGTAAGAGATAGAACGTTTTTCTTTTAACGAGAGTGTTCCCAGTGAAAAAATGTATATGATAGACCTATTAAATCCTGCTAAATCGACATTTTTTTCGAAACGTTAAACGCGAATATCTCGCAAACGGTAAGAGATAGAACGTTTTTCTTTGAACGAGAGTGTTCCCAGTGAAAATCTGTATAAGGTAGACCTATTAAATCATGCTCAATCGACATTTTTTTCGAAATTTTAAACGCGAATATCTCGGAAACGGTAAGAGATAGAACGTTTTTCTTTGAACGAGAGTGTTCCCAATGAAAATCTGTATAGGATAGACCTATTAAATCATGCTAAATCGATTTCTTTTTCGAAAATTTAAACGCTAATATCTCGGAAACGGTAAGAGATAGAACGTTCTTCGTTGAACGAGAGTGTTCCCAGTGAAAATCTGTAGAAGATAGACCTCTTAAGTCCTGCTAAATCGACATTTTTTTCCGAAACTGTAAACGCGAATATCTCGGAAACGGTAAGAGGTAGAATGTCCTTCGTTGAACGAGAGTGTTCCCAGTGAAAATCTGTATAAGATAGACCTATTAAGTCCTGCTAAATCGACATTTTTTTCTGAAACTTTAAACGCGAATATCTCGGAAACGGCAAGAGATAGAACGTTTTTCTTTGAACGAGAGTGTTCCCAGTGAAAATCTGTATAAGATAGACCTATTAAATCCTGCTATATCGACATTTTTTTCGAAACTTTAAACGCGAATATCTCGGAAACGGCAAGAGATAGAACGTTTTTCTTTGAACGAGAGCGTTCCCAATGAAAATCTGTATAAGGTAGACCTATTAAATCCTGCATATCGAAATTTTTTCGAAATTTTAAACACGAATATCTCGGAAACGGTAAGAGATAGAACGTTTTTCTTTTAACGAGAGTGTTCCCAGTGAAAAAATGTATAAGATAGGCCTATTAAATCCTGCTATATCGACATTTTTTTTCGAAACTTTAAACGCGAATATCTCGGAAACGGTAAGAAATAGAACGTTTTTCTTTGAACGAGAGTGTTCCCAGTGAAAATCTGTATAAGGTAGACCTATTAAATCATGCTAAATCGACATTTATTCGAAACATTAAACGCGAATATCTCGGAAACGGTAAGAGATAGAACGTTTTTCTTTGAACGAGAGTGTTCTCAGAGAAAATCTGTATAAGATAGGCCTATTAAATCCTACTATATCGACATTTTTTTTCGAAACTTTAGACGCGAATATCTCGGAAACGGTAAGAAATAGAACGTTTTTCTTTGAACGAGAGTGTTCCCAGTGAAAATCTGTATAAGGTAGACCTATTAAATCATGCTAAATCGACATTTTTTTCGAAACTTTAAACGCAAATATCTCGGAAACGGCAAGAGATAGAACGTTTTTCTTTGAACCAGAGTGTTCCCAGTGAAAATCTGTATAAGGTAGACCTATTAAATCCTGCATATCGAAATTTTTTCGAAACTTTAAACGCGAATATCTCGGAAACGGTAAGAGATAGAACGTTTTTCTTTTAACGAGAGTGTTCCCAGTGAAAAAATGTATATGATAGACCTATTAAATCCTGTTAAATCGACATTTTTTTCGAAACATTAAACGCGAATATCTCGCAAACGGTAAGAGAGAGAACGTTTTTCTTTGAACGAGAGTGTTCCCAGTGAAAATCTGTATAAGATAGACCTATTAAATCCTGCTATATCGACATTTTTTTTCGAAACTTTAAACGCGAATATCTCGGAAACGGTAAGAGATAGAACGTTTTTCTTTGAACGAGAGTGTTCCCTGTATAAGGTAGAACTATTAAATCATGCTAAATCGACATTTTTTTCGAAACTTTAAACGCGAATATCTCGGAAACGGCAAGAGATAGAACGTTTTTCTTTGACCGAGAGTGTTCCCAATGAAAATCTGTATAAGGTAGACCTATTAAATCCTGCATATCGACATTTTTTCGAAATTTTAAACACGAATATCTCGGAAACGGTAAGAGATAGAACGTTTTTCTTTTAACGAGAGTGTTCCCAGTGAAAAAATGTATATGATAGACCTATTAAATCCTGCTAAATCGACATTTTTTTCGAAACGTTAAACGCGAATATCTCGCAAACGGTAAGAGATAGAACGTTTTTCTTTGAACGAGAGTGTTCCCAGTGAAAATCTGTATAAGGTAGACCTATTAAATCATGCTCAATCGACATTTTTTTCGAAATTTTAAACGCGAATATCTCGGAAACGGTAAGAGATAGAACGTTTTTTTTTTGAACGAGAGTGTTCCCAATGAAAATCTGTATAGGATAGACCTATTAAATCATGCTAAATCGATTTTTTTTTCGAAAATTTAAACGCTAATATCTCGGAAACGGTAAGAGATAGAACGTTCTTCGTTGAACGAGAGTGTTCCCAGTGAAAATCTGTAGAAGATAGATCTCTTAAGTCCTGCTAAATCGACATTTTTTTCCGAAACTGTAAACGCGAATATCTCGGAAACGGTAAGAGGTAGAATGTCCTTCGTTGAACGAGAGTGTTCCCAGTGAAAATCTGTATAAGATAGACCTATTAAGTCCTGCTAAATCGACATTTTTTTCTGAAACTTTAAACGCGAATATCTCGGAAACGGCAAGAGATAGAACGTTTTTCTTTGAACGAGAGTGTTCCCAGTGAAAATCTGTATAAGATAGACCTATTAAATCCTGCTATATCGACATTTTTTTTCGAAACTTTAAACGCGAATATCTCGGAAACCGTAAGAGATAGACCGTTTTTCTTTGAACGAGAGTGTTCCCTGTATAAGGTAGACCTATTAAATCCTGCATATCGACATTTTTTCGAAACTTTAAACGCGAATATCTCGGAAAGGGTAAGAGATAGAACGTTTTTCTTTTAACGAGAGTGTTCCCAGTGAAAAAATGTGTATGATAGACCTATTAAATCCTGCTAAATCGACATTTTTTTCGAAACATTAAACGCGAATATCTCGCAAACGGTAAGAGATAGAACGTTTTTCTTTGAACGAGAGTGTTCCCAGTGAAAATCTGTATAAGATAGACCTATTAAATCCTGCTATATCGACATTTTTTTTCGAAAGTTTAAACGCGAATATTTCGGAAACGGTAAGAGATAGAACGTTTTTCTTTGAACGAGAGTGTTCCCTGTATAAGGTAGACCTATTAAATCATGCTAAATCGACATTTTTTTCGAAACTTTAAACGCGAATATCTCGGAAACGGCAAGAGATAGAACGTTTTTCTTTGAACGAGAGTGTTCCCAGTGAAAATCTGTATAAGGTAGACCTATTAAATCCTGCATATCGACATTTTTTCGAAACTTTAAACGCGAATATCTCGGAAACGGTAAGAGATAGAACGTTTTTCTTTGAACGAGAGTGTTCCCAGTGAAAATCTGTGTAAGGTAGACCTATTAAATCATTGTAAATCGACATTTTTTTCGAAACTTTAAACGCGAATATCTCGGAAACGGCAAGAGATAGAACGTTTTTCTTTGAACGAGTGTGTTCCCAGTGAAAATCTGTATAAGATAGACCTATTAAGTCCTGCTAAATCGAAATTTTTTTCCGAAACTTTAAACGCGAATATCTCGGAAACGGTAAGAGATAGAACGTTTTTCTTTGAACGAGAGTGTTCCCAGTGAAAATCTGTATAAGGTAGACCTATTAAATCATGGTAAATCGACATTTTTTTCGAAACTTTAAACGCGAATATCTCGGAAACGGCAAGAGATAGAACGTTTTTCTTTGAACGAGTGTGTTCCCAGTGAAAATCTGTATAAGATAGACCTATTAAATCCTGCTAAATCGACATTTTTTTTCCAAGCTTTAAACGCGAATATCTCGGAAACGGTAAGAAATAGAACGTTTTTTTTGAACGAGAGGGTTCCCAGTGAAAATCTGTATAAGCCAGACCTATTAAATCATGCTAAATCGACATTTTTTTCGAAACTTTAAACGCGAATATCTCGGAAACGGCAAGAGATAGAACGTTTTTCTTTGAACGAGAGTGTTCCCAGTGAAAATCTGTATAAGGTAGACCTATTAAATCCTGCATATCGACATTTTTTCGAAACTTTAAACGCGAATATCTCGGAAACGGTAAGAGATAGAACGTTTTTCTTTTAACGAGAGTGTTCCCGGTGAAAAAATGTATATGATAGACCTATTAAATCCTGCTAAATCGACATTTTTTTCGAAACATTAAACGCGAATATCTCGGAAACGGTAAGAGATAGAGCGTTTTTCTTTGAACGAGAGTGTTCCCTGTATAAGGTAGACCTATTAAATCATGCTAAATCGACATTTTTTTCGAAACTTTAAACGCGAATATCTCGGAAACGGCAAGAGATAGAACGTTTTTCTTTGAACGAGAGCGTTCCCAATGAAAATCTGTATAAGGTAGACCTATTAAATCCTGCATATCGAAATTTTTTCGAAATTTTAAACACGAATATCTCGGAAACGGTAAGAGATAGAACGTTTTTCTTTTAACGAGAGTGTTCCCAGTGAAAAAATGTATAAGATAGGCCTATTAAATCCTGCTATATCGACATTTTTTTTCGAAACTTTAAACGCGAATATCTCGGAAACGGTAAGAAATAGAACGTTTTTCTTTGAACGAGAGTGTTCCCAGTGAAAATCTGTATAAGGTAGACCTATTAAATCATGCTAAATCGACATTTATTCGAAACATTAAACGCGAATATCTCGGAAACGGTAAGAGATAGAACGTTTTTCTTTGAACGAGAGTGTTCTCAGTGAAAATCTGTATAAGATAGGCCTATTAAATCCTACTATATCGACATTTTTTTTCGAAACTTTAGACGCGAATATCTCGGAAACGGTAAGAAATAGAACGTTTTTCTTTGAACGAGAGTGTTCCCAGTGAAAATCTGTATAAGGTAGACCTATTAAATCATGCTAAATCGACATTTTTTTCGAAACTTTAAACGCAAATATCTCGGAAACGGCAAGAGATAGAACGTTTTTCTTTGAACCAGAGTGTTCCCAGTGAAAATCTGTATAAGGTAGACCTATTAAATCCTGCATATCGAAATTTTTTCGAAACTTTAAACGCGAATATCTCGGAAACGGTAAGAGATAGAACGTTTTTCTTTTAACGAGAGTGTTCCCAGTGAAAAAATGTATATGATAGACCTATTAAATCCTGCTAAATCGACATTTTTTTCGAAACATTAAACGCGAATATCTCGCAAACGGTAAGAGAGAGAACGTTTTTCTTTGAACGAGAGTGTTCCCAGTGAAAATCTGTATAAGATAGACCTATTAAATCCTGCTATATCGACATTTTTTTTCGAAACTTTAAACGCGAATATCTCGGAAACGGTAAGAGATAGAACGTTTTTCTTTGAACGAGAGTGTTCCCTGTATAAGGTAGAACTATTAAATCATGCTAAATCGACATTTTTTTCGAAACTTTAAACGCGAATATCTCGGAAACGGCAAGAGATAGAACGTTTTTCTTTGACCGAGAGTGTTCCCAATGAAAATCTGTATAAGGTAGACCTATTAAATCCTGCATATCGACATTTTTTCGAAATTTTAAACACGAATATCTCGGAAACGGTAAGAGATAGAACGTTTTTCTTTTAACGAGAGTGTTCCCAGTGAAAAAATGTATATGATAGACCTATTAAATCCTGCTAAATCGACATTTTTTTCGAAACGTTAAACGCGAATATCTCGCAAACGGTAAGAGATAGAACGTTTTTCTTTGAACGAGAGTGTTCCCAGTGAAAATCTGTATAAGGTAGACCTATTAAATCATGCTCAATCGACATTTTTTTCGAAATTTTAAACGCGAATATCTCGGAAACGGTAAGAGATAGAACGTTTTTTTTTGAACGAGAGTGTTCCCAATGAAAATCTGTATAGGATAGACCTATTAAATCATGCTAAATCGATTTTTTTTTCGAAAATTTAAACGCTAATATCTCGGAAACGGTAAGAGATAGAACGTTCTTCGTTGAACGAGAGTGTTCCCAGTGAAAATCTGTAGAAGATAGATCTCTTAAGTCCTGCTAAATCGACATTTTTTTCCGAAACTGTAAACGCGAATATCTCGGAAACGGTAAGAGGTAGAATGTCCTTCGTTGAACGAGAGTGTTCCCAGTGAAAATCTGTATAAGATAGACCTATTAAGCCTGCTAAATCGACATTTTTTTCTGAAACTTTAAACGCGAATATCTCGGAAACGGCAAGAGATAGAACGTTTTTCTTTGAACGAGAGTGTTCCCAGTGAAAATCTGTATAAGATAGACCTATTAAATCCTGCTATATCGACATTTTTTTTCGAAACTTTAAACGCGAATATCTCGGAAACCGTAAGAGATAGACCGTTTTTCTTTGAACGAGAGTGTTCCCTGTATAAGGTAGACCTATTAAATCCTGCATATCGACATTTTTTCGAAACTTTAAACGCGAATATCTCGGAAAGGGTAAGAGATAGAACGTTTTTCTTTTAACGAGAGTGTTCCCAGTGAAAAAATGTGTATGATAGACCTATTAAATCCTGCTAAATCGACATTTTTTTCGAAACATTAAACGCGAATATCTCGCAAACGGTAAGAGATAGAACGTTTTTCTTTGAACGAGAGTGTTCCCAGTGAAAATCTGTATAAGATAGACCTATTAAATCCTGCTATATCGACATTTTTTTTCGAAAGTTTAAACGCGAATATTTCGGAAACGGTAAGAATATGAACGTTTTTCTTTGAACGAGAGTGTTCCCTG
This sequence comes from Amphimallon solstitiale, assembly GCA_963170755.1. NCBI lineage: Eukaryota > Metazoa > Arthropoda > Insecta > Coleoptera > Scarabaeidae > Amphimallon > Amphimallon solstitiale. The sequence goes on along the minus strand of OY720681.1, from coordinate 126,173,950 downwards.
TATAAGGTAGACCTATTAAATCATGCTAAATCGACATTTTTTTCGAAACTTTAAACGCGAATATCTCGGAAACGGCAAGAGATAGAACGTTTTTCTTTGAACGAGAGTGTTCCCAGTGAAAATCTGTATAAGGTAGACCTATTAAATCCTGCATATCGACATTTTTTCGAAACTTTAAACGCGAATATCTCGGAAACGGTAAGAGATAGAACGTTTTTCTTTGAACGAGAGTGTTCCCAGTGAAAATCTGTGTAAGGTAGACCTATTAAATCCATTGTAAATCGACATTTTTTTCGAAACTTTAAACGCGAATATCTCGGAAACGGCAAGAGATAGAACGTTTTTCTTTGAACGAGTGTGTTCCCAGTGAAAATCTGTATAAGATAGACCTATTAAGTCCTGCTAAATCGAAATTTTTTTCCGAAACTTTAAACGCGAATATCTCGGAAACGGTAAGAGATAGAACGTTTTTCTTTGAACGAGAGTGTTCCCAGTGAAAATCTGTATAAGGTAGACCTATTAAATCATGGTAAATCGACATTTTTTTCGAAACTTTAAACGCGAATATCTCGGAAACGGCAAGAGATAGAACGTTTTTCTTTGAACGAGTGTGTTCCCAGTGAAAATCTGTATAAGATAGACCTATTAAATCCTGCTAAATCGACATTTTTTTTCCAAGCTTTAAACGCGAATATCTCGGAAACGGTAAGAAATAGAACGTTTTTTTTGAACGAGAGGGTTCCCAGTGAAAATCTGTATAAGCCAGACCTATTAAATCATGCTAAATCGACATTTTTTTCGAAACTTTAAACGCGAATATCTCGGAAACGGCAAGAGATAGAACGTTTTTCTTTGAACGAGAGTGTTCCCAGTGAAAATCTGTATAAGGTAGACCTATTAAATCCTGCATATCGACATTTTTTCGAAACTTTAAACGCGAATATCTCGGAAACGGTAAGAGATAGAACGTTTTTCTTTTAACGAGAGTGTTCCGGGTGAAAAAATGTATATGATAGACCTATTAAATCCTGCTAAATCGACATTTTTTTCGAAACATTAAACGCGAATATCTCGGAAACGGTAAGAGATAGAGCGTTTTTCTTTGAACGAGAGTGTTTCCTGTATAAGGTAGACCTATTAAATCATGCTAAATCGACATTTTTTTCGAAACTTTAAACGCGAATATCTCGGAAACGGCAAGAGATAGAACGTTTTTCTTTGAACGAGAGTGTTCCCTGTATAAGGTAGACCTATTAAATCATGCTATATCGACATTTTTTTTCGAAACTTTAAACGCGAATATCTCGGAAACGGTAAGAGATAGAACGTTTTTCTTTGAACGAGAGTGTTCCCTGTATAAGGGAGACCTATTAAATCATGCTCAATCGACATTTTTTTCGAAACTTTAAACGCGAATATCTCGGAAACGGCAAGAGATAGAACGTTTTTCTTTGAACGAGAGTGTTCCCAGTGAAAATCTGTATAAGATAGACCTATTAAATCCTGCTAAATCGACATTTTTTTCGAAGCTTTAAACGTGAATATCTCGGAAACGGTAAGAAATAGAACGTTTTTCTTTGAACGAGAGTGTTCCCAGTGAAAATCTGTATAAGGTAGACCTATTAAATCATGCTAAATCGACATTTTTTCCGAAACTTTAAACGCGAATATCTCGGAAATGGCAAGAGATAGAACGTTTTTCTTTGAACTTGAGTGTTCCCAGTGAAAATCTGTATAAGGTAGACCTATTAAATCCTGCATATCGACATTTTTTCGAAACTTTAAACGCGAATATCTCGGAAACGGTAAGAGATAGAACGTTTTTCTTTTAACGAGGGTGTTCCCAGTGAAAAAATGTATATGATAGACCTATTAAATCCTGCTAAATCGACATTTATTCGAAACATTAAACGCGAATATCTCGGAAACGGTAAGAGATAGAACGTTTTTCTTTGAACGAGAGTGTTCTCAGTGAAAATCTGTATAAGATAGGCGTATTAAATCCTGCTATATCGACATTTTTTTTCGAAACTTTAAACGCGAATATCTCGGAAACGGTAAGAGATAGAACGTTTTTCTTTTAACGAGGGTGTTCCCAGTGAAAAAATGTATATGATAGACCTATTAAATCCTGCTAAATCGACATTTTTTTCTGAAACTTTAAACGCGAATATCTCGGAAACGGCAAGAGATAGAACGTTCTTCTTTGAACGAAGTGTTCCCAGTGAAAATCTGTATAAGGTAGACCTATTAAATCCTGCATATCGACATTTTTTCGAAACTTTAAACGCGAATATCTCGGAAACGGTAAGAGATAGAACGTTTTTCTTTTAACGAGAGTGTTCCCAGTGAAAAAATGTGTATGATAGACCTATTAAATCCTGCTAAATCGACATTTTTTTCGAAACATTAAACGCGAATATCTCGCAAACGGTAAGAGATAGAACGTTTTTCTTTGAACGAGAGTGTTCCCAGTGAAAATCTGTATAAGATAGACCTATTAAATCCTGCTATATCAACATTTTTTTTCGAAACTTTAAACGCGAATATCTCGGAAACGGTAAGAGATAGAACGTTTTTCTTTGAACGAAAGTGTTCCCTGTATAAGGTAGATCTATAAAATCATGCTAAATCGACATTTTTTCGAAACTTTAAATGCGAATATCTCGGAAACGGCAAGAGATAGAACGTTTTTCTTTGAACGAGAGTGTTCCCAGTGAAAATCTGTATAAGGTAGACCTACTAGATCCTGGTAAATCGACTTTTTTCGAAACTTTAAACGCGAGTATCTCGGAAACGGTAAGAGATAGAACGTTTTTCTTTGAACGAGAGTGTTCCCAGTGAAAATCTGTATAAGATAGACCTATTAAATCCTGCTAAATCGATATTCTTTTTCGAAACTTTAAACGCGAATATCTCGGAAACGGTAAGAGATAGAACGTTTTTCTTTGAACGAGAGTGTTACCAGTTCTCTATAAGAGAGACCTACTAAATCCTGCTAAATCGACATTTTTTTCGAAACTTTAAACGCGAATATCTCGGAAACGGCAAGAGATAGAACGTTTTTCTTTGAACGAGAGTGTTCCCAGTGAAAATCTGTATAAGATAGACCTATTAAGTCCTGCTAAATCGACATTTTTTTCTGAAACTTTAAACGCGAATATCTCGGAAACGGCAAGAGATAGAACGTTTTTCTTTTAGCGAGAGTGTTCCCAGTGAAAATCTGTGTAAGGTAGACCTATTAAATCCTGCATATCGACATTTTTTCGAAACTCTAAACGCGAATATCTCGGAAACGGTAAGAGATAGAACGTTTTTCTTTTAACGAGAGTGTTCCCAGTGAAAAAATGTATATGATAGACCCATTAAATCCTGCTAAATCGACATTTTTTTCGAAACATTAAACGCGAATATCTCGCAAACGGTAAGAGATAGAACGTTTTTCTTTGAACGAGAGTGTTCCCAGTGAAAATCTGTATAAGAAAGACCTATTAAATCCTGCTATATCGACATTTTTTTTCGAAAGTTTAAACGCGAATATCTCGGAAACGGTAAGAGATAGAGCGTTTTTCTTTGAACGAGAGTGTTCCCTGTATAAGGTAGACCTATTAAATCATGCTAAATCGACATTTTTTTCGAAACTTTAAACGCGAATATCTCGGAAACGGCAAGAGATAGAACGTTTTTCTTTGAACGAGAGTGTTCCCTGTATAAGGTAGACCTATTAAATCATGCTATATCGACATTTTTTTTCGAAACTTTAAACGCGAATATCTCGGAAACGGTAAGAGATAGAACGTTTTTCTTTGAACGAGAGTGTTCCCTGTATAAGGGAGACCTATTAAATCATGCTCAATCGACATTTTTTTCGAAACTTTAAACGCGAATATCTCGGAAACGGCAAGAGATAGAACGTTTTTCTTTGAACGAGAGTGTTCCCAGTGAAAATCTGTATAAGATAGACCTATTAAATCCTGCTAAATCGACATTTTTTTCGAAGCTTTAAACGTGAATATCTCGGAAACGGTAAGAAATAGAACGTTTTTCTTTGAACGAGAGTGTTCCCAGTGAAAATCTGTATAAGGTAGACCTATTAAATCATGCTAAATCGACATTTTTTCCGAAACTTTAAACGCGAATATCTCGGAAATGGCAAGAGATAGAACGTTTTTCTTTGAACTTGAGTGTTCCCAGTGAAAATCTGTATAAGGTAGACCTATTAAATCCTGCATATCGACATTTTTTCGAAACTTTAAACGCGAATATCTCGGAAACGGTAAGAGATAGAACGTTTTTCTTTTAACGAGGGTGTTCCCAGTGAAAAAATGTATATGATAGACCTATTAAATCCTGCTAAATCGACATTTATTCGAAACATTAAACGCGAATATCTCGGAAACGGTAAGAGATAGAACGTTTTTCTTTGAACGAGAGTGTTCTCAGTGAAAATCTGTATAAGATAGGCGTATTAAATCCTGCTATATCGACATTTTTTTTCGAAACTTTAAACGCGAATATCTCGGAAACGGTAAGAGATAGAACGTTTTTCTTTTAACGAGGGTGTTCCCAGTGAAAAAATGTATATGATAGACCTATTAAATCCTGCTAAATCGACATTTTTTTCTGAAACTTTAAACGCGAATATCTCGGAAACGGCAAGAGATAGAACGTTCTTCTTTGAACGAAGTGTTCCCAGTGAAAATCTGTATAAGGTAGACCTATTAAATCCTGCATATCGACATTTTTTCGAAACTTTAAACGCGAATATCTCGGAAACGGTAAGAGATAGAACGTTTTTCTTTTAACGAGAGTGTTCCCAGTGAAAAAATGTGTATGATAGACCTATTAAATCCTGCTAAATCGACATTTTTTTCGAAACATTAAACGCGAATATCTCGCAAACGGTAAGAGATAGAACGTTTTTCTTTGAACGAGAGTGTTCCCAGTGAAAATCTGTATAAGATAGACCTATTAAATCCTGCTATATCGACATTTTTTTTCGAAACTTTAAACGCGAATATCTCGGAAACGGTAAGAGATAGAACGTTTTTCTTTGAACGAAAGTGTTCCCTGTATAAGGTAGACCTATAAAATCATGCTAAATCGACATTTTTTTCGAAACTTTAAATGCGAATATCTCGGAAACGGCAAGAGATAGAACGTTTTTCTTTGAACGAGAGTGTTCCCAGTGAAAATCTGTATAAGGTAGACCTACTAGATCCTGGTAAATCGACTTTTTTCGAAACTTTAAACGCGAGTATCTCGGAAACGGTAAGAGATAGAACGTTTTTCTTTGAACGAGAGTGTTCCCAGTGAAAATCTGTATAAGATAGACCTATTAAATCCTGCTAAATCGATATTCTTTTTCGAAACTTTAAACGCGAATATCTCGGAAACGGTAAGAGATAGAACGTTTTTCTTTGAACGAGAGTGTTCCCAGTTCTCTATAAGAGAGACCTACTAAATCCTGCTAAATCGACATTTTTTTCGAAACTTTAAACGCGAATATCTCGGAAACGGCAAGAGATAGAACGTTTTTCTTTGAACGAGAGTGTTCCCAGTGAAAATCTGTATAAGATAGACCTATTAAGTCCTGCTAAATCGACATTTTTTTCTGAAACTTTAAACGCGAATATCTCGGAAACGGCAAGAGATAGAACGTTTTTCTTTTAGCGAGAGTGTTCCCAGTGAAAATCTGTATGAGGTAGACCTATTAAATCCTGCATATCGACATTTTTTCGAAACTTTAAACGCGAATATCTCGGAAACGGTAAGAGATCGAACGTTTTTCTTTGAACGAGAGTGTTCCCAGTGAAAATCTGTGTAAGGTAGACCTATTAAATCCTGCATATCGACATTTTTTCGAAACTCTAAACGCGAATATCTCGGAAACGGTAAGAGATAGAACGTTTTTCTTTTAACGAGAGTGTTCCCAGTGAAAAAATGTATATGATAGACCCATTAAATCCTGCTAAATCGACATTTTTTTCGAAACATTAAACGCGAATATCTCGCAAACGGTAAGAGATAGAACGTTTTTCTTTGAACGAGAGTGTTCCCAGTGAAAATCTGTATAAGAAAGACCTATTAAATCCTGCTATATCGACATTTTTTTTCGAAAGTTTAAACGCGAATATCTCGGAAACGGTAAGAGATAGAACGTTTTTCTTTGAACGAGAGTGTTACCTGTATAAGGTAGACCTATTAAATCATGCTAAATCGACATTTTTTTCGAAACTTTAAACGCGAATATCTCGGAAACGGCAAGAGATAGAACGTTTTTCTTTGAACGAGAGTGTTCCCAGTGAAAATCTGTATAAGATAGACCTATTAAGTCCTGCTAAATCGACATTTTTTTCTGAAACTTTAAACGCGAATATCTCGGAAACGGCAAGAGATAGAACGTTTTTCTTTGAACGAGAGTGTTCCCAGTGAAAATCTGTATGAGGTAGACCTATTAAATCCTGCATATCGACATTTTTTCGAAACTTTAAACGCGAATATCTCGGAAACGGTAAGAGATCGAACGTTTTTCTTTGAACGAGAGTGTTCCCAGTGAAAATCTGTGTAAGGTAGACCTATTAAATCCTGCATATCGACATTTTTTCGAAACTCTAAACGCGAATATCTCGGAAACGGTAAGAGATAGAACGTTTTTCTTTTAACGAGAGTGTTCCCAGTGAAAAAATGTATATGATAGACCCATTAAATCCTGCTAAATCGACATTTTTTTCGAAACATTAAACGCGAATATCTCGCAAACGGTAAGAGATAGAACGTTTTTCTTTGAACGAGAGTGTTCCCAGTGAAAATCTGTATAAGAAAGACCTATTAAATCCTGCTATATCGACATTTTTTTTCGAAAGTTTAAACGCGAATATCTCGGAAACGGTAAGAGATAGAACGTTTTTCTTTGAACGAGAGTGTTACCTGTATAAGGTAGACCTATTAAATCATGCTAAATCGACATTTTTTTCGAAACTTTAAACGCGAATATCTCGGAAACGGCAAGAGATAGAAAGTTTTTCTTTGAACGAGAGTGTTCCCAGTGAAAATCTGTATAAGGTAGACCTATTAAATCCTGCATATCGACATTTTTTCGAAACTTTAAACGCGAATATCTCGGAAACGGTAAGAAATAGAACTTTTTTCTTTTAACGAGAGTGTTCCCAGTGAAAAAATGTATATGATAGTCCTATTAAATCCTGCTAAATCGACATTTTTTTCGAAACATTAAACGCGAATATCTCGCAAACGGTAATAGATAGAACGTTTTTCTTTGAACGAGAGTGTTCCCAGTGAAAATCTGTATAAGGTAGACCTATTAAATCATGCTCAATCGACATTTTTTTCGAAACTTTAAACGCGAATATCTGGGAAACGGTAAGAGATAGAACGTTTTTCTTTGAACGAGAGTGTTCCCAATGAAAATCTGTATAGGATAGACCTATTAAATCATGCTAAATCGAATTTCTTTTTCGAAAATTTAAACGCTAATATCTCGGAAACGGTAAGAGATAGAACGTTCTTCGTTGAACGAGAGTGTTCCCAGTGAAAATCTGTATAAGCTAGACCTATTAAGTCCTGCTAAATCGACATTTTTTTCCGAAACTCTAAACGCGAATATCTCGGAAACGGTAAGAGATAGACCGTTTTTCTTTGAACGAGAGTGCTCCCAGTGAAAATCTGTATAAGATAGACCTATTAAGTCCTGCTAAATCGACATTTTTTTCCGAAACTTTAAACGCGAATATCTCGGAAACGGTAAGAGGTAGAATGTTCTTCGTTGAACGAGAGTGTTCCCAGTGAAAATCGGTAGAAGATAGACCTATTAAGTCCTGCTAAATCGACATTTTTTTCCGAAACTTTAAACGCGAATATCTCGGAAACGGTAAGAGATAGACCGTTTTTCTTTGAACGAGAATGTTCCCAGTAAAAATCTGTATAAGATAGACCTATTAAATCCTGCTAAATCGACATTTTTAGAAACTTTAAACGCAAATATCTCGGAAACGGTAAGAGACAGACGTTTTTCTTTGAACGAGAGTGTTCCCAGTGAAAATCTGTATATGATAGACCTATTAAATCCTGCTAAATCGACATCTTTTTTCGAAACTTTAAACGCGAGTATCTCGGAAACGGTAAGAGATAGAATGTTTTTCTTTGAACGAGAGTGTTCCCAGTGAAAATCTGTATAAGGTAGACGTATTAAATTCTGCTAAATCGACATTTTTTTCGAAACTTTAAACGCGAATATCTCGGAAACTGTAAGAGATAGAACGTTTTTCTTTGAACGAGAGTGTTCCCAGTGGAAATCTGTATAAGATAGACCTATTAAATCCTGCTAAATCGCCATTTTTTTCTTCGAAACTTTAAACGCGAATATCTCGGAAACGGTAACAGATAGAACGTTTTTCTTTGAACGAGAGTGTTCCCAATGAAAATCTGTATAGGATAGACCTATTAAATCCTGCTAAATCGATTTTTTTCCGAAAATTTAAACGCGAATATCTCGGAAACGGCAAGAGATAGAACGTTCTTCGTTGAACGAGAGTGTTTCCAGTGAAAATCTGTAGAAGATAGACCTATTAAGTAATGCTAAATCGAATTTTTTTTCCGAAACTTTAAACGCGAATATCTCGGAAACGGTAAGAGATAGAACGTTTTTCTTTGAACGAGAGTGTTCCCAGTGAAAATCTGTATAAGGTAGACCTATTAAATCATGCTAAATCGACATTTTTTTCGAAACTTTAAACGCAAATATCTCGGAAACGGCAAGAGATAGAACGTCTTTCTTTGAACTAGAGTGTTCCCAGTGAAAATCTGTATAAGGTAGACCTATTAAATCCTGCATATCGACATTTTTTCGAAACTTTAAACGCGAATATCTCGGAAACGGTAAGAGATAGAACGTTTTTCTTTGAACGAGAGTGTTCCCTGTATAAGGTAGACCTATTAAATCATGATAAATCGACATTTTTTCGAAACTTTAAACGTGAATATCTCGGAAACGGTAAGAAATAGAACGTTTTTCTTTGAACGAGAGTGTTCCCAGTGAAAATCTGTATAAGGCAGACCTATTAAATCATGCTAAATCGACATTTTTTTCGAAACTTTAAACGCGAATATCTCGGAAACGGCAAGAGATAGAACGTTTTTCTTTGAACGAGAGTGTTCCCAGTGAAAATCTGTATAAGGTAGACCTATTAAATCCTGCATATCGACATTTTTTCGATACTTTAAACGCGAATATCTCGGAAACGGTAAGAGATAGAACGTTTTTCTTTTAACGAGAGTGTTCCCAGTGAAAAAATGTATATGATAGACCTATTAAATCCTGCTAAATCGACATTTTTTCGAAACATTAAACGCGAATATCTCGCAAACGGTAAGAGATAGAACGTTTTTCTTTGAACGAGAGTGTTCCCAGTGAAAATCTGTATAAGATAGACCTATTAAATCCTGCTATATCGACATTTTTTTTCGAAACTTTAAACGCGAATGTCTCGGAAACGGTAAGAGATAGAACGTTTTTCTTTGAACGAGAGTGTTCCCAGTGAAAATCTGTATAAGGCAGACCTATTCAATCATGCTCAATCGACATTTTTTTCGAAACTTTAAACGCGAATATCTCAGAAACGGCAAGAGATAGAACGTTTTTCTTTGAACGAGAGTGTTCCCAGTGAAAATCTCTACTTATTAAATCCTGCTAAATCGACATTTTTTCTTCGAAACTTTAAACGCGAATATCTCAGAAACGGTAAGAGATAGAAAGTTTTTCTTTGAACGAGAGTGTTTCCAATGAAAATCTGTATAAGATAGACCTATTAAATCCTGCTAAATCGACATTTTTTTTCGAAGCTTTAAACGCGAATATCTCGGAAAAGGTAAGAGATAGAACTTTCTTCTTTGAACGAGACAGTTCCCAGTGAAAATCTGTATAAGTTAGACCTATTAAGTGCTGCTAAATCGACATTTTTTTCCAAAACTTTAAACGCAAATATCTCGGAAACGGTAAGAGATAGAACGTTTTTCTTTGAACGAGAGAGTTCCCAGTGAAAATCTATATATGATAGACTTATTAAATCCTTCTAAATCGACATTTTTTTCGAAGCATTAAACGCGAATATCTCGGAAACGGTAAAAGATAGAACGTTTTTCCTTGAACGACAGTGTTCCCAGTGAAAATCTGTATAAGATAGACCTATTAAATCCTGCTATATCGAAATTTTTTTTCGAAACTTTAAACGCGAATATCTCGGAAACGGCAAGAGATAGAACGTCTTTCTTTGAACTAGAGTGTTCCCAGTGAAAATCTGTATAAGGTAGACCTATTAAATCCTGCATATCGACATTTTTTCGAAACTTTAAACGCGAATATCTCGGAAACGGTAAGAGATAGAAAGTTTTTCTTTGAACGAGAGTGTTCCCTGTATAAGGTAGACCTATTAAATCATGATAAATCGACATTTTTTCGAAACTTTAAACGTGAATATCTCGGAAACGGTAAGAAATAGAACGTTTTTCTTTGAACGAGAGTGTTCCCAGTGAAAATCTGTATAAGGCAGACCTATTAAATCATGCTAAATCGACATTTTTTTCGAAACTTTAAACGCGAATATCTCGGAAACGGCAAGAGATAGAACGTTTTTCTTTGAAGGAGAGTGTTCCCAGTGAAAATCTGTATAAGGTAGACCTATTAAATCCTGCATATCGACATTTTTTCGAAACTTTAAACGCGAATATCTCGGAAACGGTAAGAGATAGAACGTTTTTCTTTTAACGAGAGTGTTCCCAGTGAAAAAATGTATATGATAGACCTATTAAATCCTGCTAAATCGACATTTTTTCGAAACATTAAACGCGAATATCTCGCAAACGGTAAGAGATAGAACGTTTTTCTTTGAACGAGAGTGTTCCCAGTGAAAATCTGTATAAGATAGACCTATTAAATCCTGCTATATCGACATTTTTTTTCGAAACTTTAAACGCGAATGTCTCGGAAACGGTAAGAGATAGAACGTTTTTCTTTGAACGAGAGTGTTCCCAGTGAAAATCTGTATAAGATAGACCTATTAAATCCTGCTATATCGAAAATTTTTTTCGAAACTTTAAACGCGAATATCTCGGAAACGGTAAGAGATAGAACGTTTTTCTTTGAACGAGAGTGTTCCCAGTGAAAATCTGTATAAGGTAGACCTATTAAATCATGCTAAATCGACATTTTTTTCGAAACTTTAAACGCGGATATCTCGGAAACGGCAAGAGATAGAACGTTTTTCTTTGAACGAGAGTGTTCCCAGTGAAAATCTGTATAAGATAGACCTATTAAATCCTGCTAAATCGGCATTTTTTTTTCGAAACTTTCAACCCGAATATCTCGGAAACGATAAGAGATAGAACGTTTTTCTTTGAACGAGAGTGTTCCCTGTGAAAATCTGTATAAGATAGACCTATTAAATCTTGCTAAACCGACATTTTTTTTTCGAAACTTTAAACGCTAATATCTCGGAAATGGTAAGACATAGAACGTTTTTCTTTGAACGAGAGTGTTCCCAGTGAAAATATGTAAAAGATAGACCTATTAGATACTGCCAAATCGACATTTTTTTCCAAAACTTTAAACGCGAATATCTCGGAAACGGCAAGAGATAGAACGTTCCTGCTAAATCGGCATTTTTTTTTCGAAACTTTCAACCCGAATATCTCGGAAACGGTAAGAGATAGAACGTTTTTCTTTGAACGAGAGTGTTCCCTGTGAAAATCTGTATAAGATAGACCTATTAAATCCTGCTAAACCGACATTTTTTTTTCGAAACTTTAAACGCTAATATCTCGGAAATGGTAAGACATAGAACGTTTTTCTTTGAACGAGAGTGTTCCCAGTGAAAATCTGTATAAGGTAGACCTATTAAATCATGCTAATCGACATTTTTTTTTGAAACTTCAAACGCGAATATCTCGGAAACGGCAAGAGATAGAACGTTTTTCTTTCAACGACAGTGTTCCCCGTGAAAATCTGTATAAGATAGACCTATTAAATCCTGCTAAATCGACATCTTTTTCGAAACTTTAAACGCGAATATCTCGGAAACGGTAAGAGACAGATCGTTTTTCTTTGAACGAGAGTGTTTCCAGTGAAAATCTGTATAAGTTAGACCTATTAAATCCTGCTAAATCGACATTTTTTTTGGAGACCTTAAACACGAATATCTCGGAAACGGTAAGAGATAGAATGTTTTTCTTTGAACGAGAGTGTTCCCAGTGTCTGTATAAGATAGACCTATTAAATCCTGTTAAATCGACATTTTTATTTCGAAACTTTAAACGCGAATATCTCCGAAACGGTAAGAGATAAAACGTTTTTTTTTGAACGAGAGTGTTCCCAGTGAAAATCTGTATAAGATAGACCTCTTAAATCCTGCCAAGTCGACATTTTTTTTTCAAACTGTAAACGCGAATATCTCGGAAACGGTAAGAGATAGAACGTTTTTCTTTGAACGAGAGTGTTCCCTGTGAAAATCTGTATAAGATAGACCTATTAAATCCTGCTAAACCGACATTTTTTTTTCGAAACTTTAAACGCTAATATCTCGGAAATGGTAAGACATAGAACGTTTTTCTTTGAACGAGAGTGTTCCCAGTGAAAATCTGTATAAGGTAGACCTATTAAATCCTGCTAATCGACATTTTTTTTTTGAAACTTCAAACGCGAATATCTCGGAAACGGCAAGAGATAGAACGTTTTTCTTTCAACGACAGTGTTCCCCGTGAAAATCTGTATAAGATAGACCTATTAAATCCTGCTAAATCGACATCTTTTTCGAAACTTTAAACGCGAATATCTCGGAAACGGTAAGAGACAGATCGTTTTTCTTTGAACGAGAGTGTTTCCAGTGAAAATCTGTATAAGTTAGACCTATTAAATCCTGCTAAATCGACATTTTTTTGGAGACCTTAAACACGAATATCTCGGAAACGGTAAGAGATAAGTAGAGGGACCAAGCCGATTCGAGTACCTCCTCATGACCTTGACCTTGACCTTGACCTTGGCCGGACCAAGGTCAAGGTCAATGTCAAGGTCATGAGGAGGTTCTCGAATCGGCTTGGCCCAGGAAGGCCAAGGCCAAGGTCAAGGTCACGGTCAAGGTCAAGGTCAAGGTCAAGGTCAAGGTCAAGGTCAAGGTCAAGGTCAAGGTCAAGGTCAAGGTCCAGGTCCAGGTCAAGGTCAAGGTCAATGTCAATGTCAATGTCACGGTCAAGGTCAAGGTCAAGGTCAAGGTCAAGGTCAAGGTCAAGGTCAAGGTCAAGGTCAAGGCCAAGGGTATCGGTTAATAGAGGAGAATTACTAGAGCCAGTGAGAATTGAAGTATGAAATAGTATATAAGGATGCCGAAAAGGTCAATGAATATAATAAATGTGTTAAGAAGTTGTACGAAGCAGCAGGTTTATCCCAAATATGAACGAAAATGAAGAACTGTCTAGTAAAGTGCTGCTGGAAGTGCAACAGGAATTTAATAATTTCAATTATGTTGGCGATATATTGTCGAAAAGTCGAGACAATGCGATAGATGATAAAAGAGATGAGACAGTATGCAGAAGAGAATTTGAATGGGCTCTAATAAAAGATAACATTGCACAGCAGTTTTATGAATCCTATAAATATAACTTAATGTATTTATGTGATGTATATGAATATTATAAGTATGATGGAAGAAGGAGAAGTAGAACGCTCATGAACTATTTGAGTTGGTTCGCTGAATAAGAGGTGAAGGCGGTAATATCAAGCTCTGGGGCCAAGGTCATGAGGACGATGTGGAGGTTTCAGAAGCAAGTTATCTCAAAGCAGCAAGGTCAAATCAGCAAATGTGTGGTATATAAGTTGGTAATAATGGGGACAGTATCAGTGTGAAGTTAATAGTCAAACAAAACAGTGAGTAAGATGCATTCCGTAAAGAGGTTAAGAGGTGAGCAAGTTATTCAGATGTCTAAAAGCAGCAAAGTGAGTGATCAAGACGACAGAATAGACCGAAGCAATAAAAATTATATGGGTAACAGTCCAGATATACCCCCCGGTCAGTGTAAATTCCAAAAGAATAAAGAATGCGAGGAACAATTGTCGCAATCAATAATAGACGAATTGGCAATCGACTTTATGACACCACACGCGCAAAGTTTTGATAATGAATCTGTAGTAGAATCAAGTCAAACTATGCGAAAGTCAACAGATGAAGAAAATATTCAGAATACCATGATAGATATGCCGTTGCTATCACAAAGCATATATTTTTTAAATAAAAGTAATTCCAAGTGGGTTGCTGTAGGCCTAGAGGTAGAATTATATTTTGAGCCAGTGGTGAGAATTGTTGGTCTAAAGAAGCAGAGATTGTCTATGAAAGCGGAAGAGTGGAAGCGGTTCCAAAAATACGAAACAATATTAATGAAATATTTCAAGGAGGATAAAAGTAGTTATCCAACCCTAGACATTGGAAATATAAAAATGTCATTTGATTGCTTCGATGGAATAAATAAGATACTAAAACTGGAGAAGAATAGCGAATGTCTATACATTTCACATGATGGGTTATCGGAGTTGTGGTATCTGAAAGATTTAATAGCGTGTCGGTTGGAAAATCTCAAAGCAATAGAATATGGGAAGTATTATAAAGATTTAATGGAAGTCTTGGCCGTGATGGAGGGAGATGTAAAGAGTGGTATAGAGAGAGCGCGAAATGGAACAATGTCCGAGTGTGTTGCTATAACCAAAGAGTTGAGTACTTATGGAATGAAAAAAATATACTTTGATTTACAATTTTATAAAGCTGTATATAATTAATAACAATTAATATATGTAACAATGTAAATGCAATGAATAAATGTATGAAATGATAATGTTTTTTATGTATTCCAAGGTGTGGACTATAAGTAAAGATAAAGTAGTTTAAGAGTATGTAAATAATCTGTTTATTGGTATTGATTAAAAAGTATTCAAAGGCGATGGTCGTACAGCTCTTGAAATGGCTGTGAAACGAGGTCGATTGATTAGTTTGCAATGGTCAACCAAAAAGAAAGGTCGTGGAATAATTAATAAACTGATAGATAAATTACCAGTGGAGTTACACATACCAAGTTATAACTATTGCGGTCCAGGTACAAAATTAGATGCACGATTGCAAAGAGGTGATAAAGGAGTAAATTTATTGGATGAAGCTTGTAAGGAGCACGATATAGCTTATTCCAAATCGAAAGAGGTTGTAAATCGAAACGTTGCGGACAACAAATTGTATCGACGTGCAGTTGAGCGAATAAAGAGTAAAGACGCAAGCGTAAAGGAGAAAGTTGCTGCCACCTTAGTAGCAGGTATCATGAAAGGAAAAACGACATTCGGTGTAGGGTTACGAAGTGCAAAACACGTAATGAATGCAAGAAAAAATAAACGGAGAAATAATACGAAAATGCAATCTCGGAAACGGAGGAGGACTGGGGGTGCTGTGACGTTTTTGCAGGCAATGAAAAGAGCTCGCGAAGCAATACGAAAAGGCGGTAAAAGAAGGAGTTTATTAGAGAACACCAGAATTGCGTATCAGACACTGAACAGGTTGCAAGGAACGAGAAAGATGATATTGCCACGATCTAGAATTGTAGCTATTCCAAAATCTGGCGGATTTTTGCCGCTGATTCCGCTGTTTGCTGCTCTGGGTGCTCTGGGATCACTCGGGGGTGGAGCAGCAGCAATAGCCAAAGCAGTTAACGAAGCGAAGGCAGCCAGGGATGGATTAAAGGAGGCGCAAAGACACAATCAAGCGATGGAAGCGAAAGCCATTGGCAGTGGGTTTTATGTGAAACCATACAAGTCGGGGTGTGGCTTGTACTTACCAGAACATTCAAAAAACCATTAGGGGTATTACCACGGCGACCGTTGACAGATAGAGATATTCAGAAATATGCGAAGAAGTGGAAAATTAATAATTTCAGAGGAAATTATAGTCGAGACTCTCTACCAAAAAAAATACGAAAATATGAAAAAGGTGTCGTAAATTTAGATGATGGTGCAGGCAGAGGCACTCATTGGGTAGCATATTCCAAAGAAAATCAAAAGATTAATTATTTCGATAGTTTTGGAGATTTAAGGCCGCCACGCGAGGTAGAAAAGTATTTGTTATCAAACGGTCACGGGGTAATACACTATAACTATAAAAGGTACCAGAAACCCGATGCTATTAATTGTGGCCATTTGTCATTACAGTTTTTGAAAGGAAAGTTTGAGTAAGACAAATTAAAGTTTAAGTAGTGAAATGGATGCCGGTGCAGTTGATAGCTTGACCCTGGTGTTGACAGGGGACAGTTCAGAATTAGTATCGATTTTCAATCCAGTTATATATTTGAATGGGGAATATGAATTGTGTATCGTAAATTTGCAAGCTTACAATTCAATAGCGAACGTGGGTCCACAAAATAATATCTTCTGTTACAATGTCGGTTCCCACGAGGAAGATGATTTAAATTGGAAGAAGATTCACGTACCAGAAGGAACGTATGACATAGACGATGTACAAAATTATATTGAAGAAGCTTTGAAGGAACGAGAGGGCGATGATAAATCTTTTATTATGAGGGGAAATAGTAATACACTGAAGGTGTCAATAAGGACAGATGTATATGTGAATTTTGGTATAAATAATTCTATAGGTTCACTGTTTGGTTTCGGAAATGTTATTATTCCAAGATATACAACAGTTACAAGCGATAATGTTGTGAATATCAACAAAATTAATGCAATTCAAATATTGTGTAATGTAGTGGATGGGTCGTATGTTAATGGTAAACCCTCGCACGTGTTATACCACTTTTATCCAAATGTGGCTCCAGGGTATAAGATTATCGAAGTACCACAAGAAAAGATTTATATGCCAGTGAATGCAAACGTCTTGAGTAGTATTGTGTTGAAAGTTGTCGACCAAAGTGGAAATCCGGTCAATTTTAGAGGTGAAGAAATTACAGTATATTTACGGTTACGAAGAAGAGGTGCTGAATAGAAATGGGGGTATCGTTTGCCAGAGTATCATTGCCGCAAGGAAGAAGGAAAAAAAGAAGCAGTTGGATTGTGGACAATGGAAATATAAGAAATCGTACACGAAGAGTGAATAGGGGTGGAAAGTGGATAGGTGGACAAGTAAGGTTATCACAAGACAATAGGAAGTTTCTACAGAGTCTGGGTTTCAAAGTTTTGGATTAATTAGAATGAGTGATATGTGAAATGGTAACGGTTTGGATGAAAGCGAGGGATTATAAGTAATTCTTAGGAGATAGACTAGCGTACTAGAAATAAGACAGTGCAAGTAGATATAAGTTCACGTATTACAGTTAGTCGGTTCTGTTGAAAGCCGACGGTCGATCAAAGAACAAGTGTTGATTGAAAGCATAACGAAATGGATATACTAAATGTACAAGAGAAAGTTCGGGTCAGTGATTCCATTATTGGCTACGAGTATCATAATCATATACCGTTCGGAACACCGAAATACGAGAATAATGATGAAATCCGAATAGCCGTTCCCGAGATAGATAATTTCACACTACCAAGTGAGTCAAATCTATATGTGCAAGGGAGATTACGACTGGAAAGTGATGATACAAAAAGCAGTACTACTGCAAGTCTGATAAGTAATGCTATTGCGTTTATGTTCAGCGATATAAGATATTTAATGAATGGTGTAGAGGTGGATGGAGTGAGGAATGCTGGGATTACTACAACCATGAAGGGATTGTTCTCGTTTTCAAATGGAGATGTTGGTAAATTGCAGAATGCCTGTTGGGATGTAAGAAGCTGGAAGGCTCCCAATATCGATAGTAAGGGTAATTTTTCTGCTAGCGTATCGTTGAAAGCACTAATGGGATTTGCAGAGGATTTTAAGAAGATTGTTATGAATGTTAGGCAGGAATTGGTCCTAATTAGAAGTAACGATGACCGAGATGTGATATATCAAACAGTAGATACGGAGAAAGTAAAATTAACTATTGAAAAAGTAATTTGGAGGATGCCACACGTACGGGTGGGGTTAAGACAAGAATTATTATTGACGAAGTTGATTGAGAAGAATAATACCATGCAAATGGCATTTAGAGGCTGGGAGATACACGAATATCCGTCACTTCCCCAAACAAATAAGCATAGTTGGTCAGTTAAAACTGCTCCGCAATTGGAGACTCCGAGATATATAATTTTAGGATTCCAGACTGGCAAGAGGGGCATGCTTGCAGAAAATATGTCAGTATTTAATGATTTGAATTTAACAAATCTGACAGTGTTTTTGAACGGGAGAAGATATCCATATGAAAACTTGAATCTCGATTATGATAACAATCATTATGCTAATTTGTACGAGATGTATGCAAGGTTTCAGAAGGTCTACTACAACTATGAAGATTCGGATCCGATTCTGAGTCTAGAGCAATTTAAATTGAATCCACTGTTCGGTATAGATTGCACATATCAACAAGATGCTCTGCATAAAAGCGGTGTAGAAATTCGAATTGAGTTCAGTACGAAGAATAACGTCCCCGATAATACCGTAGGTTATTGCTTAATTTTGCATGACAAGATGATGCAGTATTCACCGTTTACATAGATGGTGCAACAAATGTATTAGTTGAAAAGAAACATCTACACATAGCGTAACAATTGGGAGGGTGTGTGCAAAAGTAAGAAAAAATGAAAACAGCTCATATTGTTATTGATTTCCAATGGTTTCAATGGAAAGATCAAATAATACCGAAAGAATTGGCTAGTCAAGATAGTGATCAGAAATCGAGCCACTTCATATTTCGACCTATAATGAGTTTCGGTTCTCTCAACGAAGACGATCGACGAAGAGCGAATTATGTTATGAGTCAGCATCACTGTTTAAGATGGGACGATGGCTATGTATTAGTAGGGGACTTTGATGAAATTATTAAACGCTTGAGCTTTCGCGTGCGAACAGTGTATGTGAAAGGTTCCGAGAAAGCGAAGTTCATAAAAAGAATCGATTCTAATATCAATGTAATTGATTTGAAACACGCGCCAAATATAGAAAGTCGACAACCAAGTTGCACATTTCACACTCGACCTGATTGCGTGTGTGCGCTGTCAAATGTTTTGCTATTGAATCAATACATAATCGGTAAGAAGTGCAAAGAATCGATATTGCAGAAATCCCAGGCACGATATGGGGTGCGAATCATCGAAGGAAACGAAAAGTAACACACTAGTTGGGAAAGTGTCAGAAATTATTGGTCGCTATGAATCGGACGCATCATTTGCCAGAATAGAAGATTATGAATTATATTATATTCCGAAATCATACCTTATGACGGAGGTGAGGGCTGTGGATTTAGAGTTTGTTTGGCACAGATTGCCAAATTGTTACAAAAATGATGTCGAAATTATGCAGTGTTTACCATGTAGAGAGCACTATAATGTAGAAGAACTTATATGCTGCTGTTGTTTAGAAAACGTTTTGCGAAGAAAGGATTGCACACTCTGTATATATAATAAGTCATAGTAATGTTAATAATGTATTTTCATTTATGTGTGTATTGGTATTAACTAATTACATGTAACATGTATATGTAATTCAAATTTTAATAAAGTATTGTATAACTAATGTGGTTTATATTTTCCAACAATACTCCAGTGCTCTTTTATCGGATCCCACTGAGGGATTCGATACAATATTCTCCTCGTTAGTGGCAAAGGCTGAACGAGACTTTAATCAGTTGTTGGATAGTATGTGCTTCCACCGATATTTTCTTCGTGGTTCCTTGAATAGGAATATGTTCCAAACGGATCATGCCCATATTCAAGAGCAACTACTTGCTTTGAATCGGTTGGAGAGACATATTAGAGCTATTAGACAAGCTCTCAATAGCAGACCTGAGTGAGGGCAATGCCCTCCCACTATTATCTAAATTTCACTTGTGTAAATTTCTGTAAATTTCGCACCATTTATCTAAATTTCTTCACAATCGACCACATCTATTAAACCTCGATCAAAAAAAGGGACTGTAGAGCTATTAGGAAAGAACCAAAAAAAGCAGACCTGAGTGAGGGCAATGCCCTGCCACTATTTATCTAAATTTCACTTGTCTAAATTTTATTTCTGTAAGTTTCACACCATTTATCTGAATTTCGTTTGCCTAAATTTCTTCACGATTAACTACATCTACTAAACCACGATCAAAAAAGTGACTGTGTCATATCTCCATCAAGACTACTACAACTTCTTTCAATATCCCATTACCAATTGAGAAAAAATGCAACGCTTTTGATACTGACGTTTGGAAATATTTTAAGCCAGGAATTACATTACAAATTAATGGAGCAACCCTGACAGTGGAGATAGAAAACGTAAACATAAAGATCACGATGGTGAACGGGGTGCCGCACGTGGAAGTTTCCACGGAGTTGCGGCCTCCGAACGAAGTGAATTTGACACCCCCCAACCAGCAACCGCCTACGGAGGGGCTGCAGAATGCGCCGACGCGCAGTACTGCACCCTGGGCGGAAGTTGTTGGCAGGAGGCGATCACCGCTGCTACAACTGTAAGTATAACAGATCACGTATTAGCGTTGATAAACTAACTCTATTTAATCTTGCAGTTACGAGGACGACAGCGGCAGTGATTGGGGGTGACAAATAAATATATTTATGAAAATAACTTTGTTTTATTTAATCTATATCCTTTCACCTATAAGCAACTAAGCTCGATGGAGCTTAAAACACAAGCAGTGTTACTACCACTTCAAAATTATGATATTGTCGAAGAAAGTTATAAACGCCATAGTAAGCTTTTTGGGGGTAATTGCAAAAGAGCACTAATAGTTGGTCCCTCTGGATGTGGCAAAACCAATGCATTGCTTAGTTTGCTGCTGCATCCTAACGGTTTACGTTTTAAGAATATTTACATATGTTCAAAATCTCTGCCTCAGCAAAAATATAATTATTTAAAGCGTGTGCTTCACCAAGTTCCTGAAATTGGATACTATGAATATACAGACACAAGTGCTATGTTAGTTCCCGAAAAAGTGGCAGACTATTCGATCGTAATTTTTGATGACATTCCTACGGTAGATCAGAACTTGGTCAAGCAGTATTTCTCTTTTGGCAGGCATAAAAATATTGATTGCTTTTATTTGTGTCAGACGTACAGTGCTATTCCCAAACAATTACTTCGAGACAATTGCAATTTTTTGGTGGTCTTTAAGCAGGATGGTACTAATTTAAAACACATCTTTAATGATCATGTTCACGACCTGAGTTACGAAAACTTCCTGCATATGTGTCAAAACTGTTGGAAAAATCCCTACGAAATGTTAGTTATTGACAGCGATTGCGCGTTCAACGAAGGGAGATACCGTCTAGGATTCGACAAATACATTCGTTTGAGAGTATAAGTTGTTGGTGCATGTCTGGAGCTATAGTATTCCATATTCGACCACGAATGAAGACAGTTATGGAAGAGAAGTTAGTTCGTAAGTTGCTTGAGGCTCGTAATGCTCTAAAACACAAATTGAAGTCATTGAAAGCCGACATTGCACAAGCTCAGAACAACATCGATGTTCAGTATGCTCCAGTGACAGTACACTTAAAAGAAATACTATCTAAGTTAGATGGAGCTGAAGTTGGACCCAAAAAGCGCTCCAAAGATACTTCCGAAGTAGAGATGGAAACATTTTCGGAATCAATGGAAAAGCCTCATGATATACCTGGAACTTCAATAATAACTCATAGAACAACTCCTATTCGAAAACCTGGTCGAGTATCATGGTTTAGCCCCGTTCTCCATTCTTCGCCAACAAAAGGGGTAAGGAAAAGAGATCTACAACCCTCTCTTTATCAGGACACACCATCGATGGTACAGCCATCCTTTATACAAGATGAATATATTGGTGATCTATTGCCTGAGACTCCAGAACAGAGAAGTATGGATGTCGGTGGTGAAAGTGAGTCTGGAGAGGGTGAGAGTAGCACTAGTTTAGATTTGGATAAATCCATGGCACATGCTATTTCCTTATTAAAAACAGCTCCTACAAAATCAATTATAGCCAATAAATCACTTAACAAGACCCGTTTAGACGCTGACGTAGTAAAAGAGTCATTAAAAAATCACGATCCATTAGTGCGTCCGTTTCTCGCTGGGTTAGCAACGGACGAAACCGATGTCTACGATAACAAGTACGGAATTCGTGAAGAGGACGGTAAATTGAAAATCGGTTCAGCCGAAGTTGGGTTCGATGGATCAAATATTATAATTGGTGCTTTTACGTATGCTGGTACAAGGGGTTTGTATGAGCTGTTATTCAAAAAAGTTCCTGGAAAATTCACTTTCGCAGACGTTAAAAATTACAAGTATATTTTGAAGGATACTAATGCTTATCGAGTAAACTACGATCCTAGTAGGAAGGTTGCAGCCGGACGAGCTTTTAAATATAAGAACATCATCAAACCCGTTCTTGAAGGGAAACCACCTAACGTGTGGTGGACAAGGAACTGGAAAATTGGAGCAGGGGTTACCAAGCAGTTTGGTGAAACATTACAAAAGCAAATCCTTCCAAATACAAAACTAGAGTACAAATACTGGGATGATGTTAATGAATTGACTGAACGATTGCAACTCTTGATTGCATCCAAACTCGCCGGGCATACGAGCCATGACAATGAAATACTAAGTATTTTACAGGAATTGAAGGAAGCAAAAATAATCGCCTAATTATGCTGCTATAGTAAAACATCAACCCGAGAGGTTGCAACATCAGTTCATACAAAATTCCAAAAGAAGTCAGTATGGCTATTGACAAATTCGGTCGCCACATCCACACACATATTATTCAGAAGCATCTGGCATCCGCTAATAATACGAAAAAATTTCTTAACCAGCACCAGGCGAAAGAAGTTATTTTGGGATACTTTAAAGATTACATAAACAGGGGCACGACAATACTAGGACGGCCAAGATCTCTTTAGATTAGTCAGTAATGGTGAAATAAACGGGCCCAATCGTTTATATTTCCTGCAAAATAATGACCTATTTTATGAAGCGAATTGGTATCGAGGGAAAATATTAGAAGTACGTTATTCCATTAACTCCACGGAACCATATGAAACATCCAAAGTAAAGCTTCTTGTGAACTTCAAAGAATTTGATGAAGAGAAGGCTAAAAGTACACCCTATATAGTGACAGATAAAACCAAGATCAGCCTTCGATACGTGGGTCCTCAGCCAATACCAGAGAAAACCGGACTCGTATCAGCAGAAATACTTATTGAGGAAGATGACACAAGTTAAGAGAGATGTGGTTAACGAATTACATGGGCCAGCTAGAATCCAATTTCCTCGTAGACGGGTTATCATTAAGGGGTTGAATGATCTACTTCAGGCAGATTTGGTGGAAATGATCCCCTACTCTAAAGAAAATGAAGGTTTCAAGTACATTCTCGTTTGCATTAATGCTTTTTCAAATTATGCGTGGGCCAGACCACTAAAAAATAAGTCGGCAGTAGAAGTTGCCAACGCTATGGAAAGTATTTTGACAGCAGACCGTAAGGGAAAGCCGAAGAATATTCAAACTGATCACGGTAAGGAATTTTACAACGCAACGTTCCGGAAACTGATGGACCGCTACCGAATTAATCATTACAGTTCGTATTCTACTAAGAAAAGTTCGATTGTCGAACGTTTTAACAGAACACTAAAAGGAAGAATGTGGAAGGAGTTCAGTTTCAATGGCAATTATCGTTGGCTAGACATTCTTTCACAAATATTACGGGACTACAACAATTCTACACACTCAACGACTGGTTATAAACCAGTCCAAGTCAACCATCGCAATGCCAAACAGATACTTAATTCGGTCTATAGTAATATCAAGATTGCTGATCCAAGAATGTCCAGATTTCAAATCGATGCGCCAGTTCGAATAAGTAAACACAGACATGCATTTTCTAAAATGTACACTCCGAACTGGTCCAATGAAATATTCTCTGTGGCAAAGGTACAAAATACTTATCCGAGATCATATCTTCTTAAAGATGCAAACCAACAACCTATATTGGGGGCTTTCTATGACTATGAGCTGAAGAAAGTTAAACATCCCGACATATATCTCGTTGAAAAAGTTCTAAGGCGAAGAAAAAATAAAGTACTAGTGAAATGGTTAGGTATGGATAAAAGACACAATTCATGGATATCCAAAGACAATATAATTTAGCTTTTATTACTTTTATTTACAAACTGTAGCAACACATATTGAAATATATGTATACATATTTATAGAAATAAAAAATAGTTGTGTTTTCTAGGTAATAAATAATAAATGTATGTTACAAACATTAATATTAATTGTTATTTATTGTAGAAAGTAGTCCCTCCAAAGTTTGTGCTCCTAGTAATTCCGGTATTTTGTAATGTCCCCATGCTAACGTACT
Organism: Amphimallon solstitiale; assembly: GCA_963170755.1. NCBI lineage: Eukaryota > Metazoa > Arthropoda > Insecta > Coleoptera > Scarabaeidae > Amphimallon > Amphimallon solstitiale. The sequence goes on along the minus strand of OY720681.1, from coordinate 126,149,484 downwards.
GGTGTTGTCGGGTAGGATGAAACGTTTATCATCTTTCCCGGATAGAGCTACTTTGTTCCTCAATTCCGTAAACATTGTGTGATAATCCGAGCGAAACACATACATCTTCTTCAATAACACACCACCTTGTTCTACTATGTGCTTGTAGTCATCCACAGTTAATTGTTTTTCTATTACATACTTTTTAACTCCTTTGGCTGTCTTAATGCATTGATATGGTAACTGCACACAATAGGCTTTGGCACCAGTTCCGTAAAATGATTCAATAACTTTGCCGGCATATTCATCTTTCATCCGACCCAACATAGGCAAACTACGGGGTATATTATGTGGGTTATCAGTTGCATAATTCGATGTATCAAATCGATCCAAATTCGCTTTCATAATATCATAGAAATTACAATTGTCTATGGAGAGTATTAAAGAATCGGTATCGGTGTACAATAGTGTTGCAGCAGTATCGAAAGTTGGCTTAATAAAATCATAATAGAAGTCGTACATAACCATTTTTGCTATTTCCAAAATTACAAAACCTATATAAACAGGTTTCATATATTGTATACGAACCAGGGCTAATTCGATTGCAACCAGAAATTCGCTGAATACTTTAGAAGATTTGAAGTTTGGTTTGGCAACATAAGCTTCTGCACCAAGCTTTCTGTGCCTCGACTCCCAATGGGTTAATAACTTTATGTCGACCCGATTCTCCACGTTCTCCATGGTCTTACCAAATATACTGTTTACCTGCAATTTATAGAACTGCTTACCAAATTCATGGGTAGATTCATTACGTTTCGCTGTGTTAAAATCTATGTAGTTCTTCAGCCACTGTTCTTGACGAAATTTTATGCCTCGACGTATACCCCGCAATAGCAAACCATGTCTCAAGCATTGTTTTAGTGTTAAATAATGCATGACATACTTGGTCTTATCACATAAATTGGGAATTAACTTACTGAATTTAGAATTTGGAGGAATAACACTCTCCGGACAAAAAGGAAAATCGTTGTGATAATCGTGTAAAATGGTTGGGTATTCCAAATCTACTTCCAAGACATAACCTACATCTCCAGCATCCGCAATACCATTCACATCTAAGGAATCTACTTCATCCTGTGTTAACCAAGTAAAATTAGATACAGGTAATTTAAAACACATAGCGTGTCCGTATAAATTTGTTGCATCCAAATATACTATTTGCTTGTTTGGTTTCGTTTCGTCATAGTTGGGTGAGTGAATATTATTTGCGATTGCTTTTCTTTTACTGCACATACTTACTCCACCACGTATGCTCATTTTGAAAAAGTTTAGCATGTCAATGTCAGTAAGTAGCTCTAATTTGACACCAGTCATGCGCAACATGGCGTCCCAGCTTAAACCGGGGGCAGTAAAATAATGGGCTGGATCTAATTTGTAATTACTTAAACACAGATCTCGAAAATTCTCAAAAACGTCGGCTAGCAATAGCACATCGGTAAGCAAGTACAGATCACTATATTGTCCCAGAGTCTCACATTCAAACAAGTCCCATACTCTCCTTGCCCTTGAATAGTCTTCTACACTTATGTGACTGTCGCGAATTTTATCGTAAAATTCATCTCTACAAGGTAAATGTGGATGATTCAATTTCTCGAACGAAGTTACAAAATTATATGGGAAAACACCTTTTTGCCGAAGTAACTTGAACTTTTCATCTGCAAAGTATCTAGCAATCTCTCTGCATTGACTATCTTCCAAATACGATGATAGTTTATCTAATGAGGCACTCATAAACTTAAATGAATCTATAAACCTTAATTTATAGTGGATTTTGCGTTTTTTCCCATTACAATCTATTATGTCTCCCACATACACCTTCTTGGAAAACGAAATATACTTCTCTTTGTTTTGTGCTATTACTTCAACTTCTTCCTTTTCCAGCGCCATCGTTTTCACAAACAAGTGACTATCATAATTAGAAAGATTATGGAATATTATCGGTATATACCGTGGATCTTTGAAATTTATATTACAAATCATATGTGCTGGACCTCGATATGCACCGGTCATGTGATCATGATCACATACTTTCTGAAGCACATCAACGATTGGTTTATCACAAATATGGCATATTCCTTCTTGCTCATGTTTTTGTATGTCTTCATCAGTCAATGGATTCATTTCTTTAGATTTACTAAAACACTCTTTGTACAGTCTTTTTGTGACCTCTCCCAATTGTCTAATAAATTCTGATCCAGCATTTTCACCACGATACAGCTCCAATCGAGACAAACTATCATCGTAACAATACTTCACGTAATATGCAAAGGAGTGGGGCTCGTGTTCATAACATTTTACTGTATATGGTTGATTGGGATTGGGCTCAGTTGTGTCTATGGGTTTTAACACAGTTTCAAAGTCCGCATATATCACATAGGGAATTCTTAATTGTCGCTCGAATTTTTCGTATTGTAAAATATTTTCCGGCATAGTTTCACCATACTTATTTGTTTTCGGCTCTACTCCCGGTAGTACAGCCTTTACTTTCTTGCAGTCTTCTTCTTCGTGTCGCCGCAATTTTTCTAGACTTGTAAAAGACACCAAGCAACCTTCACATATATATTTCTCGTGGCCGCCCAAAGATTTTTGCATTGAAACTAGTCGGGACAAGTTCTTAATCCAGCAGTAGTGAGTATTACCATCTGCATTGCTAACCAATAATAAATTGATATGTGTAGCTCTTTTCTGCGTTGTAAAATATAAAGGCCCGACTACCTCATATGCCATGTGCTCTCCATGTTCATATGGTTTTTCTAATCCATAAACATTAATAGACATATTATTTTTTACTTCAAATATATTTATGTCTTTCAATTTCACTGGAAAGTTCATATCACTGAAGTCAGCAACGGTTTCGTAACTGGGATAAGAGGAAATTCTTTGCGGAAGACCAACCGGTGTACATAAGGCTGATGTAACTGTCCACGCGAAACAGGCTTGATCGTTGTTCTGTACATTTATTACGGCCCTTTTCAATTTAATTACCTCTGGTAAATCGATAAAACTGGAAGCACTCATTGGATTATATTTATTTATATTTACTTTAAAATATAATAATTTACACAGGGTCCATCCTAAAAATTATACACATTAAATTACACCTTCATATGCAACAACACTTTATTACCTGAATCTCGTTCTTGAAATTCTGACATTTTTGAACTAATCTCATCTACATATTCTTCATACTTCTCATACAAATTAACTCCTGGATTTATAATCTTATTTTTAGTATTAAATGACTTTATTTCTAAATTCTCTTTAGTTACTAGAGAATACAAGCCAAATAACTCCATATTTACTTTTAGGGTATTATGAATTACTACAACAGCATCTATTAATGATAGAATCTTCTCCCTTACCACTGTTGCAAATTCTTCAATATCTAGATAATGTTTTGATGTTTCCTTTACTCTGTAACTCGTTATTCTATCCCCAAATGCTCCAACAATCTTTTCAACACCATCATCTACCACTACAAATGCGTTAGTTCGATGTATGTTACTTCTCAAATGAGAATGAAAACACTTGCTATCGACCAATACTTGACATATATCACATTTTTTAGTTTTCTTTGATGTGACAATTTCATTTGGTTTCATTCTCTTGCCCTTACAAGATGTTACCATATGTCTGTTCCTATTGTCTGCCCGAGTAAACACTTTGCTACACTTTTCACACTCAAACATATTTAGAAATTTATAACACACTTCTTACTATTAAGTCAGATTGTAAAGTATGTTGACTTCAGACCTACATATATATAACCCCCTTCCAATTTCTTGCAAACGTGTCTCCCCCTCTTTAATTTAACCTTGACCTTGTGGTAGCTATAACATTGAGATAACTTTCAACTTGAAGTAACCTGCACCGTGCCATTGACTTTGTGCTGATGCATCTCCTCCTCTTACATTTAACCTTGACCTTGTGTTGTTTATATCATTAGGATCACTTTCAACTTGAAATAACTTGCACCGTGTCAATAACTTCGTGGTAATTTTTTCTTTTAACTCTCTCATTTAACTGTTTACGCACTTCTGCACAGTACGATTTTTTCCCTATATATGCTGTACAACAGAGTTCCCTTACTTAGTATTACACGAGTATCATACAAGATAGCAATGGATAACAGACATAAACTAATAATAAAATCTTTGCACTGCGATTTTTTAGAAAATTGCAACTTTGATGCACTACTACCTAAACTGTTCGAATACAACATATTTCCGAAAAGTTGGCATAACTATGACGAGGTTTGTGTCCATATAACTTCATATTTTTTGTATTAATGTTGTATTAACATTTCAGAAAATAACACGTAGAGAAAAAGTTGAAATTATGTTTGACTTGCTGACAAGAGGACCACACGCATTTCAAAATTTAATTGAGGCACTACGAGCATCCAACCATCAGTGTTTGGCAGATAAATTGCCGACTAGAAGCAATGATGATGAATTTTTTAATATTAGTAGGACAAATGAAATAATAAATAAATACAAACATCCATAGTAATTGTATCTACAATTTATTTTATTGTATACATAACTGCTAATACATAATTATATATTTGTTAATTTGTTTGGAGTTCTTCCTCGAAATCATCCATATAGTCCAATTCATCCAACACTACAGTTTCTCTATCAAATATATCATGACTAACGTTCATAACTGCCACCCACACCATTCCATTATCAGTATTAGTTGGTATAAGTTGTATGGTATTACTTGAACCTTGTTCTCTTCCATGAAACAACAACATGTTGCATCTTCTTTCTTTGTGAGTGCACATGGTGATGAACCACTACTAACATTCAACAACACCGCTTTCAATACATATATACGATAATCATTACTACCCCACCCTTCTTGATCCCAACTTTTAACTAGGTTATCGACCTTGACCTTGACCTTGACCTTGACCTTGACCTTGACCTTGACCTTGACCTTGGCCTTGGCCTTGGCCTTGGCCTTGACCTTGACCTTCCGGGGCCAAGCCGATTCGAGAACCTCCTCATGACCATGACCTTGGTCCGGCCGAAGGTCGGACCAAGGTCAAGGTCAAGGTCAAGGTCATGAGGAGGTTCTCGAATCGGCTTGGTCCCTCTACTGAGATAGAACGTTTTTCTTTGAACGAGTGTTCCCAGTGTCTGTATAAGATAGACCTATTAAATCCTGTTAAATCGACATTTTTTTTTCGAAACTTTAAACGCGAATATAATAAATAAATATATTAAATCCTGCTAGATCGACATTTTTTTTCGAAACTTTAAACGCGAATATCTCGGAAACGGTAAGAGATAGAACGTTTTTCTTTGAACGAGAGTGTTCCCAGTGAAAATCTGTATAAGATAGACCTCTTAAATCCTGCCAAGTCGACATTTCTTTTTCAAACTGTAAACGCGAATATCTCGGAAACGGTATGAGATAGAACGTTTTTCTTTGAACGAGAGTGTTTCCAGTGAAAATCTGTAAGATAGACCTATTAAATCCTGTTAAATCGACATTTCTTTTCGAAACTTTAAACGCGAATATAATAAATAAATATATTAAATCCTGCTAGATCGACATTTTTTTTCGAAACTTTAAACGCGAATATCTCGGAAACGGTAAGAGATAGAACGTTTTTCTTTGAACGAGAGTGTTCCCAGTGTCTGTATAAGATAGACCTATTAAATCCTGTTAAATCGACATTTTTTTTTCGAAACTTTAAACGCGAATATCTCCGAAACGGTAAGAGATAAAACGTTTTTCTTTGAACGAGAGTGTTCCCAGTGAAAATCTGTATAAGATAGACCTCTTAAATCCTGCCAGTCGACATTTTTTTTTTCAAACTGTAAACGCGAATATCTCGGAAACGGTAAGAGATAGAACGTTTTTCTTTGAACGAGAATGTTTCCAGTGAAAATCTGTAAGATAGACCTATTAAATCCTGTTAAATCGACAGTTCTTTTCGAAACTTTAAACGCGAATAACTCGGAAACGGTAAGAGACAGAACGTTTTTCTTTGAACGAGAGTGTTTCCAGTGAAAATCTGTATAAGATAGACCTATTAAATCCTGCTAAATCGACATTTTTTTTCGAGACTTTAAACGCGAATATCTCGGAAACGGTAAGAGATAGAACGTTTTTCTTTGAACGAGAGTGTTCCCAGTGATAATCTGTATAAGAAAGACCGACTAAATACTGCTAAATCGACATTTTTTCTTAGAAACTTTAAACGCGAATATCTCGGAAACGGCAAGAGATAGAACGTTTTTCTTTGAATGAGAGTGTTCCCAGTGAAAATCTGTATAAGATAGACCTATTAAATCCTACTAAATAGAATTATTTTTGTCGAAACTTTAAACGCGAATATCTCGGAAACGGTAAGAGATAGAACGTTCTTCTTTGAACGAGAGTGATCCCAATGAAAATCTGTATAAGATAGACCTATTAAACCCTGCTAAATCGATTTTTTTTCGAAACTTTAAACGCGAATATCTGGGAAACAGTAAGAGATAGAACCTTTTTCTTTGAACGAGAGTGTTCCCAGTGAAAATCTGCATAAGATAAACCTATTAAATCCTGCTAAATCGACATTTTTTCATCGAAACTTTAAACGCGAATATCTCGGAAACGGTAAGAAATAGAGCGTTTTTCTTTGAACGAGAGTGTTCCCAGTGAAAATCTGTATAAGATAGACCTATTAAATCCTGCTAATCGACATTTTTTTTTTGAAACTTCAAACGCGAATATCTCGGAAACGGCAAGAGATAGAACGTTTTTCTTTGAAGGAGTGTGTTCCCATTGAAAATTTGTATAAGATAGACTTATTAAATCCTGCTAAATCGACATTTTTTCGAAACTTTAAACGCGATATCTCGGAAACGGTAAGAGATAGAACGTTTTTCTTTGAACGAGAGTGTTCCCAGTGAAAGTCTGTATAAGATAGACCTACTAAATCCTGCTAAATCGACTTTTTTTTTGAAACTTTAAACGCGAATACATCGGAAACGGTAAGAGACAGAACGTTTTTCTTTGAACGAGAGTGTTCCCAGTGAAAATCTGTATAAGATAGACCTAATCCTGCTAAATCGACATATTTTTTCAAAACTTTAAACGCGAATATCTCGGAAACGGTAAGAGATAGAACGTTTTTCTTTGAACGAGAGTGTTTCTAGTGAAAATCTGTAAGACAGACCCATTAAATCCTGCATATCGAAATTTTTTCGAAACTTTAAACGCGAATATCTCGGAAACGGTAAGAGATAGAACGTTTTTCTTTGAACGAGAGTGTTCCCTGTATAAGGTAGACCTATTAAATCATGATAAATCGACATTTTTTCGAAACTTTAAACGCGAATATCTCGGAAACGGCAAGAGATAGAACGTTTTTCTTTGAACGAGTGTGTTCCCAGTGAAAATCTGTATAAGATAGACCTATTAAATCCTGCTAAATCGACATTTTTTTTCGAGACTTTAAACGCGAATATCTCGGAAACGGTAAGAGATAGAACGTTTTTCTTTGAACGAGAGTATTCCCAGTGATAATCTGTATAAGAAAGACCGACTAAATACTGCTAAATCGACATTTTTTCTTAGAAACTTTAAACGCGAATATCTCGGAAACGGCAAGAGATAGAACGTTTTTCTTTGAATGAGAGTGTTCCCAGTGAAAATCTGTATAAGATAGACCTATTAAATCCTACTAAATAGAATTATTTTTGTCGAAACTTTAAACGCGAATATCTCGGAAACGGTAAGAGATAGAACGTTCTTCTTTGAACGAGAGTGATCCCAATGAAAATCTGTATAAGATAGACCTATTAAACCCTGCTAAATCGATTTTTTTTTCGAAACTTTAAACGCGAATATCTGGGAAACAGTAAGAGATAGAACCTTTTTCTTTGAACGAGAGTGTTCCCAGTGAAAATCTGCATAAGATAAACCTATTAAATCCTGCTAAATCGACATTTTTTCATCGAAACTTTAAACGCGAATATCTCGGAAACGGTAAGAAATAGAAAGTTTTTCTTTGAAGGAGTGTGTTCCCATTGAAAATTTGTATAAGATAGACTTATTAAATCCTGCTAAATCGACATTTTTTCGAAACTTTAAACGCGATATCTCGGAAACGGTAAGAGATAGAACGTTTTTCTTTGAACGAGAGTGTTCCCAGTGAAAGTCTGTATAAGATAGACCTATTAAATCCTGCTAAATCGACTTTTTTTTTTAAACTTTAAAAGCGAATACATCGGAAACGGTAAGAGACAGGACGTTTTTCTTTGAACGAGAGTGTTCCTAGTGAAAATCTGTATAAGATAGACCTAATCCTGCTAAATCGACATCTTTTTTCAAAACTTTAAACGCGAATATCTCGGAAACGGTAAGAGATAGAACGTTTTTCTTTGAACGAGAGTGTTTCTAGTGAAAATCTGTAAGACAGACCTATTAAATCCTGCTAATCGACATTTTTTTTTTGAAACTTCAAACGCGAATATCTCGGAAACGGCAAGAGATAGAACGTTTTTCTTTGAAGGAGTGTGTTCCCATTGAAAATTTGTATAAGATAGACCTATTAAATCCTGCTAAATCGACTTTTTTTTTGAAACTTTAAACGCGAATACATCGGAAACGGTAAGAGACAGAACGTTTTTCTTTGAACGAGAGTGTTCCTAGTGAAAATCTGTATAAGATAGACCTAATCCTGCTAAATCGACATCTTTTTTCAAAACTTTAAACGCGAATATCTCGGAAACGGTAAGAGATAGAACGTTTTTCTTTGAACGAGAGTGTTTCTAGTGAAAATCTGTATGACAGACCTATTAAATCCTGCATATCGACATTTTTTCGAAACTTTAAATGCGAATATCTCGGAAACGGTAAGAGATAGAACGTTTTTCTTTGAACGAGAGTGTTCCCTGTATAAGGTAGACCTATTAAATCATGATAAATCGACATTTTTTCGAAACTTTAAACGCGAATATCTCGGAAACGGCAAGAGATAGAACGTTTTTCTTTGAACGAGTGTGTTCCCAGTGAAAATCTGTATAAGATAGACCTATTAAATCCTGCTAAATCGACATTTTTTTTCGAAGCTTTAAACGCGAATATCTCGGAAACGGTAAGAAATAGAACGTTTTTCTTTGAACGAGGGTGTTCCCAGTGAAAATCTGTATAAGGCAGACCTATTAAATCATGCTAAATCGACATTTTTTTCGAAACTTTAAACGCGAATATCTCGGAAACGGCAAGAGATAGAACGTTTTTCTTTGAACGAGAGTGTTCCCAGTGAAAATCTGTATAAGGTAGTCCTATTAAATCCTGCATATCGACATTTTTTCGAAACTTTAAACGCGAATATCTCGGAAACGGTAAGAGATAGAACGTTTTTCTTTTAACGAGAGTGTTCCCAGTGAAAAAATGTATATGATAGACCTATTAAATCCTGCTAAATCGACATTTTTTTCGAAACTTTAAACGCGAATATCTCAGAAACGGTAAGAGATAGAACGTTTTTCTTTGAACGAGAGTGTTCCCAGTGTCTGTATAAGATAGACCTATTAAATCCTGTTAAATCGACATTTTTTTTCCGAAACTTTAAACGCGAATATCTCCGAAACGGTAAGAGATAAAACGTTTTTCTTTGAACGAGAGTGTTCCCAGTGAAAATCTGTATAAGATAGACCTCTTAAATCCTGCCAGTCGACATTTTTTTTTCAAACTGTAAACGCGAATATCTCGGAAACGGTAAGAGACAGAACGTTTTTCTTTGAACGAGAGTGTTTCCAGTGAAAATCTGTATAAGATAGACCTATTAAATCCTGCTAAATCGACATTTTTTTCCGAGACTTTAAACGCGAATATCTCGGAAACGGTAAGAGATAGAAAATTTTTCTTCGAACGAGAGTGTTCCCAGTGATAATCTGTAAAAGAAAGACCGACTAAATACTGCTAAATCGACATTTTTTCTTAGAAACTGTAAACGCGAATATCTCGGAAACGGCAAGAGATAGAACGTTTTTCTTTGAATGAGAGTGTTCCCAGTGAAAATCTGTATAAGATAGACCTATTAAATCCTACTAAATAGAATTATTTTTGTCGAAACTTTAAACGCGAATATCTCGGAAACGGTAAGAGATAGAACGTTCTTCTTTGAACGAGAGTGATCCCAATGAAAATCTGTATAAGATAGACCTATTAAACCCTGCTAAATCGATTTTTTTTCGAAACTTTAAACGCGAATATCTGGGAAACAGTAAGAGATAGAACCTTTTTCTTTGAACGAGAGTGTTCCCAGTGAAAATCTGCATAAGATAAACCTATTAAATCCTGCTAAATCGACATTTTTTCATCGAAACTTTAAACGCGAATATCTCGGAAACGGTAAGAAATAGAGCGTTTTTCTTTGAACGAGAGTGTTCCCAGTGAAAATCTGTATAAGATAGACCTATTAAATCCTGCTAATCGACATTTTTTTTTTGAAACTTCAAACGCGAATATCTCGGAAACGGCAAGAGATAGAACGTTTTTCTTAGAAGGAGTGTGTTCCCATTGAAAATTTGTATAAGATAGACTTATTAAATCCTGCTAAATCGACATTTTTTCGAAACTTTAAACGCGATATCTCGGAAACGGTAAGGGATAGAACGTTTTTCTTTGAACGAGAGTGTTCCCAGTGAAAGTCTGTATAAGATAGACCTACTAAATCCTGCTAAATCGACTTTTTTTTGAAACTTTAAACGCGAATACATCGGAAACGGTAAGAGACAGAACGTTTTTCTTTGAACGAGAGTGTTCCCAGTGAAAATCTGTATAAGATAGACCTAATCCTGCTAAATCGACATCTTTTTCCAAAACTTTAAACGCGAATATCTCGGAAACGGTAAGAGATAGAACGTTTTTCTTTGAACGAGAGTGTTTCTAGTGAAAATCTGTAAGACAGACCCATTAAATCCTGCATATCGAAATTTTTTCGAAACTTTAAACGCGAATATCTCGGAAACGGTAAGAGATAGAACGTTTTTCTTTGAACGAGAGTGTTCCCTGTATAAGGTAGACCTATTAAATCATGATAAATCGACATTTTTTCGAAACTTTAAACGCGAATATCTCGGAAACGGCAAGAGATAGAACGTTTTTCTTTGAACGAGTGTGTTCCCAGTGAAAATCTGTATAAGATAGACCTATTAAATCCTGCTAAATCGACATTTTTTTTCGAGACTTTAAACGCGAATATCTCGGAAACGGTAAGAGATAGAACGTTTTTCTTTGAACGAGAGTATTCCCAGTGATAATCTGTATAAGAAAGACCGACTAAATACTGCTAAATCGACATTTTTTCTTAGAAACTTTAAACGCGAATATCTCGGAAACGGCAAGAGATAGAACGTTTTTCTTTGAATGAGAGTGTTCCCAGTGAAAATCTGTATAAGATAGACCTATTAAATCCTACTAAATAGAATTATTTTTGTCGAAACTTTAAACGCGAATATCTCGGAAACGGTAAGAGATAGAACGTTCTTCTTTGAACGAGAGTGATCCCAATGAAAATCTGTATAAGATAGACCTATTAAACCCTGCTAAATCGATTTTTTTTTCGAAACTTTAAACGCGAATATCTGGGAAACAGTAAGAGATAGAACCTTTTTCTTTGAACGAGAGTGTTCCCAGTGAAAATCTGCATAAGATAAACCTATTAAATCCTGCTAAATCGACATTTTTTCATCGAAACTTTAAACGCGAATATCTCGGAAACGGTAAGAAATAGAGCGTTTTTCTTTGAACGAGAGTGTTCCCAGTGAAAATCTGTATAAGATGGACCTATTAAATCCTGCTAATCGACATTTTTTTTTTGAAACTTCAAACGCGAATATCTCGGAAACGGCAAGAGATAGAACGTTTTTCTTTGAAGGAGTGTGTTCCCATTGAAAATTTGTATAAGATAGACTTATTAAATCCTGCTAAATCGACATTTTTTCGAAACTTTAAACGCGATATCTCGGAAACGGTAAGAGATAGAACGTTTTTCTTTGAACGAGAGTGTTCCCAGTGAAAGTCTGTATAAGATAGACCTATTAAATCCTGCTAAATCGACTTTTTTTTTGAAACTTTAAAAGCGAATACATCGGAAACGGTAAGAGACAGGACGTTTTTCTTTGAACGAGAGTGTTCCTAGTGAAAATCTGTATAAGATAGACCTAATCCTGCTAAATCGACATCTTTTTTCAAAACTTTAAACGCGAATATCTCGGAAACGGTAAGAGATAGAACGTTTTTCTTTGAACGAGAGTGTTTCTAGTGAAAATCTGTAAGACAGACCTATTAAATCCTGCTAATCGACATTTTTTTTTTGAAACTTCAAACGCGAATATCTCGGAAACGGCAAGAGATAGAACGTTTTTCTTTGAAGGAGTGTGTTCCCATTGAAAATTTGTATAAGATAGACCTATTAAATCCTGCTAAATCGACTTTTTTTTTGAAACTTTAAACGCGAATACATCGGAAACGGTAAGAGACAGAACGTTTTTCTTTGAACGAGAGTGTTCCTAGTGAAAATCTGTATAAGATAGACCTAATCCTGCTAAATCGACATCTTTTTTCAAAACTTTAAACGCGAATATCTCGGAAACGGTAAGAGATAGAACGTTTTTCTTTGAACGAGAGTGTTTCTAGTGAAAATCTGTATGACAGACCTATTAAATCCTGCATATCGACATTTTTTCGAAACTTTAAATGCGAATATCTCGGAAACGGTAAGAGATAGAACGTTTTTCTTTGAACGAGAGTGTTCCCTGTATAAGGTAGACCTATTAAATCATGATAAATCGACATTTTTTCGAAACTTTAAACGCGAATATCTCGGAAACGGCAAGAGATAGAACGTTTTTCTTTGAACGAGTGTGTTCCCAGTGAAAATCTGTATAAGATAGACCTATTAAATCCTGCTAAATCGACATTTTTTTTCGAAGCTTTAAACGCGAATATCTCGGAAACGGTAAGAAATAGAACGTTTTTCTTTGAACGAGAGTGTTCCCAGTGAAAATCTGTATAAGGCAGACCTATTAAATCATGCTAAATCGACATTTTTTTCGAAACTTTAAACGCGAATATCTCGGAAACGGCAAGAGATAGAACGTTTTTCTTTGAACGAGAGTGTTCCCAGTGAAAATCTGTATAAGGTAGTCCTATTAAATCCTGCATATCGACATTTTTTCGAAACTTTAAACGCGAATATCTCGGAAACGGTAAGAGATAGAACGTTTTTCTTTTAACGAGAGTGTTCCCAGTGAAAAAATGTATATGATAGACCTATTAAATCCTGCTAAATCGACATTTTTTTCGAAATATTAAACGCGAATATCTGGCAAACGGTAAGAGATAGAACGTTTTTCTTTGAACGAGAGTGTTCCCAGTGAAAATCTGTATAAGATAGACCTATTAAATCCTGCTATATCGACATTTTTTTTCGAAACTTTAAACGCGAATATCTCAGAAACGGCAAGAGATAGAACGTTTTTCTTTGAACGAGAGTGTTCCCAGTGAAAATCTCTACCTATTAAATCCTGCTATATCGACATTTTTTCTTCGAAACTTTAAACGCGAATATCTCAGAAACGGTAAGAGATAGAACGTTTTTCTTTGAACGAGAGTGTTCCCAATGAAAATCTGTATAAGATAGACCTATTAAATCCTGCTAAATCGACATTTTTTTCGAAGCTTTAAACGCGAATATCTCGGAAAAGGTAAGAGATAGAACTTTCTTCTTTGAACGAGACAGTTCCCAGTGAAAATCTGTATAAGTTAGACCTATTAAGTGCTGCTAAATCGACATTTTTTCGAAAACTTTAAACGCAAATATCTCGGAAACGGTAAGAGATAGAACGTTTTTCTTTGAACGAGAGAGTTCCCAGTGAAAATCTATATATGATAGACCTATTAAATCCTGCTAAATCGACATTTTTTCGAAGCATTAAACGCGAATATCTCGGAAACGGTAAGAGATAGAACGTTTTTCCTTGAACGAGAGTGTTCCCAGTGAAAATCTGTATAAGATAGACCTATTAAATCCTGCTAAATCGGCATTTTTTTCGAAACTTTCAACCCGAATATCTCGGAAACGGTAAGAGATAGAATGTTTTTCTTTGAACGAGAGTGTTCCCACTGAAAATCTGTATAAGGTAGACCCATTAAATCATGCTAAATCGACATTTTTTTCGAAACTTTAAACGCGGATATCTCGGAAACGGCAAGAGATAGAACGTTTTCCTTTGAACGAGAGTGTTCCCAGTGAAAATCTGTATAAGATAGACCTATTAAATCCTGCTAAATCGGCATTTTTTTTCGAAACTTTCAACCCGAATATCTCGGAAACGGTAAGAGATAGAACGTTTTTCTTTGAACGAGAGTGTTCCCTGTGAAAATCTGTATAAGATAGACCTATTAAATCTTGCTAAACCGACATTTTTTTTTCGAAACTTTAAACGCTAATATCTCGGAAATGGTAAGACATAGAACGTTTTTCTTTGAACGAGAGTGTTCCCAGTGAAAATATGTAAAAGATAGACCTATTAGATACTGCCAAATCGACATTTTTTTCCAAAACTTTAAACGCGAATATCTCGGAAACGGCAAGAGATAGAAAGTTCCTGCTAAATCGGCATTTTTTTTTCGAAACTTTCAACCCGAATATCTCGGAAACGGTAAGAGATAGAACGTTTTTCTTTGAACGAGAGTGTTCCCTGTGAAAATCTGTATAAGGTAGACCTATTAAATCCTGCTAAACCGACATTTTTTTTTCGAAACTTTAAACGCTAATATCTCGGAAATGGTAAGACATAGAACGTTTTTCTTGAACGAGAGTGTTCCCAGTGAAAATCTGTATAAGGTAGACCTATTAAATCCTGCTAATCGACATTTTTTTTTGAAACTTCAAACGCGAATATCTCGAAAACGGCAAGAGATAGAACGTTTTTCTTTCAACGACAGTGTTCCCCGTGAAAATCTGTATAAGATAGACCTATTAAATCCTGCTAAATCGACATCTTTTTCGAAACTTTGAACGCGAATATCTCGGAAACGGTAAGAGACAGATCGTTTTTCTTTGAACGAGAGTGTTTCCAGTGAAAATCTGTATAAGGTAGACCTATTAAGTGCTGCTAAATCGACATTTTTTTCCAAAACTTTAAACGCAAATATCTCGGAAACGGTAAGAGATAGAACGTTTTTCTTTGAACGAGAGAGTTCCCAGTGAAAATCTATATATGATAGACCTATTAAATCCTGCTAAATCGACATTTTTTCGAAGCATTAAACGCGAATATCTCGGAAACGGTAAGAGATAGAACGTTTTTCCTTGAACGAGAGTGTTCCCAGTGAAAATCTGTATAAGATAGACCTATTAAATCCTGCTAAATCGGCATTTTTTTTCGAAACTTTCAACCCGAATATCTCGGAAACGGTAAGAGATAGAACGTTTTTCTTTGAACGAGAGTGTTCCCACTGAAAATCTGTATAAGGTAGACCTATTAAATCATGCTAAATCGACATTTTTTTCGAAACTTTAAACGCGGATATCTCGGAAACGGCAAGAGATAGAACGTTTTTCTTTGAACGAGAGTGTTCCCAGTGAAAATCTGTATAAGATAGACCTATTAAATCCTGCTAAATCGGCATTTTTTTTCGAAACTTTCAACCCGAATATCTCGGAAACGGTAAGAGATAGAACGTTTTTCTTTGAACGAGAGTGTTCCCTGTGAAAATCTGTATAAGATAGACCTATTAAATCTTGCTAAACCGACATTTTTTTTTCGAAACTTTAAACGCTAATATCTCGGAAATGGTAAGACATAGAACGTTTTTCTTTGAACGAGAGTGTTCCCAGTGAAAATATGTAAAAGATAGACCTATTAGATACTGCCAAATCGACATTTTTTTCCAAAACTTTAAACGCGAATATCTCGGAAACGGCAAGAGATAGAAAGTTCCTGCTAAATCGGCATTTTTTTTTCGAAACTTTCAACCCGAATATCTCGGAAACGGTAAGAGATAGAACGTTTTTCTTTGAACGAGAGTGTTCCCTGTGAAAATCTGTATAAGGTAGACCTATTAAATCCTGCTAAACCGACATTTTTTTTTCGAAACTTTAAACGCTAATATCTCGGAAATGGTAAGACATAGAACGTTTTTCTTTGAACGAGAGTGTTCCCAGTGAAAATCTGTATAAGGTAGACCTATTAAATCCTGCTAATCGACATTTTTTTTTGAAACTTCAAACGCGAATATCTCGAAAACGGCAAGAGATAGAACGTTTTTCTTTCAACGACAGTGTTCCCCGTGAAAATCTGTATAAGATAGACCTATTAAATCCTGCTAAATCGACATCTTTTTCGAAACTTTGAACGCGAATATCTCGGAAACGGTAAGAGACAGATCGTTTTTCTTTGAACGAGAGTGTTTCCAGTGAAAATCTGTATAAGGTAGACCTATTAAATCCTGCTAAATCGACATTTTTTTTGGAGACCTTAAACACGAATATCTCGGAAACGGTAAGAGATAGAACGTTTTTCTTTGAACGAGAGTGTTCCCAGTGTCTGTATAAGATAGACCTATTAAATCCTGTTAAATCGACATTTTTTTTTCGAAACTTTAAACGCGAATATCTCCGAAACGGTAAGAGATAAAACGTTTTTCTTTGAACGAGAGTGTTCCCAGTGAAAATCTGTATAAGATAGACCTCTTAAATCCTGCCAAGTCGACATTTTTTTTCAAACTGTAAACGCGAATATCTCGGAAACGGTATGAGATAGAACGTTTTTCTTTGAACGAGAGTGTTTCCAGTGAAAATCTGTAAGATAGACCTATTAAATCCTGTTAAATCGACATTTCTTTTCGAAACTTTAAACGCGAATATAATAAATAAATATATTAAATCCTGCTAGATCGACATTTTTTTTCGAAACTTTAAACGCGAATATCTCGGAAACGGTAAGAGATAGAACGTTTTTCTTTGAACGAGAGTGTTCCCAGTGTCTGTATAAGATAGACCTATTAAATCCTGTTAAATCGACATTTTTTTCCGAAACTTTAAACGCGAATATCTCCGAAACGGTAAGAGATAAAACGTTTTTCTTTGAACGAGAGTGTTCCCAGTGAAAATCTGTATAAGATAGACCTCTTAAATCCTGCCAGTCGACATTTTTTTTTCAAACTGTAAACGCGAATATCTCGGAAACGGTAAGAGATAGAACGTTTTTCTTTGAACGAGAGTGTTTCCAGTGAAAATCTGTAAGATAGACCTATTAAATCCTGTTAAATCGACATTTCTTTTCGAAACTTTAAACGCGAATATCTCGGAAACGGTAAGAGACAGAACGTTTTTCTTTGAACGAGAGTGTTTCCAGTGAAAATCTGTATAAGATAGACCTATTAAATCCTGCTAAATCGACATTTTTTTCTAGACTTTAAACGCGAATATCTCGGAAACGGTAAGAGATAGAACGTTTTTCTTTGAACGAGAGTGTTCCCAGTGATAATCTGTATAAGAAAGACCGACTAAATACTGCTAAATCGACATTTTTTCTTAGAAACTTTAAACGCGAATATCTCGGAAACGGCAAGAGATAGAACGTTTTTCTTTGAACGAGAGTGTTCCCAGTGAAAATCTGTATAAGATAGACCTATCAGATCCTGCTAAATCGACATTTTTTTTCGAAATTTTAAACGCGAATATCTCGGAAACTCTAAGAGATAGAACGTTTTAGTTTGAACGAGAGTGTTCCCAGTGAAAATCTGTATAAGGTAGACCTATTAAATCCTGCTAAATCGACATTTTTTTTTGGAGACCTTAAACACGAATATCTCGGAAACGGTAAGAGATAGAACGTTTTTCTTTGAACGAGAGTGCTCCCAGTGTCTGTATAAGATAGACCTATTAAATCCTGTTAAATCGACATTTTTTTTTCGAAACTTTAAACGCGAATATCTCCGAAACGGTAAGAGATAAAACGTTTTTCTTTGAACGAGAGTGTTCCCAGTGAAAATCTGTATAAGATAGACCTAATAATGGGTGGAGACTGTGGCTAAAAATGTAAAATAAAATGCAAAAGGAAAATCCCTTACCACAAAAAATATATATCAAAAAATCTAAATACGTATTTCGGCAACTAAGTTGCCATCTTCAGTAGATATCTGTATAAAACAAAAAAGAGTGTTAAACGTGGTATTTTTGGCTAAGGTGTAACCTTAGAAGATATGCTCTTCACCAAATCACCAGTGGGATAACACAGTGTTATCCCACTGGTGATTTGGTGAAGAGCATATCTTCTAAGGTTACACCTTAGCCAAAAATACCACGTTTAACACTCTTTTTTGTTTTATACAGATATCTACTGAAGATGGCAACTTAGTTGCCGAAATACGTATTTAGATTTTTTGATATATATTTTTTGTGGTAAGGGATTTTCCTTTTGCATTTTATTTTAAGATAGACCTCTTAAATCCTGCCAAGTCGACATTTTTTTTTCAAACTGTAAACGCGAATATCTCGGAAACGGTAAGAGATAGAACGTTTTTCTTTGAACGAGAGTGTTTCCAGTGAAAATCTGTAAGATAGACCTATTAAATCCTGTTAAATCGACATTTCTTTTCGAAACTTTAAACGCGAATATAATAAATAAATATATTAAATCCTGCTAGATCGACATTTTTTTTCGAAACTTTAAACGCGAATATCTCGGAAACGGTAAGAGATAGAACGTTTTTCTTTGAACGAGAGTGTTCCCAGTGTCTGTATAAGATAGACCTATTAAATCCTGTTAAATCGACATTTTTTTTTCGAAACTTTAAACGCGAATATCTCCGAAACGGTAAGAGATAAAACGTTTTTCTTTGAACGAGAGTGTTCCCAGTGAAAATCTGTATAAGATAGACCTCTTAAATCCTGCCAGTCGACATTTTTTTTTCAAACTGTAAACGCGAATATCTCGGAAACGGTAAGAGATAGAACGTTTTTCTTTGAACGAGAGTGTTTCCAGCGAAAATCTGTAAGATAGACCTATTAAATCCTGTTAAATCGACATTTCTTTTCGAAACTTTAAACGCGAATATCTCGGAAACGGTAAGAGACAGAACGTTTTTCTTTGAACGAGAGTGTTTCCAGTGAAAATCTGTATAAGATAGACCTATTAAATCCTGCTAAATCGACATTTTTTTTCTAGACTTTAAACGCGAATATCTCGGAAACGGTAAGAGATAGAACGTTTTTCTTTGAACGAGAGTGTTCCCAGTGATAATCTGTATAAGAAAGACCGACTAAATACTGCTAAATCGACATTTTTTCTTAGAAACTTTAAACGCGAATATCTCGGAAACGGCAAGAGATAGAACGTTTTTCTTTGAACGAGAGTGTTCCCAGTGAAAATCTGTATAAGATAGACCTATTAAATCCTACTAAATAGAATTATTTTTGTCGAAACTGTAAACGCGAATATCTCGGAAACGGTAAGAGATAGAACGTTCTTCTTTGAACGAGAGTGATCCCAATGAAAATCTGTATAAGATAGACCTATTAAACCCTGCTAAATCGATTTTTTTTTTCGAAACTTTAAACGCGAATATCTGGGAAACAGTAAGAGATAGAACCTTTTTCTTTGAACGAGAGTGTTCCCAGTGAAAATCTGCATAAGATAAACCTATTAAATCCTGCTAAATCGACATTTTTTCATCGAAACTTTAAACGCGAATATCTCGGAAACGGTAAGAAATAGAGCGTTTTTCTTTGAACGAGAGTGTTCCCAGTGAAAATCTGTATAAGATAGACCTATTAAATCCTGCTAATCGACATTTTTTTTTGAAACTTCAAACGCGAATATCTCGGAAACGGCAAGAGATAGAACGTTTTTCTTTCAACGACAGTGTTCCCCGTGAAAATCTGTATAAGATAGTCCTATTAAGTCCTGCTAAATCGACATTTTTTCCCGAAACTTTAAACGCGAATATCTCGGAAACGGTAAGAGATAGAACGTTTTTCTTTGAACGAGAGTGTTCCCAGTGAAAATCTGTATAAGATAGACCTATTAAATCCTGCTAAATCGACATTTTCTTTTCGAAACTTTAAACGCGAATATCTCGGAAACGGTAAGTTTTTCTTTGAACGCGAGTGTTCCCAGTGAAAATCTGTATAAGATAGACCTATTAAATCCTGCTAAATCGACATTTCGGAAACGGCAAGAGATAGAACGTTTTTCTTTGAAGGAGTGTGTTCCCATTGAAAATTTGTATAAGATAGACTTACTAAATCCTGCTAAATCGACATTTTTTCGAAACTTTAAACGCGATATCTCGGAAACGGTAAGAGATAGAACGTTTTTCTTTGAACGAGAGTGTTCCCAGTGAAAGTCTGTATAAGGTAGACCTATTAAATCCTGCATATCGACATTTTTTCGAAACTTTAAACGCGAATATCTCGGAAACGGTAAGAGATAGAACGTTTTTCTTTTAACGAGAGTGTTCCCGGTGAAAAAATGTATATGATAGACCTATTAAATCCTGCTAAATCGACATTTTTTTCGAAACATTAAACGCGAATATCTCGGAAACGGTAAGAGATAGAGCGTTTTTCTTTGAACGAGAGTGTTCCCTGTATAAGGTAGACCTATTAAATCATGCTAAATCGACATTTTTTTCGAAACTTTAAACGCGAATATCTCGGAAACGGCAAGAGATAGAACGTTTTTCTTTGAACGAGAGTGTTCCCTGTATAAGGGAGACCTATTAAATCATGCTCAATCTACATTTTTTTCGAAACTTTAAACGCGAATATCTCGCAAACGGCAAGAGATAGAACGTTTTTCTTTGAACGAGAGTGTTCCCATTGAAAATCTGTATAAGATAGACGTATTAAATCCTGCTAAATCGACATTTTTTTCGAAGCTTTAAACGTGAATATCTCGGAAACGGTAAGAAATAGAACGTTTTTCTTTGAACGAGAGTGTTCCCAGTGAAAATCTGTATAAGGTAGACCTATTAAATCATGCTAAATCGACATTTTTTTCGAAACTTTAAACGCGAATATCTCGGAAATGGCAAGAGATAGAACGTTTTTCTTTGAACTTGAGTGTTCCCAGTGAAAATCTGTATAAGGTAGACCTATTAAATCCTGCATATCGACATTTTTTCGAAACTTTAAACGCGAATATCTCGGAAACGGTAAGAGATAGAACGTTTTTCTTTTAACGAGGGTGTTCCCAGTGAAAAAATGTATATGATAGACCTATTAAATCCTGCTAAATCGACATTTATTCGAAACATTAAACGCGAATATATCGGAAACGGTAAGAGATAGAACGTTTTTCTTTGAACGAGAGTGTTCTCAGTGAAAATCTGTATAAGATAGGCCTATTAAATCCTGCTATATCGACATTTTTTTTCGAAACTTTAAACGCGAATATCTCGGAAACGGTAAGAGATAGAACGTTTTTCTTTTAACGAGGGTGTTCCCAGTGAAAAAATGTATATGATAGACCTATTAAATCCTGCTAAATCGACATTTTTTTCGAAACTTTAAACGCGAATATCTCGGAAACGGCAAGAGATAGAACGTTTTTCTTTGAACGAGAGTGTTCCCAATGAAAATCTGTATAAGGTAGACCTATTAAATCCTGCATATCGAAAATTTTTCGAAATTTTAAACACGAATATCTCGGAAACGGTAAGAGATAGAACGTTTTTCTTTTAACGAGAGTGTTCCCAGTGAAAAAATGTATAAGATAGGCCTATTAAATCCTGCTATATCGACATTTTTTTTCGAAACTTTAAACGCGAATATCTCGGAAACTGTAAGAAATAGAACGTTTTTCTTTGAACGAGAGTGTTCCCAGTGAAAATCTGTATAAGGTAGACCTATTAAATCATGCTAAATCGACATTTATTCGAAACATTAAACGCGAATATCTCGGAAACGGTAAGAGATAGAACGTTTTTCTTTGAACGAGAGTGTTCTCAGTGAAAATCTGTATAAGATAGGCCTATTAAATCCTGCTATATCGACATTTTTTTTCGAAACTTTAAACGCGAATATCTCGGAAACGGTAAGAAATAGAACGTTTTTCTTTGAACGAGAGTGTTCCCAGTGAAAATCTGTATAAGGTAGAGCTATTAAATCATGCTAAATCGACATTTTTTTCGAAACTTTAAACGCGAATATCTCGGAAACGGCAAGAGATAGAACGTTTTTCTTTGAACGAGAGTGTTCCCAGTGAAAATCTGTATAAGGTAGACCTATTAAATCCTGCAAATCGACATTTTTTCGAAACTTTAAACGCGAATATCTCGGAAACGGTAAGAGATAGAACGTTTTTCTTTTAACGAGAGTGTTCCCAGTGAAAAAATGTATATGATAGACCTATTAAATCCTGCTAAATCGACATTTTTTTCGAAACATTAAACGCGAATATCTCGCAAACGGTAAGAGAGAGAACGTTTTTCTTTGAACGAGAGTGTTCCCAGTGAAAATCTGTATAAGATAGACCTATTAAATCCTGCTATATCGACATTTTTTTTCGAAACTTTAAACGCGAATATCTCGGAAACGGTAAGAGATAGAACGTTTTTCTTTGAACGAGAGTGTTCCCTGTATAAGGTAGAACTATTAAATCATGCTAAATCGACATTTTTTTCGAAACTTTAAACGCGAATATCTCGGAAACGGCAAGAGATAGAACGTTTTTCTTTGAACGAGAGTGTTCCCAATGAAAATCTGTATAAGGTAGACCTATTAAATCCTGCATATCGACATTTTTTCGAAATTTTAAACACGAATATCTCGGAAACGGTAAGAGATAGAACGTTTTTCTTTTAACGAGAGTGTTCCCAGTGAAAAAATGTATATGATAGACCTATTAAATCCTGCTAAATTGACATTTTTTTCGAAACGTTAAACGCGAATATCTCGCAAACGGTAGGAGATAGAACGTTTTTCTTTGAACGAGAGTGTTCCCAGTGAAAATCTGTATAAGGTAGACCTATTAAATCATGCTCAATCGACATTTTTTTCGAAATTTTAAACGCGAATATCTCGGAAACGGTAAGAGATAGAACGTTTTTCTTTGAACGAGAGTGTTCCCAATGAAAATCTGTATAGGATAGACCTATTAAATCATGCTAAATCGATTTTTTTTCGAAAATTTAAACGCTAATATCTCGGAAACGGTAAGAGATAGAACGTTCTTCGTTGAACGAGAGTGTTCCTAGTGAAAATCTGTAGAAGATAGACCTCTTAAGTCCTGCTAAATCGACATTTTTTCCCGAAACTGTAAACGCGAATATCTCGGAAACGGTAAGAGGTAGAATGTCCTTCGTTGAACGAGAGTGTTCCCAGTGAAAATCTGTATAAGATAGACCTATTAAGTCCTGTTAAATCGACATTTTTTTCTGAAACTTTAAACGCGAATATCTCCGAAACGGCAAGAGATAGAACGTTTTTCTTTGAACGAGAGTGTTCCCAGTGAAAATCTGTATAAGATAGACCTATTAAATCCTGCTATATCGACATTTTTTTTCGAAACTTTAAACGCGAATATCTCGGAAACGGTAAGAGATAGAACGTTTTTCTTTGAACGAGAGTGTTCCCTGTATAAGGTAGACCTATTAAATCCTGCATATCGACATTTTTTCGAAACTTTAAACGCGAATATCTCGGAAACGGTAAGAGATAGAACGTTTTTCTTTTAACGAGAGTGTTCCCAGTGAAAAAATGTGTATGATAGACGTATTAAATCCTGCTAAATCGACATTTTTTTCGAAACATTAAACGCGAATATCTCGCAAACGGTAAGAGATAGAACGTTTTTCTTTGAACGAGAGTGTTCCCAGTGAAAATCTGTATAAGATAGACCTATTAAATCCTGCTATATCGACATTTTTTTTCGAAACTTTAAACGCGAATATCTCGGAAACGGTAAGAGATAGAACGTTTTTCTTTGAACGAGAGTGTTCCCTGTATAAGGTAGACCTATTAAATCATGCTAAATCGACATTTTTTTCGAAACTTTAAACGCGAATATCTCGGAAACGGCAAGAGATATAACGTTTTTCTTTGAACGAGAGTGTTCCCAGTGAAAATCTGTATAAGGTAGACCTATTAAATCCTGCATATCGACATTTTTTCGAAACTTTAAACGCGAATATCTCGGAAACGGTAAGAGATAGAACGTTTTTCTTTGAACGAGAGTGTTCCCAGTGAAAATCTGTGTAAGGTAGACCTATTAAATCCTGCATATCGACATTTTTTCGAAACTTTAAACGCGAATATCTCGGAAACGGTAAGAGATAGAACGTTTTTCTTTTAACGAGAGTGTTCCCAGTGAAAAAATGTATATGATAGACCCATTAAATCCTGCTAAATCGACATTTTTTTCGAAACATTAAACGCGAATATCTCGCAAACGGTAAGAGATAGAACGTTTTTCTTTGAACGAGAGTGTTCCCAGTGAAAATCTGTATAAGATAGACCTATTAAATATTGCTATATCGACATTTTTTTTCGAAACTTTAAACGCGAATATCTCGGAAACGGTAAGAGATAGAACGTTTTTCTTTGAACGAGAGTGTTCCCTGTATAAGGTAGACCTATTAAATCATGCTAAATCGACATTTTTTTCGAAACTTTAAACGCGAATATCTCGGAAACGGCAAGAGATAGAACGTTTTTCTTTGAACGAGAGTGTTCCCAGTGAAAATCTGTATAAGAAAGACCTATTAAGTCCTGCTAAATCGACCTTTTTTTCTGAAACTTTAAACGCGAATATCTCGGAAACGGCAAGAGATAGAACGTTCTTCTTTGAACGAAGTGTTCCCAGTGAAAATCTGTATAAGGTAGACCTATTAAATCCTGCATATCGACATTTTTTCGAAACTTTAAACGCGAATATCTCGGAAACGGTAAGAGATAGAGCGTTTTTCTTTGAACGAGAGTGTTCCCTGTATAAGGTAGACCTATTAAATCATGCTAAATCGACATTTTTTTCGAAACTTTAAACGCGAATATCTCGGAAACGGCAAGAGATAGAACGTTTTTCTTTGAACGAGAGTGTTCCCTGTATAAGGTAGACCTATTAAATCATGCTATATCGACATTTTTTTTCGAAACTTTAAACGCGAATATCTCGGAAACGGTAAGAGATAGAACGTTTTTCTTTGAACGAGAGTGTTCCCTGTATAAGGGAGACCTATTAAATCATGCTCAATCTACATTTTTTTCGAAACTTTAAACGCGAATATCTCGGAAACGGCAAGAGATAGAACGTTTTTCTTTGAACGAGAGTGTTCCCATTGAAAATCTGTATAAGATAGACGTATTAAATCCTGCTAAATCGACATTTTTTTCGAAGCTTTAAACGTGAATATCTCGGAAACGGTAAGAAATAGAACGTTTTTCTTTGAACGAGAGTGTTCCCAGTGAAAATCTGTATAAGGTAGACCTATTAAATCATGCTAAATCGACATTTTTTTCGAAACTTTAAACGCGAATATCTCGGAAATGGCAAGAGATAGAACGTTTTTCTTTGAACTTGAGTGTTCCCAGTGAAAATCTGTATAAGGTAGACCTATTAAATCCTGCATATCGACATTTTTTCGAAACTTTAAACGCGAATATCTCGGAAACGGTAAGAGATAGAACGTTTTTCTTTTAACGAGGGTGTTCCCAGTGAAAAAATGTATATGATAGACCTATTAAATCCTGCTAAATCGACATTTATTCGAAACATTAAACGCGAATATATCGGAAACGGTAAGAGATAGAACGTTTTTCTTTGAACGAGAGTGTTCTCAGTGAAAATCTGTATAAGATAGGCCTATTAAATCCTGCTATATCGACATTTTTTTTCGAAACTTTAAACGCGAATATCTCGGAAACGGTAAGAGATAGAACGTTTTTCTTTTAACGAGGGTGTTCCCAGTGAAAAAATGTATATGATAGACCTATTAAATCCTGCTAAATCGACATTTTTTTCGAAACTTTAAACGCGAATATCTCGGAAACGGCAAGAGATAGAACGTTTTTCTTTGAACGAGAGTGTTCCCAATGAAAATCTGTATAAGGTAGACCTATTAAATCCTGCATATCGAAAATTTTTCGAAATTTTAAACACGAATATCTCGGAAACGGTAAGAGATAGAACGTTTTTCTTTTAACGAGAGTGTTCCCAGTGAAAAAATGTATAAGATAGGCCTATTAAATCCTGCTATATCGACATTTTTTTTCGAAACTTTAAACGCGAATATCTCGGAAACTGTAAGAAATAGAACGTTTTTCTTTGAACGAGAGTGTTCCCAGTGAAAATCTGTATAAGGTAGACCTATTAAATCATGCTAAATCGACATTTATTCGAAACATTAAACGCGAATATCTCGGAAACGGTAAGAGATAGAACGTTTTTCTTTGAACGAGAGTGTTCTCAGTGAAAATCTGTATAAGATAGGCCTATTAAATCCTGCTATATCGACATTTTTTTTCGAAACTTTAAACGCGAATATCTCGGAAACGGTAAGAAATAGAACGTTTTTCTTTGAACGAGAGTGTTCCCAGTGAAAATCTGTATAAGGTAGAGCTATTAAATCATGCTAAATCGACATTTTTTTCGAAACTTTAAACGCGAATATCTCGGAAACGGCAAGAGATAGAACGTTTTTCTTTGAACGAGAGTGTTCCCAGTGAAAATCTGTATAAGGTAGACCTATTAAATCCTGCAAATCGACATTTTTTCGAAACTTTAAACGCGAATATCTCGGAAACGGTAAGAGATAGAACGTTTTTCTTTTAACGAGAGTGTTCCCAGTGAAAAAATGTATATGATAGACCTATTAAATCCTGCTAAATCGACATTTTTTTCGAAACATTAAACGCGAATATCTCGCAAACGGTAAGAGAGAGAACGTTTTTCTTTGAACGAGAGTGTTCCCAGTGAAAATCTGTATAAGATAGACCTATTAAATCCTGCTATATCGACATTTTTTTTCGAAACTTTAAACGCGAATATCTCGGAAACGGTAAGAGATAGAACGTTTTTCTTTGAACGAGAGTGTTCCCTGTATAAGGTAGAACTATTAAATCATGCTAAATCGACATTTTTTTCGAAACTTTAAACGCGAATATCTCGGAAACGGCAAGAGATAGAACGTTTTTCTTTGAACGAGAGTGTTCCCAATGAAAATCTGTATAAGGTAGACCTATTAAATCCTGCATATCGACATTTTTTCGAAATTTTAAACACGAATATCTCGGAAACGGTAAGAGATAGAACGTTTTTCTTTTAACGAGAGTGTTCCCAGTGAAAAAATGTATATGATAGACCTATTAAATCCTGCTAAATTGACATTTTTTTCGAAACGTTAAACGCGAATATCTCGCAAACGGTAGGAGATAGAACGTTTTTCTTTGAACGAGAGTGTTCCCAGTGAAAATCTGTATAAGGTAGACCTATTAAATCATGCTCAATCGACATTTTTTTCGAAATTTTAAACGCGAATATCTCGGAAACGGTAAGAGATAGAACGTTTTTCTTTGAACGAGAGTGTTCCCAATGAAAATCTGTATAGGATAGACCTATTAAATCATGCTAAATCGATTTTTTTTCGAAAATTTAAACGCTAATATCTCGGAAACGGTAAGAGATAGAACGTTCTTCGTTGAACGAGAGTGTTCCTAGTGAAAATCTGTAGAAGATAGACCTCTTAAGTCCTGCTAAATCGACATTTTTTCCCGAAACTGTAAACGCGAATATCTCGGAAACGGTAAGAGGTAGAATGTCCTTCGTTGAACGAGAGTGTTCCCAGTGAAAATCTGTATAAGATAGACCTATTAAGTCCTGTTAAATCGACATTTTTTTCTGAAACTTTAAACGCGAATATCTCCGAAACGGCAAGAGATAGAACGTTTTTCTTTGAACGAGAGTGTTCCCAGTGAAAATCTGTATAAGATAGACCTATTAAATCCTGCTATATCGACATTTTTTTTCGAAACTTTAAACGCGAATATCTCGGAAACGGTAAGAGATAGAACGTTTTTCTTTGAACGAGAGTGTTCCCTGTATAAGGTAGACCTATTAAATCCTGCATATCGACATTTTTTCGAAACTTTAAACGCGAATATCTCGGAAACGGTAAGAGATAGAACGTTTTTCTTTTAACGAGAGTGTTCCCAGTGAAAAAATGTGTATGATAGACGTATTAAATCCTGCGAAATCGACATTTTTTTCGAAACATTAAACGCGAATATCTCGCAAACGGTAAGAGATAGAACGTTTTTCTTTGAACGAGAGTGTTCCCAGTGAAAATCTGTATAAGATAGACCTATTAAATCCTGCTATATCGACATTTTTTTTCGAAACTTTAAACGCGAATATCTCGGAAACGGTAAGAGATAGAACGTTTTTCTTTGAACGAGAGTGTTCCCTGTATAAGGTAGACCTATTAAATCATGCTAAATCGACATTTTTTTCGAAACTTTAAACGCGAATATCTCGGAAACGGCAAGAGATATAACGTTTTTCTTTGAACGAGAGTGTTCCCAGTGAAAATCTGTATAAGGTAGACCTATTAAATCCTGCATATCGACATTTTTTCGAAACTTTAAACGCGAATATCTCGGAAACGGTAAGAGATAGAACGTTTTTCTTTGAACGAGAGTGTTCCCAGTGAAAATCTGTGTAAGGTAGACCTATTAAATCCTGCATATCGACATTTTTTCGAAACTTTAAACGCGAATATCTCGGAAACGGTAAGAGATAGAACGTTTTTCTTTTAACGAGAGTGTTCCCAGTGAAAAAATGTATATGATAGACCCATTAAATCCTGCTAAATCGACATTTTTTTCGAAACATTAAACGCGAATATCTCGCAAACGGTAAGAGATAGAACGTTTTTCTTTGAACGAGAGTGTTCCCAGTGAAAATCTGTATAAGATAGACCTATTAAATATTGCTATATCGACATTTTTTTTCGAAACTTTAAACGCGAATATCTCGGAAACGGTAAGAGATAGAACGTTTTTCTTTGAACGAGAGTGTTCCCTGTATAAGGTAGACCTATTAAATCATGCTAAATCGACATTTTTTTCGAAACTTTAAACGCGAATATCTCGGAAACGGCAAGAGATAGAACGTTTTTCTTTGAACGAGAGTGTTCCCAGTGAAAATCTGTATAAGATAGACCTATTAAGTCCTGCTAAATCGACCTTTTTTTCTGAAACTTTAAACGCGAATATCTCGGAAACGGCAAGAGATAGAACGTTCTTCTTTGAACGAAGTGTTCCCAGTGAAAATCTGTATAAGGTAGACCTATTAAATCCTGCATATCGACATTTTTTCGAAACTTTAAACGCGAATATCTCGGAAACGGTAAGAGATAGAACGTTTTTCTTTTAACGAGAGTGTTCCCAGTGAAAAAATGTGTATGATAGACCTATTAAATCCTGCTAAATCGACATTTTTTTCGAAACATTAAACGCGAATATCTCGCAAACGGTAAGAGATAGAACGTTTTTCTTTGAACGAGAGTGTTCCCAGTGAAAATCTGTATAAGATAGACCTATTAAATCCTGCTATATCGACATTTTTTTTCGAAACT
This sequence comes from Amphimallon solstitiale, assembly GCA_963170755.1. Lineage (NCBI taxonomy): Eukaryota > Metazoa > Arthropoda > Insecta > Coleoptera > Scarabaeidae > Amphimallon > Amphimallon solstitiale. The sequence goes on along the minus strand of OY720681.1, from coordinate 126,119,841 downwards.
TTAAACGCGAATATCTCGGAAACGGTAAGAGATAGAACGTTTTTCTTTGAACGAAAGTGTTCCCTGTATAAGGTAGACCTATAAAATCATGCTAAATCGACATTTTTTTCGAAACTTTAAATGCGAATATCTCGGAAACGGCAAGAGATAGAACGTTTTTCTTTGAACGAGAGTGTTCCCAGTGAAAATCTGTATAAGGTAGACCTACTAGATCCTGGTAAATCGACTTTTTTCGAAACTTTAAACGCGAGTATCTCGGAAACGGTAAGAGATAGAACGTTTTTCTTTGAACGAGAGTGTTCCCAGTGAAAATCTGTATAAGATAGACCTATTAAATCCTGCTAAATCGATATTCTTTTTCGAAACTTTAAACGCGAATATCTCGGAAACGGTAAGAGATAGAACGTTTTTCTTTGAACGAGAGTTTTCCCAGTTCTCTATAAGAGAGACCTACTAAATCCTGCTAAATCGACATTTTTTTCGAAACTTTAAACGCGAATATCTCGGAAACGGCAAGAGATAGAACGTTTTTCTTTGAACGAGAATGTTCCCAGTGAAAATCTGTATAAGATAGACCTATTAAGTCCTGCTAAATCGACATTTTTTTCTGAAACTTTAAACGCGAATATCTCGGAAACGGCAAGAGATAGAACGTTTTTCTTTGAACGAGAGTGTTCCCAGTGAAAATCTGTATGAGGTAGACCTATTAAATCCTGCATATCGACATTTTTTCGAAACTTTAAACGCGAATATCTCGGAAACGGTAAGAGATCGAACGTTTTTCTTTGAACGAGAGTGTTCCCAGTGAAAATCTGTGTAAGGTAGACCTATTAAATCCTGCATATCGACATTTTTTCGAAACTTTAAACGCGAATATCTCGGAAACGGTAAGAGATAGAACGTTTTTCTTTTAACGAGAGTGTTCCCAGTGAAAAAATGTATATGATAGACCCATTAAATCCTGCTAAATCGACATTTTTTTCGAAACATTAAACGCGAATATCTCGCAAACGGTAAGAGATAGAACGTTTTTCTTTGAACGAGAGTGTTCCCAGTGAAAATCTGTATAAGAAAGACCTATTAAATCCTGCTATATCGACATTTTTTTTCGAAACTTTAAACGCGAATATCTCGGAAACGGTAAGAGATAGAACGTTTTTCTTTGAACGAGAGTGTTACCTGTATAAGGTAGACCTATTAAATCATGCTAAATCGACATTTTTTTCGAAACTTTAAACGCGAATATCTCGGAAACGGCAAGAGATAGAAAGTTTTTCTTTGAACGAGAGTGTTCCCAGTGAAAATCTGTATAAGGTAGACCTATTAAATCCTGCATATCGACATTTTGTCGAAACTTTAAACGCGAATATCTCGGAAACGGTAAGAAATAGAACTTTTTTCTTTTAACGAGAGTGTTCCCAGTGAAAAAATGTATATGATAGTCCTATTAAATCCTGCTAAATCGACATTTTTTTCGAAACATTAAACGCGAATATCTCACAAACGGTAAGAGATAGAACGTTTTTCTTTGAACGAGAGTGTTCCCAGTGAAAATCTGTATAAGGTAGACCTATTAAATCATGCTCAATCGACATTTTTTTCGAAACTTTAAACGCGAATATCTCGGAAACGGTAAGAGATAGAACGTTTTTCTTTGAACGAGAGTGTTCCCAATGAAAATCTGTATAGGATAGACCTATTAAATCATGCTAAATCGAATTTTTTTCTCGAAAATTTAAACGCTAATATCTCGGAAACGGTAAGAGATAGAACGTTCTTCGTTGAACGAGAGTGTTCCCAGTGAAAATCTGTATAAGCTAGACCTATTAAGTCCTGCTAAATCGACATTTTTTTCCGAAACTCTAAACGCGAATATCTCGGAAACGGTAAGAGATAGACCGTTTTTCTTTGAACGAGAGTGCTCCCAGTGAAAATCTGTATAAGATAGACCTATTAAGTCCTGCTAAATCGACATTTTTTTCCGAAACTTTAAACGCGAATATCTCGGAAACGGTAAGAGGTAGAATGTTCTTCGTTGAACGAGAGTGTTCCCAGTGAAAATCGGTAGAAGATAGACCTATTAAGTCCTGCTAAATCGACATTTTTTTCCGAAACTTTAAACGCGAATATCTCGGAAACGGTAAGAGATAGACCGTTTTTCTTTGAACGAGAGTGTTCCCAGTAAAAATCTGTATAAGATAGACCTATTAAATCCTGCTAAATCGACATTTTTTCGAAACTTTAAACGCAAATATCTCGGAAACGGTAAGAGACAGACGTTTTTCTTTGAACGAGAGTGTTCCCAGTGAAAATCTGTATATGATAGACCTATTAAATCCTGCTAAATCGACATCTTTTTTCGAAACTTTAAACGCGAGTATCTCGGAAACGGTAAGAGATAGAACGTTTTTCTTTGAACGAGAGTGTTCCCAGTGAAAATCTGTATAAGGTAGACGTATTAAATTCTGCTAAATCGACATTTTTTTCGAAACTTTAAACGCGAATATCTCGGAAACTGTAAGAGATAGAACGTTTTTCTTTGAACGAGAGTGTTCCCAGTGGAAATCTGGATAAGATAGACCTATTAAATCCTGCTAAATCGCCATTTTTTTCTTCGAAACTTTAAACGCGAATATCTCGGAAACGGTAACAGATAGAACGTTTTTCTTTGAACGAGAGTGTTCCCAATGAAAATCTGTATAGGATAGACCTATTAAATCCTGCTAAATCGATTTTTTTCCGAAAATTTAAACGCGAATATCTCGGAAACGGCAAGAGATAGAACGTTTTTCGTTGAACGAGAGTGTTTCCAGTGAAAATCTGTAGAAGATAGACCTATTAAGTAATGCTAAATCGAATTTTTTTCCCGAAACTTTAAACGCGAATATCTCGGAAACGGTAAGAGATAGAACGTTTTTCTTTGAACGAGAGTGTTCCCAGTGAAAATCTGTATAAGGTAGACCTATTAAATCATGCTAAATCGACATTTTTTTCGAAACTTTAAACGCAAATATCTCGGAAACGGCAAGAGATAGAACGTCTTTCTTTGAACTAGAGTGTTCCCAGTGAAAATCTGTATAAGGTAGACCTATTAAATCCTGCATATCGACATTTTTTCGAAACTTTAAACGCGAATATCTCGGAAACGGTAAGAGATAGAACGTTTTTCTTTGAACGAGAGTGTTCCCTGTACAAGGTAGACCTATTAAATCATGATAAATCGACATTTTTTCGAAACTTTAAACGTGAATATCTCGGAAACGGTAAGAAATAGAACGTTTTTCTTTGAACGAGAGTGTTCCCAGTGAAAATCTGTATAAGGCAGACCTATTAAATCATGCTAAATCGAAATTTTTTTCGAAACTTTAAACGCGAATATCTCAGAAACGGCAAGAGATAGAACGTTTTTCTTTGAACGAGAGTGTTCCCAGTGAAAATCTCTACTTATTAAATCCTGCTAAATCGACATTTTTTCTTCGAAACTTTAAACGCGAATATCTCAGAAACGGTAAGAGATAGAACGTTTTTCTTTGAACGAGAGTGTTCCCAATGAAAATCTGTATAAGATAGACCTATTAAATCCTGCTAAATCGACATTTTTTTTCGAAGCTTTAAACGCGAATATCTCGGAAAAGGTAAGAGATAGAACTTTCTTCTTTGAACGAGACAGTTCCCAGTGAAAATCTGTATAAGTTAGACCTATTAAGTGCTGCTAATTCGACATTTTTTTCCAAAACTTTAAACGCAAATATCTCGGAAACGGTAAGAGATAGAACGTTTTTCTTAGAACGAGAGAGTTCCCAGTGAAAATCTATATATGATAGACCTATTAAATCCTGCTAAATCGACATTTTTTTCGAAGCATTAAACGCGAATATCTCGGAAACGGTAAAAGATAGAACGTTTTTCCTTGAACGACAGTGTTCCCAGTGAAAATCTGTATAAGATAGACCTATTAAATCCTGCTATATCGAAATTTTTTTTCGAAACTTTAAACGCGAATATCTCGGAAACCGTAAGAGATAGAACGTTTTTCTTTGAACGAGAGTGTTCCCAGTGAAAATCTGTATAAGGTAGACCTATTAAATCATGCTAAATCGACATTTTTTTCGAAACTTTAAACGCGGATATCTCGGAAACGGCAAGAGATAGAACGTTTTTCTTTGAACGAGAGTGTTCCCAGTGAAAATCTGTATAAGATAGACCTATTAAATCCTGCTAAATCGGCATTTTTTTTCGAAACTTTCAACCCGAATATCTCGGAAACGATAAGAGATAGAACGTTTTTCTTTGAACGAGAGTGTTCCCTGTGAAAATCTGTATAAGATAGACCAATTAAATCTTGCTAAACCGACATTTTTTTTTCGAAACTTTAAACGCTAATATCTCGGAAATGGTAAGACATAGAACGTTTTTCTTTGAACGAGAGTGTTCCCAGTGAAAATATGTAAAAGATAGACCTATTAGATACTGCCAAATCGACATTTTTTTTCAAAACTTTAAACGCGAATATCTCGGAAACGGCAAGAGATAGAACGTTCCTGCTAAATCGGCATTTCTTTTTCGAAACTTTCAACCCGAATATCTCGGAAACGGTAAGAGATAGAACGTTTTTCTTTGAACGAGAGTGTTCCCTGTGAAAATCTGTATAAGATAGACCTATTAAATCCTGCTAAACCGACATTTTTTTTTCGAAACTTTAAACGCTAATATCTCGGAAATGGTAAGACATAGAACGTTTTTCTTTGAACGAGAGTGTTCCCAGTGAAAATCTGTATAAGGTAGACCTATTAAATCCTGCTAATCGACATTTTTTTTTGAAACTTCAAACGCGAATATCTCGGAAACGGCAAGAGATAGAACGTTTTTCTTTCAACGACAGTATTCCCCGTGAAAATCTGTATAAGATAGACCTATTAAATCCTGCTAAATCGACATCTTTTTCGAAACTTTAAACGCGAATATCTCGGAAACGGTAAGAGACAGATCGTTTTTCTTTGAACGAGAGTGTTTCCAGTGAAAATCTGTATAAGTTAGACCTATTAAATCCTGCTAAATCGACATTTTTTTTTGGAGACCTTAAACACGAATATCTCGGAAACGGTAAGAGATAGAACGTTTTTCTTTGAACGAGAGTGTTCCCAGTGTCTGTATAAGATAGACCTATTAAATCCTGTTAAATCGACATTTTTTTTTCGAAACTTTAAACGCGAATATCTCCGAAACGGTAAGAGATAAAACGTTTTTTTTTGAACGAGAGTGTTCCCAGTGAAAATCTGTATAAGAAAGACCTCTTAAATCCTGCCAAGTCGACATTTTTTTTTCAAACTGTAAACGCGAATATCTCGGAAACGGTAAGAGATAGAACGTTTTTCTTTGAACGAGAGTGTTCCCTGTGAAAATCTGTATAAGATAGACCTATTAAATCCTGCTAAACCGACATTTTTTTTTCGAAACTTTAAACGCTAATATCTCGGAAATGGTAAGACATAGAACGTTTTTCTTTGAACGAGAGTGTTCCCAGTGAAAATCTGTATAAGGTAGACCTATTAAATCCTGCTAACCGACATTTTTTTTTTGAAACTTCAAACGCGAATATCTCGGAAACGGCAAGAGATAGAACGTTTTTCTTTCAACGACAGTGTTCCCCGTGAAAATCTGTATAAGATAGACCTATTAAATCCTGCTAAATCGACATCTTTTTCGAAACTTTAAACGCGAATATCTCGGAAACGGTAAGAGACAGATCGTTTTTCTTTGAACGAGAGTGTTTCCAGTGAAAATCTGTATAAGTTAGACCTATTAAATCCTGCTAAATCGACATTTTTTTTTGGAGACCTTAAACACGAATATCTCGGAAACGGTAAGAGATAGAACGTTTTTCTTTGAACGAGAGTGTTCCCAGTGTCTGTATAAGATAGACCTATTAAATCCTGTTAAATCGACATTTTTTTTTCGAAACTTTAAACGCGAATATCTCCGAAACGGTAAGAGATAAAACGTTTTTCTTTGAACGAGAGTGTTCCCAGTGAAAATCTGTAAGATAGACCTATTAAATCCTGTTAAATCGACATTTCTTTTCGAAACTTTAAACGCGAATATAATAAATACTAGCTGTCCATCAATCTCTTCGAGCTTGAATCGCCTTTTCGCGTCCGCTTACAGCTGTCCGTCAATCTCTCTTAGCTTGAACCGCTTTTTTCGCGTCCGCTTACAGTTTCTTTACAGTTTCCTGTAAAAAGCAATCACTGTCATGGCCTTTTAGAATGTCCGATTTTATTAACTTTTGAAGCATCCCTGTATATACATATATCTTGTGAAGCCAATAGTATGTTTTATTTAAAATGCTTCTCGAACTGTTTTATTACACAAACCTGCAGAGCGAGAAAGGAAATTTAATGTTAAACATAGTTCATGTTAAAGTATTTAAAGAAACAATGAGCTGAAAGAGCACAACATTTTCATCGAGGCAGTTTACAATACTATTTTGATGTGATAGTGGAAAAGCATGTCAACCTTTTCGAAGTCTACTCCCGTTAAGAAAAAAGCACAAAATAGTAATAAAAGTAAAAAGCCCAAGTTTTAAATTTAAGCCCTTTTGAAGCGCCTTTCTTGTAAAAAACGCTTTTTAGAATGTCCACTTTTATAAACTTTTGAAGCACCCCTGTATATACATATATTTTGTTAGGCCAATAGGATATTTTATTTAAAATTCTTCTCGAACTGTTTTTGACATAAATCTGTACATACTCAAGAGCGAGAAAGGTAATTTAATGTTAAACATAAGTCATGTTAAAGTATCGAAAGAAACAATGAGCTCAGAGCGCAACATTTCCATTAAGACAGTTTACAGTACTATTTTGATGTAACAGTGAAAAAGCATGTCAACCTTTTTGAATTCTACTATCGTTAATGAAGAAACACAAAAGAGTAATAAAAATGAGCCTAAAATTCATTTTACTCAAAGATCCAAAAAAAACCCAAGTTTTAAATTTTAGACCTATTGAATGGCTTTTTTCGCGTTCCTTAACTTTTGAAGCACCCCGGTATATACATATATCTTGTGAAGCCAATAGTATATTTTATTTAAAATGCTTCTCGAACTGTTTTTTTACACAAACCTGTACGCACTCAAGAGCGAGAAAGGTAATTTAATGTTAAACATAGTTTATGTTAAAGTATTTAAAGAAACATGAGCTGAAAGAGCACAACATTTTTATCCAGGCAGTTTACAATACTATTTTGATGTGATAGTGGTAAAGCATGTCAACCTTTTCGAAGTCTACTCTCGTTAAGAAAAAAGCACAAAATAATAATAAAAGTCAAAAGGCCAAGTTTTAAATTTAAGCCCTATTGAAGCGCCTTTCCTGTAAAAAACGCTTTTTAGAATGTCGACTTTGATAAACTTTTGAAGCACCCCTGCATAAACATATATTTTGTTAGGCCAATAGGATATTTTATTTAAAATTCTTCTCGAACTGTTTTTAACACAAACCTGTACACACTCAAGAGCGAGAAAGGTAATTTAATGTTAAACATGTCATATTAAAATATCCAGAGAGACAATGAGCTCTCAAAAAGCGCAACATTTTCATTAAGACAGTTTACAATACTATTTTGATGTGAAAGTGTAAAAGCCTGTCAACCTTTTCGAAGTCTACTCGTTAAGAAAAAAGCACAAAATAATAATAAAAGTAAAAAGCCCAAGTTTTAAATTTAAGTCCTATTGAAGCGCCTTTCCTGTAAAAAACGCTTTTTAGAATGTCGACTTTGATAAACTTTTGAAGCACCCCTGTATAAACATATATTTTGTTAGGCCAATAGGATATTTTATTTAAAATTCCTCTCGAACTGTTTTTAACACAAACCTGTACACACTCAAGAGCGAGAAAGGTAATTTAATGTTAAACATGTCATATTAAAATATCCAGAGAGACAATGAGCTCTCAAAAAGCGCAACATTTTCATTAAGACAGTTTACAATACTATTTTGATGTGAAAGTGTAAAAGCCTGTCAATCTTTTCGAAGTCTACTCTCGTTAATAAAGGAGTACGAAATAATAATAAAAGTAAAAAGCCCAAATTTTAAATTGAAGCCCTATTAAAGCGCCTTTCCTGTAAAAAAACGCTTTTTAGAATGCCCACTTTTATAAACTTTTGAAGCACCCCTGTAGATACATATATTTTGTTAAGCCAATAGGATATTTTATTTAAAATTCTTCTCGAACTGTTTTTGACATAAACCGGTACACACTCAAGAGCGAGGAAGGTAATTTAATGGTAAACATAAGTCGTGTTAAAGTATCCAAAGACACAATGAGATCAAAAAGCGCAACATTTTTATTAAGACAGTGTACAATACTATGTTGATTTAAAGTGTGACCTTTTTGAAATCCACTATCGTTAATAAAGGAGCACAAAATAAAAGTAAAAGTAAAAAGCCGAAGTTTTAAATTGAAGCGCCTTTCCTGTAAAAAGCGAGTACTGGCATGACGCTTTTTAGAATGTCCGGTTTTATAAACTTTTAAAGCATCCCGGTATATACATATATTTTGTGAAGCCAATAGTATATTTTATTTAAAAATTTTCTCGAATTGTTTTTTACACAAACGGGTACACACTCAAGAGTGAGAAAGATAATTTAATGTTAAACATAAGTCATGTTAAAATATCCAAAGAAACAATGAGCTCTCAAAAAGCGCAACATTTTCATTAAGACAGTTTATAATACTATTTTGATGTGAACGTGTAGAAGCCTGTCAATCTTTTCGAAGTCTACTCTCGTTAAGAAAAAAGCACAAAATAATAATAAAAGTAAGAAGCACTCCTGTATATACATATATTTTGTTAAGCCAATAGGACGTTTTATATAAAATTCTTCTCGAAGTGTTTTTAACACAAACAGGTACACACTCAAGAGCGAGAAAGGTAATTTAATTTAAACCATAAGTTATGTTAAGGTATGCAAAGACACAATGAGATCAAAAAGCCCAACTTGTCCATTAACGCAGTTTACAATACTATTTTGATGTGAAAGTGTAAAAGCCCGTCAACCTTTTCGAAATCCACTATCGTTAATAAAGGAGCAGGAAATAATAATAAAAGTAAAGAGCCCAAGTTTTAAATTTAAGCCCTATTAAAGCGCCTTTCCTGTAAAAGGCGATCACTGGAATGACGCTTTTTAGAATATCCACTTTTATAAACTTTTGAAACACCCCTGTATATACATATATTTTGTTAAGCCAATAGGATATTTTATTTAAAATTTTTCTCGAACTGTTTTTGACACAAACCGGTACACACTCAAGAGCGAAAAATGTAATTTAATAATAATCATAATTCATGTTAAAGTATCCAAAGAAACAATGAGCTCAGAGCGCAACATTTCCATTAAGACAGTTTACAGTATTATTTTGATGTAACAGTGAAAAAATCATGTCAACGTTTTTGAATTCTACTATCATTAATGAAGAAACACAAAGGAATAATAAAAATGTACTTAAAATTCATTTTACTTAAAAATCCAAAAAAATGCCCAAGTTTTAAATTTTAGCCCTATTGAATGGCTTTTTTCGCGTCCGCTTACAGTTTCTTCACAGTTTCCTGCAAAAAGCAATCACTGTCATGGCTTTTTAGAATGTCCGTTTTTATTAACTTTGTTTTATTTAAAATGCTTCTCGAACTGTTTTTTACACAAATCTGTACACACTCAGAGCGAGAAAGGTAATGTAATGTTAAACATAAGTCGTGTTAAAGTATGCAAATACACAATGAGATCATGAAGCGCAACATTTTTATTAAGACAGAGTACAATACTATTTTGATGTGAAAGTGTAAAAGCCTGTCAACCTTTTCGAAGTCTACTCGTTAAGAAAAAAGCACAAAATAATAATAAAAGTAAAAAGCCCAAGTTTTAAATTTAACTCATATTGAAGCGCCTTTCCTGTAAAAAACGCTTTTTAGAATGTCGACTTTGATAAACTTTTGAAGCACCCCTGTATAAACATATATTTTGTTAGGCCAATAGGATATTTTATTTAAAATTCTTCTCGAACTGTTTTTAACACAAACCTGTACACACTCAAGAGCGAGAAAGGTAATTTAATGTTAAACATAAGTCATGTTAAAGTATTGAAAGAGACAATGAGCTCAATGAGCGCAACATTTCCATTGAGACAGTGTACAATAAGATTCTGATGTTTGCGAATCTACTATCGTTAAGAAAAAATGAAGTATTAGATTTAAGCCCTGTTCAATCACGTTTCGAAGAATCGCCAAATTGAAGACGTAATAAGCGACCACAAACAACCCCGTATCTAAAATTTCACATTCACACGTTAATTTTCAAAAAAATCTTCCGCCATTTTGTTTTTTTTTGACATTTTGACTTTGGAATCGTGATCAGCGACCTCCAAAACCCCCGTATATAAAATTTCACTTTCATACGTCAATTTTCAAAAAAATCTCCCGCCATTTTGTTTTTTTTTGACATTTTGACTTTGGAATCGTGATCGGCGACCCCCAAAACCCCCGTATCTAAAATTTCACAATCATACGTCAATTTTCAAAAAAATCTTCCGCCATTTTATTTTTTTTGACATTTTGACTTTGGAATCGTGATCGGCGACCCCCAAAACCCCCGTATCTAAAATTTCACATTCATACGTTAATTTTCAAAAAAATCTCCCGCCATTTTGTTTTTTTTGACATTTTGACTTTGGAATCGTGATCGGCGACCCCCAAAACCCCCGTATCTAAAATTTCACGTTCATACGTCAATTTTCAAAAAATCTTCCGCCATTTTGTTTTTTTTGACATTTCGACTTTGGAATCGTGATAGGCGACCCCCAAAACCCCTGTATCTAAAATTTCACGTTCATACGTTCATTTTCAAAAAATCTCCCGCCATTTTGTTTTTTTTTGACATTTTGATTATGAATTCGTGATCGGTGACCTAAGACATCCCCGTATCTAAAATTTCACATTCATACGTCAATTTTCAAAAAAATCTTCCGCCATTTTGCTTTTTTTGACATTTTGACTTTGGAATCGTGATCAGCGACCTCCAAAACCCCCGTATATAAAATTTCACTTTCATACGTCAATTTTCAAAAAAATCTCCCGCCATTTTGTTTTTTTTTGACATTTTGACTTTGGAATTGTGATCGGCGACCCCCAAAACCCCCGTATCTAAAATTTCACAATCATACGTCAATTTTCAAAAAAATCTTCCGCCATTTTATTTTTTTTGACATTTTGACTTTGGAATCGTGATCGGCGACCCCCAAAACCCCCGTATCTAAAATTTCACATTCATACGTTAATTTTCAAAAAAATCTCCCGCCATTTTGTTTTTTTTGACATTTTGACTTTGGAATCGTGATCGGCGACCCCCAAAACCCCCGTATCTAAAATTTCACGTTCATAAGTCAATTTTCAAAAAATCTTCCGCCATTTTGTTTTTTTTGACATTTCGACTTTGGAATCGTGATAGGCGACCCCCAAAACCCCTGTATCTAAAATTTCACGTTCATACGTTCATTTTCAAAAAATCTCCCGCCATTTTGTTTTTTTTTGACATTTTGATTATGGATTCGTGATCGGTGACCTAAGACATCCCCGTATCTAAAATTTCACATTTATACGTCAATTTTCAAAAAATCCTTCGGCCATTTTGTTTTTTTTTTGACATTTCGACTTTGGATACGTGATCAATGACACCACAAAAACTCCCAAGTGCCGAATTTTACTTTAATCGGAAGAGAGAAATTAATTTCAGCTAGCTCCGCCCACTCTGCATGTATGCGTAATCGATTAAATAAAATTATTACATAAGGGTACATCGATGTTAAAAGCAATCCTTTTCTCCATTAAGGAAACGGGGCATACGCGTTCTGGAATTAACGTATTTTAATTCAAATCATTATTAAAATACTAATCGACCCCTGTATATAGATAAAAATATTAAATCAAGCGGGACCGTTATGTATTGTGTGGAGATATGGAGATGCCGAACATTCACCGGACCGTAATACATTGATCGGCAGTGCACATGAGAATCTGATTATATTTTTCGCCCGTCCGAAATACATTGATATTACTGCACATTGAATCGGCCATTTTTCTGACCAAATGCTTCTGCAAAAGAATTTGAAAGTGCTCGTGCCCTTGGTTGCGTGCGTCTGTCGACTCGAAATAACCACGTAAAAGGTCCAGAGAAGGCCGTTCTTTAACACCTCGGGTCTTGTTGGACCCTCGCAACCTTCAAAATTTCGTATTTCACGCTTAAAAGTGAATCTGTGGACACAACTCAGTTTGATGTCAGTTTGACGTTTCCCGAGATTTTTATCGCTTGTCACGGGAATGGTCAAAATGTAAGCAATTTTTTCGTTACAAAATGCACGCTCCCCTTTAAAACCCCATATCTCTGCACACGCTCCACTTAGAAGGAAAAACTCGCCGGCGAGGAACCCTTTAGAGTCCACGTAACACGCACGCCAAAGGACAGCTTTCAATTCCGCGTATCCAGAGAGGAGTTCAACCTGGCGTTTTGTCGACTTTTTCTATTTTGATAGTTTCGAAAATGCTCGGTTAAGCTCTTTCAACTAAGGCGATTAACAACAGAGGTCTGTGCGCTATTATTATATATAAAATATATTAAATCCTGCTAGATCGACATTTTTTTTCGAAACTTCAAACGCGAATATCTCGGAAACGGCAAGAGATAGAACGTTTTTCTTTCAACGACAGTGTTCCCCGTGAAAATCTGTATAAGATAGACCTATTAAATCCTGCTAAATCGACATCTTTTTCGAAACTTTAAACGCGAATATCTCGGAAACGGTAAGAGACAGATCGTTTTTCTTTGAACGAGAGTGTTTCCAGTGAAAATCTGTATAAGTTAGACCTATTAAATCCTGCTAAATCGACATTTTTTTTTGGAGACCTTAAACACGAATATCTCGGAAACGGTAAGAGATAGAACGTTTTTCTTTGAACGAGAGTGTTCCCAGTGTCTGTATAAGATAGACCTCTTAAATCCTGCCAAGTCGACATTTTTTTTTCAAACTGTAAACGCGAATATCTCGGAAACGGTATGAGATAGAACGTTTTTCTTTGAACGAGAGTGTTTCCAGTGAAAATCTGTAAGATAGACCTATTAAATCCTGTTAAATCGACATTTCTTTTCGAAACTTTAAACGCGAATATAATAAATAAATATATTAAATCCTGCTAGATCGACATTTTTTTTCGAAACTTTAAACGCGAATATCTCGGAAACGGTAAGAGATAGAACGTTTTTCTTTGAACGAGAGTGTTCCCAGTGTCTGTATAAGATAGACCTATTAAATCCTGTTAAATCGACATTTTTTTTTCGAAACTTTAAACGCGAATATCTCCGAAACGGTAAGAGATAAAACGTTTTTCTTTGAACGAGAGTGTTCCCAGTGAAAATCTGTATAAGATAGACCTCTTAAATCCTGCCAGTCGACATTTTTTTTTTCAAACTGTAAACGCGAATATCTCGGAAACGGTAAGAGATAGAACGTTTTTCTTTGAACGAGAGTGTTTACAGTGAAAATCTGTAAGATAGACCTATTAAATCCTGTTAAATCGACAGTTCTTTTCGAAACTTTAAACGCGAATATCTCGGAAACGGTAAGAGACAGAACGTTTTTCTTTGAACGAGAGTGTTTCCAGTGAAAATCTGTATAAGATAGACCTATTAAATCCTGCTAAATCGACATTTTTTTTCGAGACTTTAAACGCGAATATCTCGGAAACGGTAAGAGATAGAACGTTTTTCTTTGAACGAGAGTGTTCCCAGTGATAATCTGTATAAGAAAGACCGACTAAATACTGCTAAATCGACATTTTTTCTTAGAAACTTTAAACGCGAATATCTCGGAAACGGCAAGAGATAGAACGTTTTTCTTTGAATGAGAGTGTTCCCAGTGAAAATCTGTATAAGATAGACCTATTAAATCCTACTAAATAGAATTATTTTTGTCGAAACTTTAAACGCGAATATCTCGGAAACGGTAAGAGATAGAACGTTCTTCTTTGAACGAGAGTGATCCCAATGAAAATCTGTATAAGATAGACCTATTAAACCCTGCTAAATCGATTTTTTTTCGAAACTTTAAACGCGAATATCTGGGAAACAGTAAGAGATAGAACCTTTTTCTTTGAAGGAGAGTGTACCCAGTGAAAATCTGCATAAGATAAACCTATTAAATCCTGCTAAATCGACATTTTTTCATCGAAACTTTAAACGCGAATATCTCGGAAACGGTAAGAAATAGAGCGTTTTTCTTTGAACGAGAGTGTTCCCAGTGAAAATCTGTATAAGATAGACCTATTAAATCCTGCTAATCGACATTTTTTTTTTGAAACTTCAAACGCGAATATCTCGGAAACGGCAAGAGATAGAACGTTTTTCTTTGAAGGAGTGTGTTCCCATTGAAAATTTGTATAAGATAGACTTATTAAATCCTGCTAAATCGACATTTTTCGAAACTTTAAACGCGATATCTCGGAAACGGTAAGAGATAGAACGTTTTTCTTTGAACGAGAGTGTTCCCAGTGAAAGTCTGTATAAGATAGACCTACTAAATCCTGCTAAATCGACTTTTTTTTGAAACTTTAAACGCGAATACATCGGAAACGGTAAGAGACAGAACGTTTTTCTTTGAACGATAGTGTTCCCAGTGAAAATCTGTATAAGATAGACCTAATCCTGCTAAATCGACATCTTTTTTCAAAACTTTAAACGCGAATATCTCGGAAACGGTAAGAGTTAGAACGTTTTTCTTTGAACGAGAGTGTTTCTAGTGAAAATCTGTAAGACAGACCTATTAAATCCTGCATATCGACATTTTTTCGAAACTTTAAACGCGAATATCTCGGAAACGGTAAGAGATAGAACGTTTTTCTTTGAACGAGAGTGTTCCCTGTATAAGGTAGACCTATTAAATCATGATAAATCGACATTTTTCGAAACTTTAAACGCGAATATCTCGGAAACGGCAAGAGATAGAACGTTTTTCTTTGAACGAGTGTGTTCCCAGTGAAAATCTGTATAAGATAGACCTATTAAATCCTGCTAAATCGACATTTTTTTTCGAGACTTTAAACGCGAATATCTCGGAAACGGTAAGAGATAGAACGTTTTTCTTTGAACGAGAGTATTCCCAGTGATAATCTGTATAAGAAAGACCGACTAAATACTGCTAAATCGACATTTTTTCTTAGAAACTTTAAACGCGAATATCTCGGAAACGGCAAGAGATAGAACGTTTTTCTTTGAATGAGAGTGTTCCCAGTGAAAATCTGTATAAGATAGACCTATTAAATCCTACTAAATAGAATTATTTTTGTCGAAACTTTAAACGCGAATATCTCGGAAACGGTAAGAGATAGAACGTTCTTCTTTGAACGAGAGTGATCCCAATGAAAATCTGTATAAGATAGACCTATTAAACCCTGCTAAATCGATTTTTTTTTTCGAAACTTTAAACGCGAATATCTGGGAAACAGTAAGAGATAGAACCTTTTTCTTTGAACGAGAGTGTTCCCAGTGAAAATCTGCATAAGATAAACCTATTAAATCCTGCTAAATCGACATTTTTTCATCGAAACTTTAAACGCGAATATCTCGGAAACGGTAAGAAATAGAGCGTTTTTCTTTGAACGAGAGTGTTCCCAGTGAAAATCTGTATAAGATAGACCTATTAAATCCTGCTAATCGACATTTTTTTTTGAAACTTCAAACGCGAATATCTCGGAAACGGCAAGAGATAGAACGTTTTTCTTTGAAGGAGTGTGTTCCCATTGAAAATTTGTATAAGATAGACTTATTAAATCCTGCTAAATCGACATTTTTTCGAAACTTTAAACGCGATATCTCGGAAACGGTAAGAGATAGAACGTTTTTCTTTGAACGAGAGTGTTCCCAGTGAAAGTCTGTATAAGATAGACCTATTAAATCCTGCTAAATCGACTTTTTTTTTGAAACTTTAAAAGCGAATACATCGGAAACGGTAAGAGACAGGACGTTTTTCTTTGAACGAGAGTGTTCCCAGTGAAAATCTGTATAAGATAGACCTAATCCTGCTAAATCGACATCTTTTTTCAAAACTTTAAACGCGAATATCTCGGAAACGGTAAGAGATAGAACGTTTTTCTTTGAACGAGAGTGTTTCTAGTGAAAATCTGTAAGACTGCATATCGACATTTTTTCGAAACTTTAAACGCGAATATCTCGGAAACGGTAAGAGATAGAACGTTTTTCTTTGAACGAGAGTGTTCCCTGTATAAGGTAGACCTATTAAATCATGATAAATCGACATTTTTTCGAAACTTTAAACGCGAATATCTCGGAAACGGCAAGAGATAGAACGTTTTTCTTTGAACGAGTGTGTTCCCAGTGAAAATCTGTATAAGATAGACCTATTAAATCCTGCTAAATCGACATTTTTTTTCGAGACTTTAAACGCGAATATCTCGGAAACGGTAAGAGATAGAACGTTTTTCTTTGAACGAGAGCGTTCCCAGTGATAATCTGTATAAGAAAGACCGACTAAATACTGCTAAATCGACATGTTTTCTTAGAAACTTTAAACGCGAATATCTCGGAAACGGCAAGAGATAGAACGTTTTTCTTTGAATGAGAGTGTTCCCAGTGAAAATCTGTATAAGATAGACCTATTAAACCCTGCTAAATCGATTTTTTTTTTCGAAACTTTAAACGCGAATATCTGGGAAACAGTAAGAGATAGAACCTTTTTCTTTGAACGAGAGTGATCCCAATGAAAATCTGCATAAGATAAACCTATTAAATCCTGCTAAATCGACATTTTTTCGAAACTTTAAACGCGAATATCTCGGAAACGGTAAGAGATAGAACGTTTTTCTTTGAACGAGTGTGTTCCCAGTGAAAATCTGTATAAGATAGACCTATTAAATCCTGCTAAATCGACATTTTTTTTCGAAGCTTTAAACGCGAATATCTCGGAAACGGTAAGAAATAGAACGTTTTTCTTTGAACGAGAGTGTTCCCAGTGAAAATCTGTATAAGGCAGACCTATTAAATCATGCTAAATCGACATTTTTTTCGAAACTTTAAACGCGAATATCTCGGAAACGGCAAGAGATAGAACGTTTTTCTTTGAACGAGAGTGTTCCCAGTGAAAATCTGTATAAGGTAGTCCTATTAAATCCTGCATATCGACATTTTTTCGAAACTTTAAACGCGAATATCTCGGAAACGGTAAGAGATAGAACGTTTTTCTTTTAACGAGAGTGTTCCCAGTGAAAAAATGTATATGATAGACCTATTAAATCCTGCTAAATCGACATTTTTTTCGAAACATTAAACGCGAATATCTCGCAAACGGTAAGAGATAGAACGTTTTTCTTTGAACGAGAGTGTTCCCAGTGAAAATCTGTATAAGATAGACCTATTAAATCCTGCTATATCGACATTTTTTTTCGAAACTTTAAACGCGAATATCTCAGAAACGGCAAGAGATAGAACGTTTTTCTTTGAACGAGAGTGTTCCCAGTGAAAATCTCTACCTATTAAATCCTGCTAAATCGACATTTTTTCTTCGAAACTTTAAACGCGAATATCTCAGAAACGGTAAGAGATAGAACGTTTTTCTTTGAACGAGAGTGTTCCCAATGAAAATCTGTATAAGATAGACCTATTAAATCCTGCTAAATCGACATTTTTTTCGAAGCTTTAAACGCGAATATCTCGGAAAAGGTAAGAGATAGAACTTTCTTCTTTGAACGAGACAGTTCCCAGTGAAAATCTGTATAAGTTAGACCTATTAAGTGCTGCTAAATCGACATTTTTTTCCAAAACTTTAAACGCAAATATCTCGGAAACGGTAAGAGATAGAACGTTTTTCTTTGAACGAGAGAGTTCCCAGTGAAAATCTATATATGATAGACCTATTAAATCCTGCTAAATCGACATCTTTTCGAAGCATTAAACGCGAATATCTCGGAAACGGTAAGAGATAGAACGTTTTTACTTGAACGAGAGTGTTCCCAGTGAAAATCTGTATAAGATAGACCTATTAAATCCTGCTAAATCGGCATTTTTTTTTCGAAACTTTCAACCCGAATATCTCGGAAACGGTAAGAGATAGAACGTTTTTCTTTGAACGAGAGTGTTCCCAGTGAAAATCTGTATAAGGTAGACCTATTAAATCATGCTAAATCGACATTTTTTTCGAAACTTTAAACGCGGATATCTCGGAAACGGCAAGAGATAGAACGTTTTTCTTTGAACGAGAGTGTTCCCAGTGAAAATCTGTATAAGATAGACCTATTAAATCCTGCTAAATCGGCATTTTTTTTTCGAAACTTTCAACCCGAATATCTCGGAAACGGTAAGAGATAGAACGTTTTTCTTTGAACGAGAGTGTTCCCTGTGAAAATCTGTATAAGATAGACCTATTAAATCTTGCTAAACCGACATTTTTTTTTCGAAACTTTAAACGCTAATATCTCGGAAATGGTAAGACATAGAACGTTTTTCTTTGAACGAGAGTGTTCCCAGTGAAAATATGTAAAAGATAGACCTATTAGATACTGCCAAATCGACATTTTTTTCCAAAACTTTAAACGCGAATATCTCGGAAACGGCAAGAGATAGAAAGTTCCTGCTAAATCGGCATTTTTTTTTCGAAACTTTCAACCCGAATATCTCGGAAACGGTAAGAGATAGAACGTTTTTCTTTGAACGAGAGTGTTCCCTGTGAAAATCTGTATAAGGTAGACCTATTAAATCATGCTAAACCGACATTTTTTTTCGAAACTTTAAACGCTAATATCTCGGAAATGGTAAGACATAGAACGTTCTTCTTTGAACGAGAGTGTTCCCAGTGAAAATCTGTATAAGGTAGACCTGTTAAATCCTGCTAATCGACATTTTTTTTTGAAACTTCAAACGCGAATATCTCGGAAACGGCAAGAGATAGAACGTTTTTCTTTCAACGACAGTGTTCCCCGTGAAAATCTGTATAAGATAGACCTATTAAATCCTGCTAAATCGACATCTTTTTCGAAACTTTAAACGCGAATATCTCGGAAACGGTAAGAGACAGATCGTTTTTCTTTGAACGAGAGTGTTTCCAGTGAAAATCTGTATAAGGTAGACCTATTAAATCCTGCTAAATCGACATTTTTTTTGGAGACCTTAAACACGAATATCTCGGAAACAGTAAGAGATAGAACGTTTTTCTTTGAACGAGAGTGTTCCCAGTGTCTGTATAAGATAGACCTATTAAATCCTGTTAAATCGACATTTTTTTTTCGAAACTTTAAACGCGAATATCTCCGAAACGGTAAGAGATAAAACGTTTTCCTTTGAACGAGAGTGTTCCCAGTGAAAATCTGTATAAGGTAGACCTCTTAAATCCTGCCAAGAAGACATTTTTTTTCAAACTGTAAACGCGAATATCTCGGAAACGGTATGAGATAGAACGTTTTTCTTTGAACGAGAGTGTTTCCAGTGAAAATCTGTAAGATAGACCTATTAAATCCTGTTAAATCGACATTTCTTTTCGAAACTTTAAACGCGAATATAATAAATAAATATATTAAATCCTGCTAGATTGACATTTTTTTTCGAAACTTTAAACGCGAATATCTCGGAAACGGTAAGAGATAGAACGTTTTTCTTTGAACGAGAGTGTTCCCAGTGTCTGTATAAGATAGACCTATTAAATCCTGTTAAATCGACATTTTTTTTCCGAAACTTTAAACGCGAATATCTCCGAAACGGTAAGAGATAAAACGTTTTTCTTTGAACGAGAGTGTTCCCAGTGAAAATCTGTATAAGATAGACCTCTTAAATCCTGCCAGTCGACATTTTTTTTTCAAACTGTAAACGCGAATATCTCGGAAACGGTAAGAGATAGAACGTTTTTCTTTGAACGAGAGTGTTTCCAGTGAAAATCTGTAAGATAGACCTATTAAATCCTGTTAAATCGACATTTCTTTTCGAAACTTTAAACGCGAATATCTCGGAAACGGTAAGAGACAGAACGTTTTTCTTTGAAGGAGAGTGTTTCCAGTGAAAGTCTGTATAAGATAGACCTATTAAATCCTGCTAAATCGACATTTTTTTTCGAGACTTTAAACGCGAATATCTCGGAAACGGTAAGAGATAGAACGTTTTTCTTTGAACGAGAGTGTTCCCAGTGATAATCTGTATAAGAAAGACCGACTAAATACTGCTAAATCGACATTTTTTCGTAGAAACTTTAAACGCGAATATCTCGGAAACGGCAAGAGATAGAACGTTTTTCTTTGAATGAGAGTGTTCCCAGTGAAAATCTGTATAAGATAGACCTATTAAATCCTACTAAATAGAATTATTTTTGTCGAAACTTTAAACGCGAATATCTCGGAAACGGTAAGAGATAGAACGTTCTTCTTTGAACGAGAGTGATCCCAATGAAAATCTGTATAAGATAGACCTACTAAACCCTGCTAAATCGATTTTTTTTTTCGAAACTTTAAACGCGAATATCTGGGAAACAGTAAGAGATAGAACCTTTTTCTTTGAACGAGAGTGTTCCCAGTGAAAATCTGCATAAGATAAACCTATTAAATCCTGCTAAATCGACATTTTTTCATCGAAACTTTAAACGCGAATATCTCGGAAACGGTAAGAAATAGAGCGTTTTTCTTTGAACGAGAGTGTTCCCAGTGAAAATCTGTATAAGATAGACCTATTAAATCCTGCTAATCGACATTTTTTTTTGAAACTTCAAACGCGAATATCTCGGAAACGGCAAGAGATAGAACGTTTTTCTTTGAAGGAGTGTGTTCCCATTGAAAATTTGTATAAGATAGACTTATTAAATCCTGCTAAATCGACATTTTTTCGAAACTTTAAACGCGATATCTCGGAAACGGTAAGAGATAGAACGTTTTTCTTTGAACGAGAGTGTTCCCAGTGAAAGTCTGTATAAGATAGACCTATTAAATCCTGCTAAATCGACTTTTTTTTTGAAACTTTAAACGCGAATACATCGGAAACGGTAAGAGACAGAACGTTCTTCTTTGAACGAGAGCGTTCCCAGTGAAAATCTGTATAAGATAGACCTAATCCTGCTAAATCGACATCTTTTTTCAAAACTTTAAACGCGAATATCTCGGAAACGGTAAGAGATAGAACGTTTTTCTTTGAACGAGAGTGTTTCTAGTGAAAATCTGTAAGACAGACCTATTAAATCCTGCTAAATCGACATTTTTCCCGAAACTTTAAACGCGAATATCTCGGAAACGGTAAGAGACAGAACGTTTTTCTTTGAACGAGAGTGTTCCCAGTGAAAATCTGTATAAGATAGACCCATTAAATCCTGCTAAATCGACATTTCTTTTCAAACTTTAAACGCGAATATCTGGGAAACGGTAAGAGACAGAACGTTTTTCTTTGAACGAGAGTGTTCCCAGCGAAAATCTGTATAAGATAGAACCATTTAATCCTGCTAAATCGACATTTCTTTTCGAAACTTTAAAAGCCAATATCTCGGAAACGGTAAGAGATAGAACTTTTTCTTTGAACGGGAGTGTTCCCATTGAAAATCTGTATAAGATAGACCTATTAAATCCTGCTAAATCGACATTTTTTTCGAGACTTTAAACGCGAATATCTCGGAAACGGTAAGAGATAGAACGTTTTTCTTTGAACGAGTGTTCCCAGTGTCTGTATAAGATAGACCTATTAAATCCTGTTAAATTGACATTTTTTTTTTCGAAACTTTATACGCCAATATCTCGGAAACGGTAAGAGATAGATGATTTTTCTTTGAAAGAGAGTGTTCCCAGTGAAAATCTGTATATAAGAAAGACCTACTAAATCCTGCTAAATCGACATTTTTGCTTAGAAATTCAAACGCGAATATCTCGGAAACGGTAAGAGATAGAACGTTTTTCATAGAACGAGAGTGTTCCCAGTGAAAATCTGTATAAGATAGACCTATCAGATCCTGCTAAATCGACATTTTTTTTCGAAATTTTAAACGCGAATATCTCGGAAACTCTAAGAGATAGAACGTTTTAGTTTGAACGAGAGTGTTCCCAGTGAAAATCTGTATAAGGTAGACCTATTAAATCCTGCTAAATCGACATTTTTTTTGGAGACCTTAAACACGAATATCTCGGAAACGGTAAGAGATAGAACGTTTTTCTTTGAACGAGAGTGTTCCCAGTGTCTGTATAAGATAGACCTATTAAATCCTGTTAAATCGACATTTTTTTTTCGAAACTTTAAACGCGAATATCTCCGAAACGGTAAGAGATAAAACGTTTTTCTTTGAACGAGAGTGTTCCCAGTGAAAATCTGTATAAGATAGACCTCTTAAATCCTGCCAAGTCGACATTTTTTTTTCAAACTGTAAACGCGAATATCTCGGAAACGATAAGAGATAGAACGTTTTTCTTTGAACGAGAGTGTTTCCAGTGAAAATCTGTAAGATAGACCTATTAAATCCTGTTAAATCGACATTTCTTTTCGAAACTTTAAACGCGAATATAATAAATAAATATATTAAATCCTGCTAGATCGACATTTTTTTTCGAAACTTTAAACGCGAATATCTCGGAAACGGTAAGAGATAGAACGTTTTTCTTTGAACGAGAGTGTTCCCAGTGTCTGTATAAGATAGACCTATTAAATCCTGTTAAATCGACATTTTTTTTTCGAAACTTTAAACGCGAATATCTCCGAAACGGTAAGAGATAAAACGTTTTTCTTTGAACGAGAGTGTTCCCAGTGAAAATCTGTATAAGATAGACCTCTTAAATCCTGCCAGTCGACATTTTTTTTTCAAACTGTAAACGCGAATATCTCGGAAACGGTAAGAGATAGAACGTTTTTCTTTGAACGAGAGTGTTTCCAGTGAAAATCTGTAAGATAGACCTATTAAATCCTGTTAAATCGACATTTCTTTTCGAAACTTTAAACGCGAATATCTCGGAAACGGTAAGAGACAGAACGTTTTTCTTTGAACGAGAGTGTTTCCAGTGAAAATCTGTATAAGATAGACCTATTAAATCCTGCTAAATCGACATTTTTTTCTAGACTTTAAACGCGAATATCTCGGAAACGGTAAGAGATAGAACGTTTTTCTTTGAACGAGAGTGTTCCCAGTGATAATCTGTATAAGAAAGACCGACTAAATACTGCTAAATCGACATTTTTTCTTAGAAACTTTAAACGCGAATATCTCGGAAACGGCAAGAGATAGAACGTTTTTCTTTGAACGAGATTGTTCCCAGTGAAAATCTGTATAAGATAGACCTATTAAATCCTACTAAATAGAATTATTTTTGTCGAAACTGTAAACGCGAATATCTCGGAAACGGTAAGAGATAGAACGTTCTTCTTTGAACGAGAGTGATCCCAATGAAAATCTGTATAAGATAGACCTATTAAACCCTGCTAAATCGAATTTTTTTTTTCGAAACTTTAAACGCGAATATCTCGGAAACGGTAAGAAATAGAGCGTTTTTCTTTGAACGAGAGTGTTCCCAGTGAAAATCTGTATAAGATAGACCTATTAAATCCTGCTAATCGATACTTTTTTTTGAAACTTCAAACGCGAATATCTCGGAAACGGCAAGAGATAGAACGTTTTTCTTTCAACGACAGTGTTCCCCGTGAAAATCTGTATAAGATAGTCCAATTAAGTCCTGCTAAATCGACATTTTTTCCCGAAACTTTAAACGCGAATATCTCGGAAACGGTAAGAGATAGAACGTTTTTCTTTGAACGAGAGTGTTCCCAGTGAAAATCTGTATAAGATAGACCTATTAAATCCTGCTAAATCGACATTTTCTTTTCGAAACTTTAAACGCGAATATCTCGGAAACGGTAAGTTTTTCTTTGAACGCGAGTGTTCCCAGTGAAAATCTGTATAAGATAGACCTATTAAATCCTGCTAAATCGACATTTCGGAAACGGCAAGAGATAGAACGTTTTTCTTTGAAGGAGTGTGTTCCCATTGAAAATTTGTATAAGATAGACTTACTAAATCCTGCTAAATCGACATTTTTTCGAAACTTTAAACGCGATATCTCGGAAACGGTAAGAGATAGAACGTTTTTCTTTGAACGAGAGTGTTCCCAGTGAAAGTCTGTATAAGACAGACCCATTAAATCCTGCTAAATCGACATTTCTTTTCAAACTTTAAACGCGAATATCTGGGAAACTGTAAGAGACAGAACGTTTTTCTTTGAACGGGAATGTTCCCATTGAAAATCTGTATAAGATAGACCCATTAAATCCTGCTAAATCGACATTTTCTTTTCGAAACTTTAAACGCGAATATCTCGGAAACGGTAAGTTTTTCTTTGAACGCGAGTGTTCCCAGTGAAAATCTGTATAAGATAAACCTATTAAATCCTGCTAAATCGACATTTTTTCATCGAAACTTTAAACGCGAATATCTCGGAAACGGTAAGAAATAGAGCGTTTTTCTTTGAACGAGAGTGTTCCCAGTGAAAATCTGTATAAGATAGACCTATTAAATGTTGCTAATCGACATTTTTTTTTGAAACTGCAAACGCGAATATCTCGGAAACGGCAAGAGATAGAACGTTTTTCTTTCAACGACAGTGTTCCCCGTGAAAATCTGTATAAGATAGTCCTATTAAGTCCTGCTAAATCGACATTTTTCCCCGAAACTTTAAACGCGAATATCTCGGAAACGGTAAGAGACAGAACGTTTTTCTTTGAACGAGAGTGTTTCCAGTGAAAATCTGTATAAGATAGACCTATTAAATCCTGCTAAATCGACATTTTTTTTCTAGACTTTAAACGCGAATATCTCTGAAACGGTAAGAGATAGAACGTTTTTCTTTGAACGAGAGTGTTCCCAGTGATAATCTGTATAAGAAAGACCGACTAAATACTGCTAAATCGACATTTTTTCTTAGAAACTTTAAACGCGAATATCTCGGAAACGGCAAGAGATAGAACGTTTTTCTTTGAACGAGAGTGTTCCCAGTGAAAATCTGTATAAGATAGACCTATTAAATCCTACTAAATAGAATTATTTTTGTCGAAACTGTAAACGCGAATATCTCGGAAACGGTAAGAGATAGAACGTTCTTCTTTGAACGAGAGTGATCCCAATGAAAATCTGTATAAGATAGACCTATTAAACCCTGCTAAATCGAATTTTTTTTTTCGAAACTTTAAACGCGAATATCTCGGAAACGGTAAGAAATAGAGCGTTTTTCTTCGAACGAGAGTGTTCCCAGTGAAAATCTGTATAAGATAGACCTATTAAATCCTGCTAATCGACATTTTTTTTTTAAACTTCAAACGCGAATATCTCGGAAACGGCAAGAGATAGAACGTTTTTCTTTCAACGACAGTGTTCCCCGTGAAAATCTGTATAAGATAGTCCTATTAAGTCCTGCTAAATCGACATGTTTTCCCGAAACTTTAAACGCGAATATCTCGGAAACGGTAAGAGATAGAACGTTTTTCTTTGAACGAGAGTGTTCCCAGTGAAAATCTGTATAAGATAGACCTATTAAATCCTGCTAAATCGACATTTTCTTTTCGAAACTTTAAACGCGAATATCTCGGAAACGGTAAGTTTTTCTTTGAACGCGAGTGTTCCCAGTGAAAATCTGTATAAGATAGACCTATTGAATCCTGCTAAATCGACATTTCGGAAACGGCAAGAGATAGAACGTTTTTCTTTGAAGGAGTGTGTTCCCATTGAAAATTTGTATAAGATAGACTTATTAAATCCTGCTAAATCGACATTTTTTCGAAACTTTAAACGCGATATCTCGGAAACGGTAAGAGATAGAACGTTTTTCTTTGAACGAGAGTGTTCCCAGTGAAAGTCTGTATAAGATAGACCCATTAAATCCTGCTAAATCGACATTTCTTTTCAAACTTTAACCGCGAATATCTGGGAAACTGTAAGAGACAGAACGTTTTTCTTTGAACGGGAATGTTCCCATTGAAAATCTGTATAAGATAGACCCATTAAATCCTGCTAAATCGACATTTTCTTTTCGAAACTTTAAACGCGAATATCTCGGAAACGGTAAGTTTTTCTTTGAACGCGAGTGTTCCCAGTGAAAATCTGTATAAGATAAACCTATTAAATCCTGCTAAATCGACATTTTTTCATCGAAACTTTAAACGCGAATATCTCGGAAACGGTAAGAAATAGAGCGTTGTTCTTTGAACGAGAGTGTTCCCAGTGAAAATCTGTATAAGATAGACCTATTAAATCCTGCTAATCGACATTTTTTTTTGAAACTTCAAAGGCGAATATCTCGGAAACGGCAAGAGATAGAACGTTTTTCTTTCAACGACAGTGTTCCCCGTGAAAATCTGTATAAGATAGTCCTATTAAGTCCTGCTAAATCGACATGTTTTCCCGAAACTTTAAACGCGAATATCTCGGAAACGGTAAGAGATAGAACGTTTTTCTTTGAACGAGAGTGTTCCCAGTGAAAATCTGTATAAGATAGACCTATTAAATCCTGCTAAATCGACATTTTCTTTTCGAAACTTTAAACGCGAATATCTCGGAAACGGTAAGTTTTTCTTTGAACGCGAGTGTTCCCAGTGAAAATCTGTATAAGATAGACCTATTGAATCCTGCTAAATCGACATTTCGGAAACGGCAAGAGATAGAACGTTTTTCTTTGAAGGAGTGTGTTCCCATTGAAAATTTGTATAAGATAGACTTATTAAATCCTGCTAAATCGACATTTTTTCGAAACTTTAAACGCGATATCTCGGAAACGGTAAGAGATAGAACGTTTTTCTTTGAACGAGAGTGTTCCCAGTGAAAGTCTGTATAAGATAGACCCATTAAATCCTGCTAAATCGACATTTCTTTTCAAACTTTAAACGCGAATATCTGGGAAACTGTAAGAGACAGAACGTTTTTCTTTGAACGGGAATGTTCCCATTGAAAATCTGTATAAGATAGACCCATTAAATCCTGCTAAATCGACATTTTCTTTTCGAAACTTTAAACGCGAATATCTCGGAAACGGTAAGTTTTTCTTTGAACGCGAGTGTTCCCAGTGAAAATCTGTATAAGATAAACCTATTAAATCCTGCTAAATCGACATTTTTTCATCGAAACTTTAAACGCGAATATCTCGGAAACGGTAAGAAATAGAGCGTTGTTCTTTGAACGAGAGTGTTCCCAGTGAAAATCTGTATAAGATAGACCTATTAAATCCTGCTAATCGACATTTTTTTTTGAAACTTCAAAGGCGAATATCTCGGAAACGGCAAGAGATAGAACGTTTTTCTTTCAACGACAGTGTTCCCCGTGAAAATCTGTATAAGATAGTCCTATTAAGTCCTGCTAAATCGACATTTTTTCCCGAAACTTTAAACGCGAATATCTCGGAAACGGTAAGAGACAGAACGTTTTTCGTTGAACGAGAGTGTTTCCTGTGAAAATCTGTATAAGATAGACCTATTAAATCCTACTAAATCGGCATTTTTTTTCTAGACTTTAAACGCGAATATCTCGGAAACGGTAAGAGATAGAACGTTTTTCTTTGAACGAGAGTGTTCCCATTGAAAATCTGTATAAGATAGTCCTATTAAATCCTGCTAAATCGACATTTTCTTTTCGAAACTTTAAACGCGAATATCTCGGAAACGGTAAGTTTTTCTTTGAACGCGAGTGTTCCCAGTGAAAATCTGTATAAGATAGACCTATTAAATCCTGCTAAATCGACATTTCGGAAACGGCAAGAGATAGAACGTTTTTCTTTGAAGGAGTGTGTTCCCATTGAAAATTTGTATAAGATAGACTTATTAAATCCTGCTAAATCGACATTTTTTCGAAACTTTAAACGCGATATCTCGGAAATGGTAAGAGATAGAACGTTTTTCTTTGAACGAGAGTGTTCCCAGTGAAAGTCTGTATAAGATAGACCAATTAAATCCTGCTAAATCGACTTTTTTTTTGAAACTTTAAACGCGAATACATCGGAAACGGTAAGAGACAGAACGTTTTTCTTTGAACGAGAGTGTTCCCAGTGAAAATCTGTATAAGATAGACCTAATCCTGCTAAATCGACATCTTTTTTCAAAACTTTAAACGCGAATATCTCGGAAACGGTAAGAGATAGAACGTTTTTCTTTGAACGAGAGTGTTTCTAGTGAAAATCTGTAAGACAGACCTATTAAATCCTGCTAAATCGAAATTTTTCCCGAAACTTTAAACGCGAATATCTCGGAAACGGTAAGAGATAGAACGTTTTTCTTTGAACGAGTGTTCCCAGTGTCTGTATAAGATAGACCTATTAAATCCTGTTAAATCGACATTTTTTTTTTCGAAACTTTATACGCGAATATCTCGGAAACGGTAAGAGATAGAACGTTTTTCTTTGAACGAGTGTTCCCAGTGTCTGTATAAGATAGACCTATTAAATCCTGTTAAATCGACATTTTTTTTTTCGAAACTTTATACGCGAATATCTCGGAAACGGTAAGAGATAGAACGTTTTTCTTTCAACGACAGTGTTCCCCGTGAAAATCTGTATAAGATAGTCCTATTAAGTCCTGCTAAATCGACATTTTTCCCCGAAACTTTAAACGCGAATATCTCGGAAACGGTAAGAGACAGAACGTTTTTCTTTGAACGAGAGTGTTCCCAGTGAAAATCTGTATAAGATAGACCCATTAAATCCTGCTAAATCGACATTTCTTTTCGAAACTTTAAAAGCCAATATCTCGGAAACGGTAAGAGATAGAACGTTTTTCTTTGAACGGGAGTGTTCCCATTGAAAATCTGTATAAGATAGACCTATTAAATCCTGCTAAATCGACATTTTTTTCGAGACTTTAAACGCGAATATCTCGGAAACGGTAAGAGATAGAACGTTTTTCTTTGAACGAGTGTTCCCAGTGTCTGTATAAGATAGACCTATTAAATCCTGTTAAATCGACATTTTTTTTTTCTAAACTTTATACGCGAATATCTCGGAAACAGTAAGAGATAGATGATTTTTCTTTGAAAGAGAGTGTTCCCAGTGAAAATCTGTATATAAGAAAGACCTACTAAATCCTGCTAAATCGACATTTTTGCTTAGAACTTCAAACGCGAATATCTCGGAAACGGTAATAGATAGAACGTTTTTCATAGAACGAGAGCGTTCCCAGTGAAATTCTGTATAAGATGGACCTATCAGATCCTGCTAAATCGACATTTTTTTTCGAAATTTTAAACGCGAATATCTCGGAAACTGTAAGAGATAGAACGTTTTTCTTTGAACGAGAGTGTTTCCAGTGAAAATCTGTATAAGATAGACCTATTAAATCCTGCTAAATCGACATTTTTTTTCGAGACTTTAAACGCGAATATCTCGGAAACGGTAAGAGATAGAACGTTTTTCTTTGAACGAGAGTGTTCCCAGTGATAATCTGTATAAGATAGACCTATTAAATCCTGCTAAATCGACATTTTTTTTCGAGACTTTAAACGCGAATATCTCGGAAACGGTAAGAGATAGAACGTTTTTCTTTGAACGAGAGTGTTCCCAGTGATAATCTGTATAAGAAAGACCGACTAAATACTGCTAAATCGACATTTTTTCTTAGAAACTTTAAACGCGAATATCTCGGAAACGGCAAGAGATAGAACGTTTTTCTTTGAATGAGAGTGTTCCCAGTGAAAATCTGTATAAGATAGACCTATTAAATCCTACTAAATAGAATTATTTTTGTCGAAACTTTAAACGCGAAGAAAGACCGACTAAATACTGCTAAATCGACATTTTTTCTTAGAAACTTTAAACGCGAATATCTCGGAAACGGCAAGAGATAGAACGTTTTTCTTTGAATGAGAGTGTTCCCAGTGAAAATCTGTATAAGATAGACCTATTAAATCCTACTAAATAGAATTATTTTTGTCGAAACTTTAAACGCGAATATCTCGGAAACGGTAAGAGATAGAACGTTCTTCTTTGAACGAGAGTGATCCCAATGAAAATCTGTATAAGATAGACCTACTAAACCCTGCTAAATCGATTTTTTTTTTCGAAACTTTAAACGCGAATATCTGGGAAACAGTAAGAGATAGAACCTTTTTCTTTGAACGAGAGTGTTCCCAGTGAAAATCTGCATAAGATAAACCTATTAAATCCTGCTAAATCGACATTTTTTCATCGAAACTTTAAACGCGAATATCTCGGAAACGGCAAGAGATAGAACGTTTTTCTTTGAATGAGAGTGTTCCCAGTGAAAATCTGTATAAGATAGACCTATTAAATCCTGCTAATCGACATTTTTTTTTGAAACTTCAAACGCGAATATCTCGGAAACGGCAAGAGATAGAACGTTTTTCTTTGAAGGAGTGTGTTCCCATTGAAAATTTGTATAAGATAGACTTATTAAATCCTGCTAAATCGACATTTTTTCGAAACTTTAAACGCGATATCTCGGAAACGGTAAGAGATAGAACGTTTTTCTTTGAACGAGAGTGTTCCCAGTGAAAATCTGTATAAGATAGACCCATTAAATCCTGCTAAATCGACATTTCTTTTCAAACTTTAAACGCGAATATCTGGGAAACGGTAAGAGACAGAACGTTTTTCTTTGAACGAGAGTGTTCCCAGCGAAAATCTGTATAAGATAGAACCATTTAATCCTGCTAAATCGACATTTCTTTTCGAAACTTTAAAAGCCAATATCTCGGAAACGGTAAGAGATAGAACTTTTTCTTTGAACAGGAGTGTTCCCATTGAAAATCTGTATAAGATAGACCTATTAAATCCTGCTAAATCGACATTTTTTTCGAGACTTTAAACGCGAATATCTCGGAAACGGTAAGAGATAGAACGTTTTTCTTTGAACGAGTGTTCCCAGTGTCTGTATAAGATAGACCTATTAAATCCTGTTAAATTGACATTTTTTTTTTCGAAACTTTATACGCCAATATCTCGGAAACGGTAAGAGATAGATGATTTTTCTTTGAAAGAGAGTGTTCCCAGTGAAAATCTGTATAAGATAGACCTATTAAATCCTGCTAATCGACATTTTTTTTTGAAACTTCAAACGCGAATATCTCGGAAACGGCAAGAGATAGAACGTTTTTCTTTGAAGGAGTGTGTTCCCATTGAAAATTTGTATAAGATAGACTTATTAAATCCTGCTAAATCGACATTTTTTCGAAACTTTAAACGCGATATCTCGGAAACGGTAAGAGATAGAACGTTTTTCTTTGAACGAGAGTGTTCCCAGTGAAAGTCTGTATAAGATAGACCTATTAAATCCTGCTAAATCGACTTTTTTTTTGAAACTTTAAACGCGAATACATCGGAAACGGTAAGAGACAGAACGTTCTTCTTTGAACGAGAGCGTTCCCAGTGAAAATCTGTATAAGATAGACCTAATCCTGCTAAATCGACATCTTTTTTCAAAACTTTAAACGCGAATATCTCGGAAACGGTAAGAGATAGAACGTTTTTCTTTGAACGAGAGTGTTTCTAGTGAAAATCTGTAAGACAGACCTATTAAATCCTGCTAAATCGACATTTTTCCCGAAACTTTAAACGCGAATATCTCGGAAACGGTAAGAGACAGAACGTTTTTCTTTGAACGAGAGTGTTCCCAGTGAAAATCTGTATAAGATAGACCCATTAAATCCTGCTAAATCGACATTTCTTTTCAAACTTTAAACGCGAATATCTGGGAAACGGTAAGAGACAGAACGTTTTTCTTTGAACGAGAGTGTTCCCAGCGAAAATCTGTATAAGATAGAACCATTTAATCCTGCTAAATCGACATTTCTTTTCGAAACTTTAAAAGCCAATATCTCGGAAACGGTAAGAGATAGAACTTTTTCTTTGAACGGGAGTGTTCCCATTGAAAATCTGTATAAGATAGACCTATTAAATCCTGCTAAATCGACATTTTTTTCGAGACTTTAAACGCGAATATCTCGCAAACGGTAAGAGATAGAACGTTTTTCTTTGAACGAGTGTTCCCAGTGTCTGTATAAGATAGACCTATTAAATCCTGTTAAATTGACATTTTTTTTTTCGAAACTTTATACGCCAATATCTCGGAAACGGTAAGAGATAGATGATTTTTCTTTGAAAGAGAGTGTTCCCAGTGAAAATCTGTATATAAGAAAGACCTACTAAATCCTGCTAAATCGACATTTTTGCTTAGAACTTCAAACGCGAATATCTCGGAAACGGTAAGAGATAGAACGTTTTTCATAGAACGAGAGTGTTCCCAGTGAAAATCTGTATAAGATAGACCTATCAGATCCTGCTAAATCGACATTTTTTTTCGAAATTTTAAACGCGAATATCTCGGAAACTCTAAGAGATAGAACGTTTTAGTTTGAACGAGAGTGTTCCCAGTGAAAATCTGTATAAGGTAGACCTATTAAATCCTGCTAAATCGACATTTTTTTTTGGAGACCTTAAACACGAATATCTCGGAAACGGTAAGAGATAGAACGTTTTTCTTTGAACGAGAGTGTTCCCAGTGTCTGTATAAGATAGACCTATTAAATCCTGTTAAATCGACATTTTTTTTTCGAAACTTTAAACGCGAATATCTCCGAAACGGTAAGAGATAAAACGTTTTTCTTTGAACGAGAGTGTTCCCAGTGAAAATGTGTATAAGATAGACCTCTTAAATCCTGCCAAGTCGACATTTTTTTTTCAAACTGTAAACGCGAATATCTCGGAAACGGTAAGAGATAGAACGTTTTTCTTTGAACGAGAGTGTTTCCAGTGAAAATCTGTAAGATAGACCTATTAAATCCTGTTAAATCGACATTTCTTTTCGAAACTTTAAACGCGAATATAATAAATAAATATATTAAATCCTGCTAGATCGACATTTTTTTTCGAAACTTTAAACGCGAATATCTCGGAAACGGTAAGAGATAGAACGTTTTTCTTTGAACGAGAGTGTTCCCAGTGTCTGTATAAGATAGACCTATTAAATCCTGTTAAATCGACATTTTTTTTTCGAAACTTTAAACGCGAATATCTCCGAAACGGTAAGAGATAAAACGTTTTTCTTTGAACGAGAGTGTTCCCAGTGAAAATCTGTATAAGATAGACCTCTTAAATCCTGCCAGTCGACATTTTTTTTTCAAACTGTAAACGCGAATATCTCGGAAACGGTAAGAGATAGAACGTTTTTCTTTGAACGAGAGTGTTTCCATTGAAAATCTGTAAGATAGACCTATTAAATCCTGTTAAATCGACATTTCTTTTCGAAACTTTAAACGCGAATATCTCGGAAACGGTAAGAGACAGAACGTTTTTCTTTGAACGAGAGTGTTTCCAGTGAAAATCTGTATAAGATAGACCTATTAAATCCTGCTAAATCGACATTTTTTTCTAGACTTTAAACGCGAATATCTCGGAAACGGTAAGAGATAGAACGTTTTTCTTTGAACGACAGTGTTCCCAGTGATAATCTGTATAAGAAAGACCGACTAAATACTGCTAAATCGACATTTTTTCTTAGAAACTTTAAACGCGAATATCTCGGAAACGGCAAGAGATAGAACGTTTTTCTTTCAACGACAGTGTTCCCCGTGAAAATCTGTATAAGATAGTCCTATTAAGTCCTGCTAAATCGACATTTTTCCCCGAAACTTTAAACGCGAATATCTCGGAAACGGTAAGAGACAGAACGTTTTTCTTTGAACGAGAGTGTTCCCAGTGAAAATCTGTATAAGATAGACCCATTAAATCCTGCTAAATCGACATTTCTTTTCGAAACTTTAAAAGCCAATATCTCGGAAACGGTAAGAGATAGAACGTTTTTCTTTGAACGGGAGTGTTCCCATTGAAAATCTGTATAAGATAGACCTATTAAATCCTGCTAAATCGAAATTTTTTTCGAGACTTTAAACGCGAATATCTCGGAAACGGTAAGAGATAGAACGTTTTTCTTTGAACGAGTGTTCCCAGTGTCTGTATAAGATAGACCTATTAAATCCTGTTAAATCGACATTTTTTTTTTCTAAACTTTATACGCGAATATCTCGGAAACAGTAAGAGATAGATGATTTTTCTTTGAAAGAGAGTGTTCCCAGTGAAAATCTGTATATAAGAAAGACCTACTAAATCCTGCTAAATCGACATTTTTGCTTAGAACTTTAAACGCGAATATCTCGGAAACGGTAAGAGATAGAACGTTTTTCTTTGAACGAGAGTGTTCCCAGTGTCTGTATAAGATAGACCTATTAAATCCTGTTAAATCGACATTTTTTTTTCGAAACTTTAAACGCGAATATCTCCGAAACGGTAAGAGATAAAACGTTTTTCTTTGAACGAGAGTGTTCCCAGTGAAAATCTGTATAAGATAGACCTCTTAAATCCTGCCAGTCGACATTTTTTTTTCAAACTGTAAACGCGAATATCTCGGAAACGGTAAGAGATAGAACGTTTTTCTTTGAACGAGAGTGTTTCCAGTGAAAATCTGTAAGATAGACCTATTAAATCCTGTTAAATCGACATTTCTTTTCGAAACTTTAAACGCGAATATCTCGGAAACGGTAAGAGACAGAACGTTTTTCTTTGAACGAGAGTGTTTCCAGTGAAAATCTGTATAAGATAGACCTATTAAATCCTGCTAAATCGACATTTTTTTCTAGACTTTAAACGCGAATATCTCGGAAACGGTAAGAGATAGAACGTTTTTCTTTGAACGAGAGTGTTCCCAGTGATAATCTGTATAAGAAAGACCGACTAAATACTGCTAAATCGACATTTTTTCTTAGAAACTTTAAACGCGAATATCTCGGAAACGGCAAGAGATAGAACGTTTTTCTTTGAACGAGATTGTTCCCAGTGAAAATCTGTATAAGACAGACCTATTAAATCCTACTAAATAGAATTATTTTTGTCGAAACTGTAAACGCGAATATCTCGGAAACGGTAAGAGATAGAACGTTCTTCTTTGAACGAGAGTGATCCCAATGAAAATCTGTATAAGATAGACCTATTAAACCCTGCTAAATCGAATTTTTTTTCTCGAAACTTTAAACGCGAATATCTGGGAAATAGTAAGAGATAGAACCTTTTTCTTTGAACGAGAGTGTTCCCAGTGAAAATCTGTATAAGATAGACATATTAAATCCTGCTAATCGACATTTTTTTTTGAAACTTCAAACGCGAATATCTCGGAAACGGCAAGAGATAGAACGTTTTTCTTTCAACGACAGTGTTCCCCGTGAAAATCTGTATAAGATAGTCCAATTAAGTCCTGCTAAATCGACATTTTTTCCCGAAACTTTAAACGCGAATATCTCGGAAACGGTGAGAGATAGAACGTTTTTCTTTGAACGAGAGTGTTCCCAGTGAAAATCTGTATAAGATAGACCTATTAAATCCTGCTAAATCGACATTTTCTTTTCGAAACTTTAAACGCGAATATCTCGGAAACGGTAAGTTTTTCTTTGAACGCGAGTGTTCCCAGTGAAAATCTGTATAAGATAGACCTATTAAATCCTGCTAAATCGACATTTCGGAAACGGCAAGAGATAGAACGTTTTTCTTTGAAGGAGTGTGTTCCCATTGAAAATTTGTATAAGATAGACTTACTAAATCCTGCTAAATCGACATTTTTTCGAAACTTTAAACGCGATATCTCGGAAACGGTAAGAGATAGAACGTTTTTCTTTGAACGAGAGTGTTCCCAGTGAAAGTCTGTATAAGACAGACCCATTAAATCCTGCTAAATCGACATTTCTTTTCAAACTTTAAACGCGAATATCTGGGAAACTGTAAGAGACAGAACGTTTTTCTTTGAACGGGAATGTTCCCATTGAAAATCTGTATAAGATAGACCCATTAAATCCTGCTAAATCGACATTTTCTTTTCGAAACTTTAAACGCGAATATCTCGGAAACGGTAAGTTTTTCTTTGAACGCGAGTGTTCCCAGTGAAAATCTGTATAAGATAAACCTATTAAATCCTGCTAAATCGACATTTTTTCATCGAAACTTTAAACGCGAATATCTCGGAAACGGTAAGAAATAGAGCGTTTTTCTTTGAACGAGAGTGTTCCCAGTGAAAATCTGTATAAGATAGACCTATTAAATCCTGCTAATCGACATTTTTTTTTGAAACTGCAAACGCGAATATCTCGGAAACGGCAAGAGATAGAACGTTTTTCTTTCAACGACAGTGTTCCCCGTGAAAATCTGTATAAGGTAGTCCTATTAAGTCCTGCTAAATCGACATTTTTTCCCGAAACTTTAATCGCGAATATCTCGGAAACGGTAAGAGACAGAACGTTTTTCTTTGAACGAGAGTGTTTCCAGTGAAAATCTGTATAAGATAGACCTATTAAATCCTGCTAAATCGACATTTTTTTTCTAGACTTTAAACGCGAATATCTCGGAAACGGTAAGAGATAGAACGTTTTTCTTTGAACGAGAGTGTTCCCAGTGATAATCTGTATAAGAAAGACCGACTAAATACTGCTAAATCGACATTTTTTCTTAGAAACTTTAAACGCGAATATCTCGGAAACGGCAAGAGGTAGAACGTTTTTCTTTGAACGAGAGTGTTCCCAGTGAAAATCTGTATAAGATAGACCTATTAAATCCTACTAAATAGAATTATTTTTGTCGAAACTGTAAACGCGAATATCTCGGAAACGGTAAGAGATAGAACGTTCTTCTTTGAACGAGAGTGATCCCAATGAAAATCTGTATAAGATAGACCTATTAAACCCTGCTAAATCGAATTTTTTTTTTCGAAACTTTAAACGCGAATATCTGGGAAACAGTAAGAGATAGAACCTTTTTCTTTGAACGAGAGTGTTCCCAGTGAAAATCTGCATAAGATAAACCTATTAAATCCTGCTAAATCGACATTTTTTCATCGAAACTTTAAACGCGAATATCTCGGAAACGGTAAGAAATAGAGCGTTTTTCTTTGAACGAGAGTGTTCCCAGTGAAAATCTGTATAAGATAGACCTATTAAATCCTGCTAATCGACATTTTTTTTTAAACTTCAAACGCGAATATCTCGGAAACGGTAAGTTTTTCTTTGAACGCGAGTGTTCCCAGTGAAAATCTGTATAAGATAAACCTATTAAATCCTGCTAAATCGACATTTTTTCATCGAAACTTTAAACGCGAATATCTCGGAAACGGTAAGAAATAGAGCGTTGTTCTTTGAACGAGAGTGTTGCCAGTGAAAATCTGTATAAGATAGACCTATTAAATCCTGCTAATCGACATTTTTTTTTGAAACTTCAAAGGCGAATATCTCGGAAACGGCAAGAGATAGAACGTTTTTCTTTCAACGACAGTGTTCCCCGTGAAAATCTGTATAAGATAGTCCTATTAAGTCCTGCTAAATCGACATGTTTTCCCGAAACTTTAAACGCGAATATCTCGGAAACGGTAAGAGATAGAACGTTTTTCTTTGAACGAGAGTGTTCCCAGTGAAAATCTGTATAAGATAGACCTATTAAATCCTGCTAAATCGACATTTTCTTTTCGAAACTTTAAACGCGAATATCTCGGAAACGGTAAGTTTTTCTTTGAACGCGAGTGTTCCCAGTGAAAATCTGTATAAGATAGACCTATTGAATCCTGCTAAATCGACATTTCGGAAACGGCAAGAGATAGAACGTTTTTCTTTGAAGGAGTGTGTTCCCATTGAAAATTTGTATAAGATAGACTTATTAAATCCTGCTAAATCGACATTTTTTCGAAACTTTAAACGCGATATCTCGGAAACGGTAAGAGATAGAACGTTTTTCTTTGAACGAGAGTGTTCCCAGTGAAAGTCTGTATAAGATAGACCCATTAAATCCTGCTAAATCGACATTTCTTTTCAAACTTTAAACGCGAATATCTGGGAAACTGTAAGAGACAGAACGTTTTTCTTTGAACGGGAATGTTCCCATTGAAAATCTGTATAAGATAGACCCATTAAATCCTGCTAAATCGACATTTTCTTTTCGAAACTTTAAACGCGAATATCTCGGAAACGGTAAGTTTTTCTTTGAACGCGAGTGTTCCCAGTGAAAATCTGTACAAGATAAACCTATTAAATCCTGCTAAATCGACATTTTTTCATCGAAACTTTAAACGCGAATATCTCGGAAACGGTAAGAAATAGAGCGTTGTTCTTTGAACGAGAGTGTTCCCAGTGAAAATCTGTATAAGATAGACCTATTAAATCCTGCTAATCGACATTTTTTTTTGAAACTTCAAAGGCGAATATCTCGGAAACGGCAAGAGATAGAACGTTTTTCTTTCAACGACAGTGTTCCCCGTGAAAATCTGTATAAGATAGTCCTATTAAGTCCTGCTAAATCGACATTTTTTCCCGAAACTTTAAACGCGAATATCTCGGAAACGGTAAGAGACAGAACGTTTTTCGTTGAACGAGAGTGTTTCCTGTGAAAATCTGTATAAGATAGACCTATTAAATCCTACTAAATCGGCATTTTTTTTCTAGACTTTAAACGCGAATATCTCGGAAACGGTAAGAGATAGAACGTTTTTCTTTGAACGAGAGTGTTCCCAGTGATAATCTGTATAAGAAAGACCGACTAAATACTGCTAAATCGACATTTTTTCTTAGAAACTTTAAACGCGAATATCTCGGAAACGGCAAGAGATAGAACGTTTTTCTTTGAACGAGAGTGTTCCCAGTGAAAATCTGTATAAGATAGACCTATTAAATCCTACTAAATAGAATTATTTTTATCGAAACTGTAAACGCGAATATCTCGGAAACGTGAAAATCTGTATAAGATAGACCTATTAAGTACTGCTAAATCGGCATTTTTTTTCGAAACTTTAAACGCGAATATCTCGGAAACGGTAAGAGATAGAACGCTTTTCTTTGAACGAGATTGTACCCAGTGAAAATCTGTATAAGATAGACCTATTAAATCCTACTAAATCGACATTTTTTTCTAAACTTTAAACGCGAATATCTCGGAAACGGCAATAGATAGAACGTTTTTCTTAGAACGAGAGTGTTATCAGTGAAAATCTGTATAAGATAGACCTATCACATCCTGATAAATCGACATTTTTTCGAAATTTTAAATGCGAATATCTCGGAAACGCTAAGAGATAGAACGTTTTACTTTGAACGAGAGTGTTCCCAGTGAAATTCTGTATAAGATAGACCTATTAAATCCTGCTAAATCGACATTTTTTTTCGAAACTTTAAACGGGAATATCTAGAAAACGGTAAGAGATAGAACGTTTTTCTTTGAACGAGAGTGTTCCCAGTGAAAATCTGTATAAGATAGACCTATTAAATCCTGCTAAATCGACATTTTTTTCGAAACTTTAAACGGGAATATCTCAGAAACGGTAAGAGATAGAACGTTTTTCTTTGAACGAGAGTGTTTCTAGTGAAAATCTGTAAATCCTGCTAAATCGACATTTTTTCCCGAAACTTTAAACGCGTATATCTCGGAAACGGTAAGAGACAGAACGTTTTTCTTTGAACGAGAGTGTTCCCAGTGAAAATCTGTATAAGATAGACCCACTAAATCCCGCTAAATCGACATTTCTTTTCGAAACTTTAAACGCGAATATCAGGGAAACTGTAAGAGAAAGAACGTTTTTCTTTGAACGGGAGTGTTCCCATTGAAAATGTGTATAAGATAGACCTATTAAATCCTGCTAAATCGACATTTTTTTTGAAACTTTAAACGCGAATATTTCGGAAACGGTAAGAGACAGAACGTTTTTCTTTCAACGAGAGTGTTCCCACTGAAAATCTGTATAAGATAGACCCATTAAATCCTGCTAAATCGACATTTCTTTTCGAAACTTTAAAAGCGAATATCTCGGAAACGGTAAGAGATAGAACGTTTTTCTTTGAACGGGAGTGTTCCCATTGAAAATCTGTATAAGATAGACCTATTAAATCCTGCTAACTCGACATTTTTTTCGAGACTTTAACCGCGAATATCTCGGAAACGGTAAGAGATAGAACGTTTTTCTTTGAACGAGAGTGTTCCCAGTGTCTGTATAAGATATACCTATCAAATCCTGTTGAATCGACATTTTTTTTTTCGAAACTTTATTCGCGAATATCTCGGAAACGGTAAGAGATAGATGATTTTTCTTTGAACGAGAGTGTTCTCAGTGAAAATCTGTATATAAGAAAGACCTACTAAATCCTGCTAGATCGACATTTTTGCTTAGAAACTTCAAACGCGAATATCTCGGAAACGGTAAGAGATAGAACGTTTTTCATAGAACGAGAGTGTTCCCATTGAAAATCTGTATAAGATAGACCTATCAGATCCTGCTAAATCGACATTTTTTTTCGAAATTTTAAACGCGAATATCTCGGAAACGGTAAGAGATAGAACGTTTTAGTTTGAACGAGAGTGTTCCCAGTGAAAATCTGTATAAGATAGACATATTAAATCCTGCTAAATCGACATTTTTTTTCGAAATTTTAAACACGAATATCTCGGAAAAGGTAAGAGATAGAACGTTTTTCTTAGAACGAGAGTGTTACCAGTGAAAATCTGTATAAGATAGACCTATTAAATCCTGCTAAATCGACATTTTTTTTCGAAACTTTAAACGGGAATATCTAGAAAACGGTAAGAGATAGAACGTTTTTCTTTGAACGAGAGTGTTCCCAGTGAAAATCTGTATAAGATAGACCTATTAAATCCTGCTAAATCGACATTTTTTTTCGAAACTTTAAACGGGAATATCTCGGAAACGGTAAGAGATAGAACGTTTTTCTTTGAACGAGAGTGTTTCTAGTGAAATTCTGAATAAGATAGACCTATTAAATCCTGCTAAATCGACATTTTTTTCGAAATTTTAAATGCAAATATCTCGGAAACGGTAAGAGATAGAACGTTTTACTTTGAACGAGAGTGTTCGCAGTGAAAATCTGAATAAGATAGACCTATTAAATCCTGTTCAATATTAGAGAAAACATGGCGCCGGTTAATGTAAATTCTAGTAATCAGTTAATATTTGCGTGTAAAAAGTGTACAAAAGAAGTTAAAAACTATGTTATGTTTGTTAAATGTTCTCATAGTTTTCATCCAAGTTGTATTCTAAAGATTCCGGGAGTAAGCGTCGATGCAAGTGGTAAGATAAGATGCTGCGACAACATAACCTCTATTGAAGAGAATACTAGGAAAATACAGGACGATAACAGAAAATTAAAGGAGGAAATCGAAACACTAAAATCAAAATGTAAGTGTTTCGAGAGAGAGAAACAAATCCAAATCTTGGAACAGCAATTAGTTTCTCTGCAAATAACCTGTAAATGTGACATAAAAGAGAAAGAAATACAACAGCTAAAAGATGAATTAACCATAGTAAATAATGAAAAGGAAAGTAATATTAGAGAATTACAACAAAGGTTATCGAAAACAATCGAGAAGCTGCTTGAAAAATCGCTTGCGGAGAATTTTAACAACTCTGACTATCTCGAATCCGTACACGATAACAACATAGAAGGAATTACTGCTGACAGGGATATATCCAAACATGAGCAAGCAACTATATTTAAAGATCTACTTACAAAAGAAATAACAGAATTGAAGGTATTTATACAAAATAGTATTCAAACGCATATTAAAAGTTCATTATTTGATGTCATTGTCAAAGACGTACAAAACAAACAGAATGTAAACATACAAAATTCAACATCGAACATACAACAGCCATCTGATGCCGAAGACTATAATCTCGCAAAATATCAAATTACAGAACCCTGCAACAATGAAGAACCTCCCAGAGCAGATAAACATGGAAAGGAATCATTAAATCAAATGAATTCCGCTCAAAAGTTAGAAGTAAAAAGGGACCAAAATACGAAAAACAGTAAACCCCAACAAATCAAAATAAAAGATAGGCAACCACATACTGACAGAGATAGAAAATATACAGCAATAACCGGCACAAGCAAAGAAAACGTGGCCTTTTTGAAAGAAAAACGCAAATGGATATTTGTAGACAGATTTAAGGATAGTTTCTCAAATGATGAGATGAGACACCTCCTGGTTAGCAAATTCGGTAGAGATGATTTTGTTATAGAAACATTAAAAAAAAAGGATTACGAGACTCGAGAGAACTATAACTCTTTTAAAATCGGCTTTAATCACACAGTGGATGATCAAACTATATTCGATCCGAACCGATGGCCGGAAAACATTAACGTAAAGTTTTTTCGAGAATTTAAAAAATCAAGAAAAAGTAATAGATTCCATAAAAGAACAAACTACACACAAAAAAGTTATACCTACTCACAAAACAGACGTGGATAGAGAACGGAATTTGGTGAATAAAAATTACTCAATCTTAAATATAAATACAATGCACCAGAATAAACAGATTTCCGAAAAGCAAGAAATAGTAGATATAAACAGGCATCTCATAAAAGAAACAACACAAAAAAGTACAATAGCAGAATGCAGCAAAAACAGAGATAAGTTTCCGAAACAACACATCAATGTTCTCAATATAAATGTACAGTCAATAAAAAACAAAATTGATGAACTAGAATCTTATTTAAAAAACGAAAATATAGATGTTGTAACAATTACAGAGCACTGGCTAAAAGAAGCGGGCCCACATACACGGGTGATACCGGGATATAGGTATCGGCAGCATATTGTAGAATAAATACTATGCATGGAGGATCTATGATATTAATAAAAGAACGAATAAATGAATCCGAAGACAAACAGATTAAAAAATTTTCGGTTGAGAAACAAATAGAGTTGGCAGGTACATTTATTAAAAAGATAAATACATTAATCGTATCTGTGTATAGACCTCCAAGTGGCATAATACAGATCTTCATAGAAAATTTAAATAAAACTTTGACTTACATTTTGGAAAGATATGTTAATACAAGAGTCATTATTGCAGGAGATCTAAATATAAATTTTCTCAAACGGAGTGTGGAGAGAGAGGAGCTAACCGGATGCATGCTATCTTTCGGTCTGCATGCCGTGTTTAGGGACGCTTCTCGTATAAGCAAAAATTCGGAAACGTGCATTGACCAAATGTTTACAAACATTTATGTATCGAAATATATAGCAAAGACCGTACAGTCACATATTTCCGACCATTGTGCGCAGATACTTGCCTTTTCTCCAGAGAGTGCGATATCTGAAAGGAAAAGATATATCACAATAAGAAAAATGAATGAAACAAATACCTGGAATTTTATTAATGCACTGAATAATGAAACCTGGAGTTTTTCGGATAACAGTAATCCACAGACACAGTTTACTGCACTTCACGGCAGGATTATCGAGTGTTTTCATAGATCTTTTCCGGAGGAAATTGTTCCTGCAAATTTCAATGGTGGCATGAACACAAACTGGTACACAGATGAACTTAGAGTACTAAAGCGCGGTCTGGATGCACTTCATGTAATCTATGCAGTGACGAAATCACCGGATGTGAAGTTAGAATATGACAATGTAAGACGGAAGTACAAAGAACTAGTTATAAAAAGTAAATCTGCAGCCATTAGGGACATGATTGTCAATTCAGAAAATAGGCAGAAAGCGGTATGGAATGTTATAAAGAGAGAGACTGGTAGAATGGTAGTGAATTTACACGAGAACGTCTTGACTGCGAATGAACTGAACACCTACTTTAGTAGTGTGGGTGAAAATGTGACCACTACAATGCCGGGTCCTGTTAATAGTCCTTCCAGGCTATTGAAGAACCATGCCAATGTGACGACCAATTCAATGTTCATGATGCCAGTTTCGACGGAAGAGGTTGTTGGTGCGTTTCGGGGACTGAAGATGAAATCGACAAAGGAAATCTATGGTCTCGATACAAGGATTCTGGCGTCTGTCATTCATATAATAGCAGAACCGATTATGAATGTCTTCAATAATTGTCTTCTCCACGGTGTCTTCCCTAAAGAACTGAAACAGGCTAAGGTAGT
The DNA here is from genome assembly GCA_963170755.1 of Amphimallon solstitiale. Taxonomy (NCBI): domain Eukaryota; kingdom Metazoa; phylum Arthropoda; class Insecta; order Coleoptera; family Scarabaeidae; genus Amphimallon; species Amphimallon solstitiale. Next base: position 126,075,883 of record OY720681.1, on the reverse strand, counting down.
ACCAATACACAAGACTGGAAGTATCGATGACGCCCAGAACTATAGGCCGATATCTATATTACCAGCGATATCAAAGATTTTCGAGAAAATAACTAGAGACAGGCTTATAGAATATCTGGAACACGTCGGCATGTTTACCAACGAGCAACATGGGTATAGACGTGGGAGATCCACGACTACAGCATTATTAGACCTACTGGATCAAGTGGCGGGATCAATGGACGCGAAGCAGAATATGAAGTTGCTTTGCACAGATCTGTCGAAAGCTTTTGACAAGGTCGACCATTCGATTCTGATGCAAAAGTTGGAGTACTGGGGGATAAGAGGCACAGTCTTAAAATTCATAAAGAGCTATTTGGAAGATAGACAACAGGGGGAACGAGATGTCCGGCACTGCTGAGGTGAAGCTTGGTGTCCCACAGGGGTCGATACTGGGTCCAGTTCTATTTATCATATATATTAACGACCTCCCTATTAATGTGAATTGTGACAGCACTTTCCTGTATGCGGATGATGCCTCCTTTTTAATCAATGTAGACGGTATTGATGGGGAGGATGAGACTGACAGAGTGGCGGAGGAGGCTCAAGAATGGTTCTGGGCTAATGGTCTGAAAATGAACCAAGATAAACAACAGTCCCTTGTGTTCTCCACTGGTGCTCCGGCGAGTGAAAGTCTAAAATTTTTGGGTGTATATTTGTCGGGTAATCTTTCGTGGAATGAACATCTGGATCACTTGCAACACCAACTAGCAACATCCATTTTTGCCGTGAGACGAATTAAACAAATAGCAGGTGCAGAGGCTGCAAAAGTAGCATATTATGGCTGCTTTCACATTAGAGCAACATATGGCATAATCCTGTGGGGTGGTTGTGGAGCAGCTAGGAGAATTTTCCTGCAACAAAAACAGGCTATTAGAGCAATAGTTGGCATCACAAGATACACAAGTTGCAGAGACTATTTTAAAAATTTAAAAATACTTACCTTACCAGCCATTTACATCCTCGCCTGCCTCACACAAATCCACAAATCAAACAAATACAAAACCCACAGTGATGTCCACAACTACAACACAAGGGGACGAAATAATATAGCTTATCCTTATCACCGACTGGCGAGAACGCAGATGGCAACAAATCATCAGGCTCTGATTTTGTTTAATAGGATGCCCGATACTATTAGACGCCTTGATACAAAGCGATTTAAGAATAGAATAAAAACGATTCTGCTTGAAAATGTAATTTATGATATACCGGAATTCATGAACTTGAATTGGGAAAGCTATTGTTAGTTTTAATGTTTTTTCAGTGCTTGTGCTTTTTGTTGTTCTGTTACTTTTACATTACGTGAACATGTCTATATTTTTTATGTAGTTTTACTTGTATATATTATGTTTCGTTTAATATTGTATATATATATTCATGACTATTTGCAAACTTGTACATACCCTGTACATCTTTTTTGAGTAAATAAATCAATCAATCAATCAATCAATCAATGCTAAATCGACATCTTTTTCGAAACTTTAAACGCGAATATCTCGGAAACGGTAAGAGACATATAGTTTTTCTTTGAACGAGAGTGTTTCCAGTGAAAATCTGTATAAGGTAGACCTATTAAATCCTGCTAAATCGAAATTTTTTTTTGGAGACCTTAAACGCGAATATCTCGGAAACGGTAAGAGATAGAACGTTTTTCTTTGAACGAGAGTGTTCCCAGTGTCTGTATAAGATTGACCTATTAAATCCTGTTAAATCGACATTTTTTTTTCGAAACTTTAAACGCGAATATCTCCGAAACGGTAAGAGATAAAACGTTTTTCTTTGAACGGGAGTGTTCCCAGTGAAAATCTGTATAAGATAGACCTCTTAAATCCTGCTAAGTCGACATTTTTTTTCAAACTGTAAACGCGAATATCTCGGAAACGGTAAGATATAGAACGTTTTTCTTTGAACGAGAGTGTTTCCAGTGAAAATCTGTAAGATAGACCTATTAAATCCTGCTAAATCGACATTTTTTTCCCGAAACTTTAAACGCGAATATCTTTAAAGTGAAAATCTGTATAAGATAGAACTATTAAATTCTGCTAAATCGACATTTTTTCGAAACTTTAAACGAGAATGTCTCGGAAAAGGTAAGAGATAGACGTTTTTCTTTGAACGAGGTGTTCCCAGTGAAAATCTGTATAAGATAGACCTATTAAATCCTGCGAAATCGACATTTTTTTCGAAACATTAAACGCGAATATCTCGGAAACGGTAAGAGATAGCCCGTTTTCTTTGAAAGAGAGTGTTCCCAGTGAAAATCTGTATAAGATAGACCTATTAAATCCTGCTAAATCCACATTTCTTTTCGAAACTTTAAACGCGAATATAATAAGACAGACCTATTAAATGCTGCTAGATCGACATTTTTTTTCGAAACTTTAAACGCGAATATATTGGAAACGGTAAGAGACAGAACGTTTTTCTTTGAACGAGAGTGTTTCCAGTGAAAATCTGTATAAGATAGACCTATTAAATCCTGCTAAATCGACATTTCTTTTCGAAACTTTAAACGCGAATATAATAAGATAGACTTATTAAATCCTGCTAGATCGACATTTTTTTTCGAAACTTTAAACGCGGTTATCTCGGAAACGGCAAGAGATAGAACGTTTTTCTTTGAACGAGAGTGTTCCCAGTGAAAATCTGTATAAGATAGACCTATTAAATCCTGCTAAATCGGCATTTTTTTTTCGAAACTTTCAACCCGAATATCTCGGAAACGGTAAGAGATAGAACGTTTTTCTTTGAACGAGAGTGTTCCCTGTGAAAATCTGTATAAGATAGACCTATTAAATCCTGCTAAACAGACATTTTTTTTTCGAAACTTTAAACGCTAATATCTCGGAAATGGTAAGAGATAGAACGTTTGTCTTTGAACGAGAGTGTTCCCAGTGAAAATATGTATAAGATAGACCTATTTGATACTGCTAAATCGACATTTTTTTTCCGAAACTTTAAACGCGAATATCTCGGAAACGGCAAGAGATAGAACGTTTTTCTTTGAACGAGAGTGTTCCCAGTGAAAATCTGTATAAGATAGACCTATTAAATCCTACTAAATCGATTTTTTTTGTCGAAACTTTAAACGCGAATATCTCGGAAACGGTAAGAGATAGAACGTTCTTCTTTGAACGAGAGTGATCCCAATGAAAATCTGTATAAGATAGACCTATTAAACCCTGCTAAATCGAATTTTTTTTTTCGAAACTTTAAACGCGAATATCTCGGAAACAGTAAGAGATAGAACCTTTTTCTTTGAACGAGAGTGTTCCCAGTGAAAATCTGCATAAGATAGACCTATTAAATCCTGCTAAATCGACATTTTTTTTTGGAGACCTTAAACGCGAATATCTCGGAAACGGTAAGAGATAGAACGTTTTTCTTTGAACGAGAGTGTTCCCAGTGTCTGTATAAGATAGACCTATTAAATCCTGTTAAATCGACATTTTTTTTCGAAACTTTAAACGCGAATATCTCCGAAACGGTAAGAGATAAAACGTTTTTCTTTGAACGAGAGTGTTCCCAGTGAAAATCTGTATAAGATAGACCTCTTAAATCCTGCTAAGTCGACATTTTTTTTCAAACTGTAAACGCGAATATCTCGGAAACGGTAAGATATAGAACGTTTTTCTTTGAACGAGAGTGTTTCCAGTGAAAATCTGTAAGATAGACCTATTAAATCCTGCTAAATCGACATTTTTTTCCCGAAACTTTAAACGCGAATATCTTTAAAGTGAAAATCTGTATAAGATAGAACTATTAAATTCTGCTAAATCGACATTTTTTCGAAACTTTAAACGAGAATGTCTCGGAAACGGTAAGAGATAGACGTTTTTCTTTGAACGAGGTGTTCCCAGTGAAAATCTGTATAAGATAGACCTATTAAATCCTGCGAAATCGACATTTTTTTCGAAACATTAAACGCGAATATCTCGGTAACGGTAAGAGATAGCCCGTTTTCTTTGAAAGAGAGTGTTCCCAGTGAAAATCTGTATAAGATAGACCTATTAAATCCTGCTAAATCGACATTTCTTTTCGAAACTTTAAACGCGAATATAATAAGATAGACCTATTAAATCCTGCTAGATCGACATTTTTTTTCGAAACTTTAAACGCGAATATATTGGAAACGGTAAGAGACAGAACGTTTTTCTTTGAACGAGAGTGTTTCCAGTGAAAATCTGTATAAGATAGACCTATTAAATCCTGCTAAATCGACATTTCTTTTCGAAACTTTAAACGCGAATATAATAAGATAGACCTATTAAATCCTGCCAGATCGACATTTTTTTTCGAAACTTTAAACGTGGATATCTCGGAAACGGCAAGAGATAGAACGTTTTTCTTTGAACGAGAGTGTTCCCAGTGAAAATCTGTATAAGATAGACCTATTAAATCCAGCTAAATCGGCATTTTTTTTCGAAACTTTCAACCCGAATATCTCGGAAACGGTAAGAGATAGAACGTTTTTCTTTGAACGAGAGTGTTCCCTGTGAAAATCTGTATAAGATAGACCTATTAAATCCTGCTAAACCGACATTTTTTTCCCGAAACTTTAAACGCTAATATCTCGGAAATGGTAAGAGATAGAACGTTTGTCTTTGAACGAGAGTGTTCCCAGTGAAAATATGTATAAGATAGACCTATTACATACTGCTAAATCGACATTTTTTTCCCGAAACTTTAAACGCGAATATCTGGGAAACGGCAAGAGATAGAACGTTTTTCTTTGAACGAGAGTGTTCCCAGTGAAAATCTGTATAAGATAGACCTATTAAATCCTACTAAATCGATTTTTTTTGTCCAAACTTTAAACGCGAATATCTCGGAAACGGTAAGAGATAGAACGTTCTTCTTTGAACGAGAGTGATACCAATGAAAATCTGTATAAGATAGACCTATTAAACCCTGCTAAATCGAATTTTTTTTTCGAAACTTTAAACGCGAATATCTCGGAAACAGTAAGAGATAGAACCTTTTTCTTTGAACGAGAGTGTTCCCTGTGAAAATCTGCATAAGATAAACCTATTAAATCCTGCTAAATCGACATTTTTTCATCGAAATTTTAAACGCGAATATCTCGGAAACGGTAAGAAATAGAGCGTTTTTCTTTGAACGAGAGTGTTCCCATTGAAAATCTGTATAAGATAGACCTATTAAATCCTGCTAATCGACATTTTTTTTTTGAAACTTCAAACGCGAATATCTCGGAAAAGGCAAGAGATAGAACGTTTTTCTTTGAACGAGAGTGTTCCCGGTGTCTGTATAAGATAGACCTATTAAGTCCTGTTAAATCGACATTTTTTTTCGAAACTTTAAACGCGAATATCTCGGAAACGGTAAGTGATAGGACGTTTTTCTTTGAACGAGAGTGTTCCCAGTGAAAATCTGTATAAGGATAGACCTCTTAAATCCTGCTAAATCGACATTTTTTTATCGAAACTTTAAACGCGAATATCTCGGAAACGGTAAGAAATAGAGCGTTTTTCTTTGAACGAGAGTGTTCCCAGTGAAAATCTGTATAAGATAGACCTATTAAATCCTGCTAATCGACATTTTTTTTTTGAAACTTCAAACGCGAATATCTCGGAAACGGCAAGAGATAGAACGTTTTTCTTTCAACGACAGTGTTCCCCGTGAAAATCTGTATAAGATAGACATACTAAATCCTGCTAAATCGACATTTTTTCTTCGAAACTTTAAAAGCGAATATCCCGGAAACGGTAAGAGATAGAACGTTCGTCTTTGAACGAGAGTGTTCCCAGTGAAAATCTGTATAAGATAGTCCTATTAAGTCCTGCTAAATCGACATTTTTTGCGAAACATTAAACGCGAATGTCTCGGAAACGGTAAGAGATAGAACGTTTTTCTTTGAACGAGAGTGTTCCAAGTGAAAATCTGTATAAGATTATATTAAATAAATATATAATATATATATAAATATTAAATTCTGCTAAATCGACATTTTCTTTTCGAAACTTTAAACGCGAATATCTCGAAACGGTAAGTTTTTCTTTGAACGCGAGTGTCCCCAGTGAAAATCTGTATAAGATAGACCTATTAAATCCAGCTAAATCGGCATTTTTTTTCGAAACTTTCAACCCGAATATCTCGGAAACGGTAAGAGATAGAACGTTTTTCTTTGAACGAGAGTGTTCCCTGTGAAAATCTGTATAAGATAGACCTATTAAATCCTGCTAAACCGACATTTTTTTCCCGAAACTTTAAACGCTAATATCTCGGAAATGGTAAGAGATAGAACGTTTGTCTTTGAACGAGAGTGTTCCCAGTGAAAATATGTATAAGATAGACCTATTACATACTGCTAAATCGACATTTTTTTCCCGAAACTTTAAACGCGAATATCTGGGAAACGGCAAGAGATAGAACGTTTTTCTTTGAACGAGAGTGTTCCCAGTGAAAATCTGTATAAGATAGACCTATTAAATCCTACTAAATCGATTTTTTTTGTCCAAACTTTAAACGCGAATATCTCGGAAACGGTAAGAGATAGAACGTTCTTCTTTGAACGAGAGTGATACCAATGAAAATCTGTATAAGATAGACCTATTAAACCCTGCTAAATCGAATTTTTTTTTCGAAACTTTAAACGCGAATATCTCGGAAACAGTAAGAGATAGAACCTTTTTCTTTGAACGAGAGTGTTCCCTGTGAAAATCTGCATAAGATAAACCTATTAAATCCTGCTAAATCGACATTTTTTCATCGAAATTTTAAACGCGAATATCTCGGAAACGGTAAGAAATAGAGCGTTTTTCTTTGAACGAGAGTGTTCCCATTGAAAATCTGTATAAGATAGACCTATTAAACCCTGCTAAATCGAATTTTTTTTTCGAAACTTTAAACGCGAATATCTCGGAAACAGTAAGAGATAGAACCTTTTTCTTTGAACGAGAGTGTTCCCTGTGAAAATCTGCATAAGATAAACCTATTAAATCCTGCTAAATCGACATTTTTTCATCGAAATTTTAAACGCGAATATCTCGGAAACGGTAAGAAATAGAGCGTTTTTCTTTGAACGAGAGTGTTCCCATTGAAAATCTGTATAAGATAGACCTATTAAATCCTGCTAATCGACATTTTTTTTTTGAAACTTCAAACGCGAATATCTCGGAAAAGGCAAGAGATAGAACGTTTTTCTTTGAACGAGAGTGTTCCCGGTGTCTGTATAAGATAGACCTATTAAGTCCTGTTAAATCGACATTTTTTTTCGAAACTTTAAACGCGAATATCTCGGAAACGGTAAGTGATAGGACGTTTTTCTTTGAACGAGAGTGTTCCCAGTGAAAATCTGTATAAGGATAGACCTCTTAAATCCTGCTAAATCGACATTTTTTTATCGAAACTTTAAACGCGAATATCTCGGAAACGGTAAGAAATAGAGCGTTTTTCTTTGAACGAGAGTGTTCCCAGTGAAAATCTGTATAAGATAGACCTATTAAATCCTGCTAATCGACATTTTTTTTTTGAAACTTCAAACGCGAATATCTCGGAAACGGCAAGAGATAGAACGTTTTTCTTTCAACGACAGTGTTCCCCGTGAAAATCTGTATAAGATAGACATACTAAATCCTGCTAAATCGACATTTTTTCTTCGAAACTTTAAAAGCGAATATCCCGGAAACGGTAAGAGATAGAACGTTCGTCTTTGAACGAGAGTGTTCCCAGTGAAAATCTGTATAAGATAGTCCTATTAAGTCCTGCTAAATCGACATTTTTTGCGAAACATTAAACGCGAATGTCTCGGAAACGGTAAGAGATAGAACGTTTTTCTTTGAACGAGAGTGTTCCAAGTGAAAATCTGTATAAGATTATATTAAATAAATATATAATATATATATAAATATTAAATCCTGCTAAATCGACATTTTCTTTTCGAAACTTTAAACGCGAATATCTCGAAACGGTAAGTTTTTCTTTGAACGCGAGTGTCCCCAGTGAAAATCTGTATAAGATAGACCTATCAGATCCTGCTAAATCGACTTTTGTTTCAAAATTTTAAAGGCGAATATCTCGGAAACGGTAAGAGATAGAACGTTTTACTTTGAACGAGAGTGTTCCCAGTGAAAATCTGTATAAGATAGACTTATTAAGTCATGCTAAATCGACATTTTTTTTCGAAATTTTAAACGCGAATATCTGGGAAACGGTAAGAGATAGAACCTTTTTCTTTGAACGAGAGTGTTCCCAGTGAAAATCTGTATAGGATAAACCTATTAAATCCTGCTAAATCGACATTTTTTCATCGAAATTTTAAACGCGAATATCTCGGAAACGGTAAGAAATAGAGCGTTTTTCTTTGAACGAGAGTGTTCCCAGTGAAAATCTGTATAAGATAGACCTATTAAATCCTGCCAATCGACATTTTTTTTTTGAAATTTCAAACGCGAATATCTCGGAAACGGCAAGAGATAGAACGTTTTTCTTTGAACGAGAGTGTTCCCGGTGTCTGTATAAGATAGACCTATTAAGTCCTGTTAAATCGACATTTTTTTTCGAAACTTTAAACGCGAATATCTCGGAAACGGTAAGAGATAGGACGTTTTTCTTTGAACGAGAGTGTTCCCAGTGAAAATCTGTATAAGGATAGACCTCTTAGATCCTGCTAAATCGACATTTTTTCATCGAAACTTTAAACGCGAATATCTCGGAAACGGTAAGAAATAGAGCGTTTTTCTTTGAACGAGAGTGTTCCCATTGAAAATCTGTATAAGATAGACCTATTAAATCCTGCTAATCGACATTTTTTTTTTGAAACTTCAAACGCGAATATGTCGGAAACGGCAAGAGATAGAACGTTTTTCTTTCAACGACAGTGTTCCCCGTGAAAATCTGTATAAGATAGACATACTAAATCCTGCTAAATCGACATTTTTTCTTCGAAACTTTAAACGCGAATATCTCGGAAACGGTAAGAGATAGAACGTTCGTCTTTGAACGAGAGTGTTCCCAGTGAAAATCTGTATAAGATAGTCCTATTAAGTCCTGCTAAATCGACATTTTTTGCGAAACATTAAACGCGAATATCTCGGAAACGGTAAGAGATAGAACGTTTTTCTTTGAACGAGAGTGTTCCCAGTGAAAATCTGTATAAGATTATATTAAATAAATACAAAATATATATATAAATATTAAATCCTGCTAAATCGACATTTTCTTTTCGAAACTTTAAACGCGAATATCTCGAAACGGTAAGTTTTTCTTTGAACGCGAGTGTCCCCAGTGAAAATCTGTATAAGATAGACCTATCAGATCCTGCTAAATCGACATTTTTTTTTTCGAAACTTTATACGCGAATATCTCGGAAACTGTAAGAGATAGAACGTTTTAGTTTGAACGAGAGTGTTCCCAGTGAAAATCTGTATAAGGTGGACCTATTAAATCCTGCTAAATCGACATTTTTTTTTGGAGACCTTAAACACGAATATCTCGGAAACGGTAAGAGATAGAACGTTTTTCTTTGAACGAAAGTGTTCCCAGTGTCTGTATAAGATAGACCTATTAAATCCTGTTAAATCGACATTTTTTTTTCGAAACTTTAAACGCGAATATCTCCGAAACGGTAAGAGATAAAACGTTTTTCTTTGAACGAGAGTGTTCCCAGTGAAAATCTGTATAAGATAGACCTCTTAAATCCTGCCAAGTCGACATTTTTTTTTCAAACTGCAAACGCGAATATCTCGGAAACGGTAAGAGATAGAACGTTCTTCTTTGAACGAGAGTGATCCCAATGAAAATCTGTATAAGATAGACCTATTAAACCCTGCTAAATCGAATTTTTTTTGTCGAAACTTTAAACGCGAATATCTGGGAAACAGTAAGAGATAGAACCTTTTTCTTTGAACGAGAGTGTTCCCAGTGAAAATCTGCATAAGATAAACCTATTAAATCCTGCTAAATCGACATTTTTTCATCGAAACTTTAAACGCGAATATCTCGGAAACGGTAAGAAATAGAGCGTTTTTCTTTGAACGACAGTGTTCCCAGTGAAAATCTGTATAAGATAGACCTATTAAATCCTGCTAATCGACATTTTTTTTTGAAACTTCAAACGCGAATATCTCGGAAACGGCAAGAGATAGAACGTTCGTCTTTGAACGAGAGTGTTCCCAGTGAAAATCTGTATAAGATAGTCCTATTAAGTCCTGCTAAATCGACATTTTTTGCGAAACATTAAACGCGAATATCTCGGAAACGGTAAGAGATAGAACGTTTTTCTTTGAACGAGAGTGTTCCAAGTGAAAATCTGTATAAGATTATATTAAATAAATATATAATATATATATAAATATTAAATCCTGCTAAATCGACATTTTCTTTTCGAAACTTTAAACGCGAATATCTCGAAACGGTAAGTTTTTCTTTGAACGCGAGTGTCCCCAGTGAAAATCTGTATAAGATAGACCTATCAGATCCTGCTAAATCGACTTTTGTTTCAAAATTTTAAAGGCGAATATCTCGGAAACGGTAAGAGATAGAACGTTTTACTTTGAACGAGAGTGTTCCCAGTGAAAATCTGTATAAGATAGACTTATTAAGTCATGCTAAATCGACATTTTTTTTCGAAATTTTAAACGCGAATATCTGGGAAACGGTAAGAGATAGAACCTTTTTCTTTGAACGAGAGTGTTCCCAGTGAAAATCTGTATAGGATAAACCTATTAAATCCTGCTAAATCGACATTTTTTCATCGAAATTTTAAACGCGAATATCTCGGAAACGGTAAGAAATAGAGCGTTTTTCTTTGAACGAGAGTGTTCCCAGTGAAAATCTGTATAAGATAGACCTATTAAATCCTGCTAATCGACATTTTTTTTTTGAAACTTCAAACGCGAATATCTCGGAAACGGCAAGAGATAGAACGTTTTTCTTTGAACGAGAGTGTTCCCGGTGTCTGTATAAGATAGACCTATTAAGTCCTGTTAAATCGACATTTTTTTTCGAAACTTTAAACGCGAATATCTCGGAAACGGTAAGAGATAGGACGTTTTTCTTTGAACGAGAGTGTTCCCAGTGAAAATCTGTATAAGGATAGACCTCTTAAATCCTGCTAAATCGACATTTTTTCATCGAAACTTTAAACGCGAATATCTCGGAAACGGTAAGAAATAGAGCGTTTTTCTTTGAACGAGAGTGTTCCCATTGAAAATCTGTATAAGATAGACCTATTAAATCCTGCTAATCGACATTTTTTTTTTGAAACTTCAAACGCGAATATGTCGGAAACGGCAAGAGATAGAACGTTTTTCTTTCAACGACAGTGTTCCCCGTGAAAATCTGTATAAGATAGACATACTAAATCCTGCTAAATCGACATTTTTTCTTCGAAACTTTAAACGCGAATATCTCGGAAACGGTAAGAGATAGAACGTTCGTCTTTGAACGAGAGTGTTCCCAGTGAAAATCTGTATAAGATAGTCCTATTAAGTCCTGCTAAATCGACATTTTTTGCGAAACATTAAACGCGAATATCTCGGAAACGGTAAGAGATAGAACGTTTTTCTTTGAACGAGAGTGTTCCCAGTGAAAATCTGTATAAGATTATATTAAATAAATACAAAATATATATATAAATATTAAATCCTGCTAAATCGACATTTTCTTTTCGAAACTTTAAACGCGAATATCTCGAAACGGTAAGTTTTTCTTTGAACGCGAGTGTCCCCAGTGAAAATCTGTATAAGATAGACCTATCAGATCCTGCTAAATCGACATTTTTTTTTTCGAAACTTTATACGCGAATATCTCGGAAACTGTAAGAGATAGAACGTTTTAGTTTGAACGAGAGTGTTCCCAGTGAAAATCTGTATAAGGTGGACCTATTAAATCCTGCTAAATCGACATTTTTTTTTTGGAGACCTTAAACACGAATATCTCGGAAACGGTAAGAGATAGAACGTTTTTCTTTGAACGAAAGTGTTCCCAGTGTCTGTATAAGATAGACCTATTAAATCCTGTTAAATCGACATTTTTTTTTCGAAACTTTAAACGCGAATATCTCCGAAACGGTAAGAGATAAAACGTTTTTCTTTGAACGAGAGTGTTCCCAGTGAAAATCTGTATAAGATAGACCTCTTAAATCCTGCCAAGTCGACATTTTTTTTTCAAACTGCAAACGCGAATATCTCGGAAACGGTAAGAGATAGAACGTTTTTCTTTGAACGAGAGTGTTTCCAGTGAAAATCTATAAGATAGACCTATTAAATCCTGGTAAATCGACATTTCTTTTCGAAACTTTAAACGCGAATATAATAAATAAATATATTAAATCCTGCTAGATCGACATTTTTTTTCGAAACTTTAAACGCGAATATCTCGGAAACGGTAAGAGATAGAACGTTTTTCTTTGAACGAGAGTGTTCCCAGTGTCTGTATAAGATAGACCTATTAAATCCTGTTAAATCGACATTTTTTTTCGAAACTTTAAACGCGAATATCTCCGAAACGGTAAGAGATAAAACGTTTTTCTTTGAACGAGAGTGTTCCCAGTGAAAATCTGTAAGATAGACCTATTAAATCCTGTTAAATCGACATTTCTTTTCGAAACTTTAAACGCGAATAACTCGGAAACGGTAAGAGACAGAACGTTTTTCTTTGAACGAGAGTGTTTCCAGTGAAAATCTGTATAAGATAGACCTATTAAATCCTGCTAAATCGACATTTTTTTTCTAGACTTTAAACGCGAATATCTCGGAAACGGTAAGAGATAGAACGTTTTTCTTTGAACGAGAGTGTTCCCAGTGATAATCTGTATAAGAAAGACCGACTAAATACTGCTAAATCGACATTTTTTCTTAGAAACTTTAAACGCGAATATCTCGGAAACGGCAAGAGATAGAACGTTTTTCTTTGAACGAGAGTGTTCCCAGTGAAAATCTGTATAAGATAGATCTATTAAATCCTACTAAATAGAATTATTTTTGTCGAAACTGTAAACGCGAATATCTCGGAAACGGTAAGAGATAGAACGTTCTTCTTTGAACGAGAGTGATCCCAATGAAAATCTGTATAAGATAGACCTATTAAACCCTGCTAAATCGAATTTTTTTGTCGAAACTTTAAACGCGAATATCTGGGAAACAGTAAGAGATAGAACCTTTTTCTTTGAACGAGAGTGTTCCCAGTGAAAATCTGCATAAGATAAACCTATTAAATCCTGCTAAATCGACATTTTTTCATCGAAACTTTAAACGCGAATATCTCGGAAACGGTAAGAAATAGAGCGTTTTTCTTTGAACGACAGTGTTCCCAGTGAAAATCTGTATAAGATAGACCTATTAAATCCTGCTAATCGACATTTTTTTTTGAAACTTCAAACGCGAATATCTCGGAAACGGCAAGAGATAGAACGTTTTTCTTTCAACGACAGTGTTCCCCGTGAAAATCTGTATAAGATAGTCCTATTAAGTCCTGCTAAATCGACATTTTTCCCCGAAACTTTAAACGCGAATATCTCGGAAACGGTAAGAGATAGAACGTTTTTCTTTGAACGAGAGTGTTCCCAGTGAAAATCTGTATAAGATAGACCTATTAAATCCTGCTAAATCGACATTTTCTTTTCGAAACTTTAAACGCGAATATCTCGGAAACGGTAAGTTTTTCTTTGAACGCGAGTGTTCCCAGTGAAAATCTGTATAAGATAGACCTATTAAATCCTGCTAAATCGACATTTCGGAAACGGCAAGAGACAGAACGTTTTTCTTTGAAGGAGTGTGTTCCCATTGAAAATTTGTATAAGATAGACTTATTAAATCCTGCTAAATCGACATTTTTTCGAAACTTTAAACGCGATATCTCGGAAACGGTAAGAGATAAAACGTTTTTCTTTGAACGAGAGTGTTCCCAGTGAAAATCTGTATAAGATAGACCTCTTAAATCCTGCCAGTCGACATTTTTTTTTCAAACTGTAAACGCGAATATCTCGGAAACGGTAAGAGATAGAACGTTTTTCTTTGAACGAGAGTGTTTCCAGTGAAAATCTGTAAGATAGACCTATTAAATCCTGTTAAATCGACATTTCTTTTCGAAACTTTAAACGCGAATATCTCGGAAACGGTAAGAGACAGAACGTTTTTCTTTGAACGAGAGTGTTTCCAGTGAAAATCTGTATAAGATAGACCTATTAAATCCTGCTAAATCGACATTTTTTTCTAGACTTTAAACGCGAATATCTCGGAAACGGTAAGAGATAGAACGTTTTTCTTTGAACGAGAGTGTTCCCAGTGATAATCTGTATAAGAAAGACCGACTAAATACTGCTAAATCGACATTTTTTCTTAGAAACTTTAAACGCGAATATCTCGGAAACGGCAAGAGATTGAACGTTTTTCTTTGAACGAGAGTGTTCCCAGTGAAAATCTGTATAAGATAGACATATTAAATCCTACTAAATAGAATTATTTTTGTCGAAACTGTAAACGCGAATATCTCGGAAACGGTAAGAGATAGAACGTTCTTCTTTGAACGAGAGTGATCCCAATGAAAATCTGTATAAGATAGACCTATTAAACCCTGCTAAATCGAATTTTTTTTCGAAACTTTAAACGCGAATATCTGGGAAACAGTAAGAGATAGAACCTTTTTCTTTGAACGAGAGTGTTCCCAGTGAAAATCTGCATAAGATAAACCTATTAAATCCTGCTAAATCGACATTTTTTCATCGAAACTTTAAACGCGAATATCTCGGAAACGGTAAGAAATAGAGCGTTTTTCTTTGAACGAGAGTATTCCCAGTGAAAATCTGTATAAGACAGACCTATTAAATCCTGCTAATCGACATTTTTTTTGAAACTTCAAACGCGAATATCTCGGAAACGGCAAGAGATAGAACGTTTTTCTTTCAACGACAGTGTTCCCCGTGAAAACCTGTATAAGATAGTCCTATTAAGTCCTGCTAAATCGACATTTTTTCCCGAAACTTTAAACGCGAATATCTCGGAAACGGTAAGAGATAGAACGTTTTTCTTTGAACGAGAGTGTTCCCAGTGAAAATCTGTATAAGATAGACCTATTAAATCCTGCTAAATCGACATTTTCTTTTCGAAACTTTAAACGCGAATATCTCGAAACGGTAAGTTTTTCTTTGAACGCGAGTGTCCCCAGTGAAAATCTGTATAAGATAGACCTATCAGATCCTGCTAAATCGACTTTTGTTTCAAAATTTTAAAGGCGAATATCTCGGAAACGGTAAGAGATAGAACGTTTTACTTTGAACGAGAGTGTTCCCAGTGAAAATCTGTATAAGATAGACTTATTAAGTCATGCTAAATCGACATTTTTTTTCGAAATTTTAAACGCGAATATCTGGGAAACGGTAAGAGATAGAACCTTTTTCTTTGAACGAGAGTGTTCCCAGTGAAAATCTGTATAGGATAAACCTATTAAATCCTGCTAAATCGACATTTTTTCATCGAAATTTTAAACGCGAATATCTCGGAAACGGTAAGAAATAGAGCGTTTTTCTTTGAACGAGAGTGTTCCCAGTGAAAATCTGTATAAGATAGACCTATTAAATCCTGCTAATCGACATTTTTTTTTTGAAACTTCAAACGCGAATATCTCGGAAACGGCAAGAGATAGAACGTTTTTCTTTGAACGAGAGTGTTCCCGGTGTCTGTATAAGATAGACCTATTAAGTCCTGTTAAATCGACATTTTTTTTCGAAACTTTAAACGCGAATATCTCGGAAACGGTAAGAGATAGGACGTTTTTCTTTGAACGAGAGTGTTCCCAGTGAAAATCTGTATAAGGATAGACCTCTTAAATCCTGCTAAATCGACATTTTTTCATCGAAACTTTAAACGCGAATATCTCGGAAACGGTAAGAAATAGAGCGTTTTTCTTTGAACGAGAGTGTTCCCATTGAAAATCTGTATAAGATAGACCTATTAAATCCTGCTAATCGACATTTTTTTTTTGAAACTTCAAACGCGAATATGTCGGAAACGGCAAGAGATAGAACGTTTTTCTTTCAACGACAGTGTTCCCCGTGAAAATCTGTATAAGATAGACATACTAAATCCTGCTAAATCGACATTTTTTCTTCGAAACTTTAAACGCGAATATCTCGGAAACGGTAAGAGATAGAACGTTCGTCTTTGAACGAGAGTGTTCCCAGTGAAAATCTGTATAAGATAGTCCTATTAAGTCCTGCTAAATCGACATTTTTTGCGAAACATTAAACGCGAATATCTCGGAAACGGTAAGAGATAGAACGTTTTTCTTTGAACGAGAGTGTTCCCAGTGAAAATCTGTATAAGATTATATTAAATAAATACAAAATATATATATAAATATTAAATCCTGCTAAATCGACATTTTCTTTTCGAAACTTTAAACGCGAATATCTCGAAACGGTAAGTTTTTCTTTGAACGCGAGTGTCCCAAGTGAAAATCTGTATAAGACAGACCTATCAGATCCTGCTAAATCGACATTTTTTTTTTCGAAACTTTATACGCGAATATCTCGGAAACTGTAAGAGATAGAACGTTTTAGTTTGAACGAGAGTGTTCCCAGTGAAAATCTGTATAAGGTGGACCTATTAAATCCTGCTAAATCGACATTTTTTTTTGGAGACCTTAAACACGAATATCTCGGAAACGGTAAGAGATAGAACGTTTTTCTTTGAACGAAAGTGTTCCCAGTGTCTGTATAAGATAGACCTATTAAATCCTGTTAAATCGACATTTTTTTTCGAAACTTTAAGCGCGAATATCTCCGAAACGGTAAGAGATAAAACGTTTTTCTTTGAACGAGAGTGTTCCCAGTGAAAATCTGTATAAGATAGACCTCTTAAATCCTGCCAAGTCGACATTTTTTTTTCAAACTGCAAACGCGAATATCTCGGAAACGGTAAGAGATAGAACGTTTTTCTTTGAACGAGAGTGTTTCCAGTGAAAATCTATAAGATAGACCTATTAAATCCTGGTAAATCGACATTTCTTTTCGAAACTTTAAACGCGAATATAATAAATAAATATATTAAATCCTGCTAGATCGACATTTTTTTTCGAAACTTTAAACGCGAATATCTCGGAAACGGTAAGAGATAGAACGTTTTTCTTTGAACGAGAGTGTTCCCAGTGTCTGTATAAGATAGACCTATTAAATCCTGTTAAATCGACATTTTTTTTCGAAACTTTAAACGCGAATATCTCCGAAACGGTAAGAGATAAAACGTTTTTCTTTGAACGAGAGTGTTCCCAGTGAAAATCTGTAAGATAGACCTATTAAATCCTGTTAAATCGACATTTCTTTTCGAAACTTTAAACGCGAATAACTCGGAAACGGTAAGAGACAGAACGTTTTTCTTTGAACGAGAGTGTTTCCAGTGAAAATCTGTATAAGATAGACCTATTAAATCCTGCTAAATCGACATTTTTTTTCTAGACTTTAAACGCGAATATCTCGGAAACGGTAAGAGATAGAACGTTTTTCTTTGAACGAGAGTGTTCCCAGTGATAATCTGTATAAGAAAGACCGACTAAATACTGCTAAATCGACATTTTTTCTTAGAAACTTTAAACGCGAATATCTCGGAAACGGCAAGAGATAGAACGTTTTTCTTTGAACGAGAGTGTTCCCAGTGAAAATCTGTATAAGATAGATCTATTAAATCCTACTAAATAGAATTATTTTTGTCGAAACTGTAAACGCGAATATCTCGGAAACGGTAAGAGATAGAACGTTCTTCTTTGAACGAGAGTGATCCCAATGAAAATCTGTATAAGATAGACCTATTAAACCCTGCTAAATCGAATTTTTTTTGTCGAAACTTTAAACGCGAATATCTGGGAAACAGTAAGAGATAGAACCTTTTTCTTTGAACGAGAGTGTTCCCAGTGAAAATCTGCATAAGATAAACCTATTAAATCCTGCTAAATCGACATTTTTTCATCGAAACTTTAAACGCGAATATCTCGGAAACGGTAAGAAATAGAGCGTTTTTCTTTGAACGACAGTGTTCCCAGTGAAAATCTGTATAAGATAGACCTATTAAATCCTGCTAATCGACATTTTTTTTTGAAACTTCAAACGCGAATATCTCGGAAACGGCAAGAGATAGAACGTTTTTCTTTCAACGACAGTGTTCCCCGTGAAAATCTGTATAAGATAGTCCTATTAAGTCCTGCTAAATCGACATTTTTCCCCGAAACTTTAAACGCGAATATCTCGGAAACGGTAAGAGATAGAACGTTTTTCTTTGAACGAGAGTGTTCCCAGTGAAAATCTGTATAAGATAGACCTATTAAATCCTGCTAAATCGACATTTTCTTTTCGAAACTTTAAACGCGAATATCTCGGAAACGGTAAGTTTTTCTTTGAACGCGAGTGTTCCCAGTGAAAATCTGTATAAGATAGACCTATTAAATCCTGCTAAATCGACATTTCGGAAACGGCAAGAGACAGAACGTTTTTCTTTGAAGGAGTGTGTTCCCATTGAAAATTTGTATAAGATAGACTTATTAAATCCTGCTAAATCGACATTTTTTCGAAACTTTAAACGCGATATCTCGGAAACGGTAAGAGATAAAACGTTTTTCTTTGAACGAGAGTGTTCCCAGTGAAAATCTGTATAAGATAGACCTCTTAAATCCTGCCAGTCGACATTTTTTTTTCAAACTGTAAACGCGAATATCTCGGAAACGGTAAGAGATAGAACGTTTTTCTTTGAACGAGAGTGTTTCCAGTGAAAATCTGTAAGATAGACCTATTAAATCCTGTTAAATCGACATTTCTTTTCGAAACTTTAAACGCGAATATCTCGGAAACGGTAAGAGACAGAACGTTTTTCTTTGAACGAGAGTGTTTCCAGTGAAAATCTGTATAAGATAGACCTATTAAATCCTGCTAAATCGACATTTTTTTCTAGACTTTAAACGCGAATATCTCGGAAACGGTAAGAGATAGAACGTTTTTCTTTGAACGAGAGTGTTCCCAGTGATAATCTGTATAAGAAAGACCGACTAAATACTGCTAAATCGACATTTTTTCTTAGAAACTTTAAACGCGAATATCTCGGAAACGGCAAGAGATTGAACGTTTTTCTTTGAACGAGAGTGTTCCCAGTGAAAATCTGTATAAGATAGACCTATTAAATCCTGCTAAATCGACATTTTCTTTTCGAAACTTTAAACGCGAATATCTCGGAAACGGTAAGTTTTTCTTTGAACGCGAGTGTTCCCAGTGAAAATCTGTATAAGATAGACCTATTAAATCCTGCTAAATCGACATTTCGGAAACGTCAAGAGACAGAACGTTTTTCTTTGAAGGAGTGTGTTCCCATTGAAAATTTGTATAAGATAGACTTATTAAATCCTGCTAAATCGACATTTTTTCGAAACTTTAAACGCGATATCTCGGAAACGGTAAGAGATAGAACGTTTTTCTTTGAACGAGAGTATTCCCAGTGTAAATCTGTATAAGACAGACCTATTAAATCCTGCTAATCGACATTTTTTTTGAAACTTCAAACGCGAATATCTCGGAAACGGCAAGAGATAGAACGTTTTTCTTTCAACGACAGTGTTCCCCGTGAAAACCTGTATAAGATAGTCCTATTAAGTCCTGCTAAATCGACATTTTTTCCCGAAACTTTAAACGCGAATATCTCGGAAACGGTAAGAGATAGAACGTTTTTCTTTGAACGAGAGTGTTCCCAGTGAAAATCTGTATAAGATAGACCTATTAAATCCTGCTAAATCGACATTTTCTTTTCGAAACTTTAAACGCGAATATCTCGGAAACGGTAAGTTTTTCTTTGAACGCGAGTGTTCCCAGTGAAAATCTGTATAAGATAGACCTATTAAATCCTGCTAAATCGACATTTCGGAAACGGCAAGAGATAGAACGTTTTTCTTTGAAGGAGTGTGTTCCCATTGAAAATTTGTATAAGATAGACTTATTAAATCCTGCTAAATCGACATTTTTTCGAAACTTTAAACGCGATATCTTGGAAACGGTAAGAGATAGAACGTTTTTCTTTGAACGAGAGTGTTCCCAGTGAAAGTCTGTATAAGATAGACCCATTAAATCCTGCTAAATCGACATTTCTTTTCAAACTTTAAACGCGAATATCTGGGAAACTGTAAGAGACAGAACGTTTTTCTTTGAACGGGAGTGTTCCCATTGAAAATCTGTATAAGATAGACCCATTAAATCCTGCTAAATCGACATTTTCTTTTCGAAACTTTAAACGCGAATATCTCGGAAACGGTAAGTTTTTCTTTGAACGCGAGTGTTCCCAGTGAAAATCTGTATAAGATAAACCTATTAAATCCTGCTAAATCGACATTTTTCATCGAAACTTTAAACGCGAATATCTCGGAAACGGTAAGAAATAGAGCGTTTTTCTTTGAACGAGAGTGTTCCCAGTGAAAATCTGTATAAGATAGACCTATTAAATCCTGCTAATCGACATTTTTTTTTGAAACTTCAAACGCGAATATCTCGGAAACGGCAAGAGATAGAACGTTTTTCTTTCAACGACAGTGTTCCCCGTGAAAATCTGTATAAGATAGTCCTATTAAGTCCTGCTAAATCGACATTTTTTCCCGAAACTTTAAACGCGAATATCTCGGAAACGGTAAGAGATAGAACGTTTTTCTTTGAACGAGAGTGTTCCCAGTGAAAATCTGTATAAGATAGACCTATTAAATCCTGCTAAATCGACATTTTCTTTTCGAAACTTTAAACGCGAATATCTCGGAAACGGTAAGTTTTTCTTTGAACGCGAGTGTTCCCAGTGAAAATCTGTATAAGATAGACCTATTAAATCCTGCTAAATCGACATTTCGGAAACGTCAAGAGACAGAACGTTTTTCTTTGAAGGAGTGTGTTCCCATTGAAAATTTGTATAAGATAGACTTATTAAATCCTGCTAAATCGACATTTTTTCGAAACTTTAAACGCGATATCTCGAAAACGGTAAGAGATAGAACGTTTTTCTTTGAACGAGAGTGTTCCCAGTGAAAGTCTGTATAAGATAGACCTATTAAATCCTGCTAAATCGACTTTTTTTGAAACTTTAAACGCGAATACATCGGAAACGGTAAGAGACAGAACGTTTTTCTTTGAACGAGAGTGTTCCCAGTGAAAATCTGTATAAGATAGACCCATTAAATCCTGCTAAATCGACATTTCTTTTCAAACTTTAAACGCGAATATCTGGGAAACTAAGAGATAGAACGTTTTGCTTTGAACGGGAGTTTTCCCATTGAAAATCTGTATAAGATACACCTATTAAATCCTACTAATTCGACATTTTTTTTCGAAACATTAAACGCGAATATTTCGGAAACGTTAAGAGACAGAACGTTTTTCTTTGAACGAGAGTGTTCCCAGTGAAAATCTGTATAAGATAGACCCATTAAATCCTGCTAAATCGACATTTCTTTTCGAAACTTTAAAAGCCAATATCTCGGAAACGGTAAGAGATAGAACGTTTTTCTTTGAACGGGAGTGTTCCCATTGAAAATCTGTATAAGATAGACCTATTAAATCCTGCTAAATCGACATTTTTTTCGAGACTTTAAACGCGAATATCTCGGAAACGGTAAGAGATAGAACGTTTTTCTTTGAACGAGTGTTCCCAGTGTCTGTATAAGATAGACCTATTAAATCCTGTTAAATCGACATTTTTTTTTTCGAAACTTTATACGCGAATATCTCGGAAACGGTAAGAGATAGATGATTTTTCTTTGAAAGAGAGTGTTCCCAGTGAAAATCTGTATATAAGAAAGAACTATTAAATCCTGCTAAATCGACATTTTTGCTTAGAACTTCAAACGCGAATATCTCGGAAACGGTAAGAGATAGAACGTTTTTCATAGAACGAGAGTGTTCCCAGTGAAAATCTGTATAAGATGGACCAATCAGATCCTGCTAAATCGACATTTTTTTTCGAAATTTTAAACGCGAATATCTCGGAAACTGTAAGAGATAGAACGTTTTAGTTTGAACGAGAGTGTTTCCAGTGAAAATCTGTATAAGATAGACCTAATAAATCCTGCTAAATCGACATTTTTTTTCCGAAATTTTAAACGCGAATATCTCGGAAACGGTAAGTGATAGAACGTTTTTCATAGAACGAGAGTCTTCCCAGTGAAAATCTGTATAAGATAGACCTATCAGATCCTGCTAAATCGACATTTTTTTTCGAAACTTTCAACGCGAATATTTCGGAAACGGTAAGAGACAGAACGTTTTTCTTTGAACGAGAGTGTTCCCGGTGAAAATCTGTATATAAGAAAGACCTACTAAATCCTGCTAAATCGACATTTTTGCTTAGAAACTTCAAACGCGAATATCTCGGAAACGGTAAGAGATAGAACGTTTTTCATAGAACGAGAGTGTTCCCAGTGAAAATCTGTAGAAATTAGACCTATCAGATCCTGCTAAATCGACTTTTTTTTTCGAAATTTTATAACGCGAATATCTCGGAAACGGTAAGAGATAGAACGTTTTAGTTTGAACGAGAGTGTTCCCAGTGAAAATCTGTATAAGATAGACCTATTAAATCCTGCTAAATCGACATTTTTTTTCGAAATTTTAAACGCGAATATCTCGGAAACGGTAAGAGATAGAACGTGATTCTTTGAACGAGAGTGTTCCCAGTGAAAATCTGTATAAGATAGACCTATTAAATCCTGCTAATTCGACATTTTTTTTCGAAACTTTAAACGCGAATATCTTGGAAACGGTAAGAGATAGAACGTTTTTCTTTGAACGAGAGTGTTCCCCGTGAAAATCTGTATAAGATAGACCTATTAAGTACTGCTAAATCGGCATTTTTTTTCGAAACTTTAAACGCGAATATCTCGGAAACGGTAAGAGATAGAACGCTTTTCTTTGAACGAGATTGTACCCAGTGAAAATCTGTATAAGATAGACCTATTAAATACTGCTAAATCGGCATTTTTTTTCGAAACTTTAAACGCGAATATCTTGGAAACGGTAAGGAATAGAACGTTTTTCTTTGAACGTGAGTGTTCCCCGTGAAAATCTGTATAAGATAGACCTATCAGATCCTGCTAAATCGACATTTTTTTCGAAATTTTAAATGCGAATATCTCGGAAACGGTAAGAGATAGAACGCTTTTCTTTGAAAGAGAGTGTTCCCAGTGAAAATCTGTATAAGATAGACCTATTAAATCCTACTAAATCGACATTTTTTTCTAAACTTTAAACGCGAATATCTCGGGAACGGTAAGAGATAGAACGTTTTTCTTAGAACGAGAGTGTTATCAGTGAAAATCTGTATAAGATAGACCTATCACTTCCTGCTAAATCGACATTTTTTCGAAATTTTAAATGCGAATATCTCGGAAACGGTAAGAGATAGAACGTTTTACTTTGAACGAGAGTGTTCCCAGTGAAATTCTGTATACGATAGACCTATTAAATCCTGCTAAATCGACATTTTTTTTCGAAACTTTAAACGGGAATATCTAGGACACGGTAAGAGATAGAACGTTTTTCTTTGAACGAGAGTGTTCCCAGTGAAAATCTGTATAAGATAGACTTATTAAGTCATGCTAAATCGACATTTTTTTTCGAAATTTTAAACGCGAATATCTGGGAAACGGTAAGAGATAGAACCTTTTTCTTTGAACGAGAGTGTTCCCAGTGAAAATCTGTATAGGATAAACCTATTAAATCCTGCTAAATCGACATTTTTTCATCGAAATTTTAAACGCGAATATCTCGGAAACGGTAAGAAATAGAGCGTTTTTCTTTGAACGAGAGTGTTCCCAGTGAAAATCTGTATAAGATAGACCTATTAAATCCTGCTAATCGACATTTTTTTTTTGAAACTTCAAACGCGAATATCTCGGAAACGGCAAGAGATAGAACGTTTTTCTTTGAACGAGAGTGTTCCCGGTGTCTGTATAAGATAGACCTATTAAGTCCTGTTAAATCGACATTTTTTTTCGAAACTTTAAACGCGAATATCTCGGAAACGGTAAGAGATAGGACGTTTTTCTTTGAACGAGAGTGTTCCCAGTGAAAATCTGTATAAGGATAGACCTCTTAAATCCTGCTAAATCGACATTTTTTCATCGAAACTTTAAACGCGAATATCTCGGAAACGGTAAGAAATAGAGCGTTTTTCTTTGAACGAGAGTGTTCCCATTGAAAATCTGTATAAGATAGACCTATTAAATCCTGCTAATCGACATTTTTTTTTTGAAACTTCAAACGCGAATATGTCGGAAACGGCAAGAGATAGAACGTTTTTCTTTCAACGACAGTGTTCCCCGTGAAAATCTGTATAAGATAGACATACTAAATCCTGCTAAATCGACATTTTTTCTTCGAAACTTTAAACGCGAATATCTCGGAAACGGTAAGAGATAGAACGTTCGTCTTTGAACGAGAGTGTTCCCAGTGAAAATCTGTATAAGATAGTCCTATTAAGTCCTGCTAAATCGACATTTTTTGCGAAACATTAAACGCGAATATCTCGGAAACGGTAAGAGATAGAACGTTTTTCTTTGAACGAGAGTGTTCCCAGTGAAAATCTGTATAAGATTATATTAAATAAATACAAAATATATATATAAATATTAAATCCTGCTAAATCGACATTTTCTTTTCGAAACTTTAAACGCGAATATCTCGAAACGGTAAGTTTTTCTTTGAACGCGAGTGTCCCCAGTGAAAATCTGTATAAGATAGACCTATCAGATCCTGCTAAATCGACATTTTTTTTTTCGAAACTTTATACGCGAATATCTCGGAAACTGTAAGAGATAGAACGTTTTAGTTTGAACGAGAGTGTTCCCAGTGAAAATCTGTATAAGGTGGACCTATTAAATCCTGCTAAATCGACATTTTTTTTTTGGAGACCTTAAACACGAATATCTCGGAAACGGTAAGAGATAGAACGTTTTTCTTTGAACGAAAGTGTTCCCAGTGTCTGTATAAGATAGACCTATTAAATCCTGTTAAATCGACATTTTTTTTTCGAAACTTTAAACGCGAATATCTCCGAAACGGTAAGAGATAAAACGTTTTTCTTTGAACGAGAGTGTTCCCAGTGAAAATCTGTATAAGATAGACCTCTTAAATCCTGCCAAGTCGACATTTTTTTTTCAAACTGCAAACGCGAATATCTCGGAAACGGTAAGAGATAGAACGTTTTTCTTTGAACGAGAGTGTTTCCAGTGAAAATCTATAAGATAGACCTATTAAATCCTGGTAAATCGACATTTCTTTTCGAAACTTTAAACGCGAATATAATAAATAAATATATTAAATCCTGCTAGATCGACATTTTTTTTCGAAACTTTAAACGCGAATATCTCGGAAACGGTAAGAGATAGAACGTTTTTCTTTGAACGAGAGTGTTCCCAGTGTCTGTATAAGATAGACCTATTAAATCCTGTTAAATCGACATTTTTTTTCGAAACTTTAAACGCGAATATCTCCGAAACGGTAAGAGATAAAACGTTTTTCTTTGAACGAGAGTGTTCCCAGTGAAAATCTGTAAGATAGACCTATTAAATCCTGTTAAATCGACATTTCTTTTCGAAACTTTAAACGCGAATAACTCGGAAACGGTAAGAGACAGAACGTTTTTCTTTGAACGAGAGTGTTTCCAGTGAAAATCTGTATAAGATAGACCTATTAAATCCTGCTAAATCGACATTTTTTTTCTAGACTTTAAACGCGAATATCTCGGAAACGGTAAGAGATAGAACGTTTTTCTTTGAACGAGAGTGTTCCCAGTGATAATCTGTATAAGAAAGACCGACTAAATACTGCTAAATCGACATTTTTTCTTAGAAACTTTAAACGCGAATATCTCGGAAACGGCAAGAGATAGAACGTTTTTCTTTGAACGAGAGTGTTCCCAGTGAAAATCTGTATAAGATAGATCTATTAAATCCTACTAAATAGAATTATTTTTGTCGAAACTGTAAACGCGAATATCTCGGAAACGGTAAGAGATAGAACGTTCTTCTTTGAACGAGAGTGATCCCAATGAAAATCTGTATAAGATAGACCTATTAAACCCTGCTAAATCGAATTTTTTTGTCGAAACTTTAAACGCGAATATCTGGGAAACAGTAAGAGATAGAACCTTTTTCTTTGAACGAGAGTGTTCCCAGTGAAAATCTGCATAAGATAAACCTATTAAATCCTGCTAAATCGACATTTTTTCATCGAAACTTTAAACGCGAATATCTCGGAAACGGTAAGAAATAGAGCGTTTTTCTTTGAACGACAGTGTTCCCAGTGAAAATCTGTATAAGATAGACCTATTAAATCCTGCTAATCGACATTTTTTTTTGAAACTTCAAACGCGAATATCTCGGAAACGGCAAGAGATAGAACGTTTTTCTTTCAACGACAGTGTTCCCCGTGAAAATCTGTATAAGATAGTCCTATTAAGTCCTGCTAAATCGACATTTTTCCCCGAAACTTTAAACGCGAATATCTCGGAAACGGTAAGAGATAGAACGTTTTTCTTTGAACGAGAGTGTTCCCAGTGAAAATCTGTATAAGATAGACCTATTAAATCCTGCTAAATCGACATTTTCTTTTCGAAACTTTAAACGCGAATATCTCGGAAACGGTAAGTTTTTCTTTGAACGCGAGTGTTCCCAGTGAAAATCTGTATAAGATAGACCTATTAAATCCTGCTAAATCGACATTTCGGAAACGGCAAGAGACAGAACGTTTTTCTTTGAAGGAGTGTGTTCCCATTGAAAATTTGTATAAGATAGACTTATTAAATCCTGCTAAATCGACATTTTTTCGAAACTTTAAACGCGATATCTCGGAAACGGTAAGAGATAAAACGTTTTTCTTTGAACGAGAGTGTTCCCAGTGAAAATCTGTATAAGATAGACCTCTTAAATCCTGCCAGTCGACATTTTTTTTTCAAACTGTAAACGCGAATATCTCGGAAACGGTAAGAGATAGAACGTTTTTCTTTGAACGAGAGTGTTTCCAGTGAAAATCTGTAAGATAGACCTATTAAATCCTGTTAAATCGACATTTCTTTTCGAAACTTTAAACGCGAATATCTCGGAAACGGTAAGAGACAGAACGTTTTTCTTTGAACGAGAGTGTTTCCAGTGAAAATCTGTATAAGATAGACCTATTAAATCCTGCTAAATCGACATTTTTTTCTAGACTTTAAACGCGAATATCTCGGAAACGGTAAGAGATAGAACGTTTTTCTTTGAACGAGAGTGTTCCCAGTGATAATCTGTATAAGAAAGACCGACTAAATACTGCTAAATCCACATTTTTTCTTAGAAACTTTAAACGCGAATATCTCGGAAACGGCAAGAGATTGAACGTTTTTCTTTGAACGAGAGTGTTCCCAGTGAAAATCTGTATAAGATAGACATATTAAATCCTACTAAATAGAATTATTTTTGTCGAAACTGTAAACGCGAATATCTCGGAAACGGTAAGAGATAGAACGTTCTTCTTTGAACGAGAGTGATCCCAATGAAAATCTGTATAAGATAGACCTATTAAACCCTGCTAAATCGAATTTTTTTTCGAAACTTTAAACGCGAATATCTGGGAAACAGTAAGAGATAGAACCTTTTTCTTTGAACGAGAGTGTTCCCAGTGAAAATCTGCATAAGATAAACCTATTAAATCCTGCTAAATCGACATTTTTTCATCGAAACTTTAAACGCGAATATCTCGGAAACGGTAAGAAATAGAGCGTTTTTCTTTGAACGAGAGTATTCCCAGTGAAAATCTGTATAAGACAGACCTATTAAATCCTGCTAATCGACATTTTTTTTGAAACTTCAAACGCGAATATCTCGGAAACGGCAAGAGATAGAACGTTTTTCTTTCAACGACAGTGTTCCCCGTGAAAACCTGTATAAGATAGTCCTATTAAGTCCTGCTAAATCGACATTTTTTCCCGAAACTTTAAACGCGAATATCTCGGAAACGGTAAGAGATAGAACGTTTTTCTTTGAACGAGAGTGTTCCCAGTGAAAATCTGTATAAGATAGACCTATTAAATCCTGCTAAATCGACATTTTCTTTTCGAAACTTTAAACGCGAATATCTCGAAACGGTAAGTTTTTCTTTGAACGCGAGTGTCCCCAGTGAAAATCTGTATAAGATAGACCTATCAGATCCTGCTAAATCGACTTTTGTTTCAAAATTTTAAAGGCGAATATCTCGGAAACGGTAAGAGATAGAACGTTTTACTTTGAACGAGAGTGTTCCCAGTGAAAATCTGTATAAGATAGACTTATTAAGTCATGCTAAATCGACATTTTTTTTCGAAATTTTAAACGCGAATATCTGGGAAACGGTAAGAGATAGAACCTTTTTCTTTGAACGAGAGTGTTCCCAGTGAAAATCTGTATAGGATAAACCTATTAAATCCTGCTAAATCGACATTTTTTCATCGAAATTTTAAACGCGAATATCTCGGAAACGGTAAGAAATAGAGCGTTTTTCTTTGAACGAGAGTGTTCCCAGTGAAAATCTGTATAAGATAGACCTATTAAATCCTGCTAATCGACATTTTTTTTTTGAAACTTCAAACGCGAATATCTCGGAAACGGCAAGAGATAGAACGTTTTTCTTTGAACGAGAGTGTTCCCGGTGTCTGTATAAGATAGACCTATTAAGTCCTGTTAAATCGACATTTTTTTTCGAAACTTTAAACGCGAATATCTCGGAAACGGTAAGAGATAGGACGTTTTTCTTTGAACGAGAGTGTTCCCAGTGAAAATCTGTATAAGGATAGACCTCTTAAATCCTGCTAAATCGACATTTTTTCATCGAAACTTTAAACGCGAATATCTCGGAAACGGTAAGAAATAGAGCGTTTTTCTTTGAACGAGAGTGTTCCCATTGAAAATCTGTATAAGATAGACCTATTAAATCCTGCTAATCGACATTTTTTTTTTGAAACTTCAAACGCGAATATGCCGGAAACGGCAAGAGATAGAACGTTTTTCTTTCAACGACAGTGTTCCCCGTGAAAATCTGTATAAGATAGACATACTAAATCCTGCTAAATCGACATTTTTTCTTCGAAACTTTAAACGCGAATATCTCGGAAACGGTAAGAGATAGAACGTTCGTCTTTGAACGAGAGTGTTCCCAGTGAAAATCTGTATAAGATAGTCCTATTAAGTCCTGCTAAATCGACATTTTTTGCGAAACATTAAACGCGAATATCTCGGAAACGGTAAGAGATAGAACGTTTTTCTTTGAACGAGAGTGTTCCCAGTGAAAATCTGTATAAGATTATATTAAATAAATACAAAATATATATATAAATATTAAATCCTGCTAAATCGACATTTTCTTTTCGAAACTTTAAACGCGAATATCTCGAAACGGTAAGTTTTTCTTTGAACGCGAGTGTCCCCAGTGAAAATCTGTATAAGACAGACCTATCAGATCCTGCTAAATCGACATTTTTTTTTTCGAAACTTTATACGCGAATATCTCGGAAACTGTAAGAGATAGAACGTTTTAGTTTGAACGAGAGTGTTCCCAGTGAAAATCTGTATAAGGTGGACCTATTAAATCCTGCTAAATCGACATTTTTTTTTGGAGACCTTAAACACGAATATCTCGGAAACGGTAAGAGATAGAACGTTTTTCTTTGAACGAAAGGGTTCCCAGTGTCTGTATAAGATAGACCTATTAAATCCTGTTAAATCGACATTTTTTTTCGAAACTTTAAGCGCGAATATCTCCGAAACGGTAAGAGATAAAACGTTTTTCTTTGAACGAGAGTGTTCCCAGTGAAAATCTGTATAAGATAGACCTCTTAAATCCTGCCAAGTCGACATTTTTTTTTCAAACTGCAAACGCGAATATCTCGGAAACGGTAAGAGATAGAACGTTTTTCTTTGAACGAGAGTGTTTCCAGTGAAAATCTATAAGATAGACCTATTAAATCCTGGTAAATCGACATTTCTTTTCGAAACTTTAAACGCGAATATAATAAATAAATATATTAAATCCTGCTAGATCGACATTTTTTTTCGAAACTTTAAACGCGAATATCTCGGAAACGGTAAGAGATAGAACGTTTTTCTTTGAACGAGAGTGTTCCCAGTGTCTGTATAAGATAGACCTATTAAATCCTGTTAAATCGACATTTTTTTTCGAAACTTTAAACGCGAATATCTCCGAAACGGTAAGAGATAAAACGTTTTTCTTTGAACGAGAGTGTTCCCAGTGAAAATCTGTAAGATAGACCTATTAAATCCTGTTAAATCGACATTTCTTTTCGAAACTTTAAACGCGAATAACTCGGAAACGGTAAGAGACAGAACGTTTTTCTTTGAACGAGAGTGTTTCCAGTGAAAATCTGTATAAGATAGACCTATTAAATCCTGCTAAATCGACATTTTTTTTCTAGACTTTAAACGCGAATATCTCGGAAACGGTAAGAGATAGAACGTTTTTCTTTGAACGAGAGTGTTCCCAGTGATAATCTGTATAAGAAAGACCGACTAAATACTGCTAAATCGACATTTTTTCTTAGAAACTTTAAACGCGAATATCTCGGAAACGGCAAGAGATAGAACGTTTTTCTTTGAACGAGAGTGTTCCCAGTGAAAATCTGTATAAGATAGATCTATTAAATCCTACTAAATAGAATTATTTTTGTCGAAACTGTAAACGCGAATATCTCGGAAACGGTAAGAGATAGAACGTTCTTCTTTGAACGAGAGTGATCCCAATGAAAATCTGTATAAGATAGACCTATTAAACCCTGCTAAATCGAATTTTTTTTGTCGAAACTTTAAACGCGAATATCTGGGAAACAGTAAGAGATAGAACCTTTTTCTTTGAACGAGAGTGTTCCCAGTGAAAATCTGCATAAGATAAACCTATTAAATCCTGCTAAATCGACATTTTTTCATCGAAACTTTAAACGCGAATATCTCGGAAACGGTAAGAAATAGAGCGTTTTTCTTTGAACGACAGTGTTCCCAGTGAAAATCTGTATAAGATAGACCTATTAAATCCTGCTAATCGACATTTTTTTTTGAAACTTCAAACGCGAATATCTCGGAAACGGCAAGAGATAGAACGTTTTTCTTTCAACGACAGTGTTCCCCGTGAAAATCTGTATAAGATAGTCCTATTAAGTCCTGCTAAATCGACATTTTTCCCCGAAACTTTAAACGCGAATATCTCGGAAACGGTAAGAGATAGAACGTTTTTCTTTGAACGAGAGTGTTCCCAGTGAAAATCTGTATAAGATAGACCTATTAAATCCTGCTAAATCGACATTTTCTTTTCGAAACTTTAAACGCGAATATCTCGGAAACGGTAAGTTTTTCTTTGAACGCGAGTGTTCCCAGTGAAAATCTGTATAAGATAGACCTATTAAATCCTGCTAAATCGACATTTCGGAAACGGCAAGAGACAGAACGTTTTTCTTTGAAGGAGTGTGTTCCCATTGAAAATTTGTATAAGATAGACTTATTAAATCCTGCTAAATCGACATTTTTTCGAAACTTTAAACGCGATATCTCGGAAACGGTAAGAGATAAAACGTTTTTCTTTGAACGAGAGTGTTCCCAGTGAAAATCTGTATAAGATAGACCTCTTAAATCCTGCCAGTCGACATTTTTTTTTCAAACTGTAAACGCGAATATCTCGGAAACGGTAAGAGATAGAACGTTTTTCTTTGAACGAGAGTGTTTCCAGTGAAAATCTGTAAGATAGACCTATTAAATCCTGTTAAATCGACATTTCTTTTCGAAACTTTAAACGCGAATATCTCGGAAACGGTAAGAGACAGAACGTTTTTCTTTGAACGAGAGTGTTTCCAGTGAAAATCTGTATAAGATAGACCTATTAAATCCTGCTAAATCGACATTTTTTTCTAGACTTTAAACGCGAATATCTCGGAAACGGTAAGAGATAGAACGTTTTTCTTTGAACGAGAGTGTTCCCAGTGATAATCTGTATAAGAAAGACCGACTAAATACTGCTAAATCGACATTTTTTCTTAGAAACTTTAAACGCGAATATCTCGGAAACGGCAAGAGATTGAACGTTTTTCTTTGAACGAGAGTGTTCCCAGTGAAAATCTGTATAAGATAGACATATTAAATCCTACTAAATAGAATTATTTTTGTCGAAACTGTAAACGCGAATATCTCGGAAACGGTAAGAGATAGAACGTTCTTCTTTGAACGAGAGTGATCCCAATGAAAATCTGTATAAGATAGACCTATTAAACCCTGCTAAATCGAATTTTTTTTTCGAAACTTTAAACGCGAATATCTGGGAAACAGTAAGAGATAGAACCTTTTTCTTTGAACGAGAGTGTTCCCAGTGAAAATCTGCATAAGATAAACCTATTAAATCCTGCTAAATCGACATTTTTTCATCGAAACTTTAAACGCGAATATCTCGGAAACGGTAAGAAATAGAGCGTTTTTCTTTGAACGAGAGTATTCCCAGTGAAAATCTGTATAAGACAGACCTATTAAATCCTGCTAATCGACATTTTTTTTGAAACTTCAAACGCGAATATCTCGGAAACGGCAAGAGATAGAACGTTTTTCTTTCAACGACAGTGTTCCCCGTGAAAACCTGTATAAGATAGTCCTATTAAGTCCTGCTAAATCGACATTTTTTCCCGAAACTTTAAACGCGAATATCTCGGAAACGGTAAGAGATAGAACGTTTTTCTTTGAACGAGAGTGTTCCCAGTGAAAATCTGTATAAGATAGACCTATTAAATCCTGCTAAATCGACATTTTCTTTTCGAAACTTTAAACGCGAATATCTCGGAAACGGTAAGTTTTTCTTTGAACGCGAGTGTTCCCAGTGAAAATCTGTATAAGATAGACCTATTAAATCCTGCTAAATCGACATTTCGGAAACGGCAAGAGATAGAACGTTTTTCTTTGAAGGAGTGTGTTCCCATTGAAAATTTGTATAAGATAGACTTATTAAATCCTGCTAAATCGACATTTTTTCGAAACTTTAAACGCGATATCTTGGAAACGGTAAGAGATAGAACGTTTTTCTTTGAACGAGAGTGTTCCCAGTGAAAGTCTGTATAAGATAGACCCATTAAATCCTGCTAAATCGACATTTCTTTTCAAACTTTAAACGCGAATATCTGGGAAACTGTAAGAGACAGAACGTTTTTCTTTGAACGGGAGTGTTCCCATTGAAAATCTGTATAAGATAGACCCATTAAATCCTGCTAAATCGACATTTTCTTTTCGAAACTTTAAACGCGAATATCTCGGAAACGGTAAGTTTTTCTTTGAACGCGAGTGTTCCCAGTGAAAATCTGTATAAGATAAACCTATTAAATCCTGCTAAATCGACATTTTTCATCGAAACTTTAAACGCGAATATCTCGGAAACGGTAAGAAATAGAGCGTTTTTCTTTGAACGAGAGTGTTCCCAGTGAAAATCTGTATAAGATAGACCTATTAAATCCTGCTAATCGACATTTTTTTTTGAAACTTCAAACGCGAATATCTCGAAAACGGCAAGAGATAGAACGTTTTTCTTTCAACGACAGTGTTCCCCGTGAAAATCTGTATAAGATAGTCCTATTAAGTCCTGCTAAATCGACATTTTTTCCCGAAACTTTAAACGCGAATATCTCGGAAACGGTAAGAGATAGAACGTTTTTCTTTGAACGAGAGTGTTCCCAGTGAAAATCTGTATAAGATAGACCTATTAAATCCTGCTAAATCGACATTTTCTTTTCGAAACTTTAAACGCGAATATCTCGGAAACGGTAAGTTTTTCTTTGAACGCGAGTGTTCCCAGTGAAAATCTGTATAAGATAGACCTATTAAATCCTGCTAAATCGACATTTCGGAAACGTCAAGAGACAGAACGTTTTTCTTTGAAGGAGTGTGTTCCCATTGAAAATTTGTATAAGATAGACTTATTAAATCCTGCTAAATCGACATTTTTTCGAAACTTTAAACGCGATATCTCGGAAACGGTAAGAGATAGAACGTTTTTCTTTGAACGAGAGTATTCCCAGTGTAAATCTGTATAAGACAGACCTATTAAATCCTGCTAATCGACATTTTTTTTGAAACTTCAAACGCGAATATCTCGGAAACGGCAAGAGATAGAACGTTTTTCTTTCAACGACAGTGTTCCCCGTGAAAACCTGTATAAGATAGTCCTATTAAGTCCTGCTAAATCGACATTTTTTCCCGAAACTTTAAACGCGAATATCTCGGAAACGGTAAGAGATAGAACGTTTTTCTTTGAACGAGAGTGTTCCCAGTGAAAATCTGTATAAGATAGACCTATTAAATCCTGCTAAATCGACATTTTCTTTTCGAAACTTTAAACGCGAATATCTCGGAAACGGTAAGTTTTTCTTTGAACGCGAGTGTTCCCAGTGAAAATCTGTATAAGATAGACCTATTAAATCCTGCTAAATCGACATTTCGGAAACGGCAAGAGATAGAACGTTTTTCTTTGAAGGAGTGTGTTCCCATTGAAAATTTGTATAAGATAGACTTATTAAATCCTGCTAAATCGACATTTTTTCGAAACTTTAAACGCGATATCTTGGAAACGGTAAGAGATAGAACGTTTTTCTTTGAACGAGAGTGTTCCCAGTGAAAGTCTGTATAAGATAGACCCATTAAATCCTGCTAAATCGACATTTCTTTTCAAACTTTAAACGCGAATATCTGGGAAACTGTAAGAGACAGAACGTTTTTCTTTGAACGGGAGTGTTCCCATTGAAAATCTGTATAAGATAGACCCATTAAATCCTGCTAAATCGACATTTTCTTTTCGAAACTTTAAACGCGAATATCTCGGAAACGGTAAGTTTTTCTTTGAACGCGAGTGTTCCCAGTGAAAATCTGTATAAGATAAACCTATTAAATCCTGCTAAATCGACATTTTTCATCGAAACTTTAAACGCGAATATCTCGGAAACGGTAAGAAATAGAGCGTTTTTCTTTGAACGAGAGTGTTCCCAGTGAAAATCTGTATAAGATAGACCTATTAAATCCTGCTAATCGACATTTTTTTTTGAAACTTCAAACGCGAATATCTCGGAAACGGCAAGAGATAGAACGTTTTTCTTTCAACGACAGTGTTCCCCGTGAAAATCTGTATAAGATAGTCCTATTAAGTCCTGCTAAATCGACATTTTTTCCCGAAACTTTAAACGCGAATATCTCGGAAACGGTAAGAGATAGAACGTTTTTCTTTGAACGAGAGTGTTCCCAGTGAAAATCTGTATAAGATAGACCTATTAAATCCTGCTAAATCGACATTTTCTTTTCGAAACTTTAAACGCGAATATCTCGGAAACGGTAAGTTTTTCTTTGAACGCGAGTGTTCCCAGTGAAAATCTGTATAAGATAGACCTATTAAATCCTGCTAAATCGACATTTCGGAAACGTCAAGAGACAGAACGTTTTTCTTTGAAGGAGTGTGTTCCCATTGAAAATTTGTATAAGATAGACTTATTAAATCCTGCTAAATCGACATTTTTTCGAAACTTTAAACGCGATATCTCGAAAACGGTAAGAGATAGAACGTTTTTCTTTGAACGAGAGTGTTCCCAGTGAAAGTCTGTATAAGATAGACCTATTAAATCCTGCTAAATCGACTTTTTTTGAAACTTTAAACGCGAATACATCGGAAACGGTAAGAGACAGAACGTTTTTCTTTGAACGAGAGTGTTCCCAGTGAAAATCTGTATAAGATAGACCCATTAAATCCTGCTAAATCGACATTTCTTTTCAAACTTTAAACGCGAATATCTGGGAAACTAAGAGATAGAACGTTTTGCTTTGAACGGGAGTTTTCCCATTGAAAATCTGTATAAGATACACCTATTAAATCCTACTAATTCGACATTTTTTTTCGAAACATTAAACGCGAATATTTCGGAAACGTTAAGAGACAGAACGTTTTTCTTTGAACGAGAGTGTTCCCAGTGAAAATCTGTATAAGATAGACCCATTAAATCCTGCTAAATCGACATTTCTTTTCGAAACTTTAAAAGCCAATATCTCGGAAACGGTAAGAGATAGAACGTTTTTCTTTGAACGGGAGTGTTCCCATTGAAAATCTGTATAAGATAGACCTATTAAATCCTGCTAAATCGACATTTTTTTCGAGACTTTAAACGCGAATATCTCGGAAACGGTAAGAGATAGAACGTTTTTCTTTGAACGAGTGTTCCCAGTGTCTGTATAAGATAGACCTATTAAATCCTGTTAAATCGACATTTTTTTTTTCGAAACTTTATACGCGAATATCTCGGAAACGGTAAGAGATAGATGATTTTTCTTTGAAAGAGAGTGTTCCCAGTGAAAATCTGTATATAAGAAAGAACTATTAAATCCTGCTAAATCGACATTTTTGCTTAGAACTTCAAACGCGAATATCTCGGAAACGGTAAGAGATAGAACGTTTTTCATAGAACGAGAGTGTTCCCAGTGAAAATCTGTATAAGATGGACCAATCAGATCCTGCTAAATCGACATTTTTTTTCGAAATTTTAAACGCGAATATCTCGGAAACTGTAAGAGATAGAACGTTTTAGTTTGAACGAGAGTGTTTCCAGTGAAAATCTGTATAAGATAGACCTAATAAATCCTGCTAAATCGACATTTTTTTTTCGAAATTTTAAACGCGAATATCTCGGAAACGGTAAGTGATAGAACGTTTTTCATAGAACGAGAGTCTTCCCAGTGAAAATCTGTATAAGATAGACCTATCAGATCCTGCTAAATCGACATTTTTTTTCGAAACTTTCAACGCGAATATTTCGGAAACGGTAAGAGACAGAACGTTTTTCTTTGAACGAGAGTGTTCCCGGTGAAAATCTGTATATAAGAAAGACCTACTAAATCCTGCTAAATCGACATTTTTGCTTAGAAACTTCAAACGCGAATATCTCGGAAACGGTAAGAGATAGAACGTTTTTCATAGAACGAGAGTGTTCCCAGTGAAAATCTGTAGAAATTAGACCTATCAGATCCTGCTAAATCGACTTTTTTTTTCGAAATTTTATAACGCGAATATCTCGGAAACGGTAAGAGATAGAACGTTTTAGTTTGAACGAGAGTGTTCCCAGTGAAAATCTGTATAAGATAGACCTATTAAATCCTGCTAAATCGACATTTTTTTTCGAAATTTTAAACGCGAATATCTCGGAAACGGTAAGAGATAGAACGTGATTCTTTGAACGAGAGTGTTCCCAGTGAAAATCTGTATAAGATAGACCTATTAAATCCTGCTAATTCGACATTTTTTTTCGAAACTTTAAACGCGAATATCTTGGAAACGGTAAGAGATAGAACGTTTTTCTTTGAACGAGAGTGTTCCCCGTGAAAATCTGTATAAGATAGACCTATTAAGTACTGCTAAATCGGCATTTTTTTTCGAAACTTTAAACGCGAATATCTCGGAAACGGTAAGAGATAGAACGCTTTTCTTTGAACGAGATTGTACCCAGTGAAAATCTGTATAAGATAGACCTATTAAATACTGCTAAATCGGCATTTTTTTTCGAAACTTTAAACGCGAATATCTTGGAAACGGTAAGGAATAGAACGTTTTTCTTTGAACGTGAGTGTTCCCCGTGAAAATCTGTATAAGATAGACCTATCAGATCCTGCTAAATCGACATTTTTTTCGAAATTTTAAATGCGAATATCTCGGAAACGGTAAGAGATAGAAC
Source organism: Amphimallon solstitiale (assembly GCA_963170755.1). NCBI lineage: Eukaryota > Metazoa > Arthropoda > Insecta > Coleoptera > Scarabaeidae > Amphimallon > Amphimallon solstitiale. The sequence goes on along the minus strand of OY720681.1, from coordinate 126,038,132 downwards.
GCTTTTCTTTGAAAGAGAGTGTTCCCAGTGAAAATCTGTATAAGATAGACCTATTAAATCCTACTAAATCGACATTTTTTTCTAAACTTTAAACGCGAATATCTCGGGAACGGTAAGAGATAGAACGTTTTTCTTAGAACGAGAGTGTTATCAGTGAAAATCTGTATAAGATAGACCTATCACTTCCTGCTAAATCGACATTTTTTCGAAATTTTAAATGCGAATATCTCGGAAACGGTAAGAGATAGAACGTTTTACTTTGAACGAGAGTGTTCCCAGTGAAATTCTGTATACGATAGACCTATTAAATCCTGCTAAATCGACATTTTTTTTCGAAACTTTAAACGGGAATATCTAGGACACGGTAAGAGATAGAACGTTTTTCTTTGAACGAGAGTGTTCCCAGTGAAAATCTGTATAAGATAGACCTATTAAATCCTGCTAAATCGACATTTTTTTTCGAAACTTTAAACGGGAATATCTCGGAAACGGTAAGAGATAGAACGTTTTTCTTTGAACGAGAGTGTTTCTAGTGAAAATCTGTAAGATAGACCTATTAAATCCTGCTAAATCGACATTTTTTCCCGAAACTTTAAACGCGTATATCTCGGAAACGGTAAGAGACAGAACGTTTTTCTTTGAACGAGAGTGTTCCCAGTGAAAATCTGTATAAGATAGACCCATTAAATCCTGCTAAATCGACATTTCTTTTCGAAACTTTAAACGCGAATATCAGGGAAACTGTAAGAGAAAGAACGTTTTTCTTTGAACGGGAGAGTTCCCACTGAAAATCTGTATAAGATAGACCTATTAAATCCTGCTAAATCGACATTTTTTTTTGAAACTTTAAACGCGAATATTTCGGAAACGGTAAGAGACAGAACGTTTTTCTTTCAACGAGAGTGTTCCCACTGAAAATCTGTATAAGATAGACCCATTAAATCCTGCTAAATCGACATTTCTTTTCGAAACTTTAAAAGCGAATATCTCGGAAACGGTAAGAGATAGAACGTTTTTCTTTGAACGGGAGTGTTCCCATTGAAAATCTCTATAAGATAGACCTATTAAATACTGCTAAATCGGCATTTTTTTTCGAAACTTTAAACGCGAATATCTTGGAAACGGTAAGAAATAGAACGTTTTTCTTTGAACGAGAGTGTTCCCCGTGAAAATCTGTATAAGATAGACCTATCAGATCCTGCTAAATCGACATTTTTTTCGAAATTTTAAATGCGAATATCTCGGAAACGGTAAGAGATAGAACGCTTTTCTTTGAAAGGGAGTGCTCCCAGTGAAAATCTGTATAAGATAGACCTATTAAATCCTACTAAATCGACATTTTTTTCTAAACTTTAAAGGCGAATATCTCGGAAACGGTAAGAGATAGAACGTTTTTCTTAGAACGAGAGTGTTATCAGTGAAAATCTGTATAAGATAGACCTGTCACATCCTGCTAAATCGACATTTTTTCGAAATTATAAATGCGAATATCTCGGAAACGGTAAGAGATAGAACGTTTTACTTTGAACGAGAGTGTTCCCAGTGAAATTCTGTATAAGATAGACCTATTAAATCCTGCTAAATCGACATTTTTTTTCGAAACTTTAAACGGGAATATCTAGGAAACGGTAAGAGATAGAACGTTTTTCTTTGAACGAGAGTGTTCCCAGTGAAAATCTGTATAAGATAGACCTATTAAATCCTGCTAAATCGACATTTTTTTTCGAAACTTTAAACGGGAATATCTCGGAAACTGTAAGAGATAGAACGTTTTTCTTTGAACGAGAGTGTTTCTAGTGAAAATCTGTAAGATAGACCTATTAAATCCTGCTAAATCGACATTTTTTCCCGAAACTTTAAACGCGTATATCTCGGAAACGGTAAGAGACAGAACGTTTTTCTTTGAACGAGAGTGTTCCCAGTGAAAATCTGTATAAGATAGACCCATTAAATCCTGCTAAATCGACATTTCTTTTCGAAACTTTAAACGCGAATATCAGGGAAACTGTAAGAGAAAGAACGTTTTTCTTTGAACGGGAGTGTTCCCATTGAAAATCTGTATAAGATAGACCTATTAAATCCTGCTAAATCGACATTTTTTTTGAAACTTTAAACGCGAATATTTCGGAAACGGTAAGAGACAGAACGTTTTTCTTTCAACGAGAGTGTTCCCACTGAAAATCTGTATAAGATAGACCCATTAAATCCTGCTAAATCGACATTTCTTTTCGAAACTTTAAAAGCGAATATCTCGGAAACGGTAAGAGATAGAACGTTTTTCTTTGAACGGGAGTGTTCCCATTGAAAATCTGTATAAGATAGACCTATTAAATCCTGCTAACTCGACATTTTTTTCGAGACTTTAACCGCGAATATCTCGGAAACGGTAAGAGATAGAACGTTTTTCTTTGAACGAGAGTGTTCCCAGTGTCTGTATAAGATAGACCTATTAAATCCTGTTGAATCGACATTTTTTTTTTCGAAACTTTATTCGCGAATATCTCGGAAACGGTAAGAGATAGATGATTTTTCTTTGAACGAGAGTGTTCCCAGTGAAAATCTGTATATAAGAAAGACCTACTAAATCCTGCTAAATCGATATTTTTGGTTAGAAACTTCAAACGCGAATATCTCGGAAACGGTAAGAGATAGAACGTTTTTCATAGAACGAGAGTGTTCCCATTGAAAATCTGTATAAGATAGACCTATCAGATCCTGCTAAATCGACATTTTTTTTCGAAATTTTAAACGCGAATATCTCGGAAACGGTAAGAGATAGAACGTTTTAGTTTGAACGAGAGTGTTCCCAGTGAAAATCTGTATAAGATAGACCTATTAAATCCTGCTAAATCGACATTTTTTTTCGAAATTTTAAACACGAATATCTCGGAAAAGGTAAGAGATAGAACGTTTTTCTTAGAACGAGAGTGTTACCAGTGAAAATCTGTATAAGATAGACCTATCAGATCCTGCTAAATCGACATTTTTTTCGAAATTTTAAATGCAAATATCTCGGAAACGGTAAGAGATAGAACGTTTTTCTTTGAACGAGAGTGTTCCCAGTGAAAATCTGTATAAGATAGACCTATTAAATCCTGCTAAATCGACATTTTCTTTTCGAAACTTTAAACGCGAATATCTCGGAAACGGTAAGTTTTTCTTTGAACGCGAGTGTTCCCAGTGAAAATCTGTATAAGATAGACCTATTAAATCCTGCTAAATCGACATTTCGGAAACGTCAAGAGACAGAACGTTTTTCTTTGAAGGAGTGTGTTCCCATTGAAAATTTGTATAAGATAGACTTATTAAATCCTGCTAAATCGACATTTTTTCGAAACTTTAAACGCGATATCTCGAAAACGGTAAGAGATAGAACGTTTTTCTTTGAACGAGAGTGTTCCCAGTGAAAGTCTGTATAAGATAGACCTATTAAATCCTGCTAAATCGACTTTTTTTGAAACTTTAAACGCGAATACATCGGAAACGGTAAGAGACAGAACGTTTTTCTTTGAACGAGAGTGTTCCCAGTGAAAATCTGTATAAGATAGACCCATTAAATCCTGCTAAATCGACATTTCTTTTCAAACTTTAAACGCGAATATCTGGGAAACTAAGAGATAGAACGTTTTGCTTTGAACGGGAGTTTTCCCATTGAAAATCTGTATAAGATACACCTATTAAATCCTACTAATTCGACATTTTTTTTCGAAACATTAAACGCGAATATTTCGGAAACGTTAAGAGACAGAACGTTTTTCTTTGAACGAGAGTGTTCCCAGTGAAAATCTGTATAAGATAGACCCATTAAATCCTGCTAAATCGACATTTCTTTTCGAAACTTTAAAAGCCAATATCTCGGAAACGGTAAGAGATAGAACGTTTTTCTTTGAACGGGAGTGTTCCCATTGAAAATCTGTATAAGATAGACCTATTAAATCCTGCTAAATCGACATTTTTTTCGAGACTTTAAACGCGAATATCTCGGAAACGGTAAGAGATAGAACGTTTTTCTTTGAACGAGTGTTCCCAGTGTCTGTATAAGATAGACCTATTAAATCCTGTTAAATCGACATTTTTTTTTTCGAAACTTTATACGCGAATATCTCGGAAACGGTAAGAGATAGATGATTTTTCTTTGAAAGAGAGTGTTCCCAGTGAAAATCTGTATATAAGAAAGAACTATTAAATCCTGCTAAATCGACATTTTTGCTTAGAACTTCAAACGCGAATATCTCGGAAACGGTAAGAGATAGAACGTTTTTCATAGAACGAGAGTGTTCCCAGTGAAAATCTGTATAAGATGGACCAATCAGATCCTGCTAAATCGACATTTTTTTTCGAAATTTTAAACGCGAATATCTCGGAAACTGTAAGAGATAGAACGTTTTAGTTTGAACGAGAGTGTTTCCAGTGAAAATCTGTATAAGATAGACCTAATAAATCCTGCTAAATCGACATTTTTTTTTCGAAATTTTAAACGCGAATATCTCGGAAACGGTAAGTGATAGAACGTTTTTCATAGAACGAGAGTCTTCCCAGTGAAAATCTGTATAAGATAGACCTATCAGATCCTGCTAAATCGACATTTTTTTTCGAAACTTTCAACGCGAATATTTCGGAAACGGTAAGAGACAGAACGTTTTTCTTTGAACGAGAGTGTTCCCGGTGAAAATCTGTATATAAGAAAGACCTACTAAATCCTGCTAAATCGACATTTTTGCTTAGAAACTTCAAACGCGAATATCTCGGAAACGGTAAGAGATAGAACGTTTTTCATAGAACGAGAGTGTTCCCAGTGAAAATCTGTAGAAATTAGACCTATCAGATCCTGCTAAATCGACTTTTTTTTTCGAAATTTTATAACGCGAATATCTCGGAAACGGTAAGAGATAGAACGTTTTAGTTTGAACGAGAGTGTTCCCAGTGAAAATCTGTATAAGATAGACCTATTAAATCCTGCTAAATCGACATTTTTTTTCGAAATTTTAAACGCGAATATCTCGGAAACGGTAAGAGATAGAACGTGATTCTTTGAACGAGAGTGTTCCCAGTGAAAATCTGTATAAGATAGACCTATTAAATCCTGCTAATTCGACATTTTTTTTCGAAACTTTAAACGCGAATATCTTGGAAACGGTAAGAGATAGAACGTTTTTCTTTGAACGAGAGTGTTCCCCGTGAAAATCTGTATAAGATAGACCTATTAAGTACTGCTAAATCGGCATTTTTTTTCGAAACTTTAAACGCGAATATCTCGGAAACGGTAAGAGATAGAACGCTTTTCTTTGAACGAGATTGTACCCAGTGAAAATCTGTATAAGATAGACCTATTAAATACTGCTAAATCGGCATTTTTTTTCGAAACTTTAAACGCGAATATCTTGGAAACGGTAAGGAATAGAACGTTTTTCTTTGAACGTGAGTGTTCCCCGTGAAAATCTGTATAAGATAGACCTATCAGATCCTGCTAAATCGACATTTTTTTCGAAATTTTAAATGCGAATATCTCGGAAACGGTAAGAGATAGAACGCTTTTCTTTGAAAGAGAGTGTTCCCAGTGAAAATCTGTATAAGATAGACCTATTAAATCCTACTAAATCGACATTTTTTTCTAAACTTTAAACGCGAATATCTCGGGAACGGTAAGAGATAGAACGTTTTTCTTAGAACGAGAGTGTTATCAGTGAAAATCTGTATAAGATAGACCTATCACTTCCTGCTAAATCGACATTTTTTCGAAATTTTAAATGCGAATATCTCGGAAACGGTAAGAGATAGAACGTTTTACTTTGAACGAGAGTGTTCCCAGTGAAATTCTGTATAAGATAGACCTATTAAATCCTGCTAAATCGACATTTTTTTTCGAAACTTTAAACGGGAATATCTAGGACACGGTAAGAGATAGAACGTTTTTCTTTGAACGAGAGTGTTCCCAGTGAAAATCTGTATAAGATAGACCTATTAAATCCTGCTAAATCGACATTTTTTTTCGAAACTTTAAACGGGAATATCTCGGAAACGGTAAGAGATAGAACGTTTTTCTTTGAACGAGAGTGTTTCTAGTGAAAATCTGTAAGATAGACCTATTAAATCCTGCTAAATCGACATTTTTTCCCGAAACTTTAAACGCGTATATCTCGGAAACGGTAAGAGACAGAACGTTTTTCTTTGAACGAGAGTGTTCCCAGTGAAAATCTGTATAAGATAGACCCATTAAATCCTGCTAAATCGACATTTCTTTTCGAAACTTTAAACGCGAATATCAGGGAAACTGTAAGAGAAAGAACGTTTTTCTTTGAACGGGAGAGTTCCCACTGAAAATCTGTATAAGATAGACCTATTAAATCCTGCTAAATCGACATTTTTTTTAGAAACTTTAAACGCGAATATTTCGGAAACGGTAAGAGACAGAACGTTTTTCTTTCAACGAGAGTGTTCCCACTGAAAATCTGTATAAGATAGACCCATTAAATCCTGCTAAATCGACATTTCTTTTCGAAACTTTAAAAGCGAATATCTCGGAAACGGTAAGAGATAGAACGTTTTTCTTTGAACGGGAGTGTTCCCATTGAAAATCTGTATAAGATAGACCTATTAAATACTGCTAAATCGGCATTTTTTTTCGAAACTTTAAACGCGAATATCTTGGAAACGGTAAGAAATAGAACGTTTTTCTTTGAACGAGAGTGTTCCCCGTAAAAATCTGTATAAGATAGACCTATCAGATCCTGCTAAATCGACATTTTTTTCGAAATTTTAAATGCGAATATCTCGGAAACAGTAAGAGATAGAACGCTTTTCTTTGAAAGAGAGTGCTCCCAGTGAAAATCTGTATAAGATAGACCTATTAAATCCTACTAAATCGACATTTTTTTCTAAACTTTAAAGGCGAATATCTCGGAAACGGTAAGAGATAGAACGTTTTTCTTAGAACGAGAGTGTTATCAGTGAAAATCTGTATAAGATAGACCTGTCACATCCTGCTAAATCGACATTTTTTCGAAATTATAAATGCGAATATCTCGGAAACGGTAAGAGATAGAACGTTTTACTTTGAACGAGAGTGTTCCCAGTGAAATTCTGTATAAGATAGACCTATTAAATCCTGCTAAATCGACATTTTTTTTCGAAACTTTAAACGGGAATATCTAGGAAACGGTAAGAGATAGAACGTTTTTCTTTGAACGAGAGTGTTCCCAGTGAAAATCTGTATAAGATAGACCTATTAAATCCTGCTAAATCGACATTTTTTTTCGAAACTTTAAACGGGAATATCTCGGAAACTGTAAGAGATAGAACGTTTTTCTTTGAACGAGAGTGTTTCTAGTGAAAATCTGTAAGATAGACCTATTAAATCCTGCTAAATCGACATTTTTTCCCGAAACTTTAAACGCGTATATCTCGGAAACGGTAAGAGACAGAACGTTTTTCTTTGAACGAGAGTGTTCCCAGTGAAAATCTGTATAAGATAGACCCATTAAATCCTGCTAAATCGACATTTCTTTTCGAAACTTTAAACGCGAATATCAGGGAAACTGTAAGAGAAAGAACGTTTTTCTTTGAACGGGAGTGTTCCCATTGAAAATCTGTATAAGATAGACCTATTAAATCCTGCTAAATCGACATTTTTTTTGAAACTTTAAACGCGAATATTTCGGAAACGGTAAGAGACAGAACGTTTTTCTTTCAACGAGAGTGTTCCCACTGAAAATCTGTATAAGATAGACCCATTAAATCCTGCTAAATCGACATTTCTTTTCGAAACTTTAAAAGCGAATATCTCGGAAACGGTAAGAGATAGAACGTTTTTCTTTGAACGGGAGTGTTCCCATTGAAAATCTGTATAAGATAGACCTATTAAATCCTGCTAACTCGACATTTTTTTCGAGACTTTAACCGCGAATATCTCGGAAACGGTAAGAGATAGAACGTTTTTCTTTGAACGAGAGTGTTCCCAGTGTCTGTATAAGATAGACCTATTAAATCCTGTTGAATCGACATTTTTTTTTTCGAAACTTTATTCGCGAATATCTCGGAAACGGTAAGAGATAGATGATTTTTCTTTGAACGAGAGTGTTCCCAGTGAAAATCTGTATATAAGAAAGACCTACTAAATCCTGCTAAATCGATATTTTTGGTTAGAAACTTCAAACGCGAATATCTCGGAAACGGTAAGAGATAGAACGTTTTTCATAGAACGAGAGTGTTCCCATTGAAAATCTGTATAAGATAGACCTATCAGATCCTGCTAAATCGACATTTTTTTTCGAAATTTTAAACGCGAATATCTCGGAAACGGTAAGAGATAGAACGTTTTAGTTTGAACGAGAGTGTTCCCAGTGAAAATCTGTATAAGATAGACCTATTAAATCCTGCTAAATCGACATTTTTTTTCGAAATTTTAAACACGAATATCTCGGAAAAGGTAAGAGATAGAACGTTTTTCTTAGAACGAGAGTGTTACCAGTGAAAATCTGTATAAGATAGACCTATCAGATCCTGCTAAATCGACATTTTTTTCGAAATTTTAAATGCAAATATCTCGGAAACGGTAAGAGATAGAACGTTTTACTTTGAACGAGAGTGTTCCCAGTGAAATTCTGAATAAGATAGACCTATTAAATCCTGCTAAATCGACATCTTTTTCGAAACTTTAAACGCGAATATCTCGGAAACGGTAAGAGACAGATCGTTTTTCTTTGAACGAGAGTGTTTCCAGTGAAAATCTGTATAAGGTAGACCTATTAAATCCTGCTAAATCGACATTTTTTTTCGAAACTTTAAACGCGAATATCTCCGAAACGGTAAGAGATAAAACGTTTTTCTTTGAACGAGAGTGTTCCCAGTGAAAATCTGTATAAGATAGACCTCTTAAATCCTGCTAAGTCGACATTTTTTTTCAAACTGTAAACGCGAATATGTCGGAAACGGTAAGATATAGAACGTTTTTCTTTGAACGAGAGTGTTTCCATTGAAAATCTGTAAGATAGACCTATTAAATCCTGCTAAATCGACATTTTTTTCCCGAAACTTTAAACGCGAATATCTTTAAAGTGAAAATCTGTATAAGATAGAACTATTAAATTCTGCTAAATCGACATTTTTTCGAAACTTTAAACGAGAATGTCTCGGAAACGGTAAGAGATAGACGTTTTTCTTTGAACGAGGTGTTCCCAGTGAAAATCTGTATAAGATAGACCTATTAAATCCTGCGAAATCGACATTTTTTTCGAAACATTAAACGCGAATATCTCGGAAACGGTAAGAGATAGCCCGTTTTCTTTGAAAGAGAGTGTTCCCAGTGAAAATCTGTATAAGATAGACCTATTAAATCCTGCTAAATCGACATTTCTTTTCGAAACTTTAAACGCGAATATAATAAGATAGACCTATTAAATCCTGCTAGATCGACATTTTTTTTCGAAACTTTAAACGCGAATATATTGGAAACGGTAAGAGACAGAACGTTCTTCTTTGAACGAGAGTGATCCCAATGAAAATCTGTATAAGATAGACCTATTAAACCCTGCTAAATCGAATTTTTTTTTCGAAACTTTAAACGCGAATATCTCGGAAACAGTAAGAGATAGAACCTTTTTCTTTGAACGAGAGTGTTCCCAGTGAAAATCTGCATAAGATAGACCTATTAAATCCTGCTAAATCGACATTTTTTTGGAGACCTTAAACGCGAATATCTCGGAAACGGTAAGAGATAGAACGTTTTTCTTTGAACGAGAGTGTTCCCAGTGTCTGTATAAGATAGACCTATTAAATCCTGTTAAATCGACATTTTTTTTTCGAAACTTTAAACGCGAATACCTCCGAAACGGTAAGAGATAAAACGTTTTTCTTTGAACGAGAGTGTTCCCAGTGAAAATCTGTATAAGATAGACCTCTTAAATCCTGCTAAGTCGACATTTTTTTTCAAATTGTAAACGCGAATATCTCGGAAACGGTAAGATATAGAACGTTTTTCTTTGAACGAGAGTGTTCCCAGTGAAAATCTGTATAAGATAGACCTCTTAAATCCTGCTAAGTCGACATTTTTTTTCAAATTGTAAACGCGAATATCTCGGAAACGGTAAGATATAGAACGTTTTTCTTTGAACGAGAGTGTTTCCATTGAAAATCTGTAAGATAGACCTATTAAATCCTGCTAAATCGACATTGTTTTCCCGAAACTTTAAACGCGAATATCTTTAAAGTGAAAATCTGTATAAGATAGAACTATTAAATTCTGCTAAATCGACATTTTTTCGAAACTTTAAACGAGAATGTCTCGGAAACGGTAAGAGATAGACGTTTTTCTTTGAACGAGGTGTTCCCAGTGAAAATCTGTATAAGATAGACCTATTAAATCCTGCGAAATCGACATTTTTTTCGAAACATTAAACGCGAATATCTCGGAAACGGTAAGAGATAGCCCGTTTTCTTTGAAAGAGAGTGTTCCCAGTGAAAATCTGTATAAGGTAGACCTATTAAATCCTGCTAAATCGACATTTCTTTTCGAAACTTTAAACGCGAATATAATAAGATAGACCTATTAAATCCTGCTAGATCGACATTTTTTTTCGAAACTTTAAACGCGGATATCTCGGAAACGGCAAGAGATAGAACGTTTTTCTTTGAACGAGAGTGTTCCCAGCGAAAATCTGTATAAGATAGACCTATTAAATCCTGCTAAATCGGCATTTTTTTTTCGAAACTTTCAACCCGAATATCTCGGAAACGGTAAGAGATAGAACGTTTTTCTTTGAACGAGAGTGTTTCCTGTGAAAATCTGTATAAGATAGACCTATTAAATCCTGCTAAATCGACATTTCTTTTCGAAACTTTTAACGCGAATATAATAAGATAGACCTATTAAATCCTGCTAGATCGACATTTTTTTTCGAAACTTTAAACGCGGATATCTCGGAAACGGCAAGAGATAGAACGTTTTTCTTTGAACGAGAGTGTTCCCAGCGAAAATCTGTATAAGATAGACCTATTAAATCCTGCTAAATCGGCATTTTTTTTCGAAACTTTCAACCCGAATATCTCGGAAACGGTAAGAGATAGAACGTTTTTCTTTGAACGAGAGTGTTCCCTGTGAAAATCTGTATAAGATAGACCTATCAAATCCTGCTAAACCGACATTTTTTTTTCGAAACTTTAAACGCTAATATCTCGGAAATGGTAAGAGATAGAACGTTTGTCTTTGAACGAGAGTGTTCCCAGTGAAAATATGTATAAGATAGACCTATTAGATACTGCTAAGTCGACATTTTTTTCCGAAACTTTAAACGCGAATATCTCGGAAACGGCAAGAGATAGAACGTTTTTCTTTGAACGAGAGTGTTCCCAGTGAAAATCTGTATAAGATAGACCTATTAAATCCTACTAAATCGATTTTTTTTGTCGAAACTTTAAACGCGAATGTCTCGGAAACGGTAAGAGATAGAACGTTCTTCTTTGAACGAGAGTGATCCCAATGAAAATCTGTATAAGATAGACCTATTAAACCCTGCTAAATCGAATTTTTTTTTTCGAAACTTTAAACGCGAATATGTCGGAAACAGTAAGAGATAGAACCTTTTTCTTTGAACGAGAGTGTTCCCAGTGAAAATCTGCATAAGATAAACCTATTAAATCCTGCTAAATCGACATTTTTTCATCGAAATTTTAAACGCGAATATCTCGGAAACGGTAAGAAATAGAGCGTTTTTCTTTGAACGAGAGTGTTCCCAGTGAAAATCTGTATAAGATAGACCTATTAAATCTTGCTAAATCGGCATTTTTTTTCGAAACTTTCAACCCGAATATCTCGGAAACGGTAAGAGATAGAACGTTTTTCTTTGAACGAGAGTGTTTCCTGTGAAAATCTGTATAAGATAGACCTATTAAATCCTGCTAAACCAAAATTTTGCTTTCGAAACTTTAAACGCTAATATCTCGGAAATGGTAAGAGATAGAACGTTTGTCTTTGAACGAGAGTGTTCCCAGTGAAAATATGTATAAGATAGACCTATTTGATACTGCTAAATCGACATTTTTTTCCCGAAACTTTAAACGCGAATATCTCGGAAACGGCAAGAGATAGAACGTTTTTCTTTGAACGAGAGTGTTCCCAGTGAAAATCTGTATAAGATAGACCTATTAAACCCTGCTAAATCGAATTTTTTTTTTCGAAATTTTAAACGCGAATATCTCGGAAACAGTAAGAGATAGAACCTTTTTCTTTGAACGAGAGTGTTCCCAGTGAAAATCTGCATAAGATAGACCTATTAAATCCTGCTAAATCGACATTTTTTTTTGGAGACCTTAAACGCGAATATCTCGGAAACGGTAAGAGATAGAACGTTTTTCTTTGAACGAGAGTGTTCCCAGTGTCTGTATAAGATAGACCTATTAAATCCTGATAAATCGACATTTTTTTTTCGAAACTTTAAACGCGAATATCTCCGAAACGGTAAGAGATAAAACGTTTTTCTTTGAACGAGAGTGTTCCCAGTGAAAATCTGTATAAGATAGACCTCTTAAATCCTGCTAAGTCGACATTTTTTTCAAACTGTAAACGCGAATATCTCGGAAACGGTAAGATATAGAACGTTTTTCTTTGAACGAGAGTGTTTCCAGTGAAAATCTGTAAGATAGACCTATTAAATCCTGCTAAATCGACATTTTTTTCCCGAAACTTTAAACGCGAATATCTTTAAAGTGAAAATCTGTATAAGATAGAACTATTAAATTCTGCTAAATCGACATTTTTTCGAAACTTTAAACGAGAATGTCTCGGAAACGGTAAGAGATAGACGTTTTTCTTTGAACGAGGTGTTCCCAGTGAAAATCTGTATAAGATAGACCTATTAAATCCTGCGAAATCGACATTTTTTTCGAAACATTAAACGCGAATATCTCGGAAACGGTAAGAGATAGCCCGTTTTCTTTGAAAGAGAGTGTTCCCAGTGAAAATCTGTATAAGATAGACCTATTAAATCCTGCTAAATCGACATTTCTTTTCGAAACTTTAAACGCGAATATAATAAGATAGACCTATTAAATCCTGCTAGATCGACATTTTTTTTCGAAACTTTAAACGCGAATATATTGGAAACGGTAAGAGACAGAACGTTTTTCTTTGAACGAGAGTGTTTCCAGTGAAAATCTGTATAAGATAGACCTATTAAATCCTGCTAAATCGACATTTCTTTTCGAAACTTTAAACGCGAATATAATAAGATAGACCTATTAAATCCTGCTAGATCGACATTTTCTTTCGAAACTTTAAACGCGGATATCTCGGAAACGGCAAGAGATAGAACGTTTTTCTTTGAACGAGAGTGTTCCCAGTGAAAATCTGTATAAGATAGACCTATTAAATCCTGCTAAATCGGCATTTTTTTTTCGAAACTTTCAACCCGAATATCTCGGAAACGGTAAGAGATAGAACGTTTTTCTTTGAACGAGAGTGTTCCCTGTGAAAATCTGTATAAGATAGATCTATTAAATCCTGCTAAACCGACATTTTTTTTTCGAAACTTTAAACGCTAATATCTCGGAAATGGTAAGAGATAGAACGTTTGTCTTTGAACGAGAGTGTTCCCAGTGAAAATATGTATAAGATAGACCTATTAGATACTGCTAAATCGACATTTTTTCCGAAACTTTAAACGCGAATATCTCGGAAACGGCAAGAGATAGAACGTTTTTCTTTGAACGAGAGTGTTCCCAGTGAAAATCTGTATAAGATAGACCTATTAAATCCTACTAAATCGATTTTTTTTTGTCGAAACTTTAAACGCGAATATCTCGGAAACGGTAAGAGATAGAACGTTCTTCTTTGAACGAGAGTGATCCCAATGAAAATCTGTATAAGATAGACCTATTAAACCCTGCTAAATCGAATTTTTTTTTCGAAACTTTAAACGCGAATATCTCGGAAACAGTAAGAGATAGAACCTTTTTCTTTGAACGAGAGTGTTCCCAGTGAAAATCTGCATAAGATAAACCTATTAAATCCTGCTAAATCGACATTTTTTCATCGAAATTTTAAACGCGAATATCTCGGAAACGGTAAGAAATAGAGCGTTTTTCTTTGAACGAGAGTGTTCCCAGTGAAAATCTGTATAAGATAGACCTATTAAATCCTGCTAATCGACATTTTTTTTTGAAACTTCAAACGCGAATATCTCGGAAAAGGCAAGAGATAGAACGTTTTTCTTTGAACGAGAGTGTTCCCGGTGTCTGTATAAGATAGACCTATTAAGTCCTGTTAAATCGACATTTTTTTTCGAAACTTTAAACGCGAATATCTCGGAAACGGTAAGAGATAGGACGTTTTTCTTTGAACGAGAGTGTTCCCAGTGAAAATCTGTATAAGGATAGACCTCCTAAATCCTGCTAAATCGACATTTTTTCATCGAAACTTTAAACGCGAATATCTCGGCAACGGTAAGAAATAGAGCGTTTTTCTTTGAACGAGAGTGTTCCCAGTGAAAATCTGTATAAGATAGACCTATTAAGTCCTGCTAATCGACATTTTTTTTTTGAAACTTCAAACGCGAATATCTCGGAAACGGCAAGAGATAGAACGTTTTTCTTTCAACGACAGTGTTCCCCGTGAAAATCTGTATAAGATAGACATACTAAATCCTGCTAAATCGACATTTTTTCTTCGAAACTTTAAACGCGAATATCTCGGAAACGGTAAGAGATAGCACGTTCGTCTTTGAACGAGAGTGTTCCCAGTGAAAATCTGTATAAGATAGTCCTATTAAGTCCTGCTAAATCGACATTTTTTGCGAAACATTAAACGCGAATATCTCGGAAACGGTAAGAGATAGAACGTTTTTCTTTGAACGAGAGTGTTCCCAGTGAAAATCTGTATAAGATTATATTAAATAAATATATAATAGATATATAAATATTAAATCCTGCTAAATCGACATTTTCTTTTCGAAACTTTAAACGCGAATATCTCGAAACGGTAAGTTTTTCTTTGAACGCGAGTGTCCCCAGTGAAAATCTGTATAAGATAGACCTATCAGATCCTGCTAAATCGACTTTTGTTTCAAAATTTTAAAGGCGAATATCTCGGAAACGGTAAGAGATAGAACGTTTTACTTTGAACGAGAGTGTTCCCAGTGAAAATCTGTATAAGATAGACCTATTAAATCATGCTAAATCGACATTTTTTTTCGAAATTTTAAACGCGAATATCTGGGAAACGGTAAGAGATAGAACCTTTTTCTTTGAACGAGAGTGTTCCCAGTGAAAATCTGCATAAGATAAACCTATTAAATCCTGCTAAATCGACATTTTTTCATCGAAATTTTAAACGCGAATATCTCGGAAACGGTGAGAAATAGAGCGTTTTTCTTTGAACGAGAGTGTTCCCAGTGAAAATCTGTATAAGATAGACCTATTAAATCCTGCTAATCGACATTTTTTTTTTGAAACTTCAAACGCGAATATCTCGGAAACGGCAAGAGGTAGAACGTTTTTCTTTGAACGAGAGTGTTCCCGGTGTCTGTATAGGATAGACCTATTAAGTCCTGTTAAATCGACATTTTTTTTCGAAACTTTAAACGCGAATATCTCGGAAACGGTAAGAGATAGGACGTTTTTCTTTGAACGAGAGTGTTCCCAGTGAAAATCTGTATAAGGATAGACCTCTTAAATCCTGCTAAATCGACATTTTTTCATCGAAACTTTAAACGCGAATATCTCGGAAACGGTAACAAATAGAGCGTTTTTCTTTGAACGAGAGTGTTCCCAGTGAAAATCTGTATAAGATAGACCTATTAAATCCTGCTAATCGACATTTTTTTTTTGAAACTTCAAACGCGAATATCTCGGAAACGGCAAGAGATAGAACGTTTTTCTTTCAACGACAGTGTTCCCCGTGAAAATCTGTATAAGATAGACATACTAAATCCTGCTAAATCGACATTTTTTCTTCGAAACTTTAAACGCGAATATCTCGGAAACGGTAAGAGATTGAACGTTCGTCTTTGAACGAGAGTGTTCCCAGTGAAAATCTGTATAAGATAGTCCTATTAAGTCCTGCTAAATCGACATTTTTTGCGAAACATTAAACGCGAATATCTCGGAAACGGTAAGAGATAGAACGTTTTTCTTTGAACGCGAGTGTCCCCAGTGAAAATCTGTATAAGATAGACCTATCAGATCCTGCTAAATCGACTTTTGTTTCAAAATTTTAAAGGCGAATATCTCGGAAACGGTAAGAGATAGAACGTTTTACTTTGAACGAGAGTGTTCCCAGTGAAAATCTGTATAAGATAGACTTATTAAATCATGCTAAATCGACATTTTTTTTCGAAATTTTAAACGCGAATATCTGGGAAACGGTAAGAGATAGAACGTGATTCTTTGAACGAGAGTGTACCTAGTGAAAATCTGTATAAGATAGACCTATTACATCCTGCTAAATCGACATTTTTTCCCGAAACTTTAAACGCGCATATCTCGGAAACGGTAAGAGATAGAACGTTTTTCTTTGAACGAGAGTGTTCCCAGTGAAAATCTGTATAAAATAGGCCTATTAAATCCAGCTAAATCGACATTTTTTCCCGAAACTTTAAGCGCGCATATCTCGGAAACGGTAAGAGATAGAACGTTTTTATTTGAACGAGAGTGTTCCCAGTGAAAATCTGTATAAGATAGACCTATTAAATAATGCTAAATCGACATCTTTTTCGAAACTTTAAACGCGAATATCTCGGAAACTGTAAGAGATAGATCGTTTTTCTTTGAACGAGAGTGTTCCCAGTGAAAATCTGTATAAGATAGACCTATTAAATCCTGCTAAATCGACATTTTTTTGGAGACTTTAAACGCGAATATCTCGGAAACGGTAAGAGATAGAACGTTTTTCTTTGAACGAGAGTGTTCCCGGTGTCTGTATAAGATAGACCTATTAAGTCCTGTTAAATCGACATTTTTTTTCGAAACTTTAAACGCGAATATCTCGGAAACGGTAAGAGATAGGACGTTTTTCTTTGAACGAGAGTGTTCCCAGTGAAAATCTGTATAAGGATAGACCTCTTAAATCCTGCTAAGTCTACATTTTTTTTTCAAACTGTAAACGCGAATATCTCGGAAACTGTAAGAGATAGAACCTTTTTCTTTGAACGAGAGTGTTCCCAGTGAAAATCTGTATACGGTAAACCTATTAAATCCTGCTAAATCGACATTTTTTTTCGAAACTTTAAACGCGAATATCTCGAAAACGGTAAGAGACAGAATTGAACGAGAGTGTTCCCTGTGAAAATCTGTATAAGGTAGACCTATTAAATCCTGCTTAACCGAAATTTTTTTTTCGAAACTTTAAACACGAATATCTTGGAAACGGCAAGAGATAGAACGTTTTTCTTTGAACGAGAGTGTTCCCAGTGAAAATCTGTATAAGATAGACCTATTAAATCCTGCTAAATCGACATTTTTTTCGAAACTTTAAACGCGAATATCTCGGAAACGGCAAGAGATAGAA
Source organism: Amphimallon solstitiale (assembly GCA_963170755.1). Lineage (NCBI taxonomy): Eukaryota > Metazoa > Arthropoda > Insecta > Coleoptera > Scarabaeidae > Amphimallon > Amphimallon solstitiale. The sequence goes on along the minus strand of OY720681.1, from coordinate 126,020,638 downwards.
CGTTTTTCTTTGAACGAGAGTGTTCTCAGTGAAAATCTGTATAAGATAGACCTATTGAATCCTGCTAAATCGACATTTTTTTTTCGAAAAATTAAACGCGAATATCTCGGAAACGGTAAGAGATAGAACGTTTTTCTTTGAACAAGTGTGTTCCCAGTGAAAATCTGTATAAGATAAGCCTATTAAATCCAGCTAAATCGACATTTTTTTTGGAACTTTAAACGCGAATATCTCGGAAACGGTAAGAGATAGAACGTTTTTCTTTCAACGAGAGTGTTCCCAGTGAAAATCTGTATAAGGTAGACCTATTAAATCCTGCAAAATCGACTTTTTTTTCGAAACTTCAAACGCGAATATCTCGGAAACGGTAAGAGACAGAACGTTTTTCTTTGAACGAGAGTGTTCCCAGTGAAAATCTGTATAAGATAGACCTAATCCTGCTAAATCGACATCTTTTTTCGAAACTTTAAACGCGAATATCTCGGAAACGGTAAGAGAGAGAACGTTTTTCTTTGAACGAGAGTGTTCCCAGTGAAAGTCTGTATAAGATAGACCTATCAGATCCTGCTAAATCGACTTTTTTTTCGAAATTTCATACACGAATATCTCGGAAACGGTAAGAGATAGAACGTTTTACTTTGAACGAGAGTGTTCCCAGTGAAAATCTGTATAAGATAGACCTATTAAATCCTGCTAAATCGACATTTTTTTCCGAAATTTTAAACGCGTATATCTCGGAAACGGTAAGAGATAGACGTGATTCTTTGAACGAGAGTGTTCCCAGTGAAAATCTGTATAAGATAGGCCTATTAAATCCTGTTAAATCGACATTTTTTTTTTGAAACTTCAAACGCGAATATCTCGGAAACGGCAAGAGATAGAACGTTTTTCTTTGAACGAGAGTGTTCCCCGTGATAATCTGTATAAAATAGACGTACTAAATCCTGCTAAATCGACATTTTTCTTTCGAAACTCTAAACGCGAATATCTCGGAAACGGTAAGAAATAGAACGTTCTTCTTTGAAAGAGAGTGTTCCCAGTGAAAATCTGTATAAGATAGACCTATCAGATCCTGCTAAATCGACATTTTTTCTTTTTTACTTTATTTTGTTCTAATTTTTGATTTATACTCAAATTATTTTCTACTAATTTTCGATTATTTTCCTCAAATTTTCTATTCATATTACTATCATTTTCTTCTATTCTGCTGAATAGTTTATTAAAGAGATTCTCAAGTTTTTGTTCATTAACTAAGCCATTAATGCTTTCTGTTTGTATACTACCATAAACTGTTTGATCTTCTGATTCATGCTTTTCCGACTCTGAGTCAGAAGATGCTGGACGTTTGTCCCTATATTGTGTGAATTGTGAACCTTCACCATTATTCTTGGTTTTATCTGCCATTTTTATCTTATAATTAACTTATGAACTAATAACGAAAATTTATCTAATTAAAGGCTATTCCTTTCTTTATCCATTCCTAAACGAGAAAAGTGTTAATGATTTACCAGAAAATGAAAATTAAATGTATTCCGTCTCTAAATTGTACACTGAATAGTTATAATGTTTGTTAATGAACAAAAAGAAACAAAATGCACTGCTCCTCTATGTATGGGCACAATATAAATTAATATGGTTTATAAACAAGAGAAGAAATAAAGAATACACTGCCCCTTTTCGTTGCGGCGCCAATAAATTATGTTGAGGCAACACAATTATTTGGTATAAAATAAATGTAGTATTGCCATACGTTAGGCATTGCCAAATAGATTGTGCTGTGTGCTGTTCCAGCAACATAATTTATAAAAATAATGATAATTTTTATTATCTTTAATATATTCATTTATTTTCTTAACAGCACATACTTTATAAGTATACGTGAAAACGAAAATGAATAGTGTAAACACATGGATGTTAAAACTAACATCAAGCAGTAAATAAATACTGTGACTTACGTATACACATTTATACGTAAAACGTATATGCATATATGCATGTGTTTGAGATACACACATACATTAAGTGCCATTGCCGACAATGAAATGCACAGACACCGGTGTTTCGACCTTTGAGGTTTCGTCAGTGGGCGTGGAGACTGTCGACAATGGCTTCAAGACTTAAAAAGCTGCTTATGTCATTTTTGCGTGTTAAATGCAGTGAGAGTATCACAGCGACATCTAACACCCAAAAGATGACACAGAAAAAGCGATGGCTTCTGACGGCATATTCTGCTATACAGAGGCCTGTATGTTAATAATGTGTAGCAGAATATGCCGCCAGAAGCCATCGCTTTTTCTGTGTCATCTTTTGGGTGTTAGATGTCGCTGTAATACACCCTCTGCATTTAACACGCAAAAATAACATAAGCAGCTTTTTAAGTCTTGAAGCCATTGTCGACAGTCTCCACGCCCACTGACGGGACTTCAAAGGTCGAAACACCGGTGTCTGTGCGTTTGATTGTCGGCAATGGCACTTAATGTATGTGTGTATCTCAAACACATGCATATTTGCGTATACGTTTTACGTATAAATGTGTATATGTAAGTCACAGTATTTAGTATACGTGAGTTCTATCAGTGTATTCAACCTTCTTTTCTCCTGGTAAATCTCTTTTTAGGGGATAAGGTTATAGCTTATATTAAAGAAAAATCAGAATCTATATTAAACATAATTGTATATTTTATTCAACATTTTTAAGAATAGATAGCATCGCTATACTATATTCACCCAAGAATTATAAATGAAAATATAATTGAAAGAAAACATTTATACCGTGTTCTCGGTTGTAATGTTTCGTAGAACAAATATATCGATAATGCTGAATCAAAAATAAAATATTATCCTGTTTTAAAACAAAGAAAAATCAACATTAATATCAGTATTCTATTAATATTATGCTAATTCTATTCCATCAGAAACATTATATTCGCACGTAATGCTCTGAAAATCTTAGAACTTCGCAATGGTCAATGTTCGAAGAAAAAGCTTGAATTTGATCACTGGCAACAATCGTTGCCAGTGATGCACGCATTGCGACCAGTGTCTCAAAATCCGCCACCCAGAAATACTTCCCTTTTCTAAATATCTATTTTAATTTTTAAATTTGAAATCAAAAAAATGAATTGTGAGAATTAATGATGGTTAATAGAGTGTCCGAAAATATACATTCGCACGTTATATCCTCTCCACCCAACACCATTAATAATCCTATTTGTGTTGTATAAAACAAACTAATGAATTCATATTACTACAGGACAATATCTATTATCCCTGCTGTCCAACGTTGTATTGAATAAACATTTGCACATTGTATTCCATACACACATAGCAGCATTGATAAACCCTTGTGTTTTAAAACTTACTTTGTATCGTTAAACATCTCTTCAAATTGTGCCATAGACATCTCCACTTTTTAAATACAAAAGAAATATTAACAAAGAAAAATTATTATAATGAATGAAAATTAGATAAGGTAAAATTAGTATGCTAATACAAAATGAATTAGTTTACATTTAATCGTGGTGTATCTGACCCAACGATTTCCTATCTTAAAGTCTTTATCTTTCGAAGTCGCAGTCAGTATTCGTCTCATCTTGTTCATTCTTGTCTTTAAATTTATATACCCGGGGAACAAAACATATAACGCCTGCTACGCCACCACCGAACTAAAATTAGGTTGTCAACCTGCGTCATTCGTAAAACCTCTGCTCCCAATTTGCCATCGTGACATCAACACACACGCACTTATTGTCTTTGACAATTAATTTACGTAAAATGTCAACACACTGCAAATTGTTTTCTTATTTAAAAGTCTTATTCCCCAAACTATTAAGTATCTTCAAAGGTAGGTATATTTTTTTATTAAAACAATTCTTCCTTGTATTTGTTTATGAACTTGTTGCCTTTTTCATCATTTGTCACATATTTTCTTTTTCCATTAATTAACACTATCCTTACTTTTGTTTTATTTATTTCAGTATTCGGTAAAATTGGAAATATATTAAAAATAACAGGTATTCTTCTTCCAACACCACTCGCACTATCACGACCCGTCCGGCCTGCCATTTCTTCGCTGCTTTCGATTCAGGTCTTTTCCAATGGTGATATATTTTTCTCTAAAAAACTACATACAAAGTTTATACCATATTTTCTTTTTGTCGGTCATCAAACCATACGAGTCTTTCTACAGTTTATGAAACATACTGCTACACACACAAATTCATGGATGTTTTATTTTGTCTGTTCAGCTGTCTTTATATAAAAACGTTATTGCTGATCGTTCCGTGTCAAGATATATTTATATACTTTTTTTTCTATAATTATAAGTGAAGGTAAATTTTATTCTTTAAGTATGATTTATATAAATCCCATTTATAAGGTTTTATTACATTGTACATGTTTTCAAATTCATATAATTTATTCAACTATATTTTCTTCTCTTGAATAACGTATTTGATCTTGTTCGTATAGTTTTACTGAATTTAAATGACTAATTCTTTTTACTGTTCCGTCCTTAAGCATAACCCTTTCTCGGTTGTTTGCTTTCATTACTCTTTTATTTTTAAACAACGGTCCATTATTCAAAATTTTTAGTGCAATTTTCACGCATTTTGAAAAGTTAGGTTGTTTCTCATTATACGCAAACCATACATCCTGTTTATCTTTTCTATAAAAGAAATATATTGTCATGGTTTGGATGACCATGCTATATATAATATATAATTTGATACGTGTTCTTATATAAAGAAAAGGTATTCTTATTTCTTATCAAGTTTTTATAAATATATTCAAGTCCATAAAATTAATACTTATAAAATTAAAAATATATTCACAATTATTGTTTTTACTTTGGATAATGGTAGAATGTTCATTTTTCTTTCTTCAAACCAATTATTGTAAATTCTGGAAAGAAGAATTCAGAGATATTAGTTATTGTATAAAAAATCTTGTATTTTATAAATTTGTACAAAATTGTTTAATTAACGTTGATAGGTGAAGTCAAGTATGATAATTTATTGGGTATTTAAAATATTTAATCTTGTATTAAGATTCGCGGCTTTATTTAAAATAAGGAACGTGACAGCTTTGATTTTGACAGTTCTAAGAAATATGATTGAGAAACAGTGTATAATGTATTTTTGAGATATAAAAATCAAGAAATAATAATACGAATTGAATTAAATAATGTGTTTTCTATAAGCTAAACTGGAGATAAATAGTCTTACAAGAGTTTAAAAGAATTATTTTGAATATAAAGTATAGGTGGTATATTTTGATTGGTGGAGGAAATTTTTTTAAAATAATCGTCAAGGGAATGTTTATAAACAAATAAAAGGAGAATGAATTAATTTTGATTTCGTACGGGTGTGTAATTTCAATATTAAGAGAATAACATTGAAATTTATACATATTAGAAGATTTCTGAGCATTAAAAGTGATAATATTGAATAATTCAACGCGAATAAAGATTTATTTATAATTTCCAACTTAGTATGGAACTAAAAGTTAACTATCAATTACTAATGGAGTGTTAAGTGATTAATATCTAACGTATAATAATATAAAGAAGATTTTGGTAATACATAAAGAAAACTTACCTATAATTTAAAGAAATATTGACCAGATCCAGTGTGAGGATATAATTTTGGCGTCCCAGAAGAGATATAGGTGTTCGTAGTTCAAGTTTAACCATTTAGAAATCATATTTGAAGAGGAAGAGTTTCTGAGACTGTTCCAATTTCCAGAGAGTTGTTTACGAGTACCAAACGTGTGCTGAAGTATTTCAAACAGGAGTGTTATTCCTTAATGCAAGTTTATCCATATAAAGGCTCCAGTTGAAGAAGAAGAGAATCTGATACAGTTCCTGATATTTGAAAAGTGTCTTCGAGAAGTGTTTTTATATTTTAGGCCAGAGAAAATATTTATCCGAGAGTTGCAACGGACTTTTGCAGGCAGCATTTCTTTACAACCAACAATTTCAAATAATAAGAGGGCAGAGACATCCAGAATTATTCACCTATTTTGAGGAAACTGTATATAACGAGGCAGTGTAAATCTAGAAGAAGGAAATATTATTAAATTATTGAATTGGTAGAACTACAGGACATAAATGAATTAAGGTTGTATGTAAAATATACCTATTGATATTAGTAAATTATATTAGACAAGTTTAGAACAGATTTAAAGTAAATCCAGTACGATAATTTGAATATAAACATTTCACATATCAAACACCTTTTCCACGTATTAAACAATTTTCCTAAGATTTAATTGTCTTTTGATTCATATAAATATTTTTTTTTTTATTTTGTATGTAATCAGCTGTGCATATGGGATTATATGTTTTTCTTCAGGGTATAGATAGTAAAATTACAGAATTCTACTAATATATTTGGATATAGAAATCTATTAATTTAAAGAACTTTACTTAAAAATCAATATAGTTGGAATTGAATAATTTATAAATTTCTAGAAATCTTATCGGACCAAGTCACACGCAAAGAGAGAAAGAAAGAGAATAATTATTATAAGTATATGAGCTATGCCGTGGTTTTAATTATACTCACCTGTGTATACAGGTACAATATATATAGCTTAGATTTATCTCGTCTTTTATTTTGTACTTATCTAATATTTAAATTGTAAATACTTATCTAACCTTTTAATTTATTATAATAATAAATTTATTTTTATGTCTGTGTTTTCTATACCTAAATGTATGCAACTTATTATACCCTTATGTTGAAATCTTTAAATACAATAAAATCTGATTCTTTACTGTTTCTTTTATTTTTTTATACTTAAATTAATTCTTAATGCTATTATTATTGCTTTTAATATGCAAGAGACCGCGGCAGTATGTCTGTAAAAACAAGTTCAAAATGTAAAATTTGCACACGAGACTAGGACATTGATTATGTATAAGAAGATAGTCCAAGTCCATAAGAAAAAGGTTGCGCCTAAAATCAACATTTTGGATGTCACCACCAGTGGGGCGCTAGTCGTCAAAGTGTCCACATGTGGTGGGGGTAATTTTCAAGGTAGTTGAGATTTAAACCGTTAACCAACATAATAAATTCCTAGTTTTGGCTTTTCAGTAAACAGATGACGCTGTAAATAAAGTAAATAAATTTAATTTAATTTTTATATAGGTAATAATAATAGTTCTGATCATAAACTGCGCAGAGTCATTAATAAAATGTGTATATACTAATAGTATTAAAAAATATTTTATTTACGTTCCACTCTACGAAAAAAGCATTTATACACATAATGAATATACATACTTATGTATACCTATATAAAAACGTTCAGCTTTGCCGAAGGAAGAAGGCATGAATATAATCCTTTTATTTGTATTTTTTTTTGTTTAGTGCATGACGCCAAACTGATTCACTGTAGGCTTTACAGGCAAGGAAAGAAAACAGGGGTTTTAAAATATACAGACATATAAATCATATAGTGTGAGTGATATAGTACACAAGGCATTTGAATGAACAGGTAATTCATTCATTCCTTTATGGATATAAAAGCAAGTTTACTTAAATACCTATGCATGTAAAATCTCTGAATTTTACCGCAAGCCTCTTTGCATCTATTTGTTTTACAGACTAAAATAAATTATTGAAAGTAATTCATATTTTTTTATAGGCGTATTAAAAGTACTGAAATTAATTGTATTTGTTTCCTTTAAAAATTAATCGTTCTCAATAATACACAACCTTCTTACTTTCTTATATGTAGTATAAGGAAGTATTGTGATGATGAAAATTTTGGACCTCAAGATTTTTGCAGATGCCCACGTTTTGAAGTCCCCCGATACCGAAAAAGTGGTTTTTAAAAAATGTCTGTGTGTGTGCGCTGTGTGTCAGTGTGTCTGTGTGTGACCAGGATAGCGGTCAAACCGCTATAGCTATCGATTCCCAATTTTGCATTTACTAGTATAATCTCCCTCTTGAGAACTGACTAAATTTTCAGTCAAATCGGCAGATCGGAAGTAGTAGTTTACTTCAGTGAAAAAATCGAAGTTTGCCAATATTTCGTCAACTACTAAGTTTAAACAATTTATAAAGAATTCATATGTACTTAAAATTAAAATTAAGAACACTTTTAGTAAAAAAGTTTTTCTAAATTTCTACCGGAAGTAGGTCTTTTACTGTTATCGAAAATCAGTTTTTTGCAAATATTTTGCAAGTCATGCGTTTTAGATAGGTACGTTACGAGTATAAAAGTATTTAGAACTTAATTCTCAATAGTTTTTGTATAAAAAAATTCAAAATTCGGACCGGAACTAACACTTTTACTCTTATCGAATAGCGATTTTTTGCTAAATGTCGTAAATTGAGCATTCTATATATGTATATTTATCAAGAGTACAAAAGTATTTAGAGTTGGATTTGGAATATTTTTTGTATAAATAAAATTTCAAAATTCGAATCGGAAGGAACACTTTTACTCTTATTGAATAGCGATTTTTGCAAATATTTCGTAAATTATGCATTCTATATATATTTGTCAAGAGTAAAAAAGTATTTAGAGTTGCATTTGGAATATTTTTTGTATAAATGAAATTCAAAATTCGGACCGGAAGTAATACTTTTACTCTTAACGAGTAACATTTTTTGCAAAGTATGTATCCTATAGAGATTTATTAAGAGACTGGAAGTACTTAGAATAGGATTTTGAATAATTTTTGTATAAAATAATTTTTAAAATTGTATGATTTGAAACGCTCATACGTATAAGAAAGTCGTGTGGTGGCCACACCTCATTTTTATACTCGTACTATACCCGTCTCAAAAGCATGACTTGCGAAATATTTGCAAAAATATGTTTTTCGATAAGAGTAAAAGACCTACCTACTTCCAGTAGGGATTTCAAAAAACTTTCATAATAAAATTTTTCTCAAATTTAAGTCTGAGTACATATGAATTCCTTATAAATTTGTTTAAACTTAGTAGTTGATGAAATATTGGCGAAATTCGATTTTTTCACTGAAGTAAACTTCTACTTCCGATCTGCGGAATTTACTGAAAATCTAATCAGATCTCAAGAGGGAGATTACACACGTAAATACAAAATTTTTGGTATCAGGGGACTTCAAAACGTGGACATCTGCAAAAATCTCGAGGTCGAAAATTTTCGTCATCACAATACTTTCTTACACTACGTATAAGAAAGTAAAAGCACTCACGTTACACACTTCCGTATTTTAAATGGTGTCAAAGTACCTATGCCAGGCACATTTCATTCGCACATTGTATTCGGCATTTTTTGTCCGAGATAACAAAAAATACGGTATTACCATTCCTCTACAATTACTACCTAATTCATTCCCTGACAGTAAACATATTCTTTGTTTGTCAAATTCATGTTAAATAAATCTAGGAACAATTTTTGTTCATATTATTTATAATTTTTGCCATACTTTGAAATTACTGTTTATTAATATAAGAAATAAAGCTCTTACATAATGTAAAATTACTTTAAAAGGCTTCTTAGTATATTTATAGAACAATTATTAAAGATGTTACGTTCAATGTAAATATAAGATTGTGTCTTGAGTATCCTTTTATGGGAAGTGTTATTTTTCCTGACTATTTTTGTATAGCATTTTATTACATTTTAAATACATTAAAAAGAAAACTTGAGATTCTTTACTCAAATATTAGAAAGAAATAGAGAAGAAGTAATAAATAATCCGACTTCATACAATACATCCCTTCATTCGCGTGTTCGTATATTATGTATATGGATATATGACAGGTAGGTATATATTTTTAAATATCTGTAAAAAAGCAAAATATATGTTGGTTACTTTGCTCTCTGCATTTGGTTTATTTACGCAAGAGTTTATAAAGAGCCACACGAACTATTCCTTCGTAGATAGCGTGGTGGTGGTTTTAAACTTGAATGCAGTCACGCGCGAAAATGCAATTTTTCATATTTTGGATAGTTAGGCGACATCTTCCGCTAACATTTCTAATTATTTTGATTGTCAATGGACTTGGTATATCTTCTTATACATAATCAATGGACTAGGATATATCGCGCGAAATCTGAGCGTGACGTAGATAATCAGTACTTTTCCATATATAAATAAATAAATAGAGCATGAATACGGTAATATATACATTGTTCATGACACAATACTAACATTTGAATAAAATAACACTCATATATATAATTTGATATTTACAAGTAAATTAAATATGAACTCGGAAAATGTTATTTTATTGTAGGGACTTCCTTACAGGCCCTTCCCCAAAAGAAAACAATGAAACTCAAAAAATATAATAAACTTTCAAAATGAAAGAAAATAACAAGCAATCAAAAATCATTAAACTTAAAATCAATCATCATTCACGATGTCTCTTATACTTGCACTGTCACTAAATGTTCTGACGTTGCAGGTTATAGTGGTGGATCTAGGCCTCCCGGCGCGTCATGACGACACTCCGTTGACCCGCACATGGACCTGTTTATTCTTGTGTCGCCTCTTCCGGACTGCTTTCCCCAGAGAGCCTTCCTTCCTCACCCAGGTTTATCGTTCGGCGGCGGTATCGTCGGTGGCGGTAGAGGATCTGAGTTGAGGAATGGCATATCCAAGGAAAAGTAGGGACAAAAAGGAACAACTGGCAACGTTTGGACACCATCTGCGGGAATCGGCGAAGGGATCGCGATCGTAGGAGGGGATGCTTCAAGGATCGGTGCCTTCTTTGATTTAGACGTCGGTGGTAACGGTGACAGCAGATCAGGCACTGGAGATGCATAGAAAAGTTGTAACAAACGGAACCCGAGATAGGCCTCAGCGTCTGGACTGTGAAACATGGAACCTACGTCTATGGTTGTGTCATCGGCAGGCGGTACAGGAACTTCTGCCTTAGGAGGCGTCAGACAACAATACGTCCGATTCTTCTCCTCCATTAAGGCAATTGTAGCTGACCAAACTAGATAACGAGGTGTTATCGGCCGCTCTGGCGTCTTCGCATTAGGAGGCGGTGTATGATATAATGCTCTGTATTGTTCGTCAAGTGCAGTGGCTGTGGTCGGCGAAAACAAACGACGAGGCGTTGTCGAATGTTCGGGCGTCTTCTGAGAATCCATCGTACCAACTAGATAATGATGATACGAAGTGCGAGATTAAATATCCTCCTGGCTTTCCCCCACTGACTCCGGCGAATTTGGAGGTGGAAGATCCGCTTGGAATTCGTCTGCGGACGGAAATTTGATATATTTAACATGCACTTTGACTGGCTTTCGTCTGTTTGGTACCTGTAACATAAGAACAGACGGGGACGGGATCTGGATAATTTTTGAGGGGCTTTCAAATTTAGGTGCCAGTTTAGCAGTAAATTTCTTCAAGGCTTCTGATAGATTATGAGTCTGGTGATACACCCATTGTCCAATTTGAGGGCAGTAAGGACGATGACGTAGATTATAAGGCCTAATTTGTCTCTGGAAAGCTTTAGCCAACTTTATCCTGACGATCTTGAAAAAGTCGTCTAACTTAAATAGTTCATGGGCCAATTCGTCGGTACTCGGTCGAACAGGATCGATTAGCTGCCCATCAGCGGTTCTTCGTAGGGAATTCGGCGGCATGAGCTCTCTCCCGAAGTTAAGAAAAGCAGGTGTGAATCCTGCAGACTCATGTTTAGCGGTGTTGATAGCGTACATGAACTGAGGTAGGTATTGATCCCATTCTCTATGATCCTTCTTTATATATTGTGCTATCATGGGCCCTAACACATGGTTTGTCCTTTCTACAGGGTTGGACTGTGGAGCATACGGAGCATTGAATTTAATTTTCACACCTAACTCAGCAAAATAACTCGTGGGACTGTGGCTAGGAAACTGCGGACCGTTGTCAGGCAACAGGACCTTAGGATATCCAAAACGATAAATGACTTTCTCCTTCAGCGCCTGGATAACGGTTCGTGAATTGGCTGAGCGTAGCGGCTGACACTCCATCCACTTGGTGAATCGATCCTGTAGAACTAATAATGAAGTGATTCCTATTTTGGAACGCGGGAAAGGAGGTCAACGCTCACTTGTTCCCACGGGCAGTCAACAGGTGAGAATAACATCTGACCCTATGGTTTCCCTTGATTATACTTATATTGTTTACAAGATCGGCACCTATTCACGTATCGACGGACGTCTCGAAACATGCCTGGCCAGTAGTACAACGAAGCGGCTCTCGCTATACTTTTGACGATCCCAAGATGACCAGCTTCAGGAGCGTCATGTACCTATTTCAGGAGGCTATCTCTATCAGGTTTCGCTATGCATAATTTCCATGCGCGTACTCCTTGTGTGTCAGGAATATGTCTATATAAATTGCCATTTTCTAATCGGTATTTTTGGGGTCACACAATAATTAAATTCCGCTTTACTTAAAGTTCTGCTTGCATAGGCAACTACTCTTTCGGCGCCCTCTATCACTTGAATTAAAACGACTTCCAAACCTTTTTCGCTGGCGTCGGTATGTAGCTGAAAGGGTTTGGAGAAGTCAAGGCATGCGAGAACCGGACTCTCTGTCAGAGCTTTCTTTACCTTAGCAAACGCGGCTTCCTATTCCGTCGTCCACTCCCAACGCACATCTTTTTTAATCAATTTTACAAGGGGAACGCTAATTTGTGCGAAGTTTGGTACAAAACGACGGTACCACGAAGTCTGTCCCAAGAAACTATGCATTTATTTCTTGGCATTTAAAAGTGCGGCAATTTTGTCCGAGTCTGTACGGATTCCGTCAGGAGTGACTACATGTCCTAAGTATTTTATATTCTTTGTCGCGAAGGTACATTTGTCCGGTTGTAATTGGAGACCTGCTTCTCGCAAACGTGCGAAAACAATGCTTAAATTCTTCAAATGTTCCTCAAAGTTTTTCCCAGAATTATAATATCATCGAGATGCACAAACGCGTATTCCGCCATCTCAGAATCTACAATTGAGTCTAATAACCGTTGGAACGTCGCCCCCGCACCATCCAATCCATAGGGTAATGACCGAAAATGAAATAGGCCCTTCCCCGGTATCGTGAACGCTGTGATGGGTCTGCTCTCCTCTTCCAACTTTACTTGCCAGTACCCACTTTTTAAATCAAGCGTGGAAAAATATTTACTATTGCGGAGATGTCTAAAATATTTGAAATGAACGGCAAAGGGCATGAGTCTTTAATAGAAACGAAATTGATTGTACGAAAATCAACACAGAAGCGCACGCCACCATTCTTTTTCATAACCACGACGATAGGAGAACTCCACGGGCTATTACTGGGTTCAATTATATCGTCACGTAGCATCATATCTACCTCCGCATCGATCAAAGCTTGCTTTTTCGGGTTACAGGGATATCTTTGTTGTATTGGGACGGTGTTTGGTTGCAGACGGATAGTGTGAGGCATTAGATTCGTTAGACCAGGCACAGTAGCAAATTTGCCCAATTCCTTCGCGAGGAATTCCTTTAAAACGGTTTCTTGGCGGTCCTGTACTTCAGAGATCCCACAGTTCGCCGAAATGACTGCATCGTCTTCTTTAAAATACAGTTTCCTTTCGGAAAAATCAAGAACAGCCCCAATCTCTTTAAGAAAATTTATTCCGAAGATAACTGAGCACGGGCTCTTCGGCATTATTACAAAATTAACGCGTATTGTCCTGCACCCATGCGTACCGGTAATGAAACTGAACCAGGTGACTCTATGACTCGGACAGAAATGAAGAAGTAGCTCCGCTGTCCAAGAGAGCTCGCAAGCTTTAATTAAAAATATTTACGCGAATCCAGACGCGATTGTTTGACACTGTCGAGCCTTTGTCGTATGTTCTTGGGGGTTCAGGCGGTTTTACTGCATGCGGACGGTCTTTGCCTGTAGACCGCCCTTCTCGACGTTTCCCTGGCATCGACAGTCTACAGAACGTATATCTAGCTTACCTCACCGAGAACAAGATAATTTAAATGGGTTGCGGCAATTTTTACTTGTATGATCCTCTTTTCCGCATCTCCAACAGCGTCTTTCCGGATGTGATAACTTTTGTAACGTTGTTGACGGTGCAGGAACTTGACGAGGCTTAGAACTTTGAGCGGCGTATGATAATTGTTGCGAACACGACGGTGTTGACGAAGTACTGGGTTTATTAATGAACGGACGTTCTGGCGCGGATAGCGTACTTTCCATATTCCGCGGCCAGTCTGGACAATTGTCTAAGGGATTGTACCACGTCCCAACGTATGTACATTTTCTATTCGGGCGACATGTTAGCATACACACGTTCCAGCTTATCATCATCGGACATTGCTCGGCCGCGTCTCATTAACGTTAACATTGCGGTTAAATAGTCTTTAAAGGATTCGTTAGGCTTTTGCAACCGAGAACGTATTTCTCCTTCTACTAAATAGCTATACCGGGGCGGTAGGTATTGAAATTTAGAATCCTCTAGGAATTCGTTCCATGTACCCCAAAGTGACTTATTATTTCGGAGAAAAAGAAGCGCTTTTTCCCTGAAGAGCTCAGGCAAAGCGAGGAGCATATGTTCTTCTTTAATATCGTAACAGACTTGTAGCTCGTTAAGTCTCTGCAAGAAAAACACAGCATCTGAATTGCGATTAAAGTGAACTCCCCATTTGCGAATTTTTTCACAGATTAAAGCAGAGGAAGTTTCGACGTTAGCGTCTAAAGGCGGTGGTACAACAAGGATGTTTCCCTTATTCGCGGAACTATGCTCAAACTCTTTTAAAAATGTGCTAAGGCGTTTACGTATCTCTTCCACTGTACCAGAAGCGTCTAACCCCATGGACTTTGTTATTGCATTTAAATCCTCTTTTTTTAAATTGTATATCCACCCAGTAGAGGTTGAAGTTTCACATTTATCTGGTTCTACCATAATTACAATATATAAAACTGTCTAATAAAATGTTATTCCGGTATTTAATTTATTTATCCCTTTTATTCCTTAACCCTTAATAAAAGAATATGTATCTATGTGTGCATGTATACAATATGTATCAATTCTACCATTTTTAAAACAAGTATATTTTTAAAGCAAAACTAGACAACTTGGTTTCGGACTAAGACGGAGTTTAATGCCTAATTTTAAGCTATTTTATTTATACATGAATTAACTTTTAAATTCGTTAAAAACAAGGCCTGAACGTTGAGCGCCACTTATAATTGTGGTACGTGTATTAATTATATTAATTAATCGGACCAATCATTATAAGACTCATATTTATTAGTAGCCAGTGATTAACACTACAAACATAAACACGTGTATCTTGGGTTACCTATTCCCATATGCCGCTACAGCGTGAAGTCACTGCTCATCTCTATCGATAACACAAATTCTGTAATTACATTCGCTTAATGTCAAATACAGTTGATGTCAACGTGCTCGTGTTGTTGTTTGGGGTTAGTGAATATGAAACACATCGACATAACTGTAGAGAGACTAAGAGACTGTAAGTGACTTATTTTATATCCTTCGTTTATCTTAAATTAATTATGCACTAAGTGAAACTATTACGGACGGGTTTGTAAAAAATAAAATATTAATAAGACGTACGGTAACTTATTTTTAAAATAGTGTTTATTACTTGCATCAAAAGATTTCAAAATTTCACACATACATACATATAATCAATATATACAATACTGCTAATTAAAATCGTCTTTATTAATGTCTTTAAAGTATGACAAAATTAATATTGGTAAAAATAATTATGTTTTCTAAAACAAAATTGTACGGTCGGACATTTGAAAACATAACCTTAAGAAAAAGTCAACAAGTTTTAATACATTGTCATTTATAAACAAAAGGTATGTTTGTTTAAAACTTGAATTGTTACATTGCAATCAAGCAATAATTTAATTGGGAATTGTTTTATCCTACGGCACGCTCATTGAGAGTATTTTATTTCATGAAAATAAATGAATATGTCTCGCGGACAAAACAAATATCTCGGGAATTGATTTAACTATTTACGTTCGGTAAAATCTTTAGTAGAATATACGGTCTGGGTTTTGTACGGTGACTTTAGTTACGGTTAACGGTTGTCACAAAAATCTGAAATAACAAGTACAATTAAATATTGATTTCAGGTTCTAATTGGACGATTGGTCATGACATTTTTAATAGTGACCAAGAAGGATAACGGGCTTTAGCGGTGGTTATCCCCCTCACGGCGTTTTAAAATGTCTGAATGGGGCTAAATGGATTAATTTCTGATTTCCCCACGACACAAAACGTCTGAGTGAAAACAGCGGAATGCTTAGACCTCTCCACGACGCAAGACGTCTGTGTGGGGTCTTAAACGGAATCCTTTAATCTTTCCAAGACATCCAGTCTGAATAAGGTTAAAGGAAAAAGATCGGAGCGGAGCGGCTTGTTTCACGATTCAAAGATCTGAAACGGAGTTCTATCTTGGGGATCGAAGCCCGTCTTTTATATTGTCCGAAGAGACTACGTATATCTGTAAAAACAGGTTCAAAATGTAAAATTTGCACACGAGACCAGGATATATCGCGCGAAATCTGAGCGTGACGTAGATAATCGGTACTTTTCCATATATAAATAAATAAATAGCATGAATACGGTAATATATACAGGAAAATGCATTGCTCTTGGCACAATACTAAAATTTGAATAAAATAACATTCATATATATAATTTGATATTTACAAGTAAATTAAATATGAACTCAAAAAATGTTATTTTATTGCCATTAGCGAAGGGACTTAGTTAAAAGATAATTATAACATGAAAATGGAACAAAACTGCTTTCTAGACCCCTTCTGTTATATGTACTTCTATTCTCTTAATAAATCTCTAAAGAGAATGCAAACTTTGCGATATATTTGCAAAAAATCGCTATTCGATAACAGTAAAAGTTTTTCTTCCGGTCCGAATTTTGAAATTTTTTTTTATACAAAGGGTATTCAAAATTATTTTTTAAATACTTTTATACTCATAATGTACTTAATATATGATTATGTAAATATGACTAGTCTTCAATTTGTCATATTCTTTCATCAATCTTCTCATTCATCGACTTTACTACAGCTTGTATCTCTATTTTATTCTCATCCATTTTCTTGTTCATTTCCTTTTTGTTTCTATTCATCTCTTCTTTATTTTCTTGAAACTTCTTGTTCATTTCAGTTTTCATTTCTATTTTATTCTCATCTAACTTTTTATTCATCTCTATCTTGTCACATTCCAATTTACAGAAAAGTTTTTCAAATAGAAAATCGAATCTGTCTCCGCCTGGAATTTCTTTCGTTTCAATTTTTACATTTTCAATTGCATTTTCATCCTCATCAAGAGGTAGAGTCTTTTCTGAGTCTGTCCCCGAGGAAATACCTTGGGGTTCCCTGTATGTTTCAAATAAATATTTGGTATTTGTACCACTTTCAGGATTTTCACCCTCACCTTTATTCTCAGACATATTTACTTTATCTGTCCTGGCACTTAAAGAGACTTATTTGTGGAGAGAAAGTGAATCAAAACTTGACAAAATTTATTTGTGAATTGCACTTATTAATTATTCAAATGCACTTAAAGGTGAAAATACCTCCCTTTAATTACACACCTATTTGAATATTAAATAATTAATTAATTTTTATCTAATTAGTATAAAAATGTAAAATTGCCCCACGTTGGGCGCCATATATATGCTGTGACTCTTACAAATTGAGGTTTATATAAAATAAATTTAAATTATTCAATCAATGAGTAGTTAAGAATCAAGCACGCATCCTAGTGCTAGGCCTTATGCTAGACTAGGATACAACAAATTTTCTGCTAAGTAGTAGGTTAAGCAATTTTACATTTAACTAGCTCAGTTTAAAATGGTTAAAAAAAATTCTCTCAGGGGCAGAAAATATAAATAAATTCTCTCTAATTTATTAAAATAAATATTAATGAATTAGAAATTTCAAATTACACAGATATATATATATATATTTACAAACAAAAAATTAATATTTCAAACATCATTTAAAACTGCACATATAATCAACAAGTCAATATAATAAAGAAATTAAAATAAGTAAAAGCATAACGTCGAGAAAAATCTTATGTTTTAAAATGTGAACGTGATTATCATGATTTATATTTGCCATAGATACATGTAAACAATCAACATCTTTAATAAAAATAAAATTTTATTACACATGATGAATAACCAAAAATTTACACGATTTATCATTTACGAACAAAATATAAACATTAAGGGAATGGCTTTGCCCTAATTAGTCCAGCCTGGCGCCTTTTCTCGCTCCCAACACAGTACCATCAGAAAGCAAATTCACACCGGTAGGTACCCCAAAGTTCCACCCTACGAGTATGTCTTTTTAACTCGTCGGACACAACCCGAACATACACCACAATGTGCTCACCCCTTAAGGTATATATATAAATTTTAAAATTAAATAAATAAAAATGAAATAAAATAAAAGTATTTGTGTATTCAATTAATTAACTCAGCCCTGATTAGTTCTGCCTGGCGCCTTTTCTCGCTCCCAACACAGTACCACCAAGACTAATTCGTGTCTTAAGGATTCACCAGGACTCCATGCTATGAATTAAATAACAACTTAATTCATTTCACACATCCCTGATGTATTACCCAACACGTTAACATCGAACACACAAGTACTACAAAATATACTTGATATACATACAAGAAAAATATATACATTAAAATAAAACTTTACCTTCTTTGAGATTCCAATACAAAACACCACTTAAAAGAAAATTGGTACACTATACACACATTTATAACAAACATTATCAAATCACCTTAATTCTTCATACATTATTTCAAATTCGTCCATGTTTTCGAATACAGATCACTGTTCAATTATTCTGTATATACATAAAACAAAGTTATTAATCACAAATCCTTTAATCTGATAAATAAAGTAGTAAAGAATTTTTTTACACTAAAATAAAATTATTACGCTATCCAACTTAATCATTACAATCACTAGAATGTTTTATCAGAATGTATGGCGTAGTAACCCTACATACAAAACAAAACATTCCAGAAAAATAAATAAAAATAAATAAATTCAAAGTTCGAATTAAAATAAAATTGTCCCGTAATTATTTCTAAAATAATTACAAATCTCAATGTAAATTGTGCAGCTTGACTATTACGAAAAATATTACAAGTTTTAAATCTTGTTGAAAATTTTATAAGTATCGAAAAATCTCTTTGAAAATTTTCTAAGTTTAAATTCATGAATAAACTTCTAAGTTAATATAATATTCAAGAGGAAGAAGAGGTTTTCACCTTCTCCTTTTTTCCTCTTTTGAGTGCGGTTTACACCAAGCAACTCTGCCGTTGAAAATTTTATAAGTATCGAAAAATCTTTTTTTTAAAAATATTCTAAGCTCAGATTCAAGAATAATCTTTTAAAAGAATATAACATTTAAGAGGAAGAAGAGGTTTACACCTTCTCCCTTTTTCCTCTTTTGAGTGCGGTTTACACCAAGCAACTCTGCCGTTTTCTGATGGTCCCAGTCTTATATAGATATTTTTCTTCACAAAAACGTCCGGTTCAGTTCGGTATGATACGTTTCCACTTCCAGAAATACATAGCTGCAGTGCTGCACCACTCAGGAAAGCAGCGTATTAACAATCTTTGAAAATGGTAAACAAACATGTAAATATCAACTTGTTTACACGTTCATGACTCATCCGATGCATCTACCGAAAAATATTGTTTTCGCCGAGCCACACTATCGATCTCTCCCGGTAACAGTATTCTTCGTGCGGGAAAACACTTTCTCGTTATTCTTCATGTAACATTTTATGCTTATTTTAATATTATGACTTTCATAAAAATTATACTAACATTCTTTTATTATTTTACTTAAATAAAAAGTAAATTTTGGCAAATTATTGACATAGTGAATATTTATATACACATCATGATAAAAATAAATAAAATAAAAATTAATTTAAATAAAATCTTGAAGTGATCTTGATTATACTTATTTATAATCTACCACCAAACTCAAGGTCACTGCAATATGTTAGCCAACAGAAAAGCAAGGCGCAGCTAAGAAATATTGTACCTTAACACCTGTATGAGGCCAATGTTTACCCGTGCAAGACCATCGACTGGTTGCAGTTGTGAAACAGTGTGAAGCAAAATAACAGACTTCGACCTACATGATTCAACGAGACCTTCACTTGTGCAGATTGTATAAGCTAAGTAGTTTTAACTATAGTTTATTCATTGAATGCAAAGACTCCAAGATACTGTAACATTGTATTCGTGTGACCATACGAGTGTACAGTGCTTTTTCTTACGCTGTGAGTTTCTTCCATTTTTTTACTGACTGGATTTATCTATTATTATTAAGAATTATATCAACTTGTAACTTACATTATTTTCTATTTTCTAACATGTTAATCACGTTAGTTGAACGTTTGAATTTTTGTTGATTTGCATTTTTAATCC
Organism: Amphimallon solstitiale; assembly: GCA_963170755.1. NCBI lineage: Eukaryota > Metazoa > Arthropoda > Insecta > Coleoptera > Scarabaeidae > Amphimallon > Amphimallon solstitiale. Next base: position 126,000,171 of record OY720681.1, on the reverse strand, counting down.
TACATCGCATTTGTCACTTATTTCTTCACCTACCTACTTTTTTCCCATTGCTTTTTGTTTTCTTACTTTTTTCTTTTTCACGAGTGTTATTAAATATACAAGGACCGTTCAAGTTTTATTGATTTTTAAAATAAATTTCTATTGTTCTTTCCTGCTGCTCCGTGGCCCTCTTGTATGTTTTGGTTAGTCACCAGGATAGGCCGCCTGTGTGTGAAAAGTGTCCCTGTGCATTCCTTCCTACCTCTGTGTATCACATTCTTACCAAACTAAAACTATGAGTTCTTGTTGTACTATATGTAATGAAGATCTTGTCCCTGATAATGGAATCGCCTGTGATTTATGCAAGGGAATGATACCTGTAGTGGATTGTCCAGGTTGGAGGTGCAATGTCTCAAGAGTAAAGTGCGTAAGATAACATACTACTGCGTGATATGTTCTGATTTCAAAGCACAACATGCAACATATAACGATCTGAACTCTGTGGTGGCATCTCTCCAGGCAGAAGTTCGGGCCTTGAAGAGCGAACGTGTCTCTGAACCATCAATAACTTCGACTGGTGATCTGGATTCATCATTTATGGAAACTATAATTAATGAAGTTTCCGATCGTGAAAGGCGTAAAAATAATGTGATTATCTTTAATTGTGCTGAGATGGAAAATGTTAACAAACCTGATCAGATTGCTGCTGATTCAGTGTTTGTTGGAGAAATTTTTAGAAATTTGAATATCAATGTCGAGCAGGTTAGTCCGGTCAGACTTGGTAAATATGATCCTTCTCAACAACAGCGTAAAAGGCCTATAAAGGTTACTCTGCCATCTCCTGAACATGTAACAATCGCCTTGCGTGGAAATACTAAACTCAAGAAGCAGGAAAAATTCAAATCAGTTGTCCTCGCCAAAGATAAGACTCCGTCTCAGAATTCACTATTCAAGACTGTGAAACGTAAACTTGATGAGCGTATTGCTGCTGGTGAAACAAATATCCGCATAAAGCACTTTAATGCGCCCCTAAAATTATACAGCGTACCAGGTCGGAAAACTATAGTCGTCCAGCAGCCAGACTTCTCCAATGCGCATATATTACCAAAACGTGCGTGGTTTGCGTTCGAAAATTGCTGAAGTATATCACTCCAGCTTCGGATTTGTTTGTGATTTTGTTTTTTTGTCTGAAACCTGGCTTACTCCGGATATAGACGATTCTGAACTTTTTGGTGAAGAGTGGACTGTGCTTAGGAAGAATAGGCATCATGATATGGTTGGAAGATCTACTGGTGGTGGCGTATTGCTTGCGGTGCCTGGCGTTGTTCCTGCTGTATTGTGCGATACATCTAACCTGACTGATTTAGTTCCGTTGGTGGACATTGTCATGTCTAAATGTATTATTTCTTCTTTAACTATTTATCTTATAAGCATATATATACCCCCGGACCTAAACATTAATGATTATGAATTATTTTTTGACGCATTAGCTTTAAGTTTTTTAGATGGAAAGGTCATAATATGTGGGGACTTTAATTGTTCTAAATTTAATGCACGTGACAATTTGATTGATCACAAATTTATTTCTATACAAAATTTTATGAATGTTTTAAACTTACAGCAATATTATATATACTAATAGCCAATTGTCTCGCTCTTTTTAACACGAACGATTAAAACGGCAAAGCTATACCCCAAAATTGACGAATTGGGGAGACAGTTTTCTGAGAACCTGGCGCATCTACGGTGGGAACGAAAGTGTCACGCGACGGGGACCACGGTCCCACGTGCCTTAGGCTATTTTTCACGTCTCCGAAGAGAGAACAAGGGTCCGAAAGGAGTTTTTGAAAATTTTAGTACGTGCAGAAAAAGAGTGTGCAAAATAGCATAAGGCCTACGTGTAAAATATAAAATACGGACTAGGTTCGATTTTAAAATGGCGGTGAATCGATACAGATGACCGTGACACTTCAAAGTTCGGATAAGGTTAAGTTAAATGCACGAAAAATTCAATTTCAGGTTATAAATTATCAAAACCGTCAAATCAGTTTGAGTTCGCGATATGGCATTTGCCGGGAAACGTCAAAATTGGCGGAAAGCACCAGTCGTGTAATACACAACACATAATGACTATCTATTCACGTTTATCGATCGGTTGTCAAGTTTAAATGTCAGAAGGCCGACAAATAAAGGGATTATGAAGGGAAAGTGGTACCTTTCAGATACGTATTAGTGTTATTATTATCAATTGTTACTATTTCTTTTCTATTTATGAATATATGAACAATGCCGACGGATATGATAAAATAAACTTAAAGTGTATTATCGCACGTAAGTACAGTGACAAATATAACGATCTTCCTATATTTTATTAAGATATATTAAACACAAATTATATATGTCATCGAAATGTCGTCACTTCTCGCGAAAGAAGTACCGAAGCAAGCCCAAAAAAAGAATCATCTGAGTTTTCTTTATTTGTCAGATGTGTCCGAAACACTTCGAAATAACATAAATACATCAAATATGTAAAATTCCCATAAGCATTTATGTAATTTCGTTTATCAATTCAGTTATAAAAGTAAGCATTTAAAGTACGCGACTATGCGGGTTGGCACAAACTAATCAGAAGTACATTTTCGGTTAAATGGTATTAGGAGCCAGCAAGATTTTTGATTGGGTTTTACAAAGTACATATATATACAACTATTAAAGCGTAATATGAAAATTAATTAATTCTCTCAATGGCCTGTAAGTTTAAAACATGTTTTGTTAAAGTTCATCATGTTATGTTGTTAATTTCATTTGACAATTGGAAAGACAATGTTGTTAAGCACTCTCAGTCTGACATTTCGTTCTCACAAGTTTATGTGTGAACGAATACACAACAACGAAGTATTGTCACGATGACAGGTGGAACGACAATTTGGTTAAACATCAACTTTTTATTGTCGTATAAGTGTCACGATGACAGTCTGTCAAAAAATTTGAAGTATACACTATTTTTATCGTAAACTTGACACAAGGCATGGTACTACCAATTTTATAGAACGAATAACATGAAACAACATTTCATTGCCGAACCGTCTTGGTTTTTTTTTGTTTTGGTCTGTCGACGTTCACCTTGGGCTAGATGCACACAATTAGACAATTAGACTTAGCAATCAGTAAAAACATTAACAAAACCATAAAGATAGAAACTGAAAGTGTCATGAGCTCTGATCACATTCCAATTATAATAACTTGGAACGAAGACATAACCGAAAGAACATATCACACCTTCAAGACAGACTGGGCCGGCTACAAAACAGAACTAGAACAAACCATCACTGCAGTTCCTAAAATACAAAACACTGCAGAATTAGAACAGACCATAAAATCACTACAAGATAAAATAACAAACGCTGTTGAAAATAACACCATCAAAATAGAAAGGATATATAAATCAGGTAGTCTACCACATCATATTAAAGAACTAATAAAGGAAAAGAACAGAGCTAGGAGAAGACAAAACTATACTAAACAACCTTCAACATCAAGTACATAAGGAATTACTGGAACCGAAAAATGTAGAATGGCAAAGAACACTCGAAGAAATAGGTGCAGAGCCCTCTAAGACATGGAAAATAATCAAGGCAATCAAAAGAGAACAAATACAAATCCCACCACTTCAATTCAATAACTCCACACAAGTCACAGCAGAAGAAAAAGCAGAAGCTCTAGCGGAATCACTAGAAGAGCAATTCACTCCGAACTTGGATGAAGTAGACATGCAACACGTAGTGCAGATTCACAGAGTAGTAAGCAGAGAAATACGTGAACCCCACTCCCCTAGCAACGACCCAGTCACAGCCGAGAACCTAAAAGCAATCTTTAAAGCATTAAATCCCAAAAAAGCTCCTGGTATAGACAACATCACCAACAGATCACTACAAAACCTCCCCCCAAAAGCAATAATGTCAATTCTAGCAATAGCAAACTCCGTTATCAGACTCCAAACATTCCCAAAGATATGGAAACATGCCAAAGTAATAGTTATACCTAAACCAGGAAAACCAAAAACAATACCAAGCAGCTACAGGCCCATAAGCCTGTTACCATCCATTAGCAAAGTGATAGAAAAAATAATCCTACAGAAGATAAAGTACCACTCTGACAATCAAGACATAATACCAGAAGATCAACATGGGTTTTTAGAGAAGAACATTCAACGATAACACAACTTTCAAGAGTCACTGAGATTATCCAAGACGGATTCAACAAAAATCAAGTGACAGCAGCTGTATTTCTCGACATAGCAAAGGTATTTGATAAAGTCTGGAGGCAGGGACTCATATATAAAATGATAATACACAATTACTCAACACACGTCATAAAAATCACGAACAGTTTTCTCTAAGGACGCTGCTTTCAAGTTAGCATCCAGAACACACTTTCCTCAATAAAACATCCAACAGCGGGAGTCCCCCAGGGCTCATGCCTGTCACCTCACCTATATACAATATTTACAGCAGACATACCAGTATCAAATCCTACAAGATACTTAAATACGGCCACCTTTGCAGATGATTCGGCACTGCTCTCAACATCAAGATGTCCGACGAACGCGGTACAGGAACTCCAAACGCACCTAGACAACACGATAAAATGGTTCAAACAATGGAGGACAACAATGAACGAAGACAAATCCCAAGCAATAATCTTTCAAAGGAATCTGAAAACAACAGGCAACGAAATAACCATCAACAACAACACTATACCATGGAGTAGAGAAATTAAATACCTGGGAATATGCCTGGATATAAAGCTCAATTATAACACACACATAGCAAAAACGATAACCAAAACCAAACAAACAAGATGTCAACTATGGCCTCTTATAGGCAGAAAAAGCCAGCTGAACACGAACAACAAAATTCTACTTTACAAACAAGTATTAGGTCCAATATTCACATATGCATGGGTGCATATGTGCAAGACCAACATCAAAAAACACCAGTCTTAGAATGATACTAAATGCTCCATGGTATATGAGAAATAATCAAATAATGAATGAAACAAATACCCCAACCATTATTGACTACATCAAGGAAAGAGCGCTCAGTTTCTATAACCAGATGGAAAACCACTCAAATCAAAATCTTAAAAGAGCACTTGCTAGTAGAGGGTCTCAGCCGATTCTGGAACCTCCTCATTGACCTTGATCATGCACGCAGCATAGATCAAGGTCAATGAGGAGGTTCCAGAATCGGCTGAGATGGACGGTCAAAGTCATATCAAGGTCATTTCAAGGTAATGTCAAGGTCATGTCAAGGTCATGTCAAGGTCATGTCAAGGTCATGTCAAGGTCATGTCAAGGTCATGTCAAGGTCATGTCAAGGTCATGTCAAGGTCATGTCAAGGTCATGTCAAGGTCATGTCAAGGTCATGTCAAGGTCATGTCAAGGTCATGTCAAGGTCATGTCAAGGTCATGTCAAGGTCATGTCAAGGTCATGTCAAGGTCATGTCAAGGTCATGTCAAGGTCATGTCAAGGTCATGTCAAGGTCATGTCAAGGTCATGTCAAGGTCATGTCAATGTCATGTCAAGGTCATGTCAAGGTCATAATTCAAGGTCAAGATTTCGGCATAGATCAAGGTCAATGAGGAGGTTCCAGAATCGGCTGATAGAATGGTCAAGGTCAATTCAAGGACAAGTTGAGATCAAGCTGAGGTTAAATCAAGGTGAAGGGTCAGGTCAAGGTCAAGGTTAAGTCAAGATCAAGTCAAGGTCGTTGAAATGAGATTGAGTGTATATAATGTGTATGATTTGATGTAGTTTCATTTTAAATATGAATGAAAATGAAGAACTAACAAGTGAAGTGTTGCTGGAAGTGCAAGAGAAATTTAATAGTTTTAAAAATGTTGGGGAGATATTTTCAAATAGTGAGGAAGTAAGTCAAGATGAATTTGGGTGGGCTATAATAAATGATAATATAGCGCAGCAGTTTTATGAGTCGTATAAATATAATTTAATGTATTTATGTGATGTATACGAATATTATAAGTATGATGGGAAAAGGAGAAGCAGTACATTATTGAATTATTTAAATTGGTTTTGTGAATAAATGTGAAGCAAGGGAGAGAAATGGCGATGGAGGTGAAAGAAGGAATTCAAGGTTAAAAAGTTAATATTAAAGTGAAGTTAAGGTTAAATTGTATATAGTTCTCAAGGTCAATGTCCAGTTAAGGTCAAGGTTAATGAAGAGGTTTTAGAATTGGTTAGTGGAGGTGGAGATTGTGAGAAGTGGTAGGTAGTAGGTATATATAAAGGTTGATATGATAAATAAATGTTAGTATAATCCAATATGTCGAAGCGTTGTTTTACTGGAGAAGAAAAAAAGTGTGATTGTTCACGAATAGTAGAGGAGGGTGAACTGATAGTGGACGACAGTGAATTGGTAGATAATAGTATTGATTTACATAAAATGTTTGAAGCGGATCCGAGAGTAGACACATTTTTTACTGAAATGGGCGAATCAAATAATTTTTGGAATAAAGTGAGTACGACTGCAGAAAAGGTAGTTCAACAAGTATCACCGGACGAATTTGCTAGAGAACCAATATGGGATGTACCATTAGTAGGAGAAAGAATTTTTTTTTAAATAAAAGTCATTCTAAGTGGATATGTGTGGGTTTAGCACCAAATAAGGATTTTGAACCGACAGTGAAGATTGTGGGTATTAAAAAACAATGTGTATATTTTAATTTAGAAGAATGGGAATGGTTTGTAGCTGAGAGTGTAAAGTTGAAGAAATATTATCAATATTATAATGGTGCGATTCCCGTTATTAATGGTATGGATATATGGCTATCACATAAAAGTTTTGGTGGTGTGAATAGAATAATGAAAATAAATAAAGAGGGAGGACACGCATATTTAGCGTATGAAAGTTTGGCGGAATTGTGGCGACTGGTGAAAGTAGTGGCGACACGTTTAGTGTTTTTACAGGATTTAAAATATGAAGAATTCTATAAGCAATTTTTAGATCCTATAGTTTTAAACGGAGAAGAAGTAAATACTGCAATAGATAGAATATGTAATGGCGCGGTATCTGAACATGTTTGAATAACAATAGAGTTAGCTATGTATTGGTTGCCAAGGATTTTAAATGATTTACAATTTTTAAGAAAAAATCGATTGTAATTGTGAATAATGTATATAATAATAAAATGATTAAAAATTGTATGGTTTTTTTTATTATTTTTGAGAGAGAAATTGATGGAGTTTTATTGAATTTGAGTGTAGATTTGGTGGAGTATAAGTAATATGGTTAGTAGTGTTTTTTTATATTTCGAGAGTTGGTATTTGTAAAGATATATCTATCAGTTATTTTTTAATAAGATGGGAACGTTAGTGAAGTCTGATGGTAGTTTGAATCAGACAGTGAGAAGGAAAGGTGGTGGATTATTGAATAGTTTAATAAATAAGTTACCAGTTGAGTTACATATACCCAGCTATAGATTTTGTGGTCCAGGAACTAGATTGGGGAAACCTTTAGAAAGAGGTGATAAGGGAGTGAATAATTTAGACGAGGCTTGTAAAGAACACGATATATCTTATTCAAAATCATATGATTTATCGAAACGACACGAAGCTGATAAGATATTGTATCAAAGGGCTATAGAAGGAGTGCAGAGTAAAGACGCGGGTGTGAGAGAAAAATTAGCTGCTACTGTAGTTGCAACTGCTATGAAAGGTAAAACAATATTAGGTATGGGTGTACAGGGGCAATATAGAAAAAGAGTGAGTGTGAAGGGTAGGAAGAATAATACAAGAAGAAGGCATAGAAGAAGTAGTGGTAGAAATCGATCGGGTGGTGTTCTATCATTTTTACACGCAATGAAGAAAGCGCGCAATGCCATAAGACATATAGGTAGGAGAAAAGGTCTATTAGAGAATGTGAAAGTTGCATATCAGAGTTTAATGAAACCTAGAAGACGGATACTGTTTCCACGATCAAGAGTAATTGCAATACCAAAGAAAGGTGGATTTTTACCGTTAATTCCATTATTTGCAGCTTTGGGTGCTCTGGGGTTGTTAGGGGGTGGTGCTGCGGCGATAGCAAAAGCTGTAACATCTGCGAAAACTGAAAGAGATCAATTAGAGGAAGCAAAACGACATAATAGGACAATGGAATCCAAAAGTGGTAGTGGTTTATATGTGAAACCATATAATGTAGGATGCGGTGTATCTATTGGGAGTGGATTGTATATAAAACCATATAAATCTGGTTGTGGTGTGTATTTACCAAGTGGAGTTGTTTCAAAAAACGGTTAAGTGAATTACCTCGAAGGCCTTTAACAGAAATTGATTTACGGAAATTTGTGAAGAGGTGGAAAATTGGAAAATTTCGGGGTGTATTTAGTAGAGACGTTTTACCGAGGAAAATATATGTGAAGGCGAAAGGAATAGTGAATTTGGATGATAATGTTGGAGGTGGTACTCATTGGGTAGCATATAATAAAAATAATGATGTCATAAGATATTTTGATAGTTATGGTGATTTAAGACCGCCGATTAAGGTTGAGGAGTATTTATTATCAAATGGTGGTGGGGTTATTCAATATAACTACCAGAGATATCAAGATGTGAACTCTGTGAATTGCGGTCATTTATGTTTGATGTTTTTAAAAGGATTGATTAAGTAAGATATGGATAATTTAACTTTTGTGTTAACTGGAAAGGGATCAGATGTTGGATGTATATTAAATCCACCTATATATTTAAATGGTGATTATGAAATGTGTATGGTGAGTTTACAAACTTATAATTCTATTCCAAATGTTACGTCTGCTAATAATGTATTTCGATATTATTCTATGTCACCTAATAAAGTAAATGCTTGGAAAGATATAACTGTTCCAGAGGGAACTTATGATATACATGATTTAGAGAAGTATATTGATGAAAAATTGAAAGTTCACGAGGATGAGCAACAGTATTTTATTTTGTCTGCTAATAGTAATACTATGAAGGTGTTTATGAAGGCATCAGTAGATGTTGATTTTGGAATAGAAAATTCGATTGGTTCTATGTTTGGTTTTCACAAGAAAATAATAGGAGGTAATATACCGGTTTATAGTGATGAAATAGTTGATATAAATAAAGTCAGTGCTATTGATATTATGTGTAATATAGTGGATGGTTCATATATTAATGGAGAATTATCACATGTTTTATATCATTTTTATCCGAATGTTCCACCAGGGTTTAAGATAATAGAAGTTCCTGAAGAGAAAATTTATATGCCGGTAAATACTAACATGTTAACTGATATTGTTATTCGAGCAGTCGACCAAACAGGACGGTTAATTAATTTGAGAGGTGAAGAGTTGACATTATATTTACGAATTCGCAGAAGAAAAGAGTGAATTCAGTTTATAAATTAAAAATTGTTATAAAAGTATGAGGACTAATAATACAAATAAGTTGTGGAAGGGAACGAAGATGAGAAAATATATACGGAGTGTATCACATAAGTTATGGAGAGTGGTTGGTAAAGGGAAGTTACGAAATTCTCTAACTAGCGAAAACAGGAAGTTTTTGAAGAATTTGGGTTTTCGAGTGTTAGTGTAAGAATATTTTTTCTTGTTAGAGGATCGGTTTATAATAGATATTCGAGGTTAATAAGAAGTGGTGAGAAGTGGATTATACTTTAGTAGAAGAAGAAAATTGTTTGGGTGAAGTTGATTGTGTATTATTGAGTGAACACAAGAATGGAAATGTTAAATGTTTTAAATAAGGTTCGAGTGGAAATGAAATGAATGAATGAAATGGAATTTCATAATCACGTACCGTTTGGTTCACCGAAGTATGGAAATAATGATGAAATTAGGATTGTAGTTCCAGAAATAGATAAATATACTTTACCGTCGGAGTCGGAGTTGCTTATTGAAGGAAGGTTGCGATTAGCTAATGATGCTACAAGTGCTACAGCATACTTAGTTCATAATGCGGCAGCATTTATGTTTAGTAACATCAGATATATAATTAGTGGAGTAGAGGTTAATGAAGTTAGGAATGTGGGTATTACATCAACTATGAAGTAATATTTTTCTTACAGTCCAAGTTATATAAATAAATTAGAGAATTGTGGATGGGAATTTACAACAGGAAAGGCGCCAGTTTTGAATAATAATGGTAATTTTAGTATTTGTATTCCGTTGAAGATGTTGATGGGCTTTGCAGAAGATTTTAAGCAAGTGGTTATGAATGTGTCGCAAGAATTGATATTGAAGAGGTGTGCTGATGATAGTGATGTGATTTATAATTCTGTTACAACTGAGGAAATGAAAACAATTGATTGTGTAGTGTGGCGAGTACCACATATTAAAGTTGGTATGAGTCAGGATTTAGCTTTAACGAAATTAACGACGAAGAATACTTTGATGGAAATGTTTTTTAGAGGATGGGAAATTCACGAGAATCCAGGAATTCCAGAAACAACTAAACACAGTTGGGCTATTAAAACTGCTCCACAATTAGAGACACCAAGATATATTATTTTGGGTTTTCAGACAGGGAAGAAAGGAAAGTTAGATCAAAATATGAGTAAATTTGATGCGATAAATTTAACGGATGTAACAGCGTATTTAAATGGTAAAAGATATCCATATGAAAATGTTCGAGTTGATTTTGATGATAACAGAGTAGCTGTCTTATATAATATGTATGCTAGATTTCAACAGATTTATTATGGATATGATTATAGTGAGCCGATGTTAAAGTTGAATCAGTTTAAATTGTGTCCATTAATTGGTATAGATTGTTCACATCAGGAAGATGTTTTACATAGAAGTGGGGTGGAGATTAGAATTGAATTCACTACGAAAAATAATGTGCCAAAGGATACGGTGTTGTATTGTGTGATTTTACATAATAAATTATATCAATATTCACCATTTAATAAGGTGGTACAGCGAAAATATTAGTTATATAATACTTTGGTTTAGTATGAGAGGTAGTTTAAGGAGTATTTGGATATGGACAAGATTGAAGAAGAATTGTGTTTAAGTTTAGTTGTTGGGTGTAATTCTTTGGAAGTGAACGGTTTATTGGATGGACGATGATAAGTTTAGGTGGAAAGAAATTTATAGTTATTGACTTTCAATGGTATCGATTTAATAGTAATGTGATTCCAAAGGAGTTGGCTACTTGTGATGATGAATTCAGGAAGAGTCACTTTTTATTTAAACCGTTTTTTAGTTTTGGCTCATTAGCAAGAGAAGATCAACGAGTTGCAAGATACGTTTTTAGTTATTATCACGGTTTGAAATGGGAAGATGGTTATACAGCTGTTGGTGAATTTGATGAGATAAATAAGCGGTTGTGTATTGGTGTGGATTTGGTATTCGTGAAGGGGCGAGAAAAGTTGGAATATTTGAAGTGTATTATAGATAAACGAATAATAGATTTAGTGGATGCTGACAGAATTAAGAGCGGAAAACCAAGTTGTAATTTTCACGTTGGAAATGATGTTGTTTGTGCTTTGTCTAATGTGGAATGTTTATATAATTATTTAGTGGATATGAGATTTAATGAGAATAAAATTTATTATATTTAATGATTGGTTGTTATATATAATAGTTAGAAATGGGATGTGTTTGGAGTCACATTATTAGTTATGTCGTGGAGAGGGTTGGAAGTGTGTTACAACAATATGAAGATGCAGGTTCGTTTGTAGAAATAGAAGATGCACAATTAAGGTATATTCCAAAATCATATTTAATGAGGAGAGTAAGGACTGTTGATTTAGAATTGGTGTGGTTTCGATTACCAATATTTTATCAAGAAGATGTAGATTTAATTGGATGTAGACCATGTCTGGATCATTATGTAAGGAGTGGAGATACTATAGATGGCTGTTTTCGAAGAAGAGGTTGTTCAATGTGTAAATATGTTTTCTTAAGAAAATAATTTTGTAATATTGTAATGTATGATGTTGATGTTTTGAGTAAATAATATATGATTTAAAAATTGTTTGGTATTATTTATATTATAGTTAGTTTTAGTACTTGGTATTATATTCTTAGTTGGTTTGGTTGGAATATGGTAATATATACGAAGCCTGGTTGTGGTTAGCTGTCTTCAGGAGACGTGATTAAACTAATGTCACGCGCGATGCGACGCGTGTTACTAGGTGTGTGTGTACTAGTTGAGAGAAGATGATTTATAAGAAAATTAGTGAAAAAAAATACATTTATATAAATTTATTTTGAAGGGTAGTGGGTGGTTTTGAAGGATCGAGAGATGATGCGAAATAATTATTTCGATGTAAATTGATCACAATAAGATAATAAATAAGAATATTAGTTGAAAAAAAAAATATTTATTTAAATTGATTTTGGAGGGTAGTGGGGTAGTATTGAGGAAGAGAGAGTGTATAGGTTGTTGTTCGGTTGCAGGTGGATGATGTTGAGTTGAAAATGTAGTTATTTGGATTATATTAGTAATATTGAAACTTTTTGAAAATCGTTCTATCTTAAGTAATTGAGCTAGAGCAAAAAGAGTTGAAATCGTTGAAATAATATACTAATCTCCTATTACACAACGGCAACAACGTGCGGCACTTTAACGAACGATAAATATCTATTTATATATCTAATAGCTTGTTAACGTTATATTAATATCACTTGGGCTTCGCAAAGTATTATATATCTATAAGTGGTTTAATCAATAAAACTCTCTTCCCCTCTTAATGACCCCAATATGATTATGATTAATAATGTAGTTTGCACAGAAGTATAATTTTTCATTTCTAATATTTGTGCCTGGTGGATCAACGGCCCATGTATATATTGGGCTCCACAACATGCCATATATAGGTATATATATATATATATATATATATATATATTGTTATGGTTTGACCCTTGTATATTTCATTAGGATCAACCACACATTATTATAATATGCATAACTTTTAAATCAGAGTTTAAGATATTAATTTTAATAATCCCAGAAAAATATGACCTTTAAAATTTGAATAGATATTGGCGCCAGGTAACGTATTACCAACTTGAATATAGTCTTTATTCAATTTAATATGAATACATTGGAAAAAAGACCCTGTTAAGTGCAATGCTAGAAAGTTTACAAAAAGGTTAATTTCTTTATAGGATATCTAGATAAGTTTTATCACCGGCTCGATTATACATATTTAACACAGTGGAAAGCATGAATTATCTACAGGGTTAACAGTCGGTTCAATTAAAAAGGTGAATAGTTAATTCTCATATTACTTATTATCTTAATTTGTATTGTTGATTTATTTTGAAGTAATTAACAGATCTACCTGGTAATTACCAACAACTTTCTTTACTCTGCAGGCAGGATTCAAGCAGAATAATTATAAACTGGACAAATATTTTGAAGTATGTATATCGACTCGTCCAAATTTCTATTACAAATTCTTATACAAATAAAACAATACTTCAGGAACAAATTGATATTCAATGTTTATTAATCGTATAGGTAAATGCCAATTTGAATTATTAATTAGCTTAAGTATTTAATACTATTCTTATTTGTTATATAGTACCTCAATAATACATATAAGTAAGTGAACGATCAGAAATAAGCTTTCGTTACTTGGTGGATAGGAAAATATTAGTAGAGGGACCAAGCCGATTGGAGAACCTCCTCATGACCTTGACCTTGACCTTGACCTTGGTCCGACCTTCGGCCGGACCAAGGTCAAGGTCAAGGTCATGAGGAGGTTCTCGAATCGGCTTGGCCCGGGAAGGTCAAGGTCAAGGCCAAGGCCAAGGTCGAGGTCGAGGTCGAGGTCAAGGTCAAGGTCAAGGTCAAGGTCAAGGTCAAGGTCAAGGTCAAGGTCAAGGTCAAGGTCAAGGTCAAGGTCAAGGTCAAGGTCAAGGTCAAGGTCAAGGTCAAGGTCAAGGTCAAGGTCAAGGTCAAGGTCAAGGTCTAGGTCAAGGTCAAGGTCAAGGTCAAGGTCAAGGTCAAGGTCAAGGTCAAGGTCAAGGTCAAGGTCAAGGTAAAGGTAAAGGTAAAGGTAAAGGTAAAGGTAAAGGTAAAGGTAAAGGTAAAGGTAAAGGTAAAGGTAAAGGTAAAGGTCGAGGTCGAGGTCGAGGTCGAGGTCGAGGTCGAGGTCGAGGTCGAGGTCGAGGTCGAGGTCGAGGTCGAGGTCGAGGTCGAGGTCGAGGTCGAGGTCGAGGTCGAGGTCGAGGTCGAGATCGAGGTCGAGGTCGAGGTCGAGGTCGAGGTCGAGGTCGAGGTCGAGGTCGAGGTCGAGGTCGAGGTCAAGGTCAAGGTCAAGGTCAAGGTCAAGGTCAAGGTCAAGGTCAAGGCCAAGGCCAAGGTCGATAACCTAGTTAAAAGTTGGGATCAAGAAGGGTGGGGTAGTAATGATTATCGTATATATGTATTGAAAGCGGTGTTGTTGAATGTTAGTAGTGGTTCATCACCATGTGCACTCACAAAGAAAGAAGATGCAACATGTTGTTGTTTCATGGAAGAGAACAAGGTTCAAGTAATACCATACAAATTATACCAACTAATACTGATAATGGAATGGTGTGGGTGGCAGTTATGAACGTTAGTCATGATATATTTGATAGAGAAACTGTAGTGTTGGATGAATTGGACAATATGGATGATTTCGAGGAAGAAATCCAAACAAATTAACAAATATATAATTATGTATTAGCAGTTATGTATACAATAAAATAAATTGTAGATACAATTACTATGGATGTTTGTATTTATTTATTATTTCATTTGTCCTACTAATATTAAAAAATTCATCATCATTGCTTCTAGTCTGCAATTTATCTGCCAAACACTGATGGTTGGATGCTCGTAGTGCCTCAATTAAATTTTGAAATGCGTGTGGTCCTCTCGTCAGCAAGTCAAACATAATTTCAACTTTTTCTCTACGTGTTATTTTCTGAAATGTTAATACAACATTAATACAAAAAATATGAAGTTATATGGACACAAACCTCGTCATAGTTATGCCAACTTTTCGGAAATATGTTGTATTCGAACAGTTTAGGTAGTAGTGCATCAAAGTTGCAATTTTCTAAAAAATCGCAGTGCAAAGATTTTATTATTAGTATATGTCTGTTATCCATTGCTATCTTGTATGATACTCGTGTAATACTAAGTAAGGGAACTCTGTTGTACAGCATATATAGGGAAAAAATCGTATTGTGCAGAAGTGCGTAAACAGTTAAATGAGAGAGTTAAAAGAAAAAATTACCACGAAGTTATTGACACGGTGCAAGTTATTTCAAGTTGAAAGTGATCCTAATGATATAAACAACACAAGGTCAAGGTTAAATGTAAGAGGAGGAGATGCATCAGCACAAAGTCAATGGCACGGTGCAGGTTACTTCAAGTTGAAAGTTATCTCAATGTTATAGCTACCACAAGGTCAAGGTTAAATTAAAGAGGGGGAGACACGTTTGCAAGAAATTGGAAGGGGGTTATATATATGTAGGTCTGAAGTCAACATACTTTACAATCTGACTTAATAGTAAGAAGTGTGTTATAAATTTCTAAATATGTTTGAGTGTGAAAAGTGTAGCAAAGTGTTTACTCGGGCAGACAATAGGAACAGACATATGGTAACATCTTGTAAGGGCAAGAGAATGAAACCAAATGAAATTGTCACATCAAAGAAAACTAAAAAATGTGATATATGTCAAGTATTGGTCGATAGCAAGTGTTTTCATTCTCATTTGAGAAGTAACATACATCGAACTAACGCATTTGTAGTGGTAGATGATGGTGTTGAAAAGATTGTTGGAGCATTTGGGGATAGAATAACGAGTTACAGAGTAAAGGAAACATCAAAACATTATCTAGATATTGAAGAATTTGCAACAGTGGTAAGGGAGAAGATTCTATCATTAATAGATGCTGTTGTAGTAATTCATAATGCCCTAAAAGTAAATATGGAGTTATTTGGCTTGTATTCTCTAGTAACTAAAGAGAATTTAGAAATAAAGTCATTTAATACTAAAAATAAGATTATAAATCCAGGAGTTAATTTGTATGAGAAGTATGAAGAATATGTAGATGAGATTAGTTCAAAAATGTCAGAATTTCAAGAACGAGATTCAGGTAATAAAGTGTTGTTGCATATGAAGGTGTAATTTAATGTGTATAATTTTTAGGATGGACCCTGTGTAAATTATTATATTTTGAAGTAAATATAAATAAATATAATCCAATGAGTGCTTCCAGTTTTATCGATTTACCAGAGGTAATTAAATTGAAAAGGGCCGTAATAAATGTACAGAACAACGATCAAGCCTGTTTCGCGTGGGCAGTTACATCAGCCTTATGTACACCGGTTGGTCTTCCGCAAAGAATTTCCTCTTATCCCAGTTACGAAACCGTTGCTGACTTCAGTGATTTGAACTTTCCAGTGAAATTGAAAGACATAAATATATTTGAAGTAAAAAATAATATGTCTATTAATGTTTATGGATTAGAAAAACCATATGAACATGGAGAGCACATGGCATATGAGGTAGTCGGGCCTTTATATTTTACAACGCAGAAAAGAGCTACACATATCAATTTATTATTGGTTAGCAATGCAGATGGTAATACTCACTACTGCTGGATTAAGAACTTGTCCCGACTAGTTTCAATGCAAAAATCTTTGGGCGGCCACGAGAAATATATATGTGAAGGTTGCTTGGTATCTTTTACAAGTCTAGAAAAATTGCGGCGACACGAAGAAGAAGACTGCAAGAAAGTAAAGGCTGTACTACCGGGAGTAGAGCCGAAAACAAATAAGTATGGTGAAACTATGCCGGAAAATATTTTACAATACGAAAAATTCGAGCGACAATTAAGAATTCCCTATGTGATATATGCGGACTTTGAAACTGTGTTAAAACCCATAGACACAACTGAGCCCAATCCCAATCAACCATATACAGTAAAATGTTATGAACACGAGCCCCACTCCTTTGCATATTACGTGAAGTGTTGTTACGATGATAGTTTGTCTCGATTGGAGCTGTATCGTGGTGAAAATGCTGGATCAGAATTTATTAGACAATTGGGAGAGGTCACAAAAAGACTGTACAAAGAGTGTTTTAGTAAATCTAAAGAAATGAATCCATTGACTGATGAAGACATACAAAAACATGAGCAAGAAGGAATATGCCATATTTGTGATAAACCAATCGTTGATGTGCTTCAGAAAGTATGTGATCATGATCACATGACCGGTGCATATCGAGGTCCAGCACATATGATTTGTAATATAAATTTCAAAGATCCACGGTATATACCGATAATATTCCATAATCTTTCTAATTATGATAGTCACTTGTTTGTGAAAACGATGGCGCTGGAAAAGGAAGAAGTTGAAGTAATAGCACAAAACAAAGAGAAGTATATTTCGTTTTCCAAGAAGGTGTATGTGGGAGACATAATAGATTGTAATGGGAAAAAACGCAAAATCCACTATAAATTAAGGTTTATAGATTCATTTAAGTTTATGAGTGCCTCATTAGATAAACTATCATCGTATTTGGAAGATAGTCAATGCAGAGAGATTGCTAGATACTTTGCAGATGAAAAGTTCAAGTTACTTCGGCAAAAAGGTGTTTTCCCATATAATTTTGTAACTTCGTTCGAGAAATTGAATCATCCACATTTACCTAGTAGAGATGAATTTTACGATAAAATTCGCGACAGTCACATAAGTGTAGAAGACTATTCAAGGGCAAGGAGAGTATGGGACTTGTTTGAATGTGAGACTCTGGGACAATATAGTGATCTGTACTTGCTTACCGATGTGCTATTGCTAGCCGACGTTTTTGAGAATTTTCGAGATCTGTGTTTAAGTAATTACAAATTAGATCCAGCCCATTATTTTACTGCCCCCGGTTTAAGCTGGGACGCCATGTTGCGCATGACTGGTGTCAAATTAGAGCTACTTACTGACATTGACATGCTAAACTTTTTCAAAATGAGCATACGTGGTGGAGTAAGTATGTGCAGTAAAAGAAAAGCAATCGCAAATAATATTCACTCACCCAACTATGACGAAACGAAACCAAACAAGCAAATAGTATATTTGGATGCAACAAATTTATACGGACACGCTATGTGTTTTAAATTACCTGTATCTAATTTTACTTGG
Source organism: Amphimallon solstitiale (assembly GCA_963170755.1). Lineage (NCBI taxonomy): Eukaryota > Metazoa > Arthropoda > Insecta > Coleoptera > Scarabaeidae > Amphimallon > Amphimallon solstitiale. The sequence continues at coordinate 125,982,017 of OY720681.1, read as the reverse complement.
TTAACACAGGATGAAGTAGATTCCTTAGATGTGAATGGTATTGCGGATGCTGGAGATGTAGGTTATGTCTTGGAAGTAGATTTGGAATACCCAACCATTTTACACGATTATCACAACGATTTTCCTTTTTGTCCGGAGAGTGTTATTCCTCCAAATTCTAAATTCAGTAAGTTAATTCCCAATTTATGTGATAAGACCAAGTATGTCATGCATTATTTAACACTAAAACAATGCTTGAGACATGGTTTGCTATTGCGGGGTATACGTCGAGGCATAAAATTTCGTCAAGAACAGTGGCTGAAGAACTACATAGATTTTAACACAGCGAAACGTAATGAATCTACCCATGAATTTGGTAAGCAGTTCTATAAATTGCAGGTAAACAGTATATTTGGTAAGACCATGGAGAACGTGGAGAATCGGGTCGACATAAAGTTATTAACCCATTGGGAGTCGAGGCACAGAAAGCTTGGTGCAGAAGCTTATGTTGCCAAACCAAACTTCAAATCTTCTAAAGTATTCAGCGAATTTCTGGTTGCAATCGAATTAGCCCTGGTTCGTATACAATATATGAAACCTGTTTATATAGGTTTTGTAATTTTGGAAATAGCAAAAATGGTTATGTACGACTTCTATTATGATTTTATTAAGCCAACTTTCGATACTGCTGCAACACTATTGTACACCGATACCGATTCTTTAATACTCTCCATAGACAATTGTAATTTCTATGATATTATGAAAGCGAATTTGGATCGATTTGATACATCGAATTATGCAACTGATAACCCACATAATATACCCCGTAGTTTGCCTATGTTGGGTCGGATGAAAGATGAATATGCCGGCAAAGTTATTGAATCATTTTACGGAACTGGTGCCAAAGCCTATTGTGTGCAGTTACCATATCAATGCATTAAGACAGCCAAAGGAGTTAAAAAGTATGTAATAGAAAAACAATTAACTGTGGATGACTACAAGCACATAGTAGAACAAGGTGGTGTGTTATTGAAGAAGATGTATGTGTTTCGCTCGGATTATCACACAATGTTTACGGAATTGAGGAACAAAGTAGCTCTATCCGGGAAAGATGATAGACGTTTCATCCTACCCGACAACACCAGTACGTTAGCATGGGGACATTACAAAATACCGGAATTACTAGGAGCACAAACTTTGGAGGGACTACTTTCTACAATAAATAACAATTAATATTAATGTTTGTAACATACATTTATTATTTATTACCTAGAAAACACAACTATTTTTTATTTCTATAAATATGTATACATATATTTCAATATGTGTTGCTACAGTTTGTAAATAAAAGTAATAAAAGCTAAATTATATTGTCTTTGGATATCCATGAATTGTGTCTTTTATCCATACCTAACCATTTCACTAGTACTTTATCTTTTCTTCGCCTTAGAACTTTTTCAACGAGATATATGTCGGGATGTTTAACTTTCTTCAGCTCATAGTCATAGAAAGCCCCCAATATAGGTTGTTGGTTTGCATCTTTAAGAAGATATGATCTCGGATAAGTATTTTGTACCTTTGCCACAGAGAATATTTCATTGGACCAGTTCGGAGTGTACATGCAGAAAATGCATGTCTGTGTTTACTTATTCGAACTGGCGCATCGATTTGAAATCTGGACATTCTTGGATCAGCAATCTTGATATTACTATAGACCGAATTAAGTATCTGTTTGGCATTGCGATGGTTGACTTGGACTGGTTTATAACCAGTCGTTGAGTGTGTAGAATTGTTGTAGTCCCGTAATATTTGTGAAAGAATGTCTAGCCAACGATAATTGCCATTGAAACTGAACTCCTTCCACATTCTTCCTTTTAGTGTTCTGTTAAAACGTTCGACAATCGAACTTTTCTTAGTAGAATACGAACTGTAATGATTAATTCGGTAGCGGTCCATCAGTTTCCGGAACGTTGCGTTGTAAAATTCCTTAGCGTGATCAGTTTGAATATTCTTCGGCTTTCCCTTACGGTCTGCTGTCAAAATACTTTCCATAGCGTTGGCAACTTCTACTGCCGACTTATTTTTTAGTGGTCTGGCCCACGCATACTTTGAAAAAGCATTAATGCAAACGAGAATGTACTTGAAACCTTCATTTTCTTTAGAGTAGGGGATCATTTCCACCAAATCTGCCTGAAGTAGATCATTCAACCCCTTAATGATAACCCGTCTACGAGGAAATTGGATTCTAGCTGGCCCATGTAATTCGTTAACCACATCTCTCTTAACTTGTGTCATCTTCCTCAATAAGTATTTCTGCTGATACGAGTCCGGTTTTCTCTGGTATTGGCTGAGGACCCACGTATCGAAGGCTGATCTTGGTTTTATCTGTCACTATATAGGGTGTATTTTTAGCCTTCTCTTCATCAAATTCTTTGAACTTCACAACAAGCTTTACTTTGGATGTTTCATATGGTTCCGTGGAGTTAATGGAATAACGTACTTCTAATATTTTCCCTCGATACCAATTCGCTTCATAAAATAGGTCATTATTTTGCAGGAAATATAAACGATTGGGCCCGTTTATTTCACCATTACTGACTAATCGCAATACTTTCCTCGGTTTGCTAAGAGATCTTGGCCGTCCTAGTATTGTCGTGCCCCTGTTTATGTAATCTTTAAAGTATCCCAAAATAACTTCTTTCGCCTGGTGCTGGTTAAGAAATTTTTTCGTATTATTAGCGGATGCCAGATGCTTCTGAATAATATGTGTGTGGATGTGGCGACCGAATTTGTCAATAGCCATACTGACTTCTTTTGGAATTTTGTATGAACTGATGTTGCAACCTCTCGGGTTGATGTTTTACTATAACAGCATAATTAGGCGATTATTTTTGCTTCCTTCAATTCCTGTAAAATACTTAGTATTTCATTGTCATGGCTCGTATGCCCGGCGAGTTTGGATGCAATCAAGAGTTGCAATCGTTCAGTCAATTCATTAACATCATCCCAGTATTTGTACTCTAGTTTTGTATTTGGAAGGATTTGCTTTTGTAATGTTTCACCAAACTGCTTGGTAACCCCTGCTCCAATTTTCCAGTTCCTTGTCCACCACACGTTAGGTGGTTTCCCTTCAAGAACGGGTTTGATGATGTTCTTATATTTAAAAGCTCGTCCGGCTGCAACCTTCCTACTAGGATCGTAGTTTACTCGATAAGCATTAGTATCCTTCAAAATATACTTGTAATTTTTAACGTCTGCGAAAGTGAATTTTCCAGGAACTTTTTTGAATAGCAGCTCATACAAACCCCTCGTACCAGCATACGTAAAAGCACCAATTATAATATTTGATCCATCGAACCCAACTTCGGCTGAACCGATTTTCAATTTACCGTCCTCTTCACGAATTCCGTACTTGTTATCGTAGACATCGGTTTCGTCCGTTGCTAACCCAGCGAGAAACGGACGCACTAATGGATCGTGATTTTTTAATGACTCTTTTACTACGTCAGCGTCTAAACGGGTCTTGTTAAGTGATTTATTGGCTATAATTGATTTTGTAGGAGCTGTTTTTAATAAGGAAATAGCATGTGCCATGGATTTATCCAAATCTAAACTAGCGCTACTCTCACCCTCTCCAGACTCACTTTCACCACCGACATCCATACTTCTCTGTTCTGGAGTCTCAGGCGATAGATCACCAATATATTCATCTTGTATAAAGGATGGCTGTACCATCGATGGTGTGTCCTGATAAAAAGAGGGTTGTAGATCTCTTTTCCTTACCCCTTTTGTTGGCGAAGAATGGAGAACGGGGCTAAACCATGATACTCGACCAGGTTTTCGAATAGGAGTTGTTCTATGAGTTATTATTGAAGTTCCAGGTATATCATGAGGCTTTTCCATTGATTCCGAAAATGTTTCCATCTCTACTTCGGAAGTATCTTTGGAGCGCTTTTTGGGTCCAACTTCAGCTCCATCTAACTTAGATAGTATTTCTTTTAAGTGTACTGTCACTGGAGCATACTGAACATCGATGTTGTTCTGAGCTTGTGCAATGTCGGCTTTCAATGACTTCAATTTGTGTTTTAGAGCATTACGAGCCTCAAGCAACTTACGAACTAACTTCTCTTCCATAACTGTCTTCATTCGTGGTCGAATATGGAATACTATAGCTCCAGACATGCACCAACAACTTATACTCTCAAACGAATGTATTTGTCGAATCCTAGACGGTATCTCCCTTCGTTGAACGCGCAATCGCTGTCAATAACTAACATTTCGTAGGGATTTTTCCAACAGTTTTGACACATATGCAGGAAGTTTTCGTAACTCAGGTCGTGAACATGATCATTAAAGATGTGTTTTAAATTAGTACCATCCTGCTTAAAGACCACCAAAAAATTGCAATTGTCTCGAAGTAATTGTTTGGGAATAGCACTGTACGTCTGACACAAATAAAAGCAATCAATATTTTTATGCCTGCCAAAAGAGAAATACTGCTTGACCAAGTTCTGATCTACCGTAGGAATGTCATCAAAAATTACGATCGAATAGTCTGCCACTTTTTCGAGAACTAACATAGCACTTGTGTCTGTATATTCATAGTATCCAATTTCAGGAACTTGGTGAAGCACACGCTTTAAATAATTATATTTTTGCTGAGGCAGAGATTTTGAACATATGTAAATATTCTTAAAACGTAAACCGTTAGGATGCAGCAGCAAACTAAGCAATGCATTGGTTTTGCCACATCCAGAGGGACCAACTATTAGTGCTCTTTTGCAATTACCCCCAAAAAGCTTACTATGGCGTTTATAACTTTCTTCGACAATATCATAATTTTGAAGTGGTAGTAACACTGCTTGTGTTTTAAGCTCCATCGAGCTTAGTTGCTTATAGGTGAAAGGATATAGATTAAATAAAACAAAGTTATTTTCATAAATATATTTATTTGTCACCCCCAATCACTGCCGCTGTCGTCCTCGTAACTGCAAGATTAAATAGAGTTAGTTTATCAACGCTAATACGTGATCTGTTATACTTACAGTTGTAGCAGCGGTGATCGCCTCCTGCCAACAACTTCCGCCCAGGGTGCAGTACTGCGCGTCGGCGCATTCTGCAGCCCCTCCGTAGGCGGTTGCTGGTTGGGGGGTGTCAAATTCACTTCGTTCGGAGGCCGCAACTCCGTGGAAACTTCCACGTGCGGCACCCCGTTCACCATCGTGATCTTTATGTTTACGTTTTCTATCTCCACTGTCAGGGTTGCTCCATTAATTTGTAATGTAATTCCTGGCTTAAAATATTTCCAAACGTCAGTATCAAAAGCGTTGCATTTTTTCTCAATTGGTAATGGGATATTGAAAGAAGTTGTAGTAGTCTTGATGGAGATATGACACAGTCACTTTTTTGATCGTGGTTTAGTAGATGTAGTTAATCGTGAAGAAATTTAGGCAAACGAAATTCAGATAAATGGTGTGAAACTTACAGAAATAAAATTTAGACAAGTGAAATTTAGATAAATAGTGGCAGGGCATTGCCCTCACTCAGGTCTGCTTTTTTTGGTTCTTTTCTAATAGCTCTACAGTCCCTTTTTTTGATCGAGGTTTAATAGATGTGGTCGATTGTGAAGAAATTTAGATAAATGGTGCGAAATTTACAGAAATTTACACAAATGAAATTTAGATAATAGTGGGAGGGCATTGCCCTCACTCAGGTCTGCTATTGAGAGCTTGTCTAATAGCTCTAATATGTCTCTCCAACCGATTCAAAGCAAGTAGTTGCTCTTGAATATGAGCATGATCCGTTTGGAACATATTCCTATTCAAGGAACCACGAAGAAAATATCGCTGGAAGCACATACTATCCAACAACTGATTAAAGTCTCGTTCAGCCTTTGCCACTAACGAGGAGAATATTGTATCGAATCCCTCAGTGGGATCCGATAAAACAGCACTGGAGTATTGTTGGAAAATATAAACCACATTAGTTATACAATACTTTATTAAAATTTGAATTACATATACATGTTACATGTAATTAGTTAATACCAATACACACATAAATGAAAATACATTATTAACATTACTATGACTTATTATATATACAGAGTGTGCAATCCTTTCTTCGCAAAACGTTTTCTAAACAACAGCAGCATATAAGTTCTTCTACATTATAGTGCTCTCTACATGGTAAACACTGCATAATTTCGACATCATTTTTGTAACAATTTGGCAATCTGTGCCAAACAAACTCTAAATCCACAGCCCTCACCTCCGTCATAAGGTATGATTTCGGAATATAATATAATTCATAATCTTCTATTCTGGCAAATGATGCGTCCGATTCATAGCGACCAATAATTTCTGACACTTTCTCAACTAGTGTGTTACTTTTCGTTTCCTTCGATGATTCGCACCCCATATCGTGCCTGGGATTTCTGCAATATCGATTCTTTGCACTTCTTACCGATTATGTATTGATTCAATAGCAAAACATTTGACAGCGCACACACGCAATCAGGTCGAGTGTGAAATGTGCAACTTGGTTGTCGACTTTCTATATTTGGCGCGTGTTTCAAATCAATTACATTGATATTAGAATCGATTCTTTTTATGAACTTCGCTTTCTCGGAACCTTTCACATACACTGTTCGCACGCGAAAGCTCAAGCGTTTAATAATTTCATCAAAGTCCCCTACTAATATATAGCCATCGTCCCATCTTAAACAGTGATGCTGACTCATAACATAATTCGCTCTTCGTCGATCGTCTTCGTTGAGAGAACCGAAACTCATTATAGGTCGAAATATGAAGTGGCTCGATTTCTGATCACTATCTTGACTAGCCAATTCTTTCGGTATTATTTGATCTTTCCATTGAAACCATTGGAAATCAATAACAATATGAGCTGTTTTCATTTTTTCTTACTTTTGCACACACCCTCCCAATTGTTACGCTATGTGTAGATGTTTCTTTTCAACTAATACATTTGTTGCACCATCTTTGTAAACGGTGAATACTGCATCATCTTGTCATGCAAAATTAAGCAATAACCTACGGTATTATCGGGGACGTTATTCTTCGTACTGAACTCAATTCGAATTTCTACACCGCTTTTATGCAGAGCATCTTGTTGATATGTGCAATCTATACCGAACAGTGGATTCAATTTAAATTGCTCTAGACTCAGAATCGGATCCGAATCTTCATAGTTGTAGTAGACCTTCTGAAACCTTGCATACATCTCGTACAAATTAGCATAATGATTGTTATCATAATCGAGATTCAAGTTTTCATATGGATATCTTCTCCCGTTCAAAAACACTGTCAGATTTGTTAAATTCAAATCATTAAATACTGACATATTTTCTGCAAGCATGCCCCTCTTGCCAGTCTGGAATCCTAAAATTATATATCTCGGAGTCTCCAATTGCGGAGCAGTTTTAACTGACCAACTATGCTTATTTGTTTGGGGAAGTGACGGATATTCGTGTATCTCCCAGCCTCTAAATGCCATTTGCATGGTATTATTCTTCTCAATCAACTTCGTCAATAATAATTCTTGTCTTAACCCCACCCGTACGTGTGGCATCCTCCAAATTACTTTTTCAATAGTTAATTTTACTTTCTCCGTATCTACTGTTTGATATATCACATCTCGGTCATCGTTACTTCTAATTAGGACCAATTCCTGCCTAACATTCATAACAATCTTCTTAAAATCCTCTGCAAATCCCATTAGTGCTTTCAACGATACGCTAGCAGAAAAATTACCCTTACTATCGATATTGGGAGCCTTCCAGCTTCTTACATCCCAACAGGCATTCTGCAATTTACCAACATCTCCATTTGAAAACGAGAACAATCCCTTCATGGTTGTAGTAATCCCAGCATTCCTCACTCCATCCACCTCTACACCATTCATTAAATATCTTATATCGCTGAACATAAACGCAATAGCATTACTTATCAGACTTGCATTAGTACTGCTTTTTGTATCATCACTTTCCAGTCGTAATCTCCCTTGCACATATAGATTTGACTCACTTGGTAGTGTGAAATTATCTATCTCGGGAACGGCTATTCGGATTTCATCATTATTCTCGTATTTCGGTGTTCCGAACGGTATATGATTATGATACTCGTAGCCAATAATGGAATCACTGACCCGAACTTTCTCTTGTACATTTAGTATATCCATTTCGTTATGCTTTCAATCAACACTTGTTCTTTGATCGACCGTCGGCTTTCAACAGAACCGACTAACTGTAATACGTGAACTTATATCTACTTGCACTGTCTTATTTCTAGTACGCTAGTCTATCTCCTAAGAATTACTTATAATCCCTCGCTTTCATCCAAACCGTTACCATTTCACATATCACTCATTCTAATTAATCCAAAACTTTGAAACCCAGACTCTGTAGAAACTTCCTATTGTCTTGTGATAACCTTACTTGTCCACCTATCCACTTTCCACCCCTATTCACTCTTCGTGTACGATTTCTTATATTTCCATTGTCCACAATCCAACTGCTTCTTTTTTTCCTTCTTCCTTGCGGCAATGATACTCTGGCAAACGATACCCCCATTTCTATTCAGCACCTCTTCTTCGTAACCGTAAATATACTGTAATTTCTTCACCTCTAAAATTGACCGGATTTCCACTTTGGTCGACAACTTTCAACACAATACTACTCAAGACGTTTGCATTCACTGGCATATAAATCTTTTCTTGTGGTACTTCGATAATCTTATACCCTGGAGCCACATTTGGATAAAAGTGGTATAACACGTGCGAGGGTTTACCATTAACATACGACCCATCCACTACATTACACAATATTTGAATTGCATTAATTTTGTTGATATTCACATTATCGCTTGTAACTGTTGTATATCTTGGAATAATAACATTTCCGAAACCAAACAGTGAACCTATAGAATTATTTATACCAAAATTCACATATACATCTGTCCTTATTGACACCTTCAGTGTATTACTATTTCCCCTCATAATAAAAGATTTATCATCGCCCTCTCGTTCCTTCAAAGCTTCTTCAATATAATTTTGTACATCGTCTATGTCATACGTTCCTTCTGGTACGTGAATCTTCTTCCAATTTAAATCATCTTCCTCGTGGGAACCGACATTGTAACAGAAGATATTATTTTGTGGACCCACGTTCGCTATTGAATTGTAAGCTTGCAAATTTACGATACACAATTCATATTCCCCATTCAAATATATAACTGGATTGAAAATCGATACTAATTCTGAACTGTCCCCTGTCAACACCAGGGTCAAGCTATCAACTGCACCGGCATCCATTTCACTACTTAAACTTTAATTTGTCTTACTCAAACTTTCCTTTCAAAAACTGTAATGACAAATGGCCACAATTAATAGCATCGGGTTTCTGGTACCTTTTATAGTTATAGTGTATTACCCCGTGACCGTTTGATAACAAATACTTTTCTACCTCGCGTGGCGGCCTTAAATCTCCAAAACTATCGAAATAATTAATCTTTTGATTTTCTTTGGAATATGCTACCCAATGAGTGCCTCTGCCTGCACCATCATCTAAATTTACGACACCTTTTTCATATTTTCGTATTTTTTTTGGTAGAGAGTCTCGACTATAAATTCCTCTAAAATTATTAATTTTCCACTTCTTCGCATATTTCTGAATATCTCTATCTGTCAACGGTCGCCGTGGTAATACCCCTAATGGTTTTTTGAATGTTCTGGTAAGTACAAGCCACACCCCGACTTGTATGGTTTCACATAAAACCCACTGCCAATGGCTTTCGCTTCCATCGCTTGATTGTGTCTTTGCGCCTCCTTTAATCCATCCCTGGCTGCCTTCGCTTCGTTAACTGCTTTGGCTATTGCTGCTGCTCGACCCCCGAGTGATCCCAGAGCACCCAGAGCAGCAAACAGCGGAATCAGCGGCAAAAATCCGCCGGATTTTGGAATAGCTACAATTCTAGATCGTGGCAATATCATCTTTCTCGTTCCTTGCAACCTTTTCAGTGTCTGATACGCAATTCTGGTGTTCTCTAATAAACTCCTTCTTTTACCGCCTTTTCGTATTGCTTCGCGAGCTCGTTTCATTGCCTGCAAAAACGTCACAGCACCCCCAGTCCTCCTCCGTTTCCGAGATTGCATTTTCGTATTATTTCTCCGTTTATTTTTTCTTGCATTCATTACGTGTTTTGCACTTGGTAACCCTACACCGAATGTCGTGTTTCCTTTCATGATACCTGCTACTAAGGTGGCAGCAACTTTCTCCTTTACGCTTGCGTCTTTACTCTTTATTCGCTCAACTGCACGTCGATACAATTTGTTGTCCGCAACGTTTCGATTTACAACCTCTTTCGATTTGGAATAAGCTATATCGTGCTCCTTACAAGCTTCATCCAATAAATTTACTCCTTTATCACCTCTTTGCAATCGTGCATCTAATTTTGTACCTGGACCGCAATAGTTATAACTTGGTATGTGTAACTCCACTGGTAATTTATCTATCAGTTTATTAATTATTCCACGACCTTTCTTTTTGGTTGACCATTGCAAACTAATCAATCGACCTCGTTTCACAGCCATTTCAAGAGCTGTACGACCATCGCCTTTGAATACTTTTTAATCAATACCAATAAACAGATTATTTACATACTCTTAAACTACTTTATCTTTACTTATAGTCCACACCTTGGAATACATAAAAAACATTATCATTTCATACATTTATTCATTGCATTTACATTGTTACATATATTAATTGTTATTAATTATATACAGCTTTATAAAATTGTAAATCAAAGTATATTTTTTTCATTCCATAAGTACTCAACTCTTTGGTTATAGCAACACACTCGGACATTGTTCCATTTCGCGCACTCTCTATACCACTCTTTACATCTCCCTCCATCACGGCCAAGACTTCCATTAAATCTTTATAATACTTCCCATATTCTATTGCTTTGAGATATTCCAAACGGCACGCTATTAAATCTTTCAGATACCACAACTCCGATAACCCATCATGTGAAATGTATAGACATTCGCTATTCTTTCCAGTTTTAGTATCTTATTTATTCCATCGAAGCAATCAAATGACATTTTTATATTTCCAATGTCTAGGGTTGGATAACTACTTTTATCCTCCTTGAAATATTTCATTAATATTGTTTCGTATTTTTGGAACCGCTTCCACTCTTCCGCTTTCATAGACAATCTCTGCTTCTTTAGACCAACAATTCTCACCACTGGCTCAAAATATAATTCTACCTCTAGGCCTACAGCAACCCACTTGGAATTACTTTTATTTAAAAAATATATGCTTTGTGATAGCAACGGCATATCTATCATGGTATTCTGAATATTTTCTTCATCTGTTGACTTTCGCATAGTTTGACTTGATTCTACTACAGATTCATTATCAAAACTTTGCGCGTGTGGTGTCATAAAGTCGATTGCCAATTCGTCTATTATTGATTGCGACAATTGTTCCTCGCATTCTTTATTCTTTTGGAATTTACACTGACCGGGGGGTATATCTGGACTGTTACCCATATAATTTTTATTGCTTCGGTCTATTCTGTCGTCTTTATCACTCACTTTGCTGCTTTTAGACATCTGAATAACTTGCTCACCTCTTAACCTCTTTACGGAATGCATCTTACTCACTGTTGTGTTTGACTATTAACTTCACACTGATACTGTCCCCATTATTACCAACTTATATACCACACATTTGCTGATTTGACCTTGCTGCTTTGAGATAACTTGCTTCTGAAACCTCCACATCGTCCTCATGACCTTGGCCCCAGAGCTTGATATTACCGCCTTCACCTCTTATTCAGCGAACCAACTCAAATAGTTCATGAGCGTTCTACTTCTCCTTCTTCCATCATACTTATAATATTCATATACATCACATAAATACATTAAGTTATATTTATAGGATTCATAAAACTGCTGTGCGATGTTATCTTTTATTAGAGCCCATTCAAATTCTCTTCTGCATACTGTCTCATCTCTTTTATCATCTATCGCATTGTCTCGACTTTTCGACAATATATCGCCGACATAATTGAAATTATTAAATTCCTGTTGCACTTCCAGCAGCACTTTACTAGACAGTTCTTCATTTTCGTTCATATTTGGGATAAACCTGCTGCTTCGTACAACTTCTTAACACATTTATTATATTCATTGACCTTTTCGGCATCCTTATATACTATTTCATACTTCAATTCTCACTGGCTCTAGTAATTCTCCTCTATTAACAGATACCCTTGACCTTGACCTTGACCTTGACCTTGGCCTTGACCTTCCCGGGCCAAGCCGATTCGAGAACCTCCTCATGACCTTGACCTTGACCTTGACCTTGGTCCGGCCGAAGGTCAAGGTCAAGGTCAAGGTCATGAGGAGGTTCTCGAATCAGCTTGGTCCCTCTACTAATATTAATTACATTGAACGTAATTCTGTTCAGAATTTACATACATAAATGAAATATAAACTGAATTAATTGCAACTGTGTAAAATTAAACTACACCCTTTAAGTGTATAAATAACAATGCATATGCAATTGATAACGGATTAACTTAATTTAGTAAATACGATATTTAATACAATTATTTTTCTATTTGTATTTTCTTCAAGCAACTTACATTTTACACTCTAATGTGTTTTTGACCTTTTGAATTGAATGATTATTAAGTAAAATGTATCGTCTGCATTTATAAAAATAGAATTTCGTTTTACAAAAATTACACTGACTTTTTATTAAACAAAGAAATAGAATATCTAATTACTTGATTTTATTACTAACAAGATTACCTTATAATATATAGCAGCTGCAGATATCAATAGCATCTAATTTTCAATTACATCTTAGATATCTCAGAAATCTTCTCTATTTGTCGATTAGTATTGATAAACATTATTAACACACAGAATTGCTTCTCACCAATAGAGATCGCTGTTTGTATTTCTTCACGAAATGGATAATCAAAAATAGTTCTCGCTAATATATTGTACGTGATGATTTCTTTTTTTAAAAAAGCAATCCCTCCATTCCTCTTCGACTGTTTTTTATTGTTGTCATAAATAATCTCGACCTCCAATTTATTTTTAAATAATTACTTATTTTATAATATTTAACATCAGAATTCCGTTTTGAGTATTTTTAAAAATAATAACTTGATTTGTCTAATTCAAGTTTACTAAAATTGCATTTAAATTTCCTTTGAATCTTAGATTTGTCAATAATGCATATTTCAGTATGAGCGTCAGTTGAATGCTGACGTATTTATATTGCATACTATACCCCTATGAAATTATCATAATGGTTTTATGAAAATTAAATTCAGTATTTTAAGCTTACTTTTCACCGTTTTACAAACAATATTTTATAACATTATTCTTTACAATGAGTTTTACAGAAATTCTATTCTTATTAGGCTTGTTTAAATCATTTAGTTTCTTTAATGACTTTTAATTAAGTTACTAACAACTATTTGTTTCGACTTTGTTAGAATCACTTCAGATACTTTATACAAAATTAGTATTAGATATTATGTGTTTTCCTTACGTTCAATGCAACAATATAATGAATAATAAAATATTTCTTATTTTAACCGATCTGATTGTTTATTAAATAATTTCTAGACTTAGTATGTATGTAATTTCAAAATTTAGGATAATTTTAACTACTACAAATGTTAAATACCTATACGCTTTTACTAATACCCTTAAACTATCCTGGTGATATTTAATAGTATAGTAACTTCCCCTCTTAAGAATAAGTATTTTATTTAACGAAATAATAATTATGAAAAAATAAGAATAAAATATGTTATTCTTAATCTTTTCTTCTTAACAATTGTATGGATGCAACATAGAAATGTGATATCTTCCATGTATCAAATTTGTTGAAGGTTCAATTAATTCATATTGCTGTAGCATATAAATATTTATTTTAAATAATGTTATTGCCATACGTTGGGCATCGCCATATAATTTATATGCTGTGACAACATATATTTGTGTGTATTACCACACGTAGGGTATAGTCTTTTGTACATGCTGTACTCTTAAAATTATTCTTTATACACCAAAAACTTATAATTGGTTTTGTATTTTATCTTGTATTGTTGGAGCATATACTTTATGACTATTGTGGGTCCTGGCAATGTATGTGGTTCCTTCTCCTTTGCTGATGATTTTTCTCTTGCTCATAATAGGGAAGAGGTAATAGTTTTGTTCAAAGAAAAACTGTATGTCTATTCAACATAATCATATATCTTTTATTTTGTAATTTATAGATTCAAAAATAATTTTTGAATACACACCTTTATGCTCTAAACAAAATACATAATTGAAAATGCTCATATCATTTATACCTAATGCCGGTTGTAATGTATGTAAATCTTTTATTTATTTATTTATTCTGCCAAACAAAATAAATATTTATCCTGTAAATAAACAAATGTAAACTTTTATTGTACATTTATGGATATACTTATCGATGTAATTATATTTATGTATTGGCTTCAATTAATTGCTTTAGACAACCATTTGCACGTGTTGTATCTAGCTCTTAATCTTTGCCTTGTGAAATTTTGATTAATTATTTGCTTAACTTGAAAGAGATTAATGATGCCTAGACAATACGATGAAGAAAATGCTCATTTGCACGTAGCATCTCTCCAACTGCCCAACACCATTAATCCTATTTGGTTGTAATTCCAACTTTATGAATTTAAAACAAACCTTACAGGATAAAACATTTACTTATCTATATTGTCCAACAATACATTGATTAATCATTTGCACGTAAAAACCAATGTCTGTCCAACAATTTGTATAACTTCCTTTTCAAAAAAAAAATAAACTTACTTGCTATCAAAATATTTATTTTGAATGTCCATTATGAACGCTTCAAGTGAATTCAAATGTATTAAATAAAATAAACTACTACGACTACACGTGATGAAGAAATAATGAAAACTACAATGTAACAATCTAAAACGTCTTATTCTTTAAGAGATCTTCCTTTCGGAAGTGTCATGAGAAGTCTCCTTCTCGGAATTGTCATCAGAAGTCCTCCTCTCGGAAGTGTTATCAGAAGTCCACTTGTCGAATCTTGTCTTCGTATTTATAGCGGCAAAAAAAACTATGTTGACCATTGCGCCCTCTAGTCCATATTTAGGTTGGTACTGGAATACACTTTCCCGTGAAATCGCTGCCCACATGTTGCCGTCTTGATACACGCACACATACACATATTGTTCTGACAGTTCACAATTTCACCAAACGTCAACATACCAATTCAAAGGCCCCCTCTGCCTCGCACAGCATTTCCAATGGTAGGTTTATTCTTGTCGCTAATACCATCCTTCTTTGTATTCGTCAATGAACCTATTGCCTTGTTCATTGTTCGATACATATTTTTTCTTTCCATTTATTAATGTCAGTTTCACTTTTCTTTTAGCCGGATTGCGACTTGGCAAAATGGGAAACATGTTGAAGATAACCATTATTTTCTTCCCGCACTGCCTGTACCTGTAGAACACGTCTGTTTCTCCACCGCCTCTCTATCCTCTATCCAAGATCTTTCTGTTGGTGATATGTCAATCTGCAATAGACTGTACACAAGTTTTATATATTTTGTTGTTTTTTTGTAGGTCATTAAACCGTACACGTCTGTTTCCAGTCCCTGAAGCATTGTGTTACAAACAAATCATAAACACAGATACTTTTTTATTTATGATATCAGCTACCTTTAAATACAAAAATGTTATTGCTGATCGTTTCTACGTTTTACATATTTTTATATCCTTTTTCTTAGTCTAGTTGTAAGCTAAGGTAAATTTTATCTTTTAATACAATTTAGTTCTTAAACTCTCATAAGATTTTTACTGCTTTATGCATATAAATCGTAATAATTTACTCATTTATATTTCTTGCATATCGTATTTCATTCCTTTTCATGATATCTAAACCATACATCTTGTGTATTCTTTTACAAAAGAAATATTTTACTTATATTTATTTTGTCTTTATTTCATATTTTTATTTAATAAATTTTTATTCTACATCTTTTGTTTCATATTTATTTAATAAACTTTATTTTGTATTTTCTCATTATTTACTGGAATAATAATAAATTGACTATGTGTATGCAACTTTGTATACCTTCATGTAGTTCTTGTTGCATAGTTTTACTCAATAATATTTAAATAGGATTTTTGTTATTTTTATTTTTATTTCTAAGCTTAAACTAATTCTTAAATCAATCTCTAAAGCTATTCTTATTCTACAAATTTTGCGAGTTCACGGCATATTCCCTTGGTTATTGTATTTTGTCGTGAATCGTCAACAATGATTATTAAAGCATGAACGACACATATAATAACCATTGTGAAAACTCGCACAAATGATTAAAATCAGGCAAATTTACTATTAATGCTTTGCAAAAATTCTCTTTCACTTCTTCAAATGCTTTGAGAGTTTCAGGAGTCCATTTAAATTTTACTCCCTTCTTTATCATTCTGAAAAGCATGTAAGTTTGATCAGATATTTTCGGAATAAAATGTTTATAATAATTTATCATTCCCAAGAATCCTCTGAGCATTTTTATGTTCTTTGGTCTGGGATACTTTCTTATTGCTTCCAATTTTTCTTCTTCTATAGTTATTGTTTTACCATCTATAATATACCCTAGATAATTTATTTTATTTTTATAAAATTCACATTTTTCTACGTTAACTTTTAATCGTTTTCTGCTAACGTATTCAAAACCTTTTCTACTGATTCTTTGTGATTCTCTAAATCTTTATTAAATATCAGTATGTCATCCACATAATGAGAAACGTACTCCTCGTGTGGATCTAAAATTTGTTGCATGGCTCTAACCAAAGCGGCTGTCGCTGTTGATAGGCCAAACGGAACGACTCTATACGAATAGACTAATGAATTGAACATAAAGGAACAATACTTCCTTGAGTCCTTATGTAATGGTACCTGCCAAAAAGAACTCTTCAGATCTATTTTTGTGAACCACCTTGCATCAGTACACCTTGTTAATAAGGTCTCTATGCTCTGCGGAGCTTCAAAATTAGGGGAGGTCCTTGAGTTAAGGCCCCTTGCATCAAGACATAGGCGTAATTTTGTTTCTTTCTGATTGCCTGTATTTTTCTTTACTACCACTACTATTGGATTTATAAATGTTGATTCTGTTCTTTCTATAATTTTATTTTTTAACATTTCTTTAATTTCTAATTTGACTTGTTCTCTGTAGTTATTGGGGACAGGATAATTTTTGACTTTAAAAGGTTGTGTTTCATCTACTTTAAGCCTGTGTTCATAGCCTTTTGCTAAACCAGGTTTATTATCAAATAACTCTTTATATTTACTGACAAGATTGCTCACATGGCTTATGTATTGTTTATCGCAATTTAAATTCGTACCATCCCTATATTGCGTGAAGTCCTCACTTTGACGATGCTTCACAGGATGTGCACACTTATTGTCTAATAAACTACTATCCATTTTATTTGTGAGATTTTGTTCAGCATTATTTATATATAAATTATTAATTAATATTTCATCTTCCTGTGTTTCCTTACACCAGGAGATTATTGAATTTTTAATATGAAATGTTTTGTTTTCCATATTTATTTTTGTACCGTATTGACTTAAAAAGTCTATCCCCAAAATACAATTGCTGTTCAAATTAGGCACTATTATGAATTCTGTTAATAAATTTAAACTACCTATTCTAACATTTATACAAAAAACTTTATCTATAGTAATGATGTGTTTCTTATTTGCATTTATTAAATTTACTTTTCTTATAGGCATGTAATATCCTAATTTTTCTATGTCTTTGTCTATAATACTACTATCTAATAATGATAATTGCGCTCCTGTGTCTAATAATGCTTCTATTTCTTCGTTCCCTATTTTTACTGTTATGTGTGGTAATTCCGTCGTGATTTTCTTTAGATCGTCGAAGTTATATACGTTTTGTACCTTCTTTTTCTTCTTGACTGGCCTTTCTAAAAATCCAACGAAGTCGCATTTGAGTAGGTAGAATTTACCCATTCTTTATTTGTCGGTAGTTGTCTTGAATCCTTGGGTATTGCACCTTTTGATTCTGTCTTTTCTTTCGTATTTGTTTCCTTCTTCTCTTCATTTATTTGAACATTGTTCACTCTTCTTTCCCTCTCAGGGTTTCTTTCTTCCTTCCTATAATTCTGTTCTTTCTTCCTCTCATTTTCATAATTTCTTGTTTTATTATATAAATATGGATTGTTCCCATAGCTTGGCTTATTATATGTATATGGGTTATTTCCATAATTCTGTTTACCCTGATTTTGATTGTACCCATTATTATTGTACTGTTTAACTTGATTGTAACGAGGTGTATTGTTTATATGTGGATTATTTCCATTGTTGTTGTTATTATTATAATTTCTGGGTGGATCGTTTGTATATTTGACATTTCCATAACTTTTGTTGTTTCCCTTTTCATCCACATCGTCTAATCTCTTGACCAGTTCCAGTAATCCTTCAATATTATCAATTCCTTGAAGTGCCACCGCCTGTGTAACGTTGTGGTCAAAGTGTGCTGCTAGCTGTGAAACAATATCGCTTTCTTCAATGGTTGGTTGTATGTATTTAAGAAAAGAATATTTTCGTATGATGTAGTTTTCTCTAGAAGATCCAGCCCTGTATTTGCCGAATACTAAATCGTGTCTAATTTTCCTCTGCTGAGTCTGTCCCCAGTACTGTCTCACAAAACGAATTTCAAATTCTTTGAAGTCTACTACTTCATCTATTATCATATCGTACCACTGAAGTGCATAATCCTTCAAACAACCTCTTATGAAATGTAGCTTTGACATCTCATCTGATATTCCCCTCATATACGTTTTTATCGTTCTCATAAACGCCATTGGATTATCTTTGTAAAATCCTGAGAATTTTGGTATATTCTCTGCGCTACCAGGTATTTGTGTTAAAGATACACTAGGTGTACTAACCCCATGTACTTTGTTCTCTAACCCTTTGATAGTGTTTTCAAAGTTTAAAGTTTTGTTTTGTAGGGTCAACATTGTGTCCGTACAAACACCATATTTTATTTTACAATCTTCCACTTGGTGTGAAAGTTCTTGTATTTGCTCTTGATATTGCACATTATTCCCTTTAACTTTATCTTCAAGAGAATTTATTTTCTCATCTACCTTATCAAAACTAGCTTGTGTTTTGGCTGCCCTTTCATTGATTTCTTTTATTAAGAATGTGCCTTTACCTTCACATTTCTTTTCGTTAATATTTATTTGTTTATTTAAAGTTGAAACTGACTTTTCTAACTTTAATTCTATTTTTGCATTTAACTCTAAGGTTTCCTTTCTTAACTCTGCGAAACCTGCATCTATTTTAGCATTGAGTTTTTCTAATCTTTGATTGCTTTCCTCAAATTTCCTGTTCATACTCAAATTATTTTGTTCTAATTTTTGATTTATACTTAAATTATTTTCTACTAATCTTTGATTTATACTTAAATTATTTTCTACTAATCTTTGATTTAAATTTAAATTATTTTCTACTAATCTTTGATTTAAATTCTTATCACTTTCTTCTATTCTACTGAATAGTTTATTGAAAAGATTCTCAATTTTTTGTTCACCAGTTATGCTACTGATGCTTTCTGTCTGTACGCTACCTTCAAGTGTTCGATCCTCTGATTCAGGTTTATCTGACTCTGAATCAGAAAATACCGGACGATTGTCCCTGTATTTTGTGAACTGTGAACCTTCACCATTATTCTTATCCTTCTCTGCCATTTTTATCTTATTTCTAGCTTATAAATTAATAATGAAACTTATCTAATCAAATACTATTCCTCCTTCTTTATCCCTTTCTAAATAAGAGAAATTGATAATTCACCAGTAAATGAAAATTAAAGGTATTCTGTCTCTAAATTGGACATTGAATAATTATTCTATTTGCTAATGAATAAAAAAAAATGAAACAAACTTTGTACCCATTATTTGTACAAAATAAATTATTATTTTTTTGTTTTAAACATTTAAAAAAAACAAAATTGCACTGCTTCATAACGTTGAATGTTATGTAAATAATTATTGACAAACGAGAAAATGAATACAATGCTCCACTATGTTAAGCGACATTTTAAATTATATTTATTCACAAATAAATAAATGACAAGAAAAAGGTATACATTGCCCCACTACGTTGAGCGCCATTTTAATTAATGCTGTAGCATATAAATATTTATTTTAAATAATGTTATTGCCATACGTTGGGCATCGCCATATAATTTATATGCTGTGACAACATATATTTGTGTGTATTACCACACGTAGGGTATAGTCTTTTGTACATGCTGTACTCTTAAAATTATTCTTTATACACCAAAAACTTATAATTGGTTTTGTATTTTATCTTGTATTGTTGGAGCATGTACTTTATGACTATTGTGGGTCCTGGCAATGTATGTGGTTCCTTCTCCTTTGCTGATGATTTTTCTCTTGCTCATAATAGGGAAGAGGTAATAGTTTTGTTCAAAGAAAAACTGTATGTCTATTCAACATAATCATATATCTTTTATTTTGTAATTTATAGATTCAAAAATAATTTTTGAATACACACCTTTATGCTCTAAACAAAATACATAATTGAAAATGCTCATATCATTTATACCTAATGCCGGTTGTAATGTATGTAAATCTTTTATTTATTTATTTATTCTGCCAAACAAAATAAATATTTATCCTGTAAATAAACAAATGTAAACTTTTATTGTACATTTATGGATATACTTATCGATGTAATTATATTTATGTATTGGCTTCAATTAATTGCTTTAGACAACCATTTGCACGTGTTGTATCTAGCTCTTAATCTTTGCCTTGTGAAATTTTAATTAATTATTTGCTTAACTTGAAAGAGATTAATGATCCCTAGACAATACGATGAAGAAAATGCTCATTTGCACGTAGCATCTCTCCAACTGCCCAACACCATTAATCCTATTTGGTTGTAATTCCAACTTTATGAATTTAAAACAAACCTTACAGGATAAAACATTTACTTATCTATATTGTCCAACAATACATTGATTAATCATTTGCACGTAAAAACCAATGTCTGTCCAACAATTTGTATAACTTCCTTTTCAAAAAAAAAATAAACTTACTTGCTATCAAAATATTTATTTTGAATGTCCATTATGAACGCTTCAAGTGAATTCAAATGGATTAAATAAAATAAACTACTATGACTACACGTGATGAAGAAATAATGAAAACTACAATGTAACAATCTAAAACGTCTTATTCTTTAAGAGATCTTCCTTTCGGAAGTGTCATGAGAAGTCTCCTTCTCGGAATTGTCATCAGAAGTCCTCCTCTCGGAAGTGTTATCAGAAGTCCACTTGTCGAATCTTGTCTTCGTATTTATAGCGGCAAAAAAAACTATGTTGACCATTGCGCCCTCTAGTCCATATTTAGGTTGGTACTGGAATACACTTTCCCGTGAAATCGCTGCCCACATGTTGCCGTCTTGATACACGCACACATACACATATTGTTCTGACAGTTCACAATTTCACCAAACGTCAACATACCAATTCAAAGGCCCCCTCTGCCTCGCACAGCATTTCCAATGGTAGGTTTATTCTTGTCGCTAATACCATCCTTCTTTGTATTCGTCAATGAACCTATTGCCTTGTTCATTGTTCGATACATATTTTTTCTTTCCATTTATTAATGTCAGTTTCACTTTTCTTTTAGCCGGATTGCGACTTGGCAAAATGGGAAACATGTTGAAGATAACCATTATTTTCTTCCCGCACTGCCTGTACCTGTAGAACACGTCTGTTTCTCCACCGCCTCTCTATCCTCTATCCAAGATCTTTCTGTTGGTGATATGTCAATCTGCAATAGACTTTACACAAGTTTTATATATTTTGTTGTTTTTTTGTAGGTCATTAAACCGTACACGTCTGTTTCCAGTCCCTGAAGCATTGTGTTACAAACAAATCATAAACACAGATACTTTTTTATTTATGATATCAGCTACCTTTAAATACAAAAATGTTATTGCTGATCGTTTCTACGTTTTACATATTTTTATATCCTTTTTCTTAGTCTAGTTGTAAGCTAAGGTAAATTTTATCTTTTAATACAATTTAGTTCTTAAACTCTCATAAGATTTTTACTGCTTTATGCATATAAATCATAATAATTTACTCATTTATATTTCTTGCATATCGTATTTCATTCCTTTTCATGATATCTAAACCATACATCTTGTGTATTCTTTTACAAAAGAAATATATTACTTATATTTATTTTGTCTTTATTTCATATTTTTATTTAATAAATTTTTATTCTACATCTTTTGTTTCATATTTATTTAATAAACTTTATTTTGTATTTTCTCATTATTTACTGGAATAATAATAAATTGACTATGTGTATGCAACTTTGTATACCTTCATGTAGTTCTTGTTGCATAGTTTTACTCAATAATATTTAAATAGGATTTTTGTTATTTTTATTTTTATTTCTAAGCTTAAACTAATTCTTAAATCAATCTCTAAAGCTATTCTTATTCTACAAATTTTGCGAGTTCACGGCAATATGTACAATTAGCTAAACGTCCTTATATTTCAAAAGGCCCTATATATGGTCTTATTAATTTAGTCATAATATTTTTACTTCTATCTGTTACCCTTAGATTTTTTACAATCACTAAATCTCCTATTTCAAACTCTATTAGTCTTTTCTTCTTTTCATTTTCTTTATGTATCCATTTCTTACTACGTTGTTCAATTCTTTTCGTTATCTCTTGATATTCTTCATTTAAATTAATGATTTCTTCATTTTTCCAAGGTCTATCAGGTTGTTGTGCTGTCATAATTGTAATTGGACATGTTTCTAAATATGTATTTGGAGTATTTTTCATTATATGTTCTATATTTCTAATATGTTTGATCCATAGATGATGCTTATCTTTCATAAAAATTCTTAAATATTTAAGTACTTCTTTTATTTGTCTTTCAACTGGATTTGAACAGGGATGTCTAATACTTGTAAAATATGTTCTAATATTACGATCATTAAAATATTGTTTATATCTATCATTCTGAAAATAAGTTGCATTATCTGACGAAACACTTTGTATATTTCCAAATTCTGTCATGTATTCATTCATTGCCATAAGAATAACTTCAGTATTAGTCCTTTTTGTAGGTATTAATCTAACACATTTTGAAAATATATCAAATATTACAAGTATATGTTTATAACCTTGTGATGTTGAAATTAAATTAGATAAAAAATCTATAGATATCATTTCTAATTTATTTGTAACAATAATACTTTTAGATAAATGTTCACTAGTAAAATTCTTATCCTTGGCCATTAAACAAACTTCACATGCTCTCATTACATTCTTAACAATCTTTTCATCAGATTTACAATAATATGCTTCTCTGAATAATAGCCAAGTGTTTCTTTCTCTGAATGACCATATCGTAAATGTAAATATTTCACAATTTCTCGTGTATGATCTTCATTAGTAACATACACTTCCTTTTTACCAATTTTTTTCATTATGTTATCCTTTATAAACATTTCTTTATATTGTTCTCCTTGTAATATCTTTTCTTTTAATATTCTAAATTCTTCATTTTGTTGTACTTCCAAAATAGTTTTATAAGAAAATACACCTTGTCTTCTTAATCGAATATCTGCTATCATGATCTCATTTTTAGGTAAATGTTCTAACTTCCTACTTAAAACATCAGCTGTAACCATTTATTTACCAGGAACATATTTGATGTCAAAAGTATATTCTGATAACAATAAACTCCATCTATATAATCGACTATTATTTAATTTTGTGTCCATCATATTAATTAATGCTTTATGATCCGTTTCTATGGTAAATCTTTTAGCAATTAAAAAGAATCTTAACTTTGATACAGCAAACACAATACTTAATAATTCTTTTTATGAGACAGTGTACCTAATTTCACACGGTTTTAAAGTACGTGATATAAAATAAATAGGTGTTTCTTCGCCTTGTTCATTCTTTTGAACCAGTTCTGCTGCAATTGCATGATGAGATGCATCACATCTTAATGTAAATGGTAAATTAAAATCTGGATGATATAAAGACAAATTATTAACGAATTCTTCTTTTAATTCATTAAAACATTTTTCTTGTTCTTCAGTCCATAGCCATTTAACATTTGTCTTCAATAATTTTAATAAAGGTAATGTTTTCTTTGGATAATTGAAAATAAATTTTCTATGAAAACTTAATAATCCTAAAAATCCTCGCAAATTTTTCAATCTTCTTGGTCTAGGAAAATTCTTAATTTCTTCCAATCTTTTAGGATCAATAATAACATTTTTTTTATCGATTACAAAAATGTGCAAAAATCTAATAAATGCAGATGGACTTGTACGTAAACCATAAGGACATGAAATAAAATTATATACATTTCCATTTACACTGAAACCACAATATTTTCTTGATTCAGGAGCTAATTTTATGAGCCAAAATGCAGATTTCAAATCCAATTTACTAAATACATTTTTCTTCCCACAACTAGCTAACAATACATCAATATTCTCAGGTGCTTCGTATTGTGGTAGGATATATTTGTTAATAACTCTGGCATCCAACCAATTCTAAGTGAGCCATCCTTCTTCATTATAATCACTAAAGGACTAATATAACAACTATCTGATCTTTCAATAATACCATTCTTCAATAATTTTTCTAATTCTTCATCTACTTTTTTTCTAAAGTGGTAAGGTATAGGATAATTCTTGCATGTAATAGGTTCATGGTTCATTAACTCAATGACATGTTCATAATCTCTAGCAAACACAACTTTATTATTAAAAGTTTCTCTATATTCATATAAAATTCTCGTTAATTGATCTATTATATCATCATTTCCCTTTATTTCCATCTCTTCTAATATTTTCCTAACTTCTCTAATATCATTATATTCTCCTACTTCTTCTATGGCATTTTTGTCTCTAATATCTTTTTCATTTACATTAAAATCCATGTCTATATTATTTTCATAAAATAAATCTTTATCATTTATTTCATAGTAAATGTTTTTAGCATTTTCTCTAACATCTATATTATTATTATATGTCTTAATCATATTATTTTTGTACTTATTTGTACTTCCTACATATTCATCATTCAATACTTTCAATAGATCAACTTCATTTGTATTTATGAGAACTTTATTTTTTTCAAAATCTAACACCATGTTTAATTTATTTATATTATCTATACCTATGATCATGTCAAATTGTAATTCTTGAAATATGTAACATATCATATCATACTTTTGTTTATTAATTACCACTTCTAAAATAATTTTCTTAGAAATAACACCTATTTTCTTATTATTTGCAGCTAATATATCTGTATTTTTAATTTTAATAATATTGTTTTCCCAATGTGGAATTCTCATACAAACATCTTGCTTAATCAATGATATCTCTGATCCTGAATCAAGTAAACATTTTAGTATTTGGTCACCAAGTTTCACTTCAACAAACGACAAAACACTATTATTTAATACTATATTTTCATTATCTTCAACACTAAACTCATTTGGTTTTAACAAAATATTTAATTTATAACTAAACTTAATTTCACTGTCACTACATAATCGATTTATTGGTTCGAAGGACCTGCTTTTGCATTTTCGTAAAGATGTTGTTGAGACGGAGTTTTTTTTAAGACATTTTGTTCAGTACCATTTGCACCATTATCCCTTTCTAAATTCCTACTTCTTCTATGATCCTGTCGTTGTATATGATTATTTT
The DNA here is from genome assembly GCA_963170755.1 of Amphimallon solstitiale. Classification (NCBI taxonomy): domain Eukaryota; kingdom Metazoa; phylum Arthropoda; class Insecta; order Coleoptera; family Scarabaeidae; genus Amphimallon; species Amphimallon solstitiale. Next base: position 125,956,125 of record OY720681.1, on the reverse strand, counting down.
TAAAATGTATATTTCCATCATAACCATATCTAAGGTTTTGTAATCCTTGTTTTGAAGGAACCCAATTATTTTGTGAATTACCTCTTTGGTAATTATTAGCATTATTATTATAATAACGCCTATTATTATTCTCATAATTATAATTATAAGATTGTCTGTAATTGTTTAGTGTAGGTTGATCACTATAGTTATTATTGTAATTTGGTTTTTGATTTTGTGTAATAAATGTAGACCTATTTTCTTGTTTTTGTCTATGTATATTTTGTATACTATTCTGATTTGGTGTTCTATAGTTAGGTGTTTGTGTTTGATTTCTATTGTATGCAAAATTATTATTTTGATTTTGTAAATTTGTGTTGTGATTTTGTGTATTAATATTTGTAATATTATCATGAACATCATCCACTTCTCTCATTAATTCCATCAATTCATCCATATTTTTGACTTTCTGTGTAGCTATGATTTGAGTATCTGTATTAACAAAATGACGAAGCAATTGTTTTGCTATCGTAGCTTCACTTAAGTCCACTAAATATTTACATTTATTATATATGTTACATGCATACATTTCCCTAGACAACCTACCACTTCTATATTTACCTGTTAATAACTTCACCTTAAGTTTATCTTGTAATGATGTATACCAAAATCTTTTAATAAATTGTTCCTTAAATTCCTCAATAGTTGAGCACTGTTCTTCAATTATTAGAAACCATTCTAACGCATTTAATTCCAAAGTTTGTCTAATCAATAACATTCTTTGATCAAAATCAATTATATCTTTTGTTAAGCGCATAATATTATTCAAATATGTAATTGGATGTACGTCCCCATTTGAATCTCCATTAAATTTTATCCATGCATTAGGATTTAATGTAGGCACATTCTTTTCAACATTTTTAATTCCATGAGTATATTCTCTCCTCGTATCAATACGTTGAGACTCCACCATAGAAATTCTTCCTATAACTGATACTTGTGTTTCCTTGACATTACTAATTTGTTTATTAAATTGTCCAATAATTTGCTCTTCCTTGTCTTCTAGTTGTAGACTAAATTCTGCTCTTATTTCATCCTTTTGTTTACCCATTTCAGCTTTTAAAATAGCGATTTCTTTGCTTTGCTTATCAAACATAGTAATCAATTCCTGTTTCAATTCACTACTTTGTTTATCAAGCTTCTCATTTTGTAAATCCAATTTCTTATTTATCTCTTGACTCTGGTTATCTAATTTCCTATTTAAATCTTGTTTTAATTCTAATAACATTTTCATAAGAGGTTCAAAATTTTTTCTTCTTCTTTATCCCCATCGTCTTGAGAACCTGAAGGACTCTTTTCAATATTATCCTTAGATATATTCTTTCTAGTGTTCATATCTTGTATATAAATTTAAATTTTATAGATGGAAATATCACTGATTTTACCTAATGTAATAATATATATAGCAATACCATATGCGCAATCTCGACTTATTAACGCTCAAATACGCGATAAAACGTTCTGGCACCTTCAAGTGGAGCCAGAACGTATATATAGGTGCCACTTCGCCCATATATATCTGAATTTGGTGCCTGTACGTACAAGCTTCAAAACATATAACGGTCAACAATTTTCTAAAAGGATTAAATTTTAATTTTGAACTTTATTGAAGGGAAGATATATCTGTTTCCTCGCATTTTTCACGAGTGTAAGTATGCCTCTAAATGTCTATCAATATGAAGTACTTCTTATAAGCTTATATTTGATCGGTTAAGTATCTATACATGTATATTTTTATATTTTTTTTACCTTGTAGCTTGGTTTAAAATTTAGTTCCAAATCCTGTTGAATATTTATAGATGTGATTATTGAATATTCTGTTCTTCTTTGGATACTGGAAAGCAAACTTCTACTCCAAATCTGATGATGTTCGATGGATCCGTTGAAGTTTTCACAAGTAGAACTGCATATATTATTTCACACGACGAGAACAATTTATTTTTCACTTTCGAATTACTGCACTAATATTTCTGGACTATTATTTACCAAGGTACATACATCTGTTTATTAATTTATGATGAAATTTTGAATTTCCTTCTCCAGCAAAAATGATCTTCCACCATTTTTTTATGGCATTCCCCAGTCCTACTTTGTTTTCATAATTTTCAAGGCATACTTGCATATCATTCCCATTATATTACAATATGAAAATAATTCTATTTTTAATTACATTTATATAAATTCTAACAACACATACCCCCTCTAATACGAACACATAATCTTCACATTTCCAAATTGTTCCTTTATTCCTGATATTTAACGATATTAAGTAACAACATTTAAATCATTGTCATATCCATAAATTAAACAATTCATAAAACGTATTTTGATTTTAATAAATATGAAACGTATGATAATAAATAAGAAATCAATGTTATTGACCATTCTATATTGATATTAATACAGAATACTGTCATGTACAAAGTAGAATGTCATACTTGTTGGTTCATAACATGACTAAATTAATTTATTAATAATAAAGTGATTTCAAAATTATTTAGGGAAATTATATTTACACTCTATACGTCACCGGCTGACCTTATTATTTCTCTTTAAATACCACTCCAAACCGCTTTTGATTTCTTTCATTTTAACTACTCTGTGATTTTAGATCTACATATGGCTATCGAGGGGACACCTATTCGTATAGATGCTGAACCACTTATAATCAGCTTATATCCCTCATATCGAGATGTAATAAGGAGCGTATACGCCATTCTGCATACTTGCAGTTTCTCGCTACTCAAACTAGAGGACTCTAACATTTAAATAATTTTGACGTAAATAAAGAATATTAATTTATTTATTTTTATTTTTTTTTAGGAAATCAGTATACCAATATAAAGATGACCAAGGAAATCCAGAACATATTAATATAGATAACAAGGTTTTATATGGATAATGCACAGGCAAAGAAAACAAATATTCACTCAATATATGCACTAATGATGTCAATATAACCTAGCTATAGGAAGTATTCAATTTAACGTTTAAAACTTAATTTAAGACTTTCTCTTTTATATGTTTCAGACAACAATAACAACAATGAAGCTGAATTATATTACAGCTAAATAATTCACTACAATATATATATATATATATATATTGATGGCTGTTAAGTGGTCACCTCCGTCTAATAAAGGTGGCGGCCTGACTTCCGTGTTTACCTGTTGATATATATAAATAAATTTTCTATATTTGTGTAAAGGGGAATCTCTGGAATCAGGATTTCACGTGAGGGGAAACAAATTTCCTCATATTTTTCATCATATATGGAGAATCAACTAAGATACGAACTGACCACCAAAGTGTGTATATGTGTAGATACTGATAGCATTCTGTTACCTCTAGCACCGTTGACAATTTTATGGAGGACAGAACTTGCACTAATTACATACAATATATATACTCTCTATTATCGACACGCTGGCTTATCTAAAAAAATAATGTATACGTTTTGTTTATAGAAAGAATTGCTTAGTAGGAGCATTTATATCGACCGTTATAATAACTATAAATGAGAAGCCAACAGTATGAGTTCGAATTCATAAATCATTTAACATATTGCTGTGACTCTTACAAATTGAGGTTTATATAAAATAAATTTAAATTATTCAATCAATGAGTAGTTAAAAATCAAGCACGCATCCTAGTGCTAGGCCTTATGCTAGACTAGGATACAACAAATTTCCTGCTAAGTAGTAGGTTAAGCAATTTTACATTTAACTAGCTCAGTTTAAAATGGTTAAAAAAAAATTCTCGCAGGGGCAGAAAATATAAATAAATTCTCCAATTGATTTTGAATGCTCTTTAATTATCTCCAGGTCAGGTAAAGAAAATAAAATGCAAAATAAATCTTATCATCTAATTTATTAAAATAAATATTAATGAATTAGAAATTTCAAATTACACAGATATATATATATATATATATATATATATATATATATATATATATATATATATATATATATATATATATATATATATATATATATTACAAACAAAAAATTAATATTTCAAACATCATTTAAAACTGCACATATCATAATCAACAAGTCAATATAATAAAGAAATTAAAATAAGTAAAAGCATAACGTCGAGAAAAATCTTATGTTTTAAAATGTGAACGTGATTATCATGATTTATATTTGCCATAGATACATGTAAACAATCAACATCTTTAATAAAAATAAAATTTTATTACACATGATGAATTGTACTGGAATATGAATAACCAAAAATTTACACGATTTATCATTTACGAACAAAATATAAACATTAAGGGAATGGCTTTGCCCTAATTAGTCCTGCCTGGCGCCTTTTCTCGCTCCCAACACAGTACCATCAGAAAGCAAATTCACACCGGTAGGTACCCCAAAGTTCCACCCTACGAGTATGTCTTTTTAACTCGTCGGACACAACCCGAACATACACCACAATGTGCTCACCCCTTAAGGTATATATATAAATTTTAAAATTAAATAAATAAAAATTAAATAAAATAAAAGTATTTGTGTATTCAATTAATTAACTCAGCCCTGATTAGTTCTGCCTGGCGCCTTTTCTCGCTCCCAACACAGTACCACCAAGACTAATTCGTGTCTTAAGGATTCACCAGGACTCCATGCTATCACTGTTCAATTATTCTGTATATACATAAAACAAAGTTATTAATCACAAATCCTTTAATCTGATAAATAAAGTAGTAAAGAAATTTGTTACACTAAAATAAAATTATTACGCTATCCAACTTAATCATTACAATCACTAGAATGTTTTATCATAATGTATGGCGTAGTAACCCTACATACAAAACAAAACATTCCAGAAAAATAAATAAAAATAAATAAATTCAAAGTTCGAATTAAAATAAAATTGTCCCGTAAATAAATAATTATTTCTAAAATAATTACAAATCTCAATGTAAATTGTGCAGCATGACTATTACGAAAAATATTACAAGTTTTAAATCTTGTTGAAAATTTTATAAGTATCGAAAAATCTCTTTGAAAATTTTCTAAGTTTAAATTCATGAATAAACTTCTAAGTTAATATAATATTCAAGAGGAAGAAGAGGTTTTCACCTTCTCCTTTTTTTCCTCTTTTGAGTGCGGTTTACACCAAGCAACTCTGCCGTTTTCTTCACGGTCCCAGTCTTATATAGATATTTTTCTTCACAAAAACGTCCGGTTCAGTTCGGTATGATACGTTTCCACTTCCAGAAATACATAGCTGCAGTGCTGCACCACTCAGGAAAGCAGCGCATTAACAATCTTTGAAAAAGGTAAACAAACATGTAAATATCAACTTGTTTACACGTTCATGACTCATCCAATGCATCTAGCGAAGAATATTGTTTTCGCCGGGCCACACTATCGATCTCTCCCGGTCACAGTATTCATCGTGCGGGAAACACTTTCCTTTTATATTTCACGTAACATTTTATGCTTATTTTAATATTATGACATTTATAAAATTTATACTAACATTCTTTTATTATTTTACTTAAATAAAAATTAAATTTTGGCAAATTATTGACATAATGGATATTTATATATACATCATGATAAAAATAAATAAAGTAACAATTGATTAAAATAAATCTTGAAGTGATCTTGATTATACTTATTTATAATCTACCACCAAACTCAAGGTCACTGCAATATGTACTTATACGAAATGTATTAAGAAACATTTTTAGCATAATAAAATAAAAATTTATTGAAGTTTAAAATATAAGATAAATTTAAATCTTAAATTATAATAAAGAATAATCAGTACTATTTTCTATTAAGAATTACTATCACATTTTTTTAAATACTTTGAATTGTAAAACATTTATTATTAAAGATTCACCAAGTATACATTAGTTTGAAATTTAATTAAATAATATTTATTTATTTTAAGTGCAGTTTAAGGGATTAAAGTAATGATCTCAACATTAACTTAAGCGTATGTAATATAAATTTAAAATTACATGTTTCCAATTCCATTTAATTATCGAAAGTATCTATCGATAATTGCTATTAACTACTTTCTATAGGATTATTCAAATTTACATTGATAATAAATATGATCTAAAAGCAACATGTAGGGCATAATTAAATATGAGATGAAATGTATTGAGAAATATGTTTGCAGTAAATATATATTACAGAATACATAATATAATAGCATATAAAATATATATGTAAATATTAAGGATAAGTATATACAGCTTGAGCGCGCGGGGTATGATCACCGGATGCCAGTCGATATTCTTCGGACGTATATTCGGAAAATTGATCTCCGCCAGCTGTGTTCGCCAGATATAGATATTTACATCAGTTGCGTACTGGCTGCAAAGAGGAATGCACGTAGGTTTTTCTGTTATTTTATGGTATTTCTGTTATACTTATTTATAGTTTTTTTTTACCATGAAATTTCTATTTATTTATTTTTCTCTAGACATCTTAGTTTATTCTGCAGATGTTTCAGGCGGGTTGTTTTTATTTCATTCTAAAACCCAGTTGTACTGCTATAACTTTTTACACAACTACATTATTATTTAATTTCATAAGGATAATCATAATTACGTTATAAGTATTACAATCTTCGCGTTATTATCGACTTAGTTATCTAAGCAATCGTCATCACTTAAAGAGAAAATTTAATTTGTTCTTTTTGTCAATCTCACTATGAGTTCGAATATGAGCAGGCAATGCTAGTATGTTGTGCCGTAACTCTAATATGTATTATCGGACCACGTTTAGATGCGAGTTTACGTATACCATCGGGTGATCATACCTCGCGCGCTCTTGCTGTATATTATCTAAAATCGGACTAAAATGAGATAATATTTTAATTTAGAAAAATGAGTGCTTTTATATTTTAGAATTAGTTTTTATTCCGTTACGTCTATCTATATTAGAAAAAAACAATTTAGTGTTTTCTCTTTAGATGATCATAAGAATTAAAAGTATTTTCGCTACAATTAAAATCACATTTGCATATGTTGCTGTCACTTGCAGCAATCGTAAATTAATACTAATTCTAGGGATATTGTAAACTAAACTGTTCCCTAAACTTAGTTCCTTCATATTTTTGGATATATGGATATACTTTTTCGACTTTACCTCATTTCGGTAATAGCTCAAGTGAAACTGATTTATATAGAAATTTCAAGGCTATATGACATTTACTACAACCATTTCTGATTTTTTTGTTGGTACCTTTTTTGGAAGAAAGTAGTAGAAGAAATAAAAGCCAAGGGCCTCGAAGGCCTGTAGATCTAACAGTTTTGAATTGAAATTGCGGGAAAATATACAATTTAGCAGCTATCGGTTGTTTTGGCGATTTTTAAAATGCTAGCGAACAAAATACAGTCAGAGTTATGTAGAAAATGGATTGAAATATTGTATAATATTGAAACAATATAAAAGAAGCTTTTTTCATTAAATATGATAATGTAATTTAATGATCGGTTTTTTCTTACTAAAATTCAATAATAGTATATAAAATAGCAAGTAATTCTAAAAAATTTTCAATGGAACGAGTAAACGACAAAGTGATTGAGGACATATTTTTAGAGAAGAGATGTGCTACGATATAATACCTCGTATCTACAAGCAGCGTAAGCTATTCTTGACCTATCAAAAAAAATAATGTATACGTGTTGCTTATATAATGGATTGCTTAGTAGGAACATTTATATCGACCTTCATGTAACCTGGGGGTTACTATTAAAAAAAATGATATCCTCGTTATCTAAAGAAATGATTGTTGAAAATCGACTTTCATACCAAAACGTGTTTTTATCAAATAAATTTTTTTTGAAAATGTTTTTTTATTGAGAAAATATATAAGTTTTTCGAACAAATGCTAATTGAATGTTAGAAACGAAAATCAAATAAAGCAAAACGTTGTCAGATACAGTTTTTCAAAGTGTTTTGCGTTTTTTTGTAGTTCATTCAGATATAAGTCATTACAAAGTACGAGTTTTATACTTCTTACTTAACCTATTAGCGGTAATTTAAATTTGAATTTTATTCCGAGCAAGACGTATACGATTTGTTAAATACAATATAACCAGATCGTCCGATCAGCCACTCTACAGTTAGTATTCAGTCTAAATTTCGGAAAACTGGTGTTGTTAAAGATAGATAGAGTTCCTTAATTGACCGCTAATAGCTCCTATAGTGATTATCTCAGAAATTACAAAAGATACGTATAGGACATTGTTAATAAAAATGATAGAGAATAAAAAAAGGAACAAAATGGCTCAACAAAATACTGGGTGTTCCATTTAAAAAAAATAAGGTTTTGGTATCTGAAAATTTTAGAAAGTAGGCTTTGAAAAAACAAAGTTTTTTGAGGTAATGTCGAGTGCAACTTTACCAAATGATGCGGAATTTTCTTGGCTTTAAGCACCACCAAAGTTAATGTTTTTACTTTAAAAACAATGTGAAAATGATTCTTTTTCTGAACACGTGTTTTCGTCAAATATTGTCAAAAAAAAATAATAACTCAAAAACTATTGACTCAATTTTGAAAAAGAAAATATAGTTGAACAGAGAATTTAAAGCAGTACAAGAAAATCCAAAAATATATAGGGTGGGTCATTTAAAAAACTTAAGTTCCGTGCATTTCCGGTGAAACCGGAAGTGCGTCAGAGCTTAAAGTATTTTTACAATATGCGCCACAAGCAACCATGAATCTTCCACTAATTGTTTTTTCTTTTATTTAAAACGCAAAAGACCAATCGAAGAAGCGGCTACTAATGACTCAGCCTGTATATGAATTTTATTGTAGTGTGCGTTATTTCTTAACATTATTATTATAATTTGTATTAATATCTCAAAGAAGTTTTAATTTTTCAATTACATTTTAATTTTTTATTGTTATTGAATACTTCTGACAAGGGATGTCAATAAAATGTCATTTATGTATTATTAATTGAATGTAAATGTTTTGTAACACTGAAAACAAAATACAATTAATATCTAATTCATTTATTTTCAATTTCAGTACGTGTTCTATTCATGTTATCTATTTCAATTCTATGTGCATATATGTAAAGTGAAAAGAACACATACATATTTCTAATTATTATTAATTAAGTACAGTTTGTCTATACATTAAGTTAATATATGATCTTAACCTTTCTAAATTAAAAGCATATTTTCTGTAGTTTTTATTGATCTCAACACAAATCACCTACAATTAATGTGAATCAGTAAGGTACTTATGCCGATTCTGGACCCTCCTCCCCCCACCACTCCCCAGGTCAAAGGTGAAGGGTCAAAGGTCAGGGGTCAAAGGTCAAAGGTCAGGGTCGAATGTCAAGGGTCAAAGGTCAAGGGTCAAAGGTCACCGGAGGTGGCGCCCTCTGACGGCCACTAACCCAACTAAGGTGGCACCCTCTGACGGTCATTTGCCAAACTAAAAATTGCATCTCTCATCATTACCAACCCAACTAAAATGGCGCCCTCTGACGGTCACTAACCAAACTAAAAATTGCATCTCTCATCATTACCAACCCAACTAAAATAGCGCCCTCTGACGATCATTTACCAAACTAAGGTGGCGCCCTCTGACGGTCACTAACCAAACTAAAAATGGCGCTCTCATGATTACCAACTAAAATGGCGTCCTCTGACATTCACTAACCCAACTAATGTAGCGCCCTTCCAACCAAACTAAAATGGCGCCCTCTGACATTCACTAATCCAACTAAAAATTGCATCTCATCATTACCAACTAAAATGGCGCTCTCTGATGATCACTAACCAAACTAAAAATTGCATCTCTCATCATCACCAACCCAACTAAAATGGCGCCCTCTAACGATCACTAACCAAACTAAAAAATGATATCTATCATGATTACCAACTAAAATGGTGCTCTCTGATGGTCACTAACCAAACTAAAAAATGGTATCTATCATGATTACCAACCAAACCAATATGGCGCTCTCTGACGATCACTAACCAAACTAAAAATGGCGTTCTCATGATTACCAACTAAAATGGCGCCCTCTGACATTCACTTGCCAAACTAATGTGACGCCCTCTAACGGTCACTAACCAAAGTAAATGTTAAATAATAATATATAAGAATTTCGAATATAATATCAGCAGTATCAATTGTAAAGCGGTGTAACACATTTTGTATAGATAGTGATAATCAAGTACCCATAATGACAGTGAAACCATACAACGTGGAGAAGTATGAAAACTTTTTAACAGTTAATGGCATCGAAATACCTATCGGAGTTGGGAATTGGCTATTATCCTCGGAATTGAATCAAAGCGATTGTTTATTCATAGCAGCATTTGCATATCAGAACGAACAATATTTCGATATCGATGAATTAATCCACATATTAGAATATTGTAACCCCAATATAACCCAACTAAAAAAGTGTTGTATTTATTGTGAATATGAATATCTACATGAACCTGATTTTGAACTTCATGATGAAATTTGTGTTTGATATAGAAACGTCGAATGTGCTGACTTTAAATAAGAATATACCGGAGATGTTAATAACTTGGTATCCTTAATACGATCATCCAGAATTGGATTATAATGAAGAACTCGTCGAGAATGGTGGTGGATATGTTATATACGCTCATCAGAAGTGTTTCGCAAGTAGCTAACATGTACAGATCAGTATAATCTTGTCTGTACTTGTTTGGAAATACATCAGTCGACAATGTACGTTGAACGCAGGCATAGTGCGCTAAGATTGAAGAAAGTAGTATTAAACAATAGAATTAAGAGGTTTATATCCGAATTAGAAAAAATTAAAACTGATATCGAAATATATAAATTAGTTGTAAATATCAGCAAAATAAATATATAAGAAATGGATAATATTGAAAATAGAGTTGATCGGGCAATCAGACAAATCGATAAACATTTTTTGGATTAATGGGTGAGGTGGATAAGACGATGATTCAACATATTCCACTGGTTATTCTCCAAAATAAGGTGAAAAGCTGAATCTGTAAAGCAACACTAGCATTATATCCCTCAGGAGAAGCGATCAAGCCTAAGAGAGTATTTACCCTGTGACTCTCATTATAATCAACCTTGACAAGACAACCATCTGGATGGTTGGACCCCAGCTCGAAGAAATTGTTATTTATGTAACTTTATAGAATAAATATATATGTAATGTACAATATAGTATACAATATTTTAAATAAAGGAACAAACAAAATTGTTTTTTTTTATTTATAGATAGTCATATAAATATATATACATATTTTAGAGGTTGAATGAATATACGATTCTATATATGTTCTATACATATTTATTAGGTATATATTATATACATTTCCAAATCAAAATTTATGGCTGACCGAGAAAATAAAAATAAATACATATACACTCAAACACTCAGTGATGTAGTAATCATTTTTGAATATACAGGTTGTTTTAAAGGCAAGATGGCGGATACAATATGGTCACAGCCAGATTATGTAACAATTAATATTTGTTTTATACATATTTATTAATCAAATATTTTATACACCATTCCATTTCGAAATTTATGGTATTATAATGTAAGTATAATACTTCAAGCCTGTATAAGACATTTAAGAATTTATCATGACAAGAGATTTAATATTTTAATGTAAAGCACCCTCCAATGAAAGCAGACTTGTGGCATACTTTTATGAAATCGAATAAAATCAGTACTCTTGAGCACACTTAACTTTTTCATTAGCTAAGACTGGAGATCTCTATTTGACATAAATTTTAAAATACATGTTCACGTATCATGGATTTTTTTTAAATAAAAGAACAAATAAAATTATTGTTTTCTTTTTTTATTTATAGATAGTCATATAAATATATATACATATTTTAGAGGTTGAATGAATATACGATTTTACATATGTTTTATACATATTTATTAAGCATATATTATTATATTGCATCTCCAAATCAAAATTTATGACTGAAAAAGAAAATGAAAATAAATACATATAAACTCAAGTACTGAGTGATGTAGTAATCAAATTTTAATATACAGGGTGTTTCAAAAGTAAGAGGCGGATACATACAGAATGTTTCAAAGGTAAGGGGTGGGTGGATACATACAAAGTTTTCAAATACACCGAGTTTTTATTACCAGTTTTTAAATTCACAGGGTTTTTATCATCGGTTTTAAAATACCAGGGTTCTCAGAAATTAATTGTTCATATCTTTGTAGATGTTAAATTCATCGCTATATTAGTAATATTATACTTGTATGTATGATTATAACATTATTAATTATATATATATATAAATATAATAAAGAAAAGAAATATTGCGGATTATAGAATAATAAAGTATAGAATTTCATGGGGTAACTCCGCTCAAAATGCAACTGCGGACACGTGTTTCGAACTACTTGGTTCTCGTCAGCGCAGTGTAGCCAAGGAATATGATGGGATAACCTTGGAGCTGAAAAACATCAATCAGAGACATACACAAGGGACAGCCTACCAATTGAGGCTTCAGCTAGAGTGTCCTCGATACTGAGAATGAATCTAACGTCACCGCGAGGTAGACATTGTCCACCTGCAAGCCATCTGAACCCACAGGATAACAATAAAGAAAAGAAATATTGCGGATTATAGAATAATAAAGTATAGAATTTCATGGGGTAACTCCGCTCAAAATGCAACTGCAAGGTTATCCCATCATATTCCTTGGCTACACTGCGCTGACGAGAACCAAGTAGTTCGAAACACGTGTCCGCAGTTGCATTTTGAGCGGAGTTACCCCATGAAATTCTATACTTTATATAAATATATATTTGTGACGAATAGAAAGAGTTAAATAGATAATGCGAGCTATTTCAATTATTTTGTTAGAAAGCGTATTTTTTTATATTGTCGTCAGAAATATCTTTGAAAGCATTACCTCGATATAATTTAAAAAATTCCACAGCACTAATTAGACGACTTGAGGTAATTGTATAGTTAGAAAGCGCATTTTTAAAGTTGACGTCATACTGATGTCATGTAGTTTGACCAGGAATTTAATATCCTTTAAGTTATATATTATATAATCTATAATATTTTTATTTAATATTCTAAGAACATTAATTAAAAAAATTGAGGTTGTAGTTGGATTAGTAAACAATGGGCGTGGTCAAGATCTCTTTATTGCATGTAAATATCAATAAAGTAACTTTATAGTTGACGTCAGAGCTAGTATAATTTTTATATATGTATATAATGCCTTGATATAATTAAAAAAATCCGCTCATACATAAATTCCTTATTGATCAATACAATTTAACGAACATAAAATTACATTGAAGTTCAGAAGTATATCCATATGATAATATTAATGCAGACTTCAATAAGAAACAATGGACGATTCTGTTGTAAATGTATACACAATTTCAACGTTCATATTACTATAAAAATGATGTGGAACCGTGTCTTTCACCTATAAATTATGAACATTTTAGCACCGATTGTTATTATAGACTCCAGTCATCAAAGTGAGTTGGTGAAGAACGAAGCAGTTGATATTAGATTAGACTTCAGTAAACGTGACAGAAAAGACTACAGCATTTTGTCTGATTTTACACGATCGGATTGTTAAATATAACCCATTAACAAGTGTTGTAAAATTATTCTAAAAAGAGAAAATGTTTATAATAGATATTCAGGGATATCAGTATGAAGATAGCGAATATTTCATTAAAGAAATCGCAATCTACGATTTAACTACGCATCACGTTAACCATACTTTCGTTCAAATGCCCAACAAGTTGTCATGGTTTTGTCCAACAATTAAAAAACATATGGAATGGTTATGTAATAATATACATGGATTACTTGGGATAACATGGACAAACAACAATCAATATCCAAGAATCATATAGAACACTGCATTCAGAGTATCGTTGGTGATGCGATCATAATGGTAAAAGGATTGAATAAGAAGAACATTTTGGAAAATTTTCTGTCCAATACAATTATCGATATGGAGAGATTTACTTGTCCAAATCTAAGTACTTTAAGACAAAATGAATGGAGTCGACATTGTAATTTCCATAAGAACAATAATTTAAAATGTGCAAAAGAAAATGTCTATTTGTTATATCACTGGTTTATAAAATAATAAAACACAATATTTTTTATTATTTAAAACCTTTAACCTACTTACATTATATTCTATAACTGTGTAAAGCTATATTTCTGTGCAATGTCTTAAGGAATTTTTAAAATGTTAACGTTAGAGTATTTCTTTTACTATTTTTCTGTTTGCTTATGAATCTACTAATTTCCGGCATATATAGTACACACACAAATAAAGAGAGTCCACAGACTTCAAAATAGCCTAAATGTGAAAGATAATGTAATTTAATGGTGAATATCCCGAACAAGCTTTCAATCGCTGTAATATTGATGCTAATTCAAATCAGATCATGAAGATATGTTTTAAAGATACAATATCACTTATATCATAAAATCCTGTTGGAATTGTCATAAGACAGCGAATAAATTACACTTAAATCTGTATTTGTACAATTTAATGTACGTCTATCACTCTCTAAATTCCCCACAAGAGGTGTACTTCTTTGGATGGGAATAGTAAAATTTGAAATCATTATGCTCACAATCATATAATTCCTAATGCAATATAAAACTCCAAGTTTTAGACGCTATAGAGTAGGACATATCTGCAATATTATTGAAAATAGTGTATATCCTAAAAACCTTACGAAAATTGCAAACTAAAACTTAGTATATACTGTATTGATTGGAAACAATAAATATACTTACATATCAAGCTTTAGACAGCGGAGAGTAAGACTTATATACAAGATTATCGGAAATAGTATATATTTATAGAAAAAATCGTGTATAATATATCTACATCTCACATCAGCATACGTATTATAAAACATGTTATCTTCAACTACACACTTCTTACCACTTAATGCAAAATGTGTCAAGGAATTTCTAAAATTTTAATAACCAAGCTAATAGATATCACCTAAAAATGTCTATTATATATATAATATATTATATATTAAATTCCTAACAATTTCTAATACGGAGAAAACATGATATGAAATATGTCACGATTTTACATGTATTTATATAACCTCAAATAATAAAAATAAAACTACTTATTTATAAATAATTACAATCTAAATGGAGCGTGCATTCCATGTTGTAACAGAAAAATTACTTACGTTTGACGTTTCCCGAGATTTATGTTCATCAACAGCGCAACGGTATATTTTTCTTGAAGTACTTAATACAGATAGATATGGATATAGTTAATTTATTATTTTCACGCCTGCTATAGTAGTATTGAAAATAATTTTTTAGATTTACGTTTAAGGGAATCTGTAACTCGGGGAAATTAAATTTGATTACATTTTATTGTAATTGTCTGATATATTAAATATAGATTTTAAAAGTATATTATTACAATCACCATCTGTTGGTGGTTTAGTTACAATTATATAATACTGAATTTGTTCGAGAGATTTTGAAATTAGACACCGAACAACATTAGCAAATAATTAAAAGCGAACATTTTGATTAACACGTAAAAGATATCTTTATAGGAACATAATAATACACATCAATATAGCAAATTTAAATAAGAATCCATAATATTTTACTTAATATTGTAAAAATATTAAATAAACAAAAAAAAATTGAGTTGAAGTTCGATTAGTAAACAATGGGTGTAACCAAGATCTCTTTATTACATACAAATATCAATAAAGCTAATGATAGAAATCTAAAATAGATGATGTAAGATATTTTCACATACATACATAGTAAACAATATGTAAAGTATATATTATAAAATGTTGACATCAGAACTCTAGAGTATAAGTGATATATTAGTCAGATAAGTTGTGAAAGTATGTAGAACGAATGATAATCATTCTTCATAATACCTCAACTAAATTTCAAAATGTATCTGATCATCATCCCAGCAAGTCGAACATAATTTAACATTTTCTCGATGTATTGTCATCTAAAAAATTACAAAAACAAACAAATATAACAACATGAACCGATATAAATATGTAGAAAGAAACCAACCTTATCATAGTTATACCAACAGTGTTTTTATTCCTTGTCTTACTGTACTAATTATTCTGAATTCAATCAATCGGAATGTTGTTTTATGAAACAGTCCAATAAAAAAAACACTAATTTCTTTAAATAATAAAAACTGAATCATAGAAATATATTTAAACCATAAGCAGAATTAATCATTCATATCTTTGTAAATATTAAAATCAGAATTATTATACACTAGTTGACGGAAGTTGACATTTAAATTAATTATACATTGAGATGAGAAGGGTAAGAGGTGGGATGACAGATCAGTTCTAAATCTTTTTAACATTATAAAAAAAAAGAAAACGTAATCCTCAATATACCTTTTAACACTAACTTAAAACTATATGTTTACACATTTAGCAAATTAATTTCAATCATTATGTATCAGAATATAAAACGCTAATTAGATGATGTAAGATATTTTCAACTGTTTAGTATATATAACAGTAAACACACACACACAAATAAAGAAAATCTCAAGCAACAGGATAATTTTCAATTTAATCTTAAAAATAGCAAGCCCATAGACTTGAATAACCTGAATGTGAAAGATAATGTAATTTAAAGATGAATATCCAAAGCATGATTTCAATCGCTGCAATATAGATGCTAATTCAAATCAAATCATGAAGATATGTTTGTCGACAATATTATTAACAGACATTTATAATTTCCACATGGAGCAACATTCTGATTGATTGATACATTGGTGTGAATGCAAACGTATTTCAGAACAATTACTACAATAAGACAACGAATAATTTGATTCTATATTTCCACAAGTTAATGTACATAATTCAATTTCTCTAAATTTGCCACAGACGGTGCATTTCTTTCGATGGGAATAATAAAAATTCGGAATCATTATGTTCACAGCCATATACTTCATAATGCAACATAAAACGCAAGGGTTTAGAGATCATAGAGTAAGACATATCTACAATATTATTGAAATTAATCCTATTATACTCGTATTATATGAGTTTATATTATGGAAAAGAAGGTATATTTAAAAAAATAATTGTATATAATAAAAATACTTACTTACTACACTCAACACAAGAACAACAACATTTATTCTTAGACTTACGTATATCTTCAACTATACACTTCTTCCCACTTAATGCAAAAACGTATCAAGAGATCTCTAAAATTTTAACGATCGTTGTTTTCCAACTTCATATTTCCCTTACATAGAAAACACATTCATGGAATTTCTAAAATTTTAATGACCGGGCTAATAGACATCACTTAAAAATTTCTATTCCTTAATATATACAATATATTATATAATAGAATTTTTTTAGACTATGTATATTAGCTCGGTCTTTAAAATTTTAGAGATCTCTTCATACGTTTTTGTATTAAGTGGGAAGAAGTGTGTAGTTGAGGATATACGTAAGCCTAAGAATAAATATTGTTGTTCTTGTGTTGAGTGTAGTAAGTAAGTATTTTTATTATATACAATTATTTTTTTAAATATACCATCTTTTCCATAATATAAACTCATATAATACGAGTATAATAGGATTAATTTCAATAATATTGTAGATATGTCTTACTCTATGATCTCTAAACCCTTGCGTTTTATGTTGCATTATGAAGTATATGGCTGTGAACATAATGATTCCGAATTTTTATTATTCCCATCGAAAGAAATGCACCGTCTGTGGCAAATTTAGAGAAATTGAATTATGTACATTAACTTGTGGAAATATAGAATCAAATTATTCGTTGTCTTATTGTAGTAATTGTTCTGAAATACGTTTGCATTCACACCAATGTATCAATCAATCAGAATGTTGCTCCATGTGGAAATTATAAATGTCTGTTAATAATATTGTCGACAAACATATCTTCATGATTTGATTTGAATTAGCATCAATATTGCAGCGATTGAAATCATGCTTTGGATATTCATCTTTAAATTACATAATCTTTCACATTCAGGTTATTCAAGTCTTTGGGCTTGCTATTTTTAAGATTAAATTAAAAATTATCCTGTTGCTTGAGATTTTCTTTATTTGTGTGTGTTTACTGTTATATATACTAAACAGTTGAAAATATCTTACATCATCTAATTAGCGTTTTATATTCTGATACATAATGATTGAAATTAATTTGCTAAATGTGTAAACATATAGTTTTAAGTTAGTGTTAAAAGGTATATTGAGGATTACGTTTTCTTTTTTTTTATAATGTTAAAAAGATTTAGAACTGATCTGTCTTCCCACCTCTTACCCTTTTCATCACAATATATAATTAATTTAAATGTCAACTTCCGTCAACTAGTGTATATTAATTCTGATTTTAATATTTACAAAGATATGAATGATTAATTCTGCTTATGGTTTAAATATATCTCTATGATTCAGTTTTTATTATTTAAAGAAATTAGTGATTTTTTTATTGGACTGTTTCATAAAACAACATTCCGATTGATTGAATTCAGAATAATTAGCACAGTAAGACAAGGAATAAATAACACTGTTGGTATAACTATGATAAGGTTGGTTTCTTTCTACATATTTATATCGGTTCATGTTGTTATATTTGTTTGTTTTTGTAATTTTTTAGATGACAATACATCGAGAAAATGTTAAATTATGTTCGACTTGCTGGGATGATGATCAGATACATTTTGAAATTTAGTTGAGGTATTATGAAGAATGATTATCATTCGTTCTATATACTTTCACAATTTATCTGACTAATATATCACTTATACTCTAGAGTTCTGATGTCAACATTTTATAATATATACTTTACATATTGTTTACTATGTATGTATGTGAAAATATCCTACATCATCTATTTTAGATTTCTATCATTAGCTTTATTGATATTTGTATGTAATAAAGAGATCTTGGTTACACCCATTGTTTACTAATCGAACTTCAATTCAATTTTTTTTGTTTATTTAATATTTTTACAATATTAAGTAAAATATTATGGATTCTTATTTAAATTTGCTATATTGATGTGTATTATTATGTTCCTATAAAGATATCTTTTACGTGTTAATCAAAATGTTCGCTTTTAATTATTTGCTAATGTTGTTCGCTGTCTAATTTCAAAATCTCTCGAAAGTAGAGGGTCTCAGCCGATTCTGGAACCTCCTCATTGACCTTGATCATGCACGCAGCATAGATCAAGGTCAATGAGGAGGTTCCAGAATCGGCTGAGATGGAACGGTCAAAGTCATATCAAGGTCATTTCAAGGTCATGTCAAGGTCATGATTCAAGGTCAAGATTGCAGCATAGATCAAGGTCAATGAGGAGGTTCCAGAATCGGCTGAGATGGAACGGTCAAAGTCATATCAAGGTCATTTCAAGGTCATGTCAAGGTCATGATTCAAGGTCAATATTGCAGCATAGATCAAGGTCAATGAGGAGGTTCCAGAATCTCCTGAGATAGAATGGTCAAGGTCAATTCAAGGACAAGTGGAGATCAAGCCGAGGTTAAATCAAGGTGAAGGGTCAGGTCAAGGTCAAGGTTAAGTCAAGATCAAGTCAAGGTCGTTGAAATGAGATTGAGTGTATATAATGTGTATGATTTGATGTAGTTTCATTTTAAATATGAATGAAAATGAAGAGCTAACAAGTGAAGTGTTGCTGGAAGTGCAAGAGAAATTTAATAGTTTTAAAAATGTTGGGGAGATATTTTCAAATAGTGAGGAAGTAAGTCAAGATGAATTTGGGTGGGCTATAATAAATGATAATATAGCGCAGCAGTTTTATGAGTCGTATAAATATAATTTAATGTATTTATGTGATGTATACGAATATTATAAGTATGATGGGAAAAGGAGAAGCAGTACATTATTGAATTATTTAAATTGGTTTTGTGAATAAATGTGAAGCAAGAGAGAGAAATGGCGATGGAGGTGAAAGAAGGAATTCAAGGTTAAAAAGTTAATATTAAAGTGAAGTTAAGGTTAAATTGTATATAGTTCTCAAGGTCAATGTCCAGTTAAGGTCAAGGTTAATGAAGAGGTTTTAGAATTGGTTAGTGGAGGTGGAGATTGTGAGAAGTGGTAGATAGTAGGTATATATAAAGGTTGATATGATAAATAAATGTTAGTATAATCCAATATGTCGAAGCGTTGTTTTACTGGAGAAGAAAAAAAGTGTGATTGTTCACGGATAGTAGAGGAGGGTGAACTGATAGTGGACGACAGTGAATTGGTAGATAATAGTATTGATTTACATAAAATGTTTGAAGCGGATCCGAGAGTAGACACATTTTTTACTGAAATGGGCGAATCAAATAATTTTTGGAATAAAGTGAGTACGACTGCTGAAAAGATAGTTCAACAAGTATCACCGGACGAATTTGCTAGAGAACCAATATGGGATGTACCATTAGTGGGAGAAAGAATTTTTTTTTAAATAAAAGTCATTCTAAGTGGATATGTGTGGGTTTAGCACCAAATAAGGATTTTGAACCGACAGTGAAGATTGTGGGTATTAAAAAACAATGTGTATATTTTAATTTAGAAGAATGGGAATGGTTTGTAGCTGAGAGTGTAAAGTTGAAGAAATATTATCAATATTATAATGGTGCGATTCCCGTTATTAATGGTATGGATATATGGCTATCACATGAAAGTTTTGATGGTGTGAATAGAATAATGAAAATAAATAAAGAGGGAGGACACGCATATTTGGCGTATGAAAGTTTGGCGGAATTGTGGCGAATGGTGAAAGTAGTGGCGACACGTTTAGTGTTTTTACAGGATTTAAAATATGAAGAATTCTATAAGCAATTTTTAGATCCTATAGTTTTAAACGGAGAAGAAGTAAATACTGCAATAGATAGAATATGTAATGGCGCGGTATCTGAACATGTTTGTATAACAATAGAGTTAGCTATGTATTGGTTGCCAAAGATTTTAAATGATTTACAATTTTTAAGAAAAAATCGATTGTAATTGTGAATAATGTATATAATAATAAAATGATTAAAAATTGTATTTTTTTTTTTTATTATTTTTGAGAGAGAAATTGATGGAGTTTTATTGAATTTGAGTGTAGATTTGGTGGAGTATAAGTAATATGGTTAGTAGTGTTTTGTTATATTTCGAGAGTCGGTATTTGTAAAGATATATCTATCAGTTATTTTTTAATAAGATGGGAACGTTAGTGAAGTCTGATGGTAGTTTGAATCAGACAGTGAGAAGGAAAGGTGGTGGATTATTGAATAGTTTAATAAATAAGTTACCAGTTGAGTTACATATACCCGGCTATAGATTTTGTGGTCCAGGAACTAGATTGGGAAAACGTTTAGAAAGAGGTGATAAGGGAGTGAATAATTTGGACGAGGCTTGTAAAGAACACGATATATCTTATTCAAAATCAAATGATTTATCGAAACGACACGAAGCTGATAAGATATTGTATCAAAGGGCTATAGAACGAGTGAAGAGTAAAGACGCGGGTGTGAGAGAAAAATTAGCTGCTTCTGTAGTTGCAACTGCTATGAAAGGTAAAACAATATTAGGTATGGGTGTGCGGGGGCAATATAGAAAAAGAGTGAGTGTGAATGGTAGGAAGAATAATACAAGAAGAAGTAGTGGTAGAAATCGATCGGGTGGTGTTCTATCATTTTTACACGCAATGAAGAAAGCGCGCAATGCCATAAGACATATAGGTAGGAGAAAAGGTCTATTAGAGAATGTGAAAGTTGCATATCAGAGTTTAATGAAACCTAGAAGACGGATACTGTTTCCACGATCAAGAGTAATTGCAATACCAAAGAAAGGTGGATTTTTACCGTTAATTCCATTATTTGCAGCTTTAGGTGCTCTGGGGTCGTTAGGGGGTGGTGCTGCGGCGATAGCAAAAGCTGTAACATCTGCGAAAACTGAAAGAGATCAATTAGAGGAAGCAAAACGACATAATAGGACAATGGAATCCAAAAGTGGTAGTGGTTTATATGTGAAACCATATAATGTAGGATGCGGTGTATCTATTGGGAGTGGATTGTATATAAAACCATATAAATCTGGTTGTGGTGTGTATTTACCAAGTGGAGTTGTTTCAAAAAACGGTTAAGTGAATTACCTCGAAGGCCTTTAACAGAAATTGATTTACGGAAATTTGTGAAGAGGTGGAAAATTGGAAAATTTCGGGGTGTATTTAGTAGAGACGTTTTACCGAGGAAAATATATGTGAAGGAGAAAGGAATAGTGAATTTGGATGATAATGTTGGAGGTGGTACTCATTGAGTAGCATATAATAAAAATAATGATGTAATAAGATATTTTGATAGTTATGGTGATTTAAGACCGCCGATTGAGGTTGAGGAGTATTTATTATCAAATGGTGGTGGGGTTATTCAATATAACTACCAGAGATATCAAGATGTGAACTCTGTGAATTGCGGTCATTTATGTTTGATGTTTTTAAAAGGATTGATTAAGTAAGATATGGATAATTTAACTTTTGTGTTAACTGGAAAGGGATCAGAGGTTGGATGTATATTAAATCCACCTATATATTTAAATGGTGATTATGAAATGTGTATGGTGAGTTTACAAACTTATAATTCTATTCCAAATGTTACGTCTGCTAATAATGTATTTCGATATTATTCTGTCACCTAATAAAGTAAATGCTTGGAAAGATATAACTGTTCCAGAGGGAACTTATGATATACATGATTTAGAGAAGTATATTGATGAAAAATTGAAAGTTCACGAGGATGAGCAACAGTATTTTATTTTGTCTGCTAATAGTAATACTATGAAGGCATCAGTAGATGTTGATTTTGGAATAGAAAATTCGATTGGTTCTATGTTTGGTTTTCACAAGAAAATAATAGGAGGTAATATACCGGTTTATAGTGATGAAATAGTTGATATAAATAAAGTCAGTGCTATTGATATTATGTGTAATATAGTGGATGGTTCATATATTAATGGAGAATTATCACATGTTTTATATCATTTTTATCCGAATGTTCCACCAGGGTTTAAGATAATAGAAGTTCCTGAAGAGAAAATTTATATGCCGGTAAATACTAACATGTTAACTGATATTGTTATTCGAGCAGTCGACCAGACAGGACGGTTAATTAATTTGAGAGGTGAAGAGTTGACATTATATTTACGAATTCGCAGAAGAAAAGAGTGAATTAAGTTTATAAATTAAAAATTGTTATAAAAGTATGAGGACTAATAATGCAAATACGTTGTGGAAGGGAACGAAGATGAGAAAATATATACGGAGTGTATCACATAAGTTATGGAGAGTGGTTGGTAAAGGGAAGTTACGAAATTCTCTAACTAGCGAAAACAGGAAGTTTTTGAAGAATTTGGGTTTTCGAGTGTTAGTGTAAGAATATTTTTTCTTGTTAGAGGATCGGTTTATAATAGATATTAGAGGTTAATAAGAAGTGGTGAGAAGTGGATTATACTTTAGTAGAAGAAGAAAATTGTTTGGGTGAAGTTGATTGTGTATTATTGAGTGAAAACAAGAATGGAAATGTTAAATGTTTTAAATAAGGTTCGAGTGGATAATTCTATTACTGAAATGGAATTTCATAATCACGTACCGTTTGGTTCACCGAAGTATGGAAATAATGATGAAATTAGGATTGTAGTTCCAGAAATAGATAAATATACTTTACCGTCGGAGTCGGAGTTGCTTATTGAAGGAAGGTTGCGATTAGCTAATGATGCTACAAGTGCTACAGCATACTTAGTTCATAATGCGGCAGCATTTATGTTTAGTAACATCAGATATATAATTAGTGGAGTAGAGGTTGATGAAGTTAGGAATGTGGGTATTACATCAACTATGAAGGGATATTTTTCTTATAGTCCAAGTTATATAAATAAATTAGAGAATTGTGGATGGGAATTTACAACAGGAAAGGCGCCAGTTTTGAAAAATAATGGTAATTTTAGTATTTGTATTCCGTTGAAGATGTTGATGGGCTTTGCAGAAGATTTTAAGCAAGTGGTTATGAATGTGTCGCAAGAATTGATATGGAAGAGGTGTGCTGATGATAGCGATGTGATCTATAATTCTGTTACAACTGAGGAAATGAATTTAACAATTGATTGTGTAGTGTGGCGAGTACCACATATTAAAGTTGGTATGAGTCAGGATTTAGCTTTAACGAAATTAACGACGAAGAATACTTTGATGGCAATGTTTTATAGAGGATGGGAAATTCACGAGAATCCAGGAATTCCAGAAACAACTAAACACAGTTGGGCAATTAAAACTGCTCCGCAATTAGAGACACCAAGATATATTATTTTGGGTTTTCAGACAGGGAAGAAAGGAAAGTTAGATCAAAATATGAGTAAATTTGATGCGATAAATTTAACGGATGTAACAGCTTATTTAAATGGTAAAAGATATCCATATGAAAATGTTCGAGTTGATTTTGATGATAACAGAGTAGCTGTTTTATATAATATGTATGCTAGATTTCAACAGATTTATTATGGATATGATTATAGTGAGCCGATGTTAAAGTTGAATCAGTTTAAATTGTGTCCATTAATTGGTATAGATTGTTCACATCAGGAAGATGTTTTACATAGAAGTGGGGTGGAGATTAGAATTGAATTCACTACGAAAAATAATGTGCCAAAGGATACGGTGTTGTATTGTGTGATTTTACATAATAAATTATATCAATATTCACCATTCAATAAGGTGGTACAGCGAAAATATTAGTTATATAATACTTTGGTTTAGTATGAGCGGTAGTTCAAGGAGTATTTGGATATGGACAAGATTGAAGAAGAATTGTGTTTAAGTTTAGTTGTTGGGTGTAATTCTTTGGAAGTGAACGGTTTATTGGATGGACGATGATAAGTTTAGGTGGAAAGAAATTTATAGTTATTGACTTTCAATGGTATCGATTTAATAATAATGTGATTCCAAAGGAGTTGGCTACTTGTGATGATGAATTCAGGAAGAGTCACTTTTTATTTAAACCGTTTTTTAGTTTTGGCTCATTAGCAAGAGAAGATCAACGAGTTGCAAGATACGTTTTTAGTTATTATCACGGTTTGAAATGGGAAGATGGTTATACAGCTGTTGGTGAATTTGATGAGATAATTAAGCGGTTGTGTATTGGTGTGGATTTGGTATTCGTGAAGGGGCGAGAAAAGTTGGAATATTTGAAGTGTATTATAGATAAACGAATAATAGATTTAGTGGATGCTGACAGAATTAAGAGTGGAAAACCAAGTTGTAGTTTTCACGTTGGAAATGATGTTGTTTGTGCTTTGTCTAATGTGGAATGTTTATATAATTATTTAGTGGATATGAGATTTAATGAGAATAAAATTTATTATATTTAATGATTGGTTGTTATATATAATAGTTAGAAATGGGATGTGTTTGGAGTCACATTATTAGTTATGTCGTGGAGAGGGTTGGAAGGGTGTTACAACAATATGAAGATGCAGGTTCGTTTGTAGAAATAGAAGATGCACAATTAAGGTTTATTCCAAAATCATATTTAATGAGGAGAGTAAGGACTGTTGATTTAGAATTGGTGTGGTTTCGATTACCAATATTTTATCAAGAAGATGTAGATTTAATTGGATGTAGACCATTTCTGGATCATTATGTAAGGAGTGGAGATACTATAGATGGCTGTTTTCGAAGAAGAGATTGTTCAATGTGTAAATATGTTTTCTTAAGAAAATAATTTTGTAATATTGTAATGTATGATGTTGATGTTTTGAGTAAATAAATATATGATTTAAAAATTGTTTGGTATTATTTATATTATAGTTAGTTTTAGTACTTGGTATTATATTCTTAGTTGGTTTGGTTGGAATATGGTAATATATACGAAGCCTGGTTGTGGTTAGCTGTCTTCAGGAGACGTGATTAAACTAATGTCACGCGCGATGCGACGCGTGTTACTAGGTGTGTGTGTACTAGTTGAGAGAAGATGATTTATAAGAAAATTAGTGAAGAAATATTTAGATTTATAAATTAATTTTGGGGGTAGTGGGAGGGTATCGAAGGATAGGAAGATTATGTGAAGTACTTATTTGATTGTAGGTTGATCAAATTGAGATGATAATTAAGAAAATTAGTGAAAAAAAATACATTTATATAAATTTATTTTGAAGGGTAGTGGGTGGTTTTGAAGGATCGAGAGATGATGCGAAATAATTATTTCGATGTAAATTGATCACAATAAGATAATAAATAAGAATATTAGTTGAAAAAAAAATATTTATTTAAATTGATTTTGGAGGGTAGTGGGGTAGTATTGAGGAATAGAGAGTGTATAGGTTGTTGTTTGGTTGCAGGTGGATGATGTTGAGTTGAAAATGTAGTTATTTGGATTATATTAGTAATATTGAAACTTTTTGAAAATCGTTCTATCTTAAGTAATTGAGCTAGAGCAAAAAGTGGCCCACCCCCCCCCGTCAAGGTTGCAACGCCCCTCCCATTTCCAAAAAAATTAAAAAAAACACCCAAACACACAAACACACAAACCTTGATAATTTCATTTTCAGACTTCGAGGGTCACCCCGGACGTCACCAGACATAAAAAAAAATTGTGGTATTCCACAACGTAAATAATTTCAAAAAAACATTACTATTAATATATAATACAAGGTTACCAGACATATAAAAAATGGCATCTATCATAAATTTACGATGTAAAAACAAGTATAGGTTAATATTGTCGTCATAGGTAAAGTTATTAAAATGGAAATTTATAAAATGTTGTTGGAATTTTTTTAACACCGAATTGAAATGTCAACATTTGCATTTACGTAATGTTTAATGGAATTTTTAACACGGATATGAAAGTTAAAAAATTTCCATTTGCGTCAATGTTTAATATGAAAAAACAGGTAATTTACCAATTGCTAAGGTCATTTAACGTCATATTTCATATAAATACGTGTATCTATCTAACGCTATTCAACAGTTCTAGCACAGCAGTTACAATGGTAAGAATTACATATTAAATAATATATTTTGTTTATTAAATTTTGTTTTATTTTATTTGTATGTATTGCTTTATGGCTTGTTTAATAATTTCTGTGACCAAGTAAAAAAGAATTACATATTAAATATTATATATTTTGTTTATTAAATTTTGTTTTATTTTATTTGTATGTATTGCTTTATGGCTTGTTTAATAATTTATGTGACCAAGTAATTGTTTTTTTGATTATTTGATTGTAAAATATATTTTAAAAGATGTATCCACTACAGTCTTGATATATCGTTGAAATCAGTAAATGCTTACATATTACATAATTAAATTTACTTTGAGTAACTTACAATTTTAATATATTTTAATGTGTTTTCGTATTATTCAATAATTATGAACTAATTACACTTATTCAATATTTTAATTCCTGTATAGTTTGCTTAATAATTTCAAAGATAGTATGGATACTGTCTTAATATATATTGAAATCATATTTACGTATTACCTTATAATAATTTTTATAGTTTTAAATTGTATTTAATACATTTTTCCATCTAGGCCTCAAGAAAACAACTAACGATGTCACCTGATGTTGACAGGTTACTCGCTGAAAATGTTGCAGATAATAATAACATGAACTGGACGCCAGACTCGCACTTTGTACAACATCTTGATGTGCAAGATGAGATGATGGGTGATGGAAATGATCAGTTTCTATCCGAGGAAGTTGATAAAGTAATGTCCGAAGAAGTTGATAAGGCAATGTTTTCATCCGAAGAAGTAGATAACGCAATGACTGCTATAGAAGCTTCCATAGAAGCAGCAGCACCTTCTGTGGAAGATATAATTACTGATCATTTGACATTCACCATACCATCTGCACCATCTGATGTAGTATTCACCAGACCATCAGTTGAAGCAACTACGTCAGCTGCGAACGTGTTTGATTCAACTGTCATTACAGAATCTTCAAAGGTTTTGTTCCGGGTCGCCACTATTACACCTGTAAACGTTAGTCATTTACCCTTCCAAGTGGACTTTAAACTGGTTAAAGCAGAAAAGAGACAAGAAAGACGACCGACGATACAAGAAAGAAGACAAGCGATGCGTGCAGCACGAGCAGAAAAACGGGACCGTACTGCTCGTGCTGCTCGCATGGCACAGACACCACCGACATCGACCAATACTTTACCGACAGCACCGACTTCTATTTCTGCTTTACCGACACCACCGACGACCTCTGCTTTACCAGTTTATGGTCTGAGTGCTGGTGTGTCGAATTCGTCTTCACTCCGGGCTCTACCTATAAGCGGTAAACGACCGTTTGCAAGTGCAGTAGTGCCTACTTTAGCACCACGGGTACAGGTATTACAAAACATTATTTTAGGCGGTCCAGTGGTACCTGTGGTGCGTGGGACACGATCTGCTGAGATGTCATCTGTTCATTTATCCCATTATCCTCAAGCTGGTCCCATAGCCCCCCGTCCAATTCCTACTTCTGCTCATCAACCCCGACTTCTTACATCATCCTCAACGGCTATGAACGTTTCCCATATTTCCATTTCTCAAGATTCTGTCATAGCTGTATCTTCCCAAGATGATCCCCCTCAAGATAAGCCCCTAAATCTATCGCTTTTTACTTGTTCTGACCCTACTCCCATTTTAACTTCTTCAACTCAAATTAGTCCTCCCCCTGCTAAAAAACTTCGTAGTCCTACTCCACCATCCTCCCCTGAATCACAAATTACTTGTGGTCAGAGATCACCCACTCATATTCCAGTTTCACCTGCAACCACCATATTACGAACTCCATCCCCCCTTCCCTCCCCACTAAACGATAGTCAAATTCCTATTCCCTCTACATCATCAACACCGCACCCAATTCCTATTCCCTCTACATCATCAAAACCGCACCAACAACCTATCAACACTCTAGCTGCGAGTTTCAAAGAGTTTGCTGCCAAATTTTTGACATATCTAGAGGGTGATTCGCTAGGTAGCAGTGTTGATCAAAAATTAATGGAGGTAAATGATCAGATAGAGACTGAATTAGTAAGACATAACATGCTTCTTCGACTCTATAATGATGTCATTAGTAAGAACATTCCTGGTGTTCTTACTAATGAGCAAATTCGAGCCCTCCAGGAGAAGAAGAATAGATTAGATAAACTTAGAAAACTTATTAATGAATATTTTCGAAATATTCAATGAATATTTTTGTTTATTAATTAATATTCAATGAATATTTTTATTTATTCATTAAGCAGGGTTCTATATTTATTCAATCATGTTCATGTCACGTAGTTGACATAACTTTAACTTTGACATTTTCAGTGGACCGTATCTGTAACATTTTCAGTGAACACACCTGTAACATCAAGGCGAACATCAAAACAACAAATCTGTATCATGGTGACATGCTATGTTGGATTTCAACATTGTCGGGTCGATGTTATGCTGGATTACAACATTGTCGGACAACATTGCCGGATAGATGTTCCAATTATTGCTAGTTTTAAATTCAAACAATTATTGCTCGTTCTAAATTCAAATCCAATTGCAATTGAACTCGATACTATATCCTATATCTTTTTCAGGAGAGATAAGGGTGGTAGCGGGGGAGCCAGGACCGCTATCTTCAACGATGCAACCGCCGCCGCCCACTCCACAAACACCACAGGCACCACAGGCACAGACAATGGTAGGGGAAACTCCGTCAGACACACAAGCAACACCGGAAACACCACCCCCTCCTCCATACCAGCGGAGGGATGTGCCTGACGCGCCTAGGAAGTTCCAAGAACAATTGCATCGAATGCTGCAGGCTCGAGCGACCAACAAAATAAAAGAAGAATGCGTAGAGGCGGATGACTCATGGTAGAAGGTGGGTTCATCCAATTTCAATTGAACTTAATACTAAATCCCATATCTTTTCAGGAAATACACGTTAATATATATAGAAGCTTCCAACATTTGTGCCGTTGAGATCAGGGTAGTAGCGGGGGAGCCAGGACCGCTGCTATCTTCTACGATGCCCACTCCACAAACACCACAGGCGCAGGGGAAACTCCGTCAGACACACAAGCAACACCGGAAACACCACCCCCTCCTCCATACCAGCGAAGGGATGCGCCTGACGCTCCTAGGAAGAAGTTCCAAGAACAATTACATAGAATGATGCGGGCGACCACAAGATAAAAGAAGAAAGTAGCGGCGGATGACTCATGGGTAGAGGGTGGGTCCTGGCTAGGGGGTGGTGATAACGGTGTGGAGTGGGTGGAGTGGAGCTGCGGCGCAAGAGGTTTACTACTTTTCCTCACCCAACATAAAAAAAAGTAGCAAACAAAAAATACAAAAAAAATAAATAAATTAAATAAAAGAGAACATTACTTGTTTTTATTTATCATACCTTCAAAACTATTAAATATAAGTAACATAACCGAAGTTATTCAGTATAACTTCTGAAGTGATAACGTTCAGTATGCATTTAAAAACTTCTGAATTATCATTACCAATCTATAACTACGATAGAGTATCTAGTGAGAAAGGTTTTACACGTCACAGTAACCTTTTTGGTGGTACATGTAAGAGGGTGCTAATAGTAGGACCATCAGGATGTGGTAAAACCAACGCTCTTCTTACGTTATTACTGCACCCCAATGGATTTCGCTTCAAAAATATTTATATCTGCTGTAGATCTCTCCACCAACAAAAATATGAGTATTTAAGAAATTTGATGAAAAGCGTTCCGGAAATGGGTTACTATGAATATACAGATACTAATAATATGATAAAACCTGATGAAGTTTCTGATTATTCAGTCATCATATTTGATGATATACCCACTATTGATTTAAATATTGTGAAACAATATTTTTCTTTCGGCAGACATCGCAATTTAGATTGCTTTTATCTAATTCAAACGTATAGTGCAGTACCTAAGCAATTATTAAGGGATAATACAAATCTCTTAATTTTATTTCAACAAGATGGTACTAATTTGAAACACATATTTAACGATCATATTCATGATTTAAAATATGAGCAGTTCTTAGACGTTTGTAGAATGTGTTGGAAGAAACAGTTTGACATATTGTTTATTGATACTGACTGTAAGTTCAACGAAGGGCGATATCGTATAGGTTTTGATACTTATATTCATTTATAATGAGTTATGCATATATGTGTATACATTTTTGTTTTACCATCAGTATGTAATTATTCGTTAAAGAGTTCATATACATGTGAAATATGGATGATAAACTAGTAAATAATTTAGTAAAAGCTCGAGAAGTGTTAAAGCAAAAGTTAAGAACCTTAAAGGCTGATATCGCAAGTTCTCAAAGAGCAACAGATATAAAGTATGCGCCAATATCAAAACCTTTGCAAGAAATTGCTATGAAATTAGATGGTAGTGACGCTAAGAGAGGTACATCACGATTGAAAAACATTTCGGAGAGTATAGCTGAATCATGGTCAGATATTTATCCAGATAAATCTTATACACCTGTTCCCGGAACATCAATTATACGGTATGGCACACCTAAAGCCGCCCGGAAGCATGTATCATGGTTTAGTCCAGCAACTCATTCTTCTCCGACCAAAAAAAAAAACAAAGGTGGAGTCTGAACCCCAACCTCGGATGTCAACATCATTCAGTCAACCTACTTTTCTAGAAGATGAATACATAGGTGAACTTTTACCTAACACTCCTGGTGGTCTGGAAGGAATAGAAGAAAAAAGCGGTGAAGAAGACGAAATGGATTCGAGTGAAAGTTATAATTTAGATAAACCCATGGCTCATGCTATATCACTTTTACAAACGCGTCCAGAGAAGTCAATAATTGGAAATAAATCATTGAATAAAACACTCTTAGAAACAGATGTTGTGAAGGAGTCATTAAAAGATTATAGTCCTAATATACGCCCATGTCTCATCGGTTTAATGATAGATGAAAAAGATGAATTCGATGAAAAGTATGGCGTTCACGAAACTGATGGTAATTTAAAAATAGGAACTGCTGATGTTAGATTTGACAAAGATGACATCATAATCGGTAAATTTACTTACAAAGCTACGAAGGGTTTACTGGAATTACTTTTTAAAAAGAAGCCAGGAAAATTTTTATATACAGATGCGAAAAACTATAAATTCATCCTTAATGATACCAGTGCTCATCGAGTTGATTACGATCCTCAAAAAAAATATGCAGCTAGTAAAGGTACTAAATATACAACTATTATAAAACCTATAATACAAGGAAGACCGCCTGAAGTATGGTGGTACTCGAACTTGGAAGACTGGTTTAGGGTTATCAAAAAAAATACCTAATCGAAAGACCGTTATACCTAAGAGTAAAATAGAATATAAGTACTGGGATGATGTAAATGAATTGTGTAATAGATTAAAGTTACTAGTAGCATCGAAAGAGGCGGGACATACTGGGTATGGCAACGAGATACTAGCAATACTTGAGGAACTAAAGGAGTCAAAAATAATTAAATAGTTATGTCAATGTGAATCTGAATAAATGCCTTACAAATCTTGTTTTTTTAGTAGTTAACATATCGATGCTGATGATACGTAACGATGACAATCGATAAATTTGGTAGACATATTCATAAACATATTGTCAAAAGACATTTAATGGAAGGAGATGTAGTGACAGACTTTCTCAGTCACCCTAAAGTTAAAGAGGTTTTGAAAATGTGCACTACAAGAATTTCTGCTCCAACGTCAGCTACACCAATGAAGCATATTCTGCAAATGTACAGTGATGGTTCTATTAGCCAAGTGGGTTTCTATAAAAGGAATTCAAATTCAAAAAGTATTTATTATATTAACAAATTATATAGTGGACAGATCATTGATGTTCATTATTCCAACGAGAAATTAGCAGAACTGCATATTGGCAGTAAAAAATTTAGTCCTACAAAACCAGTCACACTGGTAAAGGGAACAAAGTTAAGTTTGAAGTACATTGGCACCAAACCTGCACCGAAAGAAACAGAAGCCGTTTTTGCGGAAGTAGTAATCGAAGGATATGTCAACAATTAAAAGAGATGTCGTTAACGAAATACACAGTCCCGCGCGGAGAAAGTTTTCTCGAAGACGAGTCATCATAAAAGGATTGCGAGATTTATTTCAAATCGATCTGGTTGAAATGATACCGTATGCGAAAGAAAATGATAATTTCAAATATATTTTTGTATGTATTAATACATTCTCAAAATTTGCTTGGGCCATACCAATAAAAAACAAAACGTCGAATGAAGTGACAAGAGCCATGGAATCCATACTTTTGAAAGGGAAGAACAATATTCCGAAAAATCTGCAAAGCGATAATGGGAAGGAATTTTATAATACACATTTTAGGAAACTCATGAATCAGTATGATATTAATCACTACAGTACCTACTCCAATTTAAAAAGTTCGATTGTGGAACGTTTTAATAGAACACTTAAAAACAAGATGTGGAAGGAATTTAGTTTCAATGGAAACTACCGCTGGATCGACATGTTGGAGAAATTAGTTGAAGATTATAATAACACTACATAGTACAACGGGGTATAAACCTACTGCAGTCAATCAAAAAAATGCGAAAAATATTTTGAAAATGGTCTACAGTAATATTAAAGTTGCTGACGTAAGAATTCCAAAATTTAAAATTGGAGAACCTGTTCGCATCAGTAAACATAGACACGTATTTGCAAAAATGTACACTCCTAATTGGTCAAACGAAATATTTACAGTAATAAAGGTTCAAAATACGAATCCTAGAACGTATCTATTGCAAGATTCGCAAAAACAAAATATTCTGGGTGGGTTTTATGAACCAGAATTGTTAAAAGTAAAGCATCCTGACGTGTATCTAGTTGAAAAAATTTTACGACGACAAAAGAATAAAGTTCTCGTAAAATGGTTAGGTATGCCTGCTTCGCATAACTCGTGGATATCTAAAGATAATGTACTATGAATAAAACGGTGTAAAAAAAAACAACAATTCAAACAATATTTTTTATTTAATACATAATTATTACACACTGTCAAGGAGTATATAAATGAACACATGTGAAAGAGTACAATTACCTAAAAATATTTATTTCAAAGAACTTATTTCTAACACTAAATTTTCTAAGTTTTCTGCCCTGATAATTTCATTTATTTTATAATGACCCCACGCTAAAGTATTACTTTTATCAGGGAGAATGTATCGCTTATCATCCTTGGACGATAGGGCAACTTTATTTTTTAATTCAGTATACATTGTATGTAACTCAGATCGGAATATATACATTCTCCTCAAAATACTTGTATCACCTTCCACCACATTCTTATAATCAGTAACAGATAAATTTTTCTGGATAACATATTTCTTCACACCCTTAGCAGTTTTTATCGTCTTATCAAGTAATTTAACGCAATAAGCTTTAGCACCTGTTCCATAAAAACATTCGATAATGCTACCGGCATATTCATCCTTCATTTTTCCTAGCATTGGTAAAGAGCGAGGTATTCCATGAATATTACCTTCAGTAAAATTCGATGTATCAAACATATTTAAATGTCCTTTTATATCATCATATACATTATAATTCGCTACACTTATAATGAGTGAATCAGTATCTGTGTACAATAAAGAAACCTCTGTTCCATACAAAGCTTTTAGAAAGTTATAGAAAAAATCATACATCACCCTCTTAGCTAATTCTAAAATTGTAAATCCTACATATATTGGTTTCACATATTCTACACGCACATGGGCCAATTCGATGGCTGTTAGGGATTCGCAAAATATCCTACAAGATTTAAAATTAGGTTTTGCGATATACGCCTCAGCTCCAAGTTTTTTATGAATAGTTTCCCAATGGGATACTAATTTTATATTAACTCGATTTTCCACATTCTCCATGGTCTTTCCAAACACACTATTTACCATTAATTTATAGAATTGTTTGAAAAACTCATTAGTGGCTTCATTTCGTTTTGCTGTATTAAAATCAATATACTT
Source organism: Amphimallon solstitiale (assembly GCA_963170755.1). NCBI lineage: Eukaryota > Metazoa > Arthropoda > Insecta > Coleoptera > Scarabaeidae > Amphimallon > Amphimallon solstitiale. The sequence goes on along the minus strand of OY720681.1, from coordinate 125,921,037 downwards.
TTTTAACCAATTACTCTGTTTAAATCTAATCCCACGTCGTATTCCACATAATTTCAAACTATTATTTATACATTGTTTCAAAATTAGGTAATGTATAATATAATTCGATTTATCGAGAAGGTTTGGAATCAATTTACTATATTTCGAATTAGGTGGAATAACGTGTTCTGGACAAAAAGGTAAGTCATTGTGTACATCGTGGAGATATTCAGGATATTCTAAATCTACTTCGAAAACATATCCAATATCTGCATCTTCTTCCAAGTCTTGTATGTCAATTCTCCTAAGCTCTTCATCTGTTAACCATTGAAAATCACCAGTCGGTAAACTGAACGTATACCCCTCTTAAAAAAATGAAACATACCTATATCTGTTAATAATTCCAAATTTATACCAGTCATACGTAGCATGGCGTCCCAGCTTAAGCCAGGTGAAGTAAAATAATGTGCTGGATCTAACTTATAATTGCTCATACAAATATTTCGAAAATTTTCGAAAACATCGGCAAGTAGTAATACATCTGACTCTATGTATAGATCGCTATATTGTCCCAGTGATTTACATTCGAATACATCCCACACTCTAATAGCTCTACGATAATCTTCATCACTTATCTCACTATCGGAGAATATATCATAAAAACATTCTTTGTTAGGTAATTCTGGAAATGAAAGACTTTCATGAGAAGTAACGTAGTTATATGGGAACACACCCTTCTGTCGTATTAATTCAAACTTTTCACCCAAATAATATCTTCTAACTTCTTTACATTGCTCATCATCTAAACAAGCTGATAGTTTTGCTAACGAAGAATTCATAAATCTAAATGAGTCTATAAACCTCAATTTGAAGAACACTTTTCTTTTCTTACCATTGCAATCAATTGTGTCTCCTACATGTATTCTTTTTGAAAACGATATATATTTTTCTTTATTTTGCGCAATAACATCAACTTCTTCTTTATCCAATGCTAGAACTTTTACAAACAAATGTGTATCATAATTCGATAAATTGTGAAATATAATAGGTATATATCGAGGTTCTTTATAATTTATATTGCACACCATATGTGCTGCACCTCGAAACAATCCAGTCATATGATCATGATCACGAACTTTTTCTTCGTGTGCTTGTATTTCTTTGTCACAAATATGACACACTCTCGCCAGTTCATAGTTGACACGCTCTTCGGTAGTCAAAGGTCTCATCTGTACCTCTTTACTTAAATAATTTTGATATAAAATAGTAACATCAGTTTCTAGCTCTCTAATAAAAGTCTTGGCTGCATTTTCACCACGATATAAACGCAATTTACTGAGATTATCATCAAAACTACATTTCACATAATAAGCAAAAGAATATGGTTCATGTTCGAAACATTTTACAGTGAAAGGTTTAGATGGATCTGGCTGTGACGTGTTAATAGGTTTTAATACAGCCTCAAAATCAGCATACACAATAAATGGAATTCTCAACTGCTTCTCAAATTTATCAAACTTTAATATATATTCTGGTAATTGCTCACCATATTTGTTAATTTTTATTTCTGTTCCGGGAAATACTGCTTTAACCTGCTTACAGTCTTCATTTTCATGTCTACGCAATTTATCTTCACTTGTAAAAAAAGTTAAGCACCCTTCACAAATATATTTCTGATGACCAGAAAGCGATTTCTGTGATGAAATTAGTCGACAAAAGTTCTTAATCCAGCAGTAGTGTAAATTTTCATTTTCGGAAACAAGTAATAAATTAATGTGAGTCATTCTTCTCTGCTTCGTAAAATGTAGAAGACCCACTACCTCATGTAATTTAAAATTATTTTTGAAACATTCCTCTATGCCGTACACATTGATAGATATATTATTTTTGTCTTCAAATTTAATAATGTCTTTTAAATTTATAGGGAAAGTTAAATCGGTGAAATCAGCAACTGTATCATAATGTGGATATGAAGAAACTCTTTGAGGAAGACCTACTGGTTCCCTTAAAGCTGAAGTAACAGCCCAAGCAAAGCAGGCATTGTCAGAATTGTGAATATTTATTACGGCCTTCTTTTTCTTTATTGTTGGTAGTAAATCTATATAACTTGAACCTCTCATAGGATTGTATTTGTTCATATTTACTTCCAAATACAAAATGTTGCTCAATGTCCATCCTAGAATGTTAATAAAAATTAATATGATAATAAGATTTAGCATTAATACCTAAGTTTACCTGAATCGCGTTCCTGAAATTCACTCATTTGATTCATAATCTCATCAATATAATCAGTAAACAAGTCGTATAAATTACTTCCTTGCGTTATGATTTTATTCCGAGTATTAAAAGATTTTATTTCAACATTTTCTTTGCTTAATAAGTAGTATAAACCATACAGTTCAAAATTCGCTTTTATAGAGGTATGTATATACAGAATACTATCCATAAGTGCCACTACTTTCTCTCTGATATTATTTGCAAAATCTTCAACATCAATATATGTAGTCGAGTTATCGGATATTTGATAACTTACGATTCTGTCACCGAATGTTCCGACACTTTTCTTTACTCCATCATCAATTACTATGAAAGCCTTACTTCGATGTATTGCACTGCGAATATGTGCAGTATAACAATTCTTCTCTACGTATATATCACATACTTCACATTTCATTAAATCTAAGTTATTATCACCATCATCAACTCTTCTTCTCTTTCCTTTACATGAACCTGCCATATGACGAATTCTGTTATCGGCTCGTGAAAACTTTTTACAACAATAATCACATTCAAACATTTTGAGTTACTATCCACGAACCATATATTTAAACGAAACAACACTTCAGTAGGTACAGACTTGAACTATTATTCGAATGAAAGCACGATCTTCTTATAAACCTCCCATCGGAGGTTACATCTCAAGCCCCCCACCCCACTCCCCCTACTTACGAATTTCATGAACTTATTTACATTAAACATTTTACATCTATTTACTTATATGTACACCTGACAATGCATAGAACTGATGTTATTAAAAGTCTTCAAAATTACAATAAACACTGTCCAAATTATCCAAATCATTCATTAAAATGATTGTCTCCATGTCGAAGATATCATTCTCATCATCATTATCCAAAACATATTCTTCTTCTTCTTCTTCTTCTTCTTCTTCTTCTTCTTCTTCTTCTTCTTCTTCTTCTTCTTCTTCTTCTTCTTCACCCTCTTCATCCTCCTCTTCACTATCTTTTTCATCATCTTCTGTATCATATTCATCAAAGATTAACATTGCAATTTCTTCTTCTACCGTTGGTGACAATGAATTTAATTTATCTATATCTAATCTACTTTGTTTTAGAAATGTGATACATATATTCACTAAATGTTATCACTATAACTGAATGATGATGAGAAAGAAAGAATATAATGATATATAGTCGCTAACCCCACTTAGATATATAATATCCACCTTCAGATATTACCCTTCCTACAACCTTATAGTTACATTGACTTGTCTGACCTTGACCCTGACATGACCTTGACATGACCTTGACATGACATTGATATGACCTTGACATGACCTTGACATGACCTTGACACGACCTTGACATGACCGTGACATGCCCTTGACATGACCTTGACATGACCTTGACATGACCTTGACATGACCGTGACATGACCGTGACATGTCCTTGACATGCCCTTGACATGACCTTGACATGACCTTGACATGACCTTGACATGACCTTGACATGACCTTGACATGACCTTGACATGACCTTGACATGGCCTTGACATGACCTTGACATGACCTTGACATGACCTTGACATGACCTTGACCGTTCCATCTCAGCCGATTCTGGAACCTCCTCATTGACCTTGATCTATGCTGCGTGCATGATCAAGGTCAATGAGGAAGTTCCAGAATCGGCTGAGACCCTCTACTCTCGAACAAATTCAGTATTATATAATTGTAACTAAACCACCAACAGATGGTGATTGTAATAATATACTTTTAAAATCTATATTTAATATATTAGACAATTACAATAAAATGTAATCAAATTTAATTTCCCCGAGTTACAGATTCCCTTAAACGTAAATCTAAAAAATTATTTTCAATACTACTATAGCAGGCGTGAAAATCATAAATTAACTATATCCATAGCTATCGGTATTAAGTACTTCAAGAAAAATATACCGTTCCGCTGTTGATGAACATAAATCTCGGGAAACGTCAAACGTAAGTAATTTTTCTGTTACAACATGGAATGCACGCTCCATTTAATTGTAATTATTTATAAATAAGTAGTTTTATTTTTATTATTTGAGGTTATATAAATACATGTAAAATCGTGACATATTTCATATCATGTTTTCTCCGTATTAGAAATTGTTAGGAATTTAATATATAATATATTATATATGGTTTGAAGTAGTCTTTGCCGTTATGTATTAATGTCAGAAAAGAGTGTTGGGGAGTCCGGCAATAAAAAGACTTATGTTTAAAGGAAGTCTAACGTTTTATTTCTCAATATTTCGCACATAAGGTATTTGTGCTTCCTCAGGATAAACTAATTAAGAACAAGATAATGAAACAAAGTACAGTTAGTAAAAAAGTTATTGATAGATATTTTTAAAAAATACTTACAACTATGACTTCTTGGTGGGAAAAAAATATATTATGAATACACAGTAAAAAACAAACTGTGAAAAATACCACAAAACACGATGTTTTTCGTGACAAATTTCAGATCGGACATCCAAAATCTTAGTATTATTTATTCATATTTGTTAGATCATAGTAAGTTTAATAAAATATCACAAGCTAACAATAACTGACATATTTCAAACTAATTGTCATTTTAAATTAACATGTAAACACAATTTGTCACGAAAAACATCGTGTTTTGTGGTATTTTTCACAGTTTGTTTTTTACTGTGTATTCATAATATATTTTTTTCCCACCAAGAAGTCATAGTTGTAAGTATTTTTTAAAAATTTCTGTCAATAACTTTTTTACTAACTGTACTTTGTTTCATTATCTTGTTCTTAATTAGTTTATCCTGAGGAAGCACAAATACCTTATGTGCGAAATATTGAGAAATAAAACGTTAGACTTCCTTTAAACATAAGTCTTTTTATTGCCGGACTCCCCAACACTCTTTTCTGATATTAATATATTATATACAGGGTTAGTAAAAAGTCCCGGAACGGTAGAATAACTTTGTGATTTGAAAATTATGATTTCTGAAATTTGGTATGGGGGTATAGTTAATATAAATGCATTTTATGCAATACAGTTAATATTTTTTTCACTTCCGGTTTAATCGGCAATACGTCCAACTTTTTTTTTTAAATGGAACGCCCAGATTTTTTTAACACTTTTGAATGCAAAATAAAAAACTACGTTCAGGAAGTATTAAGATGTTTATTTTTATTCACAAAAAAACAGTTAAAAAATTAAAAAAGTGTCCTAATACAGAAAAATCAAGATACCTGTCTATTCAGGTTGCGATTACAATAATTGTTCAAAATGCTCTCCATTTACAATTTGACAAAAATGTAAACGGTCAGTAAAATTTCTTATTGAATTTTGTATTTGTTCTGGAGTGATGCGATTGGCTTCTTGAACTATTCTCTCTTCCAATTGTTCAAGATTATGGGGACGATTTTTATACACTTGACATTGCAAGTGACCCCAAAAGAAAAAATCTAATGGCGAGAGATCTGGCGAACGTGCTGGCCATTCGATTGCTCCTCTACGTCCGATCCAACGTCCCGGAAAATTTTCATTCAAATAATCGCGGACATTATGGGCAAAATGGGGGGGGGGGAGCTCCATCTAGTTGAAACCAAAAATGTGCATTAGGGTGATCACCTATGTTTGCATTTGGAAAGAGGACCGCAAGTGCTGGAACAACCTCATTTCGCAATAAATTTAAGTAGACGTTGCCAGTTAAATTTCCTCTTATAAAAAATGGTCCTATGATGTTGTTTCCAACAAGACCAGCCCAGACATTCACCTTTTGAGGACGCTGTGTATGGACTTCTTCAATCCAATGCGGATTTTCAATTGACCAGTAGCGACAATTATGTCTGTTCATAGTGCCGTTGAGACAAAACGTTGCCTCATCTGAAAAAATGATGTGATCTAAAACATTAGGCTGCTGCTCGATCAATTCCGTCATTGTTTCGCAAAATTGTAGTCTACGATCTGGATCATCTTCAGTTAACTCATGGACGGGATACATTTTATAGACTTTCATTCTTGCTGATTTAAGAATATTATGAGCAGATTTTTGAGAGATCTCATGAATTTGACCTAATTCTGTTGTGGACACGTGATGATTTTCTTCCACTAAGTAACACATTCAAACTAGTTTCTTCATCTGTTGCTGTTAATGGACGTCCCCTTCTAGGTAAATCCTTCACCTGACGAAAGACTTCAAACTTTTGAATTGTTCGGCATACCGTACTTTTACTAATGTGACGATCCGGATAAACAGTATTAAACAAAATACGAACCTCTTCAAAAGAACGTTGACGATCACCGTTCCCACGCATCATTAATATCTCAATTCGTTCTGATTCAGTAAGTTTTACTGCCATTGCATTTTCAAATGTGTCAATGTCTAAAATAAGTAAATTTATAGCGATGCAAAAGTTAAAACGCTTTTAAAATTGTCAAATGTGACGGCAAAAAGAATGCAAACACTAAACAACAACTTTTTTCAAAGGTACCTTGATTTTTCTGTATTAGGACACTTTTTTAATTTTTTAACTGTTTTCTTGTGAATAAAAATAAACATCTTAATACTTCCTGAACGTAGTTTTTTATTTTGCATTCAAAAGTGTTAAAAAAATCTGGGCGTTCCATTTAAAAAAAAAAAGTTGGACGTATTGCCGATTAAACCGGAAGTGAAAAAAATATTAACTGTATTGCATAAAATGCATTTATATTAACTATACCCCCATACCAAATTTCAGAAATCATAATTTTCAAATAACAAAGTTATTCGACCGTTCCGGGACTTTTTACTAACGCTGTATATAATAGACATTTTTAGGTGATATCTATTAGCTTGCTTATTAAAATTTTAGAAATCCCTTGATTGCGCTCTCTAAGTATGGAAAATATGTAGTTGAAAAACAATGATCGTTAAAAATTTTAGAAATTCCTTGACACATTTTGCATTAAGTGGTAAGAAGTGTGTAGTTGAAGATAACATGTTTTATAATACGTATGCTGATGTGAGATGTAGATATACTATACACGGTTTTTTCTATAAATATATACTATTTCCGATAATCTTGTATATAAGTCTTACTCTCCGCTGTCTAAAGCTTGATATGTAAGTATATTTATTGTTTCCAATCAATACAGTATATACTAAGTTTTAGTTTGCAATTTTCGTAAGGTTTTTAGGATATACACTATTTTCAATAATATTGCAGATATGTCCTACTCTATAGCGTCTAAAACTTGGAGTTTTATATTGCATTAGGAATTATATGATTGTGAGCATAATGATTTCAAATTTTACTATTCCCATCCAAAGAAGTACATCTCTTGTGGGGAATTTAGAGAGTGATAGACGTACATTAAATTGTACAAATACAGATTTAAGTGTAATTTATTCGCTGTCTTATGACAATTCCAACAGGATTTTATGATATAAGTGATATTGTATCTTTAAAACATATCTTCATGATCTGATTTGAATTAGCATCAATATTACAGCGATTGAAAGCTTGTTCGGGATATTCACCATTAAATTACATTATCTTTCACATTTAGGCTATTTTGAAGTCTGTGGACTCTCTTTATTTGTGTGTGTACTATATATGCCGGAAATTAGTAGGTTCATAAGCAAACAGAAAAATAGTAAAAGAAATACTCTAACGTTAACATTTTAAAAATTCCTTAAGACATTGCACAGAAATATAGTTTTACACAGTTATAGAATATAATGTAAGTAGGTTAAAGGTTTTAAATAATAAAAAATATTGTGTTTTATTATTTTATAAACCAGTGATATAACAAATAAACATTTTCTTTTGCACATTTTAAATTATTGTTCTTATGGAAATTACAATGTCGACTCCATTCATTTTGTCTTAAAGTACTTAGATTTGGACAAGTAAATCTCTCCATATCGATAATTGTATTGGACAGAAAATTTTCCAAAATGTTCTTCTTATTCAATCCTTTTACCATTATGATCGCATCACCAACGATACTCTGAATGCAGTTTTCTATATGATTCTTGGATATTGATTGTTGTTTGTCCATGTTATCCCAATGTAATCCATGTATATTATTACATAACCATTCCATATGTTTTTTAATTGTTGGACAAAACCATGACAACTTGTTGGGCATTTGAGCGAAAGTATGGTTAACGTGATGCGTAGTTAAATCGTAGATTGCGATTTCTTTAATGAAATATTTGCTATCTTCATACTGATATCCCTGAATATCTATTATAAACATTTTCTCTTTTTAGAATAATTTTACAAGACTTGTTAATGGGTTATATTTAACAATCCGATCGTGTAAAATCAGACAAAATGCTGTAGTCTTTTCTGTCACGTTTACTGAAGTCTAATCTAATATCAACTGCTTCGTTCTTCACCAACTCACTTTGATGACTGGAGTCTATAATAACAATCGGTGCTAAAATGTTCATAATTTATAGGTGAAAGACACGGTTCCACATCATTTTTATAGTAATATGAACGTTGAAATTGTGTATACATTTAAAACAGAATCGTCCATTGTTTCTTATTGAAGTCTGCATTAATATTATCATATGGATATACTTCTGAACTTCAATGTAATTTTATGTTCGTTAAATTGTATTGATCAATAAGGAATTTATGTATGAGCGGATTTTTTTAATTATATCAAGGCATTATATACATATATAAAAATTATACTAGCTCTGACGTCAACTATAAATTTACTTTATTGATATTTACATGCAATAAAGAGATCTTGACCACGCCAATTGTTTACTAATTCAACTACAACCTCAATTTTTTTAATTAATGTTCTTAGAATATTAAGTAAAAATACTATAGATTACATAATATATAACTTAAAGGATATTAAATTCCTGGTCAAACTACATGACATCAGTATGACGTCAACTTTAAAAATGCGCTTTCTAACTATACAATTACCTCAAGTCGTCTAATTAGTGCTGTGGAATTTTTTAAATTATATCGAGGTAATGCTTTCAAAGATATTTCTGACGACAATATAAAAAAATACGCTTTCTAACAAAATAATTGAAATAGCTCGCATTATCTATTTAACTCTTTCTATTCGTCACAAATATATATTTATATATATATAATTAATAATGTTATAATCATACATACGAGTATAATACTACTAATATAGCGATGAATTTAACATCTACGAAGATATGAACAATTAATTTCTGAGAACCCTGGTATTTTAAAACCGATGATAAAAACCCTGTGAATTTTAAAACTGGTAATAAACACTCGGTGTATTTGAAAACCTTGTATGTATCCACCCACCCCTTACCTTTGAAACATTCTGTATGTATCCGCCTCTTACTTTTGAAACACCCTGTATATTAAAATGTGATTACTACATCACTCAGTACTTGACTTTATATGTATTTATTTTCATTTTTTTTCAGTCATAAATTTTGATTTGGAGATGCAATATAATAATATATGCTTAATAAATATGTATAAAACATATTGCCGAGAACTCGCAAAATTTGTAAAATAAGAATAGTTTTAGAGATTGATTTAAGAATTAGTTTAAGCTTAGAAATAAAAATAAAAATAACAAAAAGTCCTATTTAAATATTATTGAGTAAAACTATGCAACAAGAACTACCTGAAGGTATACAAAGTTGCATACTCATAGTCAATTTATTATTATTCCAGTAAATAATGAAAATATGCAAAATAAAGTTTATTAAATAAATATAAAACAAAAGATGTAGAATAAAAATTTATTAAATAAAGAAAAATATGAAATAAAGACAAAATAAATATAAGTAATATATTTCTTTTGTAGAAAAGATACACAAAAAGTATGGTTTACATATCATAAGAAGGAACCTAATTTTATACAATGCGTAAACATTGCTTTAAACATTCTAAATAATGGACCGCTGTTTAAGTCAAAAAGAGAAATGAAGGCAAACAATAGAGAAAGAGTTATGTTAATGGATGGAACAATTAAGAGAATGAGTCATGTGAAAGCAATAGAATTATATGAAAAAAATGAAATACGATATGCAAGAAATATAAATGAGTAAATTATTGTAATTTATATGCATAAGGCAGTAAAAATTTTATGAAAGTGTTTATGAACTAAATTGTATTAAAAGATAAAATTTACCTTAGCTTACTACTAGACTAAGAAAAAGGATATAAAAATATGTAAAACATAGAAGCAATCAGCAGTGACATATTTTTGTATTTAAAGGTAACTGATATCACAAATAAAAAGGTATCTGTGTTCATGATTTGTTCGTAACACAATGCTTCAGGGACTGAAAACAGACGTGTACGGTTGAATGACCTACAAAAAACAACAAAATATATAAAACTTGTGTAAAGTCTATTGCAGATTGACATATCACCAACAGAAAGATCTTGGTTAGAAGATAGAGAGGCGGTGGAGAAACAGACGTGTTCTACAGGGACAGGCAGTGCGGGAAGAAAAATAATGGTTATCTTCGACATGTTTCCCATTTTGCCAAGGCACAATCCGGCTAAAAGAAAAGTAAAACTAACATTAATAAATGGAAAGAAAAAATATGTATCGAACAATGAACAAGGTAATAGGTTCATTGACGAGTACAAAGAAGGATGGTATTAGTGACAAGAATAAACCTACCGTTGGGAATGATGTGCAAAGCAGAGGGGATCTTTGAATTGGAAGGTTATGTTGACGTTTAAGAAAAATTGTGAACTGTCAGAACAAAATGTGTATGTGTGCGTGTATCAAGGCGGCAACATATGGGCAGCGATTTCACGGGAAAGTGTATTCCAGTACCAACCTAAACATGGACTAGAGGGCGCAATGGTCAACATAGTTTATTTTTGCCGCTATAAATACGAAGACAAGATTCGACAAGAGGACTTTTCTGATAACACCTCCGAGAGGTGAACTTCTCAGAACACTTACAAAAGGAAGGTCTCTTAAAGAATAAGATTTTTTTTAATTGTTATATTGTAGTTTTTCATTATTTCTTCAACACATATAGTCACAGTAATTTATTTTATTTAATACATTTGAATTCATTTGAAGCGTTCATAATGGACATTCAAAATAGATTTTTTGATAACAAGTAAGTTTATTATTTCTTTTGAAAATGAAGTTATACGAGTTGTTGGACAGACATTGATTTTTACGTGCGAATGATTAATCAATGTATTGTTGGACAAAATAGATAAGTAAGTAATTTATCCTGTAAGGTTTATTTTAAAATTTATATAGTTGGAATTACAACCAAATAGGATTAATGGTGTTGGTCAGTTGGAGAGATGTTACGTGAAAATGAGCATTTTCTTCATCGTATTGTCTAGACATCATTAATTTCTTTCAAATTAAGCGAATAATTAATTAGAATTTCACAAGGCATAGATTAAGAGCTAGATACAACACGTGCAAATGGTTGTCTAAAGCAATTAATTGAAGCCTATACATAAATATTATAACGTCGATAAGTATATTCATAAACGTACAATAAAAGTTTACATTTGTTTATTTGCAGGATAAATATTTATTTTGTTTGGTAGAATAAATAAATAAACAAAAGATTTACATACATTACAACCGGCATTAGGTATAAATGATATGAGCATTTTTCAATTATGTATCTTGTTTAGAGCATAAAGGTGTGTATATAAAGGAAACTATATTTTTGAATCCATAAATTACAAAATAAAAAATACATGATTATGTTGAATAGACATACAGTTTTTCTTTGAACAAAGTTATTACCTTTTCCCTATAATGAGCAAGAGAAAAATCATCAGCAAAGAAGAAGGAACCACAAACATTGCCAGGACCCACAATAGTTATAAGGTACATGACCCAACAATATAAGATAAAAATACAAAACCAATTATAAGTTCTTGGTGTGTAAAGAATAATTTAAAGAGTATAATGTGTACAAAAGACTATACCCTACGTGTGGTAATACACACAAATATATGTTGTCACAGCATATAAATTATATGGCAATATTGTTATTTAAAATAAATATTTATATGCTACAGCAATATGTAGAATCGTATATTCATTCAACCTCTAAAATATGTATATATATTTATATGACTATCTATAAATAAAAAAAGAAAACAGTAATTTTATTTGTTCTTTTATTTAAAAAAAAATCCATGATACGTGAACATGTATTTTAAAATTTATGTCAAATAGAGATCTCCAGTCTTAGCTAATGAAAAAGTTAAGTGTGCTCAAGAGTACTGATTTTATTCGATTTCATAAAAGTATGCCACAAGTCTGCTTTCATTGGAGGGTGCTTTACATTAAAATATTAAATCTCTTGTCATGATAAATTCTTAAATGTCTTATACAGGCTTGAAGTATTATACTTACATTATAATACCATAAATTTCGAAATGGAATGGTGTATAAAATATTTGATTAATAAATATGTATAAAACAAATATTAATTGTTACATAATCTGGCTGTGACCATATTGTATCCGCCATCTTGCCTTTAAAACAACCTGTATATTCAAAAATGATTACTACATCACTGAGTGTTTGAGTGTATATGTATTTATTTTTATTTTCTCGGTCAGCCATAAATTTTGATTTGGAAATGTATATAATATATACCTAATAAATATGTATAGAACATATATAGAATCGTATATTCATTCAACCTCTAAAATATGTATATATATTTATATGACTATCTATAAATAAAAAAAAACAATTTTGTTTGTTCCTTTATTTAAAATATTGTATACTATATTGTACATTACATATATATTTATTCTATAAAGTTACATAAATAACAATTTCTTCGAGCTGTGGTCCAACCATCCAGATGGTTGTCTTGTCAAGGTTGATTATAATGAGAGTCACAGGGTAAATACTCTCTTAGGCTTGATCGCTTCTCCTGAGGGATATAATGCTAGTGTTGCTTTACAGATTCAGCTTTTCACCTTATTTTGGAGAATAACCAGTGGAATATGTTGAATCATCGTCTTATCCACCTCATCCATTAATCCAAAAAATGTTTAACGATTTGTCTGATTGCCCGATCAACTCTATTTTCAATATTATCCATTTTTTATATATTTATTTTGCTGATATTTACAACTAATTTATATATTTCGATATCAGTTTTAATTTTTTCTAATTCGGATATAAACCTCTTAATTCTATTGTTTAATCGTACTTTCTTAAATCTTAGCGCACTATGCCTGCGTTCAACGTACATTGTCGACTGATGTATTTCCAAACAAGTACAGACAAGATTATACAGATCTGTACATGTTAGCTGCTTGCGAAACACTTCTGATGAGCGTATATAACATATCCACCACCATTCTCGACGAGTTCTTCATTATAATCCAATTCTGGATGATCGTATTAAGGATACCAAGTCATTAACATCTCCGGTATATTCTTATTTAAAGTCAGCACATTCGACGTTTCTATATCAAACACACAAATTTCATCATGAAGTTCAAAATCAGGTTCATGTAGATATTCATATTCACAATAAATACAACACTTTTTTAGTTGGGTTATATTGGGGTTACAATATTCTAATATGTGGATTAATTCATCGATATCGAAATATTGTTCGTTCTGATATGCAAATGCTGCTATGAATAAACAATCGCTTTGATTCAATTCCGAGGATAATAGCCAATTCCCAACTCCGATAGGTATTTCGATGCCATTAACTGTTAAAAAGTTTTCATACTTCTCCACGTTGTATGGTTTCACTGTCATTATAGGTACTTGATTATCACTATCTATACAAAATGTGTTACACCGCTTTACAATTGATACTGCTGATATTATATTCGAAATTCTTATATATTATTATTTAACATTTACTTTGGTTAGTGACCGTTAGAGGGCGTCACATTAGTTTGGCAAGTGAATGTCAGAGGGCGCCATTTTAGTTGGTAATCATGAGAACGCCATTTTTAGTTTGGTTAGTGATCGTCAGAGAGCGCCATATTGGTTTGGTTGGTAATCATGATAGATACCATTTTTTAGTTTGGTTAGTGACCATCAGAGAGCACCATTTTAGTTGGTAATCATGATAGATATCATTTTTTAGTTTGGTTAGTTATCGTTAGAGGGCGCCATTTTAGTTGGGTTGGTGATGATGAGGGATGCAATTTTTAGTTTGGTTAGTGATCATCAGAGAGCGCCATTTTAGTTGGTAATGATGAGAGATGCAATTTTTAGTTGGGTTAGTGAATGTCAGAGGGCGCCATTTTAGTTTGGTTGGAAGGGCGCTACATTAGTTGGGTTAGTGAATGTCAGAGGACGCCATTTTAGTTGGTAATCATGAGAGCGCCATTTTTAGTTTGGTTAGTGACCGTCAGAGGGCGCCACCTTAGTTTGGTAAATGATCGTCAGAGGGCGCCACCTTAGTTGGGTTAGTGGCCGTCAGAGGGCGCCCCTCCGGTGACCCTTGACCCTTGACCCTTGACCCTTGACCTTTGACCTTCGACCGTTGACCCCCTGTCCGTTGCCCCCTGACCTTTGACCTTTGGCCCCTGACCTTTGACCCTTGACCCCTAGACTTTTGACCCTTGACCCTTGACCCTTGACCCTTGACCCTTGACCTTTCACCCGTGACCTTTGACCTTTGGCCCTGACCTTTGACCCTTGACCTTTGACCTGGGGAGTGGTGGGGGGAGGAGGGTCCAGAATCGGCATAAGTACCCTACTTGAATCTATTTTGCGTAAATATTTTTTATTTTACAACCAAAATTATTTATCCAATGAAGATTTATAAAACACAGAATGTATTTTGATTATCAAATATTACGTGTTGGTTTGTTCTATCGATTTATTTCCAATTATGTGTAAAAATGAATGTATGTAAATGTTTTTTAATTTATTCTACTTAAGCTTAAAAATATATTAAATAATATTATATTTAATAAATAAGATACTTTCGTAACACTAATTTATCTAATAAATTATATCTATTAATTATTACGTGCACTCTATATTTCATATTTGTTATGTTAATAATAAGCCCGGTTAATATGTGCTGTTACTTTAAATAATACAGTAATCGCAACGAAATTTTAATAATGCAAGCTAAGCGAGACCTTGCCAGAGTTGCTTTGCATCAACAGCGTTTGTTCTCATAACAACGGTTGAACCGATGTTGCGAATATGCAGAGATAACAACGTGCCGACTGTTACACAAGAAAAGAATATATACGGCGGAGGTGACCTCGCGTTGCAAATTCCACATGCAAGAGCGAGAGCAGCGCTGTGATCTACAGCTGAACTAAAAGCGTCGCTTATGAGCATTAGGGTAACTCTTTAACCTCCAGAACAAAATTTTATTTTTAGGCTTCTGAGGTCATCTATATCATGATAAAGTAAAAAGAAAGGCAAAACGTTGCTACCTCCAAAAACGGAGGTAACTGCGATATATATGAGGTGACAACACATACTTACTACCTACTTTGGAGTTGACTACGTACCCATCATAAATATATATATATATATATATATATATATATATATATAAATAATTCTAAATTTTTCTTGACCTTATTCACATATTCATGTGCATATATATAATTAAATTTCTTGGACGATTTAGAGGTCAATACTAATTTCAAATTAATTTAAAATTAGTTTAATTGTTAATTAGGTAATTTTTAATCTTTAAAAATTACCCAGCGGTCCAGGAATCGAACCCGAAATCTCCTGATTACTAGTCAGGTGTGTTATCCACTACACTACCACGGGCTTTCGGTCTTGACTCCTTTAATTGTACTGATATACATATACATATACATATAGCAAGTAACAGATGGAAAGTATTGCTGGTATACCAGCGTATATAAGCACCGAAACGTCCATGTGCTGTATATGATAAATAATTCTAAATTTTTCTTGACCTTATTCACATATTCATGTGCATATATATAATTAAATTTCTTGGACGATTTCTTGACGTGAATAAGGTCAAGAAAAATTTAGAATTATTTATCATATACAGCACATGGACGTTTCGGTGCTTATATACGCTGGTATACCAGCAATACTTTCCATCTGTTACTTGCTATATGTATATGTATATGTATATCAGTACAATTAAAGGAGTCAAGACCGAAAGCCCGTGGTAGTGTAGTGGATAACACACCTGACTAGTAATCAGGAGATTTCGGGTTCGATTCCTGGACCGCTGGGTAATTTTTAAAGATTAAAAATTACCTAATTAACAATTAAACTAATTTTAAATTAATTTGAAATTAGTATTGACCTCTAAATCGTCCAAGAAATTTAATTATATATATGCACATGAATATGTGAATAAGGTCAAGAAAAATTTAGAATTATTTATCATATACAGCACATGGACGTTTCGGTGCTTATATACGCTGGTATACCAGCAATACTTTCCATCTGTTACTTGCTATATGTATATGTATATGTATATCAGTACAATTAAAGGAGTCAAGACCGAAAGCCCGTGGTAGTGTAGTGGATAACACACCTGACTAGTAATCAGGAGATTTCGGGTTCGATTCCTGGACCGCTGGGTAATTTTTAAAGATTAAAAATTACCTAATTAACAATTAAACTAATTTTAAATTAATTTGAAATTAGTATTGACCTCTAAATCGTCCAAGAAATTTAATTATATATATGCACATGAATATGTGAATAAGGTCAAGAAAAATTTAGAATTATTTATCATATACAGCACATGGACGTTTCGGTGCTTATATACGCTGGTATACCAGCAATACTTTCCATCTGTTACTTGCTATATGTATATGTATATGTATATCAGTACAATTAAAGGAGTCAAGACCGAAAGCCCGTGGTAGTGTAGTGGATAACACACCTGACTAGTAATCAGGAGATTTCGGGTTCGATTCCTGGACCGCTGGGTAATTTTTAAAGATTAAAAATTACCTAATTAACAATTAAACTAATTTTAAATTAATTTGAAATTAGTATTGACCTCTAAATCGTCCAAGAAATTTAATTATATATATGCACATGAATATGTGAATAAGGTCAAGAAAAATTTAGAATTATTTATCATATACAGCACATGGACGTTTCGGTGCTTATATACGCTGGTATACCAGCAATACTTTCCATCTGTTACTTGCTATATGTATATGTATATGTATATCAGTACAATTAAAGGAGTCAAGACCGAAAGCCCGTGGTAGTGTAGTGGATAACACACCTGACTAGTAATCAGGAGATTTCGGGTTCGATTCCTGGACCGCTGGGTAATTTTTAAAGATTAAAAATTACCTAATTAACAATTAAACTAATTTTAAATTAATTTGAAATTAGTATTGACCTCTAAATCGTCCAAGAAATTTAATTATATATATATATATATATATATGACAAATTGATATTTTGGGTTATTTGCCGCGTTAATTCAAATCAAGTATGCATATACGAAATAATTCGTATATGCATAAGTGATATGAAATGTAATGCATATCTACACCACCAATTGCTGACATTGCAAATATCAACGTGCAGACAGCTGTTTCGATATATATATATATATAGGCAGGAAATCCAACTTTGTCTGACATTGCAAATATCATCTTCGTGTACTGACGAGATCCAGGTTAGATCGAAACAGCTGTCTGCACGTTGATATTTGCAATGTCAGCAATTGGTGGTGTAGATATGCATTACATTTCATATCACTTATGCATATACGAATTATTTCGTATATGCATACTTGATTTGAATTAACGCGGCAAATAACCCAAAATATCAATTTGTCATCACATAACCGCGAAAAACGTCATTTTTGATATATATATATATATATAGATAATTTTGATTGATTTGGTAGCAATCAGCCACCTCCACTGATGTGATCTATTATTGAAATGTGGATTTTTTTTTACTGTTTATAAAACAGAATTTGGGTTTTAGGAGTCTTCTAATAATGCTGCGTTACGTGAGCTGACGGTAGTATATCTATCTTGTCTAGTTACCACCTTATAAAGCCCTAATAGAGGCGCGCCTCAATTTTGTACGTTAGAAAAATATTCATAATTAAAAAACTATTGGTCCTAGGTCAAGTTTTTTCCCAAAAACGTTTCCCTTATTTTGTCTATAATTGCTTTGTGGCATGTATATAAAAATTTCTACAAATAAAAATATTTGTCCCTTAGTGAAAATGTGAATACCTTCGTAGCGAAATAACAGGTAAACTGGTATTTAAACCAATATCAATATACAATATTTCGATAGGGAAATAATGTCTCTAGAAGCGCTTATTTATGTACTTCAATTAAAAAAAATAAAGTCGATAACTTAATTAAATTGGCAGATATGCCAATGTAAATGTTCAAAAACACGATTTTTAGAAATTGTCAATTTCTGATGTTTTCCGAAATAAAAAAGATCTGCACCACAGAAAAATGTCGTCAATAGCTATTTTGCATGTAGATTATTTTGTTATAAATGCTACATACAGTCTCACCTGGTTGTACGCCAAAAAAAAACGACACATTTTTGGTCGATTTCGCTCCACTAATGTAAAAACTCGCTGTCTGAGGTGCCAGATAGTAGCGTTAAATCTTCCCAAATATATTATAGTGCATGGTGCCACTACGCAGCATTATATATTATTGTGCGTGGTGCCACGACGTAGCATTATACATTTGCTATTCGCGCGCCCTCTACAGATTATATAGCTCAACTAAAATTGAGATTTTATATAGAAATGGTCGAAATGGCACCATCCCCAAATTTTGTAGGACGGATCCCACGACTTATTAACGCTCAAATACGCGATTAAACGTTCTGGCACCTTCAAATGGAGCCAGAACGTATATATAGGTGCCACTTCGCCCATATATATCTGAATTTGGTGCCTGTACGTACAAGTACATATATATATATAACAATAATTAATTATCAGGGTTATCGGTCCGTGTATTCTGGTTAAATAAAACTCAATTTGTTCATTCTTCTCTCTATATTTCGATAATGTTTATTATCTTCATCGGGAGAGTGCTATCAAAAATCGTAATGAATTTGTTAAAAAGGAAGCATAAGAAGTTAAAATGTTACTTACATCAATGAGTTAGCACTGGCAAAAACATCAATATATTTAAAATAATAGTGGAAACATTAAAATGGCAATGATGTTTTTTAAAAATTTAGAATTTTCTGTCAGAAATGACATTTAAAAAATATATTGATATCATCACAAAATTAGAATCAAGTGCCTTGTACTATGTAATATAATATACAAAATTATTTAAATCTCTTTAGATGATCTAAAGTACAAGAATTTTTATGAATTGAAGCAGAAAAATTTAAATATTTTAGGAACAATATAATTTATTCACAAATGCGTAATAGGTTGGAATATATCACACTTAAATTATTTGTATCAGTTTTATAATTTATTGTATTAGTCTCTTTGTTAATATAAATCATTTCAAGAACTATTCTGTTTTTATAATTACGTTCTTTACTTAATATTTTAACATTATCATAATCAAAGGTATGTTTGAAATCTAAAAAATGCCCAGCTAACGCACAAGAACGTTTACCCACCTTACAATCACTTTTATGTTGTGAAAGTCTTTGTTTTAATAATTGTGAAGTTTGACCTATATAAACTTTATTGCAATCTTTACAAGGAATTTTGTATACTACACTATCTTGGTTTAAAACTGGTGTTTTGTCCTTAGTTTTAGAGAATATATTGTTAAGTGTAAGTAAATTATATTTACATATTTTAATATTGGTGTATCTTGTAAAATTCTTTATTATTAGTTCAGTTAAATTTTTAATATATGGAATCTTCTTATAATGTAATGGATCAACAGTAAAATTACGTTCATTAGAAATATGGAAACTATTCGAATTATAAATCAATTTGTTAACTATATATTTTGGATATCCATTATTCATGAAAATTGTACACAATGTTTTTAAATTTTTGCTTAAAAAGGTGTTATGACTAATATAAGTAACTCTGTTCTTCATTGCAATGACCGTGTTAAATTTTTGTGATAGTGGATGATTGGAATGGAAATTAATAAACCGGCCAGAGGCTGTAGGTTTTTGATACCAGTCTAAGATAATGCAATTATTGTTATCTCTTATAACCTTAGTATCAAGAAATGGTATTGCTCTGTTAGTTTCTATTTCTATCGTAAATTGTATGTGTTCAATGAATGAATTGAATATTTCTAAAGTTAAATCAGTCTGGTTAGTGGGTACTGAACATATAACATCATCAACAAATTTATAAATAAACGGTAATTGAAAAGGTAGCCTGTGAATTACTTCATCAAAAAGGTAATCTAGTGTAATTATAGCTAGAATCGGGCTAATGGGGGATCCCATAGGAACACCAAATTCTTGACTGTAAAATTTATTATCAAAAGTAAAATAGCAATTTTTAAAAACAAAGTCAATCAATTCAAAGAAATTGTGTTTGCTAATATTGCAATAAGGTTCAATAAGACCCCAGTGGACATTCAAAACATAAATAAAAAAATATTAAGTGTAAGTAAATATAATTTACTTACACTTAACAATATATTCTCTAAAACTAAGGACAAAACACCAGTTTTAAACCAAGATAGTGTAGTATACAAAATTCCTTGTAAAGATTGCAATAAAGTTTATATAGGTCAAACTTCACAATTATTAAAACAAAGACTTTCACAACATAAAAGTGATTGTAAGGTGGGTAAACGTTCTTGTGCGTTAGCTGGGCATTTTTTAGATTTCAAACATACCTTTGATTATGATAATGTTAAAATATTAAGTAAAGAACGTAATTATAAAAACAGAATAGTTCTTGAAATGATTTATATTAACAAAGAGACTAATACAATAAATTATAAAACTGATACAAATAATTTAAGTGTGATATATTCCAACCTATTACGCATTTGTGAATAAATTATATTGTTCCTAAAATATTTAAATTTTTCTGCTTCAATTCATAAAAATTCTTGTACTTTAGATCATCTAAAGAGATTTAAATAATTTTGTATATTATATTACATAGTACAAGGCACTTGATTCTAATTTTGTGATGATATCAATATATTTTTTAAATGTCATTTCTGACAGAAAATTCTAAATTTTTAAAAAACATCATTGCCATTTTAATGTTTCCACTATTATTTTAAATATATTGATGTTTTTGCCAGTGCTAACTCATTGATGTAAGTAACATTTTAACTTCTTATGCTTCCTTTTTAACAAATTCATTACGATTTTTGATAGCACTCTCCCGATGAAGATAATAAACATTATCGAAATATAGAGAGAAGAATGAACAAATTGAGTTTTATTTAACCAGAATACACGGACCGATAACCCTGATAATTAATTATTGTTATTAAGTACGGTCGATATTTTTATTATTACTATATATATATATATATATATATATATATATATATATATATATATATATTGACATGGTTTAAAATAACCATGCCATATTTATAATAATTATAGTTTTGAATGCTTGGAATTTTAAAATATTAATCTTAGTATAGGTGTCGAATTTATTGTCTGAATTATAATTTAATAGGTTAATAGAGAGGTCGAGATTTCATGGTTGATTTGGTTTAGTCGTTGAACGAACGATTTTCTTTCTTCTATCTTGTATTTGTAAAATCTGTTAAAAAAAGAAATGAAATAATATAAGTATTGTTCTAAAATATTATGTAATATGTTATTTGTACAAAATTGTTTAATTTACGAAGATATGTCAAGTATAATGGATAAAACTAATTGATTTTGAGTAGAAACAAATTTAAATTAAGATTCCCGCAAGTATTTTGAATAAGAGGAAGTGACAGTTAATTTTGACAGTTCCTGTATAGGTATTTTTAAATAGTATGTAAATGGAAAAAAATGCATGATAAGTAGGGTTTAAAATTAGAAAAAGAATAAATAATGTGTGGAATATCAAATTTTATGGATAAAGATTAAAAAGATTAATAAAAGATAGACATATTGATTTATAAAAGGTATGTGTAGAGATCTCATTGGAGAATTTAAAAAATAAGTAATAATGTTGCCAAGGCAATTTGTTTGAAAAAAACAAGGAGATGAAAATAATTTTCACACGACGCGGTCGTATTTGTCGCTGAATTTAAATAAATTCATCGATAACGTCTCAAATTTATTGAATTTTGTGCTAAAAAGCATTAATAGTGATTAATTTAAACGAAGTCATAGAGATTATTACAGATTAAAGTGAAAAGTGCTTACATAATTATTATATGTCTATAAATCATAGCAAAACAATTTATAGATAAAGAAAGTATTATTTAAACAGGTTTAATAATAAATTAACAAAAGTACTTACATATATCGAAGATTATCCATCGACGAAGTTCATAATAAATTTTCAAGATTACCCAAAGACGAGGAGTCTAGTGAATTTTCAAGATTAACTATAGACGAAGTTCCTAGTTTATTATCAAGATTAACCAGAGACGAGGACCATATTGTTAAGAAGCGAATTTACTGAGTCCGAACGTGTATATCTAAGAGGGAAAACCATAGGCCAGGAGATCCAGTTAATTTGTGTAGGCGTAATTACTTCATAGGAATCCAGCAAAGGTTAAGAAGCGAATTTACTGAGTCCGAACGTGTATATCTAAGAGGGAAAACCATAGGCCAGGAGATCCAGTTCATTTGTGCAGGCGTAATCACTTCATAGGAATCCAGCGAGTACAGAAGCAGCACGTCGAGAGTTCTAAAGAAAGTCCCAGGTCATCGTAGGTGCGAAGATTATGTAATTCAAGATACCAATACACTTCATGGAGGTAGAACCTACAAGTTAATATAAATTAATATTTGAGGTAATATAAATCATATTGATACTATTTGTTTCAAAATTAATATATTTCACATTAATATTTAATTAAATTAGAGCTTTTTGATTTTGAATAAGTTTGAGAATAATATAAGAAAGGAAATACCTTATTGGTGGTATTATTCCACATCAAACCCAGAGAAATCTCTACATTATTTGAAAAGATATTATAAAATTTCCAACCATTATTTATCGGTCGTCAATTATACTTAAAATGTCGTAAGAAACATACTAGACATAAATGTGTCAATTTTTATAACGGTTTATTTCCATAATAAATTTTTACATATCTTCACCATAAATAAACAATTTTCGGAAACATAATTTTATTGTTGTTGCAATGTCTGACATTTTTAATATACTCTGTTTGTTTTGAGAATGTTGTTTTTTCTACATTAGAAGTACTATTTGTTTTTATGCTTCAATATATCATCTGGTCATGACAGGCACATTAACCTATAAAGAAAACAAATATCAAATTAATATTATCTGAAGAAAATTATATAGAATAAGAAATACCTACATATTCACATAGTTATAAAAGTAATCGAGTACATTTAACCAGTCACAACGGATCCAAATTAAACGATTAATCCTGAGATTAAGAGTCATGCTAGCTAAAGAATTTTGTAAACGTATCAATAATACACGAGATACAAAATAAGGTTAAGAATTAATGCCATAATACATCAAGAACCCCCCCCCCCCACGTTTATATTGTATAGGTATAGTTCATTTAAAGTATAGTATCACCAGTACAATAAAGCATTAGGAAAAGGAAAAGTATTATAATTTAAATTATTTTAGCTGAGTTTGGAGTTTATATTAATTATCTAAAAAGATGAATATGTTATAATCGATTCACATGGCAATCTAGTGAATGTTAATTTTCATTTTTTTTAATAGTAAGAGGTCATTGATAGCTAACATAGGGCGATTATAGTACTGGGTTATGTCAGAGCAAATTAATGAACTATTGAGTTAGTTAGATAATAGGGCATTATTAAGAAATAATATATGTATGTTGTAAAGAATACCCATCTACACAACTATACAAGATCTATTACAATATATATATATAAATATATATATATATATATATGTATTGAAAAATTCAAAAAAAAAATTAAAAAAAAAATTCAAGATTTTCCACTCTCTTTTGGAGATTTTAATATATATTTTTAAATTGTAAACAAATGTAGTATCAATTTTAATAACACATGACCTTATTATAAAAATTTTTGAGAAAGATATTATATATAATATCGAAACGTAAGAAGAATTTTTTTATTTTATACACACTAAACTACCTATTATTAAATAAAGGCCGGTACCTCCCATGATGCAAATATAATTATATTTAACAACGGGCAAGAAAAAAGAAATTTGAAGATATATATTGATATAGGTAGAGTACCTATTGTAAAATATTCAGATTATACTATGATGTAATAGGAGTTGCCTATTTTAAATTATTAAGGATGAGTTTGTACAAGATTCGGTTTTTTCTTTAATTATGACAGAGATAGTTAAATTTGCGAATATTAATGAACTGGTTGTAATCTTGAAAGAATATTGTTTATTGAGTTAAAGGAGAATTTTATCGTTACTTGGTGAAATATTATTTATTAAAATTGGAGTTGTTCTTCCATGCATATGTACCAAAAATCTGTAAAGAAAGATTTTATATAAGTATTGTAAATTTGAAATGTAATTTAGCATTGTGAAAAACTTGTTCAAATGTTATTAATGATGAGGAAAGGATAAAAGATTTTTAGAATACGAAAATAATCAACAAAGAATTGATAAAAAAATACCGCCGTAAATTGTATATCGGATGTGTCAGTTAATTGTCAAGGTGACAGATAATTGTTATTATAAAGAAGTAAAGCTTAAATTTGGTAATTTGAAGCATGATAACTTTACTAAATTCGAGGAATAATTTATTATGAGTGAAATATTGACTTATGAAAGGTATTTAAAAATTCATTACACTTCTATAATTTATATTGAGCTTGGTTTTAATGTGTGATTAACTTATTGGTCGAAATAGAATGGGAATTATCACTAAGGTAATTTTAAATAAATAAAAGGAGAATTTTTTCGAATTTTGCGGTGGATAGTCGCAATTTTCGTGCTAAAGTTTATTTTCAGCAAAAGTGTATAAACTAGAAGCAATATTGGAGTAAATTATTATAGAATACATGTTATTCTAACTAAGCAGAAGTTAAACAGTGTTTACAGAATATAGAAATTTATATAAAGTATATACGAGGAGTAAAGAATATAATACTTACCCAAATTAATTATCTTAAATGAAAATATTAAATTGCCAATTCAAATTGGAAGGAGAATTAGAAGATTAGAACGTGTAGATCTCCAGGAGCAGTGGACAGAAATTAGACAATTCCAGGAGCTGTAGACGGAAATTAGCCAATTCCAGGGGCATTAGACGTTTTCTTTGAACCATTAGAAGTACTGGACATATACATTTTTCTAAATACCAGGGATATTAGGAATTTCCAAGGGCATTAGAAAACATTAGGAGCACTTGACGTTTACATTTTCCAATTACTAGGAGCAGTTGACGAAAATATCTTGCAGAATACCAGTAGTATTTGACGTATTATTCCAATCGGAGCACCAGAAGGACTACACAAATAATTCCGTGACGAGACATCTAATTTGAAGGCCTATATCAAGATCATCGGGAAATATTCAAGCCAGTTGAAGTTCTTATGTAGAAAAGTGTCTTTCCAGAACATCGATAGATCTTTCTTGTGAGTCCAGGATAACTACAAAGTGTCAGTATACATCAAGAAGAATATTAATTCAAGTTGGAAAAGGTCGTATATATTTTTTAACGTTTATTATTTATGGGAGTTTAAGAAGAAATAAATTTAAAACCTTAATTTAATCTGAATTGACACCAAGTAACTATAAAAATTTATTATTATATCATACAAAGTTATAAAAATACCTTTTTGGTAAAAAATTAACTCATATTATAAAACCAGTATTGTATATAGCAGGATAACAATCACTGTCATCTTTTGAATACTCACGTTATAGAAAACTCATTTTCAATAATCATTAATTTATAATTGGACAAGTTTATAGAGATTTTTGTAATGATTTTAAGAATCTTTTCGGAAATATGTATATGTTTTTCTTAAAGAATTCAATATAAGAATTGAAGTATTTGGTTTTCCTTCTTATGATCGTCGAGGTTATGTACATTTTTGAATGGACACATTCTTTAATGGTAAAATATTAAAGAACATAATTAATTTAGATATATGCTAAATAGATGGCGATATACTTACTTATTGAAATATTAAAGAAGTATTTAAATTGTTAATACATGAAAACTTAGCAAATTTTAAAAAATAGTATACGTAAAGTTTATGGAAAGTAAATGATTTATTTAAATCGTTTTTACAGTTTGAACTCGTTATACCAATTAATTAAATATTAAATACTAAGGTAACTGTATGAATAGGAGATATCTACTGAAGTATACAGGACCGGTTTAAGAGTATTAACAGGTAGTATATTCAAATAATTTAAATATTGAGTCTCATGTTCTATTTGATTAATAAAATATACAGAAGAGATCATTAAAAAAATACTGAATTAGCACGAGGCAACTTAAAATCATCATAATAGTACTTAATAATAAAATTTTACCCTGAGATTGAATTATAGATCATATCATTTTACAATATAACTATTTTACATTGATTTACTAATTTGTGGGATATCTTAAGTAAAAAGTAAATCCACTTTAGTACAATATATATGTATATATAATTCAAAAATGTTTCTTTCCTGGGATTAGCGGCCATAAAGGAAGTAAATGAATTACACCATTTTTTTTGTTTTATTTACACCAACGTTTCGGCAATTATCCTTGCCTTTTTCAAGGTTATTTAGTGAACCTAATAACAACAACAAGAAGAAATTATTTATATGTTAGTTTTTGACATTTGATGTGCTGTATGAATTTGATGATCAACACACGCAAGCTCTTAATAATCAATTTTTTTTTTTATTATATTCATTTTTTACTAATTTTACATTGTTCAATATCATTTAAAATTTTATGAAAAATATATGTGTACTTACCGACATAACACTATTTTTTTTTATATTAACATCATTTGTCATTCACTATACAACTTTTGTATATATTCTAATAATTTTATTATTCATGTTGTAAGTATATTTACTTGTGATGTTAAATATAACGTCAATTTCTAAAAATATATGAATGTAGGTATATAAACGCTTGAATACACACGATAAGCAAAGCACTAACACTAAAAAACATGCAATAAAAATTTCTTTGCCCATATAAAAACAATTGACTGACAAACAAACTACCTCCTATAAAAAAAATATTGTTACTTTGTACATATCACATTATAAAATATTAAAATATATTTCCGACAATCCGTTAATATCGGTTCGATCGTTTACCGCTTTATTATGTTTTTTTATCTGAATCATTTCTAAAACATTTCGGGCTTTGGAGTTATTTTCTTTATTCAAAATACTTGCATTGTCAAAGTTAAATTTATGTCCTGTGGTGTTACTGTGTTTTTTTAAAGAAGTCATATTTTGGGCATATTTATGTCCCTTAATTCTCTCTGACAAATGCTGCTTAGTTTGCCCTATATATAGTTTTTCACAACCAGAGCAAGGTATTTTATATACAATATGGGTCTTATGTTTAGTTGGCACCTCATTCTTAATCTTTGTGAATAAATTTTTAAATTATTTTGATTCCTATGTGCCAATTTAATATTAATTGGTGCCAAACATTTTGTCAGGTTTTCTGATAGCCCACATATATATGGAATACTAACATACTTTATATCTTTGGGTTGTATTGAGTTGTTTGCACTATATTGCTCTTGGTTATACATCTTATTAACTCTATGCTTTATAATTTTTTGAATAAAATTGGTTGGGTAGTTGTTTTTTTGTAAAATAGTTTTTATTTTTAATAAAATATCACGCCTATATTCAATACTTATAAGTTTAATACCCCTATCCACAAGAGCAACAACCACATTTCTTTTATGTGCAAAAGGTTAGCAGGAATTGAAATTCACATATCTGCCTACTGCTGTGGATAGGGGTATTAAACTTACAAGTATTGAATATAGGCGTGATATTTTATTAAAAATAAAAACTATTTTACAAAAAAACAACTACCCAACCAATTTTATTCAAAAAATTATAAAGCATAGAGTTAATAAGATGTATAACCAAGAGCAATATAGTGCAAACAACTCAATACAACCCAAAGATATAAAGTATGTTAGTACTCCATATATATGTGGGCTATCAGAAAACCTGACAAAATGTTTGGCACCAATTAATATTAAATTGGCACATAGGAATCAAAATAATTTAAAACATTTATTCACAAAGATTAAGAATGAGGTGCCAACTAAACAAAAGACCCATATTGTATATAAAATACCTTGTTCTGGTTGTGAAAAACTATATATAGGGCAAACTAAGCAGCATTTGTCAGAGAGAATTAAGGGACATAAATATGCCCAAAATATGACTTCTTTAAAAAAACACAGTAACACCACAGGACATAAATTTAACTTTGACAATGCATGTATTTTGAATAAAGAAAATAACTCCAAAGCCCGAAATGTTTTAGAAATGATTCAGATAAAAAAACATAATAAAGCGGTAAACGATCGAACCGATATTAACGGATTGTCGGAAATATATTTTAATATTTTATAATGTGATATGTACAAAGTAACAATATTTTATTTATTGGAGGTAGTTTGTTTGTCAATCGATTGTTTTTATATGGGCAAAGAAATTTTTATTACATGTTTTTTAGTTGTTTGTGTTAGTGCTTTGCTTATCGTGTGTATTCAAGCGTTTATATACCTACATTCATATATTTTTAGAAATTGACGTTATATTTAACATCACAAGTAAATATACTTACAACATGAATAATAAAATTATTAGAATATATACAAAAGTTGTATAGTGAATGACAAATGATGTTAATATAAAAAAATTAGTGTTATGTCGGTAAGTACACATATATTTTTCATAAAATTTTAAATGATATTGAACAATGTAAAATTAGTAAAAAATGAATATAATAAAAAAAAAAATTGATTATTAAGAGCTTGCGTGTGTTGATCATCAAATTCATACAGCACATCAAATGTCAAAAACTAACATATAAATAATTTCTTCTTGTTGTTGTTATTAGGTTCACTAAATAACCTTGAAAAAGGCAAGGATAATTGCCGAAACGTTGGTGTAAATAAAACAAAAAAAAATGGTGTAATTCATTTACTTCCTTTATGGCCGCTAATCCCAGGAAGGAAACATTTTTGAATTATTAAATATTAAGGCCAGGACAAAAAAAAATATTTTAATTATGTATATATATATATATATAGATGCTTTAGATTGATTTTGTTAACAACCAGCCACTTTCACTGATGTGATCTATTATGAATATATAGATTTTTACTGTTTATAAAACAGAATTTGTTTTTAAAATGAAATTTTTTTCTCTTCTTCACTTGAATAAACTGTTCAGTGTTATTTTAAATTGTATGTAAACACAATGAATGTTTCTCTTTTTTAAATGTTACCACTATATTTTACAGTGATTAATATTACTAATTTGGTTGTTAATAGGTCTGATGAAGGACCAAATAAAGGCCCGAAACGTCATAATGAAAAATTGCGTTTTATTTTCAAAATAAATTCTGAAAACCCAAATTCTGTTTTATAAACAGTAAAAATCTATAAAAATTATATATATATATATATATATATATATATATATATATATATATATATATATAGGAATAATAGGTTCTTGGGGAATCTAGCAATCATAAACTGGTTGTGCTTTAGTTCTTTATTCTTTCTGCCAATATTTCGTACATATGATCGTGTACTTCATCAGGGCATCAACTGTGGAAGCAGATCACAATAATTGAGTGTGTTGATATATTAAAAGTTTACAAATGTACTTACAATGCGAACTGTTTATGTGGACAATATCACATGATACAGAAGTGCATGTTTCTTTAGGATTGATTTTCATTAACATTATTGGTCTTAACAGTGGTTATGATAATGATGTTCACAGATTAAAATTCATTAAAAACTCTAGACGGAACACAACAAAAAAAAACACGTTAAAATTATTCTGGTTAACACCTCGTTACATTTTTAAAAGAATATAATTTTTCTTTTTTGAAAACACTGTAGTGTAAAGTGTATGATTGAACGGTCAAGAACAAAATGTCAAGCAATAGATGGATGTCAACTCGATCATCTGTGCGCATCAATACCAACCCCCAACATTGTTGTCTAGTGAGAAACACAACAGCATCGAAAACCCTATGTGTATTTTAATTTGACATATCAAAGTATGCATGAAAATATAATTTCAAAATAAACCGCGAAATTGATGATTTAAAGGTAATCTAAATTGACAATACAAAACTGTGTAATAGAATGCATGATTAAAGTTTGTGTTATCGTGTGTGACTGTTAATTCTTAGTTCTAAAAGAAGATTATTCATTGGTTGAATGCAAAGTTACATTTATTGTTCTGTTGCCAGATGCACCAAGTGTTAAAAGAAACGCATATACTGAATTGAGGTTATCAATGTCTGATCTGAAATTCATAGTGTTACTTAACTTATTAATCTCAACCATTTCTAGGAACTCTCTGCATTTCTTGCTCCGTACTGTTCTCAGTATTTTAGCGTCGTCAAAGTTAGGTACATGTTTATTGTTTTTCATATGTAAAGAAAGTGCACATCTATCCTTCTTAGTTGCAATGTCACTACGATGCATCGTGAGACGTGTCTTTAACCAGGTTGACGTTTGACCTATATATATTTGTTCACAATCCTTACAGGGCACCGAATAAATGACATTAGAGCGGTATTCTAAGTCCGTTTTGTCTTTGACTCTGCTAAAACACCTACGTATGGGGTTGATGTTATAAAAACCAAGAGCTGTGTTTTGGGTTGTTAATAGAGGGGAAAGTCTTTCTGAAATGTGTTGTATATATGGAAACCGGAAATATCTAACATTATTCGTGACGTCGACCGTACGAGGGGTCAGGACAGAGTCCACCGGTGTGTTAAACATGACTTTGTGTACTAAACTTCTCGGATAACCATTATTAATGAAAATATTACTAAGTATTCTAACATTCTTTGATGATAGAGAGGGATGACTAATCCTAGACACTCTATCTTTCATAGCTCTTAAAAGATTTAATTTTTGTTTCATAGGGTGATTAGAATGAAAGTTAAGTAATCTACTGGAGTTGGTCGGTTTCATGTACCAATCTGTGATGATTTTATTGTTATTGTCTCTAATTACTCTAGTATCTAGGAACGGTACACCCCTCTCAACCTCCATTTCTAAGGTGAATTGGATGTTAGGGTGGAAAGTGTTGAACACGTTTAAGGTGGAGTGTATCTCCGCCCCCGGAAGAGCACAAATAATGTCATCAACGTATTTATGTATAAATGCAAATTTAAAGGGCAAAACTCTGAGTATGTTGTCTAGACAGAAATCCATCACTATGTTGGCTAGAATCGGGCTGAGGGGCGAACCCATCGGCATGCCTGACACTTGTGTATAGTAACCTCCATTAAATGAAAAATAACTGTTTGAAATAATGAATTCTATTAATTTAAGTAATGAGTCTTGTGTGAGGTCTGTATGTTCTGATATTGATGTCCAATTTTGCCGAATAATGTGTAAGACTACGTCTTGTGGAATATTAGTGAAGAGTGATACAACGTCAAGAGAAATAATTTGATAGTCATTAGGCAGTTGAAAATTTTGATATTGTTTTACAAAAGTGAAAGAATCAGGTATGTCATAAGGACTGTTATCTTTGAAGGCGTTTGTGAGGATGCCAGCAACGTACGAAGAAACTCCGTATGTGGGAGCATCTATACATGAGACAATAGGTCTGTAGGGAACATTAGGTTTATGAATTTTAGGTAACGTATATAATTTAGGGCTGACTGAATTCCAGATCGTCAGTTGTTAGCATATAAGTTGATGCATTTCGTCGTTGTTATGAAAATGCTTTAGCATATCGTTGAGTTTTCGTTGAACTGATCTTGTTGGATCATTGTTCAACTTTTTATACACAGAATTGTCATTCAACAATTCTTCTGTTTTATTGAAATATTCGGTCTTTTCAACAGCAACTGTAACAGATCCTTTGTCAGCTTTTAGGATGAGGATATTAGGATTCTGTCGTAAATATCTCACACAATCATTGCTCACACCCTCCCATACACTTCTTTTATTCTGTGATGAAGTTAAATGGTTAGTTAATATGTTGGTTATCTTAGCTCTACGGACATCTATATCAGTAAGAGGTGTACTAGTTAAAATGAGTTCGCACTCAGCCAAGATTCCACCCACATCCATGTGACTAGGACTTAGGGGAATACTGAAATTCGGACCTAAAGAAAGAAAGTCCTTGATATTATTAGGGACTCCTGTCTGTGTGCGATCTACAAACCAACCAGAATTATCTTTATAAAATTTAACCGTTTTGACATTTTTTAACAATGTATCAAATTTGTGTAAATTAGTTGCTTTAATGCGTTCAAATAACCTATTACTTTTTCTATTTGCTGTGATTTCAAAATCTCGGAAAACATGAAAAGGAAGAGAGTTCAAAGCACTCTCCTTCAATACGTCTAATTGATTAAGTGAAAATTTAAGATCAGACAAAGTGATAGAAATTTCTAAATTTAAAACCCTATATCCTAACCTATCATTAAGTTGTGTTGCCCTCTTCGACAGCTGTGTGTTCCTTGTCGTCAGCAGGCCGGTTATGTTCCTGGAACCTTGTGTAATGTGTTTCGGGATGATGTTATTCGTCCTGCATCTCAGTAAGAAACTCCGCCTGTTCTTCAATCTTGCAATTTTGTCCGATGTTGTCAACCATTTCTTCAGTAAGATGGTTGTGTGTCTGCCATAGTTGGTAGTAATATCTTCGAAGTACCCCATTCTACAATTAAGAGAAAGCAAGAAGTCTTTGCCGTTAGAACACAGGAATAATAGGTTCTTGGGGAATCTAGCAATCATAAACTGGTTGTGCTTTAGTTCTTTATTCTTTCTGCCAATATTTCGTACATATGATCGTGTACTTCATCAGGGCATCAACTGTGGAAGCAGATCACAATAATTGAGTGTGTTGATATATTAAAAGTTTACAAATGTACTTACAATGCGAACTGTTTATGTGGACAATATCACATGATACAGAAGTGCATGTTTCTTTAGGATTGATTTTCATTAACATTATTAGTCTTAACAGTTCGAATTGTAAGTACATTTGTAAACTTTTAATATATCAACACACTCAATTATTGTGATCTGCTTCCACAGTTGATGCCCTGATGAAGTACACGATCATATGTACGAAATATTGGCAGAAAGAATAAAGAACTAAAGCACAACCAGTTTATGATTTCTAGATTCCCCAAGAACCTATTATTCCTGTGTTCTAACGGCAAAGACTTCTTGCTTTCTCTTAATTGTAGAATGGGGTACTTCGAAGATATTACTACCAACTATGGCAGACACACAACCATCTTACTGAAGAAATGGTTGACAACATCGGACAAAATTGCAAGATTGAAGAACAGGCGGAGTTTCTTACTGAGATGCAGGACGAATAACATCATCCCGAAACACATTACACAAGGTTCCAGGAACATAACCGGCCTGCTGACGACAAGGAACACACAGCTGTCGAAGAGGGCAACACAACTTAATGATAGGTTAGGACATAGGGTTTTAAATTTAGAAATTTCTATCACTTTGTCTGATCTTAAATTTTCACTTAATCAATTAGACGTATTGAAGGAGAGTGCTTTGAACTCTCTTCCTTTTCATGTTTTCCGAGATTTTGAAATCACAGCAAATAGAAAAAGTAATAGGTTATTTGAACGCATTAAAGCAACTAATTTACACAAATTTGATACATTGTTAAAAAATGTCAAAACGGTTAAATTTTATAAAGATAATTCTGGTTGGTTTGTAGATCGCACACAGACAGGAGTCCCTAATAATATCAAGGACTTTCTTTCTTTAGGTCCGAATTTCAGTATTCCCCTAAGTCCTAGTCACATGGATGTGGGTGGAATCTTGGCTGAGTGCGAACTCATTTTAACTAGTACACCTCTTACTGATATAGATGTCCGTAGAGCTAAGATAACCAACATATTAACTAACCATTTAACTTCATCACAGAATAAAAGAAGTGTATGGGAGGGTGTGAGCAATGATTGTGTGAGATATTTACGACAGAATCCTAATATCCTCATCCTAAAAGCTGACAAAGGATCTGTTACAGTTGCTGTTGAAAAGACCGAATATTTCAATAAAACAGAAGAATTGTTGAATGACAATTCTGTGTATAAAAAGTTGAACAATGATCCAACAAGATCAGTTCAACGAAAACTCAACGATATGCTAAAGCATTTTCATAACAACGACGAAATGCATCAACTTATATGCTAACAACTGACGATCTGGAATTCAGTCAGCCCTAAATTATATACGTTACCTAAAATTCATAAACCTAATGTTCCCTACAGACCTATTGTCTCATGTATAGATGCTCCCACATACGGAGTTTCTTCGTACGTTGCTGGCATCCTCACAAACGCCTTCAAAGATAACAGTCCTTATGACATACCTGATTCTTTCACTTTTGTAAAACAATATCAAAATTTTCAACTGCCTAATGACTATCAAATTATTTCTCTTGACGTTGTATCACTCTTCACTAATATTCCACAAGACGTAGTCTTACACATTATTCGGCAAAATTGGACATCAATATCAGAACATACAGACCTCACACAAGACTCATTACTTAAATTAATAGAATTCATTATTTCAAACAGTTATTTTTCATTTAATGGAGGTTACTATACACAAGTGTCAGGCATGCCGATGGGTTCGCCCCTCAGCCCGATTCTAGCCAACATAGTGATGGATTTCTGTCTAGACAACATACTCAGAGTTTTGCCCTTTAAATTTGCATTTATATATAAATACGTTGATGACATTATTTGTGCTCTTCCGGGGGCGGAGATACACTCCACCTTAAACGTGTTCAACACTTTCCACCCTAACATCCAATTCACCTTAGAAATGGAGGTTGAGAGGGGTGTACCGTTCCTAGATACTAGAGTAATTAGAGACAATAACAATAAAATCATCACAGATTGGTACATGAAACCGACCAACTCCAGTAGATTACTTAACTTTCATTCTAATCACCCTATGAAACAAAAATTAAATCTTTTAAGAGCTATGAAAGATAGAGTGTCTAGGATTAGTCATCCCTCTCTATCATCAAAGAATGTTAGAATACTTAGTAATATTTTCATTAATAATGGTTATCCGAGAAGTTTAGTACACAAAGTCATGGACTCTGTCCTGACCCCTCGTACGGTCGACGTCACGAATAATGTTAGATATTTCCGGTTTCCATATATACAACACATTTCAGAAAGACTTTCCCCTCTATTAACAACCCAAAACACAGCTCTTGGTTTTTATAACATCAACCCCATACGTAGGTGTTTTAGCAGAGTCAAAGACAAAACGGACTTAGAATACCGCTCTAATGTCATTTATTCGGTGCCCTGTAAGGATTGTGAACAAATATATATAGGTCAAACGTCAACCTGGTTAAAGACACGTCTCACGATGCATCGTAGTGACATTGCAACTAAGAAGGATAGATGTGCACTTTCTTTACATATGAAAAACAATAAACATGTACCTAACTTTGACGACGCTAAAATACTGAGAACAGTACGGAGCAAGAAATGCAGAGAGTTCCTAGAAATGGTTGAGATTAATAAGTTAAGTAACTCTATGAATTTCAGATCAGACATTGATAACCTCAATTCAGTATATGCGTTTCTTTTAACACTTGGTGCATCTGGCAACAGAACAATAAATGTAACTTTGCATTCAACCAATGAATAATCTTCTTTTAGAACTAAGAATTAACAGTCACACACGATAACACAAACTTTAATCATGCATTCTATTACACAGTTTTGTATTGTCAATTTAGATTACCTTTAAATCATCAATTTCGCGGTTTATTTTGAAATTATATTTTCATGCATACTTTGATATGTCAAATTAAAATACACATAGGGTTTTCGATGCTGTTGTGTTTCTCACTAGACAACAATGTTGGGGGTTGGTATTGATGCGCACAGATGATCGAGTTGACATCCATCTATTGCTTGACATTTTGTTCTTGACCGTTCAATCATACACTTTACACTACAGTGTTTTCAAAAAAGAAAAATTATATTCTTTTAAAAATGTAACGAGGTGTTAACCAGAATAATTTTAACGTGTTTTTTTTTGTTGTGTTCCGTCTAGAGTTTTTAATGAATTTTAATCTGTGAACATCATTATCATAACCACTGTTAAGACCAATAATGTTAATGAAAATCAATCCTAAAGAAACATGCACTTCTGTATCATGTGATATTGTCCACATAAACAGTTCGCATTGTAAGTACATTTGTAAACTTTTAATATATCAACACACTCAATTATTGTGATCTGCTTCCACAGTTGATGCCCTGATGAAGTACACGATCATATGTACGAAATATTGGCAGAAAGAATAAAGAACTAAAGCACAACCAGTTTATGATTGCTAGATTCCCCAAGAACCTATTATTCCTGTGTTCTAACGGCAAAGACTTCTTGCTTTCTCTTATATATATATATATATATATATATTGAGGTAGTACTAGGTACATACCGTCAATATAAATATATGTTTATAATTAGAAATAGTATTATAAAGAGAATAATGGTTTATTAATGTGTTTATAGTTACTGATGGTCCTTATTTGATTCTATATAGTTTGTTGTGTAAGGTCCATGGTTCGTCAAATGACACAGAAATCTGTAAAATAGAGAATTTGTATTTATTTGTTAATTCGATATGTTATATAAATTTGTAAAAACTTGTTCAATTGAATTTAATGAAGAGAAATGGTATTAAGAGGTAAATTTTATTATAAGGCATTGTCAAAATTGATTATAATTTCCCGCGTTAAAATATTTGAAGGAACTGTCAGTGGTTGTCAATGTTGACATTTTATACAGAAAAGTTATTGGAGAATGTGTTAAATGGTTCTGAATACATAAATTTTATACTAAATTCATAGAGAAAATTATCATAATAAGAGTATTGTTATATGGAGAGGTATTTATAAAAAGATTAGCATAATGGAATTTATATTGAGTATAATAAAGAGGTGGATAATGGAGATTGGTCAATTTGAAAAATAGGCAGTATCACTAAGGGAATGGGATAAATAAAGAAGGAATTCGAAAAAATAATTTTCGCAGAGTGAGTTTATGAAATTGGCGATCAATTTATAGTAGCCATAATTTCATAAATTAAAGAGAGATAAAAGTGTTAGTGTATTGGAAATTAATATTCAAACATATGGGAATATTATTAGTATAGAATACGAAGTATTAGTGTGCTAAAAAAAATAAATGTCAACAGTTTTCATTAAACTGTAATAAAGGAAGAAGATAGGAGTGTAATTAAACTGGAATATAATTTAAAAGTACTTACCAGCAAAGAAGTATCCATGTTTATCGAGGTCACAGTGGAATTGGAGCATCATACCTTATTTTCTTGAAGGAGTATCCATATTTAACTAGGTTACAAAGGAATTGGAGCAGTAAACGTAATTTTCCGGAAGGAGTATCCATAACCAACGGTGTCACAGTGGAATTGGAGTATCACACGCTGTATAATTAGACGAAGAACTTCCTGGACGGAGTTATTGATTCATTGGAGTATTATTTAAATAATCAAGAAAGAAATTCCAATCTTATTAGGACCATTTTTCATTGTTCCTGTATCGATAGTCACCTTTAGGAGGCACAGACAGCTGTTATATTGTCCGAAGAAGTTATTGCTGTAGGGTTTGCGTTCATCTGAGGCTACAAAGTTATAAGAAGATATTAAAAGGAGCTACGAGATAAGAAAAGACTGTGAAATAAACCAAGGTTGTATTGAACTATTTTCATTTTCCATTTGGTTTTTGCTATTATAATTTAAATATTTGTGGAAGAGTACAATTAAATAAACCACATAACAAACTATATCCATAAATTAGTAAGAGATCATAAATAATTGCATAAAAATATAAATCAGATAAGTTTGTTATAATTTTCATAAATTTAAAGCTAAATTTATTAAATAACATACCTTTTAAAAAAGAGAGGTTAACATCTGTTCTTTTCATAACCATATTCTTTTAGTTGAACAAGTTTCGATAAGATGTTTGTATTAAAGTGGCATTTTCATCATAGCACCAGAAATATTGTAAATAATTTATCAAATGAATATATTGTTGGTTAGTTTTTATATCCTTGTTTTAATGGTAATATAGAATATTTGTTAGAAAATCACTACCATATAAAATGTGGGAATACCTAGAAATAAAATCATCAATTTAATTTATGAGCTATAAATCATATCCGATAAAAAAAATACTTACTCCTGAGATTAAAAGAGTTGTTATGCAGTAATAAAATAAATCTTATTATATAGATTTTGTATAAAAAGAAATTAGTTATTTGAAATCTAGTTATAATAATTTTCAACTTGAAGCGATACTATTGTCAAGTTCCGAGTTACCAACTTTACCAGAAGATATATCACTACTAAAATATAATTTGCTAAGTGAACCAAAAGATACAGGTTCGGACTAAGGAATATTTTAGTTAAAGAATATATAAAAGTAGGAATTTCTAGAAGATGAATATAATTGAAAATGAAATGTTAGATTTATGAAATCAGTATTGCATGGAATATTGTTGAATGTGTTAGAAAGAGATATCAAAGTACATAAAGATTATACGACTGAGTTAGTACGGGCAAATTAATAATTCATTGAAATTGAAAATACATATTGGCAACCCAAGTTTATATATAAGATATTGTAGTATATTGTTAAATGTAATAGATACACCTTTAAAAGGGGGTATTTCTACAATATATATATATATATATATATCCTACTATACTTGCAGCGTCCGATAATTGACCACTTACATTGCATGTGGCGTCCGACCGACATATGGCGTCCGTATACGGACGCCATATCGCCGGCCTATACTAAAGTGTTGCTGGCATTGCATAGGTACTATTGGTAAATTTTGAGCGGGACGCCATATGCTTGGATTTTGTATGTTTTCGAATATTATAGTTCAGGCAATTGTCGGACGATGTTTGATGGCGCTCCGCACGGAAAAATATACGGCAATATACATGAATATACGGCTATCAGTTCATCGATCATTTGGCGTCCGGGTATAGTTTTCAAATGATCGATTATATGGACTCCATGAAACTCTTTTTGAGATTTGTCTGGTAGTAAAAGTAAACTAGTGGATATGTTCGGCGCATATTATATACAAGGTGTCTCTAAAAGGTCTTTAAACAACTCTACCACGTATTTTTCGGACCAAAATAAACCGATTTAGCAAAACTTGGCTTAGTCAAAGTTGCTTAGTTTGTGCGCAATACGGTCCTGAAGTTGCAGTTGGAAAATTGTTTTTTTGTTATAAATTTGAAACGGCTGGAGCGATTGCGCTAAATTTTGTCACGTTTACATAGTTTTATGAGTCAAGAAATTCTGTATCAAAATTGTGATAGTAATCAATCCATAGGCGGAGAACCTGCGTTTATAAATATTAAAACATTTCCATTTTCTACGCCAATGGATAAAAAAGAGTTTGTCTATAAAATTTAGATTAAGTGTCTTAAGTACAAGAAAAAAGGTACTCTTGGTAAGACTCGAAAAATTGCATCGTTTTCTCAAAAATCGCATTTTAAGATTTGAGAACATTAACTAGAGGACGGCAGCGCATACTCTGTGCTCCATGTACATGTATCTTTAAGCCGTGTACACGTGTCTGAGGCCGTTTAGACGTCTCTTTAAACTATGTACACGTCTCATAAAACTATGTAAACGTGACAAAATTTAGCGCAATCGCTCCAGCCGTTTCAAATTTATAACAAAAAAACAAGTTCCCAACTGCAACTTCAGGACCGTATTGCGCACAAACTAAGCAACTTTCACTAAGCCAAGTTTTGCTAAATCGGTTTATTTTGGTCCGAAAAATACGTGGTAGAGTTGTTTAAAGACCTTTTAGAGACACCCTGTATATTAACCTCTCTAATATACATGCGGCGTCCCATGCATTTAATCTTTATATGTCATATCAACCGTATCAGATTCTTAATAATTTTTCTTACCTTATTAAACATAAATACAATGACCTTAAAGGGCATTCATAACAACAGGTTTACTATGAAGTATATTTAATTAGTATTACTCAATATTTTTGTTAATAAAGTTTTAAGATATATGACGATTTGTTTTGTCGGAGTTTTTGGTATCTGGCAAAATATGTTTTCTATGTCCTATTATTTAACCCAATACAGGGATTGAGCTAAATTCTTCAGGCCTTTTAATACTGCTTTCGAAGGAACAGCGAAAAAATTAGATGTTGTATGAGTCATGATCAATATATAAGAGTACATTTTGGTTGAAAATTAGAAATTTAAGTTACAATCAAAAGTACATGATACATTCATAGTATCTTAAAACTTTTAGATTTAGATTAAGTCTCTTCAATTTTAATTATGTCAAAAAATGTTTAATATTTACGGTTTGTATTGAAAGCATTCTTCAAACACGTGTAATTTCGAACAAATTTCATACATTTCATACCTATGTGACTAATTTTGTCATAGAATTACGCAAAGATTCAGAATAGTCTTATTTGGTAAATTAAAATTTGATATCATTTCAATCGTTTCAGATTCGAATTTAAATACATAAAATCGTTTCATGATCAATTTGAGATACAACACAGCTCTAATTTGTTTAGGAATCTTATCAATTTTCTTAAGGTAAATTACATACAATATAGACATGAAATTTAAACACTTTACAGCTACAACCTTTGTGGTACCAAATTCTACTATTTCGACATGAAGGTGGTCAATCAAAATAGTGGTTTTTGTAGAAACGAAATAACAACTGTACTGTAAATGTGAAAATCCCTTATTTTTTCCGAAATTATTAAGTTTATTACTCGAAAATGACGGACTTCAAATAAATATCGTATAATCCCTAATAAGGAAACCGCGTGAAAATCGGTTTATAACTCCTCGTCACCAAGTTGTTGCCCCCTCCATCGCAGAGCAGTCATTTTGCAGGAAGTCAAATTGAGCACCTCTACGATGAAATTGTACTGACAGAAAACATGAGGCAAGCTGGATGTATAACAAACCCTATTGTTTGAAATAATGTATAATAACTAGGTTTTCATTTTATTCTACTTATAACGGCATGTTTATTTGTTTGGTTGCTAGGGTACTATAGAAGAAGGAGTTCGCATAAATATGAGTTATCAAAAAAAAAAAAACAAAGGCTAAATATCACCGATTTTGTAAAGAAGGCGTATTTTGCTCATTTTGGGTTTACAATTGGAAAACAGGATAAGTCTTGGGTTCTCCATAAAGCGTGTAAAACATGTGCAATATCTATTGCAATGCATAATAGGAAAGACAAAA
The DNA here is from genome assembly GCA_963170755.1 of Amphimallon solstitiale. Taxonomy (NCBI): domain Eukaryota; kingdom Metazoa; phylum Arthropoda; class Insecta; order Coleoptera; family Scarabaeidae; genus Amphimallon; species Amphimallon solstitiale. The sequence continues at coordinate 125,879,207 of OY720681.1, read as the reverse complement.
AGCTTAAACTTTGGCAACAAAAAACAATAATGGCGATTGTTATTTTTGTATCTTGAGTGTGAACGGCTCTAATCCCTACAAGATACATAAATGGGAATATCCTGTTTTAGAGTCAGTAAAACGACCATTACCACATGATGACAATATAGTTATACCAGTTTACACATCACAGACCCTGCTTTCGTTGTCAGATTTAGAAATGCTGCCGGACTCACAGCCCACTACAACTACTACACAATCTACCACTGGAAATGCGGATTTGGTGCGTGATCTCCATCTGCCGAAACAATCATCTGAATTTCTAGCATCCAGATTAAAAGAAAAGAACTTAATTCCTGACTTACAATATTTACCTTTCAGAACAGGAGAGCAGGAAATTCTCATATACTTCAGTACCTGTGTTTTATCTGTATTTGGGATAGTAGAGTAAAGTATGGTAACTGAACGAAAAAGAAATGGCCACTTATAGAAAAATTAACTGTAAGTATAGTGAACATGATGAACGAGCAAATCTAAGTCGTAGGCTTCCATGGTTGTCGTTGATACCCTCTTGGTTTCTGGGCTGAAACCGCGTCCTCGTCTCTGCTACTACGCCGACGTTTCGTCCATTACCGTAAGGGACATCTTCAGGGCTTTTACTTCTGCGATGGCCTGAAACAGACTGGCATGTGTTGGTAGGGGGTTTATATTGTGTGTAGTGTTGCGGTTCAGTGGAGCGTCTATGTTGTGGTTGACTTGTGTTTGTATGATGGACTTCCAGGAGTGATACAGATAGTAACCGTCATCTCGGTTCAGGTTGTTGGGATGTTTTTGGATTTCGATGGATTCGCGGATTTTGATAATGTAATAATGGGAATCTTTGGAGAGGATTTTGTGGAATTCAATTGGATCTGGTGTCTGGCTTCCAATCTGTGCTCAGCCAGTACAGACCCGGCCGTGCGCAACAACAGGGAGTAGCATTCATGCTCGGAGAAGCGAGAGCTGACCGATCACTTTATCTCGCCGATGTATACACTGCCGCACAAACATGGAACCCGGACATGTCGGAGAATTCAAGAGGTTGCTTGCCTTTGAGAGCCAAAAGGAAATCTGATAGTTTGGAATGGGGTTTCAAAACGGTTTTGATGTTGTGCTTGTTGTGGATTTTGCTGATGTGATCGATTAAACCGTGTATGTAAGGTAAGTAAGCAAGCGTAGGGCGGTCAGTGTGAGTGAGTGTGGTTTTGGTAGTGGGATTAAGATCTCGATCAATGGTTCTGTCTATGTCTTTTTTGGAGTAGTTGTTGTCGATAAGTAGTTTCGTTATATGTGACCGTTTCTGGGGTAGTGCGTCAGGTTCGGAGACAGCCTCTGTTTACGAGGTAGTTGACCAGCATTTAGGTTTAAGGTTATAAGCTTATAAAGATTGCTGTTCGAACGCTTCCACGAAAATGTTAGCGACTCCAGGAGATACAGGAGAGCCCATGGCAGCAACTACGATTGCTCTCACGGAACTGGAAAGTAGGTCGAGGATAAGCAGGTTTCCACCAAGTCTGCCAAGTCGTCCGGTTGGTTGTGTTCGAATAGGATTTGTCTGATTATGGAAATGGTGTCTGGAATTGGTAGAGGGATTCGCCGTCGAAACTTACCAGTATGTTCTGATGATCAACTATTAGTTTAGTCAGTACCATCAACAGCCCTACGTATAAACTATCCAAGCACCTATCCAATTACCTAAAACCATACACTGGTAACAGTGAGTCTAAATTCTTGTCATTTCATCTACCGACTACAAGAACTGACAGTTGATCATCAGAACAAACTGGTAAGTTTCGACGTCGAATCCCTCTTAACCAATTCCAGACACCATTTCCATAATCAGACAAATCCTATTCGAACACAACCAACCGGACGGTTTGGCAGATTTGCTGGAAACCTGCTTATCCTCGACCTAATTCCACTTCCGTGACAGCTACTACGAGCAAAGTGTGGGTGCTACCATGAGATCTCTTCTATCCCCTGTAGTCGCTAAAATCTTCATGGAAGCGTACGACGCGGTATCAAACCAAGAAGGTATCATAAACAAGTCCTTACTTGACATGAATAAAGTCATTTGGCCTCCACTTCACATAAAACTAATAATACGGAAATTTGCCAATGTTCTGAGATTTCTTATCTTTAGTCGAATAACCACATGTAGTTAATTAGTAGAATAACGACATCTAGTTACTCGAATGTACGATTTTATTATCTTTATAATTGTATTAGAATACCTATCATCAACAGTTTTCTAATAATTAGCACTTCATGTAACTATATTTAAAAAATTTTATTTCAGATCAAGTGAGACTGAATATAGTAATTGTAATGTTTTATTTTTGCATAATTTTCGTTTATTTTTTTTAGTGTATAGTTAGCACAAATAATGTCTTATTGTCGGAAGAATTTGAATAAAGTTGTAATTCAAAAACTTTCAATGCACAAAAAAATACATCATTCTAAATCTATGACTACATGTAAAGTAAAATTTAAAAATGATAAATAGTACAATGTGGAAGCACTGCCTTGAATGTATACATATGCCAAAAACAACAAAACCGAAAATAAACATTTTACAAATCTATTGCCATCAACTAAAGCAAACACTAAAAATGTTTTTGAACACTTCATAGAATTATTGTTTGGCGTGCCTCTAAATTTAGCTTCATGTCATTTAGACATAGCTGACAACACTGCTATATGCATGTCAAATTCGTGAATCTTGCTGGCAATTTTCGCGACCCATTTCTTCCATTTGTTTGGAAAATGTTCGTTTAAATATTCTCGAATACTATCATGTAAGTATGCAGTATCACCGTATAGCTGCAGCAACATATTTCCTCTGATATCTAAAGATACATATTTCAAAATTAGAGTTGGTAAAGCATGTTGACAGATAATGACAGGGTGGGATTCCCAGATTTGACCTGCATGATTCTTTTTATGGGGAATACTTGAGAAGTGTATTGTGTAGTCCCATGAGACATGAAACAATACAATAATTCCAGAGATTCTATGGAGTGGCAGAGATTCATTTAATGAGGTCGATTATTGATGACGAGCGGACAGCATTTTGGTATTTCTTTTAGTTGATAATAGATGTTTATTTTTCGTTTTTTTTTTGTTTTCGATCTAATATTAACATTATATTTTTTTTTTATTTACGCATCTTTGTGTTTACCATTTGGACGCTTTACATTTGAATATAGTAACATATTTAAATTGTCTTATACATATACGTTGTATGTTTTAAATTAGATGTCGTTGAATTACAACTTTATTCAAATTCATCTAACAATTTGTTATTATTTTTGCTAACAAATTCTAAACTAAATGTGTAAACGAATATTATACGATCCCAAAATATCGCAATTGCTGCTGTCCAAAGCTACTTGATTTTAAAGAAAATTTATTTAAATATAGTTATAAAAAATAGCATGCTGATTAGTAGAACACTTTTGCATGCTAATTAGTAGAACACTTTTGACGGTAGGTATAGAGAAGATCGAATCCTCTTATTAAAGACAATTAAATTTTGCATTCAATAAAGTCAAATACAATATGTTCCATTTCAGATAAGAAGGTCAACTATCTGCAAACATTGCCTAATTGAATAGGTTTGTAATTAAAATTTTATGATATTTAATAGTCTTGTGTTGAATGTTAAATACATTTGCGTATTTTCAATGTTACCTGGTGAAGCAAGTCTTACTTTTTTATTTTACTACCGTGTAATTTTTTAAATATTTAAGAAATGGTAAATTTTGGTATAGGGTACCTTACATAATGTTTTTCTAATCTGATCTGCAAATTGATATGTCCATTACAAAAAAACATAACTTTGATATGTACCTCTCTTCTCTAATACCCTGTATAGTTTAAAATAATTTAAGTTATGCATATAATGTCTGTATAACTGACTAAAAAGTATTCAAAACACCGTTTTTCGTGTATGTACGGACCGCGTCGTCCGAAGTAAAGTCCCATATATATGTAGGCATTCACAAATATACGATCCCCATATTATATCAATTTGGTATTTATAAAGACGGCAATTTAAAAAATATATACGGACTCCATAAAATCGAGTGATTGAAAATAAAATATACGCTGGAGTCCAATAATATGCTAAAGTAAAAGGAGTCTGTAGGTATAGTGCAATGAAAATCATCATATTTTTTACATTTCAATCTGAAGTGATGAGAAGCTTATCTTAATGTCAAAAATCAATATACTTCACTCAAAAATTAGTTTAAACTGCTCCTTCCGAGGGACGCCATATGTCTGCGCTCTTGCTCGGACGCCACATATATAGCAGGATGCATATATATATATATATATATATATATATATATATATATATATATATAAGAGAAAGCAAGAAGTCTTTGCCGTTAGAACACAGGAATAATAGGTTCTTGGGGAATCTAGCATATACATATATATATATATATTGCATTGTTTTAAAATACATCACATTTAAGATAATCTAAATTTAACGGTTCTCAAATTCAATCTAAATTTAACAGTTCTCAAATTCAATTGTATGGTATTGCGTTAGAAATATTATTTTTCATATATGATACGAAAAAAAATCTACTATGTTGTAATTTTAATGAGAGCATGGTTACGGAAAAAAAAAGAAGATTATTGATTTATGAATTTTAAAAAAAGTGGATGAAAATTTGATGAGAAAAGAAATATTACATAGAAAGAAGAACTTAATAGTAAAGAATAGAATGTTAATATTACTATAATCACGGAAAACGAATGTACAAAGATATTTAATTTGAACGTGAAGTTTATAATACAATCAAGGAAAAAAGTCATTTTAAAAGTGAATACAACTGTATAATACAAGTCTGACGGATGAATGCTGTCATTATCAAAAACACGGGAACACGAAGATATTGGAATTGAACGTGAAGTTTTGGAAAATAATCCATGAATACGTCATTACCACATCTACTTTGAAGTTACTGGAGTATTTGTGCTGTTAGGAATCAAACATATGGATACAACGGATGAATGTTGTGGTTGTTATATTTAAACAAGAATTACTGAAGAAGGACCGTACCTGATTGTGAAGTTAATTAAGGAAAGTAAAACTCACAAATATACATTTATATGTGCAAATCTTATTAATCTTAAAAGTTTTAAACAGACCTTTTAATTTAATTCTAGTTAAGAGTTAGAAATTATCATATGATAATTGATTTTTTTTTATATCTATTATGCTGATTATATGTGTCAAAATTTTGAAACTTAATATTTCTTAGTATAACGTGAATGTTCAATTCAAGAATATAAAATTAATTCTTATTGCTTAACTGAAATAAAAATGTCAATACAAATTTCTTACAACGTCAGTTGATATTTGACAGATTAATTATTTTGACAATTCAATTATAATTTACATTGATTTTTGAGAATCTGTGGTTTAGTTTGTATTAAGATTTATAATATCCATTTTTTTGAAATGAATACGAGATAATTTAATTATTGTCGCCAATTGAATAAAATACATATAATGCTATGTGATTTTTTTTTATTGTTTATTTTACTTGAATTGTATCAAGTAACAGAACATTTTACAAGAAGATAATTTAGTTTTGTTGAAATAATGTTAAAGTAACTTTCATATTTTTAAGAACTCTAAATACCTGAGAATAAAGTTTTTATATTCATGCTTGCTAATCTTAAAAATCGTAGAAAACCGACTGAGCATAATTAATTGATAATTAGATATAAAAGCCGGAGATTTATATTTTTTTGTTGAAATTTTAAGAAGATACATATTCAATGCTTCAGTATCTTGCTGTATAAGTTTTATCTAACAACGCTAGTTAGGATAACAGCGCATTTGTGGCACCCAACTTAGAGGCTAGATCAAAGAATTACGTGGGTGATTTGAAAGTTACTTTTATATTTAAAAACAATTTGAAGTAAATAAAGGTCATAGCTGTTGTGTATTTTATTGAATTGCTTATATATTATTTCTTGTTTGTCTGTTCATGGTTTTTGTGTGTTGGGTTGATTTATAAAAAAAAAACATATAACAATATTGTTAGTAGGGATTTCTTGTTTATTTATAAAACACAGTAGTCATTTAATATGCCTAATACCAGGAAAGGGGTTGGATCTGCTTCAGGAGAAGGTTCTTTAACAATCTCAGAAGAAAACTTGGATATTAAAAGTATGTTTAAGAATTTGCAAGAAATTATACAAACACAATTAGATACACAGAATACAAACATGCAAAATCAATTAATAACACTAAATACAAATTTACAAACGCAATTAGACACACAAAATACAAATTTACAAACGCAATTAGACACACAAAGTACAAATTTAACAACACAACTAGACATGCAAAAGCAAGATTTAAATTCAAACATACAACAACTAGATACTAATATGCAGGATATAAACATTAATTTACTAAACTTACAAACTATACAAGGACAATTAGATCTTAAATTTGATACAAATAGTCAAACGTTAAACACACATATACAAAATATACAAGGTCAGTTAGATATTCAAAAGAAGGAATATAGACAGAGTATTGAAGGATTACATAGTGAAATAAATAATTTGCAAGAGGAAATAAAGAAAGAAATGCAGAATAATGTGAAGGATCTACAAATAAATATGATTGACATGGAACAAAGAATGAATACAAGATTGAAGGAAAATGAAAAGAAAACGAAAGAATTGGAAACTAATACGAAGAAAGATTTTGAAAATCTTGGCAAGTTTGTGGAAAATAAAATACAAGAGGAACAAAAAGACATCCAAAATCAATTTGATGTCATATCATCTAGAATTAAGGATAATAAGGAAGAGACAAAACAAGTAAAAGGTGATATTAAAACTTTGAAGGAAGATACACTAATTCTACAAGGAAAAGTTAATTTGGTTAATGAAGAATACCAATCATCCATAAATAGATTCCAACAAGAAGAATGTGATTTCTTCGAAAATATAAGAAAAGAATTGGAACAGATGAAAAGAGCTGGTAACAGGATTAATTTTAATGAGAAAAGTAATTCTTATAATCCTTATTTAAGACCGGAAATGTGGCCTAAATATAAAGATAGTAGGGATCAAGTTCATCCTATGACCTATCTAAAGAATATAACAAGACTGACAAGTGATATTGAAGATGATTTCCAAAAGATAAATCTTATTAGATTAACCTTAGAAGGAAGAGCGCTAGAATGGTTCGAGATGGTTGAAGAAAGATGTAGTAGTTTTAAAGATTTTGAAAGAGAATTCACTCAACAATATTGGAACAAAAATATACAAGATCGTATGAAAGTGAAATTATTAACAGGATGTTATCAAGAAGGTGTGGTAAACCGGGAGAATTATGCGCGTGATATGTTTAATAAATCTAAACATATACCAGATATGTCTGAAAAAGAAGTCATTAGGCATATTTTGAATCATTTCATTTTAACAGATGGGGAAGTTGTTATAAGCAAGGATGTGAACAACATAGAACAATTGATGGAAACACTAAGACGATTGGATGATCTGACAGAAATTAAAAGAAGAAATTCCCGAAATAATTATATTAATCATAATCCAGTAAACAGGGATAATTATAATTATTATACAAATCAAGGAAGAGGAAATAATTTTGGAAACAATAATAGAAGTAATTTTAATCAAAAACAAAATTATGTAATAAGAAATGGAAATAATAATTTCAGAAGTAACTTTGGAGAAAATAATTATTACAGGAGAAATGACAATGGAAATGGAAATGTAAACAGAAGTGAAACTAATCATTACCGAAATAATTATAATCATGATAATAGAAACAAGGACAATTATACTAATTCCAATAGTAATTTCAAAGACAGAGGTAATAATAGACCACAGATAAATAATGTTGAAGTAAGTAATATGAAAATCGACCATGAATCCAGAATATATGAAAGAAAATTACAAGAGCCAGAAAAAAAAACGCCGATTTATTCAGACACAGAAAATCTGATAATTCCGGAGTTGAATCGGTGTCAACCGAGTACTTCTCGAAACTGAAATTAAATTTACCTATAATATGTAGCTATTTCCTGGATGTGACTAAAAATAATCGATTTTATGACAATCCACACAACTTTATAAAAATCAATGAGGAATCAGAAATTTTAATTGAAAATGATATACCTGTAATTGAAATGACTATTAAGAATTTAAATCTTAGAGCTATTGTTGATACTGCTGCTGAAATTTCTTTAATAAGAAGAACAGATTTGAACAGGATTATTAATTATGAAAATTATGTAATTAAGATTAAGAAAATGGATATTATTGCTACAAATCAGAAGAAACTAGGAATAATTCAAGAAAAGGTTTGCCTTGAAACAATGTTGAATAAGGAAAGTTATTTATTTGAATTCTATGTGTTTGAAAACATGAAATTTCAATGTATTTTAGGGATTGATAATATTAAAAAGTATGATATGGTAATTGATTTTGAGAATAATGTTTTACGTATTAAAAACAATGAAATAAAACTAGCAAAAGAAGATAAGAATATTATCATTAATAATTATAATATTATAAGGAATGTTGAAGAGATAAAAGAATTAAGGGATAATGAAGAGGATATTTTGGAAGATGGAACAATACTTAATAAGAAGAAGAATTTTATATATGATGATTATGATGATATTAATAATGATTTATATTATAGAAATGATGTATTTACGTATGATAATGGTGATGTTAAGAAAGAAGATTATGTTGTCGAATTAAATAAGAAAATAATTGGAATGGATTTAGAAGAAGGATTAACGAACGATATGAGAAGAATGTTGATGGAAAATAAAAAGTTATTTAATGAAGAAGTTACATTTGCTAGAAACTATAAACATAAGATAATTATTGATAATGATGAACCATTAAATGTAAAGAATTATCCTATTCCATATCAATATCAAAAACAAGTTGAACAAGAAATCGATAAATTATTGAAACAAGGTATTATAGAAGGATCTACTTCCTATTTTATTAATCCTGTTGTAATCGTAAAAAAAAAAAATATTTGGTGATACTACTTATGAATTGGTTGAACCTGAAACAAATTTAATAAGGGGTAGATTTCATGTGTCAATGATTCATGATTACTATGAATAGATGATTGAGAGAAATAATATTATAAAGGTTAAACTTGTATTTTAAAAAAAATAATCCTGTAAATTATTTTTTTTTTATTCTGAGAGGAAGGCAAAAATGCATTGTTTTAAAATACATCACATTTAAGATAATCTAAATTTAACGGTTCTCAAATTCAATCTAAATTTAACAGTTCTCAAATTCAATTGTATGGTATTGCGTTAGAAATATTATTTTTCATATATGATACGAAAAAAAATCTACTATGTTGTAATTTTAATGAGAGCATGGTTACGGAAAAAAAAAGAAGATTATTGATTTATGAATTTTAAAAAAAGTGGATGAAAATTTGATGAGAAAAGAAATATTACATAGAAAGAAGAACTTAATAGTAAAGAATAGAATGTTAATATTACTATAATCACGGAAAACGAATGTACAAAGATATTTAATTTGAACGTGAAGTTTATAATACAATCAAGGAAAAAAGTCATTTTAAAAGTGAATACAACTGTATAATACAAGTCTGACGGATGAATGCTGTCATTATCAAAAACACGGGAACACGAAGATATTGGAATTGAACGTGAAGTTTTGGAAAATAATCCATGAATACGTCATTACCACATCTACTTTGAAGTTACTGGAGTATTTGTGCTGTTAGGAATCAAACATATGGATACAACGGATGAATGTTGTGGTTGTTATATTTAAACAAGAATTACTGAAGAAGGACCGTACCTGATTGTGAAGTTAATTAAGGAAAGTAAAACTCACAAATATACATTTATATGTGCAAATCTTATTAATCTTAAAAGTTTTAAACAGACCTTTTAATTTAATTCTAGTTAAGAGTTAGAAATTATCATATGATAATTGATTTTTTTTTATATCTATTATGCTGATTATATGTGTCAAAATTTTGAAACTTAATATTTCTTAGTATAACGTGAATGTTCAATTCAAGAATATAAAATTAATTCTTATTGCTTAACTGAAATAAAAATGTCAATACAAATTTCTTACAACGTCAGTTGATATTTGACAGATTAATTATTTTGACAATTCAATTATAATTTACATTGATTTTTGAGAATCTGTGGTTTAGTTTGTATTAAGATTTATAATATCCATTTTTTTGAAATGAATACGAGATAATTTAATTATTGTCGCCAATTGAATAAAATACATATAATGCTATGTGATTTTTTTTTATTGTTTATTTTACTTGAATTGTATCAAGTAACAGAACATTTTACAAGAAGATAATTTAGTTTTGTTGAAATAATGTTAAAGTAACTTTCATATTTTTAAGAACTCTAAATACCTGAGAATAAAGTTTTTATATTCATGCTTGCTAATCTTAAAAATCGTAGAAAACCGACTGAGCATAATTAATTGATAATTAGATATAAAAGCCGGAGATTTATATTTTTTTGTTGAAATTTTAAGAAGATACATATTCAATGCTTCAGTATCTTGCTGTATAAGTTTTATCTAACAACGCTAGTTAGGATAACAGCGCAATATATATATATATATATATATATATATATATAAATCCTACTAACAATATAGCGTCCTTACGGAACTCATGAATGTAGCGTCCACCTTCGAAAAGTTAATTAGTTCGTTAATATTTTGCATATACTTTGTGTTTTTGATCAAAACAGGTATAGTATTATCACTAAATTAAATATCAGATAAAAAAAAGTTAGTTACATTTCACTTTAATGGCGAAGTAGCGCCCTTTTATTTTCTCGTGCATGAAGCGCCTGTAATATACCATTTAACTTTCACTTCTTCGCTATTCTGGCTTCCATCGGGTATATTACATTACATTTGGTAGATATTAGAGAGTCCAGCAATGTTGCCACAATGTGTCTGTATGCTTACTTTATAAAAATATATGTACTTTAAATCAAGAGGAGCAATACAATGAACACATTTATCTACATTCGGCGACACAGTGGGTTATATTGTTCAGAACAGAAAATAGTAGTAGTTTCTGTTTGTTTTTTTTTGCGTCATACATAGACAAGAATATTCCCTGGAGAAATTAATGTCTGGAAATTAATAATAACCATTCGATAGTCATTCAAGATAAAGACTCGCTAAACATAAAATTCTATATTTGGAAAGACTTAAAATATATATAATATTCAGTTCTAAATATTTAACATTTTTATATAGGCGTTATTGGCAATTAATAATTACATATTTAGTCTTTTTATTAATATTTGAAACATACATTTTCTGATTTAAACTAATTTATCTGACGACCAGCTGTATGAATAAATTTTATTATGCCTATGCAATAGTAAAAGAAAAAAATGAGGTCTGGCCACCACACGACTTTTCTTTATACGTATGAGCGTTTCAAACTATACAACTTTAAGAATTTTTTACACAAAAATTATTCAACATTCTATTCTAACTACTTCTATTCTCTTAATAAATCGCTATAGAATACATACTTTGCAAGATATTCGAAAAAAAGTGCTTCTCCCTAAGAGTAAAAGTGTTACTTCCGGCCGAATTTTGAAATTTCATTTATACAAAAAATATTGCAAATCTAGTACTAAATAATTTTGTACTCTAGATAAATATATATAGAATGCATAATTTACGACATATTTGCAAAAAAATCGCTATTAGATAAGAGTAAAAGTGGTACTTCCGGTCTGAATTTTCAATTTATTTTTACACAAAAGATATTGAAAATTATGTTTTAAATACTTTTATACCCGTAACGTACTTGTCTAAAAAGCATGACTTGCGAAATATTCGCAAAAAACTGATTTTCGATAAGAGTAAAAGACCTACTTCCGGTAGGAATTTCGAAAAACTTTTTAAATAAAATTATTTTCAATTTCAATTTTAAGTATATATGAATTCTTTATAAATTTGTTTAAACTTAGTAGTTGACGAAATATTGTCAAAATTCGATTTTTTCGCTGAAGTAAACTCCTACTTTCGGTCTACCGATTTTACTGAAAAACTAATCAGATCTCAAGAGGGAGATTATACACGTAAATACAAAATTTGGAATTGATATCTACAACGGTTTGACCGCTATCGTGGTCACACACAGAGAGAGAGAGAGAGAGAGAGAGAGAGAGAGAGAGAAAGAGAGAGAGAGAGAGAGAGAGAGAGAGAGAGAGAGAGAGAGAGAGAGAGAGAGAGAGAGAGAGAGAGACATTTTTTAAAAACCACTTTTTTGGTATCAGGGGACTTCAAAACGTGGACATCTGCAAAAATCTCGAGGCCGAAAATTTTCATCATTACAATACTTCCTTATACTACGTATAAGAAAGTAAAAAATGAGGTGTGGCCACCACACGACTTTCTTATACGTATGAGCGTTTCAAACTATCCAATCTTAAGAATTTTTTATACAAAACTTATTCAAAATCCTATTCTAAGTACTTTTATTCTCTTAATAAATCGCTATAGAATGCATACTTTGCAAGATATTCGAAAAAAAGTCTACTCGCTAAGAGTAAAAGTGCTACTTCCGGTACGAATTTTGAAATTTCATGTATACAAAAAATATTTCAAATATAACTCTAAATACTTTTGTACTCTTAACAAATATATATAGAATGCATAATTTACGACATATTTGCCAAAAATCGCTATTCGGTAAGAGTAAAAATGTTACTTCCGGTCCGAATTTTGAAATCTTTTTTATACAAAAGATATTGAAAACTATGTTTTAAATACTTTTATACACGTAACGTACCTGTCAAAAAAGCTTGACTTGCGAAATATTCGCAAAAAACCGATTTTCGATAAGAGTAAAAGATCTACTTCCGGTAGGAATTTCGAAAAAAATTTTAAATAAAATTATTCTCAATTTTAATTTTAAGTACATATGAATTCTTTATAAATTTGTATAAACTTAGTATTTGACGAAATATTCGCAAAATTCGATTTTTTCACTGAAGTAAACTGCTACTTCCGGTCTACCGATTTTACTGAAAAACTAATCAGATCTCAAGAGGGAGATTATACACGTAAATACAAAATTTGGAATTGATATCTCCAGCGGTTTGACTGCTATCGTGGTCACACACACAGAGAGAGAGAGAGAGACAGACAGACAGACAGACAGACAGACACACAGACATTTTTTAAAAACCACTTTTTTGGTATCAGGGGACCTCAAAACGTGGACATCTGCAAAAATCTCGAGGTCGAAAATTTTCATCATCACAATACTTCTTTATACTACGTATAAGAAAGTAAAATGCATAATTTATGACATATCTGCAAAAAATCGCTATTCGATAAGAGTAAAAGTGGTACTTCCGGTCCGAATTTTGAAATTTTTTTTATACAAAAGATATTTAAAATTATAATTTAAATACTTTTATACTCGTAATGTACCTGCCTAGAAAGCATGACTTGCCAGATATTCGCAAAAAACTGATTTTCGATAAGAGTAAAAGACCTACTTCCGGTTGTAAGTATACTATGTATAAGAAAGTAAAAACAGGATGCATACTCCTGTTATGACCTAGTCGTAATCAAAAATATACTTCTAGACATTTTCCGATAAATCCAAAAAAATTGCTCCAAAGAGACGGTTAGCTAAAAAATGTGTTTTTCTATTCCGGTGCTATAAAGTTCACTTTACGACACCCGTTTTGGTTACATAAAGTATTACTTTATCGCACCCTAAATTTTATTTTTTTGAAGTTGGAACAAAAAAAATGGAACCAAATCGTATTTAAATGTCAAAATATAAGCCTTTAAAGTAACAAAAATGTGCAATAAAATTGTACAAAGAATAAAAAGCACACATGCTAACATTTCACTTACTAATTAGCAATATACCTAAATTGTTAAGCAGAGTTGGATGATAAGTTTTCGGATGCTACTATTGACATTTACTTACCATGTTGAATAGTACAACTGTTATAAAAGTTTGTTTTGATAAATATGTAGAGAGTTTGTGGACGAAAGATTTTGTAAATTGTCTTCTGCTATTTTGCGAATCTCTGGGGGCGTACAGTTATTTATTTCGTCCTTTTTGTTGATAATTTGAAATAATTTATTGTATAAATCAGTCTGAATTTTAAACACAATTACATATAGCACCACCGATATTCAAATATTTAAAACGTTCTACTTAAAAATCAGAGTAACCAACTTCAAAAAAGCAAAATTTCTAAAATATTCGAACAAAACATGTCTCTTATTTTAAGCTTTTTTGAACTTTTAATAACCGAAATAGAAAAAATAGTATAAAATACACGTTTCATAAGACATTTTGCGCACTTGTTCTTTAGAAAACTCGCCTAGCGGCTCGTTTTCTAAACTTGAACGCGTGCGGAAAAATCGTGTCTTATGAAACTTGTATTTTAATATTAGTATATTAACTAGGCGGGATGTTCTTGAATCTCGTTATGCGGAAGTAGTGTGATTTCGAGATATAGCAGATATCCAAGTTTCGAAATTACTTGATATAGAAAAAGTGGTTTTTGCAAACATCTCTCTCTCTCTCTTTCCTATCCTCTTCCTAACTCTCGCTTTGTATGACCACAAGACTTAAAATATCAAACTTTAAATTTAAGAGAATAATCTACCTCTCGAGATCTGGTTAGAGTTTCGGTAAATTCGGTAGAGCGTAATTAGTAATTTACCTCACTCGAAATATCCAATTTTACCAATATCTCGGCAACTACTAAGTTTAGACGAATTTCTAAAGTATAGAAAAGTATTTAAAACAGAATTATAGAACAAGTTTATAAAAAATATCGAACTTCTTACCCGAAGTTGACTTTATATTCTTATCGGAATAGAGTTATTTGCGAATATCTCCCAAAATTCTGCATTCTAGGCAGATAGACTACAAGCATAAAAGGATGTAAAGCTTGATTTGGAACAATACTTTTACTCTTATCGAGTAGAATCTTTTTGTAATTACCTCGCAAATTGTGCATTCTATACTAATTTGTTAAGTTGTTAAAAGTATTTAAAACTTCATTCAGAACAACTTTGTAAAACTAATTCGAATCACATACATCTATGACAGGCGTGTGATCCCGACGCCTCATTTTCTGAGCCAATATTATCCTAACAGATGGTTTGGTAGAAGTTTTTGAATTCAATGGCCAACAAAGGGAATATATCTAACA
This sequence comes from Amphimallon solstitiale, assembly GCA_963170755.1. Classification (NCBI taxonomy): domain Eukaryota; kingdom Metazoa; phylum Arthropoda; class Insecta; order Coleoptera; family Scarabaeidae; genus Amphimallon; species Amphimallon solstitiale. Next base: position 125,863,908 of record OY720681.1, on the reverse strand, counting down.
AAACCTGATTTTGGGACTCAATATGACTATCTTTATCAATATTTACTATTGCCGGGTAATTTGTACATTTCTGTCTAATGATGATTTAGACATGACAGAAATAATAGTAGGGAAATAATAAAAACCATATATCACACATATAGAAGTAGCGGATTCTTAATACTATTTAATAAGAATTCATTGTTATGACTAGATATATGGTGTTTGTTGTACTTAAAAAGAGAATACATGTGCATTTAAAATTCATTGAGTTTGAGCGATGGAAACAAAGATCATAAAATGCGACTATAGTCAGATCGGAGGATGTAAACATTAAGAAACTTCAAAATTGGATTTACTTATTTTAAAAGGTAACTGCTTCTTTCAAACAATATAAATGTTAAAATTGTTAGCAAATAAAAATATCTTGAAAATCAGTTTAGAGCTAGAATGATGTTTACTTTTGATCAAAATGCATTATAAAGTTCAGAAATGAGTTTATATTATTGACTTGAATTGATATAATTGTACTTTTAGTGTCTTTTTTTTTATTCAAGGACAACAACTGTACGTTTGTGATGACTTAAAGAATTCGTAATGTTGCCCACTGTGTAAAATGTACTCAGAAGTTGGAGAGTATATTAATACTTGGTCCTGCATAACAAGCAGATACTTCATTAAAAAATGAGGTGTGGCCACCACACGACTTTCTTATACATATGAGCGTTTCAAAGTATAGAATTTAAAGAATTTTTTTATACAAAAATTATTCAAAATCCTATTCTAAGTACTTCTATTCTCTTAATAAATCTCTATAGAATGCATACTTTGCAAGATATTATAAAAAAAGTGCTACTCGCGTTTCAAACTATACAATTTTAAGAATTTTTTACACATAAATTATTCAAAATCCTATTCTAAGTACTTCTATTCTCTTAATAAATCGCTATAGAAGACATACTAAGTTTAAACAAATCTATAATGAAATCAAATGTACTCAAAAATAAATTTGAGAAAACTTGTGTTAAAAAAGTTTTTCGAAATTGCTACCGGAAGTAGATCTTTTACTCTTATCGAAAATCATTTTATTGCGAATATCTCGCAAGCCATACATTCTAGGCAGGTACAATACGAGTATAAAAGTATTTAAAAGATAATATTAAATATCTTTTGTATGAAAAGAATTTCAAAATTCGGACCGGAAGTAGCACTTTTAGTCTTACCGAATAGCGACTTTTTGCAAATATGTCGTAAATTATGCATTTTGTATATATTTATCAAGAGTACAAATGTATTTAGAGTTAGATTTGCAATGTTTTTTGTATAAATGAAATTTCAAAATTCGGACCGGAAGTAGCACTTTTACTCTTAGCGAGTAGTACTTTTTTTATAATATCTTGCAAAGTATGCATTCTATAGAGATTTATTAAGAGAATAGAAGTACTTAGAATAGGATTTTGAATAATTTTTCTATAAAAAAATTCTTTAAATTCTATACTTTGAAACGCTCATATGTATAAGAAAGTCGTGTGGTGGCCACACCTCATTTTTTTCTTTATGACAACGTTGTCTCTTATTATAGTTAACTCAAAAAAAAGATTATAACTTGTCCCACTGAAAAATCCAGTTCGACTGCATTGCCAAGAAATTTGGATTTTTCCCTAATTTTACTTTCTTATATGTAGTATAAGGAAGTATTGTCATGATGAAAATTTTCGACCTCGAGATTTTTGCAGATGTCCACGTTTTGAAGTCCCCTGATACCAAAAAAGTGGTTTTTAAAAAATGTCTGTGTGTCTGTGTGTGTCTGTGTGTCTGTGCGTGTGTGAGCACGATAGCGGTCAAACCGCTACAGATATCAATTCCAAATTTTGTATTTACGAATAACTGATTAGATTTTGAGCAAAATCAGCAGACCGGAAGTAGTAGTATACTTCAGTGAAAAAATCGAATTTTGCAAATATTTCGTGAATTAGTAAGTTTAAACAAATTTATAAAGAATTCATATGTACTTAAAATTGAAATTGTGAACAATTTTATTAAAAAGGTTTTTCGAAATTCCTACCGGAAGTAGGTCTTTTACTCTTATCGAAAATCAGTTTCTTGCAAATATTTTGCAAGTCATGTTTTTTAGACAGGTACGCTACGAATATAAAAGTATTTAGAACGTAATTTCCAATATCTTTTGTATAAAAAAAATTTCAAAATTCGGACCGGAAGTATGACTTTTACTCTTACCGAATAACGATTTTTTGCAATATGTCGTAAATTATGCATTCTATGTATATTTATGAAGAGTACAAAAGTATTTAGAGTTGGGTTTGGAATATTTTTTGTATAAATGAAATTTCAAAATCGGACCGGAAGTAACACTTTCATGCGCATAAGAAAGTCGTGTGGTGGCCACACCTCATTTTTTGATACATGTTGTTTATTAAAGTAACAATCTGCGTTTCTACGGAGAAAACGTCAATGAGTCATAATTATTATGATCAATCAGATTTCTAAACCAATTTTTTTTTTTTTACTATGGAAACTTGACCTACGTTTAACAATAATGGGCTATCCACTCACTGGCTCTGGATCATCTACTTTATCGTCCATACCTACCGTTGTTCTTTGTTTTTGGAAATGATTAGTGTGTTAGTGTGTTCGTCGTTTTTTACTTTCCTTTGAGATAGGCAGTTTGGAAAAATTGTTTTGATTGCACTAACTCTTAATTTGTTTGTATGAAGTTGGATCTTCAATAATCGTTTATTATAGTTTAAACATTTATCAACTGTAAACGCCACAGTAAAACATATTTAATAACATTACTAAACTATAGGTTTTTCAACTAAAGGACCTAATTAACTATGTAAACTTTTTAATTCGCAAATAATATAATTTGCATTAAAATTAATTCCATACACATAGTCTTTTTAGGTAAGTTCTTATTCAGTACAAGGATTATTTTTGTAATTTGCTAGCTAAGGTTGTCCCCGGAAATTTTAAATAATTACATTTTTTCCTTCTTGGATTTATAACCACTGTTACACATAGGTACAAAACATGGCTTTCAAAGTATACTCAGTTAGTCAGTTATAACAAAACACTCAATTATTTAAAAGAAATAATTATAACATAAAAATGGAACAAAACTGCTTTCTAGACACTTGCTAAATTTACATTCAACCAGCGCCTGACGAGATAACCCAGCAGATGCTCCGCTACCTCTCACTCACGTTCCACAGATTCGGCTTATTGCATTCAACGAAAATTATTATGCCACTAATTTTAATTTTTTTCCTGGTTAATTAGATTTTTGTGGTCATGTCTGTATATAAGAATTTACCTCATTTTTGCCAACAATATTTTTTAAATTTCTACAAAAAGTATTATTATCAAGTATTAAAGTAGAATTATTCGCTTTTATAACTTCCATTATATATAAACCAGTTTTTCGGTATCAGGTGACTTCAAAACGTGGACATCTGTAAAAATCTCGAGGTCGAAGATTTTCGTCATCACAATACCTCTTTATACTACGAAGAAAAAAGTAAATAAACAGATTAGTTTATGATACATGCATGTTTACGTATATACATATCTACCATAAAGACCAGTGTCCTTTACGAATTATTCTGTGTGCGTTGCCAAATTGTCCGGACGCTCGATTATCGAGAATATAAAAGACATGTGTATATTTCAAAATATACGGCACACGATGCAGCGCCTCGCGTAGAAATACCCTGAACTAATAGTATACGCAAAACGGTTATATTACATGCATATTGTCGACAAAATAGCGTCTTCCGAAATTTTGTTAAACAGCATTATATCACCATGTAAGCTTGTTAACGAAGTTTTACATGGAAAGTGCTTAGAGCGTCCATATACGGGCGCTTTATGTAGGCGGACGCTCTATTGAATGGAAATTTACAATGTACGGACGCGCTAATGATAGTAGGATATATATATATATATATATATATATATATATATAATTGGACTTTTTTCTTTGCCGTATTTTAGTATATTTGGTAGGTATGTTCCTTGGGAATAGCGGCTTATTAATAAAACTATAAATTAATGTGACGTTTCAACATCTATTGTGTTTTCTTCAGACAATATAATTTTTTTTCAATACTTCACTAGCTTTATATTAAGAACCATTACTACTATGAAAATAATAATGACAACGAAAAGTAATAAAGTAAAAAAAAGCAAAATAAAAATAATAGGACGATCATGAATATGAGAAAAACAAAAATGAAAAAAAATTATATTGTCTGAAGAAAACACAATAGATGTTGAAACGTCACATTAATTTATAGTTTTATTAATAAGCCGCTATTCCCAAGGAACATACCTACCAAATATATATATATATATATATATATATATATATATATATATATATATTGTGGTAGTTCACCAACATGAATGGGTAATGATATGTGGGAAGTACTAGTGTTAATAAAATATACTGTATATGTTCTTGAAGTGAGTATTAAAAAAATGAAAGTTGGTATTATTTTATAGACCAAACTATAATTAAATAAATAGATGTGGGAATATTTGAATTATACTTAAAATAATTGTGAGAATATTAAATGGATATATCCCTATGGTTTTTGTGAATCGTGCAAAGTTGATTGCATATCGGGGTATGTTGAAGTTTGTCTTGCATCGAGTGGTTGGTTGCCTATCAGGTTTCTTTGTTGCATTAATTTTACCCATTTCTGAAAGTAGAATTTTAAATGTTACTTGATGTATTTTTATATGTAATATTATTTGTAAAAGCTTGTTTAATTAACACTTTTGGAAAATAGAGATTATTAGTATGGATTTTGAATCATAAAGGTTAAAAAATGATGTATAGTTACGCGCTTAAATTCAAATGTGAGAAGTGTCAGATTTTGACATTTAAATAATATCGTTATAGTATTGAGTATTTGGTTTGCCGAAGTGTGTTAAAGGTTGTAAAAAATAAAGTAAAGAATTAAATTGATAAATTTTTGGAATTACAAAAAGGTATTTTAAATATTCAATTACAAATAAAACATGTTTTGGATTATCACAATGTGTGGACAAATATGATTGGATATTATAAAAATTAAGGAATTATTGCCAGGGATATGTGGGATAAATAAAAGAGAAGATTCTAAAATAATTTTAGAAAGAAGTAGATGTGTTTTCGGAAAAACGAAGTTTTTCTCCGAAAAATACATAATAAAGATATTCATCATTGCATAAAAGTGTAAAAGAAGTGATAAAGATATAGTGGAAAAGAAAGCAGATATTTTTTTAGGTGATTTCAATATTTTCAAGAATAGTACCATTTATCATCATACAAATATAATTAAAAAAATATAAGAAGAAAGGATTTTGGTTCCTAATAAAGAAATAAATGAAGAATATTTAAATTTGAGAAGAAAGCGAATAAATACATAATTATAATTTAAAAATAAACTTACGGCATTGGTAAATATCAAAGAAGATTAATCCATATTCGGCGAGAGAATTATTACACAGGAGAGTTGGTGGAGTTCCAGAAGTTGTACTAGTATTTCAGTCCAGGACGAGAAGGATTCGAGAACTTCAACATAGCAGCGAACACAGGTATTCCAGTCCGGTGGAGATATAATTCGTGGAAAGGCAAGTTTCAAGGAACAGCAAGCAAGCGTTCGACGGTTCGAGATTCTAGTTGATAGCAGATTTGAAGGTATTACAGGATAGCAGTCATTACAGTCCACATTCCGAGCATTCCAGACAATTAGGAAAAGGAAAGGATCTACATCTTTGATTCCAGTAAATGTCATCTACGAGCTAAAAAGAAAATCGTTTGGAGTACAAGAAAGAATACCAGTACAGTATTTGTGACAGGTCGTATAATTATTTGGAATAATCTGAATTTAACAGTTTCGAATATAGAAAAAGTATATAAAAATTTAGAAAACTATTAAATAATCGTACATTATAACGGTGGTGATAATTAAGAAAAGATATTTTGTATTCTCCTTTCATAACATTAATTTGTGTCAGCATTTGAATAATTTTAGAAATCAAAGAATCTGATTGGCAAACTAAAACTAAATAAATTGTGTGGGAATTTGATTTACAAACAAGAACTATACAGTATTTTTAAAATAGTATAATTAATATACTTACTTGCTTATATTTCGATCCACGAAAGGTGTATTTTCGTGCATATATAAATTTTCATAAGAGTTTTTCTTAAACAAGCTTGGTACTTCCATGTATGATTTATTGGGGTTTGTGTTGAGAACTACCATTTAATTTATAATTTGCCTAGTTTATTAAACAAATTAGTTTTGATACATTTGTTTTTATTTGGTATGTAAAGATGGTTTTTGAATTAAATTGATGAAACAGATATGACGCTTAGAACCTTAACCTATAAATAGAAAAACAACTGTCAGTGATTATTTTTATTATTTGAATAGTATGCTAATATATACCTTGAGATTGAGTTCATAGTAAGTATTATTTGAAGATAGAGTTGAAACACATATCATAATACACTTGAGAATTACTGTTTTGTAAAATTTGATTTATAAAATAAAGAAATATAAAACGTAAATATCCTACGATATATACAGGTATTGAAGAAATTACATATAGGCAACTGTTTGGTTTTGATGAATCAAGTGAAGTTAGCAACATATAAAAATAATTAGTTTAAATATTTTAAATAAGAACTGAGTTAGTGAGGGCATAAATAAAAAATACCTGAGAGAATTTGAAAATAGATATAAATATTACATAGAAGATTTCAAATTTTTTTTATTTGACGAGAATAAATACAGGTTTCAAATACATAGTAAAAATAAATATTATTAAATTTACCTGAGTGTAATTGTATCTATATTAATTAAAGGTATTGTTACAATATATATATATATATATATATATATATATATATATATACATCTTTATATCCATACTGAGCCAAATCAAATTTCATACTATCCTGCTCCAGCTATAAATAAGGTATTTAGAGTCTCATTTTACACATATATCTGATGAATAGTACCTTTGTTGCTTAGTGTTCAAAAGTATACATTAAAAATAGAAAAAAATAAACTACATATTTATACAAAATAAATAATACGTTTCTGAACCAATAGCTTTACGTTATCCTGAACCACTTTGTATATATTTTAATAAGATAATGCCATTCTGATCCACATTCGGTTTTGAGATGTGTAAGGTTTTTTTCTTGTGTGAACAGTAAAAGCAGTACAAGTATTGCATTATAATGTTTAAGAGAAAGGTGAAATTTTCAGATTATTGAGGATTGTGAAGTTTTACTGCAGCCAATATATTTTCTTTTCTGTGATAGCCACTCATTAGGAGTACCTTTTAAATTTATTTTATAATACATAGAGTGTCCCATAACTTGATGGCTGACCATAGTAATAGTTTTTTAAAAGTATATATAAGTCGAAAACTTTTAAATTTTAGGCCTACACTATCTTTTTGACTTTTTGACTAAGAATTATACGAAGAATACAAAAATGTAATAATATACAGGATGTTCCATTTAGTAAACTGTAGCTATGGTCAATCACCAAATATACCAAAATGTGTGTATAATACAAGATAAACTTAAAAGGTACTCCTACGCGCTTCAAAATATCTTTTCTCAGAAAGTCACAGTCTGGCTTCCCCGGGAAGATGACTCACCCTATAGAGGATGCCCATGGGTAACTTTCTTAATATTGAAGACACAGGATCGGCTAAATTAGCGATGTTGTTAAGAAATTTGAGGAGGAGGTGTATTTTCAGATTTAAAATTTATTGTCAACTTTTGAAGATAGAAATAATATAAAAATGGTATCTGGTAGTAATTTTTAAGTAGAATTAGCTGAAAATTCATGGCATACTTTATTATCAAGATATAATATAAACTTTTTTTTTAATGGCATCATAGATGGCCATGACTTCATAAAAATGTATATATTTTTTTTTGATTTCATGGATATTTGATTTGGTATTGTAATCTTTTTAAAAATTTTATTATAGCTAGAGTAATTCAACTATTGTTAATTCAATGTTTTTATAAAATTATATTTCTCGAAAACGACGTACTAGACGGACACAATTTTTGGTAGCGCTGTTCATAATAAAATGTTCTAACACAAACATATTTTTTTTTGCAATTATTAATTGAATTTGCAGAAAACTGGATTAAAGTTACATAAAAATTTTTTGTGTAGAAGTAATTTTTTCAAATGGAGCACCCTGTATATCGGTTCATTTTTCAATTGCTTACTATATTGCGCACCAAAAACATGTAAGACGTTCTTATTTTAAAAGTGACCATTACTAAGCTATTGTCGTTTCTTGATATAATTTTTCCAACTTTGTTTTTTATTGTAATACGGTCTTTCTTTACTGAAGTAATGTCAAAGAAATTATTTATTAGCGCAAAGAGTTTACCAGAAGCGTTACCCTAACAGAAGATATCCCAAAACAGATGCCTTTAGAAGAGTAATGGATGCCTTCATTACTACTGGTAGTATTGCTAATTCAAAAGCAAGGAAACTTAAATATGTGGTTAATGATGAAAATTAATTAAGCATTCTTATGGCAATAACAGAAAATCAACACGTTAGTATCCAAACCATCGTTGCAAGGACCTAAAATGAAATATCGTCCATAATGACTAAATTTAAATAGAGTTACGCACCCATCAATTTAAAGCTAGAAGAATGTTCTGTCAATAGGAAATAATTAAAATGAACGCCCGGGCAGTCCTCTTGATAGTGTGTTATTTGCGGATGAAGCAGGTTGTCATAGTAACGGAATAGTTAACAAAGGTAATTTTAATTACTGTTCAAAGCAAAACCCTTACTTCACTAGTAAATAGATCATTAACATAGGTGGAGCATAAATATATGGGGTGGCATTCGTGGAGATTGGATGATAGGCCTGCATTTATTTGAAGGTCGTATTAACGGAGAAGTTTATGAGTAATTTCCATCAAGCAGTTTAGTGGAATTTTTGGAAGTTGTTCCGCTAAATTTACGAAGAGATGTAGATACAATAAGACGGCGAATCCCAACATTCTATGCTACAGACCCAAAATAATTTAATGAAATGTTTTCAACGAAGTGGCTAGCGCATGGAGGCCGTGAAGACCCAGCTGGGTCTTCAGACATCACAAAATTAGTTTCTTTTTATAGGGATCCATAAAAGAGCATATATAAAGTATACTTGTAACCAAAAAAGAAGTTATGAGGGAACATATTCGACTAATATTTAGAAATATAAGTACTAAATGCCTTATTAAAGTCGAGTTATTATTTTTTAAGCATTTGAATTTCAATTTTTATCTACTTTATAATTTCTGTCCTACTAATTACTCATCCATTCACATAATATTTCCTGATTCTACACCTACTAAAATCAAGTTATTAATTTGTTCGGTTTTAAAATTTGTTTACTGTGACATATTCTACATATTCTTTGAATTACATTGCTGTATTGTAAATAAGATATATCCATTTTTTTGTCATAACCCCAATACATAAAAATCTTATCTCTAAGCTCATTTTTAGGAAAAGCCATTATAAAATCAAACTTGACAACTTATTAAATGTCATTCAATCAATTGTCAATTTCGCAGCGAATATCATGGGCTCACTTAAATACGGTATTCAAATAAAAAACATTATTTCGAAAAACCACAATAGCTCAGTAATGGTCACTTTTAAAATAATAACGCCCCACATGTTTTTTAGGAAATTTAGTAACCAATTCAAAAATAAACCGATATACAGGTTATTCCGTTTGAAAAAATTTACTTTTAGACAAAAATATGTTATGTGACTTTAATCCAGTTTTCTGCAAATTCAATTAGTATGTAATTGGAAAAAAATAAAGCATGTTTTTTATGAACAACGCTGTACACAAAAATTGTTTCCATCTAATACGTCGTTTTCAAAAAATATAATTTTATAAAAACATTGTATTTTTAAAAAAAAATGGTAATAATTCAAAAATCTTAAATTTTGGGCCTATACTATCTTATAACTTTTTCGCTAAGAATTATACGGGGAATACAAAAATGTAGTGATATATAGGCTGTTCCATTTAAAAAACTATAACTATGGTCAATCACCAAGTTTTGAAACACCTGCATAGCAAGAAAGTCGTTTCAAAATATCTTTTCTCATAAAGTCAAAATCTGCCTTCCCCGCGGAGATGACTCACCCTGTATACAAACATTGAAACATGTTAATACTAAATAATTTATAGTAAGAATAGTATTCAGTTGGCTTTATAAGAATTTATTCTTTTAGATGAAATAGTGAATTTGCCGTAATGACTGGCGTATCTTTCCTAAACTAAAAGTTTCATTATCTATACTTATTTTGACTGAATTTTGTTGTTGTAAGAGATACCAACAAAACACCTCTACCAATTATTTTGTTCAATATATGAGAAAACATACTTTAACACGAAATTACGCCAGGCACTCTAATACATAAATGTTGCGAAATCAGGGAACACCGCATGCTTCAGGATTGCTGTTATACAGATATACAAACAGAGTCTACAACAGCGCCCTCAAGATATGGCGCGGAAAAGGATGGAACTTGAAATCGACGATTCGTACAAAAATGAACCTTTTTAAAATTTCTTCACACACGTTATGAGGTCACTACGAGTGACTTTATAAAGGTCTCCAATCCTGAACCATATATATGGTTCAGTTTTGTCAGGGAGGTTCAGGATAAACTGCTCGTAAACATACGTTTGGTTCAGCATCATACTAAAGAGCTATATATATATATATATATATATATATATATATATATATATATATATATATATATATATATATATATATATAAGAGAGAAAGCAAGAAGTCTTTGCCGTTAGATTGCCAAAGCTTTGGCTTCTCATTTGAGCCACACTAATCACGACTTAATTTTCAATAACGCTAAAGTGTTATTCAAAGAAACAAACTTGATCAAGAGACTATTTTTAGAAACCCTTGCCATCAAGACAATCCAACCCAATTTAAACAATAAGGGTGATTGCGGTAGTTTCAGTAACATTTACTCCGCATTGGTCCCTCGAATTAAACATAAGATCGAGGCCAAACTGAGATGACCCGATCCATGACAATCGCATTAATTATATATACATAATTTTTAAATTTTTTTTGTTTTGTTTTGTTTGTTTTCCTAAAATGTAATCAGACAACACAACATGAAACTATAGATTTTAGAAATTGTTAAATGAGAATACTGTTCAATTAAGGTATACAATAATATATACACAAAGGAGAAAAGATATGTCAAGAAAAACGTATTGCAACGTGTGAAGAAGTGTCGGTGTGAGACAGACGGTCAATATACGCATTTGGTTTCATACCTGCGAGCAGTAATATGTACGCAAATTGTTGTTATTTTTAAATTAAAAGAAATTTTATACTGCATTTTAATATATCAAGAAATTTTATACTACTTTTTAATATGTTATGGGTGTAACTGTGGTGGAGTAATTTTTGTAATGTGGTCTTTGTTGGACGTTTTTTCTTAAGCAGTACTTGTTAGTGTAAGTCGATAAATGACGTAATGTTGGACGATATCGTATATCCTGGTTTTTTTTTTCTTTTTAATTAAAGGTCTGATGAAGATCGTGAAATACGATCGAAACGTCACATACATATGAAACTGTGTATTATTTACTAATTAGCTAAACCCATCATTCTGCGGTAAGCAGTAACGAAACGTTTTTCTATATATATATATATATATATATATATATATATATATATATATATATATCCTACTATCATTAGCGCGTCCGTACATTGTAAATTTCCATTCAATAGAGCGTCCGCCTACATAAAGCGCCCGTATATGGACGCGCTAAGCACTTTCCATGTAAAACTTCGTTAACAAGCTTACATGGTGATATAATGCTGTTTAACAAAATTTCGGAAGACGCTATTTTGTCGACAATATGCATGTAATATAACCATTTCGCGTATACTATTAGTTCAGGGTATTTCTACGCGAGGCGCTGCATCGTGTGCCGTATATTTTGAAATATACACATGTCTTTTATATTCTCGATATTCGAGCGTCCGGACAATTTGGCAACGCACACAGAATAATTCGTAAAGGACACTGGTCTTTATGGTAGATATGTATATACGTAAACATGCATGTATCATAAACTAAGCTGTTTATTTACTTTTTTCTTCGTAGTATAAAGAGGTATTGTGATGAAAATTTTCGACCTCGAGATCTTTACAGATGTCCACGTTTTGAAGTCACCTGATACCGAAAAACTGGTTTATATATAATGGAAGTTATAAAAGCGAAAAATTCTACTTTAATACTTGATAATAATACTTTTTGTAGAAATTTAAAAAATATTGTTGGCAAAAATGAGGTAAATTCTTATATACAGACATGACCACAAAAATCTAATTAACCAGGAAAAAAATTTAAATTAGTGGCATAATATTTTCGTTGAATGCAATAAGACGAATCTGTGGAACGTGAGTGAGAGGTAGCGGAGCATCTGCTGGGTTATCTCGTCAGGCGCTGGTTGAATGTAAATTTAGCAAGGGTCTAGAAAGCAGTTTTGTTCCATTTTTATGATATAATTATTTCTTTTAAATAATTGAGTGTTTTGTTATAACTGACTAACTGAGTATACTTTGAAAGCCATGTTTTGTACCTATGTGTAACAATGGTTATAAATCCAAGAAGGAAAAAATGTAATTATTTAAAATTCCCGGGGACAACCTTAACAAATGGCAAAAAGAATCCTTGTACTGAATAAGAACTTACCTAAAAAGACTATGTGTATGGAATTAATTTTAATGCAAATTATATTATTTGCGAATTAAAAAGTTTACATAGTTAATTAGGTCCTTTAGTTGAAAAACCTATAGTTTAGTAATGTTATTAAATATGTTTTACTGTGGCGTTTAGAGTTGATAAATGTTTAAACTATAATAAACGATTATTGCAGATCCAACTTCATACAAACAAATTAAGAGTTAGTGCAATCAAAACAATTTTTCCAAACTGCCTATCTCAAAGGAAAGTAAAAAAATGAGGTGTGGCCACCACACGACTTTCTTATACGTATGAAAGTGTTACTTCCGGTCCGAATTTTGAAATTTCATTTATACAAAAAATATTCCAAATCCAACTCTAAATACTTTTGTACTCTTCATAAATATATATAGAATGCATAATTTACGACATATTTGCAAAAAATCGCTATTCGATAAGAGTAAAAGTGGTACTTCCGGTCTAAATTTTGAAATTTTTTTTATACAAAAGATATTTAAAAGTATGTTCTAAATACTTTTATACTCGTAATGTACCTGCCTAGAAAGCATGACTTGCGAGATATTCGCAAAAACTGATTTTCGATAAGAGTAAAAGACCTACTTCCGGTAGGAATTTCGAAAAACTTTATTAAAACAATTTTTCTCCAATTTAATTTTGAGTACATTTGAATTCTTTATAAATTTGTTTAAACTTAGTAATTGACGAAATATTTGCAAACTTCGATTTTTTCACTGAAGTAAACTACTACTTCCGGTCTGCCGATTTTGCTCAAAATCTAATCAGTTCTCAAGAGGGAGATTATATTAGTAAATACAAAGTTTGGAATTGATATCTACAGCGGTTTGACCGCTATCGTGGTCACACACACACACACACACACACACACACACAGAGAGAGAGAGAGAGAGAGACACACAGACACACAGACATTTTTTAAAAACCACTTTTTTGGTATCAGGGGACCTCAAAACGTGGACATCTGCAAAAATCTCGAGGTCGAAAATTTTCATCATCACAATACTTCCTTATACTACGTATAAGAAAGTAAAACGACGAACAATTGTAACACACTAATCATTTCCAAAAACAAAGAACAAAGGTAGATATAGGCGATAAAGTAGATGATCCAGAGCCAGTGAGTAGATAGCCCATTATTGTTAAACGTAGGCCAAGTTTTCATAGTAAAAAAAAAAAATTTGGTTTAGAATTCTGATTGATCATAATAATTATGACTCATTGACGTTTTCTCTGTAGAAACGCAGATTGTTACTTTAATAAACAACATGTATCAAAAAATGAGGTGTGGCCACCACACGACTTTCTTATACGTATGAAAGTGTTACTTCCGTTCCGAATTTTGAAATTTCATTTATACAAAAAATATTCCAAATCCAACTCTAAATACTATTGTACTCTTCATAAATATACATAGAATGCATAATTTACGACATATTGCAAGAAATCGTTATTCGGTAACAGTAAAAGTGATACTTCCGGTCCGAATTTTGAAATTTTTTTATACAAAAGATATTGGAAATTAAGTTCTAAATACTTTTATATTCGTAGCGTACCTGTCTAAAAAACATGACTTGCAAAATATTTGCAAGAAACTGATTTTCGATAAGAGTAAAAGACCTACTTCCGGTAGGAATTTCGAAAAACCTTTTTAATAAAATTGTTCACAATTTCAATTTTAAGTACATATGAATTCTTTATAAATTTGTTTAAACTTAGTAATTCACGAAATATTTGCAAAATTCGATTTTTTCACTGAAGTAAACTACTACTTCCGGTCTGCTGATTTTGCTCAAAATCTAATCAGTTCTCAAGAGGGAGATTATATTCGTAAATACAAAATTTGGAATTGATATCTGTAGCGGTTTGACCGCTATCGTGGTCACACACACACAGACACACAGACACACAGACACACACACAGACAGACAGACACACAGACATTTTTTAAAAACCACTTTTTTGGTATCAGGGGACTTCAAAACGTGGACATTGCAAAAATCTCGAGGTCGAAAATTTTCATCATGACAATACTTCCTTATGTAAAATGGGGTGACTTTGTGCCAGCCGGGGCGTGATTGTGCCACTACGTGTTGATCGTGTATATTCGCACCATATCGGCACATCGATTCACCTACCGCCCCGAACTCTTGTTCAAGAATACCGATATTAGAGGCGAATAGAATGAAATGTATGGTTTGTGTATGCAATACCCTCCATTTCTGTTCCGTCAAGTTATTAAGTTGGTGAGATTTTGCAAAATTTTCGTTTTATCGCATACTTTCTCCTGGCTTGCTTAAAGTGTTTTAATAATGACCGTTTCAAAGTTCACACGTAATTAGGTGTTATATATGTTATCTTTTAAAGAATACGCAGTGGTCCAGTAGTGCAAAATAACCTGGGTGTGTCACCTTGAATAAGATTCCGACAATATAAGGGGGGAATTTGTGCCACTACCTATTTTGAAATTCAGTTTATACGCTTAATTATCTTTATTAGTTACTATTCTATGTGAGAATTGGCTGTTCTTTTGTTTTATTTTGGTTTGTAAGAATATCTAGTTTTTGTTATATTTTATAAATAAAAAAAATTTTTCATTAAACCTTCTATTTGGGGCGAGATTGTACCACAAAAATAACCGAGATAAAACTAATTCGGGTGAAATTGGGCCATGTCACTCATACCATACAGTTTCACTATAATATGAAGCTGGGCCTAGCACATTTTCAGCCTGTAAATAGGCGGCATTGTGCTAAAACGGTAAACAAGTAGCTGGCACAAAGCCACCCCATCCTATAGGGGGGAAATTGTGCCAATTGTTATAAATAATTTTAGAAAAACCAATGAAAATTTCTAAGTCATTTTTACACAATTTAGTAACCAAAGGTTCAAAGTATATCGTTAATTTTTACAAACATTTTTGGTGTCTATAATTGTCCGAAATTCTTTGAAAACCATAAAAAGTGGCATAAAGCCACCCCATTTTACCGGTACTACGTATAAGAAAGTAAAATTAGGGAAAAATCCAAATTTCTTGGCAATGCAGTCGAACTGGATTTTTCAGTGAGACAAGTTATAATCTTTTTTTTGAGTTAACTACAATAAGAGAACACGTTGTCATAAAGAAAAAAATGAGGTGTGGCCACCACACGACTTTCTTATACATATGAGCGTTTCAAAGTATAGAATTTAAAGAATTTTTTTATACAAAAATTATTCAAAATCCTATTCTAAGTACTCCTATTCTCTTAATAAATCTCTATAGAATGCATACTTTGCAAGATATAAAAAAAAGTGTTACTCGCTAAGAGTAAAAGTGCTACTTCCGGTCCGAATTTTGAAATTTCATTTATACAAAAAACATTGCAAATCTAACCCTAAATACATTTGTACTCTTGATAAATATATACAAAATGCATAATTTACGACATATTTGCAAAAAGTCGCTATTCGGTAAGATTAAAAGTGCTACTTCCGGTCCGAATTTTGAAATTCTTTTCATACAAAAGATATTTAATATTATCTTTTAAATACGTTTATACTCGTATTGTACCTGCCTAGAATGTATGGCTTGCGAGATATTCGCAAAAAAATGATTTTCGATAAGAGTAAAAGATCTACTTCCGGTAGCAATTTCGAAAAACTTTTTTAACACAATTTTTCTCAAATTTAATTTTGAGTACATTTGTTTTCTTTATAGATTTGTTTAAACTTAGTATGTCTTCTATAGCGATTTATTAAGAGAATAGAAGTACTTAGAATAGCATTTTGAATAATTTATGTGTAAAAAATTCTTAAAATTGTATAGTTTGAACCGCTCATACGTATAAGAAAGTCGTGTGGTGGCCACACCTCATTTTTTAATGAAGTATCTGCTTGTTATGCAGGACCAAGTATTAATAACTCTCCAACTTCTAAGTACATTTTACACAGTGGGCAACATTACGAATTCTTTAAGTCATCACAAACATACAGTTGTCCTTGAATAAAAAAAAAGACACTAAAAGTACAATTATATCAATTCAAGTCAATAATATAAATTCATTTCTGAACTTTACAATGCATTTTGATCAAAAGTAAACATCATTCTAGCTCTAAACTGATTTTCAAGATATTTTTATTTGCTAACAATTTTAACATTTATATTGTTTGAAAGAAGCAGTTACCTTTTAAAATAAGTAAATCCAATTTTGAAGTTTCTTAATGTTTACATCCTCCGATCTGATTATAGTCGCATTTTATGATCTTTGTTGGATATTTCCAGTGAGGTAAATTACTAATTACGCTCTACCGAATTTACCGAAACTCTAACCAGATCTCGAGAGGTAGATTTACTCTTAAATATAAAGTTTGATATTTTAAGTCTTGTGGTCATACAAAGCGAGAGTTAGGAAGAGGATAGGAAGGAGAGAGAGAGAGAGATGTTTGCAAAAACCACTTTTTCTATATCAAGTAATTTCGAAACTTGGATATCTGCTATATCTCGAAATCACACTACTTCCGCATAACGAGATTCAAGAAGATCCCGCCTAGTTAATATGTAAACACATTTTTTAGCTAACCGTCTCTTTGGAGCAATTTTTTTGGATTTATCGGAAAATGTCTAGAAGTATATTTTTGATTACGAGTAGGTCATAACAGGAGTATGCATCCTGTTTTTACTTTCTTATACATAGTATAAGGAAATATTATGATGATGAAAATTTTCGACCTCGAGATTTTTGCAGATGTACACGTTTTAATGTCCCCTGATACTGAAAAAGTGTTTTTATTTAATGTCTGTGTGTGTCTCTCTTTCTCTGTGTGTGACCACGATAGCGGTCAAACCGCTACAGGTATCAATTCAAAATTTTGTATTTACAGGTATAATCTCCCTCTTGAGAACTGATTAGATTTTCAGGAAAATCGACAGACCTGAAGTAGTAGTTTACTTCAGTGAAAAAATGGAATTCTGCCAATATTTCGTCAACTACTAATTTAAACAAATTTAGAAAGAATTCATATGTACTTAAAATTTAAATTGAGAACAATTTTATTTAAAACATTTTTCGAAATTCGTACCGGAAGTAGGTCTTTTACTCCTATCGAAAATCAGTTTTTTGCGAATATTTCGCAAGTCATGTTTTTGAGGCGGGTACATTACGAGTATAAAAGTATTTAGAACTTAATTTTCAATATCTTTTGTGTAAAAATAAATTCAAAATTCAGACCGGAAGTACCACTTTTACTCTTATCGAATAGCGATTTTTTGCAAATATGTCGTAAATTATGCATTCTATATATATTTATCAAGAGTACAAAATTATTTAGTACTAGATTTGCAATATTTTTTGTATAAATGAAATTTCAAAATTCGGACCGGAAGTAACACTTTTACTCTTAGGGAGAAGCACTTTTTTTCGAATATCTTGCAAAGTATGTATTCTATAGCGATTTATTAAGAGAATAGAAGTAGTTAGAATAGAATTTTGAATAATTTTTGTGTAAAAAATTCTTAAAATTGTATAGTTTGAAACGCTCATACGTATAAAAAAAAGTCGTGTGGTGGCCACACCTCATTTTTTTCTTTTACTATTGCATAGGCATAATAAAATTTATTCATACAGCTGGTCGTCAGATAAATTAGTTTAAATCAGAAAATGTATGTTTCAAATATTAATAAAAAGACTAAATATGTAATTATTAATTGCCAATAACGCCTATATAAAAATGTTAAATATTTAGAACTGAATATTATATTTATTTTAAATCTTTCCAAATATAGAATTTTATGTTTAGCGAGTCTTTATCTTGAACAACTATCGAATGGTTATTATGAATTTCCAGACATTAATTCCTCGAGGGAATATTCTTCTCTATGTATGACGCAAAAAAAAACAAACAGAAACTACTACTATTTTCTGTTCTGAACAATATAACCCACTGTGTCGCCGAATGTAGATAAATGTGTTCATTGTATTGCTCCTCTTGATTTAAAGTACATATATTTTTATAAAGTAAGCATACGACACATTGTGGCAACATTGCTGGACTCTCTAATATCTACCAAATGTAATGTAATATACCCGATGGAAGCCAGAATAGCGAAGAAGTGAAAGTTAAATGGTATATTACAGGCGCTTCATGCACGAGAAAATAAAAGGGCGCTACTTCGCCATTAAAGTGAAATGTAACTAACGTTTTTTTTATCTGATATTTAATTTAGTGATAACACTATACCTGTTTTGATCAAAAACACAAAGTATATGCAAAATATTAACGAACTAATTAACTTTTCGAAGGTGGACGCTACATTCATGAGTTCCGTAAGGACGCTATATTGTTAGTAGGATTTCTATATATATATATAATCAATAAGATAATAATAATAATAATAATATTCTCTTTTTCTTGTTTTATATATATATATATATATATATATACTGGGGTGTCTCTAAAAGGTGCGGAAAAAACGCTACTACATATTTCTGAGGGCAAAATATGACGATCTAACCCAACTTACCTCAGTCCAAAAGTGGATGCTTTCGGAGATACAGAGTGTCAAAAGTTCAATTTGGTTTTAGTTTTTTATAAATAATTTCTGCAATAATTGGTATATTGTCACAATATATGGGTAGGGGGGGTTTCGTGGGGTAAAATATTTAAATCTGCTCTCATTTTCATTGCAAAATGTAGAGGGCGCCACCTGCGGCATATTGTATCCATTTAAAACGTAATAACTTTTTTGAGACACACTGTATTTAACTTTTAAATAAAAATTCTTATTCTTCAATGTTTTTTACCTAGAAAAGGTATACCTGGTAGGAGTTGATTGGAGCAGCCGTTTATGAGTAATCTGGATATAAAAAATTCATTCCGTATATGGACACATATGCTTCTGTAATTTAGGTGTTATTCTTGTGGCAATTCAATGCAATGGTGCATCCACTTTTGGACTGAGGTAAGTTGGGTTAGATCGCCCTCATAAATGTGTGGTAGCGTTTTTTCCGCACCTTTTAGAGACAGCCTGTATATATATATATATGCGGTTTAAAAAAGAAACCGCATAAATGTCCACACACATAGTCGAGCAGAATCATTGCAAATGTAATGAAGATTTAAGATATTAATCGACATAAAAAAAACGTAATAGTATGTGAATGAGTGATTTTGAAACAGAACACCTTTCTTTTTATTTTAAAAAAATGACGGAACCCTACAAAAGAGTTTCCAAATACTTTGTACAACATAAAAAAATAATTATTGTTAGTGTTTTGAAGAAGGCAATATAAATATATGCCGAAAGGTAAACAAAAAAAACAAAATATGTGTTTTATTTAATAATAATTATTAAGGCCGCTACCCCAAGACATCATTATCACATACAATACACACGGCCAAGAAAACCAAGAAGGATGGATATACCATACTTCCAATTTTAAAAAGTATATATATACAGCGTGTCTCAGCTTTTGCGTTACAGGTATTATCTACTTTCCCTGTATAGATATCAGAAAACTTTTCAAATAAAAGTTACTTGATATTATGATGTGTCGAAAATGACAAACAGAGAATTTTATTTGTTCGTGACCTTGAAGGAGATTTCAAGGTCAACTTTGTTTTTTTTAATAGATATATGCATTTTTTAATGTTGCATCTTATTTATCAAAAACTAATAAATAACTTTTATTTGATCCATTTTTTATTTTGCCTTGTCAGTTTTGACACAATTCAGATAAACTTGTCAAAAGCAATTTTTATTAACTTAAAGGAATACGATAATTATAAGTAAGTAATTCAGTGCAAAAAAAATAAAAAAAATAAAGAGTAAGTATTTCAATAATAAATATCTCAAATTAGTGTATGTAGTTGGATAAGAAAACAAAACAAGAGGCATTAATTTAATACATGTTCAAATTGGGCTCCATCAGCGTGGACACAAGCTTCCAAACGACGTCTTAATCCTCTGTTGCAATATGAAAGTATCATTCCGTGAGTCATAATCCGGCATCCCATGCGAATTCGATTTTTCAGATTATCAAGATCTGCCGACCGAACTTGATATACAAATTCCTTTAAATAACCCCATCCACCGCGGATTTTGGTTGGACCAATAATGCGCATTATGTTTGTTCACAACACCATTATTGTGAAAGCGACTTTCGTCACTCCACAAAATACAATTAAGATAATTTGGATTTTCATCTTCTAGAACTTGCAATCGTGCAATGAAATCCAGACGTCTTTGTAAATCGTTTAGTCTTAATTCTTGTGATAAATGAACTTTAAATGGATGGTACCGATGCCCTTTTAAAATTCTATGTACTGTAGCTTTACTAACGCCAATTTATTCTGCCAAACGTCGAAGTGAAACATGGGGGTTTACAGCTACATAAGCCAAAATGTTGATTACATTTTCTTCATTTCTAGCAGGAGCATTATGGTTAGCATGTTTTATGGTAGAGGGAAATGAACCAGTACGTAACTTCGCTTCTACTCTATTAAATATTGTATGTGATGGATGATGACGTTCCGGAAATTTTTCTCGATACAAATTTGCAGCTACTCAGAAATTCCTTCTGCATTCTCCGTAGACTATTAACATATCTACATATTCGTTGGAGTTGTATGTAAGTGGCATATTAAAAAGCTGCGGATAACGCAAGTCAAATCTTTGTGATTTAAGCAAGACTGACAGTTGTTGACTGACAGAACACAACTTTTTACTTTTGACAAGTTTATCTGAATTGTGTCAACACTGACACGGTAAAATAAAAAATGCATCAAATAAAAGTTATTTATTAGCTTTTGAAAAATAAGATGCAATATTAAAAAATACATATATCCATTAAAAAAAACAAAGTTCACCTTAAAATCTCCTTCAAGGTCACGAGCAAATAAAATCCTCTATTTGTCATTTTCGACACATCATAATATCAAGTAACTTTTATTTGAAAAGTTTTTTGATAACTATACAGGGAAAGTAGATAATGCCTGTACCGCAAAAGCTGAGACCCTGTATATATATAAATTAAAATAATATTTCTTGGGTTTGTGGTACTTACTGATTAAATAAATAAAACTAAATTTGACGTTTCGACATATTTAATGTCTTTCTCAAAAATGTAGAGATATAAAACAACCATGCCAGTAAAATTTCGTAAAACATCCTTTATTGTACATTTAAAATTGCAATTTTATAAAATGGATGTTTTACGAAATTTTACTGGCATGGTTGTTTTATATCTCTACATTTTTGAGAAAGACATTAAATATGTCGAAACGTCAAATTTAGTTTTATGTATTTAATCAGTAAGTACTACAAACCCAAGAAATATTATTTTAATTCATGTACTTGTGGTAAAGACATCTAAGTTTATATATATATATATAATTTTCCTTTTCTTGTATATATATATATATATATATATATATATATAATTAATATTTATATGTGTTTAACGTATATATTAAACACACATAATTCGTTTCTTTGCCGTATATATCTAAATATGTGAGAAGTTTCTTGAATTTAGCGGCGTATTAATTAATTGATTGATGCTAATTACTTTAATGATTTTAAGGAAAAGAAACACACCACTCCGAGGACTAACACATATGCATTAGTTTCATAACCACTACAACGTGAACATTCATCAGCTCGGCTCTGGTGTTCGTTTTCCTATCTACCGAAATTTTGTATATATAGTTTCGGGGACGATGTTTGTAAGCTTGAGAGATAATTTCTAATTATTCTCATTTAACGAAGGAACCATATTAACTATTATGTTTTCCTTCTACGAAAGTAAAGCACATTCAGTGCACTCTGTGTTGGAACACAGAAATCCTAATTTCATCCTGGATAATTACAATTAATATTTATATGTGTTTAACGTATATATTAAACACACATAATTCGTTTCTTTGCCGTATATATCTAAATATGTGAGAAGTTTCTTGAATTTAGCGGCGAATTAATTAATTGATTGATGATAATTACTTTAATGATTTTAAGGAAAAGAAACACACCACTCCGAGGACTAACACATATGCATTAGTTTCATAACCACTACAACGTGAACATTCATCAGCTCGGCTCTGGTGTTCGTTTTCCTATCTACCGAAATTTTGTATATATAGTTTCGGGGAGGATGTTTGTAAGCTTGAGAGATAATTTCTAATTATTCTCATTTAACGAAGGAACCATATTAACTATTATGTTTTCCTTCTACGAAAGTAAAGCACATTCATTATTTAAATTAATTAATACGCCGCTAAATTCAAGAAACTTCTCACATATTTATATATATATATATATATATATACCGGGTGTCAACGAGATCATGTATCAGCACGCCATTTATTTATTAGTTAAAATAAAACTTTGAAATTCGGACCGTATATATGAGTGATTGGTGGGCTTCTTCAGGTACACTCAGTTTTTCTATAGCACTTCCGGTCAAACCGGAAGTGACGTTAATTTTGAATTTTTAGATACAACATTTATTATTTCTGTTCATATTCTGTTTCTTCTGAAAATTTGCCATCTAGTGCAGGTTAACTTTTGACATTTCTGTCAAAGATGGCGGTATCTGTTAAATTTATCCATTAAAGTGAAACTGCTTCGCAACGATTGTCGAAATGTAACAACCATCAAAGTTAGCTTTGAAAACAATTAAGAAACGTATTTTTCACATTTACACGCATTGGCGAAGGAAACATGTATTTCACGTTGAAATTACTAAAGAAAATAAAAAAAAAAAAAAAATTTCATTTTCAAATGACAGGTACTCGTTTTTTTAAATAGTAACACCTATTTTTTATTACAGTGCCATATTGGCATAATTTTTAGCTTTCAAGTGATATAAAATATGCTGTGGTTTAGTGGTAGACAGGTAGTACAAAACATAAAATGTTTTAAAAGTAGTCTTTGGAATTAGACTACTTTTAAAACATTTTATGTTTTGTACTACCTGTCTACCACTAAACCACAGCATATTTTATATCACTTGAAAGCTAAAAATTATGCCAATATGGCACTGTAATAAAAAATAGGTGTTACTATTTAAAAAAACGAGTACCTGTCATTTGAAAATGAAAATTTTTCTTTTTTCTATTTTCTTTAGTAATTTCAACGTGAAATACATGTTTCCTTCGCCAATGCGTGTAAATGTGAAAAATACGTTTCTTAATTGTTTTCAAAGCTAACTTTGATGGTTGTTACATTTCGACAATCGTTGCGAAGCAGTTTCACTTTAATGGATAAATTTAACAGATACCGCCATCTTTGACAGAAATCTCAAAAGTTAACCTGCACTAGATGGCAAATTTTCAGAAGAAACAGAATATGAACAGAAATAATAAATGTTGTATTTAAAAATTCAAAATTAACGTCATTTCCGGTTTGACCGGAAGTGCTATAGAAAAACTGAGTGTACCTGAAGAAGCCCACCAATCACTCATATATACGGTCCGAATTTCAAAGTTTTATTTTAACTAATAAATAAATGGCGTGCTGATACATGATCTCGTTGACACCCGGTATATATTGCTATGGGGGTATTACATGCGTATCCCCTTTTAAAAGCACTTGCATAAGATACGGTAAGTACCGTTTAGAAGTTCTTGTAATTATTTTCTAAGTTGAATATTATTATCTTAGAACGCCTCCGGCTAGCTATGTTGGTTGCCTACCTATACGGTGTGCATCGATTTGTATTGATTTTAACATGAGACTCGGATTTTATTTTATCTATTTCAAAGTCACGTATTAATAACAATAATATTTAATGTTTTATTATTAATTGGCTGCTCCCGGTATATTAGAACTAATCTTTGAATTGTTTAAATATTTGGCTAGATCGTGGAACGGTTCAATTACCTTTCCACTGTTGGTATTACTCTTATAACTTGCATGTATAGATGCTTACTAAGTTCGCGCGTTTTGTTAATTACAC
This sequence comes from Amphimallon solstitiale, assembly GCA_963170755.1. Classification (NCBI taxonomy): domain Eukaryota; kingdom Metazoa; phylum Arthropoda; class Insecta; order Coleoptera; family Scarabaeidae; genus Amphimallon; species Amphimallon solstitiale. The sequence continues at coordinate 125,839,138 of OY720681.1, read as the reverse complement.
TTGGTTATATCACAAACGTAAACAATCTGATATGTTCATGTCGTTGTGATTTTTAAGTATGAATAGGCTTAATCTCATTAATGGGTCGTTATTCGGCTTGGGTTATTGAACCTGAGGAAAGGTACACGACTTACTTCTATGTTATATCTTCCTCCAAAAAGGTTCCACAGGACGTTCTCGGAGATTCTACTAATATAACAAATGTACGATCGAACATGCTTTTTTAAAACAGCTGTTCGGTCAAGGTTGATGGATAACGTATCTGGGTCAAATGAAAACACAAATATTTCTTTGATTATGCTCTTTATTATTGCTGTATTGAACATAAACTTATTATCGTTTCCAGCTCAAACACTCTGTGAAGGATGTCATTAGGCATAATCCTGCTTGAAATAATATGAACAAATAATTCTACGCTGGTAATTTCAGGCACACACATAACAATATTTACTTTGTATACCAATTTAATGGTTAATAAATGGATTTGACGTTAGGATTCTATATGATGTCCTGACTCTTCGTCAAAGGAAAAAAACTAATGTGACACGTACTGCTATGGTTTTTTATATATTATAGATAAGTAAAATTAAATAAATTGATTTGTTTCAAATTTATTGTTCTGTGGGGCAAATGTTTTGGTACACACTGTATTTTGGTTTCTGTTTAAGAATTTGGGAGGTATAGTAGTCTTTTGGTAATCTGTGTATATTAATATTTATTTTGTTGTTATTTGAATTTAAAAAGAGTAGATGCCTGAAAGATTATTTACGCTCAACTTGATATTTTAATATTGTATACATGTGCGATGTTTTAGACGTGGTAGGGATGTGTGACTTTCACTTGTCCTGTGGTGAATAAAGAAAGACATTAAATTTTGGTCTCCCGTCTAGTACAGTTGTATTAAAGTTATATTATATTTGAATAAAAATTGTTATAAATTTCATTATTTTACGGAGCCAAGATTTAATCAAGTTTGTGAATTAGTTTTATTGCTGTTATGCAAGTTAAGTATTTACTTTTAAGAAAGAGAATGCATTCTTTATAATAATAAAAGAAAATTTTGATATTGTAAAGAGTAGACTCATATCCGTCATTTTGTTTCCCTGCACGTGTTTGAAAATATTTTATATTTATTGAGAAGCTATTAAATTAGATAATTTTCTTTACTGTATCAGTTTGCTATAATTTGATGTATTTTAATTATAGGTATTTAATTTATTTATTTTAAGTAATTATTATTTTGTATAAACTTTGTGATTTATTTTCAGTAATTAATTAGGTACATTTTGTCGCGTTTGTCAGTACAAGTTTTTTTTATCCTATCTGGTCAATTAGTGGGTAGGATTTTTTCTTGAGTATTTGTTAAGTAAAGTTTTTTTTTTGTTTTGTTTTTTTGTAATAAATAAATTATATTTGATCTGTTTTTCACTTTTATTAAAGATTTTAGAAAAGATAATTAATTATTTATTTCATTTTTTTGTCTTCAAGTAATTTGTGGTTTTTTTATACTGTTTCCTAAGATCACGATTCCTGACGTGAACTTTGTACAGTCTCGCCGAGGGAACCTGAGAGAGAATTTTGTTTTATGAGCTAGATCGTGGCAACCCTATAACAATTGTACTAATATCATAGCAGTACGTATTACGTTTAGTATGTAGTCTAATTAAAATGCATGAACGGTAATTGAATTATAGGTTAATTATTTAAATATATCCGGCTATTATGTACTATTTAAAACGGGCTACGTGAGAAATAAACGTTTAGTCTTGGTAAAAAAACTCGGATTACACTTAAGTCTGACTTGATTATCAGTCATTTACAAATTTACCTTGGTTCCTTCTAATGAACGTGAACTTATGTCAATATCACTTTATATACAGTTTTTGTTTGTTTAACTTTAAGTTGGCTGGCTGGAAAGGGTGCAGGTACTGCTGTCGTTCTTGTATGTAGGTCCACAGGTGCTCGTAGATGAAGGTGTGCCTTGATCCTCCGTGTTGATTCCCTTGATATGTTGTCCAGGTTGGTCGTCTTGGTGGCTCTGCGTACAGATGAGTAGACTCGTAGTAGATAGGCAGGTACGTATTCTTTAATCCCTTGGTAGTGGAGGTTAGGATCCTTGTTGATTATTTGTTTATTTCCAGTACGTTCTTTCAATCCCTGGGTTTGTCCAATATTTAAACACAGGATGGACTTAAGTTCGAAGTGACACTGACTCGCACTTTGTTTGAGCCTCGCACGTTGTTTCACATGTGTGGGATGCTCGCGAATATTTAGAACAACCTTACTAGTTGTGTATAAATCTTGAAGGCACTGTTCTTTTCACAACCTTACGGGTTGGTTATTGTAGAAGAATCCCCTTTCTCATGTGAGTACTCCCTTTTATATGAATGTAATGTTTGTATGGTGGTTGTCAAGGCAACCAACAAAATTCAATCAATCCGACAATTATCCGTTCATTTCAAAGTGCAAACCCCATTGTTTTGCGATTTTATTGCATCTATAAAGTCTTTTGAAATTTATTTATCCTATATACATATTTAGAATTCTGGTTTTTGACAATTAAACGCGTGTTAAAAACTTTAATAGTACTCTCTTTGATATTCTAGTACAGTCATGCTCATAAAAATTATCGCTTTTTATAATGTTTGATTTCTCTAACAATAATTGATATGTGTATCTCTAATTATACCGCGTTTACAAATGTTTTCTTAACTACTAAGTACATTTTCTTTTTATTTTATTTCCGTTTCTTTTTACCAGACAAAAATTCATTTATAAAAATTAAAATTATTTAATGGTGATTTTTGACAACCTATATTCAAACATGTGGTGAAATCTTAATAATGCTCATGCCCTGTTTGTACAGTACTTGAATATGTAAAGGGCTTTTGGTTCAATATGTGTGTACCCAAAAGTTTGTTTCTTTACTGAATAAGGGAGATATTTGACTTTTTTAAATGACCTTCGCGTTTGACTGATATGTGTTTCAAAAAGATGCTATTGCTTTTTCCACGGTCTTTACATTTCCATTTGCTTACAAAAACCCATGATACATCAAGTATTGATATTGAAGTATCCCTATTAATTTGCAAATTTAACAATTTTAGTCGATTTTTATTATAAATCATACTGTTGCAATGGCCATATTTGTCGACCCAAAGTAAACATTTTTATAAGTAAACCAATGAGCAGGATACAAATGTTTTATATCTTTGTTATGTGTGATGCGAGTCTGCGTACATTGTATACGCATTTGACTTTAATTATATGCCCAATTCAACAATAATTATTTTAACCACAATGTACGAGTGTTCGTCCAAAAGTGAATCTTTTAAAACATGAACGAAAATCTAAATAATCATATTTTACATATTTGACTGGTCGTGGCTAAGATACAAGACCAGTTCATCTGCCCCTTAACGAAGGTAGATTTTTTATTTGTAAAAATATGCGTTCGTTATAAACGTCTCTAAAATATTTTTGCATTGAAACAGTTTGCAACAACTAATGTATCTATTTTATGTAACAATTTGTTTTCCTTAATGAACTGTTATATCTAGTTGTGATTATAATTAGGGCCTTAGTATCTAAGTTTTAGAATTATGTGTATGTCATATGTTGTAATATAAGCTGTTCTGTGTTTGTTAAATTTTTCAAACTTTTATTTATTGACTTAAACCTGTATAATGTATGTTTAGTGTTAAGATGAAATTTTTATGTTCTGTTTTGTGCATGTAAATATTTTTATACATTTGTTAAATTGCGAACACTAGTTAGTATCTGTTTAGCGTACATATCTTTTTCTTTACTTTGTGTGTGTGTGTATTTTATATTTGCCTTTAGAAAATTGCTTATTTTGTACCTTAATTCTTTATTTTCTTGTTCTGCATTCGCCTACGATGTATCGAGTGTATATCCTTCTTGTAATGAGGGTGGCCTATCTCTAATATACCAATGTGTATGTATACACATAAATTATCTTTATTATTTCACAGATTATTACTGTAATAATTATATTCGACATTTTGTCATTTTTCTCTTTCCTATTTGTGGAATATACATCATTCCAATGTGCACTATATTTTCGTGCTATTGTACATATTTTAGGTTGTACATTACCTTTAATCATATTCATATTTACCATAATACCATCTCTTTTCATGGGTTTCTTTATGGTTTAAGTTTTTCTTACATAAGCATACTTTTGCTAAGTGGTATATTTTTATTTCTAGGCCCATTCTTCTATACATTTAGTCTTTTTAAATCACTCGATAATCACTTCTTGAATTTTTCTTCTTATATTATTCGGCATGAACATTCTTGTGTACATGTAGTTTTCATATTTGTTTCATAAAGGCGGCTATTTCATATTTTCTGACTTCTGTCATTTCTTGTTTCATACGCTGTGCTCTAATTGTTTGCATTTACTAACTTTTTCCTTCTAGTGTTGAATTTTCTCTTAACAAAATTTTTTTCTTGTGTATAAAATTTCTCTTCTGATTTAGGTGTTAAAGAAATTTTACAACTTATATTACCTCATGATGCGCCACTAAATACTTATTTGTAGGAATGGGGAAAACTAATCAAACTAATTCTATTTGTATTAAAATTCTAGGTGAATGTACTTATTCTATAATTCCTATTTTCTACGGTTAATATTCTTATATCCTAATTTCCGGGCATACTTCTTCTTTGTAATTTTATAAAGACTCTGTGTCTCTCATGGGAGTTGTAGGTAATTCTTGTATGTCTGAAGTATTTCTTCGGGGTAGTTTAAATGTCTTCGGGTTGGGTTCGTCCGAATTGCTTCCTGTAGCTGGGGTTTTGGTGTTGTGAGGGCTTTTGGATGTTTATGGTAGCTCTGGTTTGAGTGGTGTTGCTAGTCACCAACGATTGTTTGTCCTCTGTAACAACCGCCATGCCCCTAAATTTTGGGCTCTTTATTCTATTTGTTGTGGCTCTGGTTAGGGTGGTATTGCCAAAGTAGCATCGGTTACTGGCCCTTCAGTACCGCCATGCCCCTAAATTTTGGGCTCTTTATTCTATTTGTTGTGGCTCTGGTTAGGGTGGTATTGCCAAAGTACCATCGGTTACTGGCCCTTCAGTACCGCCATGCCCCTACCTTTAGTTGGGCTTCTATTTGCCTAATATCTTGAGGCGGAAGTCAATAATATTTTTCTTGTGTCGAAGTATGTCATCGGTGAATGTTGTTTGAGTTCTCAGTTCTCTATCTTGTTGATTGTACGATTGTGTGTGTGTTTCTGTGATTTTTAAGTGTGCTACTTTATTTTCTTTGTTTAAGACCACAGCTATTTCTAAACCCTTTACTATTTCAAATTTTTGGTGCATTCGATTGTGTAACAGATTAATTGTATTAATGTTTGTGAGTTTAAATCTTGTAAATTGTGTGAATGTGTGTTTGGTTTTGCCAGGTGTGTGTGCATAGTCCTACTTGGCTTGTCCATCCATGTGGCTACTTCTGTGCCCCTCAGTATGTTAACTCCTTTGTATGTCTTGTTTATGTAATGAATTGAGTGTACTAAATTTTGTTGTTTCTTAATTTGTATTTTAAGGACTTGTTTCCATGAACCTGTATATTTTCCTGTTCCTGTGAGTATTCCTGTTATCTGCCCTGAGGTGTATGCATGTAAATTCCTGTCATCTTCTTCTCCAGATAAAAGCGCGTCCAAACGTGTTCTCAAGATTCTCCTGCTAGAATCCATGTATTTTGTTCTTTTCGGTAATGGTACAATTGTATAACTTTTCTTAATTTCTGCTGTGTACTATTCAATGCTGAGACAGTTTAGAACGTCCTTCTCAAAATTTTCTATTACCTTTCTTTCGGCAGTATCTTGTTCGTCCTTTTCGCCTATTTGAGTTTCTTTTATTATTTCTGGAGATATCATTTGTACATCCTTTACACGAATTGGCATATTCTTTGTGATTTCTTCGACATCCTTTCCTGTTACTATCTCTATTATTTCCTCTTCTTTTATTATTTTCGCAGATACTGTTTGTATTTGGATTGTTGCTTCAGGTAACTTCTGGTTCTCGATTTGGACATTATACTCTGGTTTCGCTACTGTTGGCATATGTTCTGATTCTTCAGCTGCTTTATTTTCGCTTGTGTTCTTTTTGTTTAGTAATTCATCCCACATCTGTTTCGTTTCTAATCTGTATGCGTCTCTATCTCGAATTCTTTCTAATCTGTTAGCTTCTCTTTGTCGTTTTCTTTCTAATCTGTCTTCCTCACTTTGTCGTGACTCGCGTTCTACCCATCCTTCGAACAACGACAGGATCTGTTTGCACAGGTTATCCTTTTCTGACTTCGAACCAGTTCCTTGTACAGTAGTGCTCTCTGTTATAGGTTGTGTAGATTCGTTTACGCTGTTGCTAGATGCCTCTGGTCTGGCGATTACTTCGTTTTTCGATCGCGTATTCATTTTGTGAATTTATATTTTATTTCAGATACGAGCGCAATTTAATAATATGTGTAATATGTCGTTTAGATACGACCCCTGTATAATAACATTGTAAATTATATTTTGACCTGGTTCTAACTTTTATACCACAATGAATAAATGATTTTATTTATTATACCCAGTGTTTATTTATTCATCCACCATCAACCTGTATATGTACATGTATATTGATAAATTAAATAAAATACACAATTTACTGTTTATATTTTTATTCTACAAGCAATTCCATTATTTATAAGTATTCTCCTCTTCGTGATATTCTTCTGGTTCTCTGAAACAGACTGACATAAAAAAAACCCTGCAGTCAATGTACTCCTCAATAGGTTTTTTTTTTAAAATGCCAACACGTTGTGCGCCAGAATGCTATGGGGGTATCACAAGCGTATCCCCTTTTAAAAGCACTTGCATAAGATACGGTAAGTACCGTTTAGAAGTTCTTGTAATTATTTTCTAAGTTGAATATTATTATCTTAGAACGCCTCCGGCTAGCTATGTTGGTTGCCTACCTATACGGTGTGCATCGATTTGTATTGATTTTAACATGAGACTCGGATTTTATTTTATCTATTTAAAAGTCACGTATTAATAACAATAATATTTAATGTTTTATTATTAATTGGCTGCTCCCGGTATATTAGAACTAATCTTTGAATTGTTTAAATATTTGGCTAGATCGTGGAACGGTTCAATTACCTTTCCACTGTTGGTATTACTCTTATAACTTGCATGTATAGATGCTTACTAAGTTCGCGCGTTTTGTAAGTACACTTGGTTATATCACAAACGTAAACAATCTGATATGTTCACGTCGTTGTGATTTTTAAGTATGAATAGGCTTAATCTCATTAATGGGTCGTTATTCGGCTTTGGTTATTGAACCTGAGGAAAGGTACACGACTTACTTCTATGTTATATCTTCCTCCAAAGGGGTTCCACAGGACGTTCTCGGAGAATCTACTAATATAACAAATGTACGATCGAGCATGCTTTTTTAAAACAGCTGTTCGGTCAAGGTTGATGGATAACGTATCTGGATCAAATGAAAACACAGGTATTTCTTTGATTATACTCTTTATTATTGCTGTATTGAACATAAACTTATTATCGTTTCCAGCTCAAACATCTCTGTGAAGGATGTCATTAGGCATAATCCTGCTTGAAATAACATGAACAAATAATTCTACGCTGGTAATTTCAGGCACACACATAACAATATTTACTTTGTATACCAATTTAATGGTTAATAAATAGATTTGACGTTAGGATTCTATATGATGTCCTGACTCTTCGTCAAAGGAAAAAAACTAATGTGACACGTACGTATTACGTTTAGTGTGTAGTCTAATTAAAATGCATGAACGGTAATTGAATTATAGGTTAATTATTTAAATATATCCGGCTATTATGTACTATTTAAAACGGGCTACGTGAGAAATAAACGTTTAGTCTTGGTAAAAAAACTCGGATTACACTTAAGTCTGACTTGATTATCAGTCAATTACAAGTTTATCTTGGTTCCTTCTAATGAACGTGAACTTATGTCAATATCACTTTACATACAGTTTTTGTTTGTTTAACTTTAAGTTGGCTGGCTGGAAAGGGTGCAGGTACTGCTGTCGTTCTTGAATGTAGGTCCACAGGTGCTCGTAGATGAAGGTGTGCCTTGATCCTCCGTGTTGATTCTCTTGATATGTTGTCCAGGTTGGTCGTCTTGGTGGCTCTGCGTACAGATGAGTAGACTCGTAGTAGATAGGCAGGTACGTATTCTTTAATCCCTTGGTAGTGGAGGTTAGGATCCTTGTTGATTATTTGTTTATTTCCAGTACGTTCTTTCAATCCCTGGGTTTGTCCAATATTTAAACACAGGATGGACTTAAGTTCGAAGTGACACTGACTCGCACTTTGTTTGAGCCTCGCACGTTGTTTCACATGTGTGGGATGCTCGCGAATATTTAGAACAACCTTACTGGTTGTGTATAAATCTTGAAGGCACTGTTCTTTTCACAACCTTACGGGTTGATTATTGTAGAAGAATCCCCTTTCTCATGTGAGTACTCCCTTTTATATGAATGTAATGTTTGTATGGTGGTTGTCAAGGCAACCAACAAAATTCAATCAAGCCGACAATTATCCGTTCATTTCAAAGTGCAAACCCCATTGTTTTGCGATTTTATTGCATCTAAAAAGTCTTTTGAAATTTATTTCTCTTATATACAAATTTAGAATTCTGGTTTTTGACAATTAAACGCGTGTTAAAAACTTTAATGGTACTCTCTTTGATATTCTAGTACAGTCATGCTCATAAAAATTATCGCTTTTTATAATGTTTGATTTCTCTAACAATAATTGATATGTGTATCTCTAATTATACCGCGTTTACAAATGTTTTCTTAACTACTAAGTACATTTTCTTTTTATTTTATTTCCGTTTCTTTTTACCAGACAAAAATTCATTTATAAAAATTAAAATTATTTAATGGTGATTTTTGACAACCTATATTCAAACATGTGGTGAAATCTTAATAATGCTCATGCCCTGTTTGTACAGTACTTGAATATGTAAAGGGCTTTTGGTTCAATATGTGTGTACCCAAAAGTTTGTTTCTTTACTGAATAAGGGAGATATTTGACTTTTTTAAATGACATTCGCGTTTGACTGATATGTGTTTCAAAAAGATGCTATTGTTTTTTCAACGGTCTTTACATTTCCATTTGCTTACAAAAACCCATGATACATCAAGTATTGATATTGAAGTATCCCTATTAATTTGCAAATTTAACAGTTTTAGTCGATTTTTATTATAAATCATACTTTTGCAATGGCCATATTTGTCGACCCAAAGTAAACATTTTTATAAGTAAACCAATGAGCAGGATACAAATGTTTTATATCTTTGTTATGTGTGATGCGAGTCTGCGTACATTGTATACGCATTTGACCTTAATTATATGCCCAATTCAACAATAATTATTTTAACCACAATGTACGAGTGTTCGTCCAAAAGTGAATCTTTTAAAACATGAACGAAAATCTAAATAATCATATTTTACATATTTGACTGGTCGTGGCTAAGATACAAGACCAGTTCAATATACATATATAAATAAAAGGAATTATCGCGGATACATGAAATAAAAGAAAGAGAAAAATAATGGGTAAATTCCGCTGTAGAGCAACCGTAGACACGTGTTTCTGACTCATTGGTCGTCATCGGTACGGTGTAGCCAAGGAATAAGGTGAGATAACCTTGGAGATGTATGCAATATACGGAAGACCATCAGGAGACAGACCACCATTTGTAGCATCAGTTAGAAGATCCTCAATTTGAGGACAACAACTAACGTCGCCACGAGGAAGACAATGTCAACCTGCGTGCCATCCGAAAACCCAGGAAAGATAAATAAAAGGAATTATCGCGGATACATGAAATAAAAGAAAGAGAAAAATAATGGGTAAATTCCGCTGTAGAGCAACCGTAGACACGTGTTTCTGACTCATTGGTCGTCATCGGTACGGTGTAGCCAAGGAATAAGGTGGGATAACATTGGAGATGTATGCAATATACGGAAGACCATCAGGAGACAGACCACCATTTGTAGCATCAGTTAGAAGATCCTCAATTTGAGGACAACAACTAACGTCGCCACGAGGAAGACAATGTCAACCTGCGTGCCATCCGAAAACCCAGGAAAGATAAATAAAAGGAATTATCGCGGATACATGAAATAAAAGAAAGAGAAAAATAATGGGTAAATTCCGCTGTAGAGCAACTGTAGACATTATTTATCTTTCCTGGGTTTTCGGATGGCACGCAGGTTGACATTGTCTTCCTCGTTGCGACGTTAGTTGTTGTCCTCAAATTGAGGATCTTCTAACTGATGCTACAAATGGTGGTCTGTCTCCTGATGGTCTTCCGTATATTGCATACATCTCCAAGGTTATCCCACATTATTCCTTGGCTACACCGTACCGATGACGACCAATGAGTCAGAAATACGTGTCTACGATTGCTCTACAGCGGAATTTACCCATTATTTTTCTCTTTCTTTTATTTCATGTATCCGCGATAATTCCTTTTATTTATCATTCCTGGGTTTTCGGATGGCACGCAGGTTGACATTGTCTTCCTCGTGGCGACGTTAGTTGTTGTCCTCAAATTGGGGATCTTCTAACTGATGCTACAAATGGTGGTCTGTCTCCTGATGGTCTTCCGTATATTGCATACATCTCCAGTGTTATCCCACCTTATTCCTTGGCTACACCGTACCGATGACGACCAATGAGTCAGAAACACGTGTCTACGGTTGCTCTACAGCGGAATTTACCCATTATTTTTCTCTTTCTTTTATTTCATGTATCCGCGATAATTCCTTTTATTTATCTTTCCTGGGTTTTCGGATGGCACGCATGTTGACATTGTCTTCCTCGTGGCGACGTTAGTTGTTGTCCTCAAATTGAGAATCTTCTAACTGATACTACAAATGGTGGTCTGTCTCCTGATGGTCTTCCGTATATTGCATACATCTCCAAGGTTATCCCACCTTATTCCTTGGCTACACCGTACCGATGACGACCAATGAGTCAGAAACACGTGTCTACGGTTGCTCTACAGCGGAATTTACCCATTATTTTTCTCTTTCTTTTATATATATATTAGATATATATATATATATATATATATATATATATATATATATATATATAATTAATATTTATATGTGTTTAACGTATATGCTAAACACATATAATTCGTTTCTTTGCCGTATATATCTAAATATGTGAGAAGTTTCTTGAATTTAGCGGCGTATTAATTAATTGATTTAAGATAATTACTTTAATGATTTTAAGGAAAAGAAACACACCACTCCGTGGACTAACACATATGCATCAGTTTCATTAACCACTACAACGTGAACATTCATCAGCACGGCTCTGGTGTTCATTTTCCTATCTACCGAAATTTGTATATATAGTTTCGGGGACGATGTTTGTAAGCTTGAGAGATAATTTCTAATTATTCTCATTTAACGCCGCTAAATTCAAGAAACTTTTCACATATTTAGATATATACGGCAAAGAAACGAATTATATGTGTTTAGCATATACGTTAAACACATATAAATATTAATTGTAATTATCCAGAATGAAATTAGGATTTCTGTGTTCCAACACAGAGTGCACTGAATGTGCTTTACTTTCGTAGAAGGAAAACATAGTAGTTAATATGGTTCCTTCGTTAAATGAGAATAATTAGAAATTATCTCTCAAGCTTACAAACATCGTCCCCGAAACTATATATACAAATTTCGGTAGATAGGAAAATGAACACCAGAGCCGTGCTGATGAATGTTCACGTTGTAGTGGTTAATGAAACTGATGCATATGTGTTAGTCCACGGAGTGGTGTGTTTCTTTTCCTTAAAATCATTAAAGTAATTATCTTAAATCAATTAATTAATACGCCGCTAAATTCAAGAAACTTCTCACATATTTATATATATATATATATATATATATATATATATATTGAACTAGTTCAATATATATATTGTAATAGTGTGTTTAGTTACCCTTACAATGCCCTAATTTGCGTGGCCAAGATGTAATAGTGAATGGAGAGCTAATGAGACTTAGAGCGCTTTATTTACTTTATCCTAAAAAAAACTGCTAAACACAATAATATACTGAACTATTTACTTAGTCTGACGTTGACTGGCTAATGTCCCTAATTGATTATTAAATTGCTTTTCAATTATAACTTGGCCGGCTAGCTAAAGGGGGTTGCATTCTATAAAAACGGAGATAAATTATATATTTAGTTTATGTATCATTTAGTATCTCAAAATTTATCCTAATAGATAAATACAACGTTATTAATAATTCAAAAATTTCGCGGCATTCAACGTATGACTGCGCAAGATCGGGATAGACTTTATCCAAGAGGTGGAACAAACACTGAATTACGCGCGAAGTCGCTATAACTCGTGTACGTGTAAATGTTGAAGTGACCAAAACGAAATTTAAAAGTTATGTGTTTATCTAGGTGGGTGATATCTAAGTGACTCTAATTGTGTTATCTACAGGGCGTTAAGGAGGTTCGAGATTTGATTTACCTTAGTCCGGGATACCATACTTTCCAGTTGTCGTGTGACGATCTTGAAGAATCTAACCTGTAAGGCCTACTTGGAGTAACAGCTCTAATGCTGGAGCTCCAAACAGAATATGTGTACCTCTTATAAATGAAGAATGGGTTTTAACAGTGATGAAAACAAACACTTTATACATGAAAATAACAGATCTGAATTTATTTAAAACATATCAATGAATTTCTACAACAATACAACAATGAAAGATTACGAGAAATAGATAAACAGATCCCATAAACAGGATGACAATCAACAATGTCTATAAAATTTTGATATTAATCAATACACTTTTGTTGTGTACATGAACAGCAGTTATTTAGGCAAAAGTTCTACTAATTTTAAATATTGAAATCAAGGCAAAGTATATGAGTTTGACCCTTATGTACAAACTATTAAAATGGATTGCATAACAATGAGATAGGATAAAAATTAAATGTAAGTATATTCTGATATTTAAATAAGCATTATATTGTTTGAAATTTTAAATTGATTTTCCAAGTTTTACATTAGCTATATTTCAAGATTTGAATTTAATTAATTTATAGAAATGATCGAATTAAAAGACGTTGCACAAATGTGACATAGATTTAGATTTGACCCAAATTTGTGTCAAGAAAAAGGTGCATATACTAATGAACAGACTTGGTACCTTCTGTGTACTAATTCCTTGTATTGTTTAAGGACAGGTATTTCGTCCAAAGGGGTGTGGTTTTCCCGTCGTTACTGCTCGTCCTAGTTCTACGTGGGCCTCACAGTTATCTGGTAAGTCGGCGTACGGTATGTCCTTGACCTCGTTCGGTAAAGTTTAAGGCGGGTCAGTAATATCTCCAATGTTTCTGGTTATGTTGCAGCTTGAGATTGATTCGTCTCACCCTACTGATGCCTAGCTCGAACGTCTTCAATTGGTGACCTTCTAACTCGCACGTGGAAATGACTCAGCAGACAATTTATGGCTTAATTGAATGTATCACAACTTTGACGGCGACTGGATATCGATATGAATCGATAATGAATATTAATGCGTCGATCACTAATGAAAATTGAAATCGAATGCGAATATCAATATGAATCTGAATCGAATATGAATGTGAATCTTATTCGAATCAAAAATGGAATAAAAGTGAATAATATCTAAACGTGCTTCGAATAAAACTGGAATCGAAAATGAATAACAATGAATGAATCTTCTCGTCGGATGTGCCTTTTTATATTAATCTTCTGTTGTGGACGTCGTAACCATGGAAATCCAAAAGGTAGCATTTTACAAAGTCTTTTTTCGGGCAAGTTTATTTTTGAATATTTGTGGAATCATGTTTTATCTTAGTTAAATTAAATCGTCTTTCAATCGGTACAATAAAATTACTTTAATTCGTTTTCTCTTAGAAAAACACATTTTTTAAAAATTAAAGGGCAAATTTAGCATTTCGACTGTCATATGTCGATGACGTCATAGACGCTAATAAAATAAATTAAAATATCAGAATTTTGGCTTAAAATGCCTTTTTAGTAGAACTTTACCTTTACAAATTAAACTTATGAATACATATAATATTTTTTCATCTTTTAATCCTTTTTAAAATCTTTCTTTATACAAAAAATTAGTGTGGTTAGTTTTTGAAGTGTAATAACTAAATGGTCTTTTAATTTATTTACGAATTACTGTTATAACATGAAACTATGACCTTTTCTTAATCTTTTACCATTTTTTTTTAATTATCTAAATAGCTTGTAATTAATATTTTAAAACTTTTCTTTTACCTATGTTGACAACTGTCAAATTATTCAAAATGCTTATTTAAATATCTGGACTCAACTTGTAAATATGACATTGAAAAATATTCCAACGTAAATGCGTCTCGATAGACTTTGTAACTGCTAGAGTTTATTTATAATTACTTTAATTATTTATAGGAAATATTTGAAATTAATTATGCTTCTGACAATATGGCGCATCGAAATTTGAAAATTAAAATGATGCTTAACTTAAATGTGCGCATATACCAGTTTTATTGTTTGTTACCAAGCTTGTAACTTGTAAACTAGTTTATGGTTTAAATGGTTTTTATGTTCACCATTAGTTTATTTTAGTTTTAAGCTATGCATTTTTAGATAACAATTTGTCATGTATGTGCTATACTTTTGCCAAAGTTTGGGATGATGCTTTCGATACTATCAACCTTGCTTTAACTTTGAACCTGTAACCTTTTGTGACATTTTACTCTTGAGAAATCACACTATAAAATGGTACTCATTTATATGCTCGTAGTGTGATGATAAATGTTGAAATTTGTAATTTAAAATTGGCCATTTGTAATGGCTGTCAGATTCATTTTATATTTTTACTTTGCCTATATAACACTTAACTAATTATTGTTGTATTGTGGAAATTTGCTAAATATAAGTATAAAACTAAGACTAATGTGTATTTTAAACTAATCAGGTATTTAATTCTAATATTTAGTATTTAATACGGGGGTTTCAGTTGGGGTTCCTGAAAAGAGTAGTCATTGGTTTGGTTTTCTAAATTTGGGGGTGAATTTCTTTCAAATATTTACAATTTGATGGGGTTCTCAGAATTTACTAGATTTGTTAGCAAAATCTGCATTAATTTTCAGGGATTTATTTTACCTATACTTTTATACAAGGGTCTAATTTTAAGCATTGCCGATGTATATTTGGTTGCCTGTATTCAAGGGGTTTTAAGGGGTGACTGTATGTGTTTGTGGGTATTTGACTGGTGTTGTCACATACTCAACACCAGTTCAATATATATTGAACTAGTGTTGAATATGTGACAACACCAGGCAAATACCCACAAACACATACAGTCACCCCTTAAAACCCCCTTGAATACAGGCAACCATATATACATCGGCGATGCTTAAGGTTAGACCCTTGTATAAGAGTATAGGTAAAAATCCCTGAAAATTAATGCAGATTTTGCTGACAAAACTAGCAAATTCTGAGAACCCCATCAAATTTTAAATATTGGAAAGAAATTCACCCCCAAATTTAGAAAACCAAACCAATGACTACTCTTCTCAGGAACCCCAACTGAAACCCCCGTACTAAATACTAAATATTAGAATTAAATACCTAATTAGTTCAATAAACACATTAGTCTTATTTTTATAGTTATAATTGGCATATTTTTACAATACAACAATGATTAGTAAATTGGTATATAGGCAAAGCAATAATATAAAATGAATTTGACAGCCTTTACAAATGGCCAAATTTAATTTCAAGTTTCAACATTTATTATCACACTATGAGCATATAAGTGATTACCATTTTATAGTGTGAATTCTCAAGAGTAAAATGTCACAAAAAGTTACAGGTTCAAAGTTAAAGCAAGGCTGATAGTTTCGAAAGCATCATCCCAAACATTGGCAAATGTATAGCACTTACATGACTAATTTTAATCTAAAAATGCATTGCTATAAACCGAAATAAACTAATGTTGAACATAAACAACATTTATCCCATAAACATGTTGTCAATTTATAATAATTGTCACTAAAGATAAATCTGTTAGATGCGCACATTTAAGCTAAGCATCCTTTTATTTTTCGAATTTTGATACGCCATATTGCTCTAATCATAATTAATTTCAAATATTTCACATACATAATTAAAGCAATTACAAAGAAAACCGAACAGATACAAAGTCTATCAAGACGTATTTATGTGGAAATATTTCTCAGTGACATATTTGTAAGTTGAGTCCAGATATTTAAATAAGCATTTTGAATAATTTGACAGTTGTCGACATAGGTAAAAGAAAAGTTTAAAAATATTAATTACAAGCTATTTAGATAATTTAAAAAGGTGGTAATAGATTAAGAAAAGGTCATAGTTTCATGTTATAACAATAATTCATAAATAAATTAAAAGACCATTTAGTTATTACACTTCAAAAACTAACCACACAAATTTTATGTATAAATAAAGATTTTTAAAAGGATTAAAAGATGAAAAAAATATTAAATGTATTTAAAAAGTTAATTTGTGAAGGTAAAGTTCTACTAAAAAGGCATTTTAATCCAAAATTCTGATATTTTAATTTATTTTATTAGCGTCCATGACGTCATCGAACATATGACAGTCGAAATGCTAAATTTGCCCTTTAAATTTTAAAAAATGTGTTTTTCTAAGAGAAAACGAATTGAAGTAATTTTATTGTACCGATTGAAAGACGATTTAATTTAACTAATATAAAACATGATTCCACTAATATTCCAAAATAAACTTGTCCGTAATAAGACTTTGTAAAAAAATACTGTATAAATTGCCATGGTTACTACGCCCACAACAGAAGATTCTTATAAAAAGTCACATCCGACGAAGATCGGGGATTGATTCATTTCATTTTTCTATACGTGAAGTCATACATCCAAGTAGTGAGGATCGATTGCATTCAATTTTTCATACGTGAAGTCATACGTCCAAGTAGTGATGCATTCAGTCTAGACATTATTTGTCTGCTGAGTTATTCCCACGTGCGAGTTCAAGGTCACCAATGTGAAGACGTTCGAGCTAGAACACCATTAAAGGTGGAGACGAATAAATCGAAAGCTGAAATAGAAAAAAGAAACATTGGAGATATTACTAACCCGCCCTTAACCGAACGAGGTCAAGGACAAACCATACGCCCACTCACCTGGTAGCTGTTGAATCCCACATGTGAACGAGGATATTAGTCGTGGACACAACGGGAAACCCACATCATACGGCCGAAACCTGGTCTCAAACAATATAAGGAGTTAGTAACACAGAAGGTACCAAGTCTATTTATTAGTGTATGCACATTTCATGACAAAAACTAGGTCAAATCTAAATCTAGGTCAAATCTAAAACTAGGTCAAACTTGTGTAACGTCTTTTAATCCTATCATTTCTAAATAATAATTAAATTCAATTCTTGAAATATAGCTAACGTAAACTTTTGAATCATTTTACATTCTCAATCAATATAAGCTTATTTAAATATCAGAACATACTTACATTACAATTTATTCTATCTCATTACTATGCACTCCAATTTAAGTGTTTGTACATAAGGTTCAAATTTGTCTACTTTGCCTTGACGTCAATATTCCAAATTAGTAGAACTTTTGCCTATGAAAATGCTGTTTATGTACACGACAAAGTGTATTTAATAATGCCATAATATCATACACACTGATTATTGTCATCTTGTTTGTTTTATTTGTATATTTATCTCTCGTCACGATCATTGTTGTATTGTTGTTATCAGTTATCATTTGCTTAATAAATCTAGATCTGTTGTTATTGTATATAAAGTGTTTGTTTCCACCGCTGTTAAATCCGATTCAAAAACATAAAAGAGGTACACATATCCTATTTGGTGCTTCAGCATTAGAGCTGTACCCCCAAGTAGCCTTACAGGTTAGAATCTTCAAGATCTTCGCACGACAACTGGAGAATTGCGGTATCATGGACTAAGGTAATGAAATTTCGAACCCTTTAACGCCTTGTAGGTAGAACATTAGAGTCACTTAGATATCACCCACTGAGATAACCACATCACTTTTTAATTTCATAATGTCACCGTAACATTCACACATACATGAGAGGATTGCGATTTCGCGCTTAATTCAATGCATTTACCACCTCTTGGATAAAATTTAATCCGATCTTGCGCAGTAATACGTTGAATACCGCGAAGTTTTGAATTATTAATAACTTTGTACTTTTCACTTAGTACGATTTTGAGATACTCATTTATACAAGAAGTCAATATATAATTAATTATCTCTATCTTTATAGAAAGTAACCCCCTTTAGCTAGCCGGCCGATTTATATTTGAACAAGAATTAAATAATTACGTAGTGACATTAGCCATTCAACTTCATATTAAGTAAATAGTTTATTATTTTATTATGTTTAGCAGTCTCTTGCAGAATTAATTAAATATAGCTCTCTCATAGGTCTCATTAGCTCCTCCCCCCCCTATAGCAATATATATATATATATATATATATATATATATAGTCTTGGAAAATAGTGGGTAATTCCGCTGTAGAGCAACCGTAGACACGTGTTTCTGACTCATTGGTCGTCATCAGTACGGTGTAGCCAAGGAATAAGGTGGGATAACCTTGGAGATGTAAGCAAAACGGTGGACCATCAGGCGACAGACCGCCATTTGCAGCTTCAGTTGGAAGATCCTCGGTTTTGAGGACAACAACCAACATCGCCACGAGGAAGACATTGTCAACCTGCGTGCCAACCGACCCTGGAAAGTTAATCAAATGTGGAAATAGTGCGGATTAATAAATTAGTCTTGGAAAATAGTGGGTAATTCCGCTGTAGAGCAACCGTAGACACGTGTTTCTGACTCATTGGTCGTCATCAGTACGGTGTAGCCAAGGAATAAGGTGGGATAACCTTGGAGATGTAAGCAAGACTAATTTATTAATCCGCACTATTTCCACATTTGATTATATATATATATATATATATATATATATATATATATATATATATTGGGTAGTGGATTCTCAGGATAATCGGACCGTTTCTGTTTAGAAATTAAAAACTCATTTATTCAAACTCTATATATTTCGCCACTGCTTTGTGGCTTCTTCAGGAGTGCTACAAAGAATTATTTTTGTTTTAACAATTAAGGTGGAACACTGTGTCAAATGATAAAAGTTTACTTACAATTTGAGTAATATGAAGAGGAAATACACTTTTTACATAGCCGTAAAAGTTGTAAAAACATCAGACAGTGAAACAACACGTTAAAAAAGACATCGACTAATAATAACTAAAAACACTTTACACATTTTTTTAACAACTAAAATATCAAAGTATTACAACACAAAATACATTCTTAATTGTTTACAGTTGTATGTTACGAAGTGTGTGTCAGTCGTGTAAGCGATGTGTGTACTGCGGATATAGAGACCTTGCTATTTTTCTTATAAACATTTATCTTTTTTTAATATCAATGTATTTACTCCAGCAGGTAGAAATGTGTTCGTTGTTAAAATCGTTCTTATTTTTATACTTATCTGTGTTATTTCGTATGAATACAAATTTGTGACTGTACAGGGTCTTACCTCAAAGTAAAAACTAAAATTGCCTAGTATGAATGAGCATCATTTCAACAAATTAGAATATATCACACTTAAACTATTGGTGTCTGTTTTGTAATTAATTGAACAACTCTCCCTGTTAATATGTATCATCTCAAGAACCAGTCTGTTTTTTTTAATCCGTTCCTTGTCCAGTACCTTAACCCCATCATAATCAAATCCATGACCCAAATCCACACAATGCACTGCCAAAGCACATGAGCGTTTTTTTATTTTACTGTCACTCTTGTGTTGTGTGAGTCTCTGTTTTAACAATTGTGACGTCTGCCCTATGTATACTCCTTCGCAATCCCGGCATGCAACTTTATAAATGACACTATCCTGACTCAGTATTGGTGTTTTATCTTTAGTTTTTGTAAATATCTGCCTTATTGTTAGGGGACTATATTTTGCTATCTTTATGTGAGTGTACATCCTAAACTGCTGAACTATTTGCTCCGTTAAGTTACTAATATAAGGCAATTTTTTGAATTGTGGCAGTTCATTGTCAATGACGTGATCAATTGGTCCATCAAAGGTATTGGAATTGAAAATCAGTTTGTCAACAACATGCCTGGGATAACCATTGTTGGTGAATATAGCGACTAATTTTTTTAAGTTTTTATTTATGAAAGTAGTATGACTAATGTGCGTAACCCGGTTTTTCATAGCTATAATAGTATTGTATTTCTGCGACAATGGTTGGTTAGAATAATAATTAATGAACCTGCCTGAGGCCGTAGGTTTTTGATACCAATCCAGTATAATGTGATTGTTATCATCTCTAATTACGAGAGTGTCCAAAAATGGAACAGAACGATTGGTTTCGGTTTCAATAGTGAATTGTAAGTGTTCATTAAAGGAATTGAATGTTTGCAAGGTTTGGTCTATCTTATCAAGAGGTACAGAACAAATCACATCGTCTACAAACCTGTAAATGAATGGTAACTGAAAAGGAAGAGTGCCAATGACTTCATCAAATAAGTAATCTAACGTAATAGTGGCTAAAATTGGACTTAAGGGAGAGCCCATCGGAACTCCAAAATTCTGTTTGTAATGTCTATTATCAAACGTAAAATGGCAATTATCAAACACAAAATCAATCAGTTGTATGAAATTATCTTTATTTATACTGCAATGGGGTTCTATAAAATTCCAATGAAGTTCTAAGATTTCCTTAATCAGAGTTAACGGTATGTTGGTGAATAAGGATGTCACATCCAACGATATCAACACAAAATCATCCGGTATGACCATCCCCTGCATGTCATTAACAAATGTGTGATAATAGACATTACAAACAGAATTTTGGAGTTCCGATGGGCTCTCCCTTAAGTCCAATTTTAGCCACTATTACGTTAGATTACTTATTTGATGAAGTCATTGGCACTCTTCCTTTTCAGTTACCATTCATTTACAGGTTTGTAGACGATGTGATTTGTTCTGTACCTCTTGATAAGATAGACCAAACCTTGCAAACATTCAATTCCTTTAATGAACACTTACAATTCACTATTGAAACCGAAACCAATCGTTCTGTTCCATTTTTGGACACTCTCGTAATTAGAGATGATAACAATCACATTATACTGGATTGGTATCAAAAACCTACGGCCTCAGGCAGGTTCATTAATTATTATTCTAACCAACCATTGTCGCAGAAATACAATACTATTATAGCTATGAAAAACCGGGTTACGCACATTAGTCATACTACTTTCATAAATAAAAACTTAAAAAAATTAGTCGCTATATTCACCAACAATAGTTATCCCAGGCATGTTGTTGACAGACTGATTTTCAATTCCAATACCTTTGATGGACCAATTGATCACGTCATTGACAATGAACTGCCACAATTCAAAAAATTGCCTTATATTAGTAACTTAACGGAGCAAATAGTTCAGCAGTTTAGGATGTACACTCACATAAAGATAGCAAAATATAGTCCCCTAACAATAAGGCAGATATTTACAAAAACTAAAGATAAAACACCAATACTGAGTCAGGATAGTGTCATTTATAAAGTTGCATGCCGGGATTGCGAAGGAGTATACATAGGGCAGACGTCACAATTGTTAAAACAGAGACTCACACAACACAAGAGTGACAGTAAAATAAAAAAACGCTCATGTGCTTTGGCAGTGCATTGTGTGGATTTGGGTCATGGATTTGATTATGATGGGGTTAAGCTACTGGACAAGGAACGGAATAAAAAAAACAGACTGGTTCTTGAGATGATACATATTAACAGGGAGAGTTGTTCAATTAATTACAAAACAGACACCAATAGTTTAAGTGTGATATATTCTAATTTGTTGAAATGATGCTCATTCATACTAGGCAATTTTAGTTTTTACTTTGAGGTAAGACCCTGTACAGTCACAAATTTGTATTCATACGAAATAACACAGATAAGTATAAAAATAAGAACGATTTTAACAACGAACACATTTCTACCTGCTGGAGTAAATACATTGATATTAAAAAAAGATAAATGTTTATAAGAAAAATAGCAAGGTCTCTATATCCGCAGTACACACATCGCTTACACGACTGACACACACTTCGTAACATACAACTGTAAACAATTAAGAATGTATTTTGTGTTGTAATACTTTGATATTTTAGTTGTTAAAAAAATGTGTAAAGTGTTTTTAGTTATTATTAGTCGATGTCTTTTTTAACGTGTTGTTTCACTGTCTGATGTTTTTACAACTTTTACGGCTATGTAAAAAGTGTATTTCCTCTTCATATTACTCAAATTGTAAGTAAACTTTTATCATTTGACACAGTGTTCCACCTTAATTGTTAAAACAAAAATAATTCTTTGTAGCACTCCTGAAGAAGCCACAAAGCAGTGGCGAAATATATAGAGTTTGAATAAATGAGTTTTTAATTTCTAAACAGAAACGGTCCGATTATCCTGAGAATCCACTACCCAATATTTAATAGTACGGACGAGAAAACAATATTTATCACATTTAATGATGGGATTTTATCAAGATATAACCAACAAATATGGCATAAAAGTCACCAGAGAATTAAAAAGGATGGCGACACTGACGAACAAATTGGCAAACAAGAAAAACAGAAGAATATTCCTACTCAGATGCAGATCTACTGGCATTCGTCCCAGACACATTACTGATCGTCACAGCATTACCAGCAACATGTTAACCGATGGCAACAACAGATACACCAGGCGAGCGTCGCAGTTCAGCATCAGGTTAGAAAAAAAGACTCTTAGTTTTGAAATCAGTATTACATGTCAAGATATTAAACACATTAACAACAATATACATTCTATAGTTTCACACTTGAACACACTGCTGCCCACTGCTATTTTAAGTGAATTTCAACACAGGTTAAGGTTATCGTATGAAAAACAATTTACAAGAGTTAAAGGTAACAATATCATTAAATTCAATAAGCTCTGGGACATTTCACATGAACCCAAAGAAAGTTTGTTCAATGATAACACCAATTGGTTCAAAAATCTGTCTAGTACTGACATACCACCTCATATTTCCGACTTTCTTTCTTTGGGCCCAAAATTCAGCATTACTCCATCAAACAAAGATTTAAACATCAATAGATTAATAGCTGATGTGGAGAATATTGTTAGCGAGTTGCCCAGTGAGGGCAGGGATGTTTGTAGGGCTAAAGTCACCAATATTATGACCAATTTTGTTTCCAACTCCCATAATCATTCCATGACTTCTCCATATCTCAAAATTTACAATGAGACTAAAAAATTCTTAAAAACCAATCCATCTGTTTACGTCTTACAGGCTGACAAGGGTAGTTGCACGGTGGCCCTAGATAAAACTGAATACTTAAACAAAACATTGGAATTGTTGGGTGATCAATCTTCTTACACTCCATTAACAGCTGACCCAACTAAGCGAACTCAGAATCTCCACAACCAATTAATAAAAAAGTTAAAAGACATGCAGCAAATTTCGGATGTCACTGCAAAAAATCTAATGGTCTATAATGCTATATCATCTAAACTGTACTGTTTACCAAAGTTACATAAACCTGGCATACCGGTAAGACCCATTGTCAGTTCTATTGGTTCAGTGACTTATGGATTGTCCAAATTACTGTCAAACATATTATCCAAGGGCATGGCGGATAGAACCCTCTACAATATTAGAGACACTTTTACATTTGTTAATGACATGCAGGGGATGGTCATACCGGATGATTTTGTGTTGATATCGTTGGATGTGACATCCTTATTCACCAACATACCGTTAACTCTGATTAAGGAAATCTTAGAACTTCATTGGAATTTTATAGAACCCCATTGCAGTATAAATAAAGATAATTTCATACAACTGATTGATTTTGTGTTTGATAATTGCCATTTTACGTTTGATAATAGACATTACAAACAGAATTTTGGAGTTCCGATGGGCTCTCCCTTAAGTCCAATTTTAGCCACTATTACGTTAGATTACTTATTTGATGAAGTCATTGGCACTCTTCCTTTTCAGTTACCATTCATTTACAGGTTTGTAGACGATGTGATTTGTTCTGTACCTCTTGATAAGATAGACCAAACCTTGCAAACATTCAATTCCTTTAATGAACACTTACAATTCACTATTGAAACCGAAACCAATCGTTCTGTTCCATTTTTGGACACTCTCGTAATTAGAGATGATAACAATCACATTATACTGGATTGGTATCAAAAACCTACGGCCTCAGGCAGGTTCATTAATTATTATTCTAACCAACCATTGTCGCAGAAATACAATACTATTATAGCTATGAAAAACCGGGTTACGCACATTAGTCATACTACTTTCATAAATAAAAACTTAAAAAAATTAGTCGCTATATTCACCAACAATGGTTATCCCAGGCATGTTGTTGACAAACTGATTTTCAATTCCAATACCTTTGATGGACCAATTGATCACGTCATTGACAATGAACTGCCACAATTCAAAAAATTGCCTTATATTAGTAACTTAACGGAGCAAATAGTTCAGCAGTTTAGGATGTACACTCACATAAAGATAGCAAAATATAGTCCCCTAACAATAAGGCAGATATTTACAAAAACTAAAGATAAAACACCAATACTGAGTCAGGATAGTGTCATTTATAAAGTTGCATGCCGGGATTGCGAAGGAGTATACATAGGGCAGACGTCACAATTGTTAAAACAGAGACTCACACAACACAAGAGTGACAGTAAAATAAAAAAACGCTCATGTGCTTTGGCAGTGCATTGTGTGGATTTGGGTCATGGATTTGATTATGATGGGGTTAAGCTACTGGACAAGGAACGGAATAAAAAAAACAGACTGGTTCTTGAGATGATACATATTAACAGGGAGAGTTGTTCAATTAATTACAAAACAGACACCAATAGTTTAAGTGTGATATATTCTAATTTGTTGAAATGATGCTCATTCATACTAGGCAATTTTAGTTTTTACTTTGAGGTAAGACCCTGTACAGTCACAAATTTGTATTCATACATTGATATTAAAAAAAGATAAATGTTTATAAGAAAAATAGCAAGGTCTCTATATCCGCAGTACACACATCGCTTACACGACTGACACACACTTCGTAACATACAACTGTAAACAATTAAGAATGTATTTTGTGTTGTAATACTTTGATATTTTAGTTGTTAAAAAAATGTGTAAAGTGTTTTTAGTTATTATTAGTCGATGTCTTTTTTAACGTGTTGTTTCACTGTCTGATGTTTTTACAACTTTTACGGCTATGTAAAAAGTGTATTTCCTCTTCATATTACTCAAATTGTAAGTAAACTTTTATCATTTGACACAGTGTTCCACCTTAATTGTTAAAACAAAAATAATTCTTTGTAGCACTCCTGAAGAAGCCACAAAGCAGTGGCGAAATATATAGAGTTTGAATAAATGAGTTTTTAATTTCTAAACAGAAACGGTCCGATTATCCTGAGAATCCACTACCCAATATTTAATAGTACGGACGAGAAAACAATATTTATCATATATATATATATATATATATATGACAAATTGATATTTTGGGTTATTTGCCGCGTTAATTCAAATCAAGTATGCATATACGAAATAATTCGTATATGCATAAGTGATATGAAATGTAATGCATATCTACACCACCAATTGCTGACATTGCAAATATCAACGTGCAGACACCTGTTTCGATCTAACCTGGATCTCGTCAGTACACGAAGGTGATATTTGCAATGTCAGACAAAGTTGGATTTCCTGCCTATATACTTGATTGGGTACCAAATGCCTATGAGAAGACTCCCAGCGGCATCTGTGATCCAATAGCAAGAACGCAAGGAAATGTTAACCCTTAGTAGAACATCTACTTTATCGGGCAACTGTAGATATGCATTATGTAGGTGACTTTACCTACTTAATAAACTACCTCCCCAGAAAGGTAATGTCAAAAATGACGTTTTTCGCGGTTATGTGATGACAAATTGATATTTTGGGTTATTTGCCGCGTTAATTCAAATCAAGTATGCATATACGAAATAATTCGTATATGCATAAGTGATATGAAATGTACTGACGAGATCCAGGTTAGATCGAAACAGCTGTCTGCACGTTGATATTTGCAATGTCAGCAATTGGTGGTGTAGATATGCATTACATTTCATATCACTTATGCATATACGAATTATTTCGTATATGCATACTTGATTTGAATTAACGCGGCAAATAACCCAAAATATCAATTTGTCATCACATAACCGCGAAAAACGTCATTTTTGACATTACCTTTCTGGGGAGGTAGTTTATTAAGTAGGTAAAGTCACCTACATAATGCATATCTACAGTTGCCCGATAAAGTAGATGTTCTACTAAGGGTTAACATTTCCTTGCGTTCTTGCTATTGGATCACAGATGCCGCTGGGAGTCTTCTCATAGGCATTTGGTACCCAATCAAGTATATAGGCAGGAAATCCAACTTTGTCTGACATTGCAAATATCACCTTCGTGTACTGACGAGATCCAGGTTAGATCGAAACAGCTGTCTGCACGTTGATATTTGCAATGTCAGCAATTGGTGGTGTAGATATGCATTACATTTCATATCACTTATGCATATACGAATTATTTCGTATATGCATACTTGATTTGAATTAACGCGGCAAATAACCCAAAATATCAATTTGTCATCACATAACCGCGAAAAACGTCATTTTTGATATATATATATATATATATATATATATATATATATATATATATATATATATGCGAGAGCAGCACTTCAGTAACACTTTCATATACGCCATGCGGCTTATGGTGACAATCCCGCCTTTAAGCGACCGGTCGCCATAAGTTGGGCGGCTGAGAGAGTTTACTGAAGCAGGAGTTTGGCTACCCCAAGCGTTCGGATATGTTCGTATGTGGGAGCCCGAAATTGACGCGGTGCGAAATCTCAACTACAGATGTCGCCCCTATTATGGAAAGCAGTTATAGGAATAGCAATAGGATTAATGTAAAGAAATCAAGTTCAAGCCGCATATATTAATGAATTGAAAGATGCCATTGCAAAGAATAATATACAAAGTAATATTAAAAGGGATTTATAATAATAAATAAATAGGTACGTATAAGGTATGTATTGAAGTATTAAGTAAGAGTAATAAAACCTAACTAATGCCAGTTAATACGAGAATTCAAAAAAATAGGTTAGGTATAATTACCAATATTATGTTTAAATAAAAACAAAACATAGGTACATATGGAAATGTAACATTTATTGTAAATGTTGAAAATAATTTGTGGGTTATAAAAGGTATGCAATTACTGTTGTGCACAATTAAAATGTACCACTCTACCAGGTGACGGCAATTAATAAATTTACATCACATGTGTGATGTGTATCTTTTAAAAAATTTCATATTTAAAATCTTAATTGTACAATATTGTTAGATTATCAGAAAGAGTAGGAAAATTTATTTCGACTTAGAGTCTGTGCACAAAGTGAAAACTAAAAGTACGATTCACAATTTAAAATGGTCCTAATCTTAGTGAAGAACATAGCAAAGTTTTAATAGGTTAATATAAGTTCAAAAAACTATATGTATCAAAATGAATGCTTATATACTTACATAAATCGGTTGAAATAAGTTACCGAATAAAAAAAACACCCTAATCCATATATCTACATTTATTAGATGCTCCACTAAAACAAAGCACATCCAGCACATCCCAGTCTTAATTTAGTAATAATAGCAAAATGTAGTCACCTGGGATACACAGTAAAGTAGTAAATTCCTGTACGAAAGTATTTGAAAGAAAAATCTCACATAGATGTATGCATCCGGAAAGAAAGGTATTAAATAAAATGGTCACCATCATTATCATAAGCAATATTTATTAGTAATAGTATTGGCGTTATATAATGTAGATATGATAAGTATGAATAATGCAGTACCTCATATAAGAAAGATGAGGTATAATATTATTGTAAGGTTAAAATAATTGGTATATTAACCTTACAATAATAATTTGTATAGGAAACATGGATATGAAATAAGAAACTCAACAGCTCATATTAAAATATAAGTTATTTATTTGTAATAATGAAAATCAATAACAATAATAATAAACAAAATTTAAAATAGGCAACACATATGTACTAAACAAGTAGAATGTATGAGAACTCATAAGTAAGACAAAGTATATATATATATAACCGAAAGTAAAATAAAGTCCAGTAAAAAAAAAATGGAACAAAAAAGTTATGAAGTAGCTCAAAGCAAATAAATAATAAATTTCGTAATGTGGATATTGAGTCCAAAAGCGTGCCGATGACATTTACTTGTTTTACTCCGAATAACTCCATAAAAAGTAGGTAAAATTGATCTACGTCCGCTGTATATAAAGCTGACCAGCGAAAATCAAGACACATAAGGTTCAAACAAGAAAATGTGAATTTGCCTCAATATCCCACACAATAGTTGCCAAAAAGGAGGCTAAAGCTTCCATAAATATACTGATATAACGTATATTTATGAATGCAAAATTAATCAAGCGCTAAAATTTTAATACCTAGTTTACAACAAATAAAAATGCTTAACTATTTTAAGTATTCGAACATACTCAACAACGATTCAAGTAACCAAAATAAAAAAAAATTACAAGCTATCTTCTACTTAAATGTAGGTAGTAAGGAACAAGGTTTTAGAAAATAACTAAAATAAACATCCCCTTTTTTCATGTACATTATTAATTGTTACTCAATACTGGTATCGGGTTTGATAAAATAAACCATACACTTAAACAAATTAAAATTGACAAATAAATAAGCTATACCAACAGCCAAAATTTGGAAAACCATAAATACAAGTAAATGCAATGTACTTTTTATCATTTTAATGCATATAAATATGTGAGGTCTAGAAACCAGTACTGAGTAAGTAAATCATAAAATACAAAGAAAAAGTTTTAGTTTGTTTTAGTTAATAATCTTCTTATTGTCACAGTAGGGTACACATGGTTTTGCGTAAAATCACAGAAAGCAGCCCCCGGATTCTGAACGTACGATACGATATTCGAATTCGAAACGCGAGCGTAGTAAAGATGGGCAAGTTAGGTGAGTACGAATACTTTTCAATGTGGCTAGACAGACTACTGTATTGTCTTGCCCATTTCGACCACGCTCGCCTTACGAATTCGAATATCGTATCGTATGTTCGGAATCAGAGGGCAGGAATAGGGATTTATTGCTACAACGATTAAACAGAAGAAGTTCAATAACAGATGACTATAAAGTTGTAAAAGTGAACAAAAGCACATCGAGTCATTAGCAGCCAATTATTCTCTCTCTTTTGCATTGTAAATAGAAGAAAACACTATTAGTGAAAGATTCATGATTGCACGGGGTGCATACCAAACAATACTTTCAGCTCTGACGCACATCCCGGTATCACCTAAAAAACATGAAACTTAATATAATTAAATGACTCGCCCAGTATAGTATTGGAATATCTAGTACTGTTTTAATTGTCTATAAAACTGTTATTCTTTTTCAAAATGGAGCCAATAGTTTGAGTTATCAATGTTTTAAGAAAATTTTTGACCAAAACAAGTGTAGCAGAGAAAAATCATAATCGCATCGTTAATAAATTTTGGTGGTGCGAGTAGCCAAGAATATTCTGCAACAATGGGTTTAACTTGCACCCGACAAGACCTAAAAACCATTTTCAAAGCTTATCGTCCGACATTTTTACATACCAAAAATGTGTTTTTTGTTAAATCAAACTACTAGTATTTGATTATGGTAATTTGTATTTTATTTTAACAACTAACATCTGTTATGGTCAAAAGTTTCCAAAGATAATTTAATAACTCAAAAACTAGTAGCTCAATTTTTCAAATGAAAAAACAGTTTAATAGACAATTTAAACAGTATTTAAACAGTACTACAGCCTAAAGTAGTTTTAGAATATGCGTCCCACGCAACCATGAATCTTTCACTAACTGACCGCTCACCTATTTGAAACAAAAAAGAGCAATTGTAGAAGCGGTTACCAATGACTCACCCTGTATAATAATATAAATAGGCAAACATAATATTATAATGACTAGATACGAGTAAATCAAAGCCCAGCATAACAATATGTAACTACAGTCACTTATATGACATATCTAAATAAAAGGTCATTCGACTCGATTTATATTAAAATATACCATAAACAAAAGTGCACACTGCCCAATATGCAAAATACTGTTAACTGCAAAGGCCTCTAAGTGACAACAAAGCTATGAACTGTTAAAACACAAAAGAGCAATCGTAGAGGCGACTACTAATATCTCAGCCTGTTTAATAATAGAAATAGGCAAACATCAAATTATGATGAGGTAGATACATCGATAACCAGCATAGCAATATAAAAATACAGTCACTTATTTGACAAATGTAAATAAAAGCTCATCCGTTTCGATTCGTTCTAAAATATATCATAAACAAAAGTGCACACCGCACAGTCTGCAAATACTGTTAACTACAAATTCCACTAAGTTACAATAAAGCTCTAAAGAACTACAACGCTTAGAAAATGTAGAGGCTACAAGTGCCCTTGCGTGTGACATATACATTAACAAATAAAGATTACTTATCTAGTTACACTGTAGTTACAACGTGCGGCCTCTTAATTACAACAAATGTTTTGTGTCTAAATATAAGTACCTAAGTTTAAAAACTAATATTACAATTTCAAGATATTTTGCATCAACACAAACATTATATTTGGGCAGTCTTCTTTCCTTGAAATATGTAAACTGCATTTTTCTCCGAGATTGTCCACGGTTGGCGGATAGTCTTTCCATATGGTTGAACACGAGCTAAAAACAAAATAACATTAGAAACTTGGTGAATAGAGAAATATGAAGGCAATGAAAATGAAAATTTAGTAAAAAAAAAAAAAAACAGTAGGAGGACCAGGAATCTGATAAATAGGCAGCAATTCAGACGAGGAAATATGCGAAAAGCAATTACACAAGGTGAGTCAACGATCTGACAAAGTAAATGTACCCATTGAAGTTTAATATAACTATAAACTCGCTTACTGTAGTCGATAGGGTTGTTATCGCTTCACAATTTAAAAATGTATTCATGTATAGAGAGTGATCCATAAATCACTGGCACAAAGAGAATGAAGTTCTTTAAATTGAACACCCAATATACAAGCTGAAATATCAATTTTGCCTTAAAATAAAGCAATCTTTATTAAGAGTAATTACTCGTTAAAGTTAATAGTTTTCGAGTTAACTACGATTAAAATAAAAAAGTGACAAGTACAGCATTTTTTTATTGCCTATAATTCAGAAGTGTCTTCACAGACCGCAAAATAATTTGGTATGGCATACACACAAGGTGTGTCAGTGATATTTATTTGCAGAACCTGTACTAATTTATCCTAGGTGTTCGCGAAGGTGTTGCATAATGAAGAAACTTTAAACACAAAAACCTTACTTATTTTTAATGAAACTCCCAACATTATTTTACAGAATCGTATTAAGTAAGCCCTTCAAGAGCTCTTTTTTTGCTAAGCTTGTCTTATACCTATCTTTGATATTCTAAAAATTATTTAAATTTATTTTAAAATCTTAACCATTAGCCATGGAAAAAGATAGTCGCTGTCGAAATATATAGATGCAAAAATGTTGATACTTTTTCAGGTTCTGCAAATAAATATCACTTCTATGTATGCCATAGCAAATTATTTTATGTTCTGTCAAGCCACTTCTGAATTATAGGCAATAAAAATGTTGAGGTGTAGCCACCACACGACTTTCTTATACGTATGAGTGTTTCAAATTATACAAAAATTATTCAAAATCTTATTCTAAGTACTGCTATTCTCTTAATAAATCTTTATAGAATACATACCTACTCTGCGAGATGTTCGAAAGAAAGGGTTACTTGTTAAGAGTAAAAGTGTTACTTCCGACCAAAATTTTTATATTTTATGTATACAAAAATATTGCAGATCCAGCTCTAAATACCTTTGTACTCTTGATAAATATATAGAGAAATCATAATTTACGACATATGCAAAAGATCGGTATTCAATAAAAGTAAAAGTGTTACTTCCGGTCCGAGTTTTGACATTTTTATTATACAGTGCGTTCATGATGAAAGGAACAAATTTGTTTAAAATTCAGGTAATTATTTTGCAGAAAAACGTTCGGACAGGTCGATTAGTATTTTTAGTTTTGAATTTTTTGACATAAGAAAATTATATAAAGAAGAACATATGCAGCAATCATTGTTTTTTTTAAATGGAACAACCTGTATATTATGCCATTTTTGAATTGTAGGGTATATTCTAAACACATTAAACACATTTTTGTGTAACGTACCATATCCCTAAAATCAGCGGTTTTCGGAATAATGAGTTTTGAGATAAATTAAAATACACATAGGTAATGAAATAAAATGTTTAAATTGAACAAGGACACCATGAATTTTTTTTTAAAAGCCAAGAAAAACAACCTGGTATTGCAAACTTTATCTTCAACAAAAAACTCTACTTCAAATTAATCGATTTTCATGTATTTTTTTTAATTTATCATATTTCAAACGTCATTATTCCGAAAACCGCTGATTTTGGGGATATGGTATGTTACACAAAAAGTGTTGAGAATTTACCATACAATTCAAATATGGCATAATATACAGTATGTTCCACTTAAAAAAAACAATGATATATGTTCTTCTATAGTATATAATTTTCTTATGTCAAAAAATCACAACTAAAAATACTAATCGACCTGTCCGAGCGTTTTTCTGCAAAATAATTACTTGAATTTTAAACGAATTTGTTCCATTTCATCATGAACGCACTGTATAAAAGTTATTGAAAATTAAGTTCTAAATACTATTACACTCGTAACATACTTGTCTGAATAGCAAGACTTGCGAAATATATGAGTACATAAAATATGTTTATACTTAGTACTTGACAAAATATTGGCAAAAGTCGATTTTTATAGTGAGGTAAACTACTACTTCCGGTCTGCCGATTTTATTGAAAATCTAATGAGATCTGAAGAGGGGGATTATACTCATAAATACAAAATTTGGAATTGATAGCTACAGCGGTTTCACTGCTATCGAGGTCACATACACACATAGACACAAACACACACAGCCACACAGGCATTTTTTTAAAACCACTTTTTCGGTAACAGGAGACCTCAAAACGTGGACATCTGCACAAATGCCGAAGTCGAAAATTTTCATCATCACAATACTTCCTAATACTACGTATAAGAAAGTAAAAACATCTGAAAATGTCAAATTTTAACTGTAATCATAAATAATGCTATAACTATCAACTTTAAGGAATAATTACTCTTAATAAAAAAAAAGAATTATATGTTAATGCGAAATCGAAATTTGTACTTATATATAGCTCGTACAATTTAAAAAAATCCATCTTCTTTTAGCCAATAATTTATGTATCACTCAGTATGCGAGTATAAGTTCCTAGGTTGTGAACCAACGACAACCCTATCAGTAACAGTAAGTAAAGTATTAATGAAATTAAGCATTAACGAAAAAATGTACTTTGTCAGATCGTTGACTCACACTGTATATACTTTTGGTTTTAATATATTTTTGGTTTTAAGAAAAAAGTAAATGAGATGAGAACAATGAATTGATCAAAAATACCTAAAGTGCCAGTTTGACAATATTCGGACAATCTGCACTCTCTAGAAGTCGAGTAGTGACAACAATTTATTTTTCATTTGATAGTACGATGAATGGACCAGCTAGTATATGTATAGTTCAGAAGTTATAGTATATGTTATAGTTAGAAAATTAAGCAGTTAGCATCAACCAGAATTACACCTTATAAGTTTTTACAGATTTTTATGTTTAACTATGACACAAAATCACAGTCGTAGTGATATACTGAAATGGACTTGCCACTATTTACTTATACCGGTTGTGTAATGCAACACTTGATATAGCAAGCCCAAAATGCATCAGAATTGCAACGTGGCGTACTGTATCCCCGCTCTCGCTACATTTAACGGTGAAGCATCGACTAGCAATATAGCAGTTATCTCTGCTCGCTCCTGACTTATTATTATTTTGGACTTGTATATGTGAGAAGATAAATTAGATGCCGGACATATCTACCTGTGTTTGTATAAAGTTTTCTTCCCCTAAAATGCACCGCACGAAGAACACGGTATGAAATCTCTGGGGCCCTTTGGTACTCTAGGTGAACGTGTTACAATTAGTGTTCCGTCGTTATAAGCAGAGTTTGTATTAAATTCGAGTGATTCCTTCGAACGGATACGGTGATATATTTCCATCTTCTCCGCATCTCCTATAGAAAAGAAGAAATGGATAATAATATAACAGTACAATTAGAAATAAGGTATACATAGTAAAGAATCCATGCGAATTAACAGCACGGTAACCGCTTAATTTTGCGGTATTCTAACTGCAACAAAAATTTTAAGGTAACCTTACTGTATTTATTCAGCAAGATAATAGAGTTTACAAAAAATTAAAAATCCATTAAAATCAACAGTATAATATTTTAAATTAATAAATATGATCAAAAATGAAAGAAATAGAAAATATGTAAATTATAAGTAAAGTATGTTCAACGAGAGACTGTATTTATTCAGCAAAAAAATAAAGTTTACAAAAAATTAAAAATCCATTAAAATCAACAGTATAATATTTTAAATTAATAAATATGATCAAAAATGAAAGAATTAGAAAATATGTAAATTATAAGTAAAGTATGTTCAACGAGAGACTGAGTTATTATCTATATTTGTCATAATAAGCATGGACAATAACTGTTTACCCCTCACTACTTCAGTATGAATGATAAGGTGAATGAAGATTTATAAAAGGAAAACGGAACCCACCTGTAACAGTTTTTAATAGTGAACGCATCCTTTCGTTTCAAGTGACAAGACAAATTGGATTGTAAAGTTTTGTAGTAAGTACAACAAAATAACTTCTTTTTAGCCTGTGATGTTTGGTACTAGAGTAGCATTTGCTGGAGTAATGGGTGTGGAATATGTAACCGGATCATCCAAAGATAACGTATTAGTGGCATTGACAAAATCTTGTTTTTGAAAAGTAGTATTAGTGTCTAGTGCAGTGTCTGCAACTTCATGGTTTTGTGGATAATTAATACATAAATCCCGATCGACTTCGGCAATATGTATATCTTGGCCAATGTTGTCAGCTTTCACACAATTAATGTTGTCTACGGCACTGTCGAGTTGCAGCAAAACCCTCTCAGGATCAGTATTTAAAGGATCGGCATCGTCACGAACTCCCTTATATTGTAAATTTAAATCATTATCAGCAGCACAAACATCCTCACGCTGTATATTCGACTGGTCTGGGAAATAATCTTGAGTAATTGTACGAGATTGGTTATTATTTAGAATACTGCCAATTATGTTACCTGAAAAAATATGTAACATAATGATTGCTCTCAGTTTTACTAATTAAATAGTGAAATTTATATCCATTTCCCTGATTAATCACAATACCAATAAGTGCACTAGCAATATTGAAATAAAATTATTTCACAATTGTAACTGTATAGTTATACTATTAATTTTTACAAAATAGTCAAAAATATACTGTGATCATATCAAAGTTCGATAAAATTTGTTAAACAAAGAGACTATAAATACTTAATAAAAACAAGTGTCCTTACCCCTCTAGTTGGAGGTAAATATAGGATATTACTATCAAAATACTGAATAAAATTTAGGCGACTAGTTCAAACAGAAAAATGACAATTTATACTAGTGAACGCCTCATGCGTTGTACAAAATGTTAGTCTAAGATGCGTAAAAAAACCGATCGGGCTGTCCCAGCAATTCTCAGGAGACTATTGTTTAGATAATCAGAGATTACCAAAAACCATAGTCTCCAAATAATAGCCCATATAAAGGACGTTTATATGGGTAATACTCAGAATTCTGCAAATAGACACGAAACGATAATAAGAATGAGTTTGTGAGAGAAGCCTCAAATATACTTAAAAACCAGTAAACATAAACTAAGAGAATAATAGCTCGAAGCTAATTACCTAAATATATTTGTTACCAGGCCGTATAGTAAAATAAATTATAATAAAGGCTGTAACAGCACTCACTTTTGTAAGTTTACCCGAGTTACTTTTTTTTAAATGGAACACCCAGTATTTTTTCGCATGTATTGAAAGAACGAATTATTTTAAAAAAGAAAGCTTTTATACATTATTGACAAAAAATGAAAGTTGCGGCAGTTATCCACTATTTTGTACAGCAATTCATATCAATAAAATCAAGATCGCTATGATAAAGAAAACAGCAAATATTAAACAATCATTGTTTATTATGTATATTTATTGTAATAGATGTTCGAAGACATCACCGTTTTGTCGAATACACTTCCGAATTCGTTTATAATGTACATTGCGAGTAACTTTTAAAATCGATCCTGCGTCTATGTTATTAGCAATAGTAATTATTTTATTTTTTGCACGACCCTTGCATAATAGGCACGTTCACTCCCTTAAATGAGGGAGTGAAGTGACTCTTTTGCTCCCTTGGTATAAAAAACATAGCCAACTCAATTTATGAATTAAATCGTTTATTTAATATTAATATTGACATTAATGTCAATAAATGGAAGCACTTTTCGTAGATCTTCCTAGATTTTTCTGGCAATAAATTCACAACTATTTTTGAAGCCGTTTCTTCAATAGTTTCGTCACACATTTTTCCAATGCTTATTTAACGAAGCGAAGAAAATACGGGCAGTTTCTCGATATTCACAAAAAACCAATATGGCTACCCTTATTTATCGGTCGTCAAGGGTTTCCATCAGAACCAGCATGATTTTTGCGTTCGACAACTGGAAACGTCATGTTGACAATTTTTAAAAAAAGTTAGATTTCTTCAATTAAAATCGTTTGGGTCGTGCAAAAAATAGTATATACACCTCGGGAGTGAATGAATTTCTCCTCGGTGCTTTGTAGAGCCCTCGGGCTTCGCCCTCGGGCTACAAACTGCACCTCGGAAAAAAACATCATTTCACTCCCTAGGTGTATAATATACTATTGCAGCCCTACAACGTTTTCATAACTCCCTTTGTAAATTTAATTTTTTAAATATTCCCAATAATAAAAGTCTATAGGGTTTAGATCCGAAGACCGTGGTGGCCACTGAATTGGTCCATTCGTACCTATCCACTTATTCAAAAACATTTCGCTCCAAAAATTTTGTACTTCGCAATGATTATGCGCTGGTGCTCCATCTTGATGAAAATGTATAGGTTGCCGAGTAGCCAAGTCCAGGTTATCCAAAAATATTCCGAAATGTCTTCGAACGTCTATTATAATAAACATATGCACAATGCTTGATTAATATTTGCTGTTTTTTGTATTGGATGTATTGTATTGGACAAAACGGTGATGTCTTCGAACATGTATTATGATGAATATACATAATACACAATGCTTGTTTAATATTTGCTGTTTTTTTTTATCATAGCCATCTTGATTTTATTGATATTAATTTCTATACAAAATAGTGGATAACTGCCGCAACTTGCATTTTTTATCAATAATGTATGAAAGCTTTCTTTTTAAAATAATTCCTTCTTTCAATATATGCAAAAATATACTGGGTGTTCCGTTTAAAAAAAAGTAACTTTTGTAAATAGCGCGAAAATTAGTAGTTCAACTGTTTTTCGATTCCGCCATCATTGTTTACGATAAAAATACTACTACTTTGCTAATTTAACCGATGCTCTAGCTTCATTAATAACAAAGTTAGCAATAGTGGCGACTTAATTAATAACACCCTGTATATTGAATTGTAGGTATGTAAGAGGCCCATACACATAAGCTGTATAGAAGCTTTTCCAGAAAGAGACAAAAATTTAAAAAAATGCACTGCACTATAATGAACAACGATCATTCATATGAGCAATATCAATTATGCTCATTATAAAATAACAAAATTTAAAACTAGAAAAAGCGAGATCACAGCTTTATTATTCTTGGTAGTACCGCTTGCAAATAATACGATCAAAAACTAATTAAATTAACGTCAACAATTTACTAGTAGCCTACAGGAATAATTTAGTAAAACTTTAAAACTCACTTTAAATAGAACAAATCTGCAATATTACATCTTATTTTATAATCAAACTTTCAGTAGAACTCCCATAACTACTTCAATTGCATAATACATATCGAAAGAAAGAGAACATGATATAGATGTTCAACAAATTTTTATTATCGATATTTAGATAATCGCATCGTATGTTTACGAGTTAGCAAACCAGAATACAGTTTATAATAATTTAAAACGTATACCTCCAATACTTTACTATAGAGAAAGTAATAAAATAATCTTCTTAGATTAATAATTACGCCCATTCTAACCAGTGGGGAAATAGATATATGCTTCAAAATATACATTGTAAACTGAGTTTATATAAAATGAGTTTATATAAAAATTCAGTACTTACCAGCAGACACATGTTCACTTCCGCGTTGAGGTACACTTGTAGACTGCACGTCCGTCCAAATATTTCGCAGTAATTCCATCGCGTCAACAGTTTATGTGTTTTTTTGGAACTATTTGTAAAATGCCATCTTCAGGGTAGCGTATTAAAGCATACATATTCTGGAATATAATGAATTTGTTTTGTGCACAATAGCGTAATTCTCCATTACCATAGGGCACTGTTACATCTGGGCATGGTAGATCCATTTCCCTAAAGTGGCGGTTGACTCATTCTCGAAATCGCGGCCATTGAAACGAACAACAAATAATAAATAGAACAGATTCGTCTATTATTATTATTGATGTTAATAATTAATAGCAAATTAATATTTGGAGTTGCACATTTATTTATCGCACTTAATTACTTCTAAAATAAGTTAAATATGTTAGCGTAACTATTACCTAAACATTGGAGAGATTTAGCTAACCAAAATTAATCAAAAATCAACCGAACTGTATATATTAATAACAAAAATTACTGTAGTACCAATATAATTAACTTTCGTATTGAAATGAACGTGGAACTGACTAGTCTGACTAATAAACGATCTTATGTTATATCGTGTGTTATATTGAACAAAATGTGCAGAGTAAGTGAAATAAATATATTTATGTATGCTGTTCTACATGCGACAGGGAACCCCCACCCGTTCGTCAAAAGAGATTAAAAAACATTCCGTCGCATTTAAATAGAAGTGTCCTTCATTCAAATTACATTCAGATTATGTTTCAATTTGTAAACATATTACGTTCTGAGAAAATAATCAAATTACGTTTTAAAGTTAAAATCTGCCTGGCATGTATTCCAATTAAAGGATTCAATTTTAAATATTTAGTTCATCAACTCTTTGTTCATATTTAATATTAGTTATGTATAATATATCCCGTGATATTTGGGAGTAACCGTATTATATATTATATTACGTATACGGAAGTTGTTTTAACTAAAGTTAAATACTTTTAACTTCTTAACAAATAAACCTGCGAGTGTTACTTCAGTTCCGATTTCTGAGAATTTCTTTATACAAAAATTATTCAAAATCCTATTCTAAGTACTTCTATTCTCTTAATAAATCTGTATGTATAGAATGCATACTTTGCAAGGTATTCGAAAAAAAAGTGCTACTCGCTAAGAGTAAGTGTTACTTCCGGTGCGAATTCTGAAATTTCGTGTGTACAAAACACATTGCAAATACAGCTCTAAATACTTTTGTACTATTTGTAAAGGTACCATTCAAATTAAATTTATTATAATGTAAAAACCGTCCCACGATGCGGAGCCATATGAAATAGAACCTTTAAAATTGAATTTAATAAATAATATAAAATTCTAAAATAAAATACAATTGATTGTTTTACCTGCTAAGCTCAATTCGGACTCTCAAGGGCGATTCAGGTTAATAAGAGATTATTAATTAAAAGGTTCCCAAACATTGTTGTTAATAAAAATCCATTTTATAATTTAAATAATACTTATGTTCAAAATCAATGAATTTTATACATTTTTACAGACAAAAATTATAAAATCTCACACAATATACTGTCCTTAATATAAAAAGAATCACAACACATTAATAGACAGGTTAAATACACTTTTATAAAGATTACATTGAAGAAAGTTTATGTATACCAATCGTTATATTTAAACGTAAACAACAGAGGCAAGAAATTACAACTTAGGCTACATACAAGATATGTATGATTATATACATATACCACAATGCTGGGACAGATTAAGTTACATTATATTTTATATTACGGAGACTATATTTATTTGACAAATATATGCATTTGACCCGGATAATAATATTTACTTATTTTTCTCTATTTGAAACTGATTTGTTAATTCTTTATGTCTGAATACATTCACATACATATTTTTTTATCAACTAGATAGTACCTTATATTAAGGCTTCTCTCTTCTTTATTCGGTGCTTTTCCAGCTGTTTCTTCTTTTTTTGCTGAATAAGGCGAGGAGACTCGGTATATAATGGCAATTGTAGCACTATATCTTTATCACAAAGATACAATAACTCGCACACTTAACTTTGTATACTCGATATGTGGTTAACTTTACAAGTTTACTTGTAAAATTACTTTTTGTTATAACCGCTATACTTTTCAATTACTGTAGTTGATAATATGGTAAAATTTATACTATGAATATGTAAAATAGAGGTAATATTATAATATTAATATACAATAATGGGCTGTACCACTTCATCTTGATAAATATATATAAAATACATAATGTATTGAAAAATTCAAAAGATTCTTGGTAGTAGTGGCATACAATGAACTAAAAGTAATAACAATATGACAACTGGTTGTCAATTAGAAAACAATGACAAAAATAAATGTAGAATGTAAAATCAGTCATGTATAAATGTAAATGACAGCAAATAAGCATAGGACAATCGCCATTACTCATGTAATCCTATCAAACCGGATTAGGTTCACCTAAACATGTACAATCTGATTGAAATACACAGACAATCAACGATGCAACTATGTATGTGTTAAGATGTATTTGTAGCTACAGACATATATGTTTCTACCTAGTT
This sequence comes from Amphimallon solstitiale, assembly GCA_963170755.1. Taxonomy (NCBI): domain Eukaryota; kingdom Metazoa; phylum Arthropoda; class Insecta; order Coleoptera; family Scarabaeidae; genus Amphimallon; species Amphimallon solstitiale. Next base: position 125,797,768 of record OY720681.1, on the reverse strand, counting down.
TGGTTTCGTCAGTGCAGCATAACAAAGAAGGTGTATGATAAAGCATTAATATGTGTTGAATAAAAATTATATAGTATTACCTTAAAATGTCAATCCAAAATGTCCAAGTGTAAAACAACTGTGCACTTACTTAATACTGTGTAATGCCTTATTTCAACCAGGCAGTTAATAAAATATATTACAATTCTTTGCCAAATATACAAATGTATTGAAAAATTCAAAAGATTCTTGGTAGTAGTGGCATACAATGAACTAAAAGTAATAACAATATGACAACTGGTTGTCAATTAGAAAACAATGACAAAAATAAAATGCATATCACAATGTATAATTGAAAATGTAATCAAATAAGCAATAGGACAGTCGGGATTACTTATATAGTCACATCAAAAGGCTTGGGATTTACCACAAACTGTTCAGTCAATGCAATTATACAAATAACAACGACGCAACTATGTAATGAAAAATTAAGAGTAGAACTGTTGATATTATAACAATATAGAATGTAAAATCAGTCATGTATAAATGTAAATGAAAGCAAATAAGCATAGGACAATCGCCATTACTCATGTAATCCTATCAAACCGGATTAGGTTCACCTAAACATGTACAATCTGATTGAAATACACAGACAATCAACGATGCAACTATGTATGTGTTAAGATGTATTTGTAGCTACAGACATATATGTTTCTACCTAGTTTGGTTTCGTCAGTGCAGCATAACAAAGAAGGTGTATGTTAAAGCATTAATATGTGTTGAATAAAAATTATATAGTATTACCTTAAAATGTCAATCCAAAATTTCCGAGTGTGTGAGGCAAAGAATTGTAATATATATTAATAACTGCCTGGTTGAAATAAGGCATTACACAGTATTAAGTAAGTGCACAGTTGTTTTACACTTGGACATTTTGGATTGACATTTTAAGGTAATACTATATAATTTTTATTCAACACATATTAATGCTTTAACATACACCTTCTTTGTTATGCTGCACTGACGAAACCAAACTAGGTAGAAACATATATGTCTGTAGCTACAAATACATCTTAACACATACATAGTTGCATCGTTGATTGTCTGTGTATTTCAATCAGATTGTACATGTTTAGGTGACCCTAATCCGGTTTGATAGGATTACATGAGTAATGGCGATTGTCCTATGCTTATTTGCTTTCATTTACATTTATACATGACTGATTTTACATTCTATATTGTTATAATATCAACAGTTCTACTCTTAATTTTTCATTACATAGTTGCGTCGTTGTTATTTGTATAATTGCATTGACTGAACAGTTTGTGGTAAATCCCAAGCCTTTTGATGTGACTATATAAGTAATCCCCACTGTCCTATTGCTTATTTGATTACATTTTCAATTATACATTGTGATATGCATTTTATTTTTGTCATTGTTTTCTAATTGACAACCAGTTGTCATATTGTTATTACTTTTAGTTCATTGTATGCCACTACTACCAAGAATCTTTTGAATTTTTCAATACATTTGTATATTTGGCATAGAATTGTAATATATTTTAAAATACATAATTTATATTTGCAAAAAATCGCTATTCGATAAGAGTAAAAGTGTTATTTCAGGTCTCAATTTTTAAATGTTTTTTTATACAAAAGGTACTGAAAATTAAGTTCTAAATATACTCGTAATGTATCTGTCTAAAAAACATGACTTTTAATAAAATTCTTCTGAAATTTAATTTTGAGCACATGTGAATTCTTTCTAAATTTGTTTAATCTTAGTAGTTGGGGAAATATTGGCAGAATTCGATTTTCTCACTGAAGTAAACTACTACTGCAGGTCTGCCGATTTTACTGAAATTCTAGTCAGATATTTGAGATTAACTCACAAATAATACAATTAACACAGATTTAGCAAGCCTATGAAAATATGTAGAACTTAATATGTATCAGCTTGTCTATAAAAAAATTTCGGACAGGAAGTTTCTGTTTACTCGTATGTAGACATATATTATTTCATATAACTGGCAGTATATACAGGGTTTCCGCTAAATAGGTACCTGGTAATATATTAAATTGTTTTAATATTTGTAAAAAAATTATAAATATATATATAACTATAAGAATTATTAAGTTCATTTTAAATATTTAAATTTAACAACGGTGAATTATTCACTTCTAGTTGGTCGTTTAAAATAAGGTTTAATTTGTTAATTTATTTATTTCTAGGCTTTCTAATAAATTTAATTTTTTACTCTTGTCTTATATATTTGTCGATGGATTTTTGACAAAACATCGTAAGCGACAAATTTGCCGAAAATGGAACTTGGCTACCAAACTGTTGCTTACGATGTTTTACATGTGATTCCGCATAAGATTTACACCTATCTTTGTTCTAAAAGTGGTCGAAATCGTTATCGTAAGCGCCGATTGTAACCCCATCAAAAGCCCAGTTACTGTTATTTTATCGTAAACGCCGTTCTGTTACTTACAAATAATCGTAAACGCCAAAAAATTTTGCCGGTTACGATACTGTTTCTGTCGTTTACGATAATATTTTGTTCCCATTATGACTGAATAGCAACTCAAAAACAAAGAGTGCAGTGCAGTCGTGAACTTGTCTGCGAGGGAAAATGATTATTAGTTAACCTAAAAAGTGCATGGTGTCACGCTGCGAATTGTTTAGGCAATTTCTTGACTTTTAAACAAATCGGGTGATTATTTTCATTTATAATTGTTGTGATTCGTTGCAAATAATCAAGCTTCTGGTAAGTTATGCACTTCAGTTTTTACTTTTGTTCTATTATTGTTGTTTCATCTTTACAGATGGATGTTTCAAGGGGACAACGTATAGCTTTAATGGCAATTAATAAGCAAAATGAAAGTTTACCGGAGAGTAATAAGATAGATAATATTTTGGTTTTACAGACAGTAAGTAATTCGGTAAACTGTTCCGAAATACTTACAAATACACAAGATGAATATAGTTTTCAAAATACGTCTACTATTTCAAAAACGGAAAAGCAATGTGGAGTACCACAAAGTTCATTAGACGCTTCATTGTTTGATATTAATAATATTCCAGTAATAATTGTTGAAGAAAATAAAGAACATGATCTAGGAGCAGTAATTCTTACTGAAACACTAGATCAATCATATTTGGATAACAGTGATATAAGGGAAGTAACCTCGGAAGAAAATCTAAATGCGACTAAAAGTACCATTGTTGAAAATGATATAATACATAACAAACTCGTTAATTATTCATCTAGTTCAGAATCTGAAAATCATAATGACAGAGAAAACAGTCTTCTTAAAAAGAAGAAATTGAAAAGATTTGATTCCGATTATTCGTTTTACGAGGAAAAAGATTCTGACTTTTTTTATTCGAGTTCAGACTCAGAGCAAATGATCGAAAATAGTACAAATACAGTAGGAGAGTCTGGTTTGAAAAAAACTAAAAAAGTGTCAATGAAGAAAATTAAGAAAAGTGAAAAAACATTGGGTATTTTAAAAACAGTTCAAGAAAATCCATGCAAAAACAAGCGTTGTCAAAATGCTTGTGCAAAAAAATTCACAGAGCAAGAGCGACACGATATTTTTGATTACTATTGGGGACTAGGCACTCATCAGAGACAGAGAGATTGGCTTTTGTCGTGTATTAAAGAAATAGACGTAAAACGAAGACGAATAAATACGGAAAACAGCAGAAGGAACCGAACTTTTAAATACTTTATTACATGGAATGGTAAAGAAAATGAAGTTTGTCAGCAATTTATTCTAAAAACACTTTGCATCTCACAAATGACTTTGAGGTATACAAAGAATAATGCAGGAGACAACATTTTTGCTAAATTAGATCAAAGAGGCAAACATGATCCTCCACACAAAACAAGCATTGAAGATAAAAACCGTGTTCATCAGTTTATCAAAAAACTACCTGCTGTTCCATCCCACTACTGCAGAGCGAGCACGACAAAAAAATACTTACCGAGTGAATTACGAAATGTATCGTTCTTATATAGAATTTTTGTGAGAGATCAATTAGAGTTCCATAAAATAAAGACCAAGGTATCCCTGAAAGTTTTCCGGCACATTTTTAATAACGATTTCAATATTGGCTTTCACCTTCCAAAAAAGGACAAATGTACTATTTGTGAATCTAGAAAGGATGAAGAAATAAAGTTCACTCAAATAGAAGAAATTACATATCAAAACCATATGAGAGACAAAGAAGAATGCAAACAGCTATTCCTCTCCGATCAAAATATTGCAAAAGAAGATAACAGTTTTGTATGCGCGAGTTTTGATCTCCAAAAGGTGCTCAACACTCCTCATGGAGACAACATGCTCCTCTATTATTCCCGCAAATACGCTTTCTATAATGAAACAGTTTACGAAAGTGGGACAAGAAATGTATATTGCTACCTGTGGGGTGAGACAGACGGCAATCGTGGCACAAATGAGATCTCTACCATTATTTATAAGTATTTAGAGGAAGTGGATGACCGTGTAAATGTAAAAACTGTATCACTGTATTGTGACAGCTGCGCTGGACAGAACAAAAACAGAGCAATGCTGGCAATGCTACACACATTTTTGAAGAAATCTAAAAATATTCACAATATTAAAATAACGTTTCTTCTTTCTGGTCACACATATATGCCCGTGGACGCAGTCCACGCTACAATTGAAAGATTTATTCGAAAAAGAGTGGTTTGGGCGCCATCGGAGTGGTCAACAATAATACGCAATGCTAGGATAAATCCTAAACCTTTTCACGTTGTAAATATGAAATATTCAGACTTCCTGTCTTGGAAAACGATGACACAAAGTGTGTTACCTAGCACTGTTAATAAAACTAAAGAGGGAAGAACTTTTCAAATAAGTAAACTGAGAACTGCCTTTTTAAAAAAAGGCGAGGACATGATAAAGATTAGATATTCCTATTCTAACTCAGCCGAGGAACTGATGTTGCCCGTGTTTTGTGGATTGGCAAAAGGTTTGTAAACTAAATTTTAATTTTTAATGCTTTATAAAGAAATTTACCTAACTGTAACTGTTTTGGTTGCAGGTAGGAGATCGAAAACTGTTGTAACAAGAGAGCCAGAAATTCTATATCCAAGCCCTTTGGAAATTTCCTCTTTGAAATTTGCAGATCTTATGGAACTATGCAATAAACATGTCATACCACAACAATTTGTTAATGAATATAGAAAGTTTGAAGGGAATAGTAACGTTCAGGATACATTAGCTGAAACAGATGCGGAAGACCAACAGAGTGATAGAGAACTTTCTTAATTATTTTATTGTGGTTCAATTAATGACAATTCTGAGTAAAAATTTTGTTTCGAATAAAGTCGGTTAAGCTTTGTTTTTGTTGCAATACCAGACCTGTTACTCACAAAATATCGTATGTATATCTTAAGCGACAGATCCAGAAAAAATAAAATTTCAACTGGTTTTGACAAACTATCGTATGCAACAATATTCAATGAAAATATAAAATTTTACTCAATTTTATTTTCATTAACGATTTTTTGACAAATAAATTTGCGTCCTACAAATTTTCACTGTTCTCGAGTTGAAAATAAAATTGCTGTAAGAAAAAAACGCATCCTGTAAAATTTGACTTTTGTTGCTTACGATGTTTTGTCAAAAATCCATCGATGTATGTAGTATGTCAAACTTATTATTGAATTTATGTTTTTGTTCAATACAGTGGTTGGCATATGTGGAATCTGTTTTTTGTAATTTATAGCTTTCATGTTCTATTATGCGTGTGGAAAAGGATCTACCAGTTTGTCCGGTATAAGCTTTTCCACACTGGCAATTTAACTTATAGACCCCAGATTTTAAATTTTTGTCAGTTTTATCTTTATTATTTTTAATATGATTCTGTAGTTTGTTGTTTGTACGAAATAAAATTAATGTGTTTGTTGTTTTTCGTAAATATGTTTTTATTTTCATGGAAGGTGTACCTATATAAGTCACAGAGGCAAATTTTGATGAGTAAGTTTGAGGAACTATAGGATAAATCTTGGATATGATTTTTGCTTTTTGTTTTTTATGAAGGAGATTATTTATTAATTCTTTTGAATAACTATTATTCTGAGCTATGGTGTAAATTCTATCTAATTCTTTATCAAAATTAATCTTATGCATAAGAACATGGATTATTTTATATAACATTGAGTGGAAAGCAGCAAGTTTATGACTAATCGGGTGGAAAGAGTTAGAATGTATCGTAATATCTGTGTGAGTAGGTTTATGATAAATAGCGAATTCGTGTGTAGAGGTCTAGAAAATTAATGGTTTTATTTACTTCTAATTCGATGGTGAATTTAATATTAGGATGCAAAATGTTAATATGATTATGAAGTGAATTTAATTGTCTATCCGTTCCTTTAAAACACACCAAAATATCATCTACATATCTCACCCAGTATATATAATTTTTAAATAACGAATGTTTACTAATAATGTCTTCAAGGTTGTCCATAAATATTTCGGATAATAAGGGACTTAGTGGGTTTCCGTTTAACACTTCTTTTGGGGGAATAATCGTAAACAAACATCAAATGAAATGAGTTTTAAATTATCTGGTAATTTAAATTTACTAATTTTATTTATCGAAAATTTCGGTTTGAATTTAGTGTATTCTAAAATGATTTTTATAAGTTGTTTGCATAGATTCACATCTGGTGCTTTTACATACGAAACAACTGGACGAATAGGTATATTCTTTTTATGTAATTTTAGTAAACCATATAATTCTGGAGGTTGTGGGTTCATAACCGGTAGTTGGAACTTTTGTGCATTATTGAATAAACATTCGGTATTGTTTATTGCACTTTTAATTTGTTTTTGAAACCACTCTGTAGGGTTAGATTTTAGTTTTATGAACGCATTAGTACAATAGTAAAATAGAGGAGTTCCCATTGGAAGACGACCGTTTTCAACAATGAAAGCAGTTTTTTTATATCGAATCAGGGTGCATTTCTATTTGATAATAGCCCGAAGCTAGATCAAGAGTAGTAAAATAATTACACCGTCTTAGTTTATCTAAAATATCACTAATGTTTGGTATAGGGTATCGATCATCTATTGTTTTTTCGTTTAATTTTCGATAATCAACCACCATGCGCCATTTCTTTACTCCGCTGGCGTCGAGCTTTTTCGGAACTATCCATACAGGACTGGACCATGGTGAATATGATGGTCTAATGATTCCATCTTCTAATAATTTCGATATTTGTTTATTAATTTCTTGCTTATTAACACACGGATAGCGGTATGACTTAGTATATATGTATTGAGATTTCATCGGTTGTCTTTATTTCGTGTTTAATTTGATTTGAAAATGTTAATTTTTTTTCATTATCATGAGATAAATATGAAAATACTGTGACAAGTTTACTTAAACAATCTTTTTCTTCCGAATTTAAATGATCTGTTCTAAATTTATTTATATTAATTTTGAATGGCTGTGTATTATTATTACAAGTGGCATATTTTCCTGAAATTGCTCTATATGAAAACATTCAAAATTTGTTTCGTCAAATTTGTTCGCATATTCATTTAATAAATTTCGGTCTATGAGTATCGTTTGCGAAATTGATCTCTTATTAATTATTTCAACTGTTGCTTGATTATATTTTACATACAGTAGCCCTGGAGGTATATAAATACTTTGATCGTCTGTTTCTATTTGGGGTATTATGATATCACAATCAGGTAAGTATTACTGAACACAAAAGGGGAAACTTCAATATCGTGTGTTTCGAACTCTTTTCTGTAATAGAGCGGTACTTGAATATTGTCGTTATATATAACACGGTTTTCTATAACGACATTATTAGATTCATATAAACCTTCTTCGTTCGTTATAATGCTGATTACAACTAATAATATCTCCCATTCAGTTGAGTAAACCAGTACAAATAAATATACAATAATACAAATACAAATTTCATTAGGTAGGGCAATTAGTATGTTCTGATGAATTAAGCTGGCCTAGAATTTTTTTAATAATATAGCTAATATATCTCTATTCACAATTTAAATGGTTGGTTTTATAGTATTAGAAGGTCGTAACAAATAATTTGCTAATTATACATTAAAAAACATCAAAAAAAACAACTAAAAAGTATTATGATTGCATATTATTTTAATTTTGCATCAGAAACACTGAGTGGAGAAATAATTCTAGTATTATTTAAAGAGAATTGATTTATATAAAAGTAGCCTTTTCTTCAAATAAAATTTGAACTAAACCAGCAGTATTGTACAAACATATAAATCTGTCTTGGCAGGGAGTAAATTAGCTAATTCCATAGAATATATAAAAAAAACTAATGTAAGATAGAGATCTTGTTTTTCTTAGTCGATATGTCTAGAACAATACAAGTTAAGAATATATATATAATAAAACACAATTGTTTAGTTTCAAAAAATTATAATGTTCACACAAACGTAGTTTAAAAAACCATTTCTCCTGTTCACCATTACTGACTAATTTTAAATTAATAATCGAGGAAGGAGATACATATCGAAACTCCATTATATATATATATATAATAATTTCTTATTAAAAACCGTTAGATCTGTCTGCAAAACTGTCGAGTTGACATTTTCTATATCGTAGCCCGAATTATCGAATTTATAAAAGCTGACCCTTATCGGATTGTTTTCAAACAATTTTTCGCTAACGAGCATTTTCAAGCCACTAACACCTATAAGTTAGTTCACAAGGCCACGATACTTCTTGCATATATCAGCATGGATATCTAGAAATCTCGAAATCTGTATGCTACATACTTCAAGATAGAGATATTTCAGGGATATAGGTGTATTAATTTGTAATTTTCGTATGAGTAAATGAACATACAAGGCGCTTCAACATACTTTTTCTGTACTTTGAAATACATACTTTTTATATGACAATATAATAACAAGCAACATTTTATACTATAAATAATCGTAGTATATGAATACCATAAGTAAAGATTTAAATTCATTTTATTGCACTATCGACAGTCGCTTACGAACAAAATTAACTAAAATATAATGGAATAAAATATATGTATTAGTGTATTCAAAAAGACAATAATAGTCGGGATATACATACATATTAAGCAAAAAAACGAGGTGTGGCCACCACACGACTTTCTTATACGTATGAGCGTTTCAAACTATACAATTTTAAGGATTTTTTTACACAAAAATTGTTCAAAATCCTATGCTAAGTACATACTTCTATTCTCTTAATAAATCGCTATAGAATACATACTTTGCAAGATAGTCGAAAAAAAGTGCTACTCGCTAAGTGTTACTTCCGGTCCGAATTTTGAAACTTCATATATACAAAAAATATTGCAAATCTAGCACTAAATATTTTGTACTCTTAATAAATATATATAGAATGCATAACTTACGACATATTTGCAAAAAATCGCTATTCGATAAGAGTAAAAGTGGTTCTTCCGGAATTTTGAAATTTTTTTATACAAAAGGTATTGAAAATTATGTTTCAAATACCTTCATACCCGCAACGTACCTGTCTAAAAAGCATGACTTGCGAGATATTCGCAAAAAACTGATTTTCGATAAGAGTAAAAACCTACTTCCGGTAGGAATTTCGAAAAACTTTTTAAAAAAAATTGTTCTCAATTTTAATTCTAAGTACATATGAATTCTTTATAAATTTGTTTAAACCTACTATTTGACGAAATATTGGCAAAATTCGATTTTTCACTGAAGTAAACTGCTACTTCCGGTCTACCGATTTTACTGAAAAACTAATCAGATGACAAGGGATTTTTTAAAAACCACTTTTTCGGTATCAGGGGACTTCAAAACGTGGACATCTGCAAAAATCTCGAGGTCGAAAATTTTCGTCATCACAATACTTCCTTATACTACGTATAAGAAAGTAAAATGGGCTGGGTGAACTTTTCTTGCGTAATTAAATAATTATAATGCAGGTATGTAAGATATAGAGCAGGCAAAATGATTATGGGAAGAAGTGAATATCCTAGCTTTATAAAAATATAATATGTCACATAAAAACAATTCTAATCCGTTATGGGTAATGTTACCATTTGTGTTTACTAAAATCAAGCCTATATAAAAATTCACTTATGTTTTTAGTATCCATCCCCGAGAAGTAGCTATAAGTTGATATATTGCATAATTATATGATTCCTATAATATTTATTCTTAACCTTACAAAATTCAGTTGCTACTTTCTGAGAAAATGATACCTGAAAATATTCTTAATCTACTTCTTTCGCCAAGAAAACATGCGAGTCTGTATTACTGTGCGACGGCTTGAAGCAGTTGTTTATTATATAATATATATTTATAAGTCAAACTGCGATATCATTGAACCCCCTAATATATTCAATTTCTATATAAAATCTCAAAAGTAATCCACTAATATTTGTTTATATAATCAGTATAGACTCTTTTTTAAATACCCAAACAATAGTCTGTTTTGTATTGTTTATAAAACTGATTAATAACAGAGTAAAAGCAACGTTTGCAAATATTATTTAAACCCCGTGAATATATTTCTGATTCCAATAATCATATAAAATGAACACATTCATAGATTTTTTTTTAATGGCAGACCTAACAGAATACAAGAGAAACTGTTGAAAAGGTACCAACAAGTAACTCAGAACTGGTAGTAGTAAAAATATCATTTAGCCTTAAAATTTTACTTAGGCTAATTTAGCATCACTGTAAAAAATTAGTGTGAATTGAGATTGCCGTTTTCCCCTCTGGTTTCGATTCAATAAAATAGGTTTTGGTAGAAACAAAAACCGTGTCCCTGCAAATAATAAAACTATTAAAATTACCAAAATGAAACTATTATTGAATGCCTTAGCAAATTTTAATAGTGCTGAACCAAATATTTTTATTCACTATAAACATATCTCTTACACACATTGTCTGATATGTAATTATTATAGACCGGACGTACGGGGCCGAAATTTAGACTAACAGAAGAAACAATGTCTAACATCACGCAATTACTGAATAGCACTATTCATATGGTGAACTGCAACATATGTGTTGTCGCGAAAACGGCCAACAAAAACTTTTTTTTTACTGTTTTTACTGATTTTACTGTTAAATTCTTTTCTTCATGGGCGTAGGTAGAAGCGTGAGGAGTTTTTAAAATTATTTATTTCGTAAGATAAAAGTACGGGGAGTTAGTTTCGTTATTTCAGTTTCATTGAATCTACTACTCCCAATTATGTTGACGTAAGTGTGCACTGGACTTCGTTAAGTTTCAATAACATATGCATCATTTATTTAGAGCTAGAACATTGTTTATGTTAGTTTTTCAGATATGATATGAAAGAACGTCGAGAATGGCATCGTGAAAAAATGGCAAATTGGAATAACGGTCATAGTGACTGTATGTCCTCCATTGTCAGTGATTTCGAAATTTATTGTAAAGTCTGTAAAATATTGTTACAGAATCCCAAAAAATTGCACGTACAACGTCACTTAGCATCGCTAAAACATACACAGAAATTGGACCCGTTGGAAGCTGACAATTTTTACGAAAAACTCTGTAAAACTTTAATGGCGGCTAATATCCCAATAAATAAACTAGATAATCACACTTTCAAAATATTTCTCCAAAAATATATTGGTCGAAATGTTCCTGATCAATCCATCTTACGCAAATATCATGTTTCTAAGTGCTTCACGAATGCATTAGAAGACATCTTACAAATCAGTACCTATGGATATAGGTACATCGTTGTCACTGCCTCCCTCGCCAGATGGGGAACATGGTTGGAAGCTACTAATTTTTATGCAGAGAATTTAGATAGTTTACAAAATTTCGTTATATGTTTAAATGGCGATGCTCGAAGTATTTCTGAGTGCAGGGAACTAGCAGAAATCCTAAATTTTAAAAATTAGTTGTTATTCCTCCAGGAACACTTTGGAAATTTGCCTAAACTAATCACATACTTTGAAAATCGAAATCTCAAATTAAAAGACGCATTACCCACATTAGATGTGGCTATTAATAATTTCAAAAGTATTCCTAGTGACTTTGGATGTGACCTTCGGCAAAAATTAGAAGCAGTTTTTAATAAAAATCTAGATTTAATAAAGATACGGCAATTGTGTATGGAAACAAACACACATAATATAACTGCTAAATACGCCGGAATAAAAGAATACTTCCAGTATGAACCTATAATATAACCAGTTGCGATATGGAATGGGCGTTTTCTATCTACATGGATGTACTTCATTCAAAAAAAATAAATCTTACAGAAGAGAACCTTGAGCAAGTATTGCTAGTAAATATTAATACTATGTATTTTGTATTTCATAGATTACCACCCACTTGTTATCCAATTATATAAATAATACTAAAACCTCTTTAAAAACACAACATTTCAATAGTGCGCCCATGGGCGATGAGTTATCGGCCTCTCGTGTCCGGTCTATAGTAATTATGCACTACATTTTTCTTTCCAACAACATTTTTGGTGATTTGAAATATTCTATAGAAAATAGTTAATTGCAACTATCGAAAGCCTCTATCGAGAGTTATTATCGATACATACTAGTTACTATAAATAATGAAATAGAATTAATAACCTGTAATTTTAAAAGTTGATTGATAATATTTTAGATCATTCGATAAATCTCTTAAACTGCACTTAAAAACATATTTAATAGAGAATAGTGCTGATTATTCGTTATTATAGTTTAAGATTTTATTTTATCTCATATATGTATTACGTTTGAGGACATTTTTGTTTTATTTTCGAAAATTGTTTCTTAATACATTTTGTACTACTTGAATGATTTATAAAAGAAATCAAAAAGTGCTGGCTCCTCATTTGTATTTATAATATCAACAACATGAAGGCCGATATAAGTGCTTCTACTAAGATCTGCTCTATAAGCAATCCGAATACATTATTTTTTTTAGATAGGTCAAGAACAACTTTCGCCGCGTTTATTTACGAACTATATACAGGGTTATGATAAAGTAACGCACAAAATTCATAAAACGTACAATGTTCATTTTTGCAAAAAATGCAAAAACACCTCAAACAGTTTATTTTATTCCGCGTCTTTTAACATAAGTCAAAAAAATAAAACTTCAAATTTGTCAAAGTTATGACGTCATCAATATTTTTTTTAAATATTGATGGTTTTTTTTACTTTATTTGATAAAGCTTGTTTTTCTGCATTATAAAGAAATAATTGAAGTAGGGGACACATAAGAAAAAACTGAGAGAATTAATAAAAAACAAAATAAACTTTATTATAGTAATAACATTTAAATTAACTAAACAGTCCATTACACCAAAACGATTTCTTACAGGAATTGTTCAAACTGTGTCCCGTTCACTATCTGACATAGGCCAAGACGATGGTAGACCTGATTTACAGAGTCTTCGATCATCTGCGGAGTTATACGAGTCATTTCATGTCTAATTCGTTCCATTAAGTCTTCTAAATTGTCTGGTTTTTTCTTATGTGACCCCTACTTCAATTATTTCTTTATAATGCAGAAAAACAAGCTTTATCAAATAAAGTAAAAAAAACCAAGCTTCATATTTAAAAAAAATATTGATGACGTCATAACTTTGACAAATTTAGCGTTTTATTTTTTTGACTTATGTTAAAAGACGCGGAATAAAATAAACTGTTTGACGTGTTTTTGCATTTTTTTCAAAAACGAACATTGTACGTTTTAGGAATTTTGTGCTTTACTTTATCATAACCCTGTATATAGCATTAAAATTAGTAGCCAAGTACACGAAAAATATAATTAATCTGTCATTATGCCGTAGATGCTATATTGGTTACAAACTATAAATTAATAACAATTAGGAGAGCAAGGCGCTATTTAAATGGTTTCTGTGTACTTACATATATTGATTAGATATCGCAAACTAATAACAAAATTGACAATTAATACTATTCAAAACATATAAATTCTGCCAATGTACCCCTGACAGCCGACTCTTACTGATCACTAGAGCTAGGATAGTTATAGGCAAAATGAAGTCTCGAAAAAGGCAGGCAAATTGGCAAAAAAAGGATTCAAAAAAGCACTAAAAAAGGCATAAATAAAATATAAATATGCCAAAAACGTAAAACTAAAACTGTTTATTTAAAAAGAGATAACATAATTATGTATATACAGTATTAACTATTTATTTATTGTAGGTAGGTACATGATTCTTCAAACATTGGTTTTATTACACTGCCAACTAGTCACCAGTAATTTTTCTGTGTTTTACGAAGTCAAACAAGTTCTCCTGTCGTTGACGATTTGTATGTAGCTTGAAAACAAAGAGATTGGAATATATATAGGAAGTATCAAGCTGTAATGTTTGGCAGCAACAACTGCAGGTGGGGTAAGGAGAATTGATAGAGAAAGCATGTGTGCAGTGTATAGGCGAGGTAAGTGGCCGCAACAACTGTAGGTGGGGTAAGGGGAATTGATAAACAGCCAAGCGATTATAGTCCTTAAGAAAATCCGACAGCGTGCTGTCATTCGTCGAAATGTCGTGCTCGTACTTGGTTCGTATGATTTCGTTAAATTTTACTAACCAAGTACGAGCACGACATTTCGACCAATGACAGCACGCCTCATTGACGCCGTCGGATTTCCTTAAGGACTAATAAGGACTATAATCGCTTGGCTGTTTATCAATTCCCCTTACCCCACCTACAGTTGTTGGGGCCACTTACCTCGCCTATACACTGCACACATGCTTTCTCTATATATTCCAATCTCTTTGCTTAAAGAGGCCCTTTCTACGTCACGTGATGTTATCGGAGCGTATTTCAGAGATCTGGGGTGCGTTCTGATTTGACGTCGAGCGTTGTCCGGACGACAAAATTTTACACCAAGTCGTTCATATTTGTTGGCCGTATACAACGGTCAACATCTTGGGCGTTCAGAAATTACATCTACACAACGTCCGGATGACAATTTCTCAACCAAATTTGGAGTACGACGAAAATGATCTGACTTGCTCATTGGCCATAGCACTTCGAAGTTTGTCAGTTTAGGTTATATTGATTATAAATTTATTAGAAAATATTTGTTGTTTTAAAGGTGGATAATAATGATATTGAGCAATATAAATCTGTACTAGATCCACACGGTAATTTTATTTTCCATGGAGATCGTGTGTTATTGCAAAACACTCAAGATAAATTATAATTAAATACTATTAAAAGTAGGTATAATTCCTGATATCTCAAGAGTAATTTCTAGAAAATTTTGAATTCTGGAGGGTTTTATATCATTTCTCTGAATTTGCAGCAATAGTTGCATTTCCATTACTTCATCACTACTCGAATCGGAAATTTCACTTTCATCGAATATGTCGAAAAAGTGTTCCATTATACCACAATAAATTAATAAGTAGTGCTTAGATTGTTTCAAAACAATTTGGACGTCCAAAATATTTTAAATGGTCGAGGACGCGCCAAGAACCGTTCCGATTTATTGGATATTAGAGCACGTCCGGATGTTAACCCATTTACACCCCGGTACCCTTGTTTATTAATACTATAGTTATACAACTGAAGATTAGTTCGGGTAGGTAGCCAACAGAGGGGTTGGGCAGTAGGATGTGCCCATTCATAAATTTCTCCCGCTAAATTTGTTATAGTAAAAGCAGTCTTCTCGTAGTAGTAAAGAGAAGCCAATGGGAGCTTAAAGGAAGTGACGCAATTATCCAATTACACCAATCGTGTTTGTTACAATTTTATGGGCGTTTTGCTTTAGATTTAAATATCTTAAAATATTTTGAATTAAGGGATATTATAAGTCTAATGACACTAATTTTTTAAATTCCGAAAATAAGTGATGATGTGATTGTGGATGTTAAATGTTATTCTGAAATACATATTGCAAGACGATGTAACGAAGAAATGTCATTTTCCTATATATTCTATCTTATAATTGACAATGATATTGCAGTACAAGCTGAAAATGGTTCAAATACTAACCTTTAAAAAAATCTTTGCTTGGTTAGGAATTAGTTTGTTTGTCTAAGTTGTCCTGAATAAAATAAAAATAACTAGAACCATAATAAAATAAGTAATGTCAGAGCCGAGTACATTTAAGTGTGTATCTAATTAACTTTTACGAAGTGATATACCTCACTTCAACCAGTATGAAGGCTAAAATTCTACATATATAGGACAATAAAATCCATGAAGATTTTGAACAATTGCAATTAAACGTGGGTGAAAGAAAAATTAAATAGTAGAAATATAAGCAATTTTTAAAATCCCAGATAAATACCTACAAATTGAAGAAACGTCCATATACAGACCATATGTAGGCAGTACTTACTATATTGATAATTACCAAGAATGTAAATGTATAATGAAAGTTGCTGCGACTTCCCTGACGAGATGAGGTATTGTGGGTGTAAAAGCAGGATTAATTATAACACTTCTGCAGTAAGAAGGATAGTGTTTCTGTTATAATAATAAATTTATTATATCAATAATAAGATTTACATATAGTTTACACAATAGCACATTCAAGCAAAAATGTGATAACGTCAACACAGGTAATCAAAGGGCTAATTTATGTCATTGACATTGTAGAATACTTCTTGAAGGAGCATGTCCTTTATTTTCTCTTTAGAGACGAAAGTAGAAAGATGTCTACACATAACTTTGATTTTGTTAAATAATTACCAGTGACGTGTTGTACTGAATTGGCTTTTGTCCTATGTAATGCGGGATGTGCAGCAAATGGTTATGAGGGTGGAGACTTCTGTAATCTCACCCCTAGTCTTCAGGTGTAATAGCTTTTTCAAAGCCCTCCTTAGTTGTTGCAGAATATGTGTCTAGGCTAATGGACTTATCATAAGCTCTCTGAAGAGAGGTTTGCATTGGATAGTTTATGAAACACAGACAATTGCTCGAACACCCTTCTTCTGCAGGACAAAAACCTTTTCTACATAGGCCTACTTACCCCATATTTGTTAAACTTTGTTGATATGTGATTTGATAGTCCATAGTATGTCGTTATTCCAGTATACTACCTATCAGTTATAAATCTGCTACGTCTAATTGTATAAGTAGCAGAAGACAATTGTTTGATTAATTCATCTATCTGCGGCTTCCATGTTAATCTTGTGTCTAGTTTAATATCAAGGAATTTTCAATTCGTAGAATATATGTTTGATCTATGTTTACTAGTAAAGTAAATTGTCTCACATTTATCCCGATTAAGTGATAAACGATTGGCTGTGAACCATTTAAATGTCTAAATTCTGGAGATACCAAAACCTTAAAATAATGTAGTGTTTATAATACATTTTCTTTGTAAAACGTACTACATTACTGGTTTGAATGCCTCACATAAACCAGTCAAGTTGATAAAACCATGCAAAGAAACTTAATAAATGTTGTGGTTCGGATAGCTTTTAATTACTTTTTCTTCTTTTACATAATATATTTAGTCATACGAAATATATAGAAGACTGTTTTAGACATACCTGTTGAACACATTGAAGAAAATGAGAGTAACCCAAACTCTGAACCCCAAATAGACTGACATTTCATATAGGTATTTAATAAAAATGCTGGCTTTTTAATACCGTTTCCTTGTTTAGATTTATTTCTTTAAAAAACATGAATACGTTTTTTAAAAAGCCTTTCGTAAGTTATTTTTTTTATTATGTTATAAAAGCGTAATTGTGAGTATAATAAGGGAAAAAAATAGTAATCCTGCGATTCTTCAATAAAACATTTACTTAATATCGCTACTTATATAGGTTATATTGATATGTAATTCAAGGGCAAACGATGTGAAAAGCAAATCAAACAAAATATACTCTTATGTAAAATTTAATAGAAAATATCAAAATATATTTACATTTTTTATAAACTTCCGGATTAAATTGTGAGAGTGGGCTTGAGAATATTTCATTGGCTGAGCAGTTTCATTCATCATATTAATCCATTTGAAAGATATCAGAGGACGACACTTTACTACATAAGAAATATTTACAGTTTTCTCTAGGTTGTATAACTATAGTATTAATAAACAAGGCCGGTACTAAGCATCATCTAAATCTGAACACACCCCTGATTTGTTGTGGTAACAATATATTAAACATAGAATTTCGAGTGGAAATCCGCTGGTGAATTTCGGAAATTATTTTTAACTTTTCTTAAGAGGGGCGTTTACCTAAGGCAACGCCGTTCCGTGTTTTTTGAATTTATTTTGTAATTTTAGAATTTCAAATTTGGGTTAGTGGTGCAAAAGGCATCAATTTATAATGTCAAGGTCCGTTTTTGTACTAGTTTATTTTCTTAAGAATGTGTTTTAGAAATAACCACAAAAATGCATGAATTTGATTAGTGTCTACTAAGGTTGGTACACAAAAGAAAAAAAACGACCTCTACGCGCCAGCTGCACATTTGATGTACGATATAAAGACAAAATAAAATTTATGTACTTATTTTTAAAGATAAAAAACATTAAACAGTAAACCTGGTCACACACATTTCACACATGGTTTTAAACGTCGTCTATCCCCACTTTACGGTATCTCTACCGGTCCCAGCGAAGACGAAAATCTATCGGAATCGGTATCTTAAATGCGAGTGACAGTTTAATTTCAAACTGTCACTGGCATTTAAATGTCATATATACCCATAATATTCGAGTGTATAATAATATAACAGTTATGGGCAAGCGAAAATTGACTTATTATAAAACATCAACAACATCAACAGTTCCGTAAGTACTCATTCTTTATACATATGTTTCCCATCTATAGTATTCCTTAATCTATGAATGAATATCGTGTAGCTTCACTTACTCACACCCCCTTGCGTTTACCCGTCCCACGAGTAATTTAGGCTGCATAAGTTTCTATTTGTTGGTAAACGCCCGTCTTAAGATGGATTTTTATGCAAAACAGCTTTAAGTTTATCCTTTATTTTTATTCCTGCTGGTCCTGGGGCGCTCGGTGTGAGATCTACTGCCTTTTATACAATATATAGGAATTCCACAAGAGTCAATCCAACTGTTTCCAATTTCTTTATTTCATGGGGCAACCAAGAGAAATTTGTTTGAATATACGTTAAGAGTTGTAATACCTTACTGTCATTAAAGGCTTCTTGTGATTTTCAGTTTCAGTATCAAACTATCTCCTAACAATCTGCTCTGTCCTCTCATTAAAATTAAACTGGGTAAAACCCACGAAACCTCTACATTTGGGAATAATCTCACAAATATATAAAATTGTAAATCTCAGAATGCTTGTTCGCGCATTACACAAAAACTACTAGATGGATTTTCATAAAATGTTTTTTCTTCATGTAACATGAATCACATGCAATTCTTATGTATTTTGGACTTGCTATATCAAGTGTTCCATTACACACGTTGTATATGGTTTTTTACAATATATTTCAGAAATTTAAAATGTGCATTTTTCTAGGAAAATTGCTATTAGGATTTTTTTTAGATTGAAAATTTAAGAACGAAATTTCTTAAAATTGTAATTTGGTATACAATTACAGGCACAAAAAGGCAAGAAAACAGGAGATTCCTAAAAAAAAGGCAGAATCCTAAAAAAGATGCAAAAAAGGCATAATAAGGCAATTTGCCTAATTATCCTAGCTCTACTGATCACCTATGAATACATACTAGATGTCCAGGACATGTTTCTCATTTGAACGGGATACGATTTGGAGTTATGATTCGATTCGCATATGTTTCATTACATGTTACTTGATATTCTTTCTTATGAGCAATTATCTGCTAAGGATTATGTTTATAGACATATAGTTGTAATGTTTTGGTATAAATAAAAATGCACTTTGTTACTTTACATCTATTTATAATACTTTAATAATATATAGTTTTGATATACAATCTATTGTGTTTTGTTTTGTTCTGTTATATCTTACAACTCTCAAATCTCGCGCGCGCGTGTGTGTGTGTCAAGAATCTCTTTGTTTAGAGATGTGCTTCTGTGTATGTGTTGGTTTAGAGGTGTGAGCGTGTTTAGTATGTGTTAGATTACTACAATAGTCATATCAGCAAACGTGATTTGCATAATAATTAAGATTTATCCAATTTATTACGAACTTGAAGAACGGGTAATTCGGTGTCATATGCATCTATTTAGTACAAACGTTTTTATTAGAGTATATTTAATGCGAGTATGCAAACTATTGCAATTACTAATTTAAAATTGTTATGGTCAAAAGATTAATTGTACTTGTATTATTTTACATATTTAACGTGCCAAAACGTTTTTTTCAAAATTTGCCACTTCTCTAATCAGATATTGATTCCGACAAAACTGTAATAACAGATTTTGATTGTGAAATTCCTGAAGTAATTATTTGCAAGCGATATAGTGTTAATAATTACGATTTAGTTATATTACTTTTGTAAGTACTTAAGTACCTATTTACTTGATTTTAAAGGAACTTCTTCCTAAATACAGTACCTACTAAAATATTCGAATTTACCACTCTATCTAATATTGGCTTAAAAATCAAGCTTCATATTGCGTGGTTATAATCAAATCAGAAGAGGCTAGTATTAGGGTACTTTATGTTTTTCATGGGGCGAAGGCGTTTAATTTAAAACAGTTACTTTTATTAGATGTTGCACACAATTGGGAATTCAAATTAATTTTAGCGGGCGTCGGTAAAGTAGACTTTGATGTACTTGTGACGTCACGTTGGGGATAGATTTGTTTCTGTATTCGTTTGCCATTGTGTTTGTATCAGGTTTATGTGTTTATATTGTGAATATTGTACTGTCTATCGCTCTTTTACTTGTTTTAACAAATGGTAAGTGGCATTTTATATAGTATGTCAGAATATTACGTCATATTAATTTTTAGGTTGTATTATGGATATTACCAATCTATTTTAAAGTACTGCTCAGGTTTGAGGCATTAAACGGAACGCCGTCTTCCAGAAACTTCACTGAAGGTGAAAACATTTTAAAATGCAAACATTTAATTCTATGCGAGGCGACAGAAATGACAAAGAAGGAGATTCACACTGACAAAAAATGTCTATGGAGTCAGCATAAAGGCCCTGCTTTGGTACAGTATGGACCAAAGCCCTTGTTAGAAACAAAGTGTTTTACCTAGCCAGAGGTTGTAACACCGGATCTAACAGTGGAGATGCAGAAATTTTGCTTTGACACATTAGTAAATGCCAAACCAGACAGCGCATTGGCAAAACATCAGTTAGTTATTTTCATTATGTCATTATTGTAGCAGTAAATAACATAAATGAATATTGATTATAGCAAGCGACGTAAGCAAGGAAGCATGGAAAGACTGGGGATTGTCAACAATGTTGAAGAGGTTGATGAGGAAATGGTGTCGATGATTGAAGTCGCCAGTGACATTTTTCAGAGAGAAAATGAACTCATGATGTGGTTGTGTTCAGTCTCCTCTTTTTGAATGTTGCAAAGATGTTTATAATTTGAAATTAGTCTGCAATGAATCTCTGCAATTATGCAGAAATACCTGTATAAGATCTGCAGATAATAATGCAAGACAACAATGGAAATTGGCTAGGCAGTTTACAATAACTGGATCCCGATGCTATTCCATATTCACATATAGTAAAGACAATTGGTTAAAAAAATGTTTGTTATTTTTGGCCATCATTATATTGCAATTAAAATATACAGCATGGAAGAGCATTTGAGCAGAAAGCACGAGACTGCTATATGAAAGAGAAAACCCTAAAAGTAATTCAGACAGGTTTAATAGTTAATATGGACAATCCATGGCTCGGCTATTCATCTGACGTGACCATTTTAGGAGACAATGAAAAACCTATGAAGCTTCTTGAGATAAAATGTTTGGGTCAAGGTAAAAAAAAAAAACATATAAAAACAAAAATTTTATTTAACAATAATTAATATTTTTAGGACAGACCAAAACTATTTTAGAAGCTATTGAAGGCTGCAAATATATTATTAATGAAATGGTATTGTTGAACAACAAACCAACCAGAATCTACAAACTAAAAGAAAAACATGCATATTATGGTCAGATTCAGCTTGGCATGGCTTTATTAAATTTAGACAGTACAGACTTTGTTGTATTTGCTTGTGCAGACAATACATATATTACAATAACTGTTGAAAAAAATATTTCATTTTTAAAGAAATTGTTATTTAAATAAAAGATAATTATTTCACAAATATGTTACATCATATATGTGTAAACAAAATAAATTAAATTTTGTTAGTACAAGTATTTCTTTTCATTCAATAAACATCTGCCAGAATTGAGCTTGACAGATTTACAAGTGCACATACCATTACAAAAATGTGATCTGCAATTGGTATTAAATTGGCTGGTAAGTGATTTGCTAAGATTTTAAAAGTTTTTATCCTCTGATTAGATCTCTCAATGTGAACCCTAGTTGAAGCTAGTTTAACAGTTTCAATAGCTTCAACTTGAGAAATTTTTTTCTTTTTACGAAGGAATGGAGGCCGAACTAAACCAATACCAAAAGAGTCACTTACACTTTCAATTAAATATCCTTTATCAACCATAATTCAGTACAGTCAAGAACAATTCTAATTTTTTTAAAATTTTCGAAGCATTTAGGCATATTAAGTTGTATTTCTTCTCTAGATGGAAAGACAATAGCACATTTTAAGACTGGTGTTAAAAACCTTAAAGTTTCAAAAAATATTGTTTTACATGTTTGAGAAGAAACACCAAATAAAATAGATAAAATTACATATGGAAGATCTAATTTAATGTTCACAAGTGTTAAAAAGACCCTTTTACACAATGACAATCTATGAATACGCTTATCGATTACAAAATTTGCTAATAAACTAACTAATGCATTTAACAGTTGGAAACTATTGACACCTATGCAACTGCTCAATTCTTTGTCTGTCTTTACAAAGTCACAAATAGTTAGCATTTCACTAGTATCTACTTGTGCTGCCACATCTTTTTTTTCTACATTTACATGAACACTCGCTTCTTTGTATATTTTAAGTGAAGGTTTACTTTGTCCCAATAATAACAAACCAGCTACTGCTTCCTCGTGAACATCTTCATTCTTGTTAGAAGGAGGTTCTTCTGCAGTTACAGTAACCTCGACATTAGCAGATTCTTGCACAGTATGACTTTCTGTATATAGCAAAGAACAGTATGCACTTTTCTGTGTTTGGGCTTGTCTGTCAATGCAGCCTTCTTGTCTTGCATTTCTTTGAAATTCTCTAATTCTGTTTTTATTCCTAACACTTGTATGGCTTTGTGTAGGACAATTTTCACTGGGTACAGTTGTGCGCTTTAAGCATTTTATTGATGACCACCCTGAAATAAAATCATTTTTTTAGAAAGATTACATATATAGGTATTTTTGCAAAAAACTTTAAAGATGAAATTACTTAAGAAATGACTCTTACTTGAACATGTATAACTATCTTCAGTGAAGTGCAATGAGCAAACTTTCATTGAGTTGGTAAATTTTTTACCCATACGTAAATTGATTTCCCATATTTTTCTTCTTTCTTGTAATTCTATGAGTCTCTTTAACATCATTGTTGTCATCAAGAACGCTTTGAATATCTTCTTTAGTAATTTTAACATCACATGATTTTGATTTTAGTATTAAAGGAACAACACTTTGCATTTGATTTTACTTTCACTTTCAAAAACTTGTCTAACAGATATGTGATATTGGGCACCTGCTTGATACCTGTACATTCCAAAGCGTTCTTCAAGTTTGTCAGTTTGTATTTGACCTAGTAAAATAAAATTGTAATTCTTGGTATTTATACAGTAATCCAAAATTTTCAATAAACCATCGGTAGTATGATGTAGTGCAAAGTGAGTTTCACTAAAATATTCTAAATTAGCTTTTGGACCTAAGTCCCTTAAGGCAGAGACTATACCTCTATTTAAAATTTGTAATGCAAGTTTCACATTTTGTCTTTCAATCGATGTTGGATACAATGATTTGAGTGACAAGGTATATCCATACTTCAGTAGTTGTTGTTTCTCTCTTGAATGCATATCCTTTAAAGAATTAAATGCAACTACCATTGTTGCCACTTCATTATCTGCATGAAAATTAGGATAACACATTCTTTGAGAGCGTTTTTGTTTCAGCCAGTTATTTCTTATATTCTATATATTTCTGATCCGTAATTACACTATCAGCTATCATTTCACTCTCCAGACGAGTTTTCTGCAGGACCTTCTCTGTGACCTCCATCTGGTTTCGAAAGGTAAGAAGGACACCCCTCTAAACGACTTGGAATACAATCTACAAGTTACAATATTTTAACATTAAGTAGCATTATAAATGAAAGATATATTAGGAATACAAATTTTTATTAAGCGAGGATATTTTAAAGGTGCTGTTAAAATTTCTCCTGTTTTTTCTACAAAATACTTCGTTGTTCGCTCAATATCCCCTTCATAAAACTGCCACTGACATAACTAAAAATCAAATAAAATTAGTTTTTTGCTGTATTGTTAATTATCTAAGGTCTCTTACTCTAGAGTTCTTCCATGGAACGAAGTCGTTTTATGGCTTTTAACCACTTCTCTTTTAATTCCTTTCACTTTAGGTTCGTTATCGTAATTTCCATTACAATTCGGTACACAACAACTGTGAGGCATTTTAAATGAACAAAACTGTCTCTAAAGAATCCTAACCTTAATCGAAGCTTATAAATAAAGTTGTTTAAAACAGCAACTATAGGACTGTGAAGCACTTCCATCTATTTATACAACCAACATTGCTTCTCAAATTTTATGTGAACAATACATATATTATATTAAAATTAAAGTATGTATATTTAAATTCAGTATACCTACTAATAAGTCATCTTTAGTTTAGTAAATTAAAATTGTTTTTTATCACATTATCATCTATCTAAATATTTGTTTATGCACAATATTATCTAATTAATATTAAATAACATGTTAAATACATTGTATTTAAATAAATATTTAATCTAAATAACTGTGTTAAATACATATATTCAATTATTAGTATTTGCTCTGTATACTACACCAATTATTTATTCAAGATTTTTTTATATATTTTAAATACAAATTACGTAATGAATTGTACATACGAGAGCAAATACGCCATACCCTTCCTCTTTCAACGCCCTAAGGCGACTGTCTACTAGTGTCTACTACAATCTAGCTTGAGTAGCTGCGTTTGAATAAAAATCGTCGATTTAGTGACATCTACATGCGCTTATGTTAAGTACTCAACGCTCGGAGTTTGTCGGCTTTGTATGCGCAGTCGCACTTGCTAGGTAGCTGAAAGTCTTCTCTCGCATATATATATATATATATATATATATATATATATATACAGGGTGTAACAGTGGGAACGCCGTGGTCTCTGGTAGTCAAATGGTAACAAATTTGAAAAAGTTATATACTGGAATATATATAGGTGGATTTGATCTACAATTTAAAAATAATAGGCAATATACAGGGTGTTTCAAAACTTAGCAATGTACCAAAGTTATGTTTTTCTTAATGGAACACCCTGTATTTTATGTCATTTTTGAGTTGTACACTGAAATCTAGATCAACTTTATTTAAGGTTTCCTATGTCTAATTTTTGTAGTTTAGGAGATATTTCAACTTTTTTGAAAATGCAATGTTGCACGAAAAGTTTAGTATCTCGAAAATGACTTAATTCAGAGAAGTGAAACGAATAGCGTAAATGGCAGATCCTTTGGCTGATTGAATGCCATATTCAAAGTTGCCGAGTATTCTACAGGTCGTTCATGTACCGAGAGCAAACTTTGTTAACTTCTTTCGTGCATAACTTTATTATTTTAAATGGAACACCCTGTATGTATTTATGTTATCAGATAGAACATTTTATTGTCTAAAAACCACTATCAGGAATCCCTATGACTATCTTTACTAGTTTTTAAGTTATTTGCGTTTTTTAGATAACTTACGGAAATTGTTATTATTTAATCTAGGAGGTTGGATCCTCATAGAGAAACTGTCAATTTGACGTGTACTCTGTTAACATCATGAAGGCGTACTCGTTGCAAGAAAGAACTGATATGATTTTAGTTATTGGTGAGTGTCAGGAAAATTGCTTCCTTGCGTCTCGGGTGTATTCGCAGAAGTACCCAAATCGAAAACATCCAGATAAAAGGGTATTTGAAAATTTGTTGGGTAGATTCCGTGCCACAGGGAGTGTTGCATACAAAAGGCGAACAACAACTGTAGACGTAGAACGTGAATTCGTGGTATTGGCAACAGTCACTGAAGAACCGCATAAAAGCACACGACAGAATGCCAAGGAATTAGATATAACTCATATGAGCGTATCTAGGATACTAAGAAAACACAAATACCATCCCCATCACTTACAATACCATCAACATTTATACGCAATGGATTATGAATGGCGAATTGATTTTTGCTTGTGGGCTCTTGATAGAAACGCAGAACATAATGATTTTTTTAATTACGTTTTATTTACCGATGAATCCACTTTTCATAATAATGGATTAGTAAACCGTCACAATTTTCATTATTATGATACCGAAAATCGCCATCTTTTTCGTACCTTGGATCGGCAGCATCGCTGGAGTTTGAACGTGTTTGGAGGCATTATAGGCGATTATGTAATTGGACCATACTTCTTCAATGGGCACCTAAACGGAGACGAATTTCTAAGGTTCTTAAAAAGGGACTTTTGGACCCTCTTGGAAAATATTCCCTTGAATATTAGAAACCGGATGTGGCTTCAATTAGACGGCGCTCCTGCCCATTTTAAACGGTCCGTTAAAAACTACCTTCACAGGAAATTTCCTAATAGGTGGATCGGAAGAGATGGTCCGTGCAATTGGCCACCAAGGTCTCCGGACTTAACATGTATGGACTTTTTCCTATGGGGGTATGTAAAAGGGATCGTTTACAATATCTTGCCCACTACAGCAGAAGATATGAAAACGAGAATCAGAGACGCCTTCAGTTCAGTAACACCGGATATGCTGAGGAACGTTAGAACAGCATTTGAACAGAGGGTTATTTTCTGTATTGAAGAAAATGGCAATTATGTTGAACGCTAGCACTTTTTCGTTTATTTTGTTGTTATGTTTTTTCGTTTATTTTATACGAAATCCTTTTTTCTTAATCCAAATACAAAAATATTTACTGCTGTTTTGTTTAGTTTACTTTTATTACTTGGAATTTATGTTTTCATGTAAATTGTGACAATATAAAATCAACTTCTTCGAATAATAATATTTATACCCATCGATGTAAAGATATACTGGGTGTTCACTTACAAAAAACAAATTTAGTTCACTTAAATTATCTAAAAAACACAAATAACTTAAAAACTAGTAAAGATAGTCATAGGGATTCCTGATACTGGTTTTTAGACAATAAAATGTTCTATCTGATAACATAAATACATACAGGGTGTTCCATTTAAAATAATAAAGTTATGCACGAAAGAAGTTCATAAAGTTTGCTCTCGGTACATGAACGACCTGTAGAATACTCGACAACTTTGAATATGGCATTCAATCAGCCAAAGGATCTGCCATTTACGCTATTCGTTACACTTCTCTGAATTAAGTCATTTTCGAGATACTAAACTTTTCGTGCAACATTGCATTTTCAGAAAACTTGAAATATCTCCTAAACTACAAAAATTAGACATAGGAAACCTTAAATAAAGTTGATCTAGATTTCAGTGTACAACTCAAAAATGACATAAAATACAGGGTGTTCCATTAAGAAAAACATAACTTTGGTACATTGCTAAGTTTTGAAACACCCTGTATATTGCCTATTATTTTTAAATTGTAGATCTAATCCATCTACATATATTCCAGTATGTAACTTTTTCAAAATTGTTACCGTTTGACTACCAGAGACCACGGCGTTCCCACTGTTACACCCTGTATATATATATATATATATAAAGTATAGAATTTCATGGGGTAACTCCGCTCAAAATGCAACTGCGGACACGTGTTTCGAACTACTTGGTTCTCATCAGCGCAGTGTAGCCAAGGAATAGGATGGGATAACCTTGAAGCTGAAAAACATCAATCAGAGACATACACAAGGGACAGCCTACCAATTGAGGCTTCAGCTAGAGTGTCCTCGATACTGAGAATGAATCTAACGTGTCCGCAGTTGCATTTTGAGCGGAGTTACCCCATGAAATTCTATACTTTATTATTCTATAATCCGCAATATTTCTTTTCTTTATATATATATATATATTTGGTAACTTTTTCCTTGGCCGTATTATATTTTATAAGTTGAGGATTGTCGTGGGTGTAGCGGCCTTTTTTTTTTTGTTGGGACATCACGGTTTAAAAACAAGTAACATAACAATGTAGTTAAAAACACATATTTTCTTTTTTATTCTTTGTAACGTTTCGGCCAAACATCTATGTTGCCTTTTTCAAACAATACTTATCTGTTGTTTTCTTATTTAATTGTAATGGTGAATATAATATACGATACATTTACAAGTAATATGTTTTTTTCTCTTGAAAGTCGTCATTTCTTTCTCTAGTTCACTTACATTTTCAAACAATCTCATTTACATTTACAGTCGTATTTATATTTTTATAGTTCTAATACTTATAATTGTCAAGTTCATGTGTTGACTTTTAAACTATATCTGTGATATAGTTTAAAAGTCAACACATAAACTTAAAAACTACACAACTCTACCGTTACAAGAATTTATAAAAGGCATTGAACTCACACTCAATGCAACCTACTTCCAGTACAACAACCACTTCTTCAGGCAAGTGCACGGATGTGCAATGGGATCACCCATATCAAGTGTTATTGCACAACTTGTACTAGAACAACTTGAAGAAGAAGTAATATCAGGTCTCGACTTCACGCCAGCATTTTTCAAGAGATACGTTGATGACTGCATCGCCTGCATACCAACAACCAAAGCAGAATACACCTTAAATAAATTCAATTCCTTTCATCCAAAGTTACAATTCACAATAGAAACAGAACAAAATAACGAATTATACTTTTTAGACCTGACATTAATACGATCCGAAGTCTACATTTACACAAAATTATTCCATAAACCAACTGCATCAGACCGATATCTCAATTATAACTCTTGCCAACCCATGTCTTTTAAGAACAATGTCATTACAAACTTAATTCACAGAGCAATAACACTCACTACTCCAAAATATAGACCCGAAATTATAGCAAAAATAAAGACATCATTACAAAAAAATAATTATCCACTTTCAAAAATTAATATGGTTCTAAAACAACAATTACACAAACATTATAATCAGAACATACCTAAAAAAATAAAGGAACCAACCTCGTATAAATATGTTCCATTACCATATATAAAAAATATTTCTGAAAAATTAAACAAGATACTAGTACCGTATAAAGTGAAAATAGCACACACTAACTACAATAACCTCAACTCTTTATACACCCCTCTCAAAGATAAAATTCCCACGTTAAAAAAAACCAACATAGTGTACAAAATACCATGTAATGATTGCAATGGCATATACATAGGACAGACTTCTCAACATTTAAAAGACAGAATAAATGGTCATAAATTTTCAAATAACTCCACTGCACTCAAAAAACATACCAATACAACAAATCATTCCTTCAACTATCCAAATACTTCAATTATAACTACAGAAAAAAACCACAAAGCCAGGAACATCTTAGAAAGCATCCACATCCAAAAAAACAAAAATACAATAAACGATAGGACAGATATAAATAACCTATCAAATATTTATTTTTCTATTTTATAATAAATACAAGTACGACGTGTGTTTCCTTTAAGCATACGTTCAAATAAAAATACATTAAAAACCATGAATGCATTTTTATATGTAGTACAAACACATTTTAAAATATACATTTATATGTATACGTTCAAAACATCTTTGCTTTTCAATGAACACGTACACCTTTAAATATCCAATACACTCGTTACGGTACCAGAATACGCAGAAATACTAATAGAAGTAAACGACACCCGTGCGATGTGATAGTGAAATATTCAGAAAGACAATTACTAGAAAACAACGCGAGCAGATGCATATTCTCACGCTACTCTTCGAGGAAATGCGCCTATCGCCTGGGAACACTGATATGTAGTTTTAAGATGTTATAAATATATGTAAACTTAATGTATTTAGTCAATTAGTTTCTTGTACTAGAATTGTCAAGTGCTACTTCAATAAAAAGAATTGTTAAATAAACTCTTTAATTTTCTTTTTAAAAACATAAGTTTCAATTACAAACTTATATTTCACTCATTTGAAAAGTAATTAACATTTTGGATAACACTAAAAAAGCAAAAGAATGTATACATTCCTGATAATATTCAAAAAAAAGAAAGAAAAAGAAAACAGATGTGCAGGCGTTGTGCGAGTGGAAAATCTTTTGGAGATTTTAATATATATTTTTTAAATTGTATTATTGTAAATAAATGTAGGATCAATTTTAATAACACATGACGTAAGTTATTTTTAGAATTATTTTGCATATAATGTTAGATTAATATACTCATAATTGTTACAGATTATAAAATTTTTTGAGAAACGTAAGAAGAATTTTTTTTATTTTTACACACTAAACTACCTATAATTAAATAAAGGCCGCTACCTCCCATGATGCAAGTATAATTATATATATATGTATTGAAAAATTGAAAATCTTGTTGGTAGTAGTGGCATAAAATGAAAAAATATATATATATATATATAAATCCTACTAACATTATAGCGTCCTTACGGAACTCATGAATGTAGCGTCCGCCTTCGAAAAGTTAATTAGTTCGTTAATATTTTGCATATACTTTGTGTTTTTGATCAAAACAGGTATAGTATTATCACTAAATTAAATATCAGATAAAAAAAAGTTAGTTTCATTTCACTTTATTGACGAAGCAGCGCCCTTTTATTTTCTCATGCATGAAGCGCCTATAATATACCATTTATCTTTCACTTCTTCGCTATTGTGACTTCCATCGGGTATATTACATTACATTTGGTAGATATTAGAGAGTCCAGCAATGTTGTCACAATGTGTCTACATGCTTACTTTATAACAATATATGTACTGCATATCTTAGCAATTGAATACAATGCGAACACATTTATCTACATTCGGCGACACAGTGGGTTATATTGTTCAGAACAGAAATCAGTAGTTTCCGTTTGTTTGTTTTTTACTTCATACATAGAGAAGAATATTCCCCCGAAAAATTAATGTCTGGAAATTCCAAATAACCATCCGATATTCATTGAAAATAAAGACTCGCTAAACACAAAATTCTATATTCAGAAAGATTTGAAATATTTATCATATTCAGTTCTAAATATTTAACATTTTTATATAGGCGTTCTTCGCAATTAATAATGACATATTTAGTCTCTTTATTAATATTTGAAACGTACATTTTCTGATATAAACTAATTTATCTGACGACCAGCTGTATGAATAAATTTTATTATGCCTATGCAATAGTAAAATAAAAAATGAGGTGTGGCCACCACACGACTTTTTTTATACGTATGAGTGTTTCAAACTATAAAATTTTAAGAATTTTTTACACAAAAATTATTCAAAATCCTATTCTAGGTACTTCTATTCTCTTAATAAATCGCTATAGAATACATACTCTGCAAGATATTCGAAAAAAATTGCTACTCCCTAAGAGTAAAAGTGTTACTTCCGGTTCGAATTTTGAAATTTGATTTATACAAAAAATATTGCAAATCTAGCTTTTGTACTCTTGATAAATATATTTAGAATGCATAATTTACGACATATTTGCAAAAAATCGCTACCCGATAAGAGTAAAAGTGGTACTTCCGGTCTGAATTTTGAATTTTATTTTACACAAAAGTTATTGAAAATTATGTTTTAAATACTTTTATACCCGTAACGTACCTGTCTAAAAGGCATGACTAGCGAAATATTCGCAAAAAAGTGATTTTGGATAGGAGTAAAAGACCTACTTCCGGTAGGAATTTCCAAAAATGTTTTAAATAAAATTGTTCTCAATTCTAATTTAGGTACATATGAATTCTTTATAAATTTGTTTAAATTAGTAGTTGACGAAATATTGGCAAAATTCGATTTTTTCACTGAAGTAAACTACTACTTCAGGTCTGTCGATTTTCCTGAAAATCTAATCAGATCTCAAGAGAGAGATTATACCTGCGAATACAAAATTTTGAAATGATACCTATAGCGGTTTGACCGCTATCGTGGTCACTCACACAGAGAGACACACACACAGAGAGACATATAAAAAACACTTTTTCGGTATCAGGGGACTTCAAAACGTGTACATCTGCAAAAATTTCGAGGTCGGAAATTTTCATCATCACAATACTTCCTTATACTATGTATAAGAAAGTAAAAATAGGATGAATACTTCTGTTATGACCAACTCGTAATCAAAAAAATACTTGTAGACATTTTCCGATGAATCCAAAGAAATTGCTCCAAAAAGACGGTTAGCTAAAAGATGTGTTTACATATTAACTAGGCGGAATCTTCTTGAATCTCGTTATGCGGAAGTAGTGTGATTTTGAGATATAGCAGGTATCCAAGTTTCAAAATTACTTGATATAGAAAAAGTGTTTTTTGAAAACATCTCCCTCTCTCTCCTATCCTCTTCCTAACTTTTGCTTTGTGTGACCACAAGTCTTAAAATATTAATACCAAACTTATACTCCTATTTAAGAGTATAATCTATCTCTCGAGATCTGGTTAGAGTTTCGGTAAAATCGGTAGAGCGTAATTAGTACTTTACCTCACTCCAAATATCCAATTTTACCAATATCTCGGCAACTACTAAGTTTAGACGAATTTCTAAAGTATAGAAAAGTATTTAAAACAGAATTATAGAACAAGTTTATAAAAAAATATCGTATTTCTTACCCGAAGTTGAGTTTATATTCTTATCGGAAGAGAGTGATTTGCGAATATCTCCCAAATTCTACATTCTAGACAGATACACTACAAGCATAAAAGGATTTAAAGCTTGATTTGGAACAATACTTTTACTCTCATCGAGTAGAATCTTTTTGTAACTACCTCGAAAATTGTGCATTCTATACTAATTTGTTAAGTTGTTAAAAGTATTTAAAACTTCATATAGAACAACTTTTGTAAAACTAATTCGGATCACATACATCTATGACAGTCGTGTGATCCCGACGCCTCATTTTCTAAGCCAATATTATCCTAACAGATGGTTTGGTAGAAGTTTTTGAATTCAATGGCCAGCAAAGGGAATATATCTAACAAAACTTAATTTTGTGACTCAAGATGACCAACTTCATCAATATTTACTATTGCCGGGTAATTTATAAATTTCTGTCTAATGATGATTTAGACATGACAGAAATAATAGTAGAGAAATAATAAAAGCGATATATCACACATATAGAAGTAACGCATTTTTAATATTATTTAATAAGAATTCATTGATATGCCTAGATATATGGTGTTTGTTGTACTTAAAAAAGTGAAGACATGCGCATTTAAAATTCATTGCCTTTGAGCGATGGAAACAAAGACCCTAAAATGCAACTATAATCAGATCGGAGGGTGTAAACAATAAGAAACTTCAAAATTGGATTTATTTATTCTAAAAGGTAACGTAGGTACAACTGATTCTTTCAAACATTGTAAATGTTAAAATTGTTAGCAAAAAAAGATATCTTGAAAATTAGTTTAGAGCTAGAATGATCTTTTATTTTACTTTTGATCAAAATGCATTGTAAAGTTCAGAAATGAATTTATATTATTGACTTGAATTGATATAATTGTACTTTTAGTGTCTTTTTTTTATTCAATGACAACTGTACGTTTGTGATGACTTAAAAAATTCGTAATGTTGTCCACTGTGTAAAATGTACTTAGAAGTTGGAGAGTATATTAATACTTGGTCCTGCATAACATGCAGATACTTCATTAAAATGCTATAATCTAATTTTGCAACTTTTCTGTAGAGTTTGTGTTTTCACCATAAGAAAGGTTTTTAATGAGAATATGTTTTTGAAAAAATGGGGAGATGATATAAATTGTTCAGAAATGGTAATTTTTTCTTCATGACAACGTTGTCTTTTATTGTAGTTAACTCAAAAGAAAATATTATAACTTGTCCCACTATATGAAAAATCCAGTTCGACTGCAATGCCAAGAAATTTGGATTTTTCCCTAATTTTTGATACACGTTGTTTATTAGAGAAACATCCTGCGTTTCTACAAGGAAAACGTCAATGAGGCATAATTATTAGGATAAATCAGAATTCTAAACCAACAATTTTTTTTACTATGAAAACTTGACCTACATTTAACAATAATGGGCTATCCACTCACTGGCTCAGGATCATCTACCTTATCGTCCATATCTACCTTTGTTCTTTGTTTTTGGAATTGAATAGTGTTACAATTGTTGGTCGTTTTTTTACTTTCTTTTGAGATAGGCAGTTTGGAAAAATTGATTTTACTGCACTAACTCTTAATTTCTTTGTATGAAGTTGAATCTCTAATAATCGTTTATTATAGCTTAAACATTTATCAACTGCAAACGCTATCGTAAAACATATTTAATAACATTACTAAACTATAGGTTTTTCAACTAAAGGACCTAATTAACTATGTAAACTTTTTAATTTGCAAATAATATAATTTGCATTAAACTTATTTTTATACACATAGTCTTTTTAGGTAAGTTCTTATTCAGTACAAGGATTCTTTTTGCCATTTGTTAAGGTTGTCCCCGGGAACTTTAAATAATTACAATTTTTCCTTCTTGGATTTATAACCACTGTTACACAAAACATGGCTTTCAAAGTATACTCAGTTAGTCAGTTAAAACAAAACACTCAATTATTTAAAAGAAATAATTATAACATAAAAGTGGAACAAAACTGCTTTCTAGACACTTGCTAATATTTACATTCAACCAGCGCCTAACTGGATAACCCCCCAGATGCTGTCTCGCTCCGCTAACTCTCACTCACGTTCCACAGTTCGGCTTATTGCATTCAACGAAAATATCATACCACTAATTTTTAATGTTTTCTTGGTTAATTAGATTTTCGTGGTCATGTTTGTATATAAGAATTTGCCTAATTTTTGCCAACAATATTTTTCTAAATTTCTACAAAAAATATTATTATAAAGTAATAAAGTAGAATTTTTCGCTTTTAAAACTTCCATTACTGCATGGTAGTAAAACAAAAATGATGACATAAATATTTTCCTAAAAATCTCAATCAATAAGAACATTACATCAATCACGATATCTCAATAGGTGTACACATATAGTGAAAATTAAACGTCTTCGAAAAAAAGTAGTTCATATTATACAGATATGCGAATTGACTGTAAAATTCACTTCAAAACGTGCACATTTGTAAAAATCTCGAGGTCGAACATTTCGTCAACACAATACTTCTTCATACTACGTATAAGAAAGTAAAAAAATGAGGTGTGGCCACCACACGACTTTCTTATACGTATGAGCGTTTCAAATTATAGAATTTTAAGAATTTTTTTATACAAAAATTATTCAAAATCCTATTCTAAGTACTTCTATTCTCTTAATAAATCTCTATACAATGCATACTTTGCAAGATATTATCAAAAAAGTGCTACTCGCTAAGAGTAAAAGTCGTACTTCCGGTCCGAATTTTGAAATTTCATATGTACAAAAAATATTGCAAATTCAGTTCTAAATACTTTTGTACTCTTGATAAATATATATAGAATGCATAACTTACGACATATTTGCAAAAAATCGCTATTCGATAAGAGTAAAAGTGGCACTTCCGGTCTGAATTTTGAAATTTTCTTTATACAAAAGATATTGAAAATTATGTTTTAAATACTTTTATACCCGTAACGTACTTGTCTAAAAAGCATGACTTGCGAAATATTCGCAAAAAACTTATTTTCGATAAGAGTAAAAGACCTACTTCCGGTAAAAATTTCGAAAAACTTTTTAAATAAAATTATTCTCAATTTTAATTTTAAGTATATATGAATTCTTTATAAATTTGTTTAAATTTAGTAGTTGACGAAATATTGGCAAAATTCGATTTTTTCGCTGAAGTAAACTGCTACTTCCGGTCTACCGATTTTACTGAAAAACTAATCAGATCTCAAGAGGGAGATTATACACGTAAATACAAAATTTGGAATTGATACCTACAGCGGTTTGACCGCTATCGTGGTCACACACACACACACACACACAGAGAGAGAGAGAGAGAGAGAGAGAGAGAGAGAGAGAGAGAGAGAGAGAGAGAGACATTTTTTAAAAACCACTTTTTCGGTATCAGGGGACTTCAAAACGTGGACATCTGCAAAAATCTCGAGGTCGAAAATTTTCATCATCACAATACTTCCTTATACTACGTATAAGAAAGTAAAACAGATTAGTTTATGATACAAACATATTTACATAATAAAGACCAGTGTCCTTTACGAACTTTTCTGTCCGCGTTGCCAAATTGTCCGGACGCTCGATTATCGAGAATATAAAAGACATGAGTATATTTCAAAATATACGGCACACGATGCAGCGCCTCGCGTAGAAATACCCTGAACTAATAGTATACGCGAAATGGTTACTTTACATGCATAGTGTCGACAAAATATATATTACCATGTAAGTCTGTCAACGAAGTTTTACATGGAAAGTGCATAGGGACGCTTTATGTAGGCGGACGCTCTATTGAATGGAAATTTACAATGTACGGACGCGCTAATGATAGTAGGATATATATATATATATATATATATATATTGATGTAGGTAGAGTTGCCTATTTTAAATTATTAAGGTTGCATTATGATGTAATTAGAGTTGCCTATTTTAAACTATTAAGGATGAGTTTTATCCAAGATTCGGTTTTTCTTTAATTATGACAGAGATAGTTAAATTTGCGAATATTAATAAACTGGTTGTAATCTTGAAAGAATTTTGTTTATTGAGTTAAAGGAGAATTTTATAGTTACATGGTGAAATAGTATTTATTACAATTGGAGTTGTTGTTTATCTACCATGTATATGTACCAAAAATCTGTAAAGAAAGATTTTATATTAGAAATGTAATTGAAATGTAATTTAGCATTGTGAAAAACTTGTTCAAGTGATATTAATGATGAGGAAAGGATAAAAGATTTTTAGAATACGAAAACAATTAACAAAGAATTGATTAAAAAATACCGCCGTAAATTGTATTTCGGAAGTGTCAGTTAATTGTCAATGTGACAGATAATTGTTACTATAAAGAAGTAAAGCTTAAAATGGTAATTGAAGCATAAAAACTTTACTAAATTCGTGGAATAATTTATTATGATAGAAATATTGACTTGTGAAAGGTATTTAAAAATTTATTACATATCTATAATTTATATTGAGCTTGGTTTTAATGTGTGATTAATTTATTGGTTGAAAAAGAATTGGAATTATCACTAAGGTAATTTTAAATAAATAAGAGGAGAATTTTTCGATTTTTGCGGAAGATAGTCGCAATTTTCGAGATAAAGTATAATTCAGCAAAAGTGTATAAATAGAAGCAATATTGGAGTATATTGTTATAGAATATATGTTGTTCTAACTTATCAGAAGATAAATAGTGTTAAAAGTAATAAATTGAAATAATAGTTTTGAAACGTGATTCAAAGAGGATAAATCTATTGAAGGAATTTAGAAAGTTATATAAATCATTGACAAGGAGTAAAGAAAATAATACTTACCAAATTAATTAAATTATATGAAGATATTAAATTGCCAACTCAAATTTGAAGGAGTACTTGACGTTTAGAATAAAACGTGTAGATCCTCCAGGGGTATTAGACGGATATTAGACAATTCCAGGGGCATTAGACGTATACATAGAGCCATCAGAAGCACTTGACATTTACATTCTTCACAATACCAGGGACATTAGACAATTCCAAGGGCATTAGAAGTATATTTCCTTTCAGAACACTAGGAGCACTTGACGTTTACATCTTTCAGAACACTAGGAGCACTTGACGTAAACATCTTTCAGAACACCAGGAGTACTTGACGTATTAATCCTATCAGAGCACCAGATGTACTACACAAATATATCCTTTAAGAGACATCATAGTTTGAAGGCCTATTTCAAGTTCATCGGGAAATATCCAAGCAAGTTCTAGTTCCTCTGTTGATAAGTGACTTTCCAGAACATCGATAGATCTTTCTTCTGAGTCCAGTGTAACTACAAAGTGACAGTAATAACATTAGGAAGAATATAATAATTCAAGGAGTTGTTATTTGGAAAAGGTCGTATATATATTTTTATTACGTTAATTATTAATGGGAGTCTAAGAAGAAATAAATTTGAAACCTTAATTTAATCTGAATTAACATCAAGTAACTATAAAAATTTATTATTTTATCGTACAAAGTCATAAAAATACCTATTTAGTAACAATTTAACTCATATTATAAAACCAGTAATTTTATAGAACAAATTAACAATCACTATCATTTTTTTATACTTACGTTGTTATTATTATTGAAAACTCATCCTTAATAATCATAAATACTTAGTTGGACAAGTTTATTGAGATTTATGTAATGATTTATGACATCGTCACGGAAATATGTATATGTTATTTAAAAGAAACCAATACATGAATTGATTTTATTTGGTGTTTCTTCTTCTCATTATTGTCGAGGTTATGTATATGTTTGAAAGGACGCATTCCTTAAAGGAAAAATAATAAAGAATATAATAAACTTGGTAATAGGTTGAATAGATTGCGATATACTTACTTATTGAGATATTAAAGATGTATTAAAGTTGTTCATTTCATGAAATCTTAGCAGTTTTTAAAAAAATATTATACGTAAAGTTTATAGAAAGTAGTTGATTTAGTTAGATCGATATTACAGTTGACCTCGTAGTACCAATTTCATAAATATTAAAATACTAATGTAATCATATGACTCGGAGATAACTACTGAAGTATCCAGGACCGGATTAAGAGCATCAAGTAGGTATTAAATTCAGATAATTTAAATATTGAGTCTCATGTTCTATTTGTTTAAAAATATATACAGTAGAGATTATAAAAGTGTACTGAACTAGCACGAGGCATCTTAATATAATTATAATAGTACTAAATGATAAAATTCTTTCCCTGAGATAAAATTATAGAACATATTATTTTTACTTTACAACAATTTATTATTGATTTGCTGATTGTGGTGTTACTTACAATAATTTAGAATATCCACATTAGGACAATATATATATATATATATATATATATATATATATATATATATATATATATATGAAAGAATAAGAAATTATTGCGGATACATAAAATATCAGAAAAAGAAAAATATTGGGTATAATCCGCTGTAGAGCAACCGTAAACACGTGTTTCTGACTAATTGGTCGTCATCAGTACGGTGTAGCCAAGGAATAAGGTGGGATAACCTTGGAGATGTAAGCTAAACGGAAGACCATCAGGTGAACAGACCACCATTTGCAGCTTCAGCCAGAAGATCCTCGGTTCTTCTGGCTGAAGCTGCAAATGGTTCTCTTTAAATACCACTCCAAACCGCTTTTGATTTCTTTCATTTTAATTACTCTGTGATTTTAGATCTACATATGGCTATCGAGGGGACACCTATTCGTATAGATGCTGAACCACTTATAATCAGCTTATATCCCTCATATCGAGATGTAATAAGGAGCATATACGCCATTCTGCATACTTGCAGTTTCTCGCTACTCAAACTAGAGGACTCTAACATTTAAATAATTTTGACGTAAATAAAGAATATTAATTTATTTATTTTTATTTTCTTTTAGGAAATCAGTATACCAATATAAAGATGACCAAGGAAATCCAGAACATATTAATATAGATAACAAGGTTTTATATGGATAATGCACAGGCAAAGAAAACAAATATTCACTCAATATATGCACTAATGATGTCAACATAACCTAGCTATAGGAAGTATTCAATTTAACCTTAAAAACTTAATTTAAGACTTTCTCTTTTATATGTTTCAGACAACAATAACAACAATGAAGCTGAATTATATTACAGGTAAATAATTCACTACAATATATATATATATATATGATGAAGACTGAGATATTCAGTCGAAACGTCACGTTAGGTAGAAGTGTGTTTTTACCCAATTTACCTCTACCTGTAATTCTACCTTGAGTAGTAAGAAGTTTTTTCTACAACATATTAGTTAGTGTCAGAGATTTATATCTATATATATATATATAGATAATTTTGATTGATTTGGTAGCAATCAGCCACCTCCACTGATGTGATCTATTATTGAAATGTGGATTTTTTTTTACTGTTTATAAAACAGAATTTGGGTTTTAGGTAGGCTTGCCAGATTTCTGAAATGTTCAACCGGGACACCGGAATGCCCCCCAGCGTCGCGGGTATTCAAGGGTACACACCCTTTGCGGTTTTTTAGAGTGTTTTAGAGGGTAGTTTATTCTCAATGCTATGAATAAATGGTTACCGATTAGGCACCTAAATGAGATAAGCATATAAATTTAAACATTTTATTAAGTTACTTAAGTAAAAAGAAACACTTTGAATAAGGAATAAAAATCGGAAGAATATTTACATGAACTTTTCATTGGGCTTTTTTTAGAAAGTCTTTTTTGTTTTTAATCTTGTTGTAAAAATCTACACAAGCTAATCTGATATTAACTTTACATATCATCAAGTCTTTAACTGTAGATTCCTTCATCAAACTCCTATCGTCAGTCCATGCGTTGTTCATCAAAGAAAATACCTCTCAACTGGTGCTGCTGTCCCAGGTAAGCAGAAGGCATACTCAACAATCTAGGTTAGCTTGGGGACTGTTATGTGATTCTCCTTGAAGTGACCAAACAGCCTAAGCCAATTTTCTTCACTTGAAATAATCACATCTTTGGTAGTCTCTTCTTGCTTCCACTGTTCCCAATTTGACTGCAAATACTCCTTAGTAAGCACAACTTCGTCAAACAGCTGATCATTGTTTATATTTATATCGGGTACATCAAGAAGAGTGCTATTAATAACTTCAGTAGAAGTTTCGGCGTTTTCCCAATCAACAGCATTTGTTTTGGTCAGATTGATCCATGAAAACTGTTCAACGTTTCCAAAACTATTCTCCCAGAGATCCAAGTATGCAATGCATCTTTCATAAAAGCCATCAAATTCTTTTTTCACACTGTTACGGTCTTGCTCATCTAGATTACTGTAGACGTTCTTTGCGTCCATGGGGATAAAGTTTGAAGCCTTTCTTTCTGTCAGGTTTCTTTTGAAAGCTTTATGAGCTTCAGAAACCTTAAAAGCTGTAGTGTTATCTTTTTCCATTAC
Organism: Amphimallon solstitiale; assembly: GCA_963170755.1. Taxonomy (NCBI): domain Eukaryota; kingdom Metazoa; phylum Arthropoda; class Insecta; order Coleoptera; family Scarabaeidae; genus Amphimallon; species Amphimallon solstitiale. The sequence continues at coordinate 125,756,312 of OY720681.1, read as the reverse complement.
CAGGATGGCCTTGTTAAACAGTGCAAGCTGTCCGTGGACAAACCACAAGTAGAGCTCGCTCGTTAAATCAGTAAACATTTTTTTTATTGTTAATGGGCACATTTCTTGGTATAAAAAAATAGCTTTCAGACCTTAAAAAATCTGTAAAATTCTTTTCAGCGCGGGCATCATTGATAGAAAACGAGTGTTCCCGTGTTGAATGAGTTTACGATACTGTATCTCGGCATATTCACAAAATTCTTTTAGTTTAGTTACACGAACTGTGTATATGTGGAAGTATTTATAAATCTTCACCATTAAGGCCTCAATATCGATTGGGAGACTATCTACTGCAGTTTGCACACAGTTGTGCACAATGTGTGCTCCACATCCGATTCCATTGATTTCCCGTCCTAGGCTATTCTTGAGTCGATGGAAAACATTGTTTTTCCCTGCTCTTTTGACACCACCGAAGTTAGTGTTGCAGTTATCTCCACAAAAGCCAACTATTTTGTTGTTCAAATCGTTTTGCAACAGGACAGAGCATAAGTGATTTGTAAGAATTTCAAACGTTTCACCTACCACAGATTTGAAATCTAACAGCTTTACTTGCACATCTGAATTAAAATTAAAGTAGCGTACAACAATTGGCACAAGTTTTATATCCTTCCTGTTTGATGCATCCATACTTACAGATACGTAGTTTGACTTGGTCAAGTCTTCCCTAAGCTCTTCTTGAGCTAAAGAAGCTATGACATGTAAAACTATTGCCTGACACTTAGTTTTTCCGAGTGAGAATTTAGGTTCAAAAAACTTAGAAATTAGTATCGATGAACAAGAATTCGAATTGAAGCTTAGGCTATGGTTTACCTACAGAAATAAAGACAAAGTAATTAACCTAAATAATTCTTCACAGTTAATTATTTTTAGACTTTTTTGGTCATCTATAAAATCAAATTTAATATTTACCGGGACGTGAAGTAAACCGGCCGGGACACCGGGATTTTGTCTGAAAACCGGGACTGTCCCGGTCAAACCGGGACGTCTGGCAAGCCTAGTTTTAGGAGTCTTGTTTTATAAATAAAACACAAATTTTTCCTTCTGACGTTTCGGACTTTAATTTAGTCCTTCATCAGACCTATTGACAACAAAATATTAATATTATTCATTGTAAAATTATATCGTAACATTTATAAAACAGAAAAGAAAAAAAAACATTCATTATGTCTACATACAATTAAAAATACTAATGAACAGTTTTGAAGTAAAAGAGAAAAGAATTTTTCAATTAAATAAATTTTGAAACTTACATTTGGAAACTGTGTTTCTTAATATAGCGGACAACATTTGGTAAATACTATAAAACACCAATCTATGAGACGGCACAAATACATTTTAATACAAAAACAAGTTAAAATTTTCCCAACGGAGCATTTAAGTTCATCCGTACTGTGTCAGATACAGGCACTCTTTAGTACGTTAAAATATGTATATTAACAATATAAAAATGGAAATTTCTCCCTCTTCCTCTCTCCCTTTAAAAACAATTACGGTTTCCAATAACATTATTAAAATCAGATTTTACAAATAAATAGGAGAGATTTACTTTAAACAAGATTATGAAATAACAGTTTTCTATACATACAATTATGCCCCTCACAAAAAGAAAAATAAAAGGAAAAAGACAAAACCCCACTTTATTTGAGGTCAACGATCATGACCGTTGATATACAGGTCCGTTAAGAATAAAAGCAAATTATTTTATAATTGTATATTGTCTGGAACAGGTCAATAACGTTGTGTACGCGGTCAGGTGCAGTAATTGCTCTAAGGTGTATGTGGGACAAACAACCCAGAGATGGCGCGAAAGGAGCACCCAACACCGCTCTGACGCTAGAGTTAATCCAAAAAAATGCTCTTTGGCTACTCATATTAATTCAACTAAACACAATGTTAACTTCAATGAGGTAACAGCAGTATTTAAAGAAAATAATTACAACAAACGAACATTTCTAGAAGCTGTAGCCATCAAACTATTTTCCGATAATCTAAATACCAAGGAGCAGTCCCGCATTTGCAGTAGTAACGTGTACAGCGGGTTGATTGGATACATTAAAATTAATCCCCCACACTAGATTGACAATATACAATTATAAAATAATTTGCTTTTATTCTTAACGGACCTGTATATCAACGGTCATGATCGTTGACCTCAAATAAAGTGGGGTTTTGTCGTTTTCCTTTTATTTTTATTTTTGTGAGGGGCATAATTGTATGTATAGAAAACTGTTATTTCATAATCTAGTTTAAAGTAAATCTCTCCTATTTATTTGTAAAATCTGATTTTAATAATGTTATTGGAAACCGTAATTGTTTTTAAAGGGAGAGAGGAAGAGGGAGAAATTTCCATTTTTGTATTGTTAATATACATATTTTAACGTACTAAAGAGTGCCTGTATCTGACACAGTACGGATGAACTTAAATGCTCCGTTGGGAAAATTTTAACTTGTTACTTTCTTATACGTAGTATAAGGAAGTATTGTGATGATGAAAATTTTCGACCTCGAGATTTTTGCAGATGTCCACGTTTTGAAGTCCCCTGATACCAAAAAAGTGGTTTTTAAAAAATGTCTCTCTCTCTCTCTCTCTGTGTGTGTGTGTGTGTGTGTGTGTCTGTGTGTGTGTGACCACGATAGCGGTCAAACCGCTGCAGATATCAATTCCAAATTTTGTATTTACGTGTATAATCTCCCTCTTGAGATCTGATTAGTTTTTCAGTAAAATCGGTAGACCGGAAGTAGCAGTTTACTTCAGCGAAAAAATCGAATTTTGACAATATTTCGTCAACTATTAAGTTTAAACAAATTTATAAGGAATTCATATATACTTAAAATTCAAATTGAAAATAATTTTATCTAAAAAGTTTTTCGAAATTCCTACCGGAAGTAGGTCTTTTACTCTTATCGAAAATCAGTTTTTTGCGAATATTTCGCAAGTCATGCTTTTTAGACAAGTACGTTACGGGTATAAAAGTATTTAAAACATAATTTTCAATATCTTTTGTATAAAAGAAATTTCAAAATTCAGACCGGAAGTACCACTTTTACTCTTATCGGATAACGATTTTTTGCAAATATGTCGTAAGTTATGCATTCTATATATATTTATCAAGAGTACTAAAGTATTTAGAACTGAATTTGCAATATTTTTTGTATATATGAAATTTCAAAATTCGGACCGGAAGTAGCACTTTTACTCTTAGCGAGTAGCACTTTTTTGATAATATCTTGCAAAGTATGCATTCTATAGAAATTTATTAAGAGAATAGAAGTACTTAGAATAGAATTTTGAATAATTTTTGTATAAGAAAATTCTTAAAATTCTATTATTTGAAACGCTCATACGTATAAGAAAGTCGTGTGGTGGCCACACCTCATTTTTTACTTTCTTATACGTAGTATAAGGAAGTATTGTGATGATGAAAATTTTCGACCTCGAGATTTTTGCAGATGTCCACGTTTCGAGGTCCCCTGATACCAAAAAAGTGGTTTTTAAAAAATGTCTGTGTGGCTCTCTCTCTCTCTCTCTCTCTCTCTCTCTCTCTCTCTCTCTCTCTCTCTCTCTCTCTCTCTCTCTGTGTGTGTGTGTGTGTGTGTCTGTGTGTGACCACGATAGCGGTCAAACCGCTGCAGATATCAATTCCAAATTTTGTATTTACGTGTATAATCTGCCTCTTGAGAACTGATTAGATTTTGAGCAAAATCGGCAGACCGGAAGTAGTAGTTTACTTCAGTGAAAAAATCGAAATTTGCAAATATTTCGTCAATTACTAAGTTTAAACAAATTTATAAAGAATTCATATGTACTTAGAATTAAGTTTGAAACAAATTTTCTTAAAAAAGTTTTTTGAAATTCCAACCGGAAGTAGATCTTTTACTCTTATCGAAAATCAGTTTTTTGCGAATATCTCGCAAGTCATGCTTTTAAGACAAGTACGTTACGAGTATAAAAGTATTTAGAACATAATTTTCAATATCTTTTATATAAAAAAAATTTCAAAATTCAGACCGGAAGTACCACTTTTACTCTTATCGAATAGCGATTTTTTGCAAATATGTCGTAAATTATGCATTCTATGTATATTTATGAAGAGTACAAAAGTATTTAGAGTTGGATTTGGAATATTTTTTGTATAAATGAAATTTCAAAATTCGGACCGGAAGTAACACTTTCATACGTATAAGAAAGTCGTGTGGTGGCCACACCTCATTTTTTTGTATTAAAATGTATTTGTGCCGTCTCATAGATTGGTGTTTTATAGTATTTACCAAATGTTGTCCGCTATAATAAGAAACACAGTTTCCAAATGTAAGTTTTAAAATTTATTTAATTGAAAAATTCTTTTCTCTTTTACTTCAAAACTGTTCATTAGTATTTTTAATTGTATGTAGACATAATGAATTTTTTTTTCTTTTCTGTTTTATAAATGTTACGATATAATTTTACAATGAATAATATTAATATTTTGTTGTCAATAGGTCTGATGAAGACTAAATTAAAGTCCGAAACGTCACAGGGAAAAATTTGTGTTTTATTTATAAAACAAGACTCCTAAAACCCAAATTCTGTTTTATAAACAGTAAAGAAATCCACATTTCTATATATATATCAAAAATGACGTTTTCGCGGTTATGTGATGACAAATTGATATTTTGGGTTATTTGCCGCGTTTATTCAAATCAAGTATGCATATACGAAATAATTCGTATATGCATAAGTGATATGAAATGTAATGCATATCTACACCAATTGCTGACATTGCAAATATCAACGTGTAGACAGCTGTTTCGATCTAACCTCGATCTCGCCAGTACACGAAGGTGATATTAGCAATGTCAGACAAAATTGGATTTCCTGCTTATATACTTGATTGGGTACCAAATGCCTATGAGAGAGACTCCCAGCGGCATCTGTGATCCAATATCAAGAACGCAAGGAAATGTTAACCCTTAGTAGAACATCTACTTTATCGGGCAACTGTAGATATGCATTATGTAGGTGACTTTACCTACTTAATAAACTACCTCCCCAGAAAGGTTATGTCAAAAATGACGTTTTCGCGGTTATGTGATGACAAATTGATATTTTGGGTTATTTGCCGCGTTAATTCAAATCAAGTATGCATATACGAAATAATTCGTATATGCATAAGTGGTATGGAATGTAATGCATATCTACACCAATTGCTGACATTGCAAATATCAACGTGTAGACAGCTGTTTCGATCTAACCTCGATCTCGCCAGTACACGAAGGTGATAGCAAACGTTGTCAGTCCCGAAACCGGGACTGACAACGTTTCTTGTGTTATTTCGGTCTATTATTCAATGCTTATGATAAAAAATGATATTTCAAAAAAAAATTTTTGGGTCCGCTAACGCGGTATAATATCAACTTATATACAAGTTTAGTTCAGGGATTTTCTGGGAGAGGGCCAGGCGTATTTGTGTAAAAACTTTTACTCTTACGTTGTCAAGCCCACCATATTATACCGACGTTCCCAAGCCCTAAACTTGGCAGCTACGTAAATGACGATAAGCGAAACACTTCTAGGAATAATACTTGTAGAACTAACACATTGCCTTTCTTTTAATACTCTTCAATTGGTCGAGTAACGCAAAATATTATTTTGAGACATTTGCTTCTAGATTCTTTGAAATACTATCCTTAACTATATTTCGAATGAATTAATGATGTAGAGCAATCTACTTATTTATATTATATTATGTTTACCTATCACTTAAAATCATATTTTATATAAAACAGTGTTAGATTTTATGTCACAGCAAATATCTCGACTATTGTATTAATGGTTAGAAAATGGTAGGTATACAAGAAAATCATTAGTGGAGGTCCCCTGATACCACAAAAGTGCTTTTTAAAAAATGTCTGTGTGTGTGTGTGTGTGTGTCTGTCTGTCTGTCTGTCTGTCTGTGTGTGTGTGACCACGATAGCGGTCAAACCGCTGGAGATATCAATTCCAAATTTTGTATTTACGTGTACAATCTCCCTCTTGAGATCTGGTTAGTTTTTCAGTAAAATCGGTATCCCGGAAGTAGCAGTTTACTTCAGTGAAAAAATCGAATTTTGCCAATATTTCGTCAAATACTAAGCTTATACAAATTTATAAAGAATTCATATGTACTTAAAATTAAAATTGAGAACAATTTTATTTAAAAAGTTTTTCGAAATTCCTACCGGAAGTAGGTCTTTTACTCTTATCGAAAATCGGTTTTTTGCGAATATTTCGCAAGTCAAGCTTTTTAGACAGGTACGTTACGTGTATAAAAGTATTTAAAACATAGTTTTCAATATCTTTTGTATAAAAAAGATTTCAAAATTCGGACCAGAAGTAACACTTTTACTCTTACCGAATAGCGATTTTTGGCAAATATGCCATAAATTATGCATTCTATATATATTTATTAAAGAGTACAAAAGTATTTAGAGTTATATTTGCAATATTTTTTGTATACATGAAATTTCAAAATTCGGACCGGAAGTAGCACTTTTACTCTTAGCGAGTAGCACTTTTTTTTCGAATATCTTGCGAAGTATGCATTCTATAGCGATTTATTAAGAGAATGAAAGTACTTAGAATAGGATTTTGAATAAGTTGTGTATAAAAAAATTCTTGAGATTGTATAGTTTGAAACGCTCATACGTATAAGAAAGTCGTGTGGTGGCCACACCTCATTTTTTTTATTCAGCTAGTGAATTTGACGGATTTCAATCATCGACTTAATATTATAACGTAATTTCAGATTTGTTCAAAGTTGCTTCTTTTCAAAAGTATGATTTTTTAAATACGTAATCATTAGCATACAAGCTATTGTTGTAATGGGAGTTAATTAATTAAATATTTGAATAAATGCTTTTACTAATCCCTAAAATTGATTATATAAAATGAAAACAGAAAGCAAGCAAATCTCTTAGTTTTGATAAATCAGCTGTTCTACCAAAGTTATTAAAGAGACCCGGACTTGTTTCTTCTTTCTCAACTAATAAATAAGAATTTTATTATATATACAAAGCAACAACTATCGCTGACCTAAGTTGTTTTGTATTGCTTGTTATTTTATCAAATAAATCATTTTCGTCTACTAATATAATACTTTATTTACGTATACATGGGTATCGGTTACATGGTGTAAGTGGAAGAGATTGTGTCCCATTCAGATGGCACAATTAATTTGATCTCTGACGGATTATTTAAGTATAATTAGTTACAGGTATATTTTTCGAATAATATATCTGTGTTTACAATTACTATAGTTGGTCTTAAAGTAGTCTGCAGTAAATAATTCCAAGATAATTTGAAGAATATTAATTTAGAATTGCGACTCTTCTAATCTCAGCCAAATAAACTAATATATTGAAATAATAAAAGTAATAGAATTGAAGAATATACAGGGTTAGTAAAAAGTCCCGGAACGGTCGAATAACTTTGTTATTTGAAAATTATGATTTCTGAAATTTGGTATGGGGGTATACAGGCTGTCCCAGATAGTGTGCTCACCATTGAGATCTCGTGAACGGTAAGAGATAGAGAGTTGGTTAAATGAGACAAAATGTACGTGACACCTGGGTTTATTTTTTTAAGCAAAAAAACTTTTAAAAAAATGAACGACACGTGCGCTATAGGGGAAAAACTAAAAATCGGCAATTTTAATTTCGTCGTTTAACTTATTTCATGTAAAAGATACCGAAATACTATTTTGACATTATGAAGGTACTTTTTTACGCAGAATTCAAATTTGGTATTGCAACCTCTGAAGCTTTCATACGTTTCGAGATTTTTATACAAACTTTCTTATTTTAAATACAAATCGTAGGCGGCTTTGACTGTATCAAAAAGAGCATAATTTGCTGATTTCAATGATGTATAACACTTTGGGTTTATTTGTAGAAATAACAAAGTTATAATGATATTTGTGCAATTTTTGGTATCCTTATAGGATATACATCAGAGGCAGCATTGAATTATTAAGACAATAAGTAGCATCTGTCAAATTTATTTACAAGCAAGTTACGTATCGGTTTATTTTTGTGTTATTTAGTCTGCTATTTTGTTCGTTTATTTAAAAATCACCGCATTTGTTGTTTTGGTTCGTTTTATTACTTGTTTATTGTTGTTCACGTTATGGAGAAATTTAATAATGAAGAGAAATATGATATGCTTCAAAGTTACATATTGGCTCACAAAAATTCAAGGAATGCAGCTAATCATTATTTGGAGTTGTACCCAGATCGACGGCAACCACACGAAACTTTATTTCGAAGATTAGAAGTAAATCTAAAAACATACGGTGCCTTTAGTAAACCGAAAAGAAATAGAAAAAGATTAGATGAGGAAACCCAAGTTATTGTATTAAATCAGGTGCGTGAAAATCCAAAAGTTTGCACAAGAGAAATAGAAAACAACACCGGAATCCCTAGAACATCAGCCCATAGAATATTAAAAAAGCATCGATATCATCCTTACAAAGTCCACATTAGCCAAGGACTCTAACCAGAAAACGCAGAGAGGCGGACTCGTTTCTGTCATTGGTACATTAATCAGAATAACAACAATGTTACATTTCTGTTTAATGTGTTGTGGTCAGATGAATCTCGATTTACGAACAATGGGTTATTTAACAGAAATAATATTCACTATTGGGGGACAGAAAATCCCCATGCTCTACATGAAGCTCGACATCAAGAACGTTTTGGGTTCAATGTGTGGTGCGGTAATATCGGCAGAAGAATAGTTGGACCTATTATCTTCAATAACAATTTAACGAGTGAACGCTATTTGAACTTACTTCAAGGTGAAAAGAAGAATATGTATTTCCAACAGGATGGGGCACCAGCACATAATGCTCACATTATTACGAATTACCTAAATAATAGATTTGGTAATCGGTGGATTGGTAATCGAGGACCCATTTCATGGCCTGCACGTTCCCCAGACTTAACCGCAATGGATTTTTTCCTTTGGGGTTACATAAAAAGTAAGGTGTATAAAACACAATTTAATAATGTGGAGGAACTGCAAGCTTGTGTTTTAAGAGAGTTTCATCGGATAAATGGACGTATTCTAGAAAAAGTGATTAATTCCACACTAAGAAGAGCTCAGTTATGTATCAATAACAATGGAGGACTTTTTGAGCATTTAATGTAATTTATCTATTTACTAGTAGTAAATAAATAGTTAGGTATGTGAAGTTAGTGTTTTATTTACTTTTCAGTCATTTTTGTATTTTCTTTCCAGGAATAGGTAAGTATAAAACTAAAAAATATGCTAATTATTCTTGTAACTTTGTTATTTCTACAAATAAACCCAAAGTGTTGTACATCATTGAAATCAGCAAATTATGCTCTTTTTGATACAGTCAAAGCCGCGTACGATTTGTATTTAAAATAAGAAAGTTTGTATAAAAATCTCGAAACGTATAAAAGCTTCAGAGGTTGCAATACCAAATTTGAATTCTGCGTAAGAAAGTACCTTCATAATGTCAAAATAGTATTTCGGTATCTTTTACATGAAATAAGTTAAACGACGAAATTAAAATTGCCGATTTTTAGTTTTTCCCCTATAGCGCACGAATCGTTCATTTTTTTAAAAGTTTTTTTATTTAAAAAAGTAAACCCAGGTGTCACGTACATTTTGTCTCATTTAACCAACTCTCTATCTCTTACCGTTTACGAGATCCCAATGGTGAGCACACTATCTGGGACAGCCTGTAGTTAATATAAATGCATTTTATGCAATACAGTTAATATTTTTTTCACTTCCGGTTTAATCGGCAATACGTCCAACTTTTTTTTTTAAATGGAACGCCCAGATTTTTTTAACACTTTTGAATGCAAAATAAAAAACTACGTTCTGGAAGTATTAAGATGTTTATTTTTATTCACAAGAAAACAGTTAAAAAATTAAAAAAGTGTCCTAATACAGGAAAATCAAGGTACCTTTGAAAAAAGTTGTTGTTTAGTGTTTGCATTCTTTTTGCCGTCACATTTGACAATTTTAAAAGCGTTTTAACTTTTGCATCGCTATAAATTTACTTATTTTTGACATTGACACATTTGAAAATGGCAGTAAAACTTACTGAATCAGAACGAATTGAGATATTAATGATGCGTGGGTACGGTGATCGTCAACGTTCTTTTGAAGAGGTTCGTATTTTGTTTAATACTGTTTATCCGGATCGTCACATTAGTAAAAGTACGGTATGCCGAACAATTCAAAAGTTTGAAGTCTTTCGTCAGGTGAAGGATTTACCTAGAAGGGGACGTCCATTAACAGCAACAGATGAAGAAACTAGTTTGAATGTGTTACTTACAGTGGAAGAAAATCATCACGTGTCCACAACAGAATTAGGTCAAATTCATGAGATCTCTCAAAAATCTGCTCATAATATTCTTAAATCAGCAAGAATGAAAGCCTATAAAATGTATCCCGTCCATGAGTTAACTGAAGATGATCCAGATCGTAGACTATAATTTTGCGAAACAATGACGGAATTGATCGAGCAGCAGCCTAATGTTTTAGATCACATGATTTTTTCAGATGAGGCAACGTTTTGTCTCAACGGCACTGTGAACAGACATAATTGTCGCTACTGGTCAATTGAAAATCCGCATTGGATTGAAGAAGTCCATACACAGCGTCCTCAAAAGGTGTTGCTTTTTTACACATTGGGACTCGAAAGACGGTAGAATCGCTGGGTTTAAAAGCGTCGATTGAATGACAACTCGTGTGTTATACACTGGGATTGACTTGGTAGCATGAATATAGCGGGCCTGGTTACGTCGGTTGAATAAATATATATATATATATATATATATATATATATATATATATATACATATATAAAATATAAAATATATATACATATATATATATTGTTATAAAATATATTACAATTCTTTGCCAATTATACAAATGTATTGAAAAATTGAAAATCTTCTTGGTAGTAGTGGCATAAAATGAATTAAAAGTAATAACAATATGACAACTGGTTGTCAATTAGAAAACAATGACAAATATAAAATGTAAATCAAAATGTATAAATGAAAATGTAATCAATAAGCATAGGACAGTCGAGATTATTTCTATAATCACATTAAAAGGCTTGGGGTCTACCACAAACTGTTCAGTCAATCCAAATATACAAATAACAACGACGCAACTATGTAAAGAAAAATTAAGAGTAGAACTGTTGATAATATAACAATATAGAATGTAAAATAGTCAAGTATAAATGTAAATGAAAGCAAATAAGCATAGGACAATCGATAATTACTCATGTAATCCTATCAAAATGGCCTAGGTTCACCTAAACATGTACAATTTTGATTGAAATACACAAACAATTAACGATGCAACTATGTATGTGTTAAGATGTATTTGTAGCTACAGACATATATGTTTCTACCTAGTTTGGTTTCGTCAGTGCAGCATAACAAAGAAAGTGTATGTTAAAGCATTAATATGTGAATAAAAAATATAGTATTACCTTAAAATGTCAATCCAAAATGTCCAAGTGTAAAACAACTGTGAAAATACCTAATACTGTGTAATGCCTTATTTCAACCAGGCAGTTAATAAAATATATTACAATTCTTTGCCAATTATACAAATGTATTGAAAAATTGAAAATCTTCTTGGTAGTAGTGGCATAAGATGAATTAAAAGTAATAACAATATGACAACTGGTTGTCAATTAGAAAACAATGACAAATATAAAATGTAAATCAAAATGTATAAATGAAAATGTAATCAATAAGCATAGGACAGTCGAGATTATTTCTATAATCACATTAAAAGGCTTGGGGTCTACCACAAACTGTTCAGTCAATCCAAATATACAAATAACAACGACGCAACTATGTAAAGAAAAATTAAGAGTAGAACTGTTGATAATATAACAATATAGAATGTAAAATAGTCAAGTATAAATGTAAATGAAAGCAAATAAGCATAGGACAATCGATAATTACTCATGTAATCCTATCAAAATGGCCTAGGTTCACCTAAACATGTACAATTTTGATGCTTATTGATTACATTTTCATTTATACATTTTGATTTACATTTTATATTTGTCATTGTTTTCTAATTGACAACCAGTTGTCATATTGTTATTACTTTTAATTCATTTTATGCCACTACTACCAAGAAGATTTTCAATTTTTCAATATATTGTTATAGTACCGTTATACAGGGTGTAACAAAATAAGTGTAAAACATTTCAGGGGATGATTCCTTAGCGAAAAAGAGATAGGGTCTCTCATATAAAAAAACTTCAATGGAGCATCCCTTGTTAAGATACAGCCCCATAAAGGGGGTACATAAAATTTGTTTTACAATTTTTCTCACAAACACTAAAAATGTAATTTATTTCCAATGTAACTTTTTGTCTGATTATTTCTTTACCATTTAAAAATCTATTTCCAATACCTTGTTTCATTTGAAACAAAAAATATAATTTTTTGCCCAAAAGTAATCAGTTCGCAGCAAAAAATTATTTTACGAACAACTACAGAGATACATCGTCGTAAAACGAAAATGTAAAACTAATTTATTTAGTAGGCCGCTAGTAGTGGTATCACGCTGTCAGTTTGTAAATTTTTGAAATTGAATTAATACTTAATTGTGTGTCGTTTTTTGTTCGTAATTTGTTAGTTTAATAATTCACTTGTTATTAAAATGGCATACACAAATGAGGAAATGGCTGATATGCATTACGTTTACGGTCTGTCGCAGGGGAATGGGTTAGAAGCTTCTAGAAGATATGCTGAAATGTATCCTCAACGGCAGCTTCCTTCGCATAGAATATTTACCCGACTTCATCAACGATTACGAGAATATGGTTCATTCGACAAAAGAACGCAGGATTGTGGTCGCCATCGAGAAGTTAGAACAACACATCTTGAAGAAGCAGTACTTAATTTGGGTGAAGAACAACCTACTAGCAGTACTAGAAAGATTGCTTTCGAGTTAAATGTTGACTCGTATGACGGTATTTCGAATTTTAAAGGAACAACTCTTATACCCTTACCATCTGCAACGAGTACAGGCACTGTTACAGCGAGATTTTCCGAACCGTCTTGAATTTTCCAATTGTATGCTGGAAATGATTAGAAGAAATCCTGACTTTCTGAAGACGATCGAATTCACAGACGAATGTACTTTTTCTCGGGACAAGATACTTAATTTTCATAATAACCACATATGGGCTGATGAAAACCCTCACGCTATTGTACAAGCTAACCATCAAGAACACTTTTCTCTTAACGTGTGGCTCGGAGTTATTGGGGATTATTTAATTGGCCTTCATTTTCTACCTCCTCGATTAAATGGTGAGGCATACACTCAATTTTTAAGAGAAGTGCATCCAGTACTGCTGGAGGAAGTTCCTTTGGGTGTCAGAAGGGATATGTTTTTTATGCATGATGGGGCTCCCGCCCATTTTAGTCAAGCAGCACGTCAGCATTTAACGCAAACATATCCAAATCATTGGATAGGTCGAGGAGGACCACAGAATTGGCCCGCTCGATCCCCGGATCTCAATCCTCTCGATTTCTCTACTTGGGGCCATTTACAGACTTTGGTTTATCCTACTCCTGTTCGCGATGTAGAGGACTCAAGAAACCGCATCATCGATGCATGCAGGGTAATTAGAGAGAATCCAGGAATATTTGAGCGAATACGTGGCTCAATGCGCCGACGTCTAGACGCATGTGTAATGACTGAAGGTGGACATATTGAACATTTACTATGATTTCTACATGTTTTATGTTTTGTTATTAATAAATTAGTTTTGTTTATTCATCTTTAATCATATGTATTTTGATGCAGGTAGTAACTACAAAATAACAATACTAATCCAGTTCGCATTTATGATGATGTATCTCTGTAGTTGTTCGTAAAATAATTTTTTGCTGCGAACTGATTACTTTTGGGCAAAAAATTCAAGAGACATTTTTTGTTTCGAATGAAACAAGGTATTGGAAATAGATTTTTAAATGGTAAACAAATAATCAGACAAAAAGTTACATTGGAAATAAATTACATTTTCAGGTTTGTGAGAAAAATTGTAAAACAAATTTTATGTACCCCCTTTATGGGGTTGTATCTTAACAAGGGATGCTCCATTGAAGTTTTTTTATATGAAAGACCCTATCTCTTTTTCGCTAAGGAATCACCCCCTGAAATGTTTTACACTTATTTTGTTACACCCTGTATACTGTAACAATATTATATCAAAGATTATTTTTATGAAAATTAATTTACTATTGAGAAATTTAATAATGCTGATGTGGAATATTTGTTTGAATCTGAATTGATAATTTCTTTATACACGAAGTAATAATGTTTATTTGAATATGGTATGTTGATATTGTGATCAGTCTGTATAGTGAGAGGTTGAGCAGTTTTATTTTCGATTGAAATTTACCATAATCTAGAAATAAGATATTTAAATATTAATTATTGTATTATGATAGGTATTATTGTTTCGTAAGAACTTGTTTAATTGACGTTAATGATGTGAAAAATAATAAGAAATTAATATTGAATAAGGAATAGTTAAAATGAATTAAAATTACATATTAAATTTCACAAAACCGGATGTGAGAGTTCAATGTCATTTTGACATCTGGTTAGTAAATTGATTTGAACTAGTTTTTAGAATACTAAAAGTACAAGAAAAATTATTTAAAACCTGAAAAGAATTAAATTAGTAAGATTTTTTAATTTTAGAAAGTATTCAAAGTATATAAACAGATTTAAATTCTATGTTGTTTGGAAAGGGTTTTGTGTAATGTGTTGATTGGTCAAATTTGAAAATCATGAGATCGTCAAGGCGATTATAAATAAACAAAAGGAGAATTTTAAAATTCTTAAAAGAAGTGGTTGTATTTATCAGAGTATTGAACATAATCTCTGATATTTTTTTTTTTTTTGTAAGGGGAAAATCCTTTATGGACATCATACATCCTCAGTTGTATGATAGTGTGGGACTCACCAAATCTGGCCTACCCACTAAAAACCCCCATTTCTGTCCTTCTGTACCTCTGGAACTGCTTATTTGCGTAACTTCGGATAGCACAGATGTCCCTATTGTCCTGCCCTCTTAGGCACGCCGCGCTCTCCACTGCATTTCTCTTGTTTTTAGTACCTTTTCAATGTAGGTGCTCACTATTCTCCATTTGTCTTCGTTGTCCGTCATAACCTTGATGACGTTATGTTGGTCCAATGTTTGCTGGACTTGGTTGTTCAGAAATGTCCTGTCTTCCGTCCACTTCTCACATATAAACACCGCATGGTCCGGTGTATCTATCATCCCACAGTCTGGGCATAAATCGTCCTCAGCCAGTCCAAACCTCTTCACGTAAGTTTTAAAGTGGCCGTGTCCCGACAGAAACTGCGTCATATAATAGTTTGCTACCCTGAACTTACAGTGCACCCAGGAACTCAAGTCAGTAATGATAGTTTTGGTCCAACCAGCGGTGGACCCCAGGTCGTCCCATTTTCTTTGCCACTGTTTCAGAGTTATCTCTCTCTCGCTTTCCCTGGACCTCGAAACTAACTGCTTTGCCTTGGCAGAGAACATTCTCTTGCGTTCCTCCACCAAGAGTGAGATTGGGGGTATACCCGCTATCGCTTGGGCGGCCCCGGTAGACACCGTCCGGTAGCCGCTAATCACCCTCAGCAAGACCCTTCTCTGGAGTTTCTCCAGTTGTTCTTTTTGTGCGTTTTTCGTCAATGCACTTGCCCAAACCGGTGCTGCGTACAGCACCTGAGACTGTACTACACTATACAGGATCTCCCTACGTCTGCTTGTGGGTCCCCCAACATTAGGCATAATCCTAAGCAGTGCTGCCAGTGTAGAGTCTGCCCTTTCCACCACTCGCCTCACGTGCGAACGGAACGTCAATCGATGGTCCAGAGTGACTCCGAGGTATTTCAACTCCTTCCCGGGGGTGATATGTTCCCCTACCACCTCAAAATGCATGTCACCCTGTCTATAAGGCCCCTTGAGGATCACAGCCTCTGTCTTCTCCGGGGCAATATGCAGGTCAATTCCCATCATATTTTCCACTATTTGCTCTACCGACTCGTTTACTTTGAACACAAGCTCCCTCACATCTTCGGCTTCTACTATGAGTGCGAGGTCGTCGGCATATGCTATCGTCTTGGCTCCATCCATAAGTTGCACGTTTAGGATCTTGTCGTACAAAATATTCCATAAAGTTGGTCCCAACACGGAACCCTGTGGCACACCAGAGTTGACCTCCAGACTTCTTCCAGAAGACAAGTACACCCTCCTCTGGTAGAAATAGTCCTCTATGACGTTTATGAGGTAACGTTCCACTTTCCTTCTTCTTAGCTCGTTGATTATTTGTATCCAGGATGCGGAATTAAAGGCATTTCGGATATCCAGTGCCACCACTGCCACGTACTTACTCGCTGAGGCCTCCACTGTCCTAATCAGTTCTTCTATCGCGTGTACAGCTGATTTTCCGCGCACAAAGCCAAATTGCCTCTGTGACAACCCACCACATCTCTCTAGGTCCTCTTCGAGTCTGTATTTTAACAAGCGTTCGTACACCTTTCCTAGGACGCTGAGCAAGCAGATTGGCCTGTAGGTGGCACCCTGCGTCGTTGTCCTCTTCGGTAGCAGTACTACCACGGCTTTCTTCCATTCCACTGGGAAACTCTGGTGCGCCAGCAGATGGTTGAAAACCCCCAACAGCACCCCAGGGATCACTGCCATCATAATCTCCACTGCCTCCGTGCTTAGGTGGTCGGGACCCGGGGCCTTACCCCTCTTCATTTTAGCCACGGCAATTCGGAGTTCATCCTCTGTGAAGGCGACGACGTCGTCCTCCCTTCTTCCTTGCTTTGCAAGGGTATCGGTTTTCAGTGGGAAGAGATCCCTCACTATCTTTGCTCTCTGTTCCATTGTCGGATGATATAGGGGCGACAGTTTACCCATGTGTCGCATTGCTATCTTGAAGCCACCACCCCATATGTCGTCTTCCAAGTCATCTAGAATCCTACTCCAATATTGTTTCTTCGCCGTTATTATTAAGCATTTCAGTTGTTTTTTTGCGTTTTTATAGTTTTGTTTTTCGAGTAAGGCTGCTTCATCGCTTCCTCGTTTCCTGTTCTTTCTAGTTCATTTGCGGCGCAGTCTGTAGCATTCTGTCCTCTTGTGCTCGATGTCTGCACTCCACCAGTGTGGCATAAGACGCCCCCCTCTAGGTACCGCGATGGTGCATTCCCTGTTTAATTTTGTGATTGTATGATGAAAGCTATCCGGACTCGCATTTCGTTCATGGAAATGGTCTCTCAACTTCTCGGCAAACTTGTTTTTATCTAGAATATGTGTTCGGCCTTTGTTCTCTCTCTGTCCCCCACCATCTACTTCTATTTCATAGTAGATGTAGTTGTGATAGGTATAGAACTCGCCAGTTATAACCTCCCAGTTGGATACACGTGCTGCCATTCCGGCTGTGGCCCAGGTGATATCAATAAACGACCCACTATCTTCAGATAATCTCTGATATTAATACTAGAATAGAACAGAATTAAGATAAAAGTGTTTGAATTTAATATTCTTACATATGTATCTTTGTGAAGTATAATTAAAAGTGATATATGCATCATATTTGCAGTCCTGGTCATTAAAAAACCGTCTCATTCTTAATGCAGATAAGACAAATATTGTCAACTTCTCCAAAATTAAAAATTTGGATTACAGTTTGTGTTTGAGCTTGGGGGGCAAATCATTGACGGAGAGTGAATCGTCCGTCTTTCTAGGTTTGACGGCGGACAGGTGTCTTCGTTGGGGCGAGCATTGCGTGGGCCTATTTAAAAAATTGAATTCCATGTTGTATGCTATTGGTATGCTGAGTAGGGTTGTCTCTTTGGAGAGCCTGAAATTATTCTATTATGGATGTATCGAGTCACGTTTAAGATATGGGATCATTTTCTGGGGATCTTCTACATACTTTAACGACATTTTAATTATTCAGAAACGTATGTTAAGAGCCATGAGGGGTGTTTCCTCAAGTAGTAGTTGCAGACCTCTGTTCCGGGAAATGAATATAATGACGGTTGCCTCGTTATATATTTATGAATTGATTATCTTTTTGCTCAAAAATACAGATAAATACAGGCGCAATAATCAGATCTACAATACTATGGTGACGCGTCACAATAATGATTTTTATGTCCCGCTACATCACTCCAAATTTTATGAAAGATCTCCGAGGTACATGGGGGTAAAGGCTTATAATGCATTGCCGGCTAATTTAAAATCGCTAAACGGTACAAATCTCAGTGCATTCAAGAAGCAACTAAAACTTTATCTGTTGGAGGGAGCCTTCTACAGCATTAACGATTTTATAGCTTGACTAGTGTTGTATATTGTACCTGATCTGTGTAATTTTTTATATGACAATGTCAATTTTCTATTGAATTTACGACAATAAAGATATTATTATTATTATTATTATTATTATTATTATTATTATTATTTTCAATTTCAAAAGATTATTAAATAATAAATTATACAAGATCTAACAATCTTGATAACAAGAATTTAAATTTCATCTTGATAGATAGGTTAATTTTTATTTAACCTCAAATTACTAATTAAATATCACGTATTACTTGTGAATTATTCAAAAATATACATTACTGTTGTGTGTATAATTTAATTTAGGTACAGTTAAATAACTAATAGGGTATGTGCAAGTATATATCTATGTTATAGTAAAATAAACAAATATTTACTTTATAGATTAATTAAAAAAGGTTATAGTTATTCCACAGCATCAGGGGTGGGACTACGTGTGCGA
This sequence comes from Amphimallon solstitiale, assembly GCA_963170755.1. Lineage (NCBI taxonomy): Eukaryota > Metazoa > Arthropoda > Insecta > Coleoptera > Scarabaeidae > Amphimallon > Amphimallon solstitiale. The sequence continues at coordinate 125,737,409 of OY720681.1, read as the reverse complement.
TCGACTTAAAGCGATCGTTGTCTATTGTAGATAGCTACACTTTCAGACGAGAGTTTTAAAAATTGGTACCATGTGCGTCTCTTGCTTGGCTACCGCTTGCCATTCGGTTATGTTCGGCTAGTTATTACGTTTTCTATAAGTATTGACTCAATTTTTAGTAAATATTACGTCTAAAGTAGGGTAAGATAGCCGATTCTGGAACCTCCTCAAATTCAGCGGCTTTCACCTAGCCTGAGAAGCGAGCAGCGGCTCCCTCCCCAGCAGTGGCGCCCTCTGCAAATCGCTGCTGGCGAGGTTTCGAACTAGCGTGTGCGTAGTACGGGGAGCGCTCTTAAAGTTTTACTGTGTTAGCTACGGGGAGCGCTCATAAAGTTCTCCAGTGTACGCTACGGGGCGCACACGTAGAGTTTTACATTAGAGTTTACAGGGGCATCGGCGGTAGGAATACGAATTTCATCATTCAGTTTAAAGTTATTTGCACGTGGATACGTGGTATTGTTCCTTCACTATTGCGTCATCGAATTTTAATCCTTGGAATATCTGCTGCTTTTCCATTATTACTACTCTTAATCACTTTTAAACCAATAGATTTTAGAAAAGCAATGTTGGTAGGTGTTAATCGACGGTGCTTGCGTGATTGAATGAATGTGTGTCTTTCAGATATATGCGTTTTATTGTTTCGATTATTAAATGACAGACCCATTTTTCTCTCTCCACCTCACGACAATTTCTTCAGTTCAAGACGTACAACTATCTGTTCACCTCGAAAATCTACTGGGTCAGAGTCTTGATCTAGTAAGGTCAGCGTGATATTACTAATTGTTTTTGTGTTAATCGGCAAATAAACAATATTTCTTGGTTCGATATTGATGCTATAGCCTGGTTCTACCGAAGGTGCGAATTCAAATAATGTGTGTGCAAGATGTGTGTCGTAGTACGTAGACGTTACGATCTTACACTCGATTCGTATAGTTACGACCTTTATAATTTGTACAGCGAGATCTGATTCATGACTTTCTCCGGCAACTAATTTTCGACTACTGAATCCTAACATTCGACCAATAGAATCATTTGGTGTGAAATCAATGGTATAGCGACTCTGTATCTCGCGTCTTAGTGTATTGTTGTTAGGCTTTATTGACAGCAATTTGTCCTTATCGGATACGTCACCTGTTATTTGTTTCTGTAGGTAAGCCTCCAAATCCCCAATTTCATAGGAACCCGTAGGTATCTCTAACACGTGGTTATCGTAATAAAATTTGTTGTGCCCCTCATAGACGTTCGGGATAGTATTATATGTGTGCAGACCTATCAGACCAATTGCGTATTCATTTTGATTATCTAATTCAATTGGTGGATAGTAATCTGCAGTGAGCACATTACTAGTGCTGCTGAGCGTGAACGTACTCGACATGATACTAATGACATTCTTATCTTTGCACACAACTATATAGAAATTTTAAACACAAATGTCCACAATCTTTGGCATCAAAATTTTGAAATCGCGAATGATTGTAAATAATTTTACAGTTTTTAAAGTATTCTATCAATTCTAAAGGTGGTGCTAAGTTACCAAATGAATCAAAATATTGAACCGTACGCTTCTTCTTAGAATATGCAACCCAATGTGTTCCAGGTCCGGATATTGAATCAAGATTAATGACTGCACACTCGCTCATTGGTTTATTGGGCAAATTGTTTGTCATAAACACACCTCGAAAATTTGGTAAGTTTTTTCCAAACTTCAAAATATCTTGGTCTGTGAGAGCTCTTTGTGGCAGTCGGCTTAGTAGTTTTTTGACTGTTTATAAGGTGTTAAATAGAGTCCCATTCCTTTTCTATACGGTTTCAAATACAGACGCCGACCGTCCTTACCTAGTGCTACAGCCTCCATTGCCTTATTATGTCGTTGTGTTTCAGCTAGTAATTTTTGAGACGCTTTAACTTTATTTACTGCCTGTGTAATTCCAGCAGCTCCTCCAGCAGGAGTGCCCAAAGCGCTCAAACCCGCAAATAGTGGTATTAGAGGTATAAAGCCACCAGATTTCGGTATCGGTATAATTCTAGGCGTTCTGATATTTTTGCTACCTCCATTCTTTCTAACAGCAATTTTAGCAGCGGTGAGTGATATTTTTGCTTGCTCCGCTAAATCCTTAATTTTTGAATTCTTCAGAGCTGATTTTGCTTGTGCTACAACGCCCCTTCTGAAAGGAACTCTTCTACCCTTAGTACCAGATCCTATCATTAGCTTTCTACTGCTTCTTCGCCGTACTCTCTTCCTTTGTGTATTGACACCCATTCCCAGTTTTCTTTTAACTTTCATACTATTAGTCACTAACCAGGCAGCCGCCTTTTCACCAAAACTTGCGTCTTTCGACTTAACACGATTCCAAGCTTTTTCTTCTAGAATTTGATCAGCCTTGTGGCGATTTTTAATATCCTTAGTTCTCGAATATGCAATATCGTGTTCTTTACATGCAGAGTCGAGAGGGTTTATTCCACGGTCTCCTCGTGCTAAACGCTCATTCAATTTTGTACCAGGGCCGCACCACTGATAATTCGGAATATGCAGCTCTACGGGGAGTTTGTTGATAAGTGTGTTTAAGACACCACCATCTTCTTTGAATGCTAACATTTGAGTGAATGATATTTAATTGGTTACATCCTCTAAATACACATAGTATTGCAACATGCGTTTTGTTAAGCAGAAGCTTAACCTCCGCGTAGAAAATTTGGATAATAAATTACTGACTGAAAATTCATATCCCAGACACAATTCATTACAACCCAATACAATCCGATGTATAATCTGCGGACCGTCCAATTGTGGAAAAACGAATGCTCTGTTCAGTCTGATTATCGAAGAAAACGGTCTTAAATTTCATAATATCTATGTGTACTCCAAGTCACTCTATCAGCCGAAATATCACTTCCCGGAGAAAGTCATTAATAATGTTCAAGGTGTAAAATATTTCAAGTACACAGAAAACGATAATATTATAGATCCTAGTGAAGCTCTAGAAAATTCTATATTTATTTTCGATGATGTGGTGTGTGACAAGCAGGATAAAATTAGAGCGTATTTTAGTATGGGGCGACATAGGGCGGTTGATTGTTTCTACTTATGTCAAACATATACTCGCATACCTAAACATTTAATTCGAGACAATGCTAATTTTATTATTTTGTTTAAGCAAGACGATCTAAATCTTAGACATATATATGATGATCACGTGGGCACCGACATGACTTTCGATCAGTTTAAATCTGTTTGTTCAGAGTGTTGGAAAAGGAAATATGACTTTTTGACAATTGATAAAGACAGTAATATAAACGAGGGTCGCTATAGAAAAATGTTTGACTACTATATATATTTGTAAACGAACTCACCTATATCAATCAAATATTGATATTCAACCGTGTTAGACGTGTTAAAATGGAAGAAGTAACGGAAGCATACGATGATACGCCTGTAGGTTGTTGCGACATCTGTTGTTTGTTCTGTGAATGTAATTCAACTTTTCTACTATGTATTTTCTATTAGTCATTAAGGACAAGTTGCAGTGATAACATGAAATTACAACTTTGAACATTAGAGAGAGCTCTTCAATACTTGTTTGAAGTTGTCAAAGCTCATCGTAAGCTGTTCAAAGCTCTTTAGAAGCCGTTCAAAGCTCTTCAAAAGCTGTTCGAAGCTCTTTAGAATCGATTCCGAAGTATTTCCATTATTCAAAGCAATTTTTTTAACAATGTCTACTCAGAAACATAATGGAAATACTAGTGATAAAATTACGTCTGAAATAATAAAAGCTACCAAGTCCATTAGAAGGAAGCATTTGGCATTAAAATCAGGTCGTTCTGATTATGATAAGTTAATAGTAGAACATTTTAAACCTGTTACCGAACCCCTTCGGAAGGTGTTGAAAGATGTTGTTATACCAACGGTTAAAAGTGAAACTAAGATGGAGCCAAAGGATGAAAGTATGGATGAGGATGGTGGAATATTAAAAACATCTCCAACAAAACTTCGATTGGAAAAACCGACAACACGTAAAAAGAGGGTTAGTATAACCCATGATCGTGCAATTCAAGTACAGCCCACCGGTATCAAAGGTGTACTACATGATGATAGTGTATTTGATCTTGATACAACACCAGTAGAAGTGGATCCTGAGAAATCATTTGAACAATATCGTACTCAATATAGGGAGATGCTTAGAAGGACACCTGAAATCGTGGATGACTATCTGGAACAGTACGAGTTAATGCCAAGGACTTACATGGATGGCTTATTGGGGGATACCGCTGGTGAATATGATTTAACAACAGGTGTTCACTTCGATCCAGTAACAAATAAATTTAAAATTGGAAACTCCATTTTAACCATCGACGGTAAAGATATTGTAATCGATAATGTGCGATATAGAGGAACTGGTGGTCTCTACGAATTAATATTTAAAACCCGTCCGGAAGGTTTTACTAAAGAAGATGAGGATCGATATCGTGCAATTTTAAAACAGGCTAATGTACATCGTCGCGGATATGATCCTAAAAACAGGTTCAAGGCACTAAGAGTTACAAATATGTAAACATCATTAGACCTCTGACATTTGAGAGACACGCATCAGCAAGTGGACGTATTGAGGGCAGTGGCCATCTGGGGGAAGAATTAATATATAGAAGTGAACCATACCAGTACGTTTACTGGGATGATGTAAACGAGCTTGTTGATCGTCTACGCCTACTTATGGCTTCGAAAACTGCAGGCCATAATGGTCATGTTAATGAGATTGCCTCAATAATAGAAGAGCTCCAGGAAGCTGGTGTCATTGAATATAATTAGAGGATTTTTAATCGAAGCGTTCAGTCTAAATATATACACCAATATGGATAGTATTGATAAATTTGGTCGACATTTAACTAAATCAAAAACAAAAATTTCTATACCGACAGATAAGCTTCATCCAATTTTGGAAACTAGTGCTGATGCATTACAATTTTCAAAATAAGCGACTATGTAATGTTCAATCACCAGTAGAAGCTGATGACTGTGCAAATAAAGGTTATGTTGACAAAAAGTTTAAAGATGTTGATGAAGTCATTAAAAAATCTAAATCACCGTATTATAACCAAATTACAGAGTTTATCAAGCTGCAAACTGATGTTGATGATTTAAAACGTTTGAAAACCAACGTCACCAGCAAAACTGATGAGCTGACGGACAGCGTAGATCGTCTAAAGACAGTGTTTGATACGTTTCAAAATAAAGTAGATAAGCTTAGCAATTTGGACAACAAGTTCAGACTTGAATTGGATGTCGTTGAAGGTAATATAAAACGAAATGATGTATCATACAAAAAATTATTGACAAACTTGGAAACAAAAATCGATAATAAAATTAAGAAGTTAAAGACTGATAATGAGTCAAATTAAGCAAGATGTAGTTAATGAGTTACATAGACCAGCTCGAAGAAGATTCAAAAGACGTCGTGTTATCATTAAAGGACTCGATGACTTGTGGCAGACCGATTTGATGGAATTTATTCCTTATGCCCGTGAAAATAAAGGTTATAAATACATACTCGTGGTTATAGACTGCTTCTCGAAATTTCTATGGACTCAACCTCTAAAAAGTAAAGCAAGTGTAGAAGTAAGGAAGGCTATGGAGAAAATTCTACAAGGACCTAGACAGCCTAAAAATTTACAATCGGATAATGGACGTGAATTTTATTACACGCAATTTCAAAAACTTATGAAAGATTATAAGATAAATCATTATTCTTCATATAGTACAATGAAGGCATCTATTGCAGAGCGTGTAATTCGGACACTCAAAGAAAATCTGTATAAGGAATTCAGTATGAGTGGTAAATATAAGTGGATGGATATATTACCAGCAGTAACTAATACTTATAACAGCACTAAACATAGAACTATTAAAATGCTACCTCGTGATGTTAACAAGAAAAATGAAAAGAGATTGTTAAAAAGTGTTTATAATCATGTGAAAATAAGTGGCCATCGAATTTTTAGAGTTGGCGACGTTGTACGTATAAGTAAACATAAAAGCCTGTTCGAGAAGGGATACACGCCAAACTGGTCCACAGAACTCTTCAAAATTGTTAAGGCTAAAATAACAAATACTGCAACATATAATCTAGAAGACATGAACGGACAACCCATTTTGGGTAGTTTTTACGAGTGTTTAGCGGGGCCCTATATTGATGGTATCGGTGAGATGTCCCCTAGATCCAGCGATCGCCGTGAATTGATACTCCAACAATTATTATTGGGAAATCGAGAATTACATCACCCTGATCGGTGTATCCATACTGGACAATAAATAACATCTCGTTCCCTTAGACATCATCATCGCAGGTTTAGCGACCGACGCCGGGACTTGAGTTACGATATATCTAACTACCACTCACTGCTTAATTTGTACTAAACTAAAAGGATGTAATACTGACGTTACGGTGAATGTTGTAATAGTTATGCCATGGTGTTGGTGAATGTTGTAATAGTGCCTGATTTTACATGCGCTTTCCCTTTATAAAACCTCGGACCTGGAGAGGGGTATTTTGGAAAGAAATTGGCGACAGTAAGGCGCTGTTGGATCACGCCACCAGAAAATTCCAGAAACAAATTATGAGAACATTTAGATAACTTGAACAAAAAATGCATACGTCGCCAATCTTAAATTTCAACAAAGAGTCCTTCATAAACTAAATATTTCTTATCGAATATTATAAAACGGAATAATATTTGCGACGCAGATTTTAATGTTGAAGAATTTTAAGACGTAATTTATTTGGAATTTAAAATATCATTTCAATTATTACTGATTTGAAAATATGTAACACGTGATATACAGGGATAAGTGAATTAAATTTTGGCCGCGTCTTTTTAAATGTAACAGACGATTTAAATTACATTGCCTGGCAATGTTTTGCCTTGATTTACTAATTATTTTATTGAAATAACTTATCAATTGCACAAACAGAAAAGAAACTGTAATACCATAAATAGTTAACACACGTTACCGTTTGGCGTATTGGCTCTCCGTCGAACATGTCCGCAATGTTTGACCGCAAATCTTCGTCCTTCTTTGTAAGAGTGCGTTTCCTATACCTTAATCTTAATATATCTCAGTTCGTCTAAAGAATCGGCACTTACTGCAATGGTGGTATCGTCAGCATACATTATTATCGGTGTTATAATATTCTGAAGCCATTTGCATTGAATACATATAGTAATTAGTAGTAGTTAATATTAATTAATAGTAGATTTCTTAGTTTATTATTTTACACTTTCGGGGAGTGTTACTTACAAAGCTATTAGTCGGGCACGAGTTATTATTAGACGGCTGAAGTATGACTTAAATTAAAATCTAGTCACATTCGTCAAACATTGAAAGAGGAAGTATCAGACTATGAGCTGATCGAAATATACTATACTGTTTATTTATTTTTCAAAATTTTCATTTGATATATTAGTTTATTTAGTATTTCATTTTTATAATAGTAAATAAAAATAACAACAGATCGAGAAGGTATCAATTGAGTTACATAAGGTGAATTTTAATTAATTAATAATGTATTAATCATATAAATATTAATATTTCACTTTACATCTTAATCAAATTTAATCTACTTCTTCTACTTTTAATCTACTTCTTCTACTTTTGGTCCACCGGCTCCTTGAGATCCTCCTTGATGCAGTTTCATCATAATAGGTGCCACATCTTTTTGTAATTCTTTAAGTTTGTCCTCGAATTCGTCTTTTTCTGCTAATTGATTACCATCTAACCAAGTTAGAACTTGTGAACATTTTTCTTGGACTGTTTTCTTGTCATCATCTGTCAATTTATCAGCTGGTGCATCTTCCACAGCCTGAAAAATTAATTACTTTAAGAAAAATATATGCTATATCATATGTCTTAGAAATATCCTAGTATGCACTATATTATAACGAGTATACAAGTACGCAAAATTAGTAAAATGTATTACAAGAACAGAAAGGTGCAAATACATATATTCCGGATCACAAAAACACAAGAATTTTTATATTAGCATATACCTAAACAAACATGCTTGTTATACCTGAATAAACCATGACGAACTAGGTTAAGAAGAAACTACACTTTATATGAGTGATTTAGTATTAGTATTAAGATGGCTGTTAGCAGTGAGTTAAAAGTATGTAAGTCACCGCGATTAGAAGACATAAAATATTACTATATACTACAAAAAAAAGACATCACAACGTAAACATAAGTGCTTAAATTTGTTTATCCTGCCTCAAAAATCACATGGCACTTAGAGGCCATTACATGGCGATCCGGCTGCAAAATCTTCTGGCAGTTATATGGCGATCCTGCCATCCGAGATGTAGGACGTTTCATGCCGGCTCGGTTGGTAGCGTTGTGATCTGATCACTACTGTAATTGCTAACTTGCACCTTTTTGTTCAATTTACAAACCTAGCATCCTTGCGTACCCCTTACAATGTATTTGAGGAGAAAAGTTTGTACTAAAAGAATATTTTAAATTTAACAATTAAAAATTTCTGTTTTGATGGTGTACCAATGTACCTCAGAGTTTCATAAGACATAATCCTTATTAATAAAATTAATAAACCATTATTGTCAATCTAAAATATGATAATAAATTTTGTTAGAACGTTATTTTAATGCGAAACAACACTCTAAGTAGTGTATTAATTATTTTTTTCTAGAGTGTTAACAACATTTGTTAATGAATTCGGATTTTAGTATTTGTTTGTAGCTTGACATTAACATAAGACGAAAACGTCAAACTAATAGGAGAACTATTAGAATGGATTTCCTACTAGGATGGTTTTCTACTTCAAACTGAGAATAATTATTGAATTTACAAGTGAGAGAAAAGAAAAAAAACAAAGAATAGTTGAAATAGAGTAGCAATATATTTGTTATCAGAAACACTGGCTGCTCGTGGCGTTGCTGAGTCGCTGGGCAACCCTACACACAAAAAACAAAATACGTTATCTTAACAAAAACTGTATGGTTAACAAAAAAATTGTTAGATATACTGCCTTTTTAGTGAATAAAATCAAAATATATAGGTTAACAAAATATAAGTGTTAACAGTTTAGGGTTATAACAACTTGTTATTATCAGCGTTATTAACAAAATTAGATGAATGAGTTAATAATAATAATTTTGTTATTCAGAACAAGTGCTGAATGTAACGCTGACACAAAGATGTATTTACTTTAACTAAATAAAAATTTCAAATTAAAAAACGTTAGGTAAATATAGGAGCAGAAAAAAAAACATATACATTTTCCTTGGTGCCTGCATGTGCACATATGGTTTTTTGTATTATAAAATTGCGTCTTAGATAAATGCCGTTTATATTGAACTATACAATACATGTCTGTTTTTGTTCATGTGTGGTGCAACTTCCAATATTTACGTATTCCTAATTTAGTCTTGATTTGTTACCAATATGGACAAGACACAGGATCTTATCTGCGGATCTGACGAAGTAGTAAAGTTGTTGAGTGCATGGGGTTATGAGGATCTCATTCCTGTGTTTCAGAGTAAGTACACAATATTTTCTTATATAAATGTATTGATAATATAATGAATTGCAAATGCTTTGATATGTAAATACATAAGGCACTAAATTGAGGCATGTAATTAAATGAGTTGTTACAGCATGAAATTATTGTATTGAGTACCGTTTAGTGATTTTTCATTATTGTATAGTATCACTTTTATGAAGCTCTTAAATTTACGATACATTTGATATTTAATTAGGTAATTGAAAATATTAAAACTTTTCATTCTTCAAATTTTGTTGTTTTATATGACTTAAAAAATGTAATAAACTTATTTTGTTATTTATTAAATTCGACTATATTTTTTTTCAGATCATGAAATACATTTTGATGGATTTTTAAAATTAGATGAAGCTGTCATCAGGGAAATTATTCGCATAGTAGGGAAAAGAGTAAAATTTCTATATGCATATAAGAAATTTATAAGAAAAAAAAGCAGAAACAGAGTTTTTTTTGTGATGGTATTAGCACGTGCACTATTATCTGTCACAATAGCCGATGTGACTATTGTGACAGATAATAGTGATTTTCAAAATGTATATCAAAAATTTAAACGTTCCTATCCATTTTATAGAGAAGAAAACATGAAGAGAGCATTAGAAATACTTACCAAATAGATTTAGAAAGTTTTCTTGAAGCAACTTCACAAGGGAGATATATTCTAAATTCGTATAAGAAAAATAAGAAACTTTGTGGAAAAGTTAGAAATTTATTGGTAGATATTTTTATTAAAGAAGCTGTAAATAATAGTAGTGGGTATGTAGAATCGCCTATAAAGCTTCGTTGTAAAGTGCTTTGTTTGATATTTTGTTTCAGATTAACTAGTGAGGATTTCGATAATTTGTCAAATAAGATATGTGATACATTTCGGACCGAAATTAAATCTACGTATTATATACCTTATATAGGAAAAAATAGACTCCCACCAGTTAACATTAAAAATACTTTGTTTACATTTTTAATTCACATTTGTATGTACCATTTAGGCTAGGCTAGATTTCAATAATTTTATAATCTTTAGAATAAGATGATCTCTTTGAAATTTTCGTTTTTATATTATCTCGCCTAAAATCTCTTAGTCCGTCCCTGTATCTATCTATTATAATTGTCAAATATCATCTTCCTAGTAATATTTTATGTTAATATTGGTAATCCGGAACTAATGAAACATAGACGCTATACGTATCAAATTACTTTTACTAGATCGTTGAGAATTATTATCAATTGATTCTATAATCGATAATAAAAGCTGCATATCAATATTACACATCTTTTTTTCATACCTCTGGGTAAGTATACTTTCTTAGTTATGACTATTATAGGTTTGTTCGAACCTCCAGTTCTGAACAGTTCCGGAACCGTTCTAGAATTAGTAGTTCTGATAATAATGCGCATGTCCGGCCAAATCCTGGTTCTAGAACGGAACGGTTCGAAATCCTGAAGGTTCGAACAGTTTTAAAATTGGAATTCTAGGGAAACTTGTACTACCAACATTAGTAATAGTAATATTAAAAAAACACCAATCTTATTGGAAGAAATATCCATCGTAAGGAACGATTAATAGCTAATGCATCTAACTACCAAAATTGCGACAGGATTTAAAAAGTAATGAAAAAGTTGTTTATATGAAATACGTTTTCCTACATTTTATAATGGATAATTCTGTTTTTTTATATAAGCAATATATTTATATACATTCTTACATTTTTCTAAATTTTATTATGGATATTTCTGCATTTTTTAAAAAAACACCAAACTGGTGGACAAATGTCAATCGTAATGAACATTTAAATGTTACATCTCAAAATTGCGACAGGATTTAAAAAGTAATGAAGAAGTTGTTCAGAAGTACATTTTTCAAAATTTTGTAATGGATATTTCTGATAAACCGGGTAAATAAAACAAGGATTTTTAATATAAGCTGTTATTAATAATTGGCACGTGCATCAAATGCAGACACACATTAATAAATATGTATTACATAACTATAAAATCAACAATCATGATGAATTTAAACAAATATACTTCAATACATTTTCAATGTTCAAAGCCAACTCCTCTTCTTCTTTTTAATCTGTGAGGTAGTACACTCTTTCAATCCATTTTGGAGAATTGAAGCCTCTTTGGTAATTTGAATTGCGATACCTACATGATTTGGTATTTACATCAATCAGACTCTGAACGTTTTGTGTCACAAGTCTGGGAGTCACATTAACTTGCAATTTATTATAATTTTCATGACGTAACAAGCTGGTACAAACACATACATATAATAGATTGTTCGGATATCTAATATATTGATATCAAAAATTCCCTTTATTTTTCTTAAATCTCAAGGGGGACACATAAAACCAAAAAATATAAGTTTGGTTTACATAATATTAAATACTATTTTGTCTAAGTTTAAAAAATATGTCAGTTTCTCTACGAATATATGATAATTATAAATTAACTTCCTATAATTGTATCATTACATTCACTTTATTCTTAGAGGAAGAATCACTTTTAATTGGACTCAAGAACATGGTAGTGAATGAAGTAATTTTTAAAACAATAAACCACCATTTGAAGAAACTAATGTTTAGTCACATACTTATAGCTGTTTACTTTGGCTATTACAAAATTGATATAATGGGTGTGAATAAAAACTGTAAAAACAATTAAAAATAGGTTTGATGAACCGAATCACACCAATACTCTAATATCACAAACTAAAATAAAAAACAAATAGGTACTTGAACGACAACTTAAAAACTAACCTACAACTCCAAACTCTGAAGTTCAACATAAATACCATAATAAATATGATAAACATAACCAGAAAAATCAGAAAGCTGATACGAATGACAATTACGCATACTCCGGATTTATCAGAATTTCAAATACTAGCCCATCATCGAGAACTGTTAGAACCGTTCCGAACGGTTCTTGAATTACTAGTTCTGAAAGACCGAACAGTGAACTACCAGTTCTCACAATTTGCAGTTCCAGAACTGCATGGTCCGAACAGTCTTTTTCTTAAATGACATGCGCACTAGTTCTAGAACCGTTCAGAACTGCAGGTTCGAACAAACCTTATATCATTTCTAATGTAGTTATGCTTTTTATTTTAGATTATAAACATTCGAGGAGATATTACGATAACCCTAAATCAGACATTCATACAATAAAACAGAAAAACAAACATGGATAAATATCAATTCATATATTTTCTGTATCAGATTATGTACAATGCTCTATTATACAATGAAGAAAATGCCATTTTAATACAAAAACTTTACGCAAACTTGTTCAACCTTGGATTCAGTTGTGATAAATGATAATAAATTATCCTAACCTCTTATATGACATAAGGTAGGTTTTGTATTCTGAAGAAAGAAAAATTTGTAAATTTATAATTATTAAGTACTTAACGGATTTATAATGAATTGTCTTCAGTTAAATACCTTTACCATATCATGTATATAGACTGACATAACTATAAGTTCTTTTAGTTTCACCAAATCCAAAATAATAGAGATCAAAAGTATTTTATAGTATATAAATTTTTAAATTGGATTCAAATATTATTTTAAATGACAATGGCTTGAATTATATAATTTGTGTCTTGTTATTTTATTCTCAATAGAATATTAATTGGATATAAAAAATACTTTTCAATATAATCTTATTTATTTAAAGAACTCTATACGACCTTGTTCAAAACAAATGTTCCTAGTCACTGAAGATCTTCTTATAATTTATGCCTGTTTCTTTGTAGCCTCCGCTGGAATAGAATTAACTCGAACTTCTCACTTTTACGAAAGAAACACCTCCTAGTGCTTCGTTGAATAGAATTCCTCTGCTGGACTAATTAAATATGTACCTCTCTCATTCGGATCTGCCCTCAAGATATAGATAGTGCTCCAATGGATATATTGCTTCGCCCAGGATGTTCTTCGTTAATTAGAATAACTTTGATATGGAAATTTGACAACTCGTGCTGTGCTCCGTCTAGATGAACTTGATTGTAACCTCTCAGGTTCGGATCTGCCCTCAAGATATTCTCGTCTAGTGCTCCAATGGATATATTACTTCGCCCAGGATGTTCTTCGTTAATGAGAATAACTTTGATATGGATATATGACAACTCGTGCTGTGCTCCGTCTGGATGACTTCTCCAAATTAGAAGTATTGGAAATAAAAAAAAGGACAAATATTAGAAACGCTCTCATTGCTAACGGTTACGCGCACAAAATAATAAACGAAGCCACCTACAACAGAACAAGAAGAACAGAAAAAGAGAAAGAAGAATTTATTTCAAGAGCCTTTCTCCCATATGTAAAAGGTACGACAGATAAAATCAGCCGAATACTAAGAAAACACAACATCAACACAGTTTTCACAACACAGATAAAAATAGCTGATGAATTAATCAACGCGAAAGATAAAATTCCACTCGAAGATCAGGGCGTGTACGAAATACCATGCTTGGAGTGCGATCAATCCTATGTAGGGCAGACGAATAGGCGAGTAAGCATAAGAAAAGAAGAACACAGAAACGCAGTTCTCAAGAAAGAACCAATTTTATCTCTAGCACAACATCGTCTGATAACGGGGCATAATATCGACTTCGATAATACAAAGTTATTAGCCCAGAGCGAAAATCTAGCTACTAGAATCACTAGAGAAGCGATAGAGATTGAAAAGAGGTCCAGAAGTTTAAATAAAAGAGATGATGGCCAACGCCTGCCGCATACATGGAAACCGCTCGTGGCCGACATACAGATTAGAACTCACGATAAGCGAAACACTCCACAAGCGGAACAGACCCAGACCCAGGATTCGCAAATACACCAGTCACACGCAGCCGCTTGCGAGCGATCGCCACAGTACAACATTCCCCACCCGACCCCCCTCCAACTCAGCAACATAAAAGCAGGCGTACGACTAGGAGAACAGCAGATAACTTTCAACTCTAACCAGCAGAAGACTATCTCCAGAAAATGACGAGTGTTATCTCGTCGAAACGTCGAGACAACAGTCCTTCTCAGGACAATTCTCACACGCGGCCAAGAACCCGAGAAACCATCGTTTCATATAAATATATATATAGGTAAAGTATTGATATAAATCTCTGACACTACGTGTATATAATAATTGAAATATCGACCGCACTCAATAACACAAAAAGAATTACCGGTATTCGGTCTGTGTTTTAGAAAGAAAAACCTATTTGTCCAAGGGCTCAATATTTCACCATTTATTTATGGCATCTTCAGGAGCTACCAAACATAAAACATTAACGTCGAAACACTTCGTCAGATATATAAAAGGTTTGCCGGTAAAAACCAACGTTAACAGGTACACTCACAAACTGTTTGTCATGAATAAATAAAAAAAAAAAGAATATGATATATAATGTTTTTTTTTTATTTAGTTCATTATTGCAGTTAGCACTTCAGCATGTTATTCAATAAGTTGATTCCTCGATAGTTTTCTGGTTTCCTCCTGTCTCCTTTTTTTAGTATTGGTATCAGTATACTTTCTTTCCATTCCACTGGTACTTTTCCACTGTTAATAATGTCGTTGAATAGCTTCTGAATCTAAGTGCATAGCGTTTTGCCTCCATATTTTATGAGTTCATTGCATATTCCACCTGGACCCGGTGCCTTTCTGTTCTTTAATCGTTTTATTCGCATGATTATTTCTTCTTTTGATATCTGTACTCTATCATTGTTCGCCTCGTTGCTTTCATCATCCTCTTCTTCTGTTTCTCCATATAATTTTGTGAAGTGTTCGGTCCACTGTTCTTCTGTGATATCGTTTATTCTTATGAACTCATTCATATCATTTGATTGTCTTCTTATCATTTTCCACACTTTTCTTTGTGATCCATATAGATCGCGTTCCATGTCTTCTGTAAATTTTTCCCAGTATTCTTTCTTGATGTTCACTCTATTTCTTGTTCTTACATATTCTTCCTTATTTTCTCCTGTTTTGTTTCCTTTATATGTTAAAAACGCTTTTTTCATTTCTTGTGCTAGTATTTTAACCCTTTCGTCGTACCATGGTGTTTTATATTCTCGTTTATTTCTGTTAGCTTTCCATTTGCCCAAAGCTTCTTCTGCTGCCTTATTGATACTTTCTTTAATGATTTTTCAGCATTCTTCTATATCTGTTATTGTTTCTAACTTATGCATGTTTAATTTCTCTTTTAGTCTGGTATGATGATTCGTCCCTACTTTCTCAAGGCTTTCAATCTTTCCTCAGTTATTACGTTTTTTATTTTAGTAGGGTTTATTGTTATGTTTATTTTCCCTAGAAGGAGTCTATGGTCCGATCCTACATTAGCCGAGGACAGAGTATGCACGTCTAATATATTTCTGGGATGTATTTCTCTATTCGTTATAATGTAGTCGATCAGTGAGCTACGGTCTCTAGTATCTGACCACGTGATTTTGTGCTGTTTGGGGTGTTCGAAGTATGTATTATTGATTCGGAGACTGTTTAGTAGGCAAATTTCTATAAGTCTTTCTCCATTTTCATTAATGGCCTTCTCATTAAACCTCTGTTTCACTCCATCTATTGATACATTACCCACTCGCGCGTTGAGGTCGCCAATGATGATTGTTTTCTCACTGTTTCTTATGGTATCTAAAAGGTCCTGCAGATTCCCATAGAAAGTGACTTTTTGTTCTTTACTTTTTGTGATGTCCGGTGCATATACAGAGATGACATTCAATGTAGTATTTTCCAATTTCATAGTGACAGCATCATATGTTCATCCATATATTTTACATTTGAGATATTATTTTCTTATTTTTTGTGTATTAGCAGCCCTACACCTCCTTGAGCCCTTTTGTCCTTATCTACTCCGCTGTAAAATAATATAAATTTATCTGCGTTAATGCTTCCTTTCCATTCCTTTTTCGTTTCGCTAAGGGCACATATCTCAATCTTGTGGGTTTCTAATTCTTCTACTATTTCTTGATCTTTTCTGTGCCACGAAGCAATGTTCCATGCGCCTATTCTTAATATGGTTCTTCTCTTTATCCTTTTCCTCGCCGTGTTCATCATTATTGTGTCCGTCCTGTTCCGAGGCTTCTTATGGTTTCTGTGAGCAAATCCAATTTTTTATCGCAGGCAGGTTGTTAACCTTACCCCACTAACCCTCATCTTTTACCCGGGCTTGGGACCGGCAGTGACACTGGTTGAGCTACTCAATCCACCCACCCAGTGCCCCAGGCAGATATTCTTTGCAGAATTAATATATATATGAATATATTTTTTCTTTATTTAAAATTGATTCTAGATACTCTTTTTTAGTATCTTTCCTACACCAATGTGCTGGCACACGGGGAAAGAATCGACGTGATTTTCTGCAAATTTAATTGCTTCTTCTGTATGCATAACCCCTGGACGGTGCTTGCCAAGATAATCAGGAGAAGGAATATTAGCAACATTGCGACTTGCTTTTTCTGATGCTGTTCTCATCATCTTTTCGGAAATATCCAACGTTTGTAAAAAGAAGTTTTTGCAGACCTGAGTTTTCTTTCCTTCAAATTTCAGGAAGTACATAAGAGAAAAATGCCTTCTTGAATTCTCTGCACGACCTCTGACAGATTTTTGACGGATCACATTACTTGCAATGAAATCTCGCTGCCTATTCAAATCGCCAAGTTGCCAGAAAGCAGAGCAAATTTGTGATTTACCTTCATCGGGAATCGCAAGGTGACATTTGCGTAAACAGGGGCACTCGATTCCTATATTTCTTGATTTTCGTTCTAGCCTAATTTTTTTGGAAATTTTTGTGTAGGAAACTCCCGAGTTTCTTTTTTTGTTTCCTCGCAGTTTTTATCCAAGTATTTGGGGTGCTACGTGTTGCTCTCACTCTCTTCTGTTGCAAATCTAATTTATTAGAATCTACAGTGTTTCTTTCGGTATCTGCTACTACTGGTGTTCTAACCTTAACTTGTTCAATTACTATACCGTCATCACTTGAAGACGAGCAGCGTTTATAAGCAGGGTCAGCATCCGAATCATAATAATATTCTTCCTCTTCTTGCTCTATTAAATCAATTTCATTTATAGACATAAATGAAGCTCCTGTTGTGCAGCATAAGAACAGGATGGCTGTCCTAGAGTAATAATAATTATAATCAACAATAATATTATACATTAATTGTTACTCACTATTTTCTTCATGAAGTTTTAACGTGTGCAGTATGTATTTAGACCTAGATTTTCCACCGTACGTAGTTGATTATTTATTTATTGCTTATTATCAAAATCCACTGACACTGATTCAAAAACACCCTAAACTGTCACGAATTAACATGTGTTTATGACATAAAGTGAGGTTAGGATTGATCATAGATAAAAGAGAGAGTAAGGATGGCCTACTCTCTCACTAAAAAGTGAACCAAACATCAGCGTAGGAATCTGTAGAGAATGATAACTCTTTAATGAGCGGGAACTTTGACATTTCTTGATTGCAAATTATTAATATATGAAATTAATGTAAAAGTTTGCATCAATATTTTTTGGCGTTATATTTGCTGGAACATTAACATGTGTCTGCAACATTAAACGTCAAAATATTTTATGCTAATTTTACATGAAAAATAAATTAGTATACGTAAATAGTAAAGTATCGTAAAATGTTTTCTGTATCTAGTGTTACTGATGAAACAGATTAAAACAAATATATTTTTATCTATAAGTATTATATACAGATAGAGATGAGTTATAACCATTATTTTGTGCAATAGATAAATTAGTCAATAGAATGAACAAATCAATTACATTAAAATCAGCATTTCCCCTGTCCCAGGACTTGACATTAAAACAATGGGTTAAAATTCCATATTTAGGTAGTATAAGTATGAAAATTAGTAATGTTTTAAAGAAACTGGATTTTAAAATAGCCTTCTATAATAATAACACTTTAAAAAGTCAATTAACTAATAATAAAACAGCGAATCCTAAACTAAACAAATCAGGAATTTACAGAATTAATTGTAGTGATTGTAGTAAATTTTATATAGGTCAAACAGGGCGAAATTTCAAATTAAGATTCTCAGAACACATGTGAGCCGTTAAATTAAATTATGAAAATTCAAGTGTAGCTAACCATGTTTTAGACACGGGACATCAATTTTCAATAGACAATTTAGAAGTACTGTATAGTTTAAATAAAAGTAAAAAAATTAATGTTCTAGAAGGTTATTTTATAAAAGAAAGTTTACTTTTACAACCAGGCAATGTTCTTAATGAACAAACAGAACTCATAAATTCTCCGATAATAAACCCTAGCCTTGTAAAAACGGTCTTTCCAGATAAGCCATGACCTTTTCATAATTTTCTATTTTTGTACAATTTTATTTGCATTTTTGTTAGAAGTAGGTAGTTACAGTATATTAAATTTTACTTTAGTTTCTCGAGAACTCCTGACGATGCAGCAAGGCGAAATGTACATCGAGTATTTAATTATATTTATTTGTGAAACAATACCAAGTGTGTTTTTTGTTATTACTTGCTTATATTTCGACATGTTTCACCAAGAGATTTCCATCACTTCATTTAATTACATATTTACAGCTTGTTTCATTCCTCCGTCCCTAACTTTAAAAGCTTTTCTTGAATTGCTAGATACATTTAAAGATGTAATTATATATGTAAATTCTTTGACAAATAACAACATACTTACTAATATTATACAATCTCCTTTATGGAAAAATATTTCTAAACATTTTGTCAACAAAATAGTGTTACCTATATGTTTATATTATGATGATTTTGAGGTAAATAATCCACTTGGTTCTCATGCGGGCACGTACAAAATCGGTGCTGTGTGATTACACTATTCCATGTCTACCACCTCAATATGCCTCACAATTAGGTAACATATTTGTGGCCCAATTTCATTACACCAAGGATTTATGTATATATGGTAGCACTTTAACATTTAAATTAGTTTTAAAACATTTCAAAGAATTAAAATAAGTTCGCTATTACTATTTCTATAGACGACAAAAACGAAAAAGTTTATGTTGTAGTTATTTTGATTACAGGAGATAATTTAGGCTTACAAAAGATTTTTGGGTTCAACGAATCTTTTAATTCTAATTATTATTGCCGTTTTTGTAGATCGGAGTAAACCGCCTTAATCTCTCAATTAACAAAAGATATAACTTCATTACGTAATGTTCAAAATTACGATAATGGTTATCTAATAATCAGTTTGGTGTAAAAGAAAAATGCATTTTTCATGAATTAATGCATTTTCATTGTACTGTAAATGTTAATAATAATAATAATAATATTTATTGGTCCATTTGGCCTTGGTACACAAGGATTGGATATGTCAATATTAAGAAATACATGTCAATTACAAAATAAGTAACATTAAAATTAAAATCAAAACAAGTTGTAAACAAACGCTCACAGATATATAGTCAAACACCCAGACTACTCGTCCGAATGTGACTCTCGAACTCCTCGATGCTGTAAAAAACACCCTCAAGTAACAGTCCCATCTACTCCCTCTTAAATATTTTCATTGTAGGCGAGCCTTTCACTCTTTCTGGTAAAAGGTTGAACAGGTGACAACCTGCATAGAATAGAGATTTCTTAAAGTAAGAGTGAGTTGGTTTACGAGCCCGTATGTCATTCCTTTTTCGCGTCTCGTAATTATGATATCCGCCATTTTTCTGATAATGGTCCCGATTTTTGTAAATATAAGACAACAATCTATAAATAAATATTGATGAGACCGTTAAGATCTTATTTTTGGAGAATAAATCTCTGCAGGATGTTTCGCGTGATACATTAAAAATTATCCGAAGGATACGCTTTTGAGCAATAAAGACCCTTTTTATTTCGGATGCCTGTCCCCAAACTATAATATTAAATGAGATTGCAGAGTACACTAGTGCATAATAAATTCCTAATAGGGACTCAGCTGTTAACATGTTTTTCAAGGAGAAGATTACGTAGCAGCTCCTATTTAATTTCTCGCAGACATGATCTATATGATTTTTCCATATCAGGTTTCTATCAATAATAGCACCTAAAAACTTCAGTGATGGGGAGGTTTCAAGAGTATTCCCGTCAACATTAATATTCAAATTCATTGACGGTCTCCGGATGTTATGTACCTCCATCAACACCGTTTTCCCGACATTCACCATGAGCGCGTTAGCTCGGCAATATTCAAGAAAGTCAACAACGGCAAGTTCAACTTTTAATTTCAAAATGCTTGAGTCCCTATCCGATACAACAATACAGGTGTCATCCGCGTACATAAACACTCTTCCACAGGAAATGTGATTCGGCAAGTCGTTGGTGTAAGTTAAGAAGATTAATGGGCCAAGGACACTTCCTTGTGGTGTTCCCAAGTTCATCTCAAATTCCTCGGACCTGGTATCCTTAATCTTAACGCTAATTCTTCTGTTTTCGAGGAATGAACATATCCACCCGATAATTGGGCCTCGCAGCCCCATAGCGTATATTTTATTTGAAACGAAGTTGCTCCTCACGGAGTCAAAAGCCCGCGATAGATCAAATGACAGAACTGCAACAAACTCACCACAGTCCAGGCGGTCGTAGACATACTGCACGAGTTCCGTCACTCCCACTTCGCAAGACAGACCTGGCCTAAAACCGTATTGACAATGTGTTAGGATCTGATACTTGTCAAAAAACGACTCGATCCTACTACAGACAACCTTTTCAATGATCTTGGAAAAGATGCTAAGCAGCGCGATCGGTCGATAATTCCCGAGCACCGTGGGATCGCCGCATTTAAAGACAGGCACAACGGCCGCACATTTAAGGGCAGATGGATACTTCCCCGTTGCGACAGACCTATTAATTATTTCAGCAATTAATGGAGAGAGCTCTCTCGAGCACGCCTTTATCAAACTGATAGGTATTTCATCTAGTCCTGTCGATTTCTTATTAGGTAGAGTTTTAATTACCTCTTGTACTTCAAGTGATGTGACCAATTGGAAGTAGAAGCTTCGATCTAGATAGTCTCCATTTGTGCATGAAACTGGTATCATCCCACCAAAATGATTTTGAATTTTGGCTTCCACAGTCTCAGAGAAATACTCAGCAAATAACTTGCTAACGTCCCGTGGGTCATTAATTAACGCCCCGTCATGCAATATTTGTACGGAAGTGGTTCCTTTACATTTCCCTCGCACCTTATTAGTTAAATTCCATATTGTTTTTGTTTTGTTTGTGGAGCAATTTATTTTGTGACAATAGAATTGTTGTTTCTCAGACCTAATTAAATTGTTTATATGTTTTTTTTTATTTTTATAATTTTGATTTAGATCGTCGTTACTGAGGTGCTTACGTAACCAATCCAGTTGCTTTAATTGATCCATTTCAGCATATAATTCAGGAGAGAACACAATTCTTTCATTAAAAACTTGTGATATTATCACGACATATACGAAGATATTGCTCGTTACGATCTAAGATACCTATTACAATATTACATATGTCAAAAAAAATTTTTCACTTTGAAACAATTCAATCATAAATTAAAGTATTTAAAAATTTTTAATCGGAATAAACCCCCACAAATATCGCACACACAGATAGACAATAAATATATCGTATTTTCTGCATCCGAAATGAGATCTTTTATATGCGTTCTTGGTGCATTAATCGCAGAGTTTGTACCACCAAGTGATTGAGTTTGGGAAATGTACATCCTTCTGAGAAAAATATGTGAACTTAAAGATCAGTCCAGTATTACTACATCGGATGCCTCTTTACTGAAATTTTTGATCGTAGAACATCATACCCTTTACAATACTTTTTACGGTAACCTAAAACCAAAACATCATTTCTTAACGCGTTATCCAAGTATAATGTTAACCATTGGGCCAATAGCAAATATCTCTTGCATTCGATATGAAGCTAAACATCGCATATTTAAATTATACGCTAAAAATAATAATTGCAGAAAAAATATTCCTTACAGTTCTTAAAAATCAACTTAATTTAAACTACAGAATCTTATCCAGAAGAGGTTTGTTAGTAAACACATCGTTAGGGCCAGTACTTTCTTGCTATAGTTTTTCTGATTTTCTAAATTGTAGATATTTTGAAATCAGATGATACTCCAAAGAATATTTACACATTATCGTGGATTAAAAAAGAAAGTGTTCTTTATTAGTCTAAGGTATTTGTCACAACTGGGTTTAATAACTTTCTTCCAGGTTTTGGAAAACTAGAAGAAATCTTGACTCCGAACGATAATAATAAATTTTTCGTATTACATTTTTATTAAACAGTCTGTTTTGACGAACATTTTCAATCTTATATTATACAAGAAACTAATAAAATATATTGTGTTGACGTGGAAGATAGTCCCATGATCTTAGTTTTTCACATTGTCTATATAACTAATGTATTTGAATTTTAAGTGGATAAATTTACTCTTTTTACTTTCTTATACGTAGTATAAGGAAGTATTGTGATGATGAAAATTTTCGACCTCGAGATTTTTGCAGATGTCCACGTTTTGAGGTCCCCTGATACCAAAAAAGTGGTTTTTAAAAAAATGTCTGTGTGTGTGTGTGTCTGTCTGTCTGTGTGTCTGTCTGTGTGTCTGTCTGTGACCACGATAGCGGTCAAACCGCTGGAGATATCAATTCAAAATTTTGTATTTACGTGTATAATCTCCCTCTTGAGATCTGATTAGTTTTTCAGTAAAATCGGTAGACCGGAAGTAGCAGTTTACTTCAGTATAAAAATCGAATTTTGCCAATATTTCGTCAAATACTAAGTTTATACAAATTTATAAAGAATTCATATGTACTTAAAATTAAAATTGAGAACAATTTTATTTAAAAAGTTTTTCGAAATTCCTACCGGAAGTAGGTCTTTTACTCTTATCGAAAATCAGTTTTTTGCGAATATCTCGCAAGTCATGCTTTCCAGGCAGGTACATTACGAGTATAAAAGTATTTAGAACATACTTTTAAATATCTTTTGTATAAAAAAATTTTCAAAATTCAGACCGGAAGTGCCACTTTTACTCTTATCGAATTGCGATTTTTTGCAAATATGTCGTAAATTATGCATTCTATATATATTTATGAAGAGTACAAAAGTATTTAGAGTTGGATTTGAAATATTTTTTGTATAAATGAAATTTCAAAATTCGGACCGGAAGTAACACTTTCATACGTATAAGAAAGTCGTGTGGTGGCCACACCTCATTTTTTTCTTTGTAATGTACCATATATTTTTTATAGTTTTCTATTATTTTAATAAATGCATAGAAAGGTTTAGATCAGCTCAGTTCTTTAAGTGACTTATAAACAATATTTTTACCTAAATATCCATAATTAAATGGAAATTATTTACCAAAGCGCCAGACAACAAGTAGTTTTGTATCACCCTCAGAATAGTACATATTCAGTCTTCAAATAAGACATATTTAATTTACTCTTTAAATACAAAAATATACTTAAATGTTAAATTAAATGCTTTCAAAAAATAAACAAAATAAACTGTTAATTACCAACCGGTTTATTGAATTTATCTGGTTTTTACTTTTTTCGCTTATTTAATACACTGCTCAAAATCGTACAGAGATATTTACATTATTAAAAGTAAATTCAAAAACTTCTGATAAACTTAAGTTTGCAAATACGAATTTTGTTAACAATGATGTAATGTAATCTTAAAGATGTTTAAATTTGGAAAGCAATTTAATATTGCCCTAATACGGTGATGTATTGTTAAAATTAAATTGTGAATCTCTTCCTATGGTATTGCTCTCCATTATCGTTGAAAAACTCTAAAAAGGTCTCGGGCATCATTATTGTTACCATTTGAATTTGTAACCTTCCTGTGTAATTTATCCCACAGATGCTCTAACGGATTCATAACTGGAGAGAGATGGCCACTGTAACAACGAAATGAGGTGCTGTTTTAGCAAATTCATTACAATTCGAGCCACATGCGAACGCGCATTATCTTGCATGAAATTGAAATTTTCTCCTACTACTCCTGCATATGGCACGACAGGTAAAATGATCTGTTCTACATGAACTTGAGCGTTCAATCAAATCGAGATCGGTTCTTCCACCAATACTTATGTCAGGCCATACCATGATTGTACGACCTCTGAAAGAATGGACTTCTTGGACTGCATTCAAACGATTTACGAGTCTTGGCTGTCTCCAAACTCGAATTCCTCTTTAGTCCAGTCGAATTAAATTAAGTTCTATTCTGGAATATGGTTTTGTCGCCGATTTTTTTATAGGTACATTTGACCCCCACGAACATACCCTGAAAAATGCCAAAAGTTTAAGGTCCGGGTTTGGCCGTGAGAAATTGTTAAACAATTGAAAAGTGACATTTTCCGGTTAAACTTTTTTCCTGTAGGTTAAATGTGAAAACTGTCCGTACAAAAGTTGTTCGCCCCATCATTCTCTAAAAAACAAGCCATTGCACGATCGATTATCATTATTTCTTTAGCTGCGAAATGCATAAAACCATGGCAATTTTGATTTTTTATTTTTGCATTCAATCGATGAATAATCAACGTATGGCTTTGAACCTCATGGTGCAGGCAATATAAAATGTCCCCCAGAGAACAGTGCAAAGTTCACTCACCTGTGTTGTATAGTTGAGCTACAATAAGCGACAAGCCAAAATTCCTAAATTAGCTATCCCTTCCTTGCATATTGTCGCACATGGTTCAAAAAAATCATGGTTTTAATTCATTGAGAGGTCTTTTCGAAAATGGAAAAAAAATATTTTTTTTTCTCAAAAATTGCCATTTTTTTGGAGGTTCGAAGTTATTTGCTTATAAACAAATGAAATATCTCCGACAATTGACACATTATCGTAAATATTATGGTAGATTCTGCTTCCTTTCTCTTCAACGAGTAATTTGAGACTAACATTATACGAATATCTTGACTAGAACTGGAGATAACAACGTTCTAGTTTTATTACGTTTATTATCGTTCTGGTGGATATTTAAGAAAAAAAAAATATCAAATTTCTCTCAATACCTCAAGGAATCGCCGTGAATTTTTTCAGATCTGTAAGAGCATTCTATGTAAGTCAAAGAAAGTAATGAAGTTCGGCGCGTGCTGGCGGTGGGAAAAATTGCGGCCGGGGGGCGTGGTGGGGTAAGCCAGAAGCCCGCCCGCGCCGGTTATTTAACAAATATATAACTCCACGCGGCGCCTCTGGCTTACCCCACCACGCCCCCCGGTCGCAATTTTTCCCACCGCCAGCGCGCGCCGAATTTCATTACTTTCTTTGACTTACATAGAATGCTCTTACAGATCTGAAAAAATTCACGGCGATTCCTTGAGGTATTGAGAGAAATTTGATATTTTTTTTCCTTAAATATCCACCAGAACGATAATAAACGTAATAAAACTAGAACGTTGTTATCTCCAGTTCTAGTCAAGATATTCGTATAAAGTTAGTCTCAAATTACTCGTTGAAGAGAAAGGAAGCAGAATCTACCATAATATGTACGATAATGTGTCAATTGTCGGAGATATTTCATTTGTTTATAAGCAAATAACTTCGAACCTCCAAAAAAATGGCAATTTTTGAGAAAATTTTTTTTTTTTTTTCCATTTTCGGAAAGACCTCTCAATGAATTAAAACCATGATTTTTTTGAACCATGTGCGACAATATGCAAGGAAGGGATAGCTAATTTAGGAATTTTGGCTTGTCGCTTATTGTAGCTCAACTATACAACACAGGTGAGTGAACTTTGCACTGTTCTCTGGGGGACATTTTATATTGCCTGCACCATGAGGTTCAAAGCCATACGTTGATTATTCATCGATTGAATGCAAAAATAAAAAATCAAAATTGCCATGGTTTTATGCATTTCGCAGCTAAAGAAATAATGATAATCGATCGTGCAATGGCTTGTTTTTTAGAGAATGATGGGGCGAACAACTTTTGTACGGACAGTTTTCACATTTAACCTACGGGAAAAAAGTTTAACCGGAAAATGTCACTTTTCAATTGTTTAACAATTTCTCACGGCCAAACCCGGACCTTAAACTTTTGGCATTTTTCAGGGTATGTTCGTGGGGATCAAATGTACCTATAAAAAATCGGCGACAAAACCATATTCCAGAATGGAACTTACTTGATTTCATGTCTAATTCGACTGGACTACTTGAATCATTCTACACACCGAATGTAGACTCATCAGAGTACATTACATGTGCCCATTGTTCGTTTGTCCAGTTTTGGTGATCCTGTGCCTATAAAAGACGTACTTCGCGATTAAGTCTTGTTAGGGTCGTCTAGATCTTAAATGTACCTCATGTAACCTATTGCGAATAGTTTGGTCACTAATCAGTACGCCATATGTTTGGTTAAACTGATTTTGTATCTGCCGAGCAGTGCAGGTTTGATTACTTTGGGCAATAATTTGGACGTAACGGTCTTGTGTTGCCGTTGTAATCCGACCGTTACACGATGTAGATTACGTACTTCACCAGTATCCCTATAGCCGTGTAATATGCGACTTATCACGCTTTGTGTAACTTCACAATCGGCTGTAACTTCAGCTCGACGACGCCCAGCTTGCAACATGCCAGTAGCACGTAACATATCTTCGGGCGGTAAAAGACGGTTTGCCATTGATAAAACTACTAACAGTATACACAAAATTTAATATTTTTAAACTGTGCAGCTAGAATTGACGTCTGTACTTAAACGGAAAGTAACAAATCACGCCGTTATGACAACTAATAAATAGGTGTTGCCAATGATCTTATATTTAGTTAGATGAGTAGACGAGCGAAAGGTATTGCGAACAACACTAGAGGGAGATGAGTATATGCGCGATGAGCTGGGTTCGGGCAGAACATTGGGAGCCGCTAATTTAAAATAATAATACTAGCCGGTATCTGCTTTATTTTTTTATGGTTTCAGCCTAAGTTTGACGTGATTTTACTTTTTTTTGATGATTGAATGTTAATAATTAACAAAGTGTTACAGTGAACAATTATTTCGTACAATTAATGAATGTACAATGATCTTATAATAGGTTAGATGCAGACTGTTTTTAAGTTAGTTGTACTACAGACTAATACAGTGATTGACTATTACAAGAAACAATAAGTATTTTAGTGATTTAATATTGTAGGAATACCTACCGTTTTATCAATTATTTTTATTTTGATTATTTTAATGATTTAGGTATAACAAAATGGTTCAATCCTGTTGTGCTTATGGATGTACAACAAACTGCCTGAAAACTGGTACAAATATATCTTTTCACCGGTGAGAAAATCGTTGCAATTTTTTGTGTAAATCATTAAAAATTATGTATCAAGTATATTATGTAATTAGTTAATTAGAAAAGTGTTTGAAATTTAATCTCATTAGACATTGCTTTTATAATTTCATAAAAATTTAAATCAATTTTTCGATTTAAATTATTGTTTTCCATCTGATGCGACATTGCGTCAAAAGTGGATAATTACTCTGAAACGAGACAAATTTGTACCATCAAAATATTGAAAATTGTGCTCAGATCATTTTCTCGAAGCTGATTTTATATACAATTTTGGTTTAAAAACTGTGAAAGCGGGTGCAGTACCAAGTATTTTTAAATTTCCATCACATTTGACGAAAAAGCAACAAAGAGATAGTTAATTAGATAGATAATTTAAATCTATCCTCTTTAAGGTTGAAAAGTGTACCATCTTGCAGATAAAAATTCCCTTACATATATGTCAACATCGGTAACAATATTTAATGTAGTTATACAACTTTCTCAAATATTAAATTTAAATTAATTAAAATATTACTTTTCCGTTAGATTATTCCATAAAAATATGCAAATAAATGAGGTAAAAGACAGAATTCGGCACAAATATTCTAAACTAATTTTTTTTGAAGAATCAATAATTATTTTTTATATTCTGAAAGAAAATTCCTTAAATAATTGTCTTTTGTAAAGAAAGGAAGTACAGTTCCCCCTTTTTTCCTGCAAACTGACTGTCAAACCAGTTCATCTATAAAATAAGAAATTATTTTGTTTGATTTTTCCTATATTTATTTAGCATTTATTTTAATGTATTATGTTCCTGAAATAACTGAATATAATGTATTTTCATACACGTTATAAGGAATTACTATATTATTAATATTACATAATTTTATTTAATCAAGTTCTTTACGTAATTAATACTATTATTCTGATACTTAATTACTCAAATTGTATTTACAGTGTTTTTAATAAATTCTCATTGTTGCATTTTATTTACCTTACTTAAATTACACCTTAACATTCGTGTTTCCTAGACGTAACGATTTTTAAAATTAAATTACTAATCTGGCTAATACAAATCACATAAAAGTTGTCCCAGCCCACGTGATATCAGTATCTCGTTCTTTGTCGTACTTGGAATTTGTAGGATGTTTCTTTCTCTCTCTTATGTTTACGACAATACTGCATACGAGCAAGATATACCAATGCTGCATCTAACCTACTATAAGATCATTGGATATCGCAAACAAAACAAACTCGTTCCATTGTTAGAAAGGTAGTATGATAAAACCTTTGTGCATATTTTTTTGCTCAAATTATTTATATACAGTACACAATATTCTGTTTTTCCATCTTATTTTTAAAAATATCCCTGGACAATTTTGAGCAGTGTATTTAATATTTAATATGACAATTGTTACAAGTGAAAATCTAACAGTTGTTGTTATTTAGTAATTAATACCGACCTGTCTTGGTTTAATCTACCAAAATGTACGAGGAATAAGATCAAAAATTCAAGCATTCGAGCAATAAGTAGTACAACTGATTCCGATGCCGTCTTTTTCAATGGAACATGACTGTGTAGTAATATTGCTGATTTGGAAATCTTTGACAATTCTTTCAATATTTTTAGAACTGCCATTTGCTGTTGTTCTCTCTAAGGGCGGAGGTGTGCTTTCGGCTATTACAAATTCAACAGTCGCACACATTCATTACCATCAACTTGTACATCCCACCGACAATCTCTTGTGAAGAATATGAAGAATTTTATGAGCGTTGGCATTTGAATTGATTGGTAAAAAGGTTTTGATACTGGGCGATTTCAATAATTGTCCTACATTCAATGTCCCTAGTGATCTTGGAAATAGAAAGTAGTTGAACTTTTGAACTTCATGTCAAAATTTAACTTACTTAAATATAATACAGTTAAGAATTCTGGATTTAATATTCAGCAGCCTCAACTGTAGGATTCCTGTCTTTCAAGATTTGGAACTGATTATTTTATAAGACCTTTTATAATGATATGCTGAACATCAACTGGTTCTCTCTAAATGCGTACCTTGATGTAAATGATGTGGCAGCTTTCTATGACAAATTATATGCTATAATAGATCTCTCCGTTGAAAAAGCAAAATTCTCCAAGTCTCCAAGGTAATACAACTGAAGGAAGATTTCCTTCACAAATGGAAAAAATCTAGGTCAGAATTCCATCACCTGAAGTTTAAGAAAATGCGTACTGTGGTTAATCGTGAAATATCTGATGCTTACAAGAAGTACTAGACCTACATAGAATCCGGAATCGTCAGTGATCCCCGAGCATTTTGAAAATTTTTAGCTTATAAAAGGAGTATTTCTAGAATTCCGGGGTGTACGAGACTAAATGACTACAAGGTGACAAACCCTCAGGACACAGTAAATGCTTTTGCAAATGCTTTCTCCGATGCCTACCATTGCTCAACTACCAGTGCTGCTCCAACTGAAGTTAATTGTGACTCTATAACCATACAGTCAATCTCCTCTACTGAAGTGCTGCAGAACCTTACAAAGATGAAGTCAAACTTCACATCTGGTCATAATGATCTACCTGGTTTTTTCGAGAGAGATTGCGCAGCTATATTCTGTTAACCACTTACGTGCGTTTTTCCGGAGCTGTGGAAAATCAAGAAAAAAGAAACTATCGATCCATTAGCACGCTCTGGACAATCGCCCACAAGTGGATGTTATATACACCGATTTTACGAAGGCTTATCACTCTATTGACTATTCGATACTGCTGGCAAAACGACGCGTTTGGTTTTTCAAAAAACCTGCTACAACTTTGCTTCGTACGTGAACTGTCGTTTGTGTGCTGGAATAGTTTTCACTCGAGAAAATATAACCCAACTTCTGGAGTTCCTTAAGGATTCCAACCTGGGTCCTCTTCTCTTCATCGTGCTCATCATCGACCTTTTGTTGTCATTGGATTGCAAAGTATTGGCATAAGAGGATGAACTCAAAATTTATTCCCAAGTCTCTAATTTGAGAGGCTGTGAACATCTGCAACGGAAACTACAATTTATTGTTTACTGGTGCAATTAAAATTGTTTTATTTTAAATATTAACAAGTGCGCGGTTGTCACGTACGCCAGAAATTCAAACCCATTTCAATTCTGCTGTGGTGTCGATCACATTCCAGTTCCTAGACAGCATAGGATGGTGGATTTGGGTATTATCTTCGACTCCTCCATGCGTTTCACTGACCATACTTTTAATACTTGTGCCTCCGCAGTTAAATTTCTGGGTTTTGTAGTCAATTTAATAATCCCTTTGCATTGAAATCACCTTATTATACACTTGTAA
Organism: Amphimallon solstitiale; assembly: GCA_963170755.1. Classification (NCBI taxonomy): domain Eukaryota; kingdom Metazoa; phylum Arthropoda; class Insecta; order Coleoptera; family Scarabaeidae; genus Amphimallon; species Amphimallon solstitiale. The sequence goes on along the minus strand of OY720681.1, from coordinate 125,706,184 downwards.
GGACAAGCTAGAATATCGTTCTTTAATATAGTATCTGCATTATCTGTACCTGCAATTTGCTCTTGAAAGGATTTAGAGACGCTTCTTGAAATATTTAAAAGTGATTGTTATAATCCGGAAAGGGGAGTAATTATGGAGCTCTTCTTGATAGACACTCTATCGACACTTTAAGCAATGGAAGGGAACAGTATAGTGCCAAGTGCATGCATTTAATTTACAACAAAATAGGCTCCCCGCACTACTCTCCCAGACAAAGATGCACGTTCCCCTAAGGGCAACTCGATCATTTGACACCTTGTTTATTTAAGATCAAGACCTAATACTCTAACAAAAACCCCTTACACCCACATTCTGATCAGTAGTGCTATTAGGAGCATCCCAGATCTTTTTGGCTTATAATTTATTGTTTTCTTCCTATTCAATTACCGCAAGTAGATATTCTTCAATTTTTTCTGCTAAAACTAGATCAGTTTTTGTTGAGTGATGATTTTCTTATAAACTAATCTTTTTTTCTGATGCCTGTATTATAGTATTAAAATGAATTAAGTAGTTTGTGTATTCTTTATACTATTTGATTATTGTTATTAATGTATCTGTAATTTTTGTCCAGTTGAAATTTCTTCTGTTGGATAATAAAGATTATTACTATTATTATTACCATTATTACTTTCTTTCCCCGTCAGTTCCAGCAGAAACTCACAATATCTTAAAATAAAGTGATTTTTATACAGTTCTTACCCGGGTGTACAAAACAAGCTAACGATTTGAGTGACGTTAACACAGTGCAAAACAGGCTAAACCAGGAAAACTCTATCATAAGTTCGGCATATAATCCCCTTTATCCGTCAGCTCTCGCAGATCATTACAAACTGATTGAATTGCGAGTCATAGCCGACGTGGTAAAAAAGATGATGTTAAACACATTTGGTAAATTTGCTCCTTCTTACGCCACCAACTGTTAGTCGCTGGGTGAATAAATGAATTAAAGTTTACTTACTTGTTTTGCGCTGAATATATAACTTTCCAATTGATTTCTCGCTGTGATTTTTTCTCGTTGTTTATCATCTTCACCCTTATATTTCTCTGCCTCGGACAGCATTCTATCTATTTCCTCCTTTGAAAGGCGTCCCTTGTCATTGGTGATGGTTATTCTTTCAGATTTTCCAGTACTAGTGTCTTTAGCAGATACATTAAGAATGCCGTTGGCGTCGAGATCGAATGTAACTTCAATTTTAGGTATACCTCTTGGAGCTGGAGGAATGCCGGTAAGATTAAAGGTACCGAGAAGATTGTTATCCTTTGTCATTGCACGTTCTCCTTCGAAGACCTACAAATATGTTGTACTAGTTAGTTAATTTAAATTAGTTGAGGCAAAAGTGGTGGTTGAAAAATAGTTCCATAAAGCCATAGCTTCTCTTCGATTTATTACTATCATCATTACTATCAAATAAATAAAATTTATGTATTTGATGGCAATGTGTTACTGTGTTATTATAATTGTTAGTATCCAGTGACAAACTCTATTTTGTAAGTAGTTTTAAAAACATTTTAAAAAACAAGGGATATGCTGTAGTTTTTGTTGTCTCATTTCAATGCAGTTACACCTGAGGACGACATTAAATAAATGTTGAAATATCGAGTTTAATAATTGACTTTCAGTTTTAATATAGACTGCATTCATGTAATTCCCTTTATTATATTGAATTATACGGTCGACAGCATTTTAACATATATATGTAGTAATGGTATACCGTTATACTATCTACGGTATTAGAATAGAATGGAAAAAATAAAACTGTCAATTACATGTGCAACGCTTCGTTCATTTAATCAATAAATTGCATATGTAATTGACAGTTTTATTTTTTCCGTTTTATCCTAATACCGAAGACAGTATACTATTAATAGAACGTTTGAAGGATACGGCAGTTGTTAATATAATATGTCAAATATATATATTTCACACATTTGCATTTACATTCAGTGTATGTTAGATAATGAACCTTTTTTTGATGACAGTTTGCTTTCTAATTGTGATTTTGTTGTGAATTTCTTTTAAATCATTGCTGCTACGCCAATATACAGGCTGTCCCAGACATAAAAAGACGGAGTAGCAGGTATGTAAAGTCCGAACAGAAACAGGCCCAAATATGCCACAATAACGAAGAAATCAAAAATTTAATTTTCTATGTTATTTTTTTAAATAAAAAATTGCATTACGGACCTGGCACACGTAAGAATGCTCATTTGTAAATAGAAACGAACACGCATTCAAAGAAAAATTCGCTTTTATTTGTATAATACGGGAAAAAAATATTAAATCATACTCATTGGTAATAAAACATATTTTTTGCCGGAAGCGTCTAAATAAAGCAGCTATGTATTCGATTGTTGACGCAGATGGGCGACTGACTCACTTTATTGCAGACAATAAAAGATTATTTTTATTTTTAAAATAGGAAGGTTGTTGCCCTTTAATGTGTTTGTAGTCGGAAACAGCTGATTATTATTATTTTGGAATATTCAATAAATCGTAGTAAATATCAAAATATTATTTTTTTCTAGCAGGTCTAAAAAGTGATTAATGGTGTGATATTTATTATGAAGTATCTATTCCTCCTCCTTTTTTTAACACAAGTAATATGGTGTAAGTGAAGCAGGTGAATATTTATAGAAGGTGCTCTATGTTTCCGCCGTGCGCACGAAGACAGGCGTCAGTCCGTCGCAGAAGATTACCACGCACTCGTTGGAAGGTACCTGGTTCCCCACGTATACGTTTCGCAGCTGTAAAAATACGTTGCCAAAGATCTTCTTCTGTGGCAATCTCATCCCCATCATACACCAATTTTTTCATATACCCCCATAAAAAAAAATCTAATAGATTTAAATCCGGACTGCGCGCCGGCCATGGTGTATGTCCTCCACGTCCAATCCATCGAGGATATGAAGCATTGAGGTAATTGCGCACTGCCAATGAAATGTGTGGAGGTGCTCCATCGTGCATGACCGGAGTTGTCTTCTAAGTTGCAGAGATATTCCGGCAATGTATTCTGCAAAAACTCTAAATAACTCTCTCCTGTCAGTCGTGCAGGTAGTATGTGCGGTCCAAGCAGACCATTTCGGGTGAAACAACATTCATCCGTGAATAGTATGCTAGCACAAAAGTCCACATCTCTAGCTTGTTTTCTTCGAAACCAGGTACAGAATCTAACACGTGCGGGACGGTCCTGTTGTGCTAGAGCTTGCACCCGTTGTAGGTGGTATGGGTACAGCAAGTTCTCGCGGAGGGGTCGATGAATTGTCGATCGGGACACTCCGAATTGTCTTGCTGCAGATCGCGTGCTTATACATGGATCCCTATCTACCACATCCAGGAGATGCTCTTCCGCATGTAAAACTCTCCGTGTTCTTTCATGACCCCTACCTTCGTAGCGTGGGTGTAGTGTGCCTTGTTCGCGTAACCTAAACACCGTGTCCATACGACGATTGATACGACGGACGCCTGCGATTAGGAAAACGTTCGGCGTATAAACGTTCAACAGCTCTTCCATTTCCACCTACTTCACCTACAGATACACCATATCCCATAATTCTTGCGTCGTAAAAGCCATGTCGATAACTATGTGTCAACTCACATCGGCGGCTAATAACAAACTGAACATCTGTGTGTCTATCGCCCTTGCACATGCATGCATTGGCGGCTGGTCAGTAATAAAATCGCGGGTCACACAACAAAAACTTATGTATTTTTTTAAATAACATCCATTGTGCTGTTTGACAATGGATGTTATTTACAAAAATACATACGTTTTTGTCGTGTGCCGCCCGATTTTATTACCGACCAGCCGCCAATGCATGTATGTGTGCAAATTATACCGCAAGTCGACCAGAGTCGGCGTAAGGCCAATTGAATTCTTTATTATTTTTGTTCTGCCGTCTGCGCACGAATAAAGACTTGATATTTTGAGGGTACGTTTTTACACAATCTAGCTTCCGATTTCTGCTACTCCGACTTTTTATTTCTGGGACACCCTGTATATACACAAATTAATTAATATTTCAAAACATTTGACATGCAGTTTATCCTTAGACCATTTAAACATATAGACACGCCGTTTTCCGTCCCGCCTTGAATACGAACTGAAGCAAACATAACACACAACAAGCCCACCAGTGACGTCACATTCACGGGTACAACTACTATATAAAGCATAGCTGACTCGTCCGCCATTTTGGAGATAATTTTAAGGCGGTAAATATGTATGCTAATAGCAAATGTTGAATAGAACTTCGAATAATTGACTTTATTAAGCCGGTTTAGGCGTGAAATAATGTAGGTATATTTTTTTACAATAGTCGTATATTTAAGAAATACCCAGAATATATAATAATAACTAAAAATAAGTACGTAATATGACTGACATTTATCTCCAAAATGGCCGACGAGTCAGCTGTCCTAAATATAGTAGCTATATTCACGGGTGGGCTTGTTTCTGTTGTTGTATATCAAACGTCTAACGTATATTCAGATTTTGGTGATATTATTATGACAACTAAATTTAATTTTGACAATTACTGTGATAGTTTAATGCATGTGTAAAAAAAACTCATAAGTCGGAATTGTTTTGTCACCTTGACAGCGATAAAAGTTTACTTTAACCTTTATATCGACAAAAAAGTTGTTTACCTTTGGTTGGCCTAACAACAAGTTGTGTTTTCTCGTTATATCATAAAATTAACGAACTCACTGTCAAAATGAGATGTCAAAGTCGACGCAACCCTAAGCTTTGCGTACTATCTGTGGTTGACCCATCTTCAATTTGCTTACTTTATCATCATAGTGTTCGTTGTGAAGTGTTGTTATGACAAAATTTGCAAACAGATTGTAAGTAATCTTCACAAAATGTATAAGAACTGTGTTTTTAATAACTGTATTTTTAAATAGTATGATTACTATGTAATAAATTTTTCAGTAAGTAATTGTTTACCCATTTAGTAAATTATCTTACCGAATACATTCGAGCTTTCTTTTCATTTCCGAATAAATTTTCCATTTTTAAACTCAAATTTAGTTGCTAAATGGTAACTAAATTCAACAAATTGCCTCTTCGATAAAACGACTCGTCCTTCGGACTCGTCGTTTCATCAGGCATTTTGTTTCGTACAGTTACCTAGCAACAAAAATTCTCGTTAAAAAGTGAAAATTTATCCGTAAAAAAAAGCTCTCGTGTAATTATAAGTGAAAATTAAATGATGTTTTTAATTCGTGACAGATGAGAAAAAGTTTTTAATGACAGCTGTATGTAGTTGCATCGTGCCCACCAGTGACGTCACCCGCGTAGAATTATGTTTGCTTCACTACTTGATAGTTACGTCGTGTCTATATGTTTAAATGGTCTAAGAGTGTATCCATAACATACAATTTTAAAATAACTTAGACAAATACGTAATCAACATGGCGACAACAATTAACATTCTAATATTAATTAACTAATACATATATTTTGTAAAAATATAGCTACTTATTATAAAATAAGAGCAATTACACTTTTAATAATAAATATTACTTAAAACAAAATAACTAGAATACAGCATTCTAAATTTATACACATATACCTACAATATTTATTATACTTGTTGTATTTTTTTTAATGGTGATAAACATATCCTTTTACTGCGTTTTACAATATGGGCTTCGAATCAGCAGGAATATTCCTCAGATTTACCTTTCTTGTTTGAAAATAAAATCCATCCGCCGTTCCTTACGATCAGCAAAATGATTAATAACTCATTCATTGAAGTTTAGTGTTGATGTCAGTAATTGTTTTTCAATGGAACACATTGCTAAGGCACATAGTCTGCTTTCCCGCATAGTATTTATAGAAAATGTTTTTATTCTCTTCAAAGTAGAAAAACACCGTTCACTTGATTTTTTCTATTTTGGTTATTAAAAGTTCAAAAAGGCTTAAAATGAGAGACATTTCGTTCGAACATTTTAAATATTTGAATATATGCGATGTTTATGTAATTATGATTAAAACGTCTATGGAAACTGTAACTTCGTATGTGTTCAGACGTCTTCGGAATGTCAGTGGTGGCCTTGCTTTGACTTCGGCCAACTTCGTATGGATTCGGACGTCTTCGGAATGTCGGTGAAGGCCTTGCCTTGGCTTCGGCAAACTTTGTATGTGTTCGGACGTCTTCGGAATATCAGTGAAGGCCAACTTCGTGAACATTTTAACTATTTGAATATATGCGGTGTTATATGTAATTATCATTAAAATTCAGACTGATTTATGCAATAAATTATTTCAAATTATCAACAAAAACGACGAAAGAAATAATTGCACGCCCCCAGAGATTTGCAAAATAGCAAAAGACAATTACAAAATCTTTCGCCAACATAGTCTCGACATATTATCAAAAACAAACTTTTATAGCAGTTGTACTATTCAACCTTGGAAGTAAATTACAATAGTAGCATCAGAAAACTTATTATCCAACTCTGCTTAACAAGGCACATTGATATTATTTGTAGTACATCTTGCCCCCTTTGATTTTATTTTCTTACTTCATCTTTCTTCACCAAACATTTTCTAGTACCTCATTTCAAATATGTATATTTTGTCCAACATTCATTTCAACATTTTTAATTCCATGAGCATATTCTCCCCTCGTATCTATAAGTTGAGACTCCACCATAGAAACCCTTCCTATAATTTATACCTGTGCCTTTTTAACAATGCGCTCAGGTTCTAATTGCGTCTTTCACCATTCTGTCCAAACTGGAAAACCATACTTTGCTTCTTAATAGCTGCTTGGTTTTTACTATACCTAAATGACCTCTGTATGCAAGTTCAACAGCTCTATTTTGAAGACTTTCAGATAATATGATTTTGTTGTTTCTTAACAATATTCCATTTTCTGTAGTGATTTCATGTCTTATGTTTTTGTAGTTTTTCAATGTGCTTCATTTGTAATATACTCACCAAAGGTTTATGAAAAGTGACCCCGAAAACGTATATGTCGAAATGCTGCATGGCACAAGTAACGGCTAGCATTTCCTTCTCGATTTGAATATATCTTTGTTCAGTTTATGTTAAGCCATTGTCCTCTTGTGCGAGAATGGCTCCCAGACCATGTGGACCAGCATCTACAACTAGATGGATTTTTTTGTTCTGATCATAATATACTAGATTATGCACAGCTGTTTTTTTTAAATAGTCAAAAGTGTGTTGATGATCCAATGTCCACATCCATTTAGCATTATTTTATTAATTCATCATTAGCATATTATTTCATTAATATGTACATTAATTTCAGTAAATTTTGTCTGTTCTATGGTAGCGAAAATTTAAAACCGCCAAAACACCTACGGTTGCCAGATTTTCCGGCAATTTCGAATTCAAAACCGTTACACCTCACTGCCGAAATGCTAAATTGGCAATATTTTCAATATCATAGGCTTGTCGAATTTGCAATAGCTGATTCCGTATGGGATTGTTTTAAACAATTTTCACATAACAATCATTTTTTCAAGCCATTGATGTATTGTAGGGTTTAATGAGATATTTCATGAGACCGCGATACTTTTTGCGGATGTCAGCAAGGCACGTAGAATCTCGTCACAATAATATAACGATAGTTTAGACTAGTTTAAAGGCTGCGCGGTTCACTTCGATCACTGAAATTTGATAGTGCCAAAGTCAAAAAAGTATATATATACAAAAATAAGTTTAATTTACAATATCTTAGAATTAGTTTTATTAATGTTTGCTGCAAATGACCGCAACATTTGCAGATGTGATTTTAAATGTACTGAAAATACTTTTGTTTCTAATGATCATCTAAAGAGAACACATTACATTATCTTTTTCTAATGCAAGGAAAGACGTACCAGAATAAAGAATAACTTTAAAATGTAAACATACTCATTGTTCTGTATGCTATCATATTATATTCTTTGTAATATATTCATTTAGGTACTACAAACATATTTCTTAATACATTTTATGTTATATTTAATGATGCACTGATACTTATGTACGATATTAATTATATTCTGCTTTTATATCATATTTATTATCAATGATAATTTGAATAATTCTATACAAAATAGTCAATATCAGTTATAGATAGTGAGTAGATACTTGCTTTCAGTAATTAAATGGAAATTAAGAACTAGTAATTTTAAATTTATATTATCCTAAAGTTCATGCTGAGATCATTAATCAAATCTCTTAAACTGCACTTAAAATAATAAATATTTTAATTAATTTGCAAGCTAATGTAAACTTGTGAGTCTTTAATAGCAAATATTTTAGAATTCAATATATTTAAAGAAAATTTCCAATAATTTTTATTAGAAAATAGTCTGATTATTCTTTATTACAATTTAAAGTTTTAATTTTACATTTTAAGCTTCAATAAATTTTTCTTCAATTATGCTAAAATGTTTCTTAATATATTTTGTATAAGTATGTTATATGATTTATGAAATGGAACTCAAACTGCTGGCTTCTCATTTATACTTATTATATCAACATTATGAAGGTCGATATAAATACGCCTACTAAGCAATTCTTTCGTATAAGTAAGACGTGCGCATTATTTTTTTAGGTCAGAACAACTTACGCAGCGTGCAGATACGAGAGAGTATAGTTTATTTCAAATTATAATAATATAACTTTGAACGGCTCTAATGTTTTTATTACACCATCTGCGGCAATAACTCATTCATACGTTGCAAATAGATAAACCGTACCCGTTCAATAAGGAGGCTAGGTATAATAATTATCGTTACATAAGGTGGTGCAATAAAAGCATTAGAGCCGTTCAAATTTATATTCTTATAATTTGAAATAAACTATGTATATACTGTATGTAATTAGTGCAAGTTCGGTCCTCCATAAAATTGTCAACGTTGCCAGAGGTAACAAAGTGCTATCAGCTTCTACAGATATACAAACTTTGGTGGTCAGTTCGTATCTTATTTAGTTCTCTATATATGATGAAAAATTAATTCAGATATTTTGACTTGATTTTTCTTCAATGCACGAATAGACACTTCTTTATCGTCTTGGTATGTGTTCATCAAATTGGATGGATAAACTTGCTGTACTTGTGTCGACTAGCAATCAACCATTTCAAGATTAATTCCAATGGACCTCTTCACAGTAAATCTTTGTTGAACTTTTCACGCGTCAAATAGTTATCCACCAATATGTTATACAAACTATTTTAAATATAGCACAATTCTCTTTTTTATTCAGTTAATAATTGTATCGTCATTCACTATTTTATTCTAACAAAAGGTAATACTTTTTTTTTCTTCTTTTACGTATTGACTTATTTATAAACTATTTTATCCCTACTTTATAGACTCTCATTTACTTCAATTCAAACAAAATACAAATTAATTTCTTGATTACACTCAGCTCAAACTATCTCGTTTAAGAACCAAACAAGTTATCCTTTCAAACCCCTCAAGTTAGGTACTAGATTTTTCACTCTATACGACTCCTTATTCTAATTCTTTTGAAATCCATTTGAGTGGTGATAATTACAAGAAATATGCATCAGACACCGGGCTAATGAGCAAGATAGTGCGAAACTAATTGTTACGGTTAATCCTCGGGGGTGATGCATTTCTTTTCTTTATGTTCGTTAATTAATAGTGTTAACAACCTCATGTACGAAAGAAGCGCGTAATTTCTTTAATTCGATTTTTTTTCTATTATTATTAATTTATCTATTTTAGTCATGTAATAAATTTTCGCGCCTAAAGAATTACTCATCGCTTCTTTTCTACATCAACAACTTTGGCTTTACGACAGGAGAGATTTCTAAAATAAAAATTGCTTTGTTAAGATCATGTTCCGACGGTCATTTCCCGGAAGGTCGACCCAGTCCCTTACCCACCTACCTACAAATGAAGCCTTTTCGCTTATTTTAAACACGAAATACTTAGCATTGCAATTTCTTAATTATTAATTTACTCGCGATCTAATTATCAGACGACAACAGATCCCCCGTCACGATGTGTCTTAATCGCCCGTTTGTTTTCCATTCGAAGCCTATTACTCTCGGATCAAAAATTTGCGAGTTATTCAGTAATTTGTTCTTATTTGATTGTCTTAATGTAAGGTGTAATGTATTTCTTCATCGCCGTTTCCAATTGCATTAAATACCCATAACCTGCTATAGAAAGCACCTTATTGTGACTCACCTTCATAATGTCTTTGCTACCTGAGAGGTAGATGCCGTAATCCTCAAACAAATTTCCTCGAGTCAGGTGTCATTCTTTTCTATATTTAATAACGAATCTCATCATAATGTTCGTTTCGCTGAATTATGATTTATTGACCGCGAATTACGTTTTTTTTTTGATTCTCTTAAAACAGTTCGCGCCCTGACCACCCCCACTCTCCTGCTTCTAACCACGGCCTATATAAATCACGATCGAAGAAAAAAGCTCTCTCTTAATTTTGTTCCTCTTACGCATCCACAGCTTTACATCGTTCCAAGTTCGCGTCCCTCCCAGTTCTAAGTCACGTTTGTTTTAGTGTGCTTTAACATAACAAAGTCAAGTTCTAGTGCCGCAATTCCTTTCGCCGGTTCGGTTAATTGTTCGCGTCTGTCAGACCCTATTCTGATTCGCCGATTAATCCAGCTTCGACTAGACTCCCGGAACCACGGACAGCGAGACGCCACAAAAGTAAAGTATTTCTCATCCTTATGTATTACTTTAATTCTAAATTTTCTCTTACAACCGCTACATTAAATTTTACTTTATACATTCTCAAAATATATCTAAAAATCATTTACGGTTTGAGATTATCGACCTTCTTAACTTCGTACCGATAATACCTGCCTTAACCAACGATCATTCTAACGACCCACTCTCTTCCTTTCTATCTCACCTACTCCTTACGTGAATCAATATTTGTGTTATTGTGTTTTATTTAGTAATAATTTATTAAAGAATTTGAGGACACTCTTGTTGTTTTATTTTCCTTAATTTTTTATCTCTTCTTTTATGTACTAATTAAAATTCTTTTACAGGAAAATAAATATAATAATCCTACATTTGTTTTATTTTCTTATTATATATTTTGTGTTTCTTTCTTTTACGTAATTCAGCATTAGAGCTAGCTAATACGGCATATTTTAAGGACAATAAGTGGCAAACAGCATCCTTTTAAAAATATAACAATAGATAACTTCTGCTTTTATAAAACACTTCAATAAACATTTTAGGTCTCTACCGAGAACTTCAACGATATTGAATATTTGCCGAATAAACCCCACAAGGGTACTAAATTTTTCACTCTATGCTACTCTTTATTCCAATTCTTTTGAAACCTATTTGGGTCCATCCAAATTTGAATGCATCGTCGAGTGTTGCACATCGATTCCGATAAATTCCAATTTTGTAAACCATTACCTCTACTATCTTGGATTGAGTTGGTCTTTACTTGATGTAAATCCATTTTCAATGTGAAAATAAAACAAACAAATGTTTAAGATTTACACTGTAAACTGTTTTTTTTTTTTTTTTTAGACAAGAAATTGTTCTTTACATATCAGTTCTTAGAATTCCTATCCACACACTATATATAGGAGTCAAGTGTATGTAGATAGTTATTATTGTATATGTTAACCTGACGAAGCTACAGTGTAGCGAAACAGCTGTCGTGATTATTAAATACAGTGTAAATCTTAAACATTTGTTTGTTTTATTTTCACATTACCTCTACTATGTTAATTTTTACAAATCACTATGCTCGTTTGCATATCTTGAGAGCCGCCAAATATACTCTTTGGCATCCTACAGTTAAATCGGGGGTTATATATTTTTAAGTGATAAAAATGTCAAACGTAGTTATTTAGAAGGGTATGTTGGCAGATGAATCCATAGAATCTTCTACATTGGACTAGTGGTTCAAAGTGCGGTGGTTGAATTGCTTTGTATTGTTACGCAACAACTAAGACCTGCTTGTCGTCCAAGTTCTGCTTTTTTTTCCAAAACCTCAAAGATTGTCGTCGGAGGTCATGTATACCACATTTCGAAGACATACGTTTCAACCAGGCATTTATTATAAAATGTAACTTTATCTTACGCAATTCGCTAACAAAATCCTGTTTTAACGGTTTTCATAATAATGAAAAATAATATTGAGTATCTATTTTAAATAACAAGATGGTGTTACTATTTGTAATTTGTTTATGTTTTATTTTATTCTTGTCAAATTTTGTAATAAAATAAATGCTTCATATCGTTCGAACAACAATCATACTATTTAATTATATTAATAAATGGTCTATAACTAATATCGACACTGTAGATTTCGGAAGTGAAATTACAAAATACAATTATAGCAGAAAGTAGACAACAAAAAATATTATTAGTATTGAATACGAAAAATTTGCTTAGTTGCTTAAAACTAAATTAGTTAAATACTTAAAAGTGAAACTATTTTCTCAAGGCAAATGAAAAACTGAACTAAAATTACTAATGGATACGTAATTTAAGTTGTGTTATACTAAATTTAAATTAATATTAGATAAAGAAATTATTCTCACAATACAATTCAAAGACAAAATTATGTCGTGTAATAGCAGCAAGAATTTATAAAACAAAAAATGTTTCCAACAATAACGGATATATGATAAATATTAACACAAATGACTAATCTGTCGCAGGGCTAATGTTGTGATCCTTCAAACATTTAACGTGACGAAGAAAATAAAATCACCCTCTCGTTCCTTGACCCCTGATATATGACCGCTCTACTTTCGAGAGGCTAGATTGGAAAAGGTTCCGGTAATGAATAAAATGTGTACCAGGTACTAGCCACTGGTTATTAATTTCTAGTCCCTTATAAAGGAAAAAAATAGGTGTGGCCACACACGTATGAGCGCTTCAAACTATACAATTTTAAGAAAATGTTATACAAAAATTATTCACTATCCTATTCTAAGTATTTCCATTCTCTTAATAAATCGCTATAGAACACATACCTTGCAAGATATTCGAAAAAAGTGCTACTCCGTAAGAGTAAAAGTATTACTTCCGGTCCGAATTTTGAATTTTTTTTTATAGAAAAGGTGTTGTAAATGAAGTTCTAAATATTTTTGTACCCGTAACGTACCTGTTTAATAAGCATGACTTGCGAAATATTCGCAAAAAACTGATTTTCGATAAGAGTGAAACGCCTACTTCCGGTAGGAATTTCGAAAAACTTTTTAAATAAAATTATTCTCAATTTTAATTTTAAGTATATATGAATTCTTTATAAATTTGTTTAAACTTAGTAGTTGACGAAATATTCGCAAAATTCGATTTTTTCGCTGAAGTAAACTGGTACTTCCGGTCAACCGATTTTACTGAAAAACTAATCAGATCTCAAGAGGGAGATTATACACGTAAATACAAAATTTGGAATTGATATCTACAGTGGTTTGGCCGCTATCGTGGTCACACACACAGAGAGAGAGAGACAGACACACACACACGAGAGTAGTAGTTTACTACTTCTCGTCTACCGAGTTTCGTGAAAAAATAATCTCAAGAGGGAGATTATACACGTAAATACAAAATTTGGAATTGATATCTACCTCGGTTTGACCGGTATCGTGGTCAGAGAGAGAGAGAGAGAGAGAGAGAGAGAGAGAGAGAGAGAGAGAGAGAGAGAGAGAGAGAGAGAGAGAGAGAGAGATTTTTCAAAAACCATTTTCTTTGGTATCAGGGGACTTCAAAACGCGCAAAAATCTTGAGGTCGAAAATTTTCGTAAAAAGTAAAACCACCACGATCCGGAATATGTGCAAATACTTTGGTGCTTAAATGGTTCCGCACATTAGCGAGTTTGGACGTCTTCCCAATAAAATAGACTAACAAAGGCAAATTGACGATTATCAGTTAATTTCATTGCAGGCTACATCCGGCAACAGTGGCGTAATAATTACTCCAAAAATATAATCGATATAGGAAACGATTAACTGATTCAACGTCATTGAAAGAGCGATACGATAAAAAGTTTTACTTAAAAATTGTTCCATCGGTAGGAGAAACATGTGCGATCGGCACAATTTTTAAAATTTAAACAGAAAATTAACGTTAAAAATTATTTCAAGAGCTTTAAAAATTAATCACAACAAAGGGTCAATTAACAGAGCCTAAATAAGAATTTATTACTGGTTAAAGATAATAAAGTTAAGGGAAGTACAATGGCACTAGAAAGCATAAATTACAATTTTTACATATTCAACACATATAACAAAGATCAATATTGCGTTTTTGGCACATAATTCACGCACTGATAGTCAAAAATCGATATATTATACTCTTTAAGTATACCTATACTGACTGTTTTTACTTTCTGATAGTATAAGGAAGTATTGTGATGATGAAAATTTTCGACCTCGAGATTTTTGCAGATGTCCCCTGATTCCGAAAAAGTGGATTTTAAAAACGCGCGTGTGTGTATGTGTGTGACCACGATAGCGCTCAAACCGCTATAGATATCAATTTCAAATTGTATTTACAAATATAATCTTTCTCTTGAAAATTGATTAGATTTTCAGTAAAATCGGCAGACCGAAAGTAGTATTTTACATCAGTGAAAAAATTGAATTTTGCCAATTATTCGTCAACTACTAAGTTTAAACAAATTTAGCATTTTTTTTTGCAAATATCTCACAAAGTATGCAATCTGTAGACATTTATTAATAGACTGGAAGTACTTAGATTTTGATTTTGAATAATTTTTGTATAAAAGAATTTTTAAAATTCGGACCTGAAGTAACACATTTACCCACAGGCTTATTTTTTAAGAGGATAATAGTTATTTATTATACAAGGGAAAAAAGTATTAGATTTTAGCTCGAGGTAATCTAATTACTTTCTTATACGTAGTATAAGGAAGTATTGTGATGATGAAAATTTTCGACCTCGAGATTTTTGCAGATGTCCACGTTTTGAGGTCCCCTGATACCAAAAAAGTGGTTTTTAAAAAATGTCTGTGTGTCTGTGTGTCTGTGTGTGTGTGTGTGTGTGTGTGTGTGTGTGTGTGTCTGTGTGTGTGTGACCACGATAGCGGTCAAACCGCTGCAGATATCAATTCCAAATTTTGTATTTACGAATATAATCTCCTTCTTGAGAACTGATTAGATTTTGAGCAAAATCGGCAGACCGGAAGTAGTAGTTTACTTCAGTGAAAAAATCGAATTTTGCAAATATTTCGTCAATTACCAAGTTTAAACAAATTTATAAAGAATTCAAATGTACTCAAAATTAAATTTGAGAAAAATTGTTTTAATAAAGTTTTTCGAAATTCCTACCGGAAGTAGGTCTTTTACTCTTATCGAAAATCAGTTTTTTGCGAATATCTCGCAAGTCATGCTTTCTAGGCAAGTACATTAAGAGTATAAAAGTATTTAGAACATACTTTTAAATATCTTTTGTATAAAAAAAATTTCAAAATTCAGACCGGAAGTACCACTTTTACTCTTATCGAATAGCGATTTTGTGCAAATATGTCCTAAATTATGCATTCTATATATATTTATGAAGAGTACAAAAGTATTTAGAGTTGGATTTGGAATATTTTTTGTATAAATGAAATTTCAAAATTCGGACCGGAAGTAACACTTTCATACGTATAAGAAAGTCGTGTGGTGGCCACACCTCATTTTTTTACTTTCTTATACGTAGTATAAGGAAGTATTGTGATGATGAAAATTTTCGACCTCGAGATTTTTGCAGATGTCCACGGTTTGAAGTCCCCTGATACCGAAAAAGTGGTTTTTAAAAAATGTCTGTGTGTCTGTGTGTCTGTGTGTCTGTGTGTGTGTGTGTCTGTCTCTCTCTGTGTGTGTGTGTGACCACGATAGCGGCCAAACCACTGTAGATATCAATTCCAAATTTTGTATTTACGTGTATAATCTCCCTCTTTAGATCTGATTAGTTTTTCAGTAAAATCGGTTGACCGGAAGTACCAGTTTACTTCAGCGAAAAAATCGAATTTTGCGAATATTTCGTCAACTACTAAGTTTAAACAAATTTATAAAGAATTCATATATACTTAAAATTAAAATTGAGAATAATTTTATTTAAAAAGTTTTTCGAAATTCCTACCGGAAGTAGGTCTTTTACTCGTATCGAAAATCAGTTTTTTCCGAATATTTCGCAAGTCATGCTTTTTAGACAAGTACGTTACGGGTATAAAAGTATTTAAAACATAATTTTCAATATCTTTTGTATAAAACAAATTTCAAAATTCAGACCGGAAGTACCACTTTTACTCTTATCGAATAGCGATTTTTTGCAAATATGTCGTAAGTTATGCATTCTATATATATTTATCAAGAGTACAAAAGTATTTAGAACTGGATTTGCAATATTTTTTGTATATATGAAATTTCAAAATTCGGACCGCAAGTAGCACTTTTACTCTTAGCGAGGAGCACTTTTTTGATAATATCTTGCAAAGTATGCATTCTATAGCGATTTATTAAGCGAATGAAAGTACCTAGAAAATGATTTTGAATAAGTTTTGTATAAAAAAATTCTTAAAATTGTATAGTTTGAAACGCTCATACGTATAAGAAAGTCGTGTGGGGGCCACACCTCATTTTTTTTCCCGTGTATAATACACAATTTTTTTCTGTGATGGGAAAAACGCCGGTTTAATATTGAAAAAACACGTAAATACTATATATTGAAGTCAGAAAATCAATCGATGTAACATTTCAAGTGACGTTACAGCTGCGTTGCTATGGAAACCTGTAAATAATCCAATATCTGTCAATTTAAGCGGACAAAAAGTGAGCACTTTTTTCCCCGGGAAAAAAGTACTCACTTTTTTCCCGGGTTGATAAAGTGACATTTTATTACCTGTCAAGAAGGCTAAAATGTCAACTCTTTTTCTCGTCACAGAAAAAAAGTATTTAAAGCTTAATTTAGAACAACTTTGCATAATTTGGTAGTCACACATGTATAAGAAAGTCGTGTGGTGCCCACACCTCATTTTTATATTGTAACACACATCACTTTTAGTATGACGAATTGGTCTGCCTAGACTGACTTTTCTTTCACCACGAGGATGATGATTTCAATAATATGTTGAATAGTAAATAACATGTTCTTTTAAAAACCAAAATGATCGTAAGTCTAAAAAAAACATGCAGACTTGTTTGTATGCTGTGTCTAGGAATATTTGTCACATTTATTAGTTTTGCTTGATTATAGGTCGGTTGAAAGACTTTTTAAATTTATTGTGTCTTTACTGGAAGAAAAATGGAAGAAAAAAACAGTGATCTAGAAACAGTAACAATTAGCACATATTATAATTTTTTTCTAATATAGTGTTATGAGATATCAAAAGGAAACCACCTACTTGTATTGTAACTGCAGGCTGGTTATCCGAATATGTAGTGAACGTTTGCTGTTGTTTACAGGGTATTCTAGAGTTCCTATCGACAATTTTAGTCATTACACCACCAGCTGTTTCAATACCAAGAGATAAAGGAGCAACATCTACTAGCAATACATCTTGAATTTGTGAACTTGTATCCCCAGTAAGAATGGCTGCTTGAACGGCTGCACCATAAGCAACAGCTTCGTCAGGATTTATGGAGAGATTTAGTGGTTTGCCACAGAAAAAGTCTTGCAACATTTTTTGTATTTTCGGTATACGCGTCGAACCTCCAACCAGAACAACATCATTTATGGTGCCTTTGTCCATTTTAGCATCGGTCAAAGCTTTTTCTACAGGCGCTAAAGTAGACCTAAACAAATCCATACAGAGCTCTTCAAAACGAGCTCTTGTAACTTTTGAGTAAAAATCAACACCTTCATGAAGAGCGTCTATTTCCAAACTGGCTTCCGTGCTCGATGAAAGTGTTCTTTTTGCCCTTTCGCATGCTGTTCTCAAGCGTCTTAGAGCTCTGGTATTTCCGCTTAAGTCTTTTTTGTATTTTCGTTTGAATTCTTCAACAAAATGATTGACAAGCCTATTGTCAAAGTCTTCACCTCCAAGATGAGTATCTCCTGCTGTAGATTTAACTTCGAATAGTGAACCCTCGTCAATTGTTAGAATAGAGACATCAAAAGTTCCACCTCCTAAGTCAAATATTAAAACATTTTTTTCTCCTTTAAGATTTTTATCCAATCCGTAAGCCAAAGCAGCTGCTGTTGGCTCATTAATAATTCTTAGTACGTTTAGGCCGGCAATAGTGCCAGCATCTTTGGTTGCTTGTCTTTGGGAGTCATTAAAATACGCAGGAACTGTAATGACAGCATCACTAACATTTCCACCAAGATAAGTTTCTGCAATTTCCTTCATTTTTATCAACACCATAGAGCTAATTTCTTCTGGAGCAAATACTTTCACTTCACCTTTATATTCGACTTGGATTTTTGGTTTTCCACCATCATTAACTACTTTAAATGGCCAATGTTTTATATCTTGCTGAATTTTTTGATCATCGAATTTTCTTCCTACTAACCTTTTGGCATCGAATACTGTATTTCTTGGATTCATCGCTACCTAAAATCAATAATATTTTTTTTAAAAAAAAAATTAACAATATGATAAAATTATTATTATCACAAATCTATTCCAAACGGATACGAATATTATAGATGTTAAAGTAACAGAGAACGGTTTTTAAATAAAAGTGAAAATCTACTTAAATTAAATGTAGATTATCTTTATGTGATATTTATAAGTACCGGCCGATTCCATAATTTGGCAAAGTAAATTTATTCATTAATATTTAAAATTGCTTAAAGTTTAGTATTGCTTCAGAATCTGAAAATAGATTACTGGAAATGATCGATAAATCATAGGCACGAACAAGAGACAAATTAATAGTTTCTTTTCGATTTCTTCATGATTAAATTCAGATAGTAACATTTACAGAAATTGCCTATAATTAAATAAGTTGGTACAGCGTACACTAGGGTGGAGTGAAAAATGTTTACATTGGCCACGTCACGCCTCCTTCTGGAACCGCTAGTTCTATAAAAAAATAGCATAATGCAGTTTCTAAACTTGAAATTCGGGAATATATCGACCATTGTTGCTATTGGATGCGACGGAACTCCAGTTAACACTGGCTCCAAGAATGGAGCAATTGCATTAATAGAGAGGCAGTTAAATCGACCCTTACATTGGTTGATATGCTTGTTGCATGCCAACGAATTACCACTGCGTCATCTATTCAACACTTTGGACGGCTGTATGTCAGGACCCAATACGTTCACAGGAGTCATAGCTAAGATGCTACAGCACTGTGAAGACTTACCTGTGGTGGAATTTGAGAAGATTGAGACAGTGTTACCGGAGATTGACGCGACCATTTTAAGCACTGATCGAAAATATCTCCTTCAAATTTGCCTTGCTGTTACACAAGGTAGCGTGTCAACTGACTTGACTAATAAGCAACCAGGAAAGCTGGCACACTCTCGCTGGGTTACCTGTGCAAACAGAATATTGAGACTATATGTGGCCACAAAATCTCCATCGGAAAGTCTGGAAGAGCTTGCTACGTTCATGATAAAAGTGTACGCACCAACATCGTTCAGCATAAAAACGAAACCCTCATGCAAATACGGTCCAGCTCATATCCTAGCCATGAAAAAAGGATGCTCTTATTTGAGGGATGATCTGAAAACAATTGCATTTCGAATAATACAGCGGAACTCTTTCTTCACGCATTCCGAGAATATTTTATTGGCTATGCTGCAAGACGAAAGGCAACATATTAAAGAATTAGCTCTATGACGAATACTTAAAGCGCGAAAAACTACAAAGGCAAAGAAAGTAAGAGAGTTTTTGGTTCCGAAATTGAACTTTGAAGCAAACAACTATTATGACTTGATAGACTGGACAACAAAAAAAATATTCGAGCCGCCATTCACTTCGAAATATAGTGAGAGTGAAATATTGTACAAAATAATGAGTGAAAATATAAATATTTTCATTGAAAAGTTTCCTTGTCACATACAGGCTGTGGAGAGACCCATAAAACTGGTTACTGATGCAAGTTTGGCTGTTTGTGGGACTTCAGCACGTGATGGATACAAACGAGCAAAAATAAAATCTAGACAAGAAATGCCAACATTCGACACAAAATCTCAGTTTTTCTCCGAAGTTCAACGAGCTACCCCGCAACTACGATGATATGACATGATAGAAACGTGTTTTAATCTTGTTATTCTATGTACTTTTAATTCAAATAATAAAAATAAAGTGGATAAACTTATTACTTTTATTTATTTAAATATTTAAGTCTTCTGCGCCACCTGAAGATGATAAGTAAAAAATTAAAATTTTATATATTTCAGCAGCTATTTATCCATAGCAACGTTTAGTAATACAGCGTTAACGATATTTAAAAAAAATGTTTTGCCCTATTTCACTCCACCCTAGCGTACACATAGTACGCTGTAAAGAATCACGTAATTATTCCTGGTACTCGTGCAATATGCTTTGTTTTCACTATGGTTTGGATAGTTATGTGTAAGGTGAATGTGGAATAAACTAGAAAGAATGTAACTGGATGGAATAGTAAGTATATTTAGAGCTTTAACGAAAATTCTGCAATACGTTGTTAAATTTAATCCCATTGATTGCTTGCTTCTGTTGTAAAAAGAAAAAATACTACTGATGCACTCCATAACAATTCCGCAAGTAGCTCTACTATAACAAGTCCTGGGTTTACTAGACTACCGATCTAACGGCGTTAGATCTGGAGATCGGGATTTATCAGAGTTTAGTAATCGCATAGTGAAAGCCGCAGCAACATCAAGAATCGTCCTGATGCTATACGATGTGCTAAAGAAGCATGAATTTGTCGTGCTGAATGCTACATTCAACAAAACGGTGGCCACTTTGAAGGTCGGGCCACACATTCACGAGACCGGTGCGAGACCCGTTTTGAAGTAACCTGGCCACACATTGACGAGACGAGCACGGGAAGTAGCGTGGACATCTGCGAAATACATAAATATATATATATCTTTCATACAAAGTCAGGCCAAATATAGCACGATGAATGCACAATCTTGAGCCAGGCAAACAAACCTGAACCATATATATGGCTCAGGATCGTTTTCCCTATATAACTTCTTTAACTCAAGCCGTACAGTAATCGCCCCACTACAATTTGAAGTGACCCTCAATTTCGCTGTCACCCAGCAGGGTTGACTTTGTTTAGAACTTGCCGGTTACGAAAAAAATGGACATTTATGATGGTTCAGCTTTGTAGGAATAACCGTTTGTTTAGTTCTAGGTTCTGCCGCTTGAAGTCGTTGTTGTAATATACTGTATATAGTTACATATGCACAATTCTGAGCCAATTAAGCCTGGCAACAATGCTTGTTTTCTAACATAAAGGTCTAGATGCATCGTGATTCTTACTACCTGCTATCCTCACTTTTACACCACATGATTGCTTCCGTGCGGATTGCCATTGCGTGGTATATTGTATATTTGTACGAGTATTTCCACAATGAAGCGGCGCGGAACGATGGACTTTGTGACCCTTCGCATTGCTTTAGAAATAGAGGTGATTATCGGGCGCTTAAAACACCGCGCATTTACGTTTTGAAACATTGGGCTCTCTTTTTTAATTTATTCACATGCACGCGGTATTTATTGCGCGGTATTAGTAAATGTAAAGAATGTTTTTATCGAAAATGTCTATTATTAAATACCTACAAATCACTGAAATTTTTAATATAAAATCTTTTAAAAAAAATTTTAAAGGAAAGCTTTTTATTTTAATTAAACAATATTTTTAACTACAAAAGGAGATAAAAAAATGAATCATGTCTTTATTGCGCAAAATGACATTATTTGACATTTAATGATTTGATAATACAATAATGTCTTTCTTAATGTTGCCTGGACAATTTAGAAATACTTTATATGTCTCTACATGATTATCTTGAGATTTTGGGCCTATTTATGTCTACTTTAAATTTAGAATTGCCCCATAAACTAAAACCATAGGAGACATAGGACAAATAGCAAGATCTAATTTAGATCGCTCACGTGGAACGTAACTAGGTACATTTGCGTTCTAACTTCCAGTTCTTCTTAATAAATTCGTTAATACATATGTAATTGTCTGTTCTTTAGAAACATTTACTCTTCAGCAAATTGTAGATCCGATGTGCAATTGTGTGCAGAAAAATCTCGTACACTTCAAAATCAAGCAATCATCTTTTTAAGTATTTTGTACTTTGTAAATGTGAATCTTGAGATTATATTTGCAAATAGGTTAGAAACTGTCAGTGAAATTGTCATTTTTTTTAATATGAAAGCCAGTAAACTTATTTATTAATTATTATTTATTGAAACCAATTTATAAAATCCTTATTAGGTAAATAAAAACAACCAACAATTTTAATAATGTATTTTATAAAGAACTGTAGATAAAGGTCGCTTCAATAATTTTCATCCAGACACAATTTCTCTCTGTGTGTGTGTGTTTGTGTGTGACCACGATAGTGGTCAAACCGTTATAGATATCAATTCCAAAATTTGTATTTACGTGTATAATCTCCGTCTTGAGATCTGACTAGTTTTCAGCAAAATCGGTAGACCGGAAGTAGTAGTTTACTTCAGCGAAAAAATTAAATTTTGCCAATAGTTGGTCAATTACTAAGTTTAAACAAATTTATAAAGAATTTAAATGTACTCAAAATTATATTTGAGAAAAATTTTATGAAACAGTTTTTTTTTTAAATTCCTACCGGAAATAGGTCTTTTACTCGCATCGAAAATCAGTTTTTTGCGAATCTTTCGCAAGGTATGCTTTTTAGACAGGTACGTTACAAGTATAAAAGTATTTAGAACTTAATTTTCAATACCTTTTGTATAAAAAAAATTTCAAAATTAGGACCGGAAGTACCACTTTTACTCTTACCAAATAGCGATTTTTTGCAAATATGGTAAATTATGCATTCTATATATATTTATCAAGAGTACAAAAGTATTTAGAGCTGGATTTGCAATATTCTTTGTATATATGAAATTTAAAAATTTGGCCCGGAAGTAATAATAATAATAATAATAATAATAATAATAATTTATTGCCGTAAATTTTTACAAAAAAACATTGGCAGTGTCAAATAACAAACAAAGGAAAATTTAAAAAAAGAAAACACTGCAATAGCAGAATCATATACAGCACAATATGTATGTTACATTAAGAGAACAGACATACAAAAGTTAACACAATTTATAGTATCCACGTCCGGTATTTACAACGTATTATTGAATAACTCTTTAAAGTTATAGAAGGCCCTGTCCAAAAGATATGCTTTCAAATTGCGTTAACACATTGTCTTAGGGAGTAGCACTTTTTTCGAATATCTTGCAAAATATTCATTCTATAGAGATTTATTAAGACAATAGACGTACTCAGAATAGGATTCTGAATAACTTTTGTATAAAAGTTTTTTAAAATTGTATACTTAGTTTAAAACGCTCATACGTATAAGAAAGTTGTGTGGTGGCCACACCTCATTTTTTCCTATATCGTACTCAAAAAGTATATACTAGAAGAAAGGCGTCTACTTCTTGCATTTACTAACTTGCGATTAACACAGAAATACCCCGTCTATCATTTACGGAGTTAAGAAAAGAATTCCAATAACTTTTTAAAATTATTTCAGTACCTATGAATAAAAATTACTGGCAAGATTAAATATAAGGTTTAGAATAGTTTAGATGAATGAGATTTTCTATACCTTCTACAGAAACGTTTTTGAAATAATTTTTGTAATTATATATTTGTTCTTTCATTTCAAAAAATAATGCATTATTATGTAATATATGAATCAATAGCCTACACAGTATTATTATAATTTTTACGATGTCAGGAAAATACCTCTACATTAATTTAACACAGAGTTTAGGAATAATTATAGCTTGAAAATAACCCTTTAAGATTTATGGCTCTCTTCGCAGGGAGTCATACATTTAAAAAGGTCAGAAAAAAACATTGGCGACCGTTTTTTTTTCTAACTTCAGTTGCAAGAAAAAGATCATAAAACTTCTTATCTAAGTACGACATGACAGTTCCTTTATATCTATTAAAACAGGAATGTTTTTTATATTCGCCATTCATAAATAATTAAGTTCGACAAGCTCGACTTCAGAAAAAGGGGTGTTGTTTTGCACAATGGTATACAAGTGTAGGTATTTGTTATTGTTTCGATATTGTAACCAATTTTAACTTACAGTGAGGATTTCTTTCTATTATTTTTCAGAATGGTTGTTTTTAAGTTATTTAAGGCGAAAATAGTCACACATCTTTTTATCTAAAGCGTGGGGGTTATAAAGCCAATAAAAAGTATAGGTATTCCCTTCTCTAGTTTTGTGATAAAAGAAAATTTTTCTATAAACTTCAAAACAGTTTGTAACTTCGGTTAGACTAAGATTAAGCTCATTTAGTTTATAGTGGATGTTTACATGGCAGTAATTTACAAAAAAAAAATATTAGTTCAGTGAATGTGTGATGAATAGTAACAAATCGCCAAGTTACTTAGTTCAAATGTGTAATTGAATTGGCGCAAATAAATATTTGCTTTTAGGAAATAAATCCCATTTTTTTAAAGTGATAACCAACTTATACTACTGAAGTAACTTATTTTACTTAAACCAATTTTACCATTTTCTTAAATTGAATAAATCTATTTCTCACGCAAGAAAAGCATTTTACTTACTTTAATACCAATTTTCTTAATTTAAAAAAACGAAAACAAGAAAATATTTTCTTCGGTATATGCAAAGCTTTAATTTACTTAACTTTTATTACAAATAAATATTTCTAACAATGTACTTTATTTATATAAGTATTTCTCCTATAAATATATTTCTTATACACGTTTTATACGTTTCATTTCAGCCCTAATAGTATTACTAATGTTTGCGATAATTGAAAATATACTACTTGTAATAAGAGAATCAATCAAAAATGCTTAGTCATCAAATTTAAAACAAATTGATAAAGATTTTATATTTTGATCAAGTTTTTTGGAATTGGAAACACTGCGCGATAGTTGACGCTCGGCATTAAGTCTACATTCACATACATTATTCAAGCAATTCAGTCCTAATGTACATAATATTTTAATTTGTTAATTAATTTGTTTGAATTAAGAAATTTCTTTGCTTGAAAAAGGAAACTATTAAACGCAAGCATTACAAATGCGTAACTCTTATCTGAGCTTTCGGGGTTAATCATTTCGATATTAATAAATTAATCAGTCAGAAACTGTTTCTATCAATTTTTGTGAGATGCCTTATGATCGAAATTAATAACTTTAGCATTCAAATAGGTTTCATTAATTAATAAAATAGATCTAAACATGAACTGTAGTAGAATACAAAAAAAAATAACTCATTTAAAATTCCATTATAATTCCCAACCTATAATCATTTTCCATACCGCTTCTTACTCTGTCTTGCTTTGTACGAGGCAACAAAATGTAAACCACATTGCACTCGCAAGTTAAAATCACCCTTCGCATGTGTTAAGTTACGGCAACCCTGCTCTGGTTCAGGAAAAGCGGTGCTATTACATGTTTGTGTATATACTGGACTGAGTTGATACCAAAAGCCAATGGCTTGAGATTGCCGTATTTTTGAGACGATATACAAAAACTTTATTATAAAGAAAAAGTGTTGTATATAATGATTTCCATGTGTACCATATGTCATTTAGGTCCGCCTATGTAAGAATTTTTTGTCTACGGTTACTAGAAATAGATGGTTCAGAATTGTATGAAATCCTAGTTGGCCTGACTTTGATAGAAAGATGTATATATAGGTATACATATATGCATGTTTGTGTATATGACCGCCTAGTAGGTTACTCTGTTCATTGCGACTGCACATCTAAGTAAATAAAATGTTTTCAAATTTCACAAACTCTGATTTAGCTATAGTAGCATTGGCGTTACGAGAAGAGGAAGAATGCAGAAAAGCTAAAATTTCGAAGAAAAGCAAAATATGGGTTCACAACTCCTGGAAAAGTAGAAATACAGAAAGGGAATATATTACCTTATATCCACATTTAATGGATGACGAAAGTAAATTCTATGAATATTTTAGAAAGACCCAGGCAACATTTTACGATCTACTAGAAAAAGTAGAAAAAAAAAATTAAAGAAAAATGACCTGCAAGTGAACCTAAACAACGGCTAGCCGTTTGCTTGAGGTGGGTGACCTATTTTTCGTCTTTTTTAACTTCGTATTAGAAAGTATTGTTAAAAAAAGTTTTTAAAGCTTTATTTTGAATACTTTTTATATAAAAAAATTGAAACGCACACACGTGTAAAACAGTCGCCTACATCTCCTTTTTTACATTTCTATTACAAGTGTAGAGGGTCTAATAAGAAACAAAACAAGTTGAATTTGTTATAAATATTTATTTTATGCAATACACTATGTTTTATAAACGTGTATTATTACGGCGAAATGTTTTTTCCTGAAGGCTGCAACGTTGTTGGGGATTCTAGAGAAGGTGACAGTACATTGTAATGAGGGGAGGTATGAAATGTAGAAGCAAAGGTGGGAGTAGGTGAAGAAGATGTAATGGAAGATAGAGGTTGAGAGAATTGGCATTAAAGAGCTGGAGTTAGTGCCTGAAGAGGTACCATGACTGTTGATTGGCTTTCCATTATCTGTTTTCGTTCAAGCACTTGAACAATTCAAAAATTTTTGGTTTCACCTTAATTTAAAAGTAGAAGCTTCAACGCTTTCAATGCATGAGAGATGCCGCTCAAGATAGCATCAACAGGGTGAAGGTGCTCAGAAGAAGATTCTTTCTGCTTCTCACTTTTCTTCTCCTGCAGTATGTACGACATAAGTTGACTGGATGGACAATTATCGAGCGCGGTAGTCGGGGCAATCTTCTTAAGTTTTATCTGCGAAGGTCTAGACAATTTAGCTTCTTTAGCAGCAACGTACGACGCGTTCTCTTCATTTTTGGAATTTTCTTTGTATTCTTCTTCAATTAACGTATTATTTCTTTTATGAGTTTCTTCCAAAATATCTCCATCATCATCTTCACCATGCACTTCTTGCGACAGAGATATATTGGACAATGTATCGCGTTCCAACATTTGAGGCAATATGAATTGCAACTGGTCCTCATATTTATATTTTCTTACGATACCGGCAGCCATACCCGTAACAGTTTTCCTTTCTTTTAAAGTTCTGCGAAGCTGATCGCGTATATGGATCCACTTCATTTCACATGCTGCTGGGCCACCTGCAATCGGATTATTTATTGAACAAATAATTGGAGAATACGATGAAACAAAACTCGCGCATGTGAGTGCGTGGTTGCATGTGTGTTTGGGGGGCGCTTGTGATAGTATATATGTGTGAAATATATAAAAGTAAGAATCCCTTTTGAGCAGATTCTAACTTACACATATACTTTCTCTAACTATGGTCTCTTGGACTGGGTCCATCAACTGTTCAATCTATCGGTCATCATACATGCCGAATAATTGTTAATATACTTTTAGAGGAAGTTATGCCAGTGCCTAACGAACATGATTGGAATACAATTGCAGACAACTTTTGGAAAATGTGGCAATTTCCTAACTGTATTGGAGCATTAGACGGCAAGCATTGCGTAATACAAGCTCCTAAGAAAAGTGGAAGTCTTTACCTTAATTACAAAAAGACGTTTTCTTTAGTTCCTCTTGCTCTAGTAGACGCACAATATAATTTTATTGCAGTCGATGTCGGAGCTTATGGGAAAAACTCTGACACAGGCATACTTGCAAACTCAAATCTAGTCAAGTCTTTGAAAAATGAATCAATAAATATACCGAAAAGTAGGAAACTGCCTGGTTTTGATGTTGAAGTACCATTATTATTTGTTGGTGACGAAGGTTTTCCTCTTAAACCTTACCTCACGAGACCGTATCCACGAGCAAACTCAGATTATGACAAAACAATCTTTAACTACCGTTTGTGTCGTGCAAGAAGAGTTTCTGAGAATGCGTTTGGAATTCAGCAGCAAAAGTTTCGCATATATACAAGAAGATTGCAAGGCACACCTCAAAACATTTCGTTTATTATATTAACGACTTGTGTGTTGTATAATTTTATAAGGAAACGTGAAGGACACTCGCATATTATACAAGAAGTATATGCTAGCATGAGGGAACAAACGAAGGATCCAGAAAATTTGCGCAGAATACGTCCCACTAGAGGAAAAGCATCAGATGTTTCATTTGCACTTAGAGATCTACTAAAATCCTACTTTGTTTCTCCAACAGACCAGGTGGAATGGCAAGATATTGCAACAGAAATTTAATACAGAACATGTAGGAGTTTGTTTGTGTCACGTTAAAAGCATAGCTTAATATATTTTTTACCTGCTATATGCAGATCTTCGGATATTTTTTTCCAAACCTTATCTTTATATTCCGTACTTTTATATTTTTCATTACTTAGATCGTACAGTACGGGGTAATTACGCACTTCTTCTATCAACTTCTCGACATCCATTTTTCACTTTGCAGTAATATGTATGAACTTCTTGTTCAAGTGCACTTGAACGAACATTCTGGTTTAAATATTGTTAAAGTGCATTCCACCTTATTCTTTCTCTCCTTCTTATTACTAGTAGAGATAAAGGGTTAAGAGCTTTCTGAGTACTCGGAAGTATCTTGAACATATTTTCCAAAGAAGCATGCGCTGGTTGGGATAATTTCGGTTTTACAATATAATCCATGCCTATTTATGAAAATATTGTTTTTATAACACCGTTACGGAAATGAATAACATTATAAATTATTGAACACAATGAACTACAATACAGAAATATTATGTGAATGTTGTGCTAATTGTGTTCGTCTGGAAGATAATGGTAAACATGTCTATAAACGTATTTTAAGAACAGCCACCTTTTCATCTACTACAGAAAGAGTATTTACATCTTTTATGTTGATGTGTTTTCCTAATTTTTTATATTCCACATAATCCAATATAAATTATAAATAGGGCGCGGCCATGACCGGTTTAAACTACGACGAATTTACGACGGAGCAAAGAAACAACACACGCTTACATAATAGCACTAATTCATATGGTGAACTGCAACGCCCGAGAAGAGCCCGAGAATGAGAGCCATAAATGCCCATAAAATAAGGAATTTATGAGTAAAATCCGTTTTTCATCGGCGTAGATATGAGCGTGAGGGTTTTTTAAAATCTATTATATTTACCTTATATTTCGCAAGAGAAATAAAATTATTATTCATACTTACGTTAGATTCGTTTTTTCATTGTTTTGACTGCTAATTACGTACTTCGTAATTTTTGTAAGAGTCTGTATAATAGCGGTTTATTGAATCGACTTCTCCCAATTATCTAGACGTAAGTGTGCACTGGATTTCGTTTAGTTTCAATAACATACGCGTACATTTTTAGTTATCATTTATTTAGATCTAGAACGTTGTTTATGTAATTTTTTCTGATAGGAAAATGAATTGTCAGTGATTCAGAAATATATTACAAAGTTGGTAAAATATCGTTAAAGAATGCCAAAATATCGCACGTTCGTCATTTAGCTTTGCTAAAACATACAAAGAAATAGTTTTTATGCAGAGAATCTCGTTAGTTTACAAAATTTTGTTACATGTTTAAATGACGATGCTCGAAGTATTTCTGAGTGCAAGGAACTAACACAAATCCCAAATTTAAAGAAAGAGGTGTGGCCACCACACGGCTTTCTTATACGTATGAGCGTTTCAAACTATATATCCGGTCCGAATTTTGAAATTTCATGTATACAAAAAATATTGCAAATCCAACTCTAAATACTTTTGTACACTTAGTAAATATATATAGAATGCATAATTTACGACATATTTGCAAAAAACCGCTATTCGGTAAGAGTAAAAGTGGTACTCCCACTCCGAATTTTGAAATTTTTTTTTAGACAAAAAATGTTTAAAATTATCACTTAAATACTTTTATACTCGTAATGTACCTGCCTAGAAAGCATGAGTTGCGAGATATTCGCAAAAAACTGATTTTCGATAAGAGTAAAAGACCTACTTTCGGTAGGAATTTCAAAACACTTTTTTAAGAGAATTTGTCTCAAATTTAATATTGAGTACATTTGAATTCTTTATAAATTTGTTTAAACTTAGTATTGACGAAATTCGATTTTTTCACTGAAAAAACTACTACTTCCGGTCTACCGATTTTATTGAAAAACTAATCAGATCTCAAGAGGGAGCTTATATACGTAAATACAAAATTTGAAATAGATATATACAGCGGTTTGACCGGTATCGTGGTCACACACAGACAGACACACACACACACACAGAGAGAGAGAGAGAGAGACAAACATGTTTTAAAAACCACTTTTTTGGTATCAGGGGACTTCAAAACGTGGACATCTGCAAAAATCTTGAGGTCGAAAATTTTCATCATCTCAATACTTCCTTATACTAACACTCGTATACTCGTATACGAAAGTAAAAATCAGTTGTTATTCCTTCAGGAACACTTTGGAAATTTGCCTAAACTATCACATATTTTTAAAATCGAAATGTCAAATTAAAAGATGAATTAACCACATTAGATGTCGGCTATTAATAATTTCAAAAGTATTCCAAGTGACTTCGGATGTGGCCTTCGGCAAAGGTTAGACGCAATTTTTAATAGAAATCCAGATTTAATAACATTGCGGCAATTGTGTATGACAAATACGCTGAAATAAAAGAATATTTCCAGTACGCACCTATAACCAGTTGCGATGTAGAAAGGATGTTTTCTGTCTACCAGGATGTACTTAATTCAAAGAAAACAAGTCTTACAGAAGAGACAATGAACAAATAATAAGTTATTTTGTATTTTATAGATCACCAGCCACTTGTTATCCAATTATATAAATAATAATAAAACCTCCTTAAAAATACAAAATTTCAATAGTGCGCCCATGGGCGATGAGTCATCAACTGTACGTGTCCGCGCCCTAATTATAAAATATATTTTATATACAGTCTGGACAGCCAACATATTATCTACAATTCTAAAAAAAGATATGCTCAAAATAACATCCGAAGTCATTTAAAATCCACTGTACCACCTTGCAGCACGCATGGGCGTACGGGAAATATGAAACAAAACTCGTCGAACCGTTCCCGTCGAGGGAATCCGTACTCGTCTCGAACTCGATACGACGATGTGTGATCAAACGCATTTTTAATTCAAAACGGGCTTCGCACGGGATCCGTGTGAAACTCGTGTCATGAATGTGTTGCCCGACCTAACAAAACTCGTCGAGCCATTCCCGTCCACGGGATCCGTACTCGTCTCGCACTCGCTACGTCGATGTGTGTCTCGCACCGGTCTCGTGAATGTGTGGCCCGACCTTAAACATGTTGTATTGTTACATAAATATCTTTATGCTCCAATATCTTAGTAATAAATTAATTTCAGATATATGTTTATATGGACTATTTTGTTTATTTTATGCTAGAGAACAAGTGCCTACAATAGTGCCCTGCAATTCCGAAACACCCCGTATATACGTAACAGTAATAAATATGTCACATCGTTCGATGCACTGAATCAGCGAATTTGTCGATCACGAAAGTTAGACAAACTCTAAGACGCTGATGAGGCAAAGGAAGGTGTCGAGCGACTTATGATTATAGAAAATCAATAGATGTGATTTAGGTACGGATAGAGATTGTCGAGATAATAAGTAATAAATAAGTCTAAAGATGTGTGTTTTTGTTAAGAGTAAAGTTCAGTGAGCTACCCTCCAGGTATAACTAACGTGGGTTCCTCTCGCATGTATACCTATATACACAGGGTGGCGCACCACATCTCTGTCAGTTTATGTACGACAAGTGGCGAAGTATTTTAACAATTTTTTTATCAAGAATTGTGTAGATTTATTAGGGGCACATTTTAAAATTATTTTGAAATATATAGAGTGATTCAATAAAATGTTGCGCATCGAATTTATGAAAATTTAAATGGAACACCTTGTATATTATGGCGTATTTTGATACTATAGGCTAAATAAAAGCCACTTACTGTTATACTTTCTATACCACACTTAACCTATTTTCGAGATATTTTACTATTTGTAAAAATGTAGATCAACATTTAAAAGACATTTCTGTCTTACATATTTGAGCGAATTATTTTAAATCGTATTTGATATTTACTCAAAGCATCAGATTTTAAGATAAGTCAAAGTTGATATCTAATAATTATACAGGGTGTTTAAAACAACATGACTAACATTAAAGACAAATAACTTTCTTGTTTTAAATAGAGCACTCTGTATTTATTACCAAATTTAGATTCTAATTTTAATTGCTCTTAAAACTGCATTGGGGTTTCCTATACCTACCTCTTTTAGTTTTTAGTAATTTAGGATTGTCAATTTCAATCACTAATTCCTTGCAATTTATTTTTCAAAAGTAGGCTTTGACAGTGTTGTTATTACTTCAAACAGATAAATTAGTTGACAGTTACAGTACATATTAGTTAAGACATCATCGCTGTTCGACGTCGTCTAAATAATTTTAATTATTTAAAATGAGAACCTACTCTCAAAGCGAAAAGGTGGATATGATTTTAGTAATTGGGAGTGGGAAGAAAATTGCATGCTAGCATCAAGAGTTTATGCTCAAAAATATTAGGCGTCATCCTGACAGGCGGTCATTAGAAAATTTATTGCAAGTTTTCCGAAGAAGAGGAAGTGTGTGTTATTAGAAACCAGAACGACAAAGACCAATTATGGGAAATGAAGAAAATAATTTTGTTGTTATTGAATCTCTGGTAGAAAATCCCCATACAATTCAGCGAAAAATAAGTGAAACCAATGGAATAAACAGACGGAGCGTCGGAAGGATTATAAAAAAGCACAACTTTTCCTCCTATCGTATACAATTACACCAAACACTTCTGGAATCGATTACGATCGTCGACACGTATTTTGTTTATGCGTTCTAGTAAAGATGACCATTTCTTGGATTTTGTACTTTGTACGGACGGGTCATCATTCCACAATAACGGATTAGTTAATAGACATAATTTTCACTACTGCAGTGACGAAAATCATCATTTACTTAAAACTCTTGTTACGTTAAATTTTGGTCCGGCACTGTATTTTATTTTACGTTTGGTTTACTGAATTAATTAACTTTGATTTTGCTGTACCGTCTTTTTCGTTTAGCAGACCTTGCATTTAGCGCCGTTGTTAGTATGACGCAATACGTTATTTGCTTTAAGTTTTGACGGCTTAGTGGAAACACTCCCGTATTTATTTTTATTTTATTTTATATTTCTTTCAGGGTGGGAGTATTTTCTTTATCGTTCTTTTCTGATAATCCAGTAATTTTTGGAATTAATTGTTGGGGATCACAGCAGACTACTATCTAATAGTGTGATTTTTATCCTCGATTATTTCTTTAAAAATTGATTTCGATTCAGATGAATGAACGCTTGCGCTATCTGGGTGAGTTTTTCGTAGTTTCTTTAGTTTCCTGTTAAACTAGTGCTTATATATCCTTTTCCTTTATTACGCAGTTGCAATTTGGGGCACTAATTGGAGAATTAGATTCTGAACCTCAAGCCTTTTCTCTTGGGTGAAAATAATATACCGGTGCCGTTACAAGAGGGTCGCCTATTATTACCACGTGATTCAACATTGTCAAACGATAGTCCCTGCATCGACATTATTTGCTCTTCAACTATGTCTATGTTCCATGTCAAGGTAGCTACTGAACATTTTATTTAATTGTCTGTAGACGGAAATTTAGCTTCTTTCGATTGATATCCAAGGTCCTTGTCTTCCATTAAAACACATCGACCTTGAAGACTGTATAATTTAGATGCAATTTCAACTTTAGTATATATAATTCTGTTAAATATCATATTTCATTTGGAAGTAACCCTCATTAAAATATAGCATTTATTGTGTGTGTTTAAGTGTTCTTAAATTATGAATTTAGTTTTCCTTTTGAGATTATATTGCGCATTCTATCAATTCACTTGTTAAGTTTATTTTATAAATTTTGTAATAACTTATAAATTTAATTTTACTTTTATTTTCATATCCTGTTATACAGGGATCACTCAAATAAAGTGAACCTTGGTTTCGAGTGAACTTTAAATTATTAATTTTAATACTAGTTCTCATTGGTTCGCGACCACTTTAATTGTAATTAAATATCCTTTTGCAAGTATGTACGATTTAATTTCTATTAGTCGTAGTTAGTTTTATCAACTAATTGTGACCCGTTAGGTCACTGTATGTTTTCCTTTTGGTGTAAGTAATTGAGATCTCGAAGATATTTATTGCCTGTTACTATTAATAATTTCTTTAGTAGATATAATCAGATTACCCACTCTATATATGTATCCTTATTATACAGGTTTGACGTTGCTCTACAAGAATTCGTTTATGAAAATAAGCCAGTATTATATTATAGAAGAGAACAACTTTGTTAATTTAAGATAATAATGTCAAGAGTAATATACAAGTTCATTCAGATAAATCTAATATTGAGAAATTGATATTGTTAAAATCATTTGATGTATATACAGTGAAACTTCCCTTGACAGGCACTTCTATTAGCCGGACACTTCGCTTAAGGTCTATTCAAACATATCAGTGCCGTGTCAGTTGTACATCAGTGTCGTTCATTCAGTGACAGTGCATGGTATTCACACCTATCCGACGCAAATCAATCCGACCCGAAGAGGTAATATACGTCTTGACTAATTTTAGAAACATGGCGGACCTTTCTACAGAAAAACTGGCCGTGATTGCGCTATTGTTGGATGAAGAGGGGAAAGAAAATTATAAGAACAGGCGTATTTGGGTACATGAGGCATGGAGAAAACGAGTAACCAAGGGAGAATTTGTAAAATTCATAGACGACGAAACAAAGTTTCGTGAATATTTCAGGATGTCACACTATGCATTCAACGTTTTACTGGAAAAAATACACAATTGTTTAAAAAAACAAGATACTCTTTGGAGGAAAGCGATAACAACAAGAGAGCGTTAGGCGGTTACCTTAAGGTAAAGCAATAAAATACTACTTACTGTGCGTTAGTTAATATTACTTTATTATGAAACTTTAAATTAAATATTTTGAAATGTATAAAAATAAGGTTCAGTTGATTTATTATTAGTTAATTCAATCAAAACTGGTGTTACACCAGTTAAAACCGTTGCAGCCTCTACCTGGTTATCACTGATTGGAATATGTGGGGATGGCACTGGTGTTGAGTGTATAGACGTAGATGATGAAGGCGTTCTTGCGAAATCGTATTATTGTTCCTTAAATAGATAACCACAACTACTTTGTCTCTGTTACTTCCGGTCCGAATTTTGAAATTTCATTTATACAAAAAATATTCCAAATCTAACTCTAAATACTTTTGTACTCTTCATAAATATATATAGAATGCATAATTTACGACATATTTGCAAAAAATCGTTATTCAGTAAGAGTAAAAGTGATACTTCCGGTCCGAATTTTGAATATTTTTTTATACAAAAGATATTGAAAATTAGGTTCTAAATACTTTTATACTCGTAACGTACTTGTCTAAAAAGCATGACTTGCGACATATTCGCAAAAAACTGATTTTCGATAAGAGTAAAAGACCTACTTCCGGTAGGAATTTCGAAAAACTTTTTAAATAAAATTATTCTCAATTTTAATTTTAAGTATATATGAATTCTTTATAAATTTGTTTAAACTTAGTACTTGACGAAATATTGGCAAAATTCGATTTTTTCGCTGAAGTAAACTGCTACTTCCGGTCTACCGATTTTACTGAAAAACTAATCAGATCTCAAGAGGGAGATTATACACGTAAATACAAAATTTGGAATTAATATCTACAGCGGTTTGACCGCTATCGTGGTCACACTCACACACACACACACAGAGAGAGAGAGAGACAGACATTTTTTAAAAACCACTTTTTCGGTATCAGGGGACTTCAAAACGTGGACATCTGCAAAAATCTCGAGGTCGAAAATTTTCATCATCACAATACTTCCTTATACTAGGTACGTATAAGAAAGTAAAAGTGGTTTTTAAAAAATGTCTGTCTGTCTGTCTGTCTGTTGTCTGTGTGCAAATTTTGCATTTAGTAGTATAATCTCCCTCTTGAGAACTGATTTGATTTTCAGTAAAATCGGCAGACCGGAAGTAGTAGTTTACTTCAGTGAAAAGATCGAATTTTGCCAATATTTCGTCAAATACTAAGTATAGACAAATTTATAAAGAATTCATATGTACTTAAAATTGAAATTGTGAACATTTTATTAAAAAATGAGGTGTGTGATATCTACAGCGGTTTGACCGCTATCGTGGTCACACACACACAGAGAGAGACACGCAGACACACAGACATTTTTTAAAAACCACTTTTTTGGTATCAGGGGACCTCAAAACGTGGACATCTGCAAAAATCTCGAGGTCGAAAATTTTCATCAGCACAATACTTCCTTATACTACGTATAAGAAAGTAAAAAGTTTATCGAAATTCCTACCGGAAGTAGATCTTTTACTCTTATCGAATGCTTTTTAGACAGGTACACTACGAATATAAAAGTATTTAGAACTTAATTTTCAATATCTTTTGTGTAAAAACATTTCAAAATTCGGACCGGAAGTATCACTTTTACTCTTATCGAATAACGATTTTTTGCTAATATGTCGTAAATTATGCATTCAATAAATATTTGTCAAGAGTACAAAAGTATTTAGAGTTGGTTTTGAAATATTTTTTGTATAAATAAAATTTCAAAATTCGCACCGGAAGTAACACTTTTACTCTTAACGATTAGCACTTTCCTTCGAGTATCTCGCAATGTATTCTATAGAGATTTATTAAGAGAATAGAATTACTTACAATAGGACTTTTATATACAAACATTTTAAAATTCTATAATTTGAACGCACATACGTATAAGAAATTCGCGTGGTGGCCACACCTCATTTTTTTAAACGATTCACGGTAATTATCACGAATGTTATTCCACCGTGCTTTTCATTGTGAACCTAAAACGTATATTTAGTTACACTAAAATTTAAGTTATTGAACGATATTGAAAAAATATATTTGTATTTCAGGTTCTTAGCCACCGGAGACTCCTTAAAAACAATTTCGTTTAGTTACCGCCTCGGACATAGTTCAGTGTACCAGATCATTAGAGATACGTGCAAATTGATCACTGAAAATTTGATTCCACTTCCCACCCAGGAAAGATGGAAACAAATTGCTACCGAATTTTATGACCTTTGGAACTTTCCTAACTGTTTGGGAGCACTGGATGGTAAGCACGTGACTATTCAGGCTCCTCCAAACAGCGGCTCACAATTTATGAGCTACAAGAAAACATTCTCAGTTGTTTTACTAGCTCTAGTTGATACGCACTATAACTTTATAGGCTTAGACTTTGGTTCATACGGAAAAAACAGCGACGGGGGAATCTTTGCGCATTCCAACGTAGGAAAAGCCCTAGACAGTGGGACTCTTATACCAGAAACTGCAATACTACCTGGAACCACTAACGAAGCGTCATATGTTATTGTAAGAGATGAAGCTTTCCCGTTAAAGACTTATCTGCTGAGACCATACCCCGGAAAACAATCGGATGATATTGCCAAAAGAATTTTCAATTATCGACTGTGTCGTGTGCGAAGAATTGTTGAAAACGTCTTTAGAATGCTATTGCAAAAATTTCGCATTTACAACAGAAGAATACAGTCAAAACCAGAAAATGTCGACTTCATTATAGTAGCAACTTGCGTACTACACAATTTCATTAAAAAATTTGCTGAGATGTACATATACAACCCTACGAATGATGTGAAACCGACAAGTACGTTACGGGTACAAAAGTATTTAAAACATAATTTTCAATATTTTTTTTGTATAAAAAAATTTCAAAATTCAGACCGGAAGTACCACTTTTACTCTTATCGAATAGCGATATTTTGCAAATATGGCGTAAGTTATGCATTCTATATATTTATCAAGAGTACAAAAGCATATAGAACTGGATTTGCAATATTTTTTGTATATGTGAAATTTCAAAATTCGGACCGGAAGCAGCACTTTTACTCTTAGCGAGTAGCTCTTTTTTGATAATAGCTTGCAAAGTATGCATTCTATAGAGATTTATTAAGAGAATAGAAGTACTTAGAATAGGATTTTGAATAATTTTTGTATAAAAAAATTCTTAAAAGTCAATAATTTGAAACGCTCATACGTATAAGAAGGTCGTGTGGTGGCCACACCTCATTTTTTGTATATATAAACTATGTATCATCTATTAAATTATTTAGAAATAAATATGAGGTACATTACCCTGTTGTTTCATTTTTTCCCCTATCGCCCTCCATATTAGTATCCATATATTTTCGGTTGGATAAATCATACAATAACGTATGGGATCTAACCAGATCAATCAACATTTCATCATTCAACTTGAAGGAACTGATAACGAAACACATGTGCTTGTTACCGCTAGCCCCTCCCAAATACATGCATACGACGTTGTCTTACAGACGTTTCCAGGTCCGTGCGACTGAACGTGTAAACCCCCGGCCAATCCCAGTGCAGAAGCAAAGTGTGAGAACCAATAATAATAAATGTGACATAAGCAG
Source organism: Amphimallon solstitiale (assembly GCA_963170755.1). Taxonomy (NCBI): domain Eukaryota; kingdom Metazoa; phylum Arthropoda; class Insecta; order Coleoptera; family Scarabaeidae; genus Amphimallon; species Amphimallon solstitiale. The sequence continues at coordinate 125,667,462 of OY720681.1, read as the reverse complement.
CAACCAATGACTGTGCGGCATAGTGTGAGGTGATGCATACGAACTAATGAGACTAAATCAACGTGACTAAAATTTCTGTGCGTCACTGTGGGGCCGTGTGCATAACTAATGGGTAATTTGCTGACATCAGCAAAGACCAATGGGAAAGTGCGCCCCATAAGACACGTGTTAAATCAACGAATATAAATTACGGCATGGGCACCACCAGATTATGAGTCTTCATCTGAACATCATCTGAACTTCATCTGAACTTCCCCAGCATCAACTACCAGCTCTAAGAAGAAATACCAAGAGACCTTCAAGAGGTTCAACGGCCAACATCATAGGCCACTTTTAAGAAGGAAACTGTACGGCCTCCAACGAATCCAGGCCCAACTATACGGCCACCAACGTTACCAGGCCCGACGTTTCTAGGCCCGACGGAGTCAGGCCAAGCTATACGGCCTCCAACAAATCCAGGCCCAACTATACGGCCACTAACGTTACCAGGCCCGACGTTTCTAGGCCCGACAGAGTTAGGCCAAACTATACGGCCTCCAACGAATCGAGGCCCAACTATACGGCCACCAACGTTACCAGGCCCGACGTTTCCAGGCCCGACGGAGTCAGGCCAAGCTATACGGCCTCCGACGAATCCAGGCCCAACTATACGGCCACCAGCGTTACCAGGCCCGACGTTTCCAGGCCCGCCGGAGTCAGGCCAAGCTATACGGCCCCCAACGGATCCAGACCGATGTCTTTAGATCCGACGGAGTCAGGTCAAGCTGTAAGGCCCCAGCGCCACCAGGCTCGACGGATTATCAGTGAAACTCGCATCGACAGTGTAGTGTGTAGTGATCAAACCGTCTGGCGCGAGTGCGACACTTCCCTCCCTCCATTAAGTGTTCAGTGACACGGCAACCCGCAAAGTGCTCCGTAACCCAATAATCCCCAAAGTGCTAAGTGACACAGTGTTTCCCCATTCCCACCTCAGTGAACCACACTACAGGCTACAGGCTATTCTAACAATTGTTCTTCGTTGTTACCGTTTATTTGTTTATTTGTCATTTGTGTGTTTATAAATAAAGCTATATATTTTCCTTGTGTAAAACTAAACCTTGTTTTATTGCTACCACCACATAGTGAGTCTCAACCGGCCCCTTGTTTAAAACCTTAAAACTGGTAGGTAACATGCTAGTCACACGTCTGACGCACTTCGGTCTGTGACGTACGTCCGTGAAATAGGCAAAATATCGTTACCGACGATATCGGACAATCTATCATTGAGACTGATGTCTGACAGACGGTACGGTACCTGATAAATGTAAATTATTTCATTTGTAATACATTGGACGATATATTTATTTTTCCCGGAACTGTCACGCCACTGACATGTCTGAATAGACCATTAAAGGACTATTTCAATTTCAATTTTTCAATTTATTCAACACATTAAATATCCAGCTACATTAGCGGATATACGTCGTAAAATCATAATCACAATGCAACAGTCAGAACAAAACAACACAAATGAGACTATCAAAACATTATAAAAGACATTGTAAATAATATTGTAGAAGTACAAAACAAGAAAATATAACTGTACAAACTTGTAAATAAATAAACCGTTCAGAAAGTGTCATCCATTAGGAAGTCCTCAAGCGAATAGAAGGCGAGTGTCACTAGAAGGTTCTTCACCCACTTAACGACACTTCCCAACGGTTTCCCTCTTATTTCCAGCGACAGCCTATTGAAGAACCGAGACATATCAATGTCCAGCGGTGTACGGCTGGTGCGGTGTACAGGCGTGACCAGGTTGCACTTTCCTCTGGTATTGTAATCATGATGTTCACTTAGTTGTTCGTACCTCGAGGGATTATTCAACACAAACTTAATGCAGGCAAGTATGTAAACACTAGGAAGTGTCAGGATTTTACAGTTCTTGAATAATTGTCGAGCACTATGCCGCTGATCACTTATCCCACACAAGGCTCGAACTGCTGTTTTCTGTTTCAGGAACAGTTTTCGCCCCTCCGCGCTGGATCCCCCAGCTAGTATTCCATACGAAATGTGGCTGTGAAAACTGGCATAATACGCATTTAGAATACTCTGGTGATTCGTTACTGGATATAATTTCCTTATCATGAAGATTGCTGTACTTAATCGTTTGCAGATTTCGTCAACATGCGATCTCCATTTCAGATCGTTTTGCACAGCAACTCCAAGAAACTTCACTGTTTGTCTCTCATCAGCCGGTGCAAGGGATATAGTCATGGAATTGATCTTTTCGATATTTAGGATTAAACCATTGTTGCTGATCCATTCCTGACCCTGTTGTGTTGTCGTCTCGACCTTTCTTCGCAGGTCATCCTCACTGGTACTTCGCGTTACAAGCGTCGTATCATCAGCGTACTGTATACATATCGTTTGAGTCAATGAATCAGATAAATCGTTGACGTATATCACGAAGAGGATTGGACTCAAGACTGAACCCTGTGGTACCTCCGTGTGGACGACCTCGAAGTCTGATTTAGCACCATTGAAGTGCACCTGCTGCTTTCGGTTCAAGAGGTATGACTCAATAATTTGCAGAGGTAACCCCCTTATGCCATAATACTCCAATTTGCCCAGAAGCACGCTGTGTTCCACCATGTCAAAGGCCCTGCTGAGATCCAGAAAAGTAGCTGCTACAAAGTGTTTGCTGTCAATGGCATCTATTATCTCATCCAGGAAGCTTAACAAAGCTGTTGTAGTTGATTTGTGTTTCAGAAAGCCATGTTGACTTTCGGTTAAAATATGATATTTTCCCAGGTATCTTAAAAGTCTATCTTTTAGAATAACCTCAAACACCTTGGATAAAGTCGGAAGGACGGAAATAGGTCTATAGTTCTTACATTCATCTTTGCTCCCCTTTTTGTAAATTGGTATGACCTTAGCTATCTTTATGCGTGCGGGAAAAACGCCCTTGTCCAAGCAATGATTAATACAGCGGGCTAGCGGCATAGCCACCACATGACCCACTTCTTTGAACAGCTCCACGGAATGCCCGTTTATATCTGGAGTATTCTTTGTTTTCAAACTATGAACAGTACGCATTACCTCCTGCTCTGTATCTTCCTCCAAATACATAGAATTTCTGGCGTTACTTCTTTTGGTTTTTAGGAAATCCATGTACTTCAGGTCATTCACCGCTTGAACGGCCCCCGCCACCCCAGTCAGGAACCCACTCATGTCTTGAGCACTCAAGTTAGTGTCATTCCCAGCCTGAGTAGGCTTACGGGTTTCGTTATTTATCACCTTCCACATAGCTCCCTGCTTCTTCGCAGCTCTCTTTATATACTCATCATTTGCAATTCGCTTCCGACTTTCTACACTCTTCCTATAATTTTTTTTGTAGCTCACGTATGCGTTTCTATTATTTTCAGTTGGTACTGCTGTAAGAGTGTTCTTAAAAGTTAATCTATTTGCACTTGTCATGGATCTCACCTTTGTAATTTCCGGACAGGACTTGTCCGCGCTACAGCTCATTATCTGGGCAAGGTGATCGGAGAGGTGCAGCTGCTTCGTTGCAATTTCAAAATACCGGGCAGTAGTAAATATATTATCAATACATGATGCAGAATCCCTCGACAGTCTCGAAGGTTCCCGTGTTGTAATATTTAAGGAGTATGTCTTGAGTAAGTTTACCAAATCTCTTGGTCTCTGAAGGTTTGCACCAAAATTCACAGTAAAATCTCCCGCAACATGAACCTTATACCTTTTAAAATTTGAGACAAAATCTAAGACGCCAATTAATTGATTTATGAAAACATCAAAACTAGCTGTATCAGAGGTGGGAATTCTATAAAGAGCCACGACAATCACTCTTATTTTTTGGAGTTTAATGCCTACTACTTCAATATTTTTTTCGATGGAGAATTGTTTTATTTCGGTTAGTTCAGTAGCCTGGAAGCAGTTCCTTAATAATATCAGTATTCCGCTATGCGGGCTTGATTCTCTGCAGAAATAAGAACATATCTTATATCCAGAAATATTAATTCTCTTTATCTGGTCACATAATAACCAGTGTTCACTCAGACAAACAAGATCAATGTCTTCGTCTCTCAGCACCACCTGTAGTTGATGTGTTTTATTGTTTAAAGATTGCACGTTCAGATTTAATATTCGTAGACCTTTAGCAGGAATAATCTTTCGAACGTCTACATGTTCTCGCACTATATGTTCGGCGCTGTCGGTGGTCGCCTGTGGAAAAAACGAGTCACATAAGCCCCCACCGGCCAAACGTCAGGTTTCATCGCTTCGCCGTAGTTATCGAGGTGAATTGTTACTTTAAAGGACTTGTATTTATTTCGTAATTTAGATGTGATTTCCTCGCACTCTGCCTCCGGGAACCCCAGCCTTACGTGGTCAAGAAGATCAGATGTGCTTGTCTCTGTCGTTATCCTGGAAACAAACAGATACGCCTTCCTGGAGATCGTCTTGATTTTACAATTTGTTTGCGCACCAACAATGGCCGGTTGTATATTCTTTGAGCGGTATTTATTCGATCTTGATTTAACCGTTTTCCATTCATCTAATTGTAATTTACTTATTTTATCCTGAACTACCTCTTCTTTCAATTGTTCGGTAGTTGCACCTTGATTTCTTATTTCTTTAGTTGATGTTTTTACGTTTTCGCTGTTCTTACCATCTGCGGGCTGTTTTACGAGATTTTCTTTCTGTGTATTTAGGGTAAGCGTTACAGTCGTTGACACTGCGACAGTGATTGACACCACAAGCTAAATAAAATAACATAATAAGCTTTGTAGAAATGCTAGGAATTTTTTGTTTTATAGATATTGCACCTTAATTCCTCTGTGGTATACAGTTAAAGTTATATTTCCTAATGTTGGCAACGAAAATTATTATACTTGTGCAAATGGTGACAAGTTCTAGGTTGTATGTTTGTCCCTGGAATTGTTAGCAAATTCGTAACGAAGGTGTCAGAAAAACTACATTATTATTTAGACTTGGTAAGCATAATATGTCTATGTAACTTAATTATTCAGTATAATCAAACATTGTAAATAAGCCCAAATAGTACTAAACGGTTTAAAATTTTTGTTAATTTAATTTTATTAGGGTGTCAATAACTGCGTTTTGTAAACGCGTGCGAAATCTTCTCTTATTGGACGTATTCTTACAGCACATACTTTATATTGAAAATGTAACAAAATTTTAGGTGTACCTAAGATATACAGATGTTGACACCATGTCAATCACTGATTCCAGGCTATGTCAATCACTGTATCCATAAATTATAATTAAATTTCTTCTGACTTTGGCTTTTATAGCTTTTGCTATATTAATCATAATAATAATAAAAACAATAGATCTTTATTATTAGATCAGCTGGGTATAACAGTAACAGTATAATAGGTACTATTGTTTTAGAAAATCTACTATTATGCCTAAAGTAAAAAAGGATCACCCAGTTTATATTCGAAAATACGGCGAGGAGGATTTAGAGAAAGCTATAGAGGCAGTCAAAAACGGCGTGTCCAAAAAATGTGCCTCCAAAATGTATGGGGTGCCACATCCCACTCTCATCTTCCGTCTCAGCGAAAAATTTAAGAAAAAAGAAATGGGTCCTTCACCAATTTTAACCACTGAAGAAGAGAAAACTCTAGTTAAATGGATTATAAGCAATCATAAGAAAGGCTTCCCTCGAAGAAAAGAAGATATTCAAGCTAGCGTAAAAGAATTTTTGGACAAGATTCCTCGCGAAAATCCATTCAATAACAATCTCCCTGGTAACGGATGGTTTAAAGCTTTCTTGAAACGTCACCCCACACTAACGAAAAGAACGTCTGAAGCTGTAACTACAGCGAGCGCTAATGTTAGAGAAAAAGACATAAAACAGTAGTTCCTAAACATAGAGCAGTACTTGAAAGAAGAGGGCTATTTTGAAATAATAGATGATGCAACTCGGGTATTTAATGGTGACGAAACGTGTTTCATGCTTTGTCCCAGGTAATAAAGTTATTGCTCCAAGGGGAACACGAAATGTTTACGAAGTAGACATTGGACAATCCAAAGCTAATTTGACGGTTATGTTTACATTTAGTGCAAATGGGGATAATACCCCCCCTATGATAATATATCCAAATAAACGACGCTCTGCGGAAATTTCGAAGAGTTTACCTATCGAATGGGGTTATGGCATTTCCGAAAAAGGGTGGATGACAGCGGAGTGTTTCTATGAATACGTGGCAAATATTTTGTACCCACATTTAAGAAATAAAGGACCAGGTTTCCAATTATATATTTTGTAGATGGACATGCAACTCATTTAACTTATAAACTTAGCCAATTATGCACAGAGTTAGGTATAATTCTAATTGCATTATACCCTAATGCGACGCGCATAATTCAACCAGCCGATATCTCGGTTTTCAAACCAATTAAAAATGGTTGGAAGAAAGGCGTAATGGAATGGCGACGAAGCAATCCCACAGAAGCACTGACTAAAGAACGATTTGCACCTATCCTAAAACTAGTAATTGAGAAACATCTGAACAACGATATTATTAAAAGTGGGTTTAGAAGTTCTGGCCTTTATCCATGGAATGTGGATGCAATAGATTTTTCCAAATGCCTTGGTAAAAAACATGAAGAACGAGGCAGTGAGAATAGAGTTGAAGCTATAGTTAAACCAGTTTTGAGTTTTTCAACATTTAAAAACATGATTGGAAAAGATGCCATAATGGAATTAGAAAAGAATAGCCCAAGCACTAATGGAGAATATTTCAATCCACTTAGAAAAGTTTGGGCTTATTTTACTGAAACAGATTATACACAGGAGTCGGAAAATAAAGAACGAATAGAAGAAGTGCCGCAAACAGATATAATGGAACAAATGGGAAAAGCAGTAGAAAATTATGATGATTTATTTGATATATTAAATATGCCAATTGAATATCATTCACCTGACGCTACTCAGTTTAGTGGTGATGCACAAAATATATCTTTCCACAGCTCCGGAAGTTTACATACAAGTCCGTTTAAAGATATTAACCCTGTTACAATTAACCATGTTTTACAATGGCCAGTAACGCCAGAGAGGAAAGGTAAAATAAATATAGAGAGAATGCCTTTCGTAATAACGTCAGGGACTTGGAAGGAAATTCAAAGCAGGAAAGCATCAGAAAAGAAAGAAAAGGAAAAGGCAGCGGAGGAAAGAAAAATAAAACGACTTGAAAATAAACATGCGAAAGAGAAGGAACTGGCAGAGAAAAAGAAAAGTAAAGCATTGGTTGAAGAAGGAAAACAGGCGAGAATTAAAAGAAAGCGGAATGTTGTACAAGAGAGCACCATAACGGCAGCAATGGCTAACATTATAAGCGATGTTGAAAAGGAAAATAAACAAAAAGTTAATATAATTTCATCTATTATAATTAAAGAAGGGGATGATGATATGAACACAGAAAACCTAGCAAATCCATTTTCTGAAAATATATTAATGTCCTTTGGTCTTTGCTTCATATTGCTGTGGTATTTTCTTGTAAATAAATAAATAGATAAAATAAAGAAACCAAACAAATAAAAATCAACAAAAATAAAATATCACTGTGTTTATTTTAAATAAATATAAGCTTACATGTTAGATATAAATTATAATTTTATATTTCAATAAATAAATATATAATAATCCACTAATTTATAAGTAAAAATATATTTATATAATTCAAATTGTACAATAACGATGGGTATTTACTCATTCTTAATAACTAGGCAGTAGTATACACAAAAATGCAATTTGGGTTGCATACCCGTAAAAAGATGAGAACATTGCTTATCAAACAAAAATGGTATTCAACAATATACATAAAATAAAATAATAAAACAAAAAACTAACCTCAATGAGAGCACATAAAGGATACAATATGAATAACAATTTAATTTCCATTACAGGCAGGAAAATCCTGACGTAAATTTTAAATATAATAAGGAAGAGCCTGATTATAAAATCGCAGTACACATAGCACTGCAAATACTCACAAGAAGGCAGCAAATCCACACAAAAAAGAAGTTAAACGCTAAAAATAGAGAAAGGATCATGCTAAGGGACATCTTCATCACACGGGTAAACCACATAGAAGCAATAAAATTGCACGAAGCAGGAAGCACTAGATTCCATAAGGGTGAATAAAGGCTTGCATTCAACGTAGTGCACTAATAACAAACACTACAGCAAGAACAAAGGTCCATATAAATAAATAAATGTATTCCACTCATTTCTATTTTCACCAGTAAAAAAATAAAACATTATGTTGACTATGAAAATTCACGAATATTCACAGAATAAAAGAAATATTGTTGAATACACATTTCAATATGCATTTTGTACATAGTTCTTTATATATATAAATATATCCACTTCAAGAAATTCCAGGCTAAAATAAATAAATAAAACGTTAGTTAATACATAATGTAGATCAGAAAAAACTTACACCAACAAAACTTTGTTTAAAGATTAACGGACTTAGAAAACTCTCCGAACACAAAAAGGTGGTTCAATGACCTCGAGGAAGAAGGGCCGAAACACGAAAAGGATAAGAAGCATCCAAAACAAACTAAGGCGATAAAGACGATATGTAGCGTGTATCCCATATTACCGATTCCTAAGAAAAAAAAGGGGAAGGTTAGAATTAAATTAATTAACGAAAGGAGAATATATATCAAAAACAGCAAAGAAAGCAATGAATATATATATAAATACAACGCAAATTGGAGGTAAAGTAAATATAATAAAATACAATAAAAGAATACCTACCAATGGATAAAAAATCAATCAAAATGTCCATGGATATAAAAATAAAAAAATATGTAAATAATAATAACAACAAACATGGTGGAACAAGGTCACATGATCACGTAATTTTGATAGTTATCGAAATTAACACGGGGGGCGTAGCAGACGAAAATTTAAACTAAACGTACGATTTAAAACAAAAATAAGTCGTTTGTCAGATGTTTATCGTTATAAAAGGCGACACACAGGCGAAAATAAGGCAGTCCATAGGAAGTCCACTAGAAGCTCTTCAAAACTTAAAAAGAAAATAGTGCTCCGAAGAAATAAAGGATCTAAAGGCATAAAACGCTTTAAGATTCAAACGCCGTAGATGTAAAAGGCGGCAACGATAACTGCGCGCCAGATACATACAAAGGCGCGAAATACCAGTGTTGGACCGTATAAAGCTACAACAATAAATTCAATAAAAAAATGGAAGGACTAGACTACCAGGAGGAATTCGAGATGGTATATAACCAAGAAAAGTGAGTACAAGCACTATAAAATAAACTCCATCTTGCAATTCTAAAATAAATAAAAGAAAGAACCTTCATGAGTGTTTTCATAAACCACGGGCAACGCAATTTAGAACATTTTTTTTTAAATAATTAAAAATAAATTCTTCTTTGAACATGCTTTGGATTGACGTGCGAATCTTGGTCCAAAGCGGTTTAACGAGGTATTAGTAAACTTTCCGGATAGCAATAACATTTAGAATATTGTTTAAATAATTTAAAATAAATTCTTCTTTGAGTAAGCTCTGGATTGACGTGTGAATCTTGGTTCAGGGCGACTCAACGAGGTATAACGCTTCAGTTGAATAACGGCAATTTCGTAATATGAGCATACATGAAGGATTAGAGCAGTGAATTTTATTTTCATTTATTATTAACAATTTCATAAAGAATCAAGGATTGCAAGGTGCTTGTACCGCAGATGGAAAGGGCTGGATATAATAATAATGAAATGAATAATGTATTGTATTGCATAATAATGATATTTAACAATGTTTTTGTAAATATATATATATAAAAATAAAATAAGTTGTGCTGACATTCTATATCTACTTATTTATACCCATCCCAGGGAGAATCTAAGGAAAGTAAACGTCACAATCACAGCTAGAACTCACAATAAGTACAAGGCTGCGACACATCATTTGTTATAAAAACTAGATAAATTCATACTTAGACCCTGAGATTACTAAAGTACATTAATTTATTAATTTAATTCTTGGTTATTAACCAATATAGAAGAAGTCACAGCAATATGTGTGAATAATGTTACAAAAGCAAACCAGGGAATAAAATGCGCTAATTGTAAGAGACAGTACCACAAATCGTGCCTTCTCAAAAGATTTTCAGCCAGTGCAAAATTTATTTGCAAAACTTGTGAAAAAAGTTCATAATATTACATATTGTAATGAATATTTTATACGACATTAATACAAATGCATACCGAGTTACTTACTGACTTTTTACTTGTTTGTTATTGTAATCCAAATCTCTATATAATAGATATTGATGGTTTCACTCTTTCTAGCACGTGCAATTAGAACAAGACAAAGATATGTTAATAACTATATATAGGGGTGTCAATTACTATCACATCGTGTCAATTACTGTAATATTTGCTACATGTATTTTAATTAAAAAATATAAAGGTTTTTCTTCAGAACTTAATGCTTTCTGCAAAAGCAATGACAGTAATTATGTTTAACGATACAGTAAAAAAAATTGCTAAGTTTAATTCAAACTGTTCATAGTGTATATTCCATTTGTAACACAAAAACGTCGTTAAGGTGTCAATCACTGTATGTCTTACCCTATTTTAAGTATATCCACAAGTTCATTGCTCTTTACTTTTTTGTCGAGTTCGGGTTTTTTACTTTGCATATTATTTACCTGTTGTTTAGTCAGATTTATATTTCTATCGTCGACTGAGTGACTCGTGTCCACCTCTCCCGGCCGTGAAGAGGAACTTTTAGAATTGCCAGTTAAGATGGTTCTTAGCAGTTTCACCTCGCCCGACAGAAATCTATTTCCACTAGCTAGTTTACACACGTCAGTGCCGTATCAGTACCGTGCCAGTTCAGTATCAGTGTCAGTGAAAAATAAAATATCGTTGCGTTTGTTTCAAACTGACCTGTTCACAGCAGTCCGACAAAGTACCGTCTTTTACCGTCAGTGCCGCTGCAGTATCCGTGACGTGAATGTCAAATAGATCGGCAACGATATTTTACGACATTTTCACTAAAGTGCTAACTGGATTATCGGGTTGCTTTAAGAAAAATAAAAAATGGATGAAAAATTAATTGAATTAGTACGGGATTGTCCAGAATTGTAGGATTTGTCATATAAAAAATACATGGATACCGGTTTTAAAAACAATATTTGGGGAAATATAGGAAAGGAACTGAAACTGGAAGATAAAGATAAGTTGTTACTTTGTTGTTAAATTTGAAAAGTTAAGATGTTATTAATTAAATAAGTTATAAGATAACTGTTTCTCAATTTTTTTCATCTTGCCAAGGCACACGTCCAATATCTGATATAAAGTAGTTAGTAAACAATTCTCTTACAACAAATGCGGCATTAGTTGCATTTCCCCCTTGCATAGGTAGATTTTGTGGGGTTTCTCTGCCGAATAACATTCAAGTTTGCATTTAGATTTTGGTATGTATGTGTGCTTGTGTCATATTTTTTTATGAAGTTATGTAGAATGCAAGCTGCCAAAATTATATTATCTACATTTTCCGGTTTGGCCTGGATTCGCCTCGTAAATATTCTAAATTTTTGAATTAAAATACCAAAAGAATTTTCAACAGTCTTTCGAGCTCTGCTTAAGCGATAGTTGAAATTGCGCTTAGAATCGCTCAATCCGCTTCCTGGATACGCACTACCAACAAATACAATGACATTAAGAGGCGGAAAATGCGTGGGCGGCATGTTATCGAAAGAAAGCCTAACTATAACGCACTGTGTGAATATGGCAGGGCAGAAAGAAAAACTGTTTATAGGAAAATCAGCACGTCCGCGCGCAATTTAAAATCTTTGCGTTGCTTTGCTCTTGTTCCAGTCCACTGGTATTCAAATAACAAGGCAAGGGGGTGACTAATTCTATTATGATTATGATATGGTGGTTGCGTGAATTTGATCGGAAAATGATCGATCAAAACAGAAAAGTTTTATTATTTTTGGACAATGCAACTGTTCATCCTAAGGACGTTGACAAATGTTAAAGGCCTTCCCTACCGCTAAATACGACAGCTTAAAGCCAACCGCTAGATCAAGGCATTATAAAAATGTCCAAAACTTTACTTACCGACATTTATTACTAAAACACATTTTATGGCAGTTTGAGAGTTCTGATTCGGGACATAATTTAACCAATTCTCTTAGCGTATTAGATGAGATTTATTTTATTAAAAAAGCATCTGATACAATTAAAAATTGTTTCAAGAAAACAGGATGTCGTGAACTAGATGAGTTTGACAGTGATCAATTTGATCCTGAAGATAAAATTCCTTTATCTAAAGTGGCTGAAATGTATACGCTAATGGGAAAATCAGGAAGTAATGATTTACAGGAATTTCAAAATATTGACCCCAATTTGTATACAGAAGACTATAGTCCAGATCATATTTTTCCCGATAATTTAAAAAACGAAAGTCAAAACAGTGATGATAAAGAATATGAAATAAAAATTCCTAGAACTGATGATTATGAGAAAAGAATAGTATCGTATAAAGATGGTGTACTGGAAATAATAAAACTAAAACTACACTCACCGGCAAAATAATCGATCCACTCAAAAAATTGATGAAGTTTGTTCATTAATAAGTTTGTTATTTTAAATTCGATTTGATTCATTTTTTTTTGCATATTGTAGGTAAATTTAAATGTAATCCATCACATCTTTGGAATTTTAAGAAAATTTGGCGTACATCATTTTATACAGGGTGACACAAAGTCTGTTTCTTTAAATCAACTTGAAAACCACATATGGATTGTCAAAGTTGCTCCACCTTGTATTTTCTTATTTTGTTAACAAGACACATCATTTCTTTACAATTTCTTTTTTTATTTATTACAATAGCTTAATTTTTGTAAAAGATACAAGGGTTTAAGAAAAATCTTACATTTTTACATTTTTCCTATGGTACTAACAATAAGTTTACGAATTTAACTTAACACCGAATATAATGAAAAGGAAATCATAAGAAAATGAAAAACATAAAAGACTTAATACGAAGTGTTTCCTCCACGTGCACGGATAACAGCTGCAATTCGTCTTGGCATGCTCTCAATTAAGTTTTGAATGTAAGCCTGGTTGATTTGATTCCATTCTTCAGTTAGAACGCCACTAAGTTGCTGTAAATTTGCAGGCGTTGGTACACGTGACCGTATTTTCCTCCCAAGTGCATCCCAAACATGCTCAATTGGGTTTAGGTCTGGGCTTAGAGCAGGCCAATTTACTACTGGAATTTCAACCTCGGCTAAATACTCGCGTACAATTCTGGCAACATGCGGTCGGGCATTATCATGTATCAGCATGAAATCATCTCCGATGAACGGTGCAAAAGGAACAATATGTGGCTCTAAAACTTTTCTTATGTATCTATCGGCTGTCATGGCTCCCCCGTTCATTATAACCAAGTCCGTCCGAGCTTCAAGATTTATGCCACCCCACACCATTACCGAACCGCGTCCATAACTTACTCTAGGAAAAAAACTGGTTTTGAAAGAAACGTTCACCAGTTCTCCGGTAAATTCTTTCATGTCCATCTGGTGTTCTAAGACAAAATCTTGACTCATCCGTGAATAGGATGTTGCTCCATTCTTCGTTACCCCAATTTACATGTTCCGTAGCTAATCTAAGGCGTTCAACTCGATGGTGTCTCAATAACTCTAGACCAGTTGCAGGTCTCCTAGAACGGAGTCCAATATCAAACAGCCGCCTTCTTATTGTTCTATCACTTACTTGAACTTGCCTTACGTCCTCTAGTCTGTTTTTCATTTGCACAGAAGTAACTTTTCTGTCCCTCAAAACATTTAACGTTATAAAGCGATTATCTCGCTCACTAGTAGATTTCTTTCGACCACAATGATTTCTTCTTGTGTATACACCAAATTCATTAAACCGTTTAACAGCTCTTTGAACTTTACATCTTGAAACTCCCAACACTCTGGCCACATAATACTGTGACCTACCATCCTGAATCAAAGCAACAGCTCTCGCTGCGTCGGTTACAGAAAGATCCATATTTTAAATTACTATTCGACAAGAAACACGTTCAAAAACGTAATTGACAAGTTTTAGATTTCACAACTGACAGTATTTCAATAGCCCTCTATGCAAAAACGATAAATTCGTAAACTTATTGTTAGTACCATAGGAAAAATGTAAAAATATAAGATTTTTCTTAAACCCTCGTATCTTTTACAAAAATTAAGCTATTGTAATAAATAAAAAAAGAAATTGTAAAGAAATGATGTGTCTTGTTAACAAAATAAGAAAATACAAGGTGGAGCAACTTTGACAATCCATATGTGGTTTTAAAGTTGATTTAAAAAAACAGACTTTGTGTCACCCTGTATAAAATGATGTACGCCAAATTTTCTTAAAATTCCAAAGATGTGATAGATTACATTTAAATTTACCTACAATATGCAAAAAAAAATGAATCAAATCGAATTTAAAATAACAAACTTATTAACGAACAAACTTCATCAATTTTTTGAGTGGATCGATTATTTTGCCGGTGAGTGTATTTTGTTTTGAAAAAGATGATGAACAAGCGTTTAGTAAGCTTAGTAAGCTATCATTATATTTTGAGGCAAAATTGGCATGTAATACACACAAGCAAACTTACATTTTGGGCCTGTATGAGACGATGCTAAATTTTACTGAAAATTTTCATGTAAATTTTATTTTTGATATTTAGCAACGTGTAAAACAGAAAAGAGCTTGCAATATTTTATGCGAAATTTAGCGGCAAAATTATTTAGATTTGGTTCTAATTTCTGTGTGAAATCTGCGTGAAAAACTGCGCAATAGAATAAAATGGGGATAAAATTGCAATCGACGACAAAGTTAACTAAACCAAACTAACCTAAAAATAAATTTGCGGTTTCAGAGGTTGTGTGTGTGAATGATCAGTGTTCTTTAAGTTCTTATTGCATAAATTAAAAGATGTCCTGGTCACGTGAACAGGTGTCTGTGTTAATAGAGGAATATAAAAAATATCATTGTTTATATGCAGTTAAAGATGCAAGGTATAAAAACAAACATGCTCGTGCCACAGCATTAGAGGCAATTAAAAATATAGCCAGGAGTGTCCATATCAGATATTAAAGCTAAATTTCATGGTCTAAGAACTAATTTCTTAAATTAACATAGAAAATATAAAGAGTCTCAAAAAAGTGGTGCAGGAGAACATGATTATAAAAGTTAATTGTGTATCCTAATGAATCAAAGAATTTCTGGAAGGGCAGCCAACCTTTCAATTACGATAACACTAAAATTACGTCACTACATCATATATTACGCATGTGAGTGTGGTAAATTTGATATGTAGTAATGCATACGTGTCATACAGAAGTAATGCAATAATATCAAAATTGTGTGCTAAATTAAAGCAGAAAATTTTCGTATATATTTACATGGAAATTTTCTGTAAAATTTAGCATCGTCTCATACAGGCCTTAGACTATTTTGTAAGATAGTACATAAATTGTATATGTACATATATATGTTCCTACTATATGTATATATAAATGTACACATAGCCGTTTCGTTTTTATTTAGCAAATAAAGTTATAAGTATACAGGGTTATGATAAAGTAACGCACAAAATTCATAAAACGTACAATGTTCATTGAAATGCAAAAACACGTCAAACAGTTTATTTTATTCCGCGTCTTTTAACATAAGTCAAAAAAATAAAACGTCAAATTTGTCAAAGTTATGACGTCATCAATATTTTTTTTAAATATGAAGCTTGGTTTTTTTTTACTTTATTTGATAAAGCTTGTTTTTCTGCATTATAAAGAAATAATTGAAGTAGGGGTCACATAAGAAAAAACTGAGAGAATTAATAAAAAACAAAATAAACTTTATTATACCTAATAATAACATTTAAATTAACTAAACAAATTAACGACCAAAACGATTTCTTACAGGAATTGTTCAAACTGTGTCCCTTTCACTATCTGACATAGGCTAAGACGATGGTAGACCTGATTTACAGAGTCTTCGATCATCTGCGGAGTTATACGAGTCATTTCATGTCTAATTCGTTTTTTTTTTTAGTTTTTTCTTATGTGACCCCTACTTCAATTATTTCTTTATAATGCAGAAAAACAAGCTTTATCAAAAAAGTAAAAAAAAAAACAGTTTAATTTATTTTTTGAGGCGCATCTAATTGATAATAAAGTTAGCCATAAATACGAACGTTGCACATAAATCTTCAAATTGCAAGCCGTTAGCGAATCATTAGTGAGATAATATAAAATGTAAATAAATTAGAATATTATTTACTATATTTCTTAAATTTTTATAATAAATTATGAGGGAATATCGTAAGCCCCGACAACAGTAAGGGATTTTGCCAATGCTGTTCACTTCTATTTTCAATTTCAGTACAGTTCAGTAATAAGAAAATCAGGTGTGCCACCACACGAGTTTCTTATACGTATGACCGTTTCAAATTATTCAAAATTGTTCTAAATTGTTTTATTTTTTTGAAAAATATGCCAAATTTAAGATTTTTTATATAAAAATTGTTCAATATCCTATTCTAAGTACTTCTGTTCCCTTAATAAATCTCTATAGAATATATAGTTTGCGAGATATTCGAAAGAAAGTGTTACTCGCTAAAAGTAAAGTGTTACTTCCGGTCCTAATTTTGAAATTTTATTTTATTTAATATTCCAAATCCAGCTCTAAATACTTTTGTACTGTTGATTAATATATTTGGAATGCATAATTTACGACATATTTGCAAATTCGCTATTCAATAAGAGTAAAAGTGAATTTTAAAATTTTTTTTCTCACAAGCATGACTTGCAAAATATTGGCAAAAAGCTGACTTTCGATAAGAGTAAAATACCCACTATAACCCACCCTTAAGGGTGTTGTATACCAAACTAAAAATTTCGACGTCTTCGCTGCGGGTTAAGGGGGGTTATATTCAGAGGTGGAGCTTGCCAATACCCCACTATCATGTACTGTTTTGCTAAATGCTATAGTAAAAATCTAAATTGTACAGTTCCCAGTTTATAAGTACCGCCCTTATGGAGCGATGCATTCAAAATAACATACGTATGATGCGTTAAGTGCCATTTGTCTCTGTTCAGGCTACACATACTCTACGTAACGTAGGTGCTAGTAATATTTTGTATGATTTATTTAGTCTGCGAGTCTAGGCGCTACAGGAATGTAGATTGTAAGTTTTTTTAGTCAGACATATGTTCAATAAGTCAAAAGTTAATATGTAAGATGGAATTATGATTAAAAGAAATATTACTTAGTGTCTATGAATACTATATAATAATAATAATACTTTGTCATCGTTTTAATTATCTTTTCCATTGGGCGTATTGAAAATCACAGGATAATTATTTATATCTATAGGTACTATTATTATACAGGGTGGCCGCCAGGTATCCGAGAAACCTCGTACGTGAATTCAATGACTAATTTTAAGCAAAAATGTTTCTATTCACTTTTCCCGAATTCCTAACGGTTCTTGAAATATCGGAGTTCGAAGCTGTAATAAATTACTAGAGGGTTTAGAAAAAAATGTGATTTATTTTATGGAAAGCCTAAGGAGCATTATTAAAGTTGCTCAATGTGGCCACCGCATTGTACAATGAATAACTAAATCTTCCGTCAGAGTCCTCGCTCCCAGTTGTAGTTAGTTCTCCATATTGTTTTTCACCTCATAAAACTTTTCTAAGGGAAATAATATTAATTCAATTTAATTTGGTATTTATTTTTATTAGTAAGTAATTGGGGGAAAGAAGCGAAATGAGGTAAAATGCCCATTGACAATTATTCTCAATTAGTCGACCAGATGTGAGAGGAATGCAGTCTTCAAATTTCTATGTTATGTAAGAGTATGATGTTTGAAGTATTATTTTGTTGACGGTGCTAATATCGTGTTGATTTTCTTTTCCATTGGGCGTATTACAAATGGTTCTATAAAACAATTTATTATGTTATGATGTACCCTATGTTATAATTTACCTTTCATAATTTTACTTAATGCTAAAGTAAATAATAATGAATTGTACCTATATACACAGTATATGCATTTATATTTAAATTATGTGTCACTTGATTTAAATACTCGTGATATACGACATTTATTTCTATCTATATTATTACATACGCAATACATACACGAATATGCTTCTCCATTTACATTTCTCCAAAAGTTCAAAGGAAACTTTTTAATTGCATCTCTTATATATTACAGAACATAAGAATACATACAAAAATTAAAAAGTGACGTATTAATAATTTAAATTCATTCTGTGAAAAACGAAGAATAACTATTTATGATGTGTAGTGCAAAATGTGGTTCATCAACGTCGTCATTGTATTTTTCACCAGAGCTATCAAAAGATGTAGAGGGGCCTGGTGAGGGAGATGGCGGCGAAGAAATAGAAGTATTTACAAGGGTAGGAGTCCTGGTTATAGCTTTTGAAAAGAATGTCGGTAATGTAGTCTGCTTTGTAACTTGTAAAACTTCATTTATTGGCCGTTCAACTTTCGTGAACCGTTCAACATTTGAATCCATACCTTCTAGTTTTAGTGGTTTCATTCACTTTCCTCTACTGGTTCCTCTTCCGGGAGTCGTTGTACTTCCAACTCTATTAATTCTTCAATATCCTCCGCTTCAGCTTTTAAATTAAGTATGTTAGCAAGTTCCACTACTTTATGTATGGCATTAGAGTACTCATCTTCGTCATAATCTAAATTATTTCTGAACACTTTCAGACATTTTACATTTTTTCCATAGACCCTGCATACATCTTTCTGTCACTTCTTCCCACGCGGTTTCAATGTTCTTTATGTATTCTAAAATATTATATGACTTTCAGAAGTCACGAGTTATTTCATTACTTTCTGTTGCTGTTATGGCTTTGGAAAACGTTGTGCACAAATAGTATTATTTAAACGTAGCTATTGTATCCTGATCCATTGGTTGTAGGATAGCGTTTGTGTTTTTAGGCAGATACACTACCTTTACATCTGGGTGTAAATCATCAAGATGTTGGGGATGACCTGGTACATTGTCAAGCAGAAGGAAAATTTTAAATGGCAAGTTCTTTTTCAAACAATATTAATCGACGGTATGAAGCAGTTGAGGAACCATTCCTCAAATAATGCTTGCGTCATACATGATTTGTTGTTTGCACGATAGTAAACATGCTTTAATGCACATGGGTTCTCAAAGCAATAGATAAGAAAAAGTTTTAACTTCAATCCAGCGACATTACCTCCTAACAACAATGTAATTGTATCTTTAAATGCCTTAAAACCGGCATTGTCTCCGCTCCTACGTGAATATAGAAGCTCACGGAATTTTTGTTTTGTATCTGGTCATCAACCAAATCGCGAGGAGCTTTTCCATCTCATGAATCAAACCTTTCCGCTACATAGTTATTACGGCTTTAAAACCTGTCGATGCTTTTAATGCATCTTTTATGCATCAACAAAACGTATCCGAGTATTCCCCACGTTAAACAGTTGTTTGTTGCGGGGAATACCCGACGCAGAAGCTCGAGCGTCGAAGTCGTATGCCCGAGCGGTCGTTAAACGGTTTTTAGACAGGTACATTACAAGTATAAAAGTATTTAGAACTTAATTTTCAATACCTTTTGTATAAAAAAAAATGTCAAAATTCGGACCGGAAGTAATACTTTTACTCTTATCGAATAGCGATTTTTGCAAATATTTCGCAAATTATGCATTCTATATACAGGGTGTTCCTAAATATCATGTACATAAGGAAGAGGGTAACTATTTGGTTTATTTTGTGCCTAAAATTTCATATAAACATAGGTCTGCAAACGCTTCGTTACCAATATGCAGGGTGTTGAAATTTCAAGAATTTTTCACTTTTTACTGTATAGCTCCTGCAGTTTTTGAGATATTTTGTTCAAATTTGGAAGGTAGGTTACGTTATAAGGCCTGCATCATTAGCCATGCCAAATGATTATGTAAATCTACAGGGCAATAATTTTTCGGGGTCATGCCCTCTTTTCTCACCCTGAACTTTTTTGCGATGCGCCACTGCTAGATTCTAAAATACGCAATAAATTTTCTGTCTTGTTTAGAAACTTTTTGATCTCTTGTATTTTTTTCTTATCTCTGACCGTTATCGAGAAAAAAAATAGAAAACAATTTTCTGTAATTCGCCAGAGAAAATTAAATTTTTTAAAATGGTCTAGTAGGCTCTGGCTTTATTCAGATAATCACTTGAGCTTATTAATTTTAAGAGTTAAGGTGCTACTACCTGTTAAAAAATAGGATGACCCGGTTTTCGTAGCATTGTTTTATTACAATACAAAGTAACATAACTAATAACAATAAAAACCCTAAGTAATAACAATGACAATGAAACTATGCTACAACAATTGTTGAAAGTGTCCTCCTTCAACCCTTATACAGGCGTCCGCTCTTCTTCTCATTGATGCTCGCACTCTCTCAAATACTCCTGGAGTATTTCTTATCGTTTCAAATCCATCGATTATTCGATTTTGTAAGTCATCAACAGTATTCACAGGTGTTGTATACACTAGAGATTTGAGATGTCCCCACAAAAAAAAAATCTAGACTATTTAAGTCAGGGGACCTAGGGGGCCATGGCTGAGGTCCACCTCGTCCTATCCACCTATTCTCATATACTTCATTTAAATACTCCCGAGCCAAAATAGAAAAATGTGATGGAGCGGCATCGTGCATATACCACATTTGATTTCTAAGTAAAAGGGGCAAGTCTTCAAGTAATAAAGGCAATTCATTCTGCAAAAACAGCCTGTATGACTGACCAGTAAGTCGACCAGGCAAAAAACAAGGACCAATCAAATTATCTCCAATTATACCACCCCATACATTTAATGAGAACTGTTCTTGAAAATGCGTTTCTACAATTTCATGTGGATTTTCATCTGCCCACGTGTGGTTGTTGTGGAAATTCATAATTGAAGTCCTTGAAAAATTCGCTTCATCGGTAAAAAGGATTTTACAATCAAAAGTGCGGTCTACTGCTAGCTTATTAAGGAACCATTGGCAGAAATCAAACCTTAAAGGAAAGTCTCGGGGAAGAAGAGCCTGCACTCTCTGAATGTGGTAAGGGTATAGCAGGGAAACACGTAGAATACGCCAAACCACTTGATGACTAATATTTAAATGTTCACTGATTTTTCTGGTGCTGGTGCGAGTATGTCTGTCTATTTCAGTCAGAACAGCCTCTTCGATGTGTGGTGTTCTAACAGTACGTGGTTTACCTGCATCATTAGTATTCTTTTTAAAAGTTCCAGTTTCTCCAAGACGCCTATGAATATTTGAAAATATTCGATGATCGGGTATCATTCTATTGGGATAGCGCTCCATGTACAGACGCCTGGCTTCTCTTGCATTTCCATTCGCAAGGCCGTAGATAAAATGCATGTCAGCCATTTCAGAATTCGTGAAATTTGGCATATTTACAAAATTATAACGAATATTTAAAACACTTTTACACCTTACAGTTTGCAATTTAAAACTTTACTTATACAGACACAAGTTACGATTTCTAATGTCAATTGTCAAATTAATAAACTCAAGTGATTATCTGAATAAAGCCAGAGCCTGCTAGACCATTTTAAAAAATTTAATTTTCTCTGGCGAATTACAGAAAATTGTTTTCTATTTTTTTTCTCGATAACGGTCAGAGATAAGAAAAAAATATAAGAGATCAAAAAGTTTCTAAACAAGACAGAAAATTTATTGCGTATTCTAGAATCTAGCAGTGGCGCATCGCAAAAAAGTTCAGGGTGAGAAAAGAGGGCATGACCCCGAAAAAATTATTACCCTGTAGATTTACATAATCATTTGGCATGGCTGATGCAGGCCTTATAGCGTAACCTACCTTCTAAATTTGAACAAAATATCTCAAAAACTGCAGGAGCTATACAGTAAAAAGTGAAAAATTCTTGAAATTTCAACATCCTGCATATTGGTAACGAAGCGTTTGCAGACCTATGTTTATATGAAATTTTAGGCACAAAATAAACCAAATAGTTACCCCCTTCCTTATGTACATGATATTTAGGAACACCCTGTATATATGTCAAGAGTACAAAAGCATTTAGAGTTGGATTTGAAATATTTTTTGTATAAATGAAAATTCAAAATTCGGACCGGAAGTAATACTTTTACTCTTAGCGAGTAGCATTTTTTTGCAAATATCTCATTAAGTATGTATCCTGTAGAGATTCATTAAGAGACTGGAAGTACTTAGAATAGGATTTTGAATAATTTTTGTATAAAATAATGTTTAAAATTGTATGATTTAAAACGCCCATAGGTATAAGAAAGTTGTGTCGTGGCCACACCTCATTTTTTCCTATTATCTTGGCTAATTTCGACTTTTTTAAAAAAATACGTTGGAACAACCCTAGAAAAACCTGACACGACTGTCAGAATTTAGATTTTCGGAAAGAGAGGGGCTAACTTCTCACTTTTGGATTTCGTTTTTTTTTTGCAATATCCTTCGATATACCTATAAGAGATACGGTTTTGAGGCATTAGAAAAATTTTTAGAACAAATCTACTACATGAAACAACCGTCAGAATTCAATTTTCGCAAAAAGGGGGGCTGTAAGAATATCGTTTTTTTCTTTTAACTCAGCCAATTATGATTTTTTATTTGAAATACTTTGGAACAATCTAAAACAAACCTAGGATAACCTAGAACAACCGTCAGAATTTCGATTTTCGAAAAAGAGAGGGGCTAACTTCTCACTTTTGGATATAGTTTTTTGGCAATATCTTTTGATATATGAGATACGGTTTTGATGTATTAGAAGAGCGTTTCGAACAAATATAGAACAACCTGAAACAGAATTTCAATTTTCGCAAAAAGAGGGGCTGTAAGAAAATCGCGTTTCCTATTAACTCAGCCAATTACGATTTTTTTTTGAAATACTTTGGAACAATTTAAAATAAACCTGGAACGACCGTCAGAATTTTGATTTTCGAAAAAAGGGGCGCTAGAAAATTGTTTTTGCCATTTTCTCGGCCTATTATAATTTATTTTTTGAAATACTTTTGAACAATTGAGAGTAAACCTAGAACAACCTGGAACAACCGTCAGAATTCCGATTTTCAAAAAAAGGGGTCTAACTTCACACATCCAAAAGTGAAACTAAAACGACATGTGCGTGTATCATTAAGAATTTTTCAAATTTCCGGAATATGTCGCAGAGTGAGTAATTAAGAATTTTTTGGATTACGGAATACTCGCCCACGCAAGTATACCAGCACTTCGTATCTATAGAAGAAATTATTTTGAAGCGTACGGCTTCCTGAGAAGACCCAAAGTAGGTAGAAACGTATGCATGTCTCGCTAATTCTTGGACCGAAAATATTCATTATATATATGAATGACCCCGCCCTGTAGTGCCCCAGACACGGAATTGTGTATATATGCGGATGATACCACGTTGTTAGTAAGGGGGAAAGAACTCCAAGAACTAACAGCAAAATCTGCAGCTGACATCCAAAAAGCAGAGGGCTGGTTTGCGGCAAATCACCTGAAAATAAACCCGAACAAAATACAAAACATGAAATTTTCCACAAAAACAACAGAAGATCGGGAAAAGCCAAATTTTTGGGTCTGATAGTGGACTCCAATCTGAGGTGGGGACACTGGTAGACTGACGTTTGTGGTATTCACCATAAGAAGACTGAGACATGTATGCACATACGAATCTGCAAAGGTGGCGTACTGTTCGTATTTTCATTCTCTTCTAAGTTATGGAACTCTCTTCTGGAGACAGACGGCTGATGCAAATAGAATATTTCTACTGCAAAAAAGGCTACCAACAAATACACATTTTATCCAAATGGAAACAAACATGAGTACAACACACTAAGTAGAAAGCATCCAAGAACCCCTTATCATTGACTTTCACTGTTGCAGTCGGGTGTCGATTATTGGGGTCCCAAGCTATATAACCACTTGAAGAAGAACTTAAAGACCTGCCACTTGACGAGTTCAAGAAAAAGGTCAAAGGGCTGCTGATGGAGAGGGAGTACTACGGCGTCGAAGATTTTCTGGCAATTAACGCGAGCTGCTGAAGTATATAACATTCTATCATTTATTATTATTTGTTTATTTGTGTATATCGTTGTTTGTCATATTGTTGATACAATGATCTTGTTATACATATATACACTTTAATTTAAATTAATGTGATATTGTATGTCAAATGTGATAATTACCACAAGATTACTCAGATATGACGATAATCTGATATTAATATAATGTTAATAATTATAGATAAGTAAATATACATTATTATTATTATACTATTATTATATTATTATTATATTAAAACAACGGTAATATATTTTCGAATTAAAAATGACTTTGTTTTGTTGGAGTTTGCAGAACGAAAGGAATGTCATTATATTATTATATTATAATGTACTATTTTTCGTGAGTGAAAGGAACAAGATTCTATTGGTGGTATAGTATGTTAAAAAACAATTTTGCAGTTACTTCGGTTTTGCTTACTCCAGAAATTATTGAACAACCAAATGAACACATATTCCATGGAAACAACGTTCGAGAAGTCCGGGCGAAGGCGGTAAATACGGGAGATTCACTTTGCTCTTGGTCGCGGATTGCGTGAATTCCTTGAAGCGAAGTTGAGACAGTGTGTATTTGCAAGTGGCACCATCGTACAATGCCATGAAGATGACCTGTTCCGCGGCTTCAACGCACAGTATTCTTCGTCTCCGAAATTTTTCTTCGCAAATGAAGCAAACGCTCATTTCCAAAGAGCCAGAAAAGATAAGTTCTAACGTAGAAACGGTCATCTCTCTACTGCCCTTCAGACAAATTGAGGCATTTTTTGCAACTTTACATTTGCATCAAACGCTAAAAATATCTTTCGCGCCGAAAAATAGTGAAAACCCATTTTTGAAAATTTTGGCGCCCTCTGCTTTTTCCGCTTTTGGCTGTAGCGCAGCGAGTACATGAGATAATTTGTAGATATTGTTTTTTTTTGTTAAAAAATTTTTTTGTTCGACGAACCATTTACGCGGAGAATCCATTCAAAAGCTTTTTGAGATTACCAAAAACCCACAAGGAGTTCCAACTTTTTGGTTTAGAGTCGCCGCATGCCCCACTAACGATTTATCAAATAAAATAGTCTCCCATATTTTTTTCCAAAAAAAAATACAGAATGACTACTATAATATCATGTATTGAATCGAATTTCATTGTTTTATTATTATATATAAATGATTTAAAATTTAATGTTTATTCATTATTATTATGTAACTACATCTGTAAAATAATAAGTCGTATTTCTGTTTGTTCTTTATTTACCATAACACGAAAAGTAATCTAGTTAGATTTTTAAAAAAAAGATATCCTTTTGGAGCAATTTCTGGTTTACCTCAAATCTTTTTATAACTGTCCGAACACTGAATCGTTTGAGAGTAATTTTTTACTAGGTCGTAAATTACTCTTTTGAACGTCTACCAGTCTGCTACAATATCTGACGATCTGTACAGAGGAAGTAGGCACCATCTATTCCATCTCATTTTCGATATTAGTTTTACATTATTTTTAACTCACTTATAAATGTCAGTAGTATTTTATCTTGATAAATATAGTGGAAGAACTAAAAAAGCTAGTATTATTTATGAATCATATGTAATGTTTTTGTTTAAGTTTGCATTTATGTAAAAGTTATCAAAGCCTACAATGTGTACAATTTTATGAAATATAATACAAAATAATATAAGTAAATTTTACAAAAAGAAAATATACATTAATTTTATAAAGTTAAATAAAGGTTACTAGATAATGTTTTCAATTTTATGAAATGTAAAATAATATAAAAAATGTTTAATCAAATACCTACATACTCAAAACCGTAACAACGATTTCTGTATTCCGAATATCGCTCGTAAAGTGAATCCCCACCTAAACAAAGTAACTCCGCCCTGTCTTGAATTGCAAGGATGTATCAAATATTTGACTGCAGGTGGCCTACTAAAGCAGTTCCAAAAATGCATTTCGTTCTTATCAAATTACACATTTATCTTAATAAATACGAAAAAATGTTGCTAGAAATTAATGTTCACAATAATATGTTATACGTCGGTACGCATTTTATTTTTCGATTGTCTATTTATATTTAATTTTTTATAACAATTAATAAAAAATTGAAAAAACAAAATGCCTAGGGACGTGTAGATAAACATTATAAGAATATTTCATCTAAATCATTTTTGCATAAAGTTTAAAGGTAGCCTGTAATCTGTAAATATTTGAAAATGTACCTATACAACACCCTTAACCGGGCAGTATTGTCGGAACGAACGGTGATTGCCTCTATGGGAAGTTTCACTGTATATAAAAATATAATATAGTTAATACAAAACTGATCGACCAATATCAGAACAAACCGTTAATACATTTTCCCTTTAATGAATTTTAAAATGTTTAGATATCGTGGTTTTCCTTATGTCACTCTCATCTAGTAATTTCTTATATTTTTTGATAATAATCCGATAAATAAGATTATGAATACTAGTAAATATTCTTATTATTAAACAGTAAATTATCACATACGAGTTTGGTGTTTTCTTAATTATATTATTACATTGTATGGTCTCTGATGCTGTTATAATTGTAATTACCCAATCGTGTATTATTATTATTATTATGTATTCTCATACATTTAAGGAATTTCAGTATTAAATGGTTTAAATCGTGTCATGGGTAATGGAACATAATTTGTTTACTAGATCTATATTATCGAATAACTTCTTTTGGTGGAATGGATTCATACTATAAATTCGAATGCAGTTTACTAATTTATCCACTTAAAATTAATAATAATGAAAACAGCTTGTTTTAGATTTACACTGTGTTTATTAAAAATATATATGACAATTGTTTCGCTACCTTGTAGCTTCTTCGGATAAATGTTACAGAATGTAACATTTATCCGAATGTAACATTTATCCGAAGAAGCTACAAGGTAGCGAAACAATTGTCATATATATTTTTAATAAACACAGTGTAAATCTAAAACAAGCTGTTTTCATTATTATTAATTTGATAATGGATTTACATCAAGTAAAAGGCGAATCTATCAAATAATTTATCCACTATTTAAAAAGTCATTGATGATTTATTCAGAAGAAACAACTACCTAAATGTATATGAAAATACTATAATTTGTTGATATATTAAAGTATATAATTATTACAGAAAGAAGGAAAATTTTATTATACTGGGTGTCTGTTCAAGCTCGGCCACCGGCCATATCTCGGCAACCGTTTATCGTACAACCTGGCGGAAAAAATCTTGATAGTAGAACGGACCACGGGAATTTCAACAAAAATATCTTTAAGTTTGCAAAATAATCGCAATGGGGCGCAATTCTCAAGTTCAATTAAAATTTCGATAACTTTTCATTAAATTTTAGATTAAGATAGATTAAAATTTTCACAAGCAACATTGTCAGACGTTTCTATAAAATTTTCATTTGAAACTTCTTGTTCTAAGTCCCATACGAAGGGGTGGTTGGAAGGGGAGGGGTGTCTGCGTACAAAAGTAGGTATAATTTCGGTTTGCCACAACGGATTTTAATGTTATGAACACTTCGAACATTTGTTAAGTTGTTTTATTTTTTGAACTTTCTGATTTAAATACATTTGTTTGTTTGGTTTATATTCCTTGGTCAATATTCTTATTTATGTTAGATATAATAATATGTTCTTTTACTTACTTTCATGTTATAGGCGGGGCTAAATTAAATATTAATTTTTCTACCCTTTCATTACTAATGAGAAAATGATTTGGTTATAACATTATATTATATTGTTTTCTCTCTCGTTATTGTGTAAGTAGTTCATGAGTTATAGACATTATTTTTGCTGTTTTCCTATAATTGGATTATATCTGTTGGGTGATAAAGGTATATTATTATTATTGTTATTATTTTATTTTAATGCCTGAAAACACAAAACATGAAATTGTAAAGGAACCCCCTTATATTTAATTTAATAAAATTGTAGAGTTTAAATCTAAAATAAAATTTAAATAACTTGCTTTGCCGGCTGAACTCAAATCAGATTATCTCAGGGCGATTGGGATTAATAAGAAATGATTAAGTGTAAACGGTGTTCCTAAACATTAATTATATTTAATAAAAAAAATACCATTGTAAAACTTTAAACAATTCGTATATTCAAAACAAATGAATTATATATAACTACTTTTTACATATAACAAAAGAAATAAAATATAATTAAAGACAATTTTAATACGTTTTCACAAATAATTAATCGGATACAGATCTTTATATATATTTTTTGTACTCACCGCCTGTAAAGTTATATTTGGCGCATGTGTAGCTCGACTGGGAAATACGTTTTCCTGGTCGAGGCGACTGTAAAAATTGAAAAAAACACTGGCACTTTGGGACATTTAAAAAAAAATCTAACTTGGTAGTAATAAAATTTAGTCTATAAGATACTACTTCCCTCCACTATTCTTCACTAAAAGTTGGGGAAATAGGAGTAATAATTAAAAATTCTTCCAAAAAAATTGTGGCGCCATCTATTTGACGAGATTTTAAGCGACATCTTAAGCAAGATTCAAGCGCCATTTATTTGAACCACATCGACATTCATATTGACAGTTAGGAATTGTTTGTATTTAAACCAATTAACGCATATATGTGCTAAGATTTATAAATATAAGAATAAATATCTCATGTTTGCCATGTGTAAGAATATAATAACTTAATTTTAGGGAAAGGTGAGTAATAGTTAAGTACATGAAATGCTTAAATTAATTAGGTAATCTATTTTAGGTTAGGTATGATACTAATGACATTAATCAATAATATTTCTTTAATTTAATGTTCGTACAAAAAATATTGTACAAACCACTTGCGTGAAGACATCTTCCACGCATTCGCGCAATTAAAAGCACTCGCTTCCTGCGGTCGCTCGTGCTTACAATGTGCGCTCATGCGGGAAAACAGTCTTCCCGCACTTGGTTCGTAAATAACTATTTCCATATAGTCAAACAAAAACAACGAATGCTAGCATTTACTACGTAGGCTGGTTTTGTGTACTATTACATAAATATACAACGATGCTAATACAGATCAAATTACATTCTCCTTCATAGAACGTAGATGATATTTATTTATCAACTTTATTATGTTAATCTCAATTTAAAATTTATTTCATAATCTTTATTTCTTCAAGATCAACAATATTTTTATTTACAAAAATCTTTTAAAATACCTTATAATAAAGTTTCTTTCTTCGCTCTTCAGCGATGTCTCTCTTCAGTAAAATCTTCTTTATATTGCGATGTTTTCATCGGCATCATTTGCTGAGTGTCCACAATCCTGTAGTGACGAATCTGCTTGCTCTGCTTCCTGGAGCACAATATATTTTTTTTATAAACTTTTAACACTGCACATTTACTCTTTAAGTGCTATTTTCATCACTACTTTACTACGATTATTCGGTGATAAATTCCTATATATGGTATATTAATACTGACTTTTATATGTAGTCAAATATCCGGGGTTAGTCGCTTGATACGTTATTTAACGTATCTCGTGGTCGACTCTCTGTTGACTCTCTATTCAGGCAAAATCACCGGTCGACTCTCTACTTCTTTGCGCGTGTTTCTATTTTATATAAAAGTGTCCGTGGTTCCCCTTTCTCTATATAGTTCGGTTCTTTCCACTTAAGTTTCCCATACACACTCTTTTACGTAGGCGAATGTTTATCACAACTGTAGCGTTTATTTCACTGTTGTAAACATTCGGCGCCACGGTTCTTAGAACTAAATACACACTAAGCTTATGACTAATATTTACTTAATAATACCATAACATATTCATTGATTTTAAATATTATTTCTCTTCAAAATATTAATAACAGAATATACTTAATTAAATTCTAAAAAAAATTAAAAATTATAAAATTAATAAATGAATTGGTGTGTACCATTACAAAATTTAAAAGTAGCTGGAGTATTTAAAAACATTTAAAAGGAGAATGATAGTCTTAAGTATTAATATAGTTATTAAATAAGAGCAATAATTCATTTAAATATTTATTCAAAATTAGATGGTAAGATTAGAATATATGCACATAAGTAAAATACGTTGGAAACATTTAAGGATGAATTCCTTTATTAGAAGTTATAGTAAATAAAATAAATATATAGTTATTAGTACAATTTAATTAACTAAGCTTCAATATAAGATATATAAAGACGAGTGAGATGTGATACACATCCTAAATAAATTGGAAGGCTTTAATTTGTCAAAATGACACATTAAATGCTACAATACGAACAGAAATAAAACCGATGTGCTCGAGAAAATGACACAATCGTGAATAAAGAAGTAAATGTGAATATGAATAATGTTAATTCATAAATGTGTTACCAGCAATAAAAGTAAAGTATAGCAAATACGTACATTTCATGAAAAAAGGATATAAATACGATGTTCATCTTATGAGATGTCAAATCGTAAATAAAACATTTTGTAAATAGTAATGTAAGATTAAAATGCATTCTTTGATTCTTGTATGTGTAGTCTTTGTGTTTCGGAGGCATCAGAAATAATCATGTATGATTTAAGCACCTGCAAAAAAAAGTACAAAATCAATACTTTGTTTATAGCATTCTACAAATAACTGTATCACCTGAGACAAAAACATGAACCAATTTCAGAACATTTAAGTAGAAAAATTACTAAAATACTATGTGCGAATGTTTGCTTTAGGCGGCATCGTTTTAATAAATTTTCATAAAATTATTCCTTTAAAATAAAAAGAACAGATGGTGAACATCCATTTAATTTTCACTATATCTATTTCACACATTTTACAAATTAAATAGGAATATAAATAATGTTAATTAAGAACAAAGTTTTGTATAGAGTTAATGTTGTTAGTCACAATAATTAAAATATATCTGATGTTAGAATAAAACATAGGTATTGCGTTTAATTTCCTAACCTTATCCCAAAGTAGATTAAATAAAAAAAAAATCATAAATCAAGAAGTAAATCGCTGTTCGAATTCACGAATAAAAATTTAATAATTTATGCTGTTATGAACAAATAGAATGTAAAGGTACTACATCATTTATATCAATTATAAAAATAGGTTTCACAGCAATATGCAATGAATTAAAAAATCGGTGAGAAAATTGAAATGAATACATTTATGGAAGAGTATGATGATGATAAATTCAAGTGAAAGCGGACTATACACTATCTAGTGACCCTCTTAAAATTAAAATAAAATTATTACCCGCAATAAATAAATAAATTTATATTTAAAATTCTTTATTTTTGTGGATTGTCTTCGTATGACTATATTTTCGTCAAGAAAAAGGTAGCAACTTCCGGTTTTCATCATCTCTTTAATTTTTTATGTGATTTAATATTACGATATTAAAAATATACCGTTACATTTAAAATTTTAAAGAAAAAATAGTAATATACATAAATTGAGAACAGCCCGCCCCATGTTATTTTTTTTAACAACCACGTAATTTCGTACTACATATCCTTCAATTCTTTATAAAATAATAATATATACTAAAAGCCAATTGTCTCGCTCTTTTTAACACGAACGATTAAAACGGCACAGCTATATCCCAAAATTGACGAATTGGGGCGACACTTTTCTGAGAACCTGGCGCATCTACGATGGGAACGAAAGTGTCGGGGACCACGGTCCCACGTGCTTTAGGCTATTTTTCACGTCTCCGAAGAGAGAACGAGGGCCCGAAAGGAGTTTTTGAAAATTTTAAAACGTGCAGAAAAAGAGTGTGAATCATAGCATTTTGCCATAAGGCCTACGTGTAAAATATAAAATATGGGATAGGTTCGATTTTAAAATGGCGGTGGATCGACACAGATGACCGTGACACCTCAAAGTTCGGATAAGGTTAAGTTAAACGCACGAAAAATTCAATTTCATGTTATAATTTATCGAAACCGTCAAATCAGTGTGAGTTCGCGACATGGCATTTGCCGGGAAACGTCAAAATTGGCGGAAAGCACCAGTCGTGCAATACACTCATAATGACCATATATTCACGTTCATCGATCGGTTGTCAAGTTTAAATGTCAGAACGCCGACAAATAAATAGATTACGAAGGTAAAGTGCATCTTTAATTGAAACGTGATACCTTTCAGATACGTATTAGTGTTATTATTATCAATCGTTACTATTTCTTTTCTATATGAATATATGAACAAAATGCCGACGGATATTATAAAATAAACTTAAAGTGTATTGTCGCACCTAAGTACAGTAATAAATATAACGATTTTGCTATCTTTTATTAAAATATATTAAATACAAAAACACTCTATTCATTATATATGTCATCGAAATGTCGTCACTTCTCGCGAAAGAAGTACTGAAGCAAGACTAAATAAAGAATCATCTGAGTTTTGCCTTTTGGGCCTGCCAAATTACGTTAGATGCACACGAATTATACGAAACCTAAATGTCAAGAGAATGTTGGAAATATATCAGTGTTCAAGATGTAGTTATATAAAGTTAAGCCATTTTACGAATGGGATCATTTAATAACATTTCTCATCGATCTTTCTACATACAAATAATAGATAATCTTTATTTGTCAGATGTGTCCGAAACACTTCGAAATAACATAAATACATCAAATAAAATTCTCATAAGCATTTATGTAATTTCGTTTATCAATTCAGTTATAAAAGGAAGCATTTAAGGTATGCGACTATGCGGGTTGGCACCAACTAATCAGAAGTACATTTTCGGTTAAATGCTATTAGGAGCCAACAAGATTTATGATTGGGTTTTACAAAGTACATATACTATTTAAAGCGTAATATGAAAATTAATTAATTCAATGACCTGTAATTTTGAAACATGTTTTGTTAAAGTTCATCATGTTATGTTGTTAATTTCATTTGACAATTGGAAAGACAATTTGGTTAAGCACTGTCAGTCTGACATTTCGTTCTCACAATAAGTTTATGTGTGGACGAATATAACTAGAATCGCTCTCGCAACCGACATGCGCCACCAAAATTAAAATGGCGTCAAATTTGAGACGTTGCAAAATTTGATCTGTCAAGTAATATTAATTTTGACAGTATAACCCTAAATGATCAATTAGACTTGTGGTTTTAGCACTACCGACAATAATTCTAATATGTAACTATTAATTTGATAATAATTTTGCTTAAGTACTATTGAAAAGAAGAATATAATGATTATTTTATATTTGTATGAACTTGTCTGCTGTTAGTAATTAGATATAAATATAAAAAAGGTTAGATTTTCAGAGAAAATTGAACTTTTGAAATTAATTTAAACATTCAGGAATGTATTTAATAATTATGTTCGAGTTAGTTTTACTACAGACAATAGTAGCAAAGATAGTTGTACAGCAGTATCCTTACTAATAGTGCTATATTGCTTTTCCATTAAATGTATCAAAATTAAAGTATTTTTACATGCAACAGCGAGAAGGTAAGAAAAGTATTACACTAACTATAAAAACATTTGTTTGCCAGATTCTTACTGTACACTATGATTATTACCATTATCACTGCTGTACTAATAGCAACTTGTTTGAAACATTTCTCGTAGGTATACCATTGATTACAACATAATTTTTGCATGCTAATCAAACATTTTTGATTAAGCTAAACACATCATTATTATTTACTTAAGCTTTAAACTTGTATAAATTTGTTGTTGTTAAAGATTATATTTAATACAGAATTAAACAATTCAAACGTATTTTAAAGTATTTCAAATGTTGAGTATTCGTAAGCTGAATCTTTGCTACTGATCAGAATTTAACTTACCAAGCAACTTTAAATTAAGTATAATACAATAATGAACAAGTATTTTTACTATCCCAATTTATAATGTACTACATTAATATTATTACAATACATTCACATATTTTTGAAATTATATAATCTTAATTCCATTAATAACAATAAATAATTACAAAATTAAAGTCCTACAGAAAATATACAAAGGTTACTTTAGAAAAACTATAAAAATAATATAACATAAATATGTTTTAACTGCATCCCTCTATGCAAACGCTTATCTTGTTATTTATTACATTAATAAACTCGATCATTATTTTATTCTGAAATCAATCATCCACCATTCCTCTATTACATTCAACATGGTTATACCTTCTTAAATTTGAAAATTTTCTAAACAGTATTACTTATGTGATCTTCAAACAATTGTTATTTTAGTTAGAGTTATGTACTTTCTCGATTAGACAGAGTTCTTTCTTCAACTGATCAATATAAGTACAAATTATTTTAACTATCGTAATCTTCTGCCGAAGCATTATGAACAAATATGTTAACAGGTTCCAAAATCTGTCTTTGACTTTTGATATAGATACTGAATTTAATCCGTCTCCAATCCTTTATAAGCTACATTCGTTTTATCAGTTACGTGATTATTCTAAATAACATAAAGCAATTACAAGTAAAACCAAACATTTCTGTTGAATAAAACTTACCTTCTCGTATACAATTTGGTTTAGATCAATATATTTGACTTTAATAACTTTCACAGTCGCTACTACCGCTATCATTAATACAAAATATTACTGGATTAATATCTGTTTTATCAATTTCTATTTCCCTATCCCACGACGTCTTTATTTCTTGTTCAATATGAGTGATGGTAGCCCAAGTTTCATGTGTAATTGTTCGAAAAACGCTATACGAATCTAGTCACCTGCTTGTCAAACGCTACGCTTGTCAAGTGTCATACGCTCCGTGAAAATAAAAATCTGACAACAATGCTCAGAATAGCCATGTATCAAATAAAATATTGATATAGAAAAGTAATATTTAATAATTATATCTATAATATTTAATTTCTAACTGACTTTCATGTAGTAGTATTTTACTAGCCGTAGCTATTTATCCTAAAATATTAATTAGTTGGTTGAATTTTATTGTTCTAAAATTGTTCCGGTTGATTGGAATTTGTAGTGGTATTGAATCAGCATTTTTAGTTCGTACTTTTGCCGTGTCGGTTGCGAAAACGACCCGACTATATACTACAACGAAGTATTGTCACGATGACAGGTGGAACGAAAATTTGGTAAAACATCAACTTTCCATTGTCGTATAAGTGTCACGATGACCGTCTGTCAAAAAATTTGAAGTATACACCATTTTTATCGTAAACTTGTCACAAAGCGAGGCATGGTACTACCAATTTTATAGAACGAATAAAATGAAATAACATTTAATTGCCGAACCGTCTTGATATTTTTTTTTTTTGATCTGTCGACGTTCACCTTGGGCTAGATGCACACAATTGATACAAAACCTGAATGTCAACAAAATTTTTCTAAATATCAGTAAATTATATAGAAATGTTGTTCGCTTTGTGGGCAAAGTCTTAATAAATAAATTCATTTGCCACTAATTATAAATGTCACAATAATATTTAATTTATTTCTAAGAGACATTTTGCTTAATATGCGTCTTCATTCATAAACAAGAACAAACTGAACTGCGGTTGTAATTACTCTACATTGTCGGTCATTTAGGTACAGTTTCCAATACCGTAGTTTTAAAAATTAAAGCAAAGGCGTGATTAATAACATTTAACGTCCACTGAATGAAATATTATAACCGTTAATATTTACATTTTATTGCATTATCAATATTATTATTATTACTATTGTATCGGTCATTTATCGTCTCTTTAATGGCTTGGACACATCTCTGTCATCTTTCTACCAACAAATATACACCTGCGTCTTTAATTTACAGTCTTTTTCTTTTGGTTTTCCCCTTTTGTCAATAGTGTTTCACAATTTGTCAAATGACTTTCCCAATTCCTGTCATATTGACATATATGTCAAATTAAATTCTTTTTTTGTCAAATCTCTTTCACTTTATATCAATTACTTTTCCCATGTATGTAAATTATATGTTTTGCTTAATAACTACTTACCAAGCTGTGCATCATTTTCATTCAATTATTGACGTACCCTTGAAAATAAAGTATACATTTGAAATTTTAAGTTATCTAATTTATTCTTGTGTAATGAACATAGAAATTGATAAAAACATATATGTATGCAAAACATTTTCAAATATCACAAATATGCACAGTACAAACTATCGAAATATATAAATGAAGAAACAATTAATTTAATATTTCATTTTGTTCTAAACAATCGCCCAGATATGTTTCCATATGCTGAACATAATGAAGACAATTATCTGCAGTTATTTGTTCAGAAGCATTGTGTATTGCTGCATATAATTCATCCTCATTTGTCGGCTGAGTTCTCTTTATTATGTGTTTCCATTGATTAAATAATTCCACTATAGGATTTAAAAATGGACTGTAAGCAGGTAAAAAAACTTCAAAATGCTCATGACTTCTAATGAGATTGACAACTTCTTCATTTGTATGAAATCTAACATTATCCATAACAAAAAAGGCGCCTTGTATGTTATCATTATGTAAATGATTAATTAGAGTTGTAATAAATTCACAGAAATGAACTGTATTGAATGGTCTATCTTGGATTTGGAACAAATATAGTGAATTTATATTCATTGCTGCAGCCACAGAATAATTACGCCCTCTTAGTTGAGCTTTTATTTTCGTTGCTCGAGTATTTTTAACTGATCTTCCATATGAAGTTCGAGAATTAACTTGAATTCCATATTCATCAATGAAAAAAATCTTTTTCCTTTCGAACATGATTCTATTGTACCGGATAGCATATTCAAAGCGAGTCTGTATGATTTGTGGTGTATTTCTTCTTTCGGGCACGAAAGAGATTCTCTTAAACGAATAATGGAAAGTTTTAATGCTCTGTTAATCGTCGATAGCTATATTTGATGAAGTGGCCACTGCGTCAAACATCTTTCTTTTAACTGACGAAGTGATAAACTGCAATCTTCATCAATCCAATTGCAAATTTCATTTATCTGTAACACAGATAATTTTTTTAGTCGGTGACCAGCACTTCTTTTATGAATATTAGCGGTTCTCCGGTATGTAGAATAAATCTTTCTTACTGTATTGGGTAAAATTCCAAATTGCTCTCCAATATTATTTGCCGTGAGCCCGTTGTTCATAGAACGAATTATTAAAGCTCTTAAATCATTACTTATTTTACTATTAATTCGACGATTCTCCATAATAGATGAATATAAAATGATTAACACGCTTCGTGAAAGTCAATTGACATATCGTGAAACACATTTGACAAATAAGGAAATTATTTGACACATCGCCGCCATATTATAATAAATGGGAAAGTCATTTGACAAATTGTGAAACACAATTGACAAAAGGGGAAAACCAAAAGAAAAAGACTGTACATTTAGAGTAGCTTATGATATCAGTATTAATATGGGAACACTACTACTGCTACAGTAATGTTTTTCATTTTGACTACTGTCATAGTTAAGTCAATTTATTGAAAAGTTCCACAGTGTTCTCAAATTAATATTGAAATCGTAGGTTATTCTAAAAAAAATTAATTGAAGGCACGGTATGTCTACAATGACATTCAATTTGACAATTCATTCTCGCAATAGATCGAACTGTCACCACGACGACAGTTTGCAAGAAAATTTAACGTATGGGCAACTTTTATCATAAAACTTGAGACAAATGGAGTTAGAGAACTACCAAATTTAAAAAACTAAGAAATTTATATATGATTCAACAAATCTTGATCATACAACCATCTTAGGTTTACCTTTTTGGCCTACTTACATTCAACTTAGACTAGGTGCACACGCACCAAGTAATCAGATTTCAGTAAATTCTATAGAAATGTTAAACATTTTATGGGAAATTTTTTAATTAATAAATCCATTTGTCTATAATTATAGATGCCACAATAATGTATAATTAATTTCTAGAGATATTTAATTTAATTTTCATCTTCATTCTTAAACTAATTAAAAAAGAAAATTTATAACCGTTCAAATTTAAGTGCCTCTGCGACTGGCAGTGGTCACGTTCCAAATAAGCACATTTATGGAGAAACTTACAGCGAAGAAGTGGACGCGAAGAGGCAATTCAAACTCGAAGAGTTTCATGGAATAACAAAAAGAGCAAGTATTCTATTAAATTAATTTGTCCTAAATAAAAAAAAAGGGGGAAAGAGTAAATTGAATAATCAGCACTTGATGACTTATATCGACATTTTATGACAAACATTATAGAGCACTGATGATTTTGATTAATTGCAAAGAACATCATATAAATTTATTTCTATTGACTATTGTCCCGGAAGCCCTACGTTAATTGTAATTCAAAGAAACGAATACATCATGCATACGTATCACCTTTAATTTAAGGATTTAAAGGGTAATGTAATTACTATTTTAAAAATGGAACTACTACTACATATAAAGACAATGCGATTTAAAAATTTATTATACATGGTAATTCACTAATTATCAGTTACTTTAAGATCGCGATCTACTTTATTACACAAAAGCATCCCTTCCTTAGAAAAAATAACTTCAGCATTACGCCCCAGATGCTGATCAAAATTGGTGAACATAGTATATTATTAAAATAAAATTAAGTAACAGTTAAAGGGTGTAGCCATCTTTACTCATCTATTATCATTTTAACACCGATATATTTAACTAGAGCATACGCGAAATGTTGGTCAACTCAACATTCACGTTAGGTGGCTTAAATGTTACAGGAAACGTCAGAATTGTCAGAAAAAATCCATGTGACTTTTTATTAATGTTGGCAATTTCACAAAAATTTAATTGCAGGTTATAAAACGTCAAAACGATCAATCGATTTCAGTTCGTGATGAAATCTGAACTGCTTTCATGATGACAATTATTTCAAAAAAAAAAGGTTAAACACCCTGACATCTGTCTGATATTTGATGGTTCATGTTTTTAAGCTCCATCGATATTTATTGTAGACCTTGACACAAAAAGATATGAAATTACAAATTTTATACAGCGAAATGACTAAAATATTAATGAGAAAAGTGCTACCAGATCCATTTTAGTTTTACCTATATACTAGACAATTACCTTAAACTATGATTTATATTATTATTACTAGGTGACAGACGAATCAAATTCCAATGTAATGACAATTGTTTTGTAACTATTCAATTTATTAAAGTAAATATTCCAGCCTAATTCAACAATTACTGCTACTAAATAATTTGATTGTCAGTAGAAAGTTTGAAGTATGGGCAGAATTCAATCATTTAATGGGATATGTTTGAAAATAGACCACTAAATCAAATTGTTAATCAAACATTCTGATGATGGTTCGTGATGATCGTGTCCCAGGCTGGTGACTCTTATTTCGATGGATTGGTTGTAATCATGAACTACCTTTTTGTGTTATTTTTCCTTAAATACTAAAGACTTAATAAGAATCACACAATGATCCAACAATTACGAATTATATTCTTTTTACAGTGTTTGTAAACAAAATGTTTACACAGATGTACCCACGTCGGTCTGTATTATTTTTGGTTATTGTTTTTAGTTCAACGACCAGCGTCACTACTAAATATTTAAATTATAATAGGATCGTCTCAGCAACTGCCACTGCAAACTCACTTTGACAGGAACAATTTCAGAGCAGATAAATGAAACTAATTTATTAATATGGAAGCCAGTTATAAATTTACTATTATAAATAAAATTAATAAGTCATACTATTCTATACCAACATATTATTTAAAACTTGATTCTTCTGTGTAATGGGCATGCATTGTTCACAAATTTGCATTATAACAAAACTCAAAAGGTATGTCAAAAGATGCATGACTATTATTAAATATTACAGCCCAGAAATGACGTTTGTGGGCCATGATAATTGACAGGTCAAATTATGCAAAACTAAAATAAGTCTGATATTACTTTTTTAATAATGATTTAGTTCTTTCATTGTGTAAAACTAATAACACTATGAATCTTTTAGTCTCAAGTCTTAGTATTACACTAAATAGCATCTAAATTTCAAACTTAAACAATGAAAAGTCAAACTGACGTTAAGATGCTTTAAATTGTCGTTCCACCTGTCACCGTGACAAAAAATATACGTCTTTACAAGGTGTGCCAAAAGTTTAGAAAATCAAAAATGATTTTTTAGGCGTTTTACAGGGAACTGTAATAAAATTGTAAGCGGACGCGAAAGGCGATTCAAGCTCGAAGAGATTGATGGACAGCTAGTTCTCTATCTAATAAGCCGAGAAACATTAAAAATCCGTTAAGGCAAACCGAAATTATACCTACTTTTGTACGCAGACACACCCCCTTCGACCCTTCCCTTCGTATGGGACTTACATCCAAAAGTTTCAAATAAAAATTGTATAAAAACGTCTGAAAATGTTGATAGCGAAAATTTTAATCAATCTTAATCTAGAATTTAATGAAAAATTATAGAATTTTTAATTGATCTTAAGATCTTGCGATCATTTTGGAAGCTTAAAAATATTTTTGTTGAAATTCCCGTGGTCCATTTTACTATGAAGATTTTTTCCGTGAAGTTGTACGATAAACGGTTGCCGAGATATGGCCGGTGGCCGAGCTTAAACAGGCACCCGGTATGTATAAATATCTGTTTGATTACAAGAGATATTCATTTTGAACTAGTCAGAGTTAATAATAGATGGCAATGCCTGGAATATCATATCATCACAATATCTAGGTTTCCTAGCGAAATAGTTGTAGTTTTAAATAATAAAAACATAAAAGTAGCATTCAAAACTCACAATAAATTATCTAAATATATTAACAACTGTAAGGACAAAATTCTTAAATATCAAGAGTCACAAGTAAACATTTAGAGCTTCTCTAAATTTTTCATTGGTCAAACAGGAAGAAGTTTAAAGAAAAGGATGGCCAAACCTTTAAGATCGTTTAATATGGGATAAAACGATTCGTTAATGCGAACCATTTTGTAGAGAAAACCCATAGTTTTAGTTACAACTTATTATTTACATGCAGAAAATAGTGTTATCTACAGATATCCTTATCTCTAATTTTCATGTATAAAATTTTATTTCATTATATTTATTAATGGAACAGATAATAATGATTCACACTTTTTCCCATCAGGGTGCAAGTTTTTGTTTGCTTTCATGCAATTTTGCTTTAACTTTTTTCTAACTCATATTATAAAAGAAGTATAAGCACGGACAGGCAAAATCGATGCTGCATAGTGCGTCTCTGTATGAACATTACATCTTTATATACTGTCACCAGGCGGTGTAAAATGTATCCTCTGTTTCTTGCATATTCTTATTAAGGATTTTATTTTAGAAACGTGACGACAGTGTTACAAAATACAAAAATAGAACATACTATATCATGAAATTATTTTGCACAATTTTATTTAACTAACAGTAAATATTCTGGACGTGTAAACCTTCTCACTGGTAACCTACAAACGCTAAGCTGCTAAATTCTAAAAATAACAGTCTTATAGAAAAAATAGCCTTTTCGAAACGAGATAATTTTCCATCATAGGTTGTTTAATGACATGATTAGCTCACGTAAGTCTACATATGGTTCTAACGAGATTCCTACGTCTGATTACAAAACATACCATACTTAATAGTCAGTTATACCGGTTGGTATAATCGTTAAATGATTTAATCATATTATTCAAAAACGAAAACCAAGACTTATTCATTAAATGTTTAAAACATGTTTGTGCAATAGTATAAATAATTACATATTTACTCCCAAAACAGTCTCACAATATTATGCACATTTCATTTGGCTGCCTATAATATTACTTTTCGTATACAGATTTTTTAAATAGAAATATAAATAAGTAATTTAATACATCTCTGTAATTTTTATAGAAAAGATATTTATCTGTGTTACCAATAACTGACTCATTTTTAAATGCAGTAGTATTAGATTTTCTTATTCCGAATACTTCTTATCCATTAAAATCTTAATTTTTCTTATACAAGTCAAATAATTGATATCGTTTCCTTTTAAAAGGAAATTCGGATATTATGAAAAACAATTATTAATTCCAACGTTCTTTATTGGTGAATACTGTCGTAATGTTTGTATGT
Organism: Amphimallon solstitiale; assembly: GCA_963170755.1. NCBI lineage: Eukaryota > Metazoa > Arthropoda > Insecta > Coleoptera > Scarabaeidae > Amphimallon > Amphimallon solstitiale. The sequence continues at coordinate 125,625,234 of OY720681.1, read as the reverse complement.
AAGTCGCCTGTAAGTTAAATTTATATGAATATTTAAATTCTATAATATTTATTACTATCTGTTGATAGTAGTAGGTATTTTTAACCTACATTAAAATAACTTTAATGAGAAGTTATTATAATATTCCATGATTATGTTTATATGACAAGTCAATTTTAGTTGGCAGGCTAATATTTTCAATATTTTGCCTTGAAATGTTTGGATGACGTTACGTATCATTATTTTATAATGCCAATATGTTTGTAATACATATAGGCTTTATTTAGAGAAAGGAATTTTATTTTCAATAGCAGTATAATTTTAATATATAAAGTACATGTATATACAGAGTGATAATTTTAATACTTTCAATACTTTATATAGGCTTTTTATGATAACAACAATATACGTCATTTACATACGTCACCATGACATTAGAACTGAATAAAACTGAGCAAACTTTCTGTTTATTTTTGCATGATTTGTCAAAACTCTAATGTTAAGGTTAGCTGTCAAATTACTTAAAAAAAGCCAAGCATACTTATTTGCAAGCAACACTTTACACTTTACAGGGTAATGTTGGGAAATAATTTTGTAAATGCCGCGAGATCAAAAATTATGTTGATAAAGGTTTATCATGGAATGTAAAACGTCTGTCTTAAGTTATATCATTAAGTGTCATACTGACAAATATTAATGACAGTATGACACTTAATGATATAACTTAAGACAGACGATTTACATTCCAGAGCAAACTTTTATCAACATAATTTTTGCACTCGCAGTATTATGTAAATAATATGTAACGCATTGTACACACTACGGCATTTTGGTAGTTCAATATATCTCCGTCCGCATGTGCGCATAAATCTAGTCTGTTATAATAGAAACATGTAGTTCAGAAACTAAAGCGCATATCAAAAATACTTTATAGTTGCTTGTACTGTATGATACAAAGACTTAAATGGTATAATTGTGAATTGACTTGTTCTCACTATTTGTACCCTACCTGTCCATATAAAGGCACATAAGGCCCTCAGAAAGCTCTTAGAGAAGTACAAAGATTTACGCCGTTTTACCATAATCCTTTCAGATTTGGTGTTGGAAAATCAACTCGACGTGGACGTAAATGTTGTACTCAAAATTAAATTTGAGAAGAATTTTATTAAAAAAAAAACGTTCCTCTCGGAAGGAGGTCTTTACTCTTATCGAAAGTCAGTTTTTTGTGAATATCTCGCAAGTCATGCTTTCTAGACAGGACATTACGAGTATCAAAGTATTTAAAGCTTAATTTTTAATATCTTTTATTTAAAAAAAAATTCAAAATTCGGACCGGAAGTTACACTTTTACTCTTATCGAATAGAGATTGTTTTGTAAATATGTCGTAAATTATGCATTCTATATACATATAATTATCGAGAGCCCGAAAGTATTTAGATCTGGATTTGATATATTTTTTTATAAATGAAATTTCCAAATTCGGACCGGAACTGACACTTTTGCTCTTAGCGAGTAGAACTTTTTTTTCGAATATCTTGCAGAGTACGCATTCTAAAGAGATTTTTTTAAGACAATAGAGATATTAAATAAGATTTTGAATAGCTTTTGCATAAAAAAATTCTTAAAATTTGGACTTGAAGTAACACACTTACTCACGTTTATTTTTATGAGAAGTATTTAAAACAATTTAGAACAACTTTTGTATATTTTGAAACGCTCATACGTTAAAAAAAATCCTGTGGTGGCCACACCTCATTATTGCTATTGTCAAATATTTAAGCTAACTTTAGAGAACTACAATTTAGAAATCAAAATGTTATTATTATATTATTATATATTTCGTTCTTATGCTAATGGAAATTGTCTTGTGTAAATCAAATTTATATATTTAGAATCCAAATCGATCCTTTCCTGATTCCGGCTAATATTTCTAATAGTTCGGTACGTAATCAAATGAAACAAAAAGATAGTAAACATAAAATATTTCGAGAATACCCTCTCACCACACCTTCATTTATATATTTTATAAGTGTTTATTGCATTACTCAGACATTTTAAGAATCAAGTGTCCAAATAGTCCCAGTATAATTTGAATTGCTTTAGCTTATTGTTGTATTTATTGACTCTGCAGTAAAACATTAAATGAAACATAAAACCATATCTAAAGACCAACTAATTCCATTTGTAAAAGGTTGATTTTGGTGTCTAGGACCTTCAAATTAAAGTGAACATCAATGTTCAGGAAAGTAACAGGGGGTATACATGTTACAATGAAAACTTATTGTATTGGGGTATATAAATCATAATAATAATGTGAATTACGTAAAACTGTAGATTAAAAATTTTGTCCTTTCAGAAATGTACTGAAAACAACACGAAATAGATATTTTCTTTTGTAATGTAAATAATAATAAACTGCTTACTATTATCTGATAATAATAGTAATTAATAATATCCAGCAATTAGTTATAAACTACGTAAACATTCTCTTTCTAGTATTATTAATTACATATTAATCGGATTTAGAATAATTTGAAAATTTATAATTTTATCATAATTTCTGCTAAATAAGTAATAAATTATTACTAACCTGACTTTTAGCAGCATCTCCGATTAATCTCTCTGTATCATTAAAGGCAACATAGCTTGGTGTTGTTCTGTTGCCTTGATCGTTAGCAATAATTTCCACTTTTCCATGTTGCCATACTCCAACACAAGAATAAGTCGTCCCTAGGTCAATGCCTACTGCAGGTACCTTACCCATTTTTTAAGTCGCTTATCGTTTAGAAAAATACAAAACACAAATAAAAGACTTAGTGAAAAGCGAAATAGTACGCTCAAGTAGATGCGCTCACTTTCAAAGTACCGCTTTATACTACAACTTCTGAACGTCTATCTCCCACTAATATTACTAGAAATAAATTCGAATACGAAAGTAGGACGATTCTAGAGACTTTCGCGTATGCTCTGTGTTAAAGAATTGCAAAAATACCTACTACATGAATTATTGTCAGGCATAGGCAGTCGCGCTTAAATTTTTCGTAACTTCATACATTCATGTGTGTGGTTGCGTTGATTTGGAAGATCGTCGTTGCTATTTTTACATAGATTGTCTATTTCTATCACATCCTGTCATTAATAGTTACACTTTCAGGTACTTCTATTAGTTAATGCGTATATATAACCTTATTATATTTTAAAATTATCTCTTATTGTTTTTATTATTATTAAATGGAAGATAAAAGGTAATTTTTAGTACAAATTTCATCAGACGTATTAAATCAAAACCATTAAGATTAGTACAAAGTTTTTGTAAAAGTATTGATTATTATTAATGCATTATTTAATGTATTATTGATGTATTTCATTGTCTATTGTACAATTATTACAATCTTTCTATGTAGGGTAAGATGTGATGTAATTATCAAAATACCTCACCCACTCAACTTTAGCGTACTGTCAATCTAAATATACACGTCGATGAAAATTAAGTGCTCCAATATTGCTCCATTAATATTGCCACTACGAAGTCAACTAATTATAGCTGCGATTAATTTACAATTATTTAATAACGAATGACAAATAAATTTTCTAGAAAATTTTAAATTTATTGTCTACTGTGTAGCTTGTATATTTTTCAAATGTTGATAGATTTTATAATTTATAAAATAAAAGTTACTAATAAATAATTATTTAGTATTATAGTACATTAGCAGACTTACAAAAAATGCAATTTCTCGACGATGTTCATAGATTTTTGTCGCCCAAAGCGTTTTATTCGACAGCTGAAGATAAATTTGCCTGCGTAAGAAACAATGAAATTTCTTAAAAATACGTACGATTTTGGCACAATAGTTGAATCACTCCCTTTTATTCTGTGACAAAGTATATAGTTCTCGAGAAACAAAACATACCTTACTGATAATGAATGAACAAGTGGCTTTTGTAGACACCGACATCTCTACATAATTATTATTAGTAAGTATAATAAAAATGCTTTTGGCTTAAACCAGAGTATAACATTACAATACTCTGGTTTAAGCTATAGTGTTTATTAATATTCGATATTAAATTTTTTTTTTTCGCATGTGAGACTACAAATTTAGTACTAGATGTCTAGAGTGTTGGCATAACCACGCATACAATTTTCCGCTTTATAATTTTTTAACATTCCTTCCTAGGGAATAATGTGCATGTGGCCCAAGTTTGTAAAATCTCCCACTTGCACACTTCTGTTTTAGAAAATTTTTCATTAGCGAGAAGTTAAATAGAGCTAGATCGGACATAATAAAATAAAAGAAATCATGTGTCACACTTCCTTCGAACTCTTCATTGTTCCTTGCTTAGTAAATATTTTATGTTTTATTAGCTATTATTCATTTTTGTTTTTTCTAAGACTCTCAATGATTTATTAGTCATGCAAATGGCCTAATTTCATTTTCTCTTTAATTAAACGTTTTATTTTGCAGATGTTGACCTCATCGTACCTAATTTAGTGGTGTATTCTTATCCAAGTTGAATCTATCTTTTTCTTTTCAACATCTTCAGTATGACCTTTACAGTCACATTTTGTATATTTTATATTTTTTGTATTTTATTTTAAGGACTGACGTTATCTATGTTCTTTCCATCAAGAAGCGAAAGAGGTCCCTGACTTTACCGTAAGACGCCTCCAATTCAATACTGTGTGCAGTCTCCAGTGAGTACACGGACTTCCACCAGACGAGCCTGAGGAACCGAATCTTAGAGACCTGAGAAGGACTGAACTTGTAAGGCCACCTTCTTCAATATATTTCTTAAATATTTAAAGATTTTTTTCATTGACTTTGCATCACACTTCCCAGAGTAGTGTACTGGTTCATTTACCTTATATTTTTGAAGTTTATTTCTTCTTTAAAATAAAAAGTAACTTGCATCGTAATTTATCTTAATTTATCAAAACCAGTACATCACCAGACAACAACATTTAGAAACCCAACCCTGTGGAGTCCAGTCTCACCTACGTCCATCTGACAGTAGGGGTTACAGTATTTATTGATTTGCCAAATCCGCGCAAACTGTTTAAGACATCACAAAAGGTAAAGTTGTTGTACAAAAGTTATCGCTATAAACTTCAAAAATGGAATTTAATGACAATATATTATGAACAATATATTATTTAGCTGTCAAGATCAATTGTGTCGAAGATATATACGCTTGCATAACTAGAGGTAATAAATAAACAGGCAGACACCTACAGAACAAATGGACAGGTGTATGAGAATTTTTGAATCTGTCAAAAATAATAAACGTGTAACTTGAAAAAATGTAAATAAATCAAATTTTATAAACTCAATGTTTATGTAAATTGAACAAAGCAATTATAAAATTATTGGTTGTAGTGTATACCTTGACAGCATTTATGTAATATACAATATCATATCTTATTGTAATACTAGATCATATCTATTGCATTTCCGGGCTGTCTGTTGTCGCATAGAAGCATGTACGAAGCTAATGCTTACGCTGCAATCGGACAGACGCCGAGATGACAAAAGACAGATACATATATATATATAGATATATATATATATATATATATATATATATATATATATATATATATATACATATATATACATCTTTATATCCATACTGAGCCAAATCAAATTTCATACTATCCTGCTCCAGCTATAAATAAGGTATTTAGAGTCTCATTTTACGCATATATCTGATGAATAGTACCTTTGTGCTTAGTGTTCAAAAGTATACATTAAAAATAGAAGAAAATAAACTACATATTTATACAAAATAAATAATACGTTTCTGAACCAATAGTTTACGTTATCCTGAACCACTTTGTATATAATTTAATAAGATAATGCCATTCTGATCCACATTCAGTTTTGTGATGTGTAAGGGGTTTTCTTGTGTGAACAGTAAAAGCAGTACAAGTATTGCATTATAACGTTTAAGAGAAAGGCGAAATTTTCAGATTATGAGAATTGTGAAGTATTTGTGCAGCATAGTTTTACTGCAGCCAATATATTTTCTTTTCTGTATAAATTAAAGTTACCCCAGGCGGAGTTATCATTATATATAATTAACATGACCGTCTTAGGGTTCTAGGAATAGTCTTTTGACTAAGTTGCTCTTTCTGAATAACACCTGTATATTGTCAAATATTATATCGCGATTAGTGCTATTCAAATATATATGTATATATTGCTATAGGGGGGTTGGGGTGCTTATAAACCCCTAGCAGTTAAGGTTCTTAAAGAGCAATGAGACTAATTGAATTCAAATTACCAAAAAAAACTGTTAAAAAATTAAGAGAGACATGTTCACCAAATTAAGTTTATGAAAGCTAATATTACGCAAGTGAAAGTTTAATCTAAAATTATTGCTAACTGTATATGTGGGTCTACTTTAATAATTCAATGAAAAGGTGACTATCTCTGCGGTATTAAATTTGAACTGTACTAAATTTCGCGCTTGAAATTGACTTCCTATCGCTTATATTTTGACCAATGATCTATTTCTAATAGGGGAAGGGGTTGTTTCCGGCATTCTACAATGAATTATGTGAGTATACAATAACGCCAGTGCGCTCTTCGTTAACTTTTATCTCAGGGCCGTTGCTGGGGTTCCGCGGGAATACCTAATGCTCAGAGTGACTTACGCAATACCTGTTATTCCTACGGGATCCTAGGACTCCTGTGTGAACACGTTGTGGGCTGCTACTAGTACCTATATAGATTGAATGATGTGTCTCCACAAATTTACGATGGATGCCAGTTCAAAATACAAATAATAAACATGTATAACTACTAATTCTTTATATATTTAATTCCACTTGTTACATTCATATTTAATCAAATGAGTTATGTTTGTAGATAGAGTATGTTCATCATAAGACAACAATAAAATTAATGAGAAACAATTTATGACATGGAGAGATAATGTACACAGATCCACCTAATCGTACAAATTTCCCAAAACGTGTAAACGCATCTGTTGAGAGTGCAAATATAAATGAACTGAATGTGAACTTAATTATGGTTAAAAGAATTTATGAAAACAATCTGTTCAATTCTAGGATATTAGTTCTGACTGGAGACAAACAAATCTATTGTAAAGGTTAGCTATTTATATTATTTTATCTAAATCTGAGCAATGTATAGAGCTACTTGTTTACCAATATAGGTTAGGTTTCATTTCCTTTGATGTGACTGACTGTATGTTAAATATTGACTTTAATATTTAGTAAATTTTAACGAAAGACAATTTATTTATATGTGAATTCTAAATTTATGATTTCTAATGACTATTATACTACTTTTACAGTACTGACATGGATTTTAATCTTTGTAAACACACGAATTACAAGACAGTTTGACGTAAATATTGTTACTTGAAAGCTGAACCTTTTTATGGTTTGTTAATACTTGTAAACATATCGCGATACCTTCATCTAAACATATTTAAATGTCCTTTAGTTATATGGTGGCTTCCTTGAGCGACAGGGATGGGAATTTCGGCTGGATACTCCCTGGAATCTTTCTGTATCAGGAATGGATGGGTCTCAGGATTGATGATCAGGTAACGCCTGCGGGAATCTCGTTCGTAGGACGGAGTACAGGATCGCAGAATCCGCTTCGGTATTGTGCAGTATCTTAAACTTCAAGTAACGACAGCAGCAGGCCTCGGTGTTGCATATGTGTGTACAGGTGAGTTAATTTTTCAGGTGCGTTAATGTATTAATATTTATTCTTGTGTCCGTATCGGAGTTTTTTTTCCTTTCTTGGTTATGTTCTCTGTTGATATCTCTTTCTCTTTTCTAGCACGTGGACTTTATGTTCGTGCTATTCTATCGATAAAGCACGGCAGTTGCTTCACCGACGGTGATACAGATTCGACGATTGATAGGACGCCTATCTAGCCGGCGTTGAGGTTTCGCCGCACTGGAGTTTATATCGACTTGTCGGTTTGATTGATATACGTCTATTCACGGATGTTTTTTTATGATCTCTGATGTTGCACTATTGGTGGATGTATATCTAATCTCCTTGTGAATGAATGTCTACCTATTTTATATGCTACAGTAGTCTATTGTTTAACGCCTCGAACCCAAAGCAGTTGTACATTACAATTTTATTAATTGTTATTATTTTGTGTATCTAAACGTGATTTGGATACTGTTGAATAGTCTTTCTATATTTATGACTAATAAAAAAAATATTTATAGTGCGTATAATTTTTGAATGCTCATATTTGTATCTTTGATGCGTCTGACAGATTTAGCGTCGGTTTTTGAAAAATCAGTACAGTCATGTACAAAAAAATAATGAAATTTTCTAATTTTTTGGATTTTATCCAAAAATAAGGATATTAATAGATTATGTGGACCTGGTTTACAAATAATCTTAAAATTTAAATACATATAAATTCATTTCCGTTTTTTACTTGATTAAAATCCGTTCATTCATAATAAAATGCCTGCTGTGAATATTAAATTTCCAAATTTAAATCAAATTCATTTTATATAGTCATTTTGGTTTAAATTGCTTAAAAGCTTATCAAAACTTTATCAAGTCCGTTATATCTTGCCATTCAAGGAATTATACTAACATTTCTAAATGCGCTTAATTGTATCAAGTCCTCACTTAATTTTTGGATTTCAAATAACATTTTAGTTTTGACAGTAATTAATTGTTAATAGCTTTATTCAAATAGGGCATCTATTTATGCACACACCTATTATTAATTTGCCATACCTACTTATATTTCGTGCGTTTTACTGCATTCAAAATATTAATGTTTGATATTTCTTACTGAAGCTACTCGGCCTAAATTTGAAAAGATGCTTTCGATAATTATGCATTAGTAAGGGCGTAATTCATGACAATTCCTAATCCTAACTGTGCTGTGATATTTGTTGTTAATGTATTTACCATCAGATATTAGGCAATTACTAAATATAGTCACGAAATTCTAGCTTTAATATGACATGTGATCTAGGTCTCTTAGTGATACTTTATATGCTTTTTGTACTTAAATTACAGTCCTATTGATATTCATGCCCTAATTCAAATCTGTTCTAAATATAGAAAAGGCTGTAGTTAATTTATGTTTTCACATTAAAATTGGTTTCCTCACCGAGTTACATTGTATTTGACTTAATAATGGGCGTTCAAAGAATGAACGTCCATGCTTTACATTAAATGATGCTATTGAATATTTCTAGGTCAATAATTCTATTTGTGCTTTTAAAAACAAGAGATATACAATCAAAGAGCTTTGGAGTGTCACTCCTAGTATGTACAATTCATGATTATGTTTTGATTTAGTCATAATTATATTATATATTATATTTATGTGTACTTATAGCTAATGTCCTAATATTTAAGTTTTCAGTACAATGTGTATGTCATATGTTTGTAATAATATAAGTTGTTGTTGTGTGTGAAAATTTATTCCAAATTATATTTATTGACTTATCCCTGTATATGGATATTGGTGCTAAGATGATATTTATTTCTTGTGTAACTGTTTCTTTATTTATTTTTATGTATCTGTTGGACGGTGAACACTAGTTGATATCTGTTTGGTGTGCGTATGTTTTTCTTTCTTCCCTGTGTGTGTATTTGATATTTAATAGTTGCCTTCAGAAAATTTTTCTTATGTACCATATTTCTTCTTTTGTTTTTATTCTGCGTTTTGCCTGTAATGTATCGAATTTGTATTTTACTGGGATGCCGGTGGCCTATTCTCAATATACCTTGTGTATGTATACACATAAATTGGATTTATTACTTCACATATTATTTCTTATTATAATTGTTTTTGACATTTTGTCAACTATTTCTTTCCTATTTGCGGAACATACTTTATTTTATCTTGCACTTTTTCGTGCTAATGTACCCTTTTTCGGTTATACATCAATTTTAATCATTTTTCTATTTCTTCCCATAATTCCATATCTTCTCATGGCTTTACTTATGAGGCAACTTTATACCATATTTATTTATCTTTCCACAATACCATATCTTTTCATGGATTTCTTCATGGATTTAATTTCTTCTATAAGCGTTATATTCGCTACGTGGTATATTTTAAATTTTTAGGCCCATTCTTCTATCATCATTTTTCTAGTTCCTTCGATAATTACTTTTTCCATTTCTTATGTTGTGTAGGCACATTATTTCCTGTGTATTACAATTTGTAATGTCTATTTGTGTATTTTCATAAAGGCGGTTGTTTGATTTTCCTAACTTCCAATATTTATTTTTCTTTATCCGTACGCTGTGTTCTTCGTATTTCTTGTAAGTGTTTGTTGTTCCTAGTGTATTTTTTTTCCATGTTTGCAATCATCTTATTGTGTGTTTCGTTTTCTTCTGTATGATGTGTTGATGTAATGTTCCAACTTATATTACCACATTATATGCTGCTAAATTCTTACAGTAGGAATGGGGAAAAATAACTTAACTTAATTCTAGTTTTCTTAAAATTCTAGGAACACGAAATTCTTCTTAACTTCTATATTTAACCTGCTTATCCTAATTGTATCCTAAATTTCGGGTATGTTCTCTTTTTTTTTTCTTTGTGCTTTTCCAATAGTTTCTACTCTTGTAGGGGTTTTGTCGGGAATCTTGTCATTATTTAAGGAATTCTCGGGGTTTTTGTTATCTATGTGCGGTTGTTCAGATTGGGCTCGTCTGATTATTTCTGAATCAGGTTCAGTGCTCGTCGGGTTGGGCTCGTCCGATTAATTCTTGGGGTTATGTTAAGGCCATTGTTTCTTGATATTGCTCAGGTAGGAGTGGGGTCGCTTTATTCCCATCGAAGGTCGCCTGTATATCCCTTCGCCTTGCTCCGATATATTAGGCTTTGATTCTTGGTGTTGCTCAGGTAGGAGTGGGGTCGCCTTAGTCCCATCGAAGGTCGCCTGTAAATCCCTTCGCCTTGCTCCGTTATATATTTAGGCTATTAATTTTGGGGTTGCTCAGGTAGGAGTGGGGTCGCCTTAGTCCCATCGAAGGTCGCCTGTATATCCCTTCGCCTTGCTCCGATATATTTAGGCTTTTGTCTGTTGGTAAAGCTCAGGTAGGAGTAGGGTTGCTTTATTCTCATCGAAGGTCGCCTGCACATCCCTTCGCCTTGCTCCGTTGTATTTATATGTGGGTCTATGTGCCTAAAATCTTGAGGCGAAAGTCGATGATGTTTTCTAAGCCCCGAAGGATGTCATCGGTGTATGTTGTTTGTGTACTGAATTCCCTATATGTTTGATCGTAAGAGTGTGTATGTGTATTCGCGAAGTGGCGAAGTGTTACCTGATTCTCTTTATACAAAATTGCAGCTGTTCGTATTCCCTTTAATGTTTTGAAGTTTGTGTGCATTTCGCATGTGTACTGTATAAGTGTTATTAAAGTTTGTGGGTGTACGTTCAAGTTTGGTAAATTGTGTGTATGTGTGTTTGCATTTTCTATGTGTGCGTGAATTGACTTACTTCGCATGTCTGTCCATGTGTTTGTGTCTATGCCCCTAAATGTGATAACTTCTTTGTATGTCTTGCTAATTTTACCCCTTTGTGTCATAAGTGTTTGTCGTTTCCACGAACTTGTATATTTTTCGGCACCTGTAAACGTATATGTAGTCTTCCTTGAGATGTAGAACCAAAAATATCTCTCCTCTTCCTCTTCAGTTAGAAGCGCGTCAAAGTGCGTTCTCAAGATCCTCCTGCTAGAGTCCATATATTTTGTTTTTGATTGTGTGAGTATTATTGTGGAGGTTTTCTTGATTTCTACGGTGTCTTTTCCATTGTTTAAGCCCTTTTGTACATCCTTCTCGCAATTTTCTAATGCCTTTTCTTCGCATGTATTTTGTTCGTTGTTTTCCCACGTTTGTATTTCTACTATTATTTCTTCAGCTAGGTTGTGTTTGTCCTTTTCGCATAATGGTGTCGCTGCTGTTATTTCTTCCCTTTCTTTTTCTTTTATTGATGCTGCAAGTACTGTTTCTATTTGTGCTGGTTCCTCAGCTGTTTTATTTTCGCTTGTGTCCTTTTTATTAAATAATTTTACATAACTTTCCTCCATTTTTAGTGCTAGGCTCTCTTCTAGGTCTTTCTTGAAATTTTCTAAGTTTTGCCTGTTTTCTATTCTGTCCTCCACTCTATCTCGAATTCTGTTCGTTTCCAGCTCTTCTTTAAGTTCTTGCATATTCTTTTTGTTATCTTCCTTTAGTTCTTGCAAGTCCCTTTTATTTTCTTCCTTATTTTGTCGGAACGCCTCCATTATCAACTTAAATTGGTTGACTGGCATGTTGAATTCCGGTGTCTCAGAACTTTCTTTTTCTGCAGTACTTTCCCTGGTTTGTGTTGTATCGCCTTGATTTTGCGGAGCTTCGTCTTCGCTTTCGCTGGCTGATTCCTGATGGACATTTGAAACGCTTCTGGATCTTGTATTCATTTTGCAGGTTTTATATTTTTACAAATACATACAATAATAAAAAAACAAAAGCGATGTGTCGTTTGGATACGACCCCTGTATAATATGTTGTAAAAATGTTTGTAATAAAATACCAGACCTGTGTTTTTAATTTTTATGACAGTGAATAAATGATTTCAAAAATACCCAGTGTTTATTTATTTAACATCGACCATCAATCCGTGGAAGAGCACATACACAAATACATAAATCAAATACACATTTTTCTTTTTATATTTTTATTTTACAATTATCTTATTTTAAAAATAATGTCCTCCACTTCTTTAAATCCTCGAAGATGAGCTGAAAAAAAATGCTGTAAGTGTACTCTGTAGGTTATTCGAATGGCCCCAAAACGTTGGTGCGCCAGAATGCTATAGGGGGGTTTGGTGCTTATAAACCCCTAGCAGTAAAGTTCTTAAATAGCTATGAGACTAATTAGAATAAAATTGAAAAAGAAACTGTTAAAAATTCACGAGAGTAATGTTATCTAAGTTAAGTTTTACAAATACTAACTAGTAAGCGAGTGAAAGTCTAAATTAAATAACTCAAAGAAATGTACCTAACATTGTTGTATTAAATTTAAAATGTCCTGAGTTTCGCGCTTGAAACTCTCCTTCCTACCTCTTATGATTTACGCCAATAATCTAATTTTAAAGAAAAAGAGAGGGGGTTTGTTTCCGGCATTTAGTAAATTATACTCGAATACAGTTAATCTTGTGAACGGTTCATAAATTTTCTCTCTCAGGGTCGTTGGGGGGGTTCATGTCCTACAAAACTACGCTACAAGAGTCACTCACATTACCTGTACGCTTACTTATTTCCGTGGCAGCTGTCGGCAGATCCTCGAAGATGATGAAACACCTGTGGGCAAAATAAAATGCGCTTCCTCGTCGTGCAAATAGTGGACGAAAATCCACGAGATTGATGGTGGGCGTTACGTAACAAAATAACAAATATATACGCAGGTATATAAAACAATTCTCTATATTTTAAACAAAACAGGTTACAAATCTAGTAAATATGTTGCAGTTGGAGTATCTTTATTAGGAGAGAAAATAAAACATTTGTATGAAAATTATCTAACAACAAGAGTAATGGCACACAGTTCCACTATAAATTGTACAAATATCCACCTAATAATAGTACAGCGGTTGAGTGTAAAATATGCAATGTATGTGGACCGAAATGACGTCCCAAAATTATCTAATTAAGTTTTCTAAACTGATTGTAACTGGAGAACCACAATTTTACGGTACGTAAGTTACTGTTAATATTTTGCATGTTATTTAGCCTTATTTAGTTGCTTGTATATCTAGATAGGTTAGGATTACCTACATAAAACGTGACTGACGTTGTAATTTAAAAATGCCTTAAATATTATGTGAATGCGAACACCAAACTATTTACTTCTTAATAAATTGAATCTTGTGACTTTTAATACTAATCTGACTTTGAACGAATTGATATTGACTTTAATCTCAATAAAAAAACTACAATTATATCCATTAGTTCTATATAAATACTATGGCTTTGACGTTACACCTCTTTGGATGTCGTAAATACTTGTAAAAACTTTCACAATACCTTCAGTTTAACATATGAAAAATGTTCGTTAGCTTTATGGTGAACTGGAACGGGCCTTGTAGCTGGTTGTTCTTCGGATATTATGGAACCTCCGACGGGATGAATTTCGGTAGCGGTGTTGGAATTTAACAGCAAGCGGGATCTTCAGCTCGGGGATGCTCCTTTTGCCGGTCTTGGTTCGTAATCTTCAGTATCAGTAAGTGTATTTTTCTTCTCCTTTATTGTAATTTAATTGATGTGTCTGTCTCGATTTATTGGAGGTTAGAATCTTTGTTTATATTCTCTTCTCTTTTCAGCTTCAGTGGCGCCTATCTTCGCTCGTTCGTATTGGTAATTCAGAACTATTGCTGGATTTATTTTCAATGGTGTCAACCTTGACGATGACCCACTGACTTACTAACTGGATGATGACTCACAACGTACTTGTCGGGTTATGAATCAATCAATGACAAAAAAATGAATGACCTCGTCTGGAGTATGTATATCTTATATATAGGTCAGGGTTGGCGATTGTTTAAAGCCTCGAACCCGAAGTCGTTGGAGATTAAATTTTAATTGTTTATAATAATGTTTGATTAGTTTACAATGCTAAAGGATGTTATTCTGTAGTTTTTACATTTATAAAAATTAAATAATATATTTTCAGTACGTGTAAATCTCTGAATATTGCTTTTAGGAATTTTAATGAGAATGGCATTTTTAGCGTCGCTTTTTGATACATTTGTACAGTCGTGTGCAAAAAAATATTTAAATGTTATTATTTTTGGATTTTATCTAAAGATAAGGATATTTGGACTTTATGTGGAGCTGGTTTACATACTAACTTAATTACTAAATACATTCAAATTTATTTCTGTTTTTTATTTGATTAAAATCTGTGCATTTAAGAATAAATTGCTTAATGCGTACTTTAAATTTCAATTCAAAGTCAGTTTCCTATTCTATTTTAGTAATGAATTATTTTGCTCAATGGGTTATTAAAATTTTATCAAATCATTCACATATAACAGTGCCAAGGATTAATTTTAAATATCCCTTTTTGGTATTTTTGTAGCGACACTTATTCAGTTTTTTACATGTCAAATTAAATATTGATTTTATTAGTAAATTCTTGCTAATGGCTTTAGTTTGGTAGGGCACTTAATTATGCATGTCCTTCGTGTCTGTAATTGGCCCAACATGTTTATATTTATGGTGTTTTACTAAATTTTACAAATTGATGTTTGACGTTTATTCATGATGGCTACTTGGTCTAAATTAGAAATGATGCTTTCGATAATTATGCATTAGTAAGGGCGCAATTCATGACAATTCCTAATCCTAACTGTGCTGTGATATGTGCAGTTGGAGTATTTAGCTTCATATACCAGGCAATTATTAAATTTAGTCACGAAATTCTAGCTTTAATATGACATGTGATCTAGGTCTCTTAGGAATACTTCAAATGCTGTTTGTACTTAAATTACAGTCCTATTGATATTTATGCCCTAATTCAAATCTTTTCTAACTATAGAAAAGGCTGTAGTTAATTTATGTTTTCACATTAAAATTGGTTTCCTCACCGAGTTACATTGTATTTGACTTAATAATGGACGTTCAAAGAATGAACGTCCATGCTTTACATTAAATGATGCTATTGAATATTTCTAGGTCAATAATTCTATTTGTGCTTTTAAAAACACGAGATATACAATCAACGAGCTTTGGAGTGTCACTCCTAGTATGTACAATTTATGATTATGTTTTGATTTAGTCATAATTGGCATTTTTATATCGGCCATATTGGTATGTTCTAAATGCATGTGTTGTGTGTGCTAGACATGATGCTTTGTCAAAACTCAATGTGTAATGATAATGAAAGATTGAAAATAATATATGTCATATAAGTATAAGACTGTATAGTGCGTTTCTGTGTATGTAAATTTGTTCTCACTAATATAGTTAGGTTTTGATGCTAATTTCTTTAATCTTAACTTTTCAAATAAACTACATGACCAAGATATAATTGTTTGCTAATTTGCTTAAGTGGGATGGATTCTGTGTGCATTGTTGTTTCTCTCCTTTGTATAAGTAAATCAATGGCAACTCCAACATTTCAACATGTACCAGGGTTCGTCCCTAATAACAACTTAAAAGTAAAAAAATTGAGTGTTGAAACTCGTACTAATTATGTGTATTTGAATGGTCTCGGATCATATACGAGACTAGTTCAATATATATATATATATATATATATATATATATATATATATATATATATATATATATATATATAAAATATATTACAATTCTTTGCCAAATATACAAATGTATTGAAAAAATGAATGAAAATCTTCTTGGTAGTAGTGGCATACAATGAAATTAAAGTAATAACAATATGACAACTGGTTGTCAATTAGAAAACAATGACAAATATAAAATGTAAATCAAAATGTATAAATGAAAATGTATTCAAATAAGCATAGGACTATCGGTATTACTTATATAGTCACATCAAAGGGCCTGGGTTTACCACAAGCTGTTCAGTCAATGCAATTATAAAAAATAATAACAAACGACGCAACTATGTAATGAAAAATTAAGAGTAGAACTGTTGAATTATAACAATATAGAATGTAAAATCAGTCATGTATAAATGTAAATCAAAGCAAATAAGCATAGGACAATCGGTATTACCTATGTAATCCTATCAAAATGGCTTAGATTCATCTAAACATGTACAATTTTGATTGAAATACATAAATAATCAACAATGCAACTATGTATGTGTTAAGATGTAATTTGTAGCTACAGACATATATGTTTCTACCTAGTTTGGTTTCGTCAGTGCAGCATAACAAAGAAGGTGTATGTTAAAGCATTAATATGTGTTGAATAAAAAATATAGTATTACCTTAAAATGTCAATCCAAAATGTCCAAGTGTAAAACAACTGTGCACTTACTTAATACTGTGTAATGCCTTATTTCAACCAGGCAGATAATAAAATATATTACAATTCTTTGCCAAATATACAAATGTATTGAAAAAATGAATGAAAATCTTCTTGGTAGTAGTGGCATACAATGAAATTAAAGTAATAACAATATGACAACTGGTTGTATATTTGGCAAAGAATTGTAATATATTTTATTATCTGCCTGGTTGAAATAAGGCATTACACAGTATTAAGTAAGTGCACAGTTGTTTTACACTTGGACATTTTGGATTGACATTTTAAGGTAATACTATATTTTTTTATTCAACACATATTAATGCTTTAACATACACCTTCTTTGTTATGCTGCACTGACGAAACCAAACTAGGTAGAAACATATATGTCTGTAGCTACAAATTACATCTTAACACATACATAGTTGCATTGTTGATTATTTATGTATTTCAATCAAAATTGTACATGTTTAGATGAATCTAAGCCGTTTTGATAGGATTACATAGGTAATACCGATTGTCCTATGCTTATTTGCTTTGATTTACATTTATACATGACTGATTTTACATTCTATATTGTTATAATTCAACAGTTCTACTCTTAATTTTTCATTACATAGTTGCGTCGTTTGTTATTATTTTTTATAATTGCATTGACTGAACAGCTTGTGGTAAACCCAGGCCCTTTGATGTGACTATATAAGTAATACCGATAGTCCTATGCTTATTTGAATACATTTTCATTTATACATTTTGATTTACATTTTATATTTGTCATTGTTTTCTAATTGACAACCAGTTGTCATATTGTTATTACTTTAATTTCATTGTATGCCACTACTACCAAGAAGATTTTCATTCATTTTTTCAATACATATATATATATATATATATATGAAGTAAAGAATTTAATGGGTTAACTCCGCTGAAAATGCAACTGCGGACACGTGTTTCGAACTACTTGGTTCTCGTCAGCGCAGTGTAGCCAAGGAATAGGATGGGATAACCTTGGAGCTGAAAAACATCAATCAGAGACATACACAGGGGACAGCCTACCAATTGAGGCTTCAGCTAGAGTGTCCTCGATATTGAGGATGAATCTAACGTCGCCGCGAGGTAGACATTTGTCCACCTGCACGCCATCTGAACCCATAGGATAAAAATAAAGAAAAGAAATATTGCGGATAATGGAATAATGAAGTAAAGAATTTAATGGGTTAACTCCGCTGAAAATGCAACTGCGGACACGTGTTTCGAACTACTTGGTTCTCGTCAGCGCAGTGTAGCCAAGGAATAGGATGGGATAACCTTGGAGCTGAAAAACATCAATCAGAGACATACACAGGGGACAGCCTACCAATTGAGGCTTCAGCTAGAGTGTCCTCGATATTGAGGATGAATCTAACGTCGCCGCGAGGTAGACATTTGTCCACCTGCACGCCATCTGAACCCATAGGATAAAAATAAAGAAAAGAAATATTGCGGATAATGTAATAATGAAGTAAAGAATTTAATGGGTTAACTCCGCTGAAAATGCAACTGCGGACACGTGTTTCGAACTACTTGGTTCTCGTCAGCGCAGTGTAGCCAAGGAATAGGATGGGATAACCTTGGAGCTGAAAAACATCAATCAGAGACATGTCTACCTCGCGGCGACGTTAGATTCATCCTCAATATCGAGGACACTCTAGCTGAAGCCTCAATTGGTAGGCTGTCCCCTGTGTATGTCTCTGATTGATGTTTTTCAGCTCCAAGGTTATCCCGTCCTATTCCTTGGCTACACTGCGCTGACGAGAACCCAGTAGTTCGAAACACGTGTCCGCAGTTGCATTTTCAGCGGAGTTAACCCATTAAATTCTTTACTTCATTATTCCATTATCCGCAATATTTCTTTTCTTTATTTATATATATATATATATATAAAAAGTAAAATGTGAATAACTATTCACTGGGATTGTTCGGTCAATGAAATACAATAATAGAGTAATCTATTTATTCATTGGTCAATATTTCGGAAACATTTTTTTCCATCTTCAGGACCTATGAAACTAAGACATTTATATTTTGCTAACCTCTGTGACACGTGTTCATATGCAAACTCAAACACGTTGAAATTACTACATGCAAAAAGGATCATAATACTCACAACAACAAAATTGAAATGCAGTTAATATTAAAAACCATAATTCGGTGATAATTGTTATCATATTAAAAGTAAACATCAAAATAAAATTACAAACGTTAAACACATTAAAACCTGTCAAGTATTTCGAACTGCGGGGAGTAGAATGGGATATCAATAGCAATGACATTGCTATTGATATCCCATTCTACTCCCCGCAGTTCGAAATACTTGACAGGTTTTAATGTGTTTAACGTTTGTAATTTTATTTTGATGTTTACTTTTAATATGATAACAATTATCACCGAATTATGGTTTTTAATATTAACTGCATTTCAATTTTGTTGTTGTGAGTATTATGATCCTTTTTGCATGTAGTAATTTCAACGTGTTTGAGTTTGCATATGAACACGTGTCACAGAGGTTAGCAAAATATAAATGTCTTAGTTTCATAGGTCCTGAAGATGGAAAAAAATGTTTCCGAAATATTGACCAATGAATAAATAGATTACTCTATTATTGTATTTCATTGACCGAACAATCCCAGTGAATAGTTATTCACATTTTACTTTTTAACGTAGTCGGTCGTGGATTTCCACTCAACTCTCTTATATATATATATATATAAATGTCAGAAAAGAGTGTTGGGGAGTCCGGCAATAAAATGAGATGGTCTATATCAACAGCAACAAAAATAGTATGAATTTCAGATCGGACATCCAAAATCTTAGTATTATTTATTCATATTTGTTAGATCATAGTAAGTTTAATAAAATATCACAAGCTAACAATAACTGACATATTTCAAACTAATTGTCATTTTAAATTAACATGTAAACACAATTTGTCACGAAAAACATCGTGTTTTGTGGTATTTTTCACAGTTTGTTTTTTACTGTGTATTCATAATATATTTTCTTCCCACCAAGAAGTCATAGTTGTAAGTATTTTTTAAAAATTTCTGTCAATAACTTTTTTACTAACTGTACTTTGTTTCATTATCTTGTTCTTAATTAGTTTATCCTGAGGAAGCACAAATACCTTATGTGCGAAATATTGAGAAATAAAACGTTAGACTTCCTTTAAACATAAGTCTTTTTATTGCCGGACTCCCCAACACTCTTTTCTGACATTAATACATAACGGCAAAGACTACTTCAAACCATATATATATATATATATATATATATATATATATATATATATATATATAAATTGTGTGAAGGATTTTTTTACTTTTCCTTCTTTTCTTAGCCGGTTTTTTAAATATTATGTATCGTCGAAATTCTTGGTATTTTCGGCTTTTTTTAAAAAAATTTATATGAAGGGTTGGTTAATAATAAAAACGGTTTTTTGACGTTTCGAAATTATGTATAATTTCCTCATCAGAAAATCATGAGTTAAATTTTAAAACAACTATTGTTTACATCACAACACTGCAAATATGACAAACAAAAAATTTTCAGTAAAACAAACGACATAAATTTTAATAAATAGTACTTACAATAATATTGGCCGTCTGTGTATATATGGCTTTGATTGTTGTTAACATTAATTGCTTTGCACATTCTTTCGATTAAATTATATTCTTTTAAATATAGTAATTCTTTCTGTGTGAATTCACTGAATGTCTGTTGAAAAGTAATAGCACGATGTCTAAGTGTGTATTTTTGTTTTATCTACTTTTTTAGTTGAAAGGTTTTGTCTATTCGTGTAAATAGTACAGCGGCGCATCTCGACAAATTTCATATTATTGAAAAATATATCTGGGATATATTTTGTGTGTCTGCTCTATCGTTTACTGCGTTCTTATGTTTTTTAATTTTTAGACTTTCAAGTATAGTTCTTGATTTGCTGTTATGTTCAGTAGCTAATATTGTTGTTTGTTTATAATTTTCAATTATAAACTATTACTTTTCAACAGACATTCAGTGAATTCACACAGAAAGAATTACTATATTTAAAAGAATATAATTTAATCGAAAGAATGTGCAAAGCAATTAATGTTAACAACAATCAAAGCCATATATACACAGACGGCCAATATTATTGTAAGTACTATTTATTAAAATTTATGTCGTTTGTTTTACTGAAAATTTTTTGTTTGTCATATTTGCAGTGTTGTGATGTAAACAATAGTTGTTTTAAAATTTAACTCATGATTTTCTGATGAGGAAATTATACATAATTTCGAAACGTCAAAAAACCGTTTTTATTATTAACCAACCCTTCATATAAATTTTTTTAAAAAAAGCCGAAAATACCAAGAATTTCGACGATACATAATATATATATATATATATATATATAGCTCTTTAGTATGATGCTGAACCAAACCTATGTTTACGAGCAGTTTATCCTGAACCTCCCTGACAAAACTGAACCATATATATGGTTCAGGATTGGAGACCTTTATAAAGTCACTCGTAGTGACCGCATAACGTGTGTGAATAAATTTTAAAAAGGTTCATTTTTGTACATTTCGTCGATTTCAAGTTCCAGCCTTTTCCGCGCCATATCTTGAGGGCGCTGCTGTAGACTCTGTTTGTATATCTGTATAACAGCAATCCTGAAGCATGCGGTGTTCCCTGATATCGCAACATTTATGTGTTAGAGTGCCTGGCGTAATTTCGCATATATTGAATAAAATGATTGGTAGAGATGTTTTGTTGGTATATCTGAAAGATACGCCAGTCAATACGGTAAATTCTCTCTTTCATCTAAAAGAATAAATTCTTATAAAGCCAACTGAATACTGTTCTTACTATGAATTATTTAGTATTAACATGTTTCAATGTTTATATACAGGATGAGTCATCTCCCCGGGGAAGGCAGATTGTGACTTTATGAGAATAGATATTTTGAAACGGCCTTCTTGCTATGCAGTGTTTCAAAACTTGGTGATTGACCATAGTTATAGTTTTTGAAATGGAACAGCCTATATATCACTATATTTTTGTATTCCCCGTATAATTCTTAGCGAAAAAGTTATAAGATAGTAGAGGCCTAAAATTTAAGATTTTTGAATTATTACCATTTTTTTGAAAAACACCATTTTTTATAAAATTATATTTCTCGAAAACGACGTATTAGATGGACACAATTTTTATGTCCAGCGTTGTTCTTAAGAAACATGCTTTATTTTTTTGCAATTACATACTAATTGAATTTGCAGAAAACTGGATTAATGTCACATAACATATTTTTGTCTAAAAGTGATTTTTTCAAGCGGAATAAAAATGACCATTACTGAGCTATTGTTGTTTTTCGAAATAATGTTTTTTATTTGAATACCGTATTTAAGTGAGCCATGATATTCGCTGCGAAATTGACAATTGATTGAATGACATTTAATAAGTTGCTTTTCAGTTGTCAAGTTGGATTTTATAATGACTTTTCCTAAAAATGAGCTTAGAGATAAGATTTTTATGTATTGGAGTAATGACAAGAAAATAGATATATCTTATTTACAATACAGCAATATAATTCAAAGAATATGTAGAATATGTCACAGTAAACAAATTTTAAACCCGAACAAATTAATAACTTGATATTAGTAGGTGTAGAATCAGGAAATGTTATGTGAATGGATGAGTAATTAGTGGGACAGACATTATAAAGTAGATAAAAATTGAAATTCAAATGCTTCCAAAATAATAACTCGACTTTAATAAGGCATTGAGTACTTATATTTCTAAATATTTGTCGAATATGTTCCCTCATAATTTCTTTTTTGGTTACAAGCATACTTTATATATGCTCTTTTACGGATCCCTATAAAAAGAAACTAATTTTGTGATGTCTGAAGACCCAGCTGGGTATTCACGGCCTCCATGCGCTAGCCACTTCGTTGAAAACATTTCATTAAATTATTTTGTGTCTGTAGCATAGAATGTTGGGATTCGCCGTCTACAGCTCTTCGTAAATTTAGCGGAACATCTTCCAATAATTCCACTAAACTGCTTGATGGAAATTACTCATAAACTTCTCTGTTAATACGACCTTCAAATAAATGCAGCCCTATCATCCAATCACCACGAATGCCACCCCATACATTTATGCTCCACCTATGTTAATGATCTACTTATTAGTGAAGTAAGGGTTTTGCTTTGAACAGTAATTAAAATTACCTTTGTTAACTATTCCGTTACTATGGTAACCTGCTTCATCCGCAAATAACACACTATCAAATAGACTGCCCGGGCATTCATTCTAATTATTTCCTTTTGGCAGAACATTCTTCTAGCTTTAAACTGATGGGTGCGTAACTCAATATTTAAATTTAGTCATTATGGACGATATTTCATTTTAGGTCCTTGCAACGATGGTTTGGATACTGACGTGTTGATTTTCTCTTATTGCCATAAGAATACTTAATTAATTTTCATCATTAACCACATATTTAAGTTTCATTGCTTTTGAATTAGCAATACTATCAGTAAGTAATGAAGGCATCCATTACTCATCTAAAGGTATCTGTTTTGGGACATCTTCTGTCAGGGTAACGCTTCTGGTACACTCTTTGGGCTAATAAATAATTTATTTGACATTCCTTCAGTACAGAAAGACCGTATTACAATAAAAAACATAAAGTTGGCAAAATTATATCAAGAAACGACAATAGCTTAGTTATGGTCACTTTTAAAATAAGAACGTGTTACATGTTTTTGGTGCGCAATATAGTAAGCATTTCAACAATGAACCGATATACAGGATGTTCCATTTGAAAAAATTACTTCTAGACAAGAAAATGTTATGTAACTTTAATCCAGTTTTCTGCAAATTCAATTAGTAATTGCGAAAAAATAAAATATGTTTGTGCTAGAACATTTAAAAAAAATATATAAACATCTTTATGAAGTCATGGCCAACTATGATGCCATTAAAAAAAAACAAGATTATGTTATATCTTGATAATAAAGTATGCCATGAATTTTCAGCTAAGATTATTAAATTATACTTAAAAATTACTACCAGATCCCATTTTTATATAATTTCTATCTTCAAAAGTTGACAATAAATTTTAAATCTGAAAATACGATCAACTACTCCTCATATTTCTTAACAACATCGCTAATTAAGCCGATCCTGTGTCTTGAATATTAAGAAAGTTACCTATGGGCGGCATCCTCTATAGGGTGAGCGTTTTTTTTTGAAGCAGGAATTGCAATCTCAAGATTTTGGATAATCGAAATTCCAATTGCAATTGAATTTTAAATGGATGTAACTTGTCAGTGTTCCTAATAATTTCGCTGACACTGATATGGGGATTTTCAACAGCAGCCTCCAGAACTTTCAACTCGTTTTCTACGGTCAAAACTAGCTTCGTTCTAACTCTCTTTGCTCGTTGAACAGTACCAGTAGACGTAAATCTATCCAACACCTTTGTAAACTCACGTGGATTTGGATACGTTCTGAGAGGATATCTCTCAGAGTACACTCGTGACGCCAACAAACAATTTTTGAAACATTCTCCAAGAATAAACACATGTCAAATATTTCTTGTTGAGTTCCAGGCATTTTCGCAACGTTTATCAGATAACAATAATACTTCTGTCAGTTTATTGTTATTTTTTCGTTTGCATTGACACTTCTATTGTTTTATCATGACAGCTGACTTTGAAAAAAGACATTTTTCGACGAATTGACCTAACAACTTTTTTTTCTTTTTATTTTTGTAATGAAATGTGTTTTTTTTTTAAATAAATGAACAACTTGGAATTTCGATTTTCCAACGATATAATTATTTTATTTGATTCCCATTTGATATTTTAGAAAAAAATGACTACTTGCAAAGCCCAATCAAAAATTATCTTCTTTCCTTAAATCACTTGAAAAAAAATTAGGAGTAGTTAGAAGAGGTCTTAGATCCCTAAATTCGAAACCGAAACGCCGGTACACTTTAGTTCCTGCCAAAAAAAAATTTCGAAGTACATATAATCAATAAAGGAATTATCGCGGATACATAAAATAAAACAAGAAAAAGAGAATATTGGGTAATTCCGCTGTAGTGCAACCGTAGACACGTGTTTCTGACTAATTGGTCGTCATCAGTACGGTGTAGCCAAGGAATAAGGTGGGATATCCTTGGAGATAGAAGCATGCACGGAAGACCATCAGGCGACAGACCACCATTTGCAGCTTCAGTTAGAAGATCTTCGGTTTTGAAGACAACAACTAACATCGCCACGAGGAAGACATTGTCAACCTGCGTGCCATCCGAAACCCAGGAAAGATAATCAATAAAGGCATTATCGCGGATACATAAAATAAAACAAGAAAAAGAGAATATTGGGTAATTCCGCTGTAGTGCAACCGTAGACACGTGTTTCTGACTAATTGGTCGTCATCAGTACGGTGTAGCCAAGGAATAAGGTGGGATATCCTTGGAGATAGAAGCATGCACGGAAGACCATCAGGCGACAGACCACCATTTGCAGCTTCAGTTAGAAGATCTTCGGTTTTGAAGACAACAACTAACATCGCCACGAGGAAGACATTGTCAACCTGCGTGCCATCCGAAACCCAGGAAAGATAATCAATAAAGGCATTATCGCGGATATATAAAATAAAACAAGAAAAAGAGAATATTGGGTAATTCCGCTGTAGTGCAACCGTAGACACGTGTTTCTGACTAATTGGTCGTCATCAGTACGGTGTAGCCAAGGAATAAGGTGGGATATCCTTGGAGATAGAAGCATGCACGGAAGACCATCAGGCGACAGACCACCATTTGCAGCTTCAGTTAGAAGATCTTCGGTTTTGAAGACAACAACTAACATCGCCACGAGGAAGACATTTTCAACCTGCGTGCCATCCGAAACCCAGGAAAGATAATCAATAAAGGAATTATCGCGGATACATAAAATAAAACAAGAAAAAGAGAATATTGGGTAATTCCGCTGTAGTGCAACCGTAGACACGTGTTTCTGACTAATTGGTCGTCATCAGTACGGTGTAGCCAAGGAATAAGGTGGGATATCCTTGGAGATAGAAGCATGCACGGAAGACCATCAGGCGACAGACCACCATTTGCAGCTTCAGTTAGAAGATCTTCGGTTTTGAAGACAACAACTAACATCGCCACGAGGAAGACATTGTCAACCTGCGTGCCATCCGAAACCCAGGAAAGATAATCAATAAAGGAATTATCGCGGATACATAAAATAAAACAAGAAAAAGAGAATATTGGGTAATTCCGCTGTAGTGCAACCGTAGACACGTGTTTCTGTCGCCTGATGGTCTTCCGTGCATGCTTCTATCTCCAAGGATATCCCACCTAATATTTTTCTTTTTCTGATATATATATATATATATATATGTATAATAATAATAAAAATATCGACCGTACTTAATAACAATAATAAATAACCCTGATAATTTATTATTGTTATATATGTATATATATATATAGATATAAATTTAATTATTTCTTGGTGTTAGCGACCTTTTCTATTTTATAAATCAGAAATACACAAATCAACCCACGTTTTCAAAACAAAAAACTTACCCAAAAAATGTACATAAAATGTTGACCTCATCGTACCTAATTTAGTGGTGTATTCTTATCCAAGTTGGGATCTTGGAAAAGGGTTCAAAATTCGCTATTGATTATACCAAAAAAGACAACCTACCAACTGATCATATCATAGCTAACATTGAATCACATATAGAAAACATAGGGGATTTAGAAAAAAACACCAATAGATCTAAAATATGTAATGCAATAACCAATTACAAACAGTCAAGTATACCCAAAAACACAGTGGCTAACATGAATTTGGAAAGGGATATTAAACAAACAAAGATTTTTTTAAAACGAAATAATCACTTAATGGTACTTAAATCAGACAAAAGTAACAACACAGTCATAATTAAACGAAAAGATTACGAACAAAAAATGGAATTGTTACTTAACGATGACACAACATATTCTAAATTAAAAAATTATCCTACTAAGAAATACCAGAAAATGAACAATGAACTTATTAAAAAGTGGGAAAATAAAAATCTAATATCACCACAAACGGCCAACAAACTAAAGATAAACAATGCACAATCTCCAAAAATGCATGGGTTGCCCAAGTTGTATAAGTCTAACGTACCGCTAAGACCAATTGTGTCTAGCATACAAAGCCCCTTTTATGGTCTTTCTAAATATCTCGCTAGCATACTATCGAATGTCACAGGAACAACCGACCATTACATCAAAAATTCTTTTGAATTCAAAAAGTTTGTAGATACAGTAAACATCAACAAAAACCACAAATTCATATCTTTAGATGTGGAATCACTTTATACCAATATTCCAATTGATATGGCCAAAAACGTAATAAAAAAATACTGGAAAAACATCGAAAAATTCACTGATTTATCCCTTCCAGATTTTCTTGAAGCAATTGAGTTAACTTTATCTACAACTTATTTTCAGTACAATAATAAGTGGTACAAGCAGGTTGAAGGCGTTGCAATGGGGGCTCCTATATCCAGTGTGGTAGCCCAGTTAGTGATGGAATATGTAGAGGAAAATGTACTGAATAACTTAAATTTTGTCCCCACATTTTTTAAAAGATATGCGGACGATTGCATTGCAGTAGTGCCAGAAAACAAAATAGACTATATTCTCACAAGTTTCAATTCATTTCATCCTAAATTAAAATTCACATGTGAAATAGGAAATAATAACACCATAAATTTCTTAGACTTAACTTTAATTAAGCAGAATAACAAAATTCTAACAAAATGGTACAAAAAACCAACCTCATCAAACCGATATAGTAATTATAATGACACTCAACCAATGGGATACAAAAAAAATGTGGTGACAGCATTGGTTGATAGAGCAATTAATTTAACCAGTCCTCTATTTAGACCACAAATTTTATTAGATATCACAGCCATACTGGTAAAAAATAACTACCCCAGATTTCTTATAAAAACCATTATTAAACTCAGATTGCATAAATTCTATAATAACTCAGTACAAAACAACCCCCAAAAACTAACTCCTCTAAAACAACAGTACATTCCAGTTCCATATATTAGAGGTTTATCGGAAAAAATTAATGACATCATTAAGCCACATAATTTTAAACTTGCTTACACTAACAATAACAATTTAAGTCATTTATATACTAAACTTAAAGATCCCATTCAGATAACAAAACAATCGCATGTTGTTTATAGCATTCCTTGCAATGACTGCAATGGCGTTTACATTGGTCAGACAAAACAGCTCCTTGAAGACAGGATTAATGGACATAAATATGCAAAAAATCCCACTTCTCTGAAAAAACATAAAGATAAAATGCAGCATACTTTCAATTTCACTAAAGTCAAGATACTTAAAAAGGAAACCAACACGAAAGCCAGAAACATCTTAGAGATGATCGTAATAAAAAGAACTAAGGAGACTGTTAATGACAGAAATGAAGTCGATAGTCTGTCGAGAATGTATTTTCCAATATTATAACAACTGAGATAATTTTTATGAATAAACCCTGTATGTCTGAAAACTTGTGTTTGACAATACTAAAATATAAAACGATAAGTAGAAAACAACTAATAAAAAAGAAAAACACGTGGTACTTTTCGTAGATAGGTGTTCTCTGATAAATCGAAAAATTTTAGTGTATTCTTATTTTATGTCAAATTGTTTGTCATTGATATGACACGTAATAGACATATGATGTTACACATATTGATATTTTAGACTTCTTTTTAACGATAAGAAAAAGTTATTTGTGGCAAAATACGTGTACATTTTTTGGGTAAGTTTTTTGTTTTGAAAACGTGGGTTGATTTGTGTATTTCTGATTTATAAAATTTTAATTGCAGAATGTATGAATCACAAATTTTTAATATGTTTTGTATTTGTGTTATATATTTATAATAACTGAAGAAGACATTAAAAAGAAAAGTGTCGAAACGTCTTAAAAGGAAGAAAAAAAATGTTTTTTATTTGTGTCTAAGTAGATAGAAAAGGTCGCTAACACCAAGAAATAATTAAATTTATATTTAAAAGCACGACCAAGAAACAATTTTATATTATATATATATATATATATATATATAAAGTATAGAATTTCATGGGGTAACTCCGCTCAAAATGCAACTGCGGACACGTGTTTCGAACTACTTGGTTCTCGTCAGCGCAGTGTAGCCAAGGAATAGGATGGGATAACCTTGGAGCTGAAAAACATCAATCAGAGACATACACAAGGGACAGCCTACCAATTGAGGCTTCAGCTAGAGTGTCCTCGATACTGAGAATGAATCTAACGTCGCCGCGAGGTAGACATTGTCCACCTGCAAGCCATCTGAACCCACAGGATAACAATAAAGAAAAGAAATATTGCGGATTATAGAATAATAAAGTATAGAATTTCATGGGGTAACTCCGCTCCAAATGCAACTGCGGACACGTGTTTCGAACTACTTGGTTCTCGTCAGCGCAGTGTAGCCAAGGAATAGGATGGGATAACCTTTTCTTTTTTTTTAAAAAAATCGTTGATTCATTTTCGTTATTTCATTGTTTAATTGTTAATAATTCTCTGTTGTCCACCAACCAGAACACAATTGGAATTTATATGAAAAAACATTATTAAAAAAATAGCATCTTTGTATTAATTGACGAAATAAACAGAATATCTTTTTTATTAACTTGTGCCTATTTGTTTTGACCTATTTGGTATTGGTCGTTCCGTATTTATTAAAAAAGAAAACATATCATAAAAAAATTGTTAATAATTCTTAAAATGCGATTTTTGAGAAAACGATGCAATTTTTCGAGTCTTACCAAGAGTACCTTTTTTCTTGTACTTAAGACACTTAATCTAACATTTTATAGACAAACTCTTTTTTATCCATTGGCGTAGAAAATGGAAATGTTTTAATATTTATAAACGCAGGTTCTCCGCCTATGGATTGATTACTATCACAATTTTGATACAGAATTTCTTGACTCATAAAACTATGTAAACGTGACAAAATTTAGCGCAATCGCTCCAGCCGTTTCAAATTTATAACAAAAAAACAATTTTCCAACTGCAACTTCAGGACCGTATTGCGCACAAACTAAGCAACTTTCACTAAGCCAAGTTTTGCTAAATCGGTTTATTTTGGTCCGAAAAATACGTGGTAGAGTTGTTTAAAGACCTTTTAGAGACACCCTGTATAAACCAGAGTTATTATACATATAAACTCATAATGTTAATTATAAAAAACGAAGTGCAGAAAGAATGTTGCACCGGCAGAATTAAATTTCTTATTGGAACGAAAAGCAGTCTAGAATCATAAAGAAGTATTAAAAAATTATGCAGAAAATAGTAAAATAAGTAATAGTGATTCTTTAAGATAAACGCTCTATAAATACCATTAAATGTACTACGAATATTATTAATCTATCCAGCGAGAAAGAAAGATTTTTTTTCTTCAGAGGGTACAATATATTTTCACAGCTCACAGCTCACGGGCTCACATATATTCGCAGCACCTTCTGGAAACCATTTTCAGACTTAATAGAATAAAATTACTTTTGCATTAGATTTATCCTTTTTATTATTCGAATAATTACAAATTACCACAGCTTATACATGCGCAACTTCAAAGTATTTTTATTAAGGAATTTGTTTGCAATTATTTCTTTCCTTTCTTCTTTTTCTTTTGTGCATCAGGCCAAGGAAAACCTCTCCATCTTAATAAATCTTGAACGTTATGACATGTTGTATATGCATTTTCCATGGCGGCTTCTGTAAAAATATCTACAGTGCATCTTGCACTTTTCGATCGACCGCTTCCGCCTTTACGGGCACCAGTTTTTTTGGGTTTTGCAGCTTTTTTCTTATCTCCATTATTCTTGCCCTTCTTCTTACCTTTACCACCCATATATTTATGCTATTTATACAATAATATACGTTGAATATATATTTAAAAACCGTGCACACCGTGTTTCATGTTTTATTTAGATTAGCGTCATATAGTAAACATGTTTTGTCAATAAGGAAACGTGTGTTGTCATGGTTATACATTGTAATATTGTATATAACGGGTGATTTAATCTTTTCGATTTAAAAATTTTGATATTATTAAATCGGCAATAAGAAAATGGCTTTCTGTATTTGTTATACCGCCAGAGTCATGTCAAAATAATTAATTTTTATAACAAACATAATTTTATAATTATATGCTCATTTTTTCATGTGTTTGACGAGGCACTCGAAAGTTAACTTCTGTTAGAGAATCAGGAAAGTCAATCTTAAACAGAATCCATCTAGTTTATAACACAACTACTTTAGGAACTTGTGCTGTACTATGTACTAACTCAATTGCATTAATATAGCAATTATATATAGGATACCACACGAGAACGGAATATTCCAACTTGCGAACAATCAATGCATAATAAAGTGATTTGAGTGTAGCTATGTTGTCAAAATCTCTGCAGGTGCGGATAATTATCTCCTTTTTGGTGTAAAGGACATACAGCATGTGTCAATTTTCATTAGCCATAGGCGATCAATTCATGCAATACGTGACAACGTGGCACCCCTGCTTTCCTCTCCAATGCCAGCGCGACCGATACATGCTCGAAAATACAAGTTAGCAGTAACTGTTGGACCAGTGACTTGGGTGTTTGTAATACGTTCAGAAATAATATTTACGAGTTGCAAGGATTTGTTTTTCTTTTTCCTTTCAGTAAATGCAGAGAATTATTAAGCTGCGTTCACGCTGCATGACACAAACAAAAGCATAATTCTAATAAATATTAAAAAATAACCCTAATAAGGTAAATAAAAAAGGATTCTGAAAATAATAATAAACTACTAGATCAGGAGATCGCCGCGGCCATTTGATGTTTCCCGTTCCAGTAATAAGACGACTTTTATTGCAGACTAGATCGCAACGTGTTCGCAGCTAAACATTGAATGTAAAATCTGGTGGGGAGAAGTGGGAAGATCGGAGAAAATCGTTGTGATGTCGATTGTTGCCGGGATTGGTGACGGACAGTAGGGGTGCCACGTTGCCATGTGTTACTTGTATACGTATAAATCGCACGTAAAAATTGAATCCCTATAGCTAATGATATTTGACACATGCGGTATACAATACAAGCTACCTTCCAGGTCTGAGGAAAGACAGATATCTGCAGAGAATAAAATAAAGTAAAGAAAAGTTTATTATTGCAAATCAGTAAACAAACAAACAGATAGCAAATGTCATCAAGAACTGAAGTATGTATGTATGATAAATACATTAATAATAAGAATTGTAATAATAATAAAAAAAAGAAGGAAGAGTCCATAAGAAAAGAAAAAAGTACTGCCTGGCTATTATGTCAAAATACTCCACGGTGCTGTACGGTTCATTATCACATAATAATTGAAAAGTAACTCTTTTAAACCGATTAAGATTATTAATTGTTTTAATATTAACTGGTCAAGCGGTATAGTATCTCATACTGGAATAAGCTAGACCACCCCCGTCAAAGTCGAGCAATGTCTGGGATAGCAGTCGTCCGATTTATTTGTATAGTTGTAGAGTGATGAGACTGTATATACTGTTGATATAGGTGTTGATTTTTAAATAAAAAAATGAGGTGTGGCCACCACACGACTTTCTTATACGTATGAAAGTGTTACTTCCGGTCCGAATTTTGAAATTTCATTTATACAAAAAATATTCCAAATCCAACTCTAAATACTTTTGTACTCTTCATAAATATACATAGAATGCATAATTTACGACATATTTGCAAAAAATCGTTATTCGGTAAGAGTAAAAGTGATATTTCCGGTCCGAATTTTGAAATTTTTTTTATTCAAAAGATATTGGAAATTAAGTTCTAAATACTTTTATATTCGTAGCGTATCTGTCTAAAAAGCATGACTTGCAAAATATTTGCAAGAAACTGATTTTCGATAAGAGTAAAAGACCTACTTCCGGTAGAAATTTCGAAAAACCTTTTTAATAAAATCGTTCACAATTTCAATTTTAAGTACATATGAATTCTTTATAAATTTGTTTAAACTTAGTTATTCACGAAATATTTGCAAAATTCGATTTTTTCGCCGAAGTAAACTACTACTTCCGGTCTGCTGATTTTGCTCAAAATCTAACCAGTTCTCAAGAGGGAGATTATATTCGTAAATGCAAAATTTGGAATTGATATCTGTAGCGGTTTGACCGCTATCGTGGTCACACACACAGACACACACAGACAGATACACAGACATTTTTTAAAAACCACTTTTTTGGTATCAGGGGACTTCAAAACGTGGACATCTGCAAAAATCTCGAGGTCGAAAATTTTCATCATCACAATACTTCCTTATACTACGTATAAGAAAGTAAAAAGTAAACATTCAAAAATGTAGATGGCAGGAACCGTCAGTATCTTATTAGCTTTAAAAAGTCTCTACAAGATTGTGTATAATTCTTATATAAAATGGAACGTAGTATTTTTTTTGTGCATTGAATAAGAGAATTAAATGACCACTTTCACCCCAGACAACAATTCCGAACTTTAAAAAGGAATATCAGCAACCGTAATAAGTAGCCCACAGCACGTGGATGCTGACTTAAATGTGAATACGCATAACATAAGCTATACAATTTTTTACATAATATTTATATAATCTTCCCACTTCAAATGGTCATCTATAGTTACACCAAGCAAGCGAGCACTACTTTGAAATTCATAGTACCTGCTATTAATACTAATTTTATCAGGATCATTTCTGTGTTTAGTTTTAAAAGTACAACGTTCCCTTTATCGTGATTAAATTGTAGATAATTATTAGAATTCAACAATAAATCAATATCGCTCATATACTTGCTGAAACTACCAACGACCTCCTGAAACGTATTTTCAGAAATCAGCTGAAGATATATTGCCTGCGTAATTAGCAATTTGTAATCAACCCTCCAATGAAAGACTTTCGACAGCGTAGATATCCTCGAAGTAAATCACAAACAGTAAAGGGCCCAAAATACTGCCTTGAGGCACTCCCCGGTCCATAGTAGACTCCGACGATAGAATGAAAGAGTCAGCTCCAAGTAAACGCATTACATGAATACGATTAGTTAAATACGATTTAGTCCAACTAAGCGCAGTACCTCTCACACAGTAGCGCTCCAGTTTCTGCAACAATACGGAATGATTTATGCTGTCGAACGCTTTGGACAGGACTAGTAAAACTCCACAGGGAATACATTCTAGGGAACAAAGAATGTCATTTACATAATCTAATTAAGTGGTTTCCATATTTTTATTTCTGAAGAAACCATGTAGGTGTGTATTTATTAAATTGAGGTTAACAATAAAATGATATAACCTTGTATATACAATCTTCTCAAATATATTAGAGAATCCAGGCAACAAGCTCACAGGACGGTAATATTTGTATTATTAAGGTCTCCTTTTTTATAAAGTGGTAAGATTACAGTTTTTTTAAACCATCCGAAACACACATTGCAATGATGTATTTATAATGTGACATAGTAAATCAACCTAGATCTCTGGACATTGTTTAAAAAAATGTGATGATAAGCCATCAACAACCAAAGAGTGGGTACAATTTATGGATTTTACTATATCCCGGAGTTCATTCGTTCATGTAGGGAAGAGATATAATATACATACAGCAAGAGCGCGCGAGGTATGATCACCCGATGGTATACGTAAACTCGCATCTAAACGTGGTCCGATAATACATATTAGAGTAACGGCACAACATACTAGCATTGCCTGCTCATATTCGAACTCATAGTGATCTGATTATTTTTTTGCAGATTGACAAAAAGAACAAATTAAATTTTCTCTTTAAGTGATGACGATTGCTTAGATAACTAAGTCGATAATAACGCGAAGATTGTAATACTTATAACGTAATTATGATTATCCTAATGAAATTAAATAATAATGTAGTTGTGTACAAAGTTATAGCAGTACAACTGGGTTTTAGAATGAAATAAAAACAACCCGCCTGAAACATCTGCAGAATAAACTAAGATGTCTAGAGAAAAATAAATAAATAGAAATTTCATGGTAAAAAAAAAAACTATAAATAAGTATAACAGGAATACCATAAAATAACATAAAAACGACCCTTGAAATAGAAATTAAAATTAGAGATTCTCTCCAGTAAATATAACGAAATAACAACTCTGGAAAAATAAATCTATATATCTATATCTGGCGAACACAGCTAGCGGAGATCATTTGCCGAATATACGTCCGAAGAATATCGACTAGCATCGGGTGATCATACCCCGCGCGCTCAAGCTGTATATGGATTCGTCTGAATGTGAAAAACTTTATTTTAATGCATATTATTGAAATTGCTAGTTTTGTTAAGCAGAACATTAAAGCTGTTTGCTAATGATTCTAAATCGTCTGTAAGTGGTAATGTAAATCTAGACTTTTTAGAGAGGTTAGCGTTAATAATACGCCACATGTCTCTACTCTGATTAGAGGAAGACAGCAATTGTCGATTTTTACCGTCGCGTTGCCAGTTGTAAATTAAATCTCTGTATAATTTTTGGTAGTAACGGAGTGTATCATGATACTCGGAATCTTGCGTTGAAGTAATTTGTAAAGTAGATACGGTATTCCGAAGGTCTAGAAGGCTGCATGGCAGATGAGAACGAGAATGTCGTTGCTCCTTAAAGCCTGTTTTACATTTGTCAACTACTTCATGAATTTATTCAGGAATTAGTTCATGAACAAAAATTGATAAGTGTAATACAAACATTGACGTCAATTCCAGTTCATGAATTAGTTGGCGAACTAATTCATGAATTAGAACACGCTCTAAAATATCGTCAATTTTCTAGTAAGTTTTAGTAATTTTTACATTTTTATGTTAGATACCAACCAGTACCACTATTTATTTAGGTCCTAAGTGATTTAAAATTTACTGTTACAGGTGATTACGGTTGGTCATCGTGATATTCATGAACAAACACATGAATTTATTGTTAAGTGTAAAATGATTCAAGTTCATGAATTAATTGACAAATGTAAAATAGTAAAACACATGTAAAACTCTATACTGGAAAATACTTTAAAAAATCGAAATTTTGTAGTTGATATTGTATTGATTATTATAAGTCTGACCAATTTTCTTGAGGCAGAGCAGTTTTGAAGTTATTTACTGCATTCTAACTAAAAAGTTTCATTTATTTGTAAGTATTTGTATTTTTTGGCAAAGACAATTTAAAGACATAACTAAAGCTCCATGATCTGAAAAACCAGTATTGATAGTATGTATCTTTCCTACAAGTATATTAGAATTACTATTTAAATTCTCTAAAATAATATTATCTAAACAAGTCTGGCTTATTTTTGATGTTCTTGTTGGGTTCTGAAATAAAGCTTGTGCACCGTATGAAACCAAGATAATGAAATCTCTGCTTTGATGGTTTTCCTTTAAAAGATATATGTTAATATCTCCTGCCAAAATCACCGTAATCTTTCTGTCACAAATCGACTCCAGCAGGTGTTCCAACTTAAAACAGAATTCTTTAAAATCGCCAGAAGGAGATCGGTATAAACATAATAATATAAATTCTTTATTGATATGTATATACATATCAATATACACTAGATTTCTGGCAAAATTATGGGTTCTATTAAAAAATAACTTTTATAGAGGTTGTTGTAGTATTTTTATTCTACTCTATGACATACTTTGATTTTCTACAATTTTCACTTGTTTCAAGATATGGCGTCATCGGTATTTTTTAATGGATCACTCTGTAAATTTTAAAATTTTTGAATAGACACATTTTCATGAATTACAATTATATACAGCTTATATCTTATAACATATTTGAAAAGTTAGCAACAATAATAAATGTTCAAACTCATGTACTTCAGCAGCCTGACAGTATGCTAGTCTATCAAACGAAGGAACTTAATGACTTCTGAATCTCGTCTTGTGATATCTCTTGTAAGGCCATTCTAATTCGATATTCCAACTCTTTGACCGACTGAGCTTTAGTCTTATAGACATTAGGTTTCAAATGCCCCCAAAGGAAAAAGTTTAACGGACTTAAATCAGGCGATCGCGGATGCCATTCAATATATCCTCTTCGACCTATCCAACGCTCTGGAAATACTTAATTTAGGTATGCACGCACATCAATTCCATAATGCGGCGGGGCTCTATCTTGCTGATACCAAATGGCATCAGAGAATAGTGCAGGATTTATGAGTTTTGGAAATAAATGAATTAATGCTGGAACAATTTCCACGCGAAAAAATTGTAAATAACGCAGAGCGTTTAAATTTTCCCGAAAAATGAAAGTTCCGATTATGTGTCCTCCAATTATGCCGGCCCATACATTTAATTTTTGAGGATATTGTGTGTACTTTTCTTCCATCCAATAAGGATTCCGATCACTCCAGTAGCGACAGTTATGTCGATTTACATGTCGCTTCGTCGGAGCATAAAATATTATTTACAAACTTATCATTACGATCAATCATATTCATCATTTCTTCACAAAACTGCATCCTTCTATCGCGATCATCTTCATTTAATTCTTGTACTAAATGTACTTTCTACGGAAAAAACTTATTTTTCGACAATATTTCCTTTACCGATCTCTCGCTAATATTGTGATATAAAAACAGTTTTGATAGTGATGATTTTAGTTTTTCTTGAAGATTAATAAGAACATCCAATGAATTATAATCATTTGTAGCTGTTCTACGTCGGCCGGTTTTTGGCAAATTTGTAACACTTCACGTTGCAGTAAACTTTCGCAATACCCTTGACACTGTTGATTTTAAAATTTTTCTTTCAGGAAATGTGGTATAAAAATATTTAAGCATCTTGTAGAGATGCCTGTCTCCAAAACCAACCATCATTAACAAAGTAATTCTTTCACGTTCTGTAAGCTTGCCCATAATGAACGTCTACTTTTGTTGAATGGAAACTATCTGTCACTATTGAGTACTGTCAATAATACTGAGTAATTCCAATACTTTTATTTTTGCTTAAAAGGTTTGCATAGCAACATAAAAAAAACGAATATTTTTTATCAGTTGTGTCTGTCAACAAGATGTTTTAGCAACGTTTTTGTTTTAATATTTCAAGTTAAATACCCACCATACATTATTGTAATTTTTGAAAATGTGTCTATCCAAAAATGTTAAGATATAAAAAATATTAAAAAAAATACCGATGACGCCATATCTCGAAACAAGTGAAAGTTATAGAAAATCAAAGTATATCATAGAGTACAATAAAAATACTACAAAAACTTGTATAAAGGTTATTTTTTAATAGCACCTATAATTTTGCCAGAAATCTGGTGTACCCACATATTTGCCGGACCCTGTATAAGCATCACAACACTCAAATGTGTCTGTGACATCATCTACTGTAAAAGTATGTGATGTGCCACATATATTGTTCGATATATAGATCGCAGAACTACCATGCAAACATTACTGTCTGCAATAAGAGGCTGCTAGATACAATCCCGAGATGGAGACGCACTTCGGTTTTTCTTCTGTAAGCCAATGTTCAGTTAAGAAAATGATTTTGCAGTTTTGCAATAAGCTTATTTCGATATTTACTCCGGCAATGAATGTGCTAAGACACTGTACATTTTGGAGGTATATTGTAATTATGATATCATCGATATTTAGTATATTAACTTTGTCCTCACCTGTCTCTTTGATTATATTACTATTATTATATTATCCGGCTTAAAAGTGAGGTTTACATCAGGTTCGCACTGTTTACATCTCCAGATTCCAATTTTCCCGGAAATTTTTAGGTCAGATAACTCATTTTCAGAGGTATCCACTTAATGTGAAACACTTGAGTACACGTGTCAGGTGAACGTACAATATGTTCTTCATAACGCGATGCATTATGCGAACAAACTACACACCTCGGCATAGTTTGTGGTATACTCCAACATTAAATTTTACCTTTACTACAAGGGTGTTCAGATCAATTTATTTTTCAAAGAGATGAAGCACCGCCGCATTGGCATCGAATCGGTCTAGGTTTTCTAAATGAAAAAGTGCCTCAACGATGGACTAATCGTACGTAGTTCGAGATCTGGCTCTCTATACGAAGCATGCGACATTCCCAGACTTGATCGTATGGGATTTTTTCATATGTGAATATGTAAAAGATCAAATTTATGTTCCTCAACTATACAATAATATAGATAACCTTGAACATCGAGTAACATCAACCGACAACTAAGAGTATCGTGATATGCTACATCGCATCTAAGGAGAAATTCTCATATCCCCTAGATCAGTGGTCACGTTTTCAAACATTGTCAAACTTTCGTGACCCAGAAAATATAAGCGTCACCCCCTCCTCTCCACCATGTTACTAACTAGTCTACTATCTAGGCTACTTTCTTTGCTTAGTAAAACTTTTCTTGTGAATCAATTTTTATCTTACTTGCAAAACACAATGGATACCAGTGAAGATATTTATAATGCATCGAAATCAATTTGAAGTACATATAAATCCAAAACTACTTCTCACAAAGTTCTTCGTTGTTAATGTTCAATGGAAAAATTGCAAGTTTTATTTTGAACAGCCTGCATGAATTTGGGGTCATTTTCGAGTAGCTGATTCCCATCAAGCTGTTAAGGTGGTCATCTGTAACTCGAGATCTGTACCAGTTCTTAATGAAATATATTTTTGAGAATGCTACTTCACACACATAAGTTGCGGCAATTATTGTACACAATTTTATGACAAAAGCTTTGAGTTCTGGATACTTTTTTTCACACACATTTTTAGTCCAAAGTTGATTACTACCAAGAGTTTTTGGAACTTGGGCGTAAATGTCCTACTGGAACTCGATTATTTCCAACTGCAATGCAGCGTTAGTTCTCTTAAACATATCTTCCGCTTCACTAGTCCGTAGACCATTGAGCATAAGTGAAAAATTGTTGTTAACCAGATCCACAACGTTTTCAATTTTTTCAGTCG
This sequence comes from Amphimallon solstitiale, assembly GCA_963170755.1. NCBI lineage: Eukaryota > Metazoa > Arthropoda > Insecta > Coleoptera > Scarabaeidae > Amphimallon > Amphimallon solstitiale. The sequence continues at coordinate 125,585,166 of OY720681.1, read as the reverse complement.
GTATGCTCATACTCGAAATTTATATTTAAATTTTTCCAAAAAATCTTCGAATTAGCTGATGATGATAGACCGTCATTACTATCACAAACTGACTTAAGGTGTGGAAAGTATCAACGTTCTTCCCCATTATCTTCGGGGGAAAAGGTCATTTTTTGGGAAAAAACCTTTCGGAGGGAAGTTTTTCACACAAGTTTACTTTTGCCTTGTACTTTGACGTTGAAAAGATATAGGCGCCTAAACAGATCAGTCAATGGTTGCCACATTTGCTTCAAAGCCAAACCTAAATGCTCACCTGCTATTTTTTGATCGCTAGTTGGAAGGGATCTCTTTCATGTTCTCCAATATTAAAAAATCTTTTAAGCATTTATTTAGCCATCCCACACAAGAAATGATTTAAATTGACGATGCCTAAGACAAAATTCTGCCAGGATAAAGTTAATTATTTGTATGACGGTTTGCATTTTATTCAGCAGAATAAGATTCAGACTGTAGCACAACACACTTTGACAGTGGTAGAATATCAAGTTTTGATTGCATTTTGGATCACTGCTGAGTCGTTGATATCAAGCGTTTCCTACTCTTAAGCTTTGATGTTGACGCACTTTTTTCATGGCCAAACCAGTTTGGTTGAAATACTCTGACACCCTTGTAAAAATTCTCTCCTGTAGTCGTTTCTGACATTGGTAAAATAGTCAGTAGTTCTTCAAAAAACTGTTCACGGGTTCTGTTGAGATAGCACACAAAAATAGGAACTTGTGCTGTATCTGTAACGTCGCAAGATTCGTCCGTAGCCAAAGCATAGCAATCAGCGACAGCTAAACTTTGTTTGAAAGTTTTATAGTTGTCCTTTGTAAAAAGTGTGTATTCCTTGTGCTTGAAGAAACGGACCATGGAATATGTCGAATAGTGCCAACAAGTCTCAAATAATGTAATAATGTAAGTAATTAGAACATCAACTCTGGATTTTTGTTAATATATAATACAAACAAGTACTGCTCCAACTCGGTTTGGAAACATCAGAGTCAGTCCATTCTGGTATAAACTGTCTGTCGTTCTGGCTCAACTTTTCTTCTTTTTATTTCCATCATAATGCAAGTCAAACACAATAGTTGCAGAACTTCAACAAACAAACCGAATGTTAAAATGAACTCTGCACTGATGATAAACTATAGACTAGACTAAAAGAGAGAGAGAGAGAGGAGAGTACCAGCAAAGTTCTACACTTGTCGCCTGCAACTGGTTCGTTAGTTTGCTCAGATGAGCAACTACGACCACATTTTTAGAAAAGTTTGTTTATACTAATGCTCTCTTCCATTAACATTTTCATCAAAGAAAAAAGGTCCATTTATGTAACTACCCACTATTCCACCCCATACATTTAATGACCAACGATTTTGAAAGTTTGCAGGTGTGATAAAGTGAGGGTTCTTATGTGTTATATCTTCGTTTTCTACGGACGGATTTTCAAAACTTTTTGAAAACATCTTGAAATATGTCAATAAACATAACCTTTATTTTATCTCGTTGTTAACCAACGCACGGTGTAAAAAATGAAATACTGCAACTAGACATTGCCGGAATTAAAAAATTTAAATGCGATGCTCTTCGTTATATAAAATTATTACTTTTGAGATAGTTAGATTTAACATTTACTTTGCTTGGCAGATGACTAAGGAAGTCGGGCCCCATTCCTGTTTTCCATTGGTTGAATGCATATTTTGGTGCATAGAACAACAGCGCTCGTAGTTCTTTAATTGACCGATAATTGCTCCTATAGTGATTATATCATCAATTACAAAAGATAGGTATAGAACGTTGTTAACAAAAATGAAAGAAAATAAGAAAAGGAACTAAATGCCTCAATAAAATACTGGGTGTTCCATTTAAAAAAAATTAATTTTTGGTATGTGAAAATTTCAGGAAGTAGGCTTTGAAAGAACCAAGTGTTTTGAGGTATTATCGAGTGCAATTTATACCAAATGATGCAGAATTTTCTTGGCAACAAGCATCAACCAAAGTTAATGTTTTTACTTTTAAAAACAATGTGAAAATGTTTTTTTGCTAAACACATATTTTGGTCAAATAATTTCAAAAAGAATTAATAACCCAAAAACTATTGGCTCAATTTGAATAAGAAAAAAACAGTTCAACAAACATTTTAAAGCAGTACTAGAAAATCCAACAATATATAGGATCAGTCATTTAAAAAAATTAAGTTTCATGCATTTCCGGTGGAACCGGAAGTGCGTCAGAGCTTAAAGTATTTTTGCAATATGCGCCACAAACAACCATGTATCTTCCACTAATTGTTTTTTCTTTTATTTAAAACACAAAATAGCAATCGATGAAGCGGCTACTAATGACTCACCCTGTATTTATTTTATTTCGAAGTGGTTCGGACACATCTGACAAATAAAGAAAACTCACCCTATTATTTTTATGTAGAAAGATGAAAGATATGTATCCAAGTCATTTAATATATGTATCGATGAGAAATGTTATTAAATGATTCCATTCGTAAAATGGCTCAAATTTATATAATTATATCTTGATATGTTTCCAACAATGACATTTAGGTTTTGTATAATTAATGTGCATTTAACGTAATTTGGCAGGCTCAAAGGCAAAATTCAGGTGGTTCTTTACATAGTCTTGCTTCAAGTTCTTTGTTGTATGAAATTGGTAGTTGCCTGACTTTTGCGTCCAGTTTTATGCAAAAAATAGCCCGTACTTCTCTCGCGAGCTGTCATGTACTTACGTGCATTTTAAGTTTATTTAATCATATCCATCGGCATTGCTCATATTCATATAGAAAATAAATAGTAATAACAATTGACAATAACACTAATACATATCTGAAAGGTACCACATTTCAATTAAAAATGCACTTTTCCTTTGTAATCTCTTTATTTGTCGGCTTTCTGGCGTTTAAACTTGACAACCGATCGATGAACGGCTTTCCGCCAATTTTGATGTTTCCCGGCAAATGCCATATCGCGAACTCAAATTGATTGAAGGTTTTGATAATTTATAACCTGAAATTGAATTTGTCGTGCGTTTAACTTAACCTCATCCGAACTTTGAGGTGTCATGGTCAGCTGTGCCCGCCAACCTCTAGTTTAAAATCGAACCTAGTCCACGATAAATTATTCTACACGTAGGCCTTGTCAAAATGCTTTGATGCACAGTCTTTTTTTGCACGTTCGAAAATTTTCAAAAATTCTTTTCGGTCCTTCGCGCTCTCATCGCAGACATGAAAAATAGCCTACGGGACATGGGACCGTAGTTCCCGTAGCGTGGAACTTTCGTTTCCACCGTAAATAGGCCAGGTTCTCAGATCATTCGCTGCCCAATTCGGCAATTTTGGGCTATAGCTGTGCCGTGTTAATCGCTCGTGTTAAAAAGAGCTCGTCGAATGGCTTTTATTATATTATGGGCATGTAGCTCATACAAAAAGCATAGTAACAATTGAAAATGCTAGAAACAATAATGTTGTATTGTTATGTTTTCCTCCGCATACGACACACAACCTACAACTTGATGTCGCCGCTAAGTACGTATTATAATACAGAAGTTCGAAACTTACTTTGCAGCATCCAGGTAGATGTGTTACTTTCTCACAGATCGGTAAACTGTTTGGTGCTGCGTATATGAAAGCTGCCTGTGTCGAAACAGCTGTTAATGGTTTTGCAAAAACGGACATTAATCTGTTAAATAGTGACGTGTTTCCAGACTGGATGTTTCAATGAGCTGAGACTACCAACAAACAGTATGTAGAAGATCAAAACAAAGAAAATACTGGTCAGCCCAACAACAAATCAATCATTTAACACTTCCGGGACCTGTAACACCAAGACAACCAATTCAGTATCAATCTTATGTAACGCCTCCAACACCTAAAACACCTTTACAAGCGTTACAAAGTTTTCTGCTTCCATTTCTACTGAACAGTTTTATAAAAATGCAACTCCGTCTTCCTCACCACATGTACAAGAAGCATTTTCAGTGACCCCCCAAGGTATTATTCCACTTTCACGTGGCGAAAGAAAGTGCAAACTTAATGACAAAAGGAGGGGAAAACAGCGATACTCACATCAACACCTTATAAGAAGGAGCTCGAGGAGGCACTTAAGATTGCCAAGGACCGAAACTAAATATGAACGTCGAAAAGGGGAAAAAAGCAAAAGAATTAACAAACAAAAGGTCGAACAAAAAGTGAAGCAATCTAAAAAGTCTGATAGCTCTGAAGAAGAATTCGAAGACGTAAACTGCATATATTGTAATGAACCGTATTCAGATTCAAAATCAGAAGAAGGATGGATAAAATGCCAGCATTGTAATGGTTGGGCCTACGAAGCATGTGCAGGCATCGAGAGTGATGATTGTGAGGAATTCTCCTGCGAGTTTTGTGGATAAAAGAACTTTATGGTTTTTAGTAAAAGGTTTTACTCTATTATAAACGTTTTCTTAATTATTTTTGATTCTTAGTTTTTAATATTACTATCCTGTTTTGTCCAACTAGGTGGACAAAATGGGATACTTGACATCATTTTCGAAAAATGCGCTTCTTTTTTAGTTTTGATTATTTTATTAAACTACATTAAATTAATACTATGAAGCCGATGTTGCCGTGTACAAATATTCGTTAATGTTCGTCAATTATTAAAAAGATATAATAAATGTTATGTTAAGTATCCCGTTATGGCCAACTCTCCCCTACCTACTTATTTACAGTGATAAATTTATACTAAAAATTCATCATTTAAATCAAAATATCCCTTTGTGTCGCACACTAAATAAAGGTTTTAGCCATTAATTTATAATGTATTGTCCCTGTCCACATTATTAAAGTATTATATAATTCATTAAAGATGGTTTATTCAATAAAGAAATGTACAGTTGATTGTATGATGGCTTTATGTGTAAGGAAAAATGTAACTAATTTGAATTTAAAACATTTGGATTCTCATATTTCTTACTTTTGAATATAATTTTTATTTTCAACGCATATATGCTAGTGTGCATTCACTTTTTCTTCCATAAAACTTTAGCAATATCAGAGATTAGAGAATCAGTAGGCAACGGGAACAGAAACACTTTTTAACATTTATATATAAGTTGTATATTGTAATATTTTAGAAATGTATCAATTTTGTAATAAACTTTTTTATAACATAAATTTTGTAGTAACTTTTAAAGCAGCTACCGTATATCAGGAAAAATTGTGAACATTTTAGACATTTCTAGCACAATCTGGAATATTTGTTTAGTGCAACTAAAAATAGAGCGCATCGCAGAGTATAAATATTTTCGCTGGCATAACATTAACTGCGGTCTAGTTCAATTTAGAATCTTTAGTTCACTACACAAATACAAGTAACTAACAGCAGAATCATAAGGTTGGTATAAGAATTGTTTTGTTATTTTATATATTGTAAAATGTTGCAAATAGAAACATGTGTATTTTATTTTGAATCTGTAGTTGGTTCTTTTGACTATACTATATTGTAGAAATTTGTATGCAACTTTATATACTTTTTGGCATTAAATATTGGCATTATTATTTCACTGACAGTCAATAACGATTTTTTTTGAAAATATAACAAAACTACAATATGTTTATATTAAGAAAAGTAAATGTTACATCACTTGTAATATGCTCAATTCTACTTTAATATGATTGAATCAAACAATTAGGCAAATATATATGTACATCAGTTATATAGAATGACATTTCAAATTGTCAGTGGAGTGCACTCTATATTTTAAAAAAATATTTCAAAATATCGAAATATTATAGCTATAGCAATTAAATTATATTATGTATTAATGAGCAGTTTCTGAATCGTTTCCTATATATACGAATATGTGCACTGTATTTTAGATACGTATGTTTATCATGTATGTTTTAAAAATTAACTGAGACTATAGCCCCTCATGAGATATATATTTTTATAAAATTATATTTCTTAAAAACGACGAATCAGATGGACACAATTTTTGGTGGTGTTCTTTATACTGAAAGGTCCTAATACAAATGTGTTTCATTTTTTTGCAATTACTAATTGAGTTTCCAAAAAACTGGATTAAATTTACATAACATATTTCTATCTAAATGTGATTTTTTTTCAGATGAAACACATTGGTACATTTCTGAATTGCTTGCTAAATTTCCCGCCAAAACATGTAAGACCATTACTGAGCTATTGTGTTTTTTTGACATAATTTTGCCAAGTTTATGTTTTTTATTTGAATACGGTATAGTGTGTCATATATTGCCGCCAAATTGACAACTGCATGGATAATATTTAATAAGTTGCTTTTCAGTTGTCGAGCCTCATTTTATAATTACTTTTTCTTAAAATGAGCTTAGAGATAAGATTTTCGTATGCAGTGGGGTATAAAAAAAATGGATATATCTTATTTATAATACAGCAATATTATTCAAAGAATATGTATAATAGAATATGGCACAATAAACAGATTTTAAAATCAAGCAAATTAATAACCTGATTTTAGTAGGTGTAGAAACAAGAACTGTTACGTGAATGGATGGGTAATTAATGGAACAGAAATTATCAAATAACAATTAGATGTGTTTGAATTCACTTTTAAAAGTTTTACACCATGCTTCCGAAATAATAAATCGACATTAATAAGGCATTGAGTACTTATATTTCTAAATATTTGTCGAATATGTTCCCTCACAACTTCTTTTGTGGTTACAGATATACTGTATATTTGCTCTTATACGGATCTCTATAAAAAGAAACTAATTTTATGATGTCTGTAGAACCAGCAGGCCAGTCAATAGGGCCTCCACCGTTAGCCACTTCGCTGGAAACATTTGACTAAAATATTTCGTGCCTGTAGTATAGAATGTGGGAATTTGCCGTCTTGTTTTATGTATATCTTTTTGTAAATTTAGTCTTCCAAAAATTCCACTTAACTGGTTGATAGGAATTACTCATATGCTTCTCCGTTAATACTACCTTCAAATAAATGCTATCATCCAATCACCAAGAATGCCTCCTCATAAGTTTATGCTCCACCTCCGCTGATGATCTATTTATTAGTGAAATTAAGGTTTTTATCTGAATAGTAATGAAAATTTCTTTTGTTAAATTTCTTTTGTATCCCGTGACTATGGAAACCAGCTTAATATGTGAATAACACACTATCAAAAGCAATTGCCTGGGCATTTATTTTAGTTATTGCCCATTAGCAGAACACTCTTCTAGCTTTAAAATGATGGGTGCGGAACTGAATATTTAAATGTGTTCAATACGGGTAATATTTATTTCATTTTAAAGTCGTTGCAATAATGGTTTGGCTAATATCCAGCAAACGACTTGTTTCATGGGTACTGACGTGTGAATTGTCTGTTGTTGCTATGAGAATTCATAATTAATTTTCATCATTTACCACATATTTAGGTTTCTTTGATTTGAATTAGCAATACTACCAGTAGTAATGAAAGTACCCGTTACTCTTCTAAGTGCATCTGCTCTGGGCATCTTCTGTCATGGTAACGCTGCTGATAAACTTTCTGGGGTAATATATAATTTCTTTGACCTTCCTTCAGTACAAAAATACCATATTAAAATAAAAAACATGAATTAGCAAAATTATATATATATTAAAAAAACGACAATAGCTCACTCATGGTCACTTTTAAAATAATAACGTCATACATGTTGTTGGCGCGAAATTTAGTAGGCAATTCAAAGATGAACCGATATATAGTATGTTTTATTTTAAAAAAATCACTTTTAGACAGAAATACGTTATGTAAGTTTAATCCAGGTTTCTGCAAATTCATTTAGTAATTCCTAAAAAATAAAATGTGTTTATATTAGGAGCTTTTATTATAAATAACCTACCAAAAGCTGTGTCTATCTAATACGTAGTTTTCGAGAACTATAATATATATATTATAGAAACACTGAATTTTTCAGAAAAATGGGAATAAGTCAAAAACTTTACACTTTAGGCCTATACTATCTTATAATTTTTCACTAAGAATTATACGGGGAATACAAAAATGAGATAATACATAGGATGTTCCATTTAGAAAACTATAACTATGGTCGGTCACCAATTTATGGAACATTCTGTATAATACAATTTAGTTTTAAAATCTGCTCCTAATGAGTGGCTATCTGAGCAAGAAACCCTTTTCGAAATATCTTTTCTCATAAGTCACAATCTACCTTCCCCGCGGAGATGACACCCTATGTTTATACAGGGTGAGTCATCTAAGTGGGTAAGGCCGATTATGCCTGTATGAGTAAAGATATTTCGAAGCGGTTTTTTCCTTGTGATAGCTGTTCATTAGGAGCACATTCTGAAAACATTTTGTATTATACAGTGTTCCATAACTTGGTGGCTAACCATAGTTATAGTTTTTTAAATGGAACACCCTATATATTTTTGCATTTATGTATTCCCCGTATAATTTTTAGTCAAAAAGTAAGAAGATAGTATAGGCCTAAAGTGTAAAGTTTTTGACTTATTCCCATTTTTCTGAAAAATTCAATGTTTGTATAAAATTATATTTCTCGAAAACGACGTATTAGATGGACAAAATTTTTTGCAGTATTGTTTACAATAAGAGGTCCTAATAGAAGCATGTTTTATTTTTTTACAGTTCCTAACTGCATGTGCAGGAAATTGGATTAAAATTAGATGACAAGTTTCTGTATAAAAGTCAATTTTTTTTAATGGAATACCCTGTATATCAGTTCATTTTTGAATTGTTTATTAAATTTCATGTCAGAAACATGTAAGACGTTAATACTTTAAAAGTGACTATTACAGAGTTATTGTCGTTTTTTGATATGCTTTTGTTAGTTTTTGTATAAAAGTCATTTTTTCAAATGGAACAGCCTGTACATCAGTACATTTTTGAATTGTTTATTAAATTTCATGTCAAAAACATGTAAGACGTTAATACTTTAAAAGTGACTATTACTGAGCGATTGTCGCTTTTTGATATAATTTTGTCAGTACTATACTATTCAATTATGGTCCAAAGAATGAAATCATATTGGTTAACACGAGAAATACAGAAACATTACACTCAGCTAGAGGTGTTAAAACTAAAAACTTACGAATTACACCTAAAACATGCATAAAAGTAATAGATCGGACCACCTATTTAAAACTCATATGAGTAACCCGAAAATCCCACATATGTATTGCCTCCAAAAAATACATAAACCAGGGAATACATTTAGACCTATAGTTTCAAACATTGATTCCCCAACTTATAAATTGGCAAAATGGCTAGTACATAAATTCAGTAAATTCAAATTTTAAAATCATTACTCTGTTAAGAACACGAAAGAACTAACATCAAAACTAGAAAATTTCAAAATTTCACCCGGATATAAATTAATTTTATTTGATGTAACCTCTCTTTTTTCCTGTGCGCCTATTGAAGTACTTTGGAGAATCTGAAATCTTCTCTACTTTACAACAAAGTGAAAGAGGAAGAGATTACAGAATTTGTTAGACTCACTAAGTTGTGTATGGATCAAAATATTTTTACTTTTAATAATCAGTTCTACAAACAAACATTCGGAACAGCCATGGGTAATCCTCTATCACCTTTTCTTGCGAATGTCTTTCTTAATTATCTGGAAAATCATATAAAAAATGAGGGGCCTTTGTTTCCAAAATGTTGGGTAAGATATGTAGATGACATTCTTGCGGTTATTCCAAATGATTTCGAGATAGACAAGTTCATCAATTATATTAACAATCAACACCCGTCAATAAAGTCAACTTATGAATTGGAAACTGAACATACCCTACCATTTCTAGATATCAATAAAAGAAAATATTTTTCAATTTGATATATACAGAAAACCCACACACACTAACAATTACATTCATGAGTTGTTGGACACTTAATTTAGACATAAACAAGCTACTTCTTATTTTCTTCTCAATAGATTGAATAACACACCACTCTCAGAAACAAACTATAAAAATGAGGTGTGGCCACCACACGACTTTCTTATACCTATGAGCGTTTCAAATTATAGAATTTTAAGAATTTTTTGACAAAAATTATTCAAAATCCTATTCTAAGCACTTCGATTCTCTTAATAAATCGCTATAGAATGCATACTTTGCAAGATATTATCAAAAAAGTGCTGCTCGCTAAGAGTAAAAGTGCTACTTCCGGTCCGAATTTTGAAATTTCATATATACAAAAAATATTGCAAATCCAGTTTTAAATACTTTTGTACTCTTGATAAATGTATATAGAATGCATAACTTACGACATATTTGCAAAGAATCACTATTCGATAAGAGGAAAAGTGGTACTTCCGGTCTGAATTTTGAAATTTTTTTTATACAAAAGATATTGAAAATTATGTTTTAAATATTTTTATACCCGTAACGTGCTTGTCTAAAAAGCATAACTTGCGAAATATTCGCAAAAAACTGATTTTTGATAAGAGTAAAAGACCTACTTGCGGTAGGAATTTCGGAAAATTTTTTTAATAAAATTATTCTCAATTTCAATTTTAAGTATATATGAATTCTTTATAAATTTGTTTAAACTTAGTAGTTGACGAAATATTGGCAAAATTTGATTTTTTCGTCGAAGTAAACTGCTACTTCCGGTCTACCGTTTTTACTGAAAAACTAATCAGATCTCAAGAGGGAGATTATACACGTAAATACAAAATTTGGAATTGATATCTACTGCGGTTTGACCGCTATCGTGGTCACACACAGAGAGAGAGAGACAGACAGACAGACACACAGACATTTTTTAAAAACCACTTTTTCGGTATCAGGGGACTTCAAAACATGGACATCTGCAAAAATCTCGAGGTCGAAAATTTTGATCATCACAATACTTCCTTATACTACGTATAAGAAAGTGAAAGAGCTAGCATGTATATACAGAGTAGCGTTAGAAAATGGTTATAAGAGAAACATAGTAGATAGAATAAAATTTAAACTAGAGAAGAAAAGATTAATTAGTAATAAGACTACCCTAAAATCAATAAACGTAGGACATAAAAAATATTGTAAATTCACTTTCAATAAAATTTGGGAGAACCAAATCACCAACTTGTGTAAAAGATTTGTTTTAACCCCCTCGTTTGTCAATCATAGAAATATTAAAAGCTTACTACATACAAAAATCGAAAAGACAGAACCTTTATTATACTCTGGTATTTACAAAATCAGTTCTAATAAATGCAATAATTTGTATATCGGACAGACAAAAGGAAATGCATTAAAAAGAACAGAGGAACATTTATATCATTTAAAAAATCATAACGTAGATAAATCAGCTTTAGCACATCATTTTGTAGGCACAGGCCATAAATTTACAATAGATGATGCAAAATTAGTAAAAAGAACTCGATGTAAAAATCTAGATATGTGGGAAAAAAATTTTATGAGGAAATATAAGAATAAATTGCTTAACAATGACTTGTCACCACTCAATAACAGTTTCTTGGAATTCTCTCCGGAGCTAGGTAATTCGTAATTTCCCCACATATTTAGGTTTATAATGTACTATAATGTTTAATGTCATTCTGTGAAAAATAATTACTGTTATTTAATGTCTTTATAATTACCATTAGAAGTTTGTAGATATATATATATATATTGTGACAATACCTTTAATTAATAAAGATACGATTACACTCAGATAAATTTAATAATATTTATTTTTACTATGTATTTGAAACCTGTAATTATTCTCGTCAATATATATAAAATTGAAATCTTCTATATAATATTTATATCTATTTTCAAATTCTCTCAGGTAATTTTTTATTTATGCCCTCACTAACTCAGTTCTTATTTAAAATATTTAAACTAATTATTTTATATGTTGCTAACTTCACTTGATTCATCAAAGCCAACAGTTGCCTATATGTAACTTCTTCAATACATGTATATATCGTAGGATATTTACGTTTAATATTTCTTAACTTTATAAATCAAAGTTTACAAAACAGTCATTCTCAAGTGAATTATGATGTGTATTTCAACTCTATCTTCAAATAATACTTACTGTGAACTCAATCTCAAGGTATATATTAGCATATTATTCAAATAATACAAATAATCACTGACAGTTATTTTTCTATTTATAGGTTAAGGTTCTAAGCGTCATATCTGTTTCATCAATTTAATTCAAAAACCTTCTTTACATACCAAATAAAAACAAATGTATCAAAACTAATTGGTTTAATAAATCAGGCTAATTATAAAATAAATGGTAGTTCTCAACACAAATCCCAATAAAACATACATGGAAGTACCAAGCTTGTTTAAGAAAAATTCTTTTGAAAATTTATATATGCACGAAAATACACCTTTCGTGGATCGAAATATACGCAAGTAAGTATATTAATGATACTATTTTAAAAATACTGTATAGTTCTTGTTTGTAAATCAAATTCCCACACAATTTATTTAGTTTTAGTTTGCCAATCAGATTCTTTAATTTCTAAAATTATTCAAATGATGACACAAATTAATGTTATGAAAGGAGATTACAAAATATCTTTTCTTGATTATCAACACTGTTATAATGTACGATTATATAATAGTTTTCTAAATTTTGATATACTTTTTCAATTCGAAACTGATAAATTCAAATTATTCCAAATAATTATACGACCTGTCACCAATACTGAACTGGTATTCTTTCTTGTACTCCAAACGATTTTCTTTTTAGCTTGTAGAAGACATTTACTGGAATCAAAGATGTAGATCCTTTCCTTTTCCTAATTGTCTGGAATGCTCGGAATGTGGACTGTATAGACTGCTATCCTATAATACCTTCAAATCTGCTATCAACTGGAATCTCGAACCGTCGAACGCTTGTGTGCTGTTCCTTGAAACCTGCCTTTCCACTAATTATATCTCCACTGGACTGGAATACCTGTGTTCGCTGCTATGTTGAAATTCTCGAATCCTTCAAGTCCTGAACTGAAATACTTGTACAACTTCTGGAACTCCACCAACTCTCCAATGCAATAATTCTCTCGCCGAATATGGAATAATCTTCTTTGATGTTTACCAATGCAGTAAGTTTATTTTTAAATTGTAATTATGTATTTATTCGCTTTCTTCTCAAGTTTAAATATTCTTCAATTATTTCTTTATTCGTAACCAAAATCCTTTCTTCTTATATTTTTTTAATTATATTTGTATGATGATAAATGGTACTATTCTTGAAAATGTTGAAATCACCTAACAAATATCTGCTTTCTTTTCCACTATATCGTAATCACTTCTTTTACACTTATATACAATGATGAATCTTTTTATTATGTGTTTTTCGGAAGAAAAACTTCGTTTTCCCGAAAACACATCTTCTGCTTTCTCAAATTATTTTAGCAATCTTCTTTATTTATTTCTCATATCCCTAGCAATAATTCCTTAATTTTTATAATATCCAATCATATTTGTCCACACATTGTGATAATCCAAAACATGTTTTATTTGTAATTGAATATTTAAAATACCTTTTTGTAATTCCAAAAATTTATCAATTTAATTCTTTACTTTATTTTTACAACCTTTAACACACTTCGGCAAACCAAATACTCAATACTATAACGATATTATTTAAATGTCAAAATCTGACACTTCTTACATTTGAATTTAAGCGCGTAACTATACATCATTTTTTAACCTTTATGATTCAAAATCCATACTAATAATCTCTATTTTTCAAAAGTGTTAATTAAACAAGCTTTAACAAATAATATTACATATAAAATACATCAAGTAACATTTAAAATTCTACTTTCAGAATTGGGTAAAATTAATACAACAAAGAAACCTGATAGGCAACCAACCACTCGATGCAAGACGAACTTCAACATATCCCGATATGCAACCAACTTTACACGATGCCCAATAACATAGGAATATATCTATTTAATATTCGCACACTTATTTTAAGTATAAATCAAATATTCCCACAGCTATTTACTTTATTATAGTTCGGTCTAATAAATTTTATCAACTTTCATTTTTTTAATACTCACTTCAAAAACATATACAGTATATTCTATTAACACTAGTACTTCCCACATATCATTACTAATTCATGTTGGTGAACTACCACATATGCCCCTTTTTTAATAAATCTAAATTTCTATAGAATATATAAATTTATATTTATTCAACAATCTGAACTAAAATAATGTAATACAATTTGTACTACTTCTGTAGCATAACAATATATTCTCATATAAACACATATATATTTCTTAATATTTGGTATATAAGATAATAATTTATCTCACTGTATCTATTTTAATTTTTAACTCTCAATTATCTACAACAAACCATTTTAACTAAACTTATTTTCATAAATATACTACTTTATACAATAATATTCAAAATTTACATCTTTATCCATTTGTATTCAGCAAAAATGCCATAAAATGTATCTTTTAACATTTCTATGCTTTCTATATAAGTAACTTTATTCCTTTTCTTATCCTATCTTATACCTTCTTTGTATTATCCTATTCATGATTTTAAACCCTCTAAACATTCTTATCAATATTTAAATCGAAACTACTTTTAACATTTACTGGTGATTACTTTTAAGTTGTATCTGTTATTTCTTCAGATATTTAATAGCCTCTACAAAATATGCTTTACATATGCTCACTTATTCTTTATTATTTTATTTTATATAAACTGTTCCTAGCTGAACAAAATCCCTATACCTATAATAGACATTTTCGTCTACCTTTTAAAACTTTCACTTTTGGAAAGTACACAAATTACATTTTCGTTTTTTTAAGGCGTACGTGACCTACATATTTCTTTTATACATTATCATTCTATATATTTATTATCATTTTGGGTTTTATTTACCCTTTCATACATAATCTCTATAACTTATTCTATATATTTTATATGTTTCCCTTTTATTATTTATTATACATAGCAAGCATTCATTATTATCTTTTCTAAACATATTTCATTTTAAAGGCTTCTTCTATTTGTATGTTACATATTTTTTTTTATAATTCTTAATGACTTTAATATTTCTTGACCATTAAATGCTTTTATTACTCCGATAAATATCCTTTAAATTTTTTTTTTATAATGTTCCTTCTTATTCTTCTTTCATATATCTATTTTATACATTTCTTCACATTTTTATACTCGTATACTTTTTACTAACTGTAAAGTTACTTATATACTCCTCTATTATTTATATTTACAAATTTTATAATGTAAGGAATGAGGAAAATAAATTAAATATTACTAATTTCTTCATACTAACTAATATTTTCATCTCTTCTTCGTCTAAATAATTCTATCCTGATTCAATTAATTTAGAGCAAGGAAATAAAATACATAAACCTTTGTTAGATCATTTTGGCTAAAATTTCTTACATGATTAACTCAATCATAAAAAAAAATTAAATGCACATATTTATATCCCGCTTCTTATGACATACTTTTATAGAAACAAAATACATTAACCATGCCCCTAAATTTTGTTCTATTAATTTTGATGTAGCTCTGGTGGGTGGTAGCGCTATTTACCAACGGTTGTCGCCCTATGAAATTCAACCGCCATGCCCCTAAATTTTGGGCTTTATTATATACAGTGTAGCTCTGGTGGGTGGTAGCGCTATTTACCAACGGTTACTGGCCCTTCAGTACCGCCATGCCCTTAAATTTTTTAACAATTTATTTTTAATCGCACCCTATTTTGCAATGTATCAAATATGTTCCCTTGAGCGATATTTACTTTATTCCATGAATCATTTTCTTCATTTCTACCAGACATCTTGTTCATACATTTTCCAATCTTTTTGAATGAACTTATGACATCAGCCTTTGGTGTAAATGTATTTGTAGTTTTCTGAATTTCTATATCCCATACCAATAATTCTTTGTACTTAATGTCCAATATCAAAGTGGCCTGATACACATCACTTTGCACATATCTTACTAAAGAAACACGTTTACTATCAACAAAATCATTACCACCTACAATTCCTTCAAATTTTCTGTACATATTAACTTCTACACTTCCTACATTATTTCTCATACATGTTGTTATCATATTACGTCCAACATTACATTTGTTTCCAGTGAACTTATCGTCTGCTGAAACTACCCCTTTTTTCTGCCTTGAGGTGAATAAGTATATCTTTTTGTCATCTTTTTCTTCTACTAAAAGTGTATCTAAATACGATCTTAAAATTCTTCTACCGGAATCTAAGTATTTTGTTTTCTTTTGTAAAGTAATAATTTTATCCATTTTCTTAATTTCAACTGTATTTTGTTTAACGTCAATGCAGTTTATAACATCCTTCTCGTAATTTTCTATTACTTCTTCTTTTTCGATTTCCAATATTCCCTTAACCTCTGCTGTATCTTGTTTGTCTTTCACGCAAACTTGTGTTACTAGTATCATTTCTTCTGGATTACTCACCAAAGATCTTTTAAATTCTTCAATATCCTTTTTATATTCTTCTCTAGTATCAATGCTCGCCTTAATCAATTTATCCAATCTTCCTCCTAATTCTTTTTTATCCTCTTCTCTATTTTTCTTAGCTTCCTCGCTCGTCTTGTCTAATTTACCACTCAATACTTCCATACTCTTTTTATCCTCAACCCTATTTTTCTTATTCTCTTCACTAGCCTTGTCAAATTTACCACTTAAATCTTCGTTCATCTGTTTTAACATTTGTAAAATTGATCCAAAATCTATTACTGGTGTCGACATTTCTATTTTCGAAGTCTCTCCTTGAATTTCCACCTTATCACCTCTATCCTGTGTTTCCCCTGTCAGTTGAATACCTTCCTGAACTTGTAATACAAATTCTCCTCCCTCTGGTACATTCACAACCTGACCTACCTCCTCTTCACTATCGCTAGACGATTCAGATCTATTTAATCCAAAATTACTCTTAGATCTGGTATTCATTTTAAATAATTATAATACACAATTCCTTATACCTTGATATACTTTAAACTGATTTTATTACCTTTGTAAAATGTATACTAATGTTACCGCTATTATTATAATTAATAAAATATTTGAAATATGTTGTTGCGAGTCTTATTTTAATCGCTCCACGTTGGGCACGCCATAAAATGTAACAATACCTTTAATTAATAAAGATACGATTACACTCAGATAAATTTAATAATATTTATTTTTACTATGTATTTGAAACCTGTAATTATTCTCGTCAATATATATAAAATTGAAATCTTCTATATAATATTTATATCTATTTTCAAATTCTCTCAGGTAATTTTTTATTTATGCCCTCACTAACTCAGTTCTTATTTAAAATATTTAAACTAATTATTTTATATGTTGCTAACTTCACTTGATTCATCAAAGCCAACAGTTGCCTATATGTAACTTCTTCAATACATGTATATATCGTAGGATATTTACGTTTAATATTTCTTAACTTTATAAATCAAAGTTTACAAAACAGTCATTCTCAAGTGAATTATGATGTGTATTTCAACTCTATCTTCAAATAATACTTACTGTGAACTCAATCTCAAGGTATATATTAGCATATTATTCAAATAATACAAATAATCACTGACAGTTATTTTTCTATTTATAGGTTAAGGTTCTAAGCGTCATATCTGTTTCATCAATTTAATTCAAAAACCTTCTTTACATACCAAATAAAAACAAATGTATCAAAACTAATTGGTTTAATAAATCAGGCTAATTATAAAATAAATGGTAGTTCTCAACACAAATCCCAATAAAACATACATGGAAGTACCAAGCTTGTTTAAGAAAAATTCTTTTGAAAATTTATATATGCACGAAAATACACCTTTCGTGGATCGAAATATACGCAAGTAAGTATATTAATGATACTATTTTAAAAATACTGTATAGTTCTTGTTTGTAAATCAAATTCCCACACAATTTATTTAGTTTTAGTTTGCCAATCAGATTCTTTAATTTCTAAAATTATTCAAATGATGACACAAATTAATGTTATGAAAGGAGATTACAAAATATCTTTTCTTGATTATCAACACTGTTATAATGTACGATTATATAATAGTTTTCTAAATTTTGATATACTTTTTCAATTCGAAACTGATAAATTCAAATTATTCCAAATAATTATACGACCTGTCACCAATACTGAACTGGTATTCTTTCTTGTACTCCAAACGATTTTCTTTTTAGCTTGTAGAAGACATTTACTGGAATCAAAGATGTAGATCCTTTCCTTTTCCTAATTGTCTGGAATGCTCGGAATGTGGACTGTATAGACTGCTATCCTATAATACCTTCAAATCTGCTATCAACTGGAATCTCGAACCGTCGAACGCTTGTGTGCTGTTCCTTGAAACCTGCCTTTCCACTAATTATATCTCCACTGGACTGGAATACCTGTGTTCGCTGCTATGTTGAAATTCTCGAATCCTTCAAGTCCTGAACTGAAATACTTGTACAACTTCTGGAACTCCACCAACTCTCCAATGCAATAATTCTCTCGCCGAATATGGAATAATCTTCTTTGATGTTTACCAATGCAGTAAGTTTATTTTTAAATTGTAATTATGTATTTATTCGCTTTCTTCTCAAGTTTAAATATTCTTCAATTATTTCTTTATTCGTAACCAAAATCCTTTCTTCTTATATTTTTTTAATTATATTTGTATGATGATAAATGGTACTATTCTTGAAAATGTTGAAATCACCTAACAAATATCTGCTTTCTTTTCCACTATATCGTAATCACTTCTTTTACACTTATATACAATGATGAATCTTTTTATTATGTGTTTTTCGGAAGAAAAACTTCGTTTTCCCGAAAACACATCTTCTGCTTTCTCAAATTATTTTAGCAATCTTCTTTATTTATTTCTCATATCCCTAGCAATAATTCCTTAATTTTTATAATATCCAATCATATTTGTCCACACATTGTGATAATCCAAAACATGTTTTATTTGTAATTGAATATTTAACATACCTTTTTGTAATTCCAAAAATTTATCAATTTAATTCTTTACTTTATTTTTACAACCTTTAACACACTTCGGCAAACCAAATACTCAATACTATAACGATATTATTTAAATGTCAAAATCTGACACTTCTTACATTTGAATTTAAGCGCGTAACTATACATCATTTTTTAACCTTTATGATTCAAAATCCATACTAATAATCTCTATTTTTCAAAAGTGTTAATTAAACAAGCTTTAACAAATAATATTACATATAAAATACATCAAGTAACATTTAAAATTCTACTTTCAGAATTGGGTAAAATTAATACAACAAAGAAACCTGATAGGCAACCAACCACTCGATGCAAGACGAACTTCAACATATCCCGATATGCAACCAACTTTACACGATGCCCAATAACATAGGAATATATCTATTTAATATTCGCACACTTATTTTAAGTATAAATCAAATATTCCCACAGCTATTTACTTTATTATAGTTCGGTCTAATAAATTTTATCAACTTTCATTTTTTTAATACTCACTTCAAAAACATATACAGTATATTCTATTAACACTAGTACTTCCCACATATCATTACTAATTCATGTTGGTGAACTACCACAATATGTATTGAAAATTCAAAAGATTCTTGGTAGTAGTGGCATACAATGAAGTAAAAGTAATAACAATATGACAACTGGTTGTCAATTAGAAAACAATGACAAATATAAAATGGAAATCACATGTTTAGGTGAACCTAATCCAATTTGATAGGATTACATGGGTAATGGCGATTGTCCTATGCTTATTTGCTTTCATTTACATTTATACATGACTGATTTTACATTCTATATTGTTATAATATCAACAGTTCTACTCTTAATTTTTCATTACATAGTTGCATCGTTGTTATTTGTATGTATAATTGCATTGACTGAACAGTTTGTGGTAAATCCCAAGCCTTTTGATGTGGCTATATAAGTAATCCCGACTGTCCTATTGCTTATTTGATTACATTTTCAATTATACATTGTGATTTGCATTTTATATTTGTCATTGTTTTCTAATTGACAACCAGTTGTCATATTGTTATTACTTTTACTTCATTGTATGCCACTACTACCAAGAATCTTTTGAATTTTCAATACATTTGTATATTTGGCAAAGAATTGTAATATATTTTATATATATATATATGTGTGTGTGTGTGTGTGTGTGTGTGTGTGTGTGAAAATTGTAATAAATTTAGACTACTGATGATATTTGCATGGCAAATGAAATGTACATCTAGTGTTTAATAAAACATAATTTTTGTGAAACGAGGTCTTTTCATTTTAATTGAATTATTTGATATCCACAAGTGCTGAACACTAACTTTCGTAGTTTTTCATATGAGTACTATACTATATTAATTAAACCACAAAACTGACAAAATTATATCAAAAAGAGACAATAGCTCAGTAATAGTCACTCTTAAAGTATTAACGTCTTACATGTTTTTGATGTTAAATTTAATAAGAAATTCAAAAATGAAATAATATACATTCCATTTGAAAAAATTTACTTCTTTGCAAAAACTAACAAAAGCATATCAAAAAACGACAATAACTCTGTAAGTGTCCATCTAATACGTCGTTTTCGAGAAATATAATTTTATACAAACATTGAATTTTTCAGAAAAATGGGAATAAGTCAAAAACTTTACACTTCAGACCTATACTATCTTATTACTTTTTGACTAAAAATTATACGGGGAATACATAAATGCAATAATATATAGGGTGTTCCATTTAAAAAACTATAACTATGGTTAGCCACCAAGTTATGGAACACTCTGTATAATACAAAATATTTTTAAAATGTGCTCCTAATGAACAGCTATCACAAGGAAAAAAACCGCTTCGAAATATCTTTACTCATAAAGGCATAATCGACCTTGCCCACTTAGATGACTCACCCTGTATATATACCGGGTGTCAACAAGATCATGTATCAGCCCGCCATTTATTTATTAGTTAAAATAAAACTTTGAAATTCGGACCGTATATATGAGTGATTGGTGGGCTTCTTCAGGTACACTCAGTTTTTCTATAGCACTTCCGGTCAAACCGGAAGTGACGTTAATTTTGAATTTTTAAATACAACATTTATTATTTCTGTTCATATTCTGTTTCTTCTAAAAATTTGCCATCTAGTGCAGGTTAACTTTTGACATTTCTGTCAAAGATGGCGGTATCTGTTCAAATTATTCATTAAAGTGAAACTGCTTCGCAACAATTGTCGAAATGCAAAAACCATCAAAGCTAGCTTTGAAAACAATTAAGAAACGTATTTTTCACATTTACACGCATTGGAAGTCGTTTATTTCCTATGATAACTGTGTTTTTTTCATTTGACGTGTAATTGCTGTGTTGCTTTGGAATTAGACTAATTCTAAAACATTTTGTATTTTGTACTACCTGTCTACCACTAAACCACAGCATATTTTATATCACTTGAAAGCTAAAAATTATGCCAATATGGCACTGTAATAAAAAATAGGTGTTAGTATTTAAAAAAAGGAGTACCTGTCATTTGAAAATGAAAAAAAAATCTTGTTTTCTTTAGTAATTTCAATGTGAAATACGTTTCCTTCGCCAATGCGTGTAAATGTGAAAAATACGTTTCTTAATTGTTTTCAAAGCTAGCTTTGATGGTTGTTACATTTCGACAATTGTTGCGAAATAGCATGATGGCAAATTTTCAGAAAAAACAGAATATGAACAAAAATAATAAATGTTGTATTTAAAAATTCAAAGTTAACGTCACTTCCGGTTTGACCGAAAGTGCAATAGAAAAACTGAGTGTACCTGAAGAAGCCCACCAATCACTCATATATACGGTCCGAATTTCAAAGTTTTATTTTAACTAATAAATAAATGGCGTGCTGATACATGATCTCGTTGACACCTCGTATATATATCGGAATTTTCAGGGTCTATTCTTTGCTATTTGTCTCTATTTGCTGAGAATAAAATCGCTTAATTCCATATTTGTACTTTTTAGTAATGCCGCTACAAATTGAAACTAAAACTAAAACTGAAGATCAGCATTCGGCTGATGTAAATACGTTAAGTTATTATAACGGGAAGCTCTACAGTGGTGCTGATGATGGAAAAATTATTGTATGTTAGTATTTCAGACTTTTGTACATATTGTGTACTTGTACTGTTCTGTTCAAGGTTTGGGATACAAATTTAAATAAACTGAATGAAGTTCAGGCTCATCCTACTACTGTATATTGTTTAGCTGTTGGTAGTAACACAGTCTACTCTTGTTCGAATGATGGCGCACTGAAGACTTGGGAATTAGAGAGTTTAAATGAAAAAATCAAAATATTACAAGTAGACGAAGAACTCCACAGACTTGCGTTCGCTGATGGTATTCTATATTCATCGGATGAAAATGGAAACGTATGTAATATGCTGTAATTTTATAGAAGTTTCTCAAAAAAATAAACGTCATTGTTGCATATAGTAAATATATTGAAGATTGTACCACAGCATAGAATTACGGTCGCTTATGATGTATCTCTAGAGTATTCCCTTTTTTGTCTATATGTTGTGTGTGGGTTAACAACAACTATTTTTACAGAATTCACTATTTACCTTCCACTTTCTCTACCCCTGATTTGTTCTCTTCATCTTGTTATACCTACATCATTCAGAGCTTTTGTTTGCCTTGGTACACCATGCAGGTAGCAGAAAATTTAAGTGCTAATTCTTTGATCAACTAATACAGTTCTAAAGTAGGGATAATTAGAGAAGCTGTGGTAGTTGATTGTTATATTTTCTCAATTAATTCTGTAGACAGAAAAGAATAACGTTTCAGTGAATTATATTTTGTTGCTAAAGAGATTAACACACAGTTCTACATTTTTTTAAAAGTACAAAGCAGCATAAAAGAAATAGTTACTTTTAAATACAATTTTATATGAGAATGTTCGGGATTTGAATTTGCTTGTAAACAGTAAAAATTATTAAAATATCTTTCTAGTATTATTTGAGTGGATTTTAAAATTTATTACTATAATCGTTAAGTGTCCGGATGTAGAAAAATTTTTATTTGCCTGGGTTAGCAAAGTTGTATAAATTAACACGTGAAACTATTGCCATTAGTATTGTTACATTATTGTATTCAAATAAGAAATATATTTATATTTTACTAATTGAGGTTTTATATATCACAATATAAATATGAATGTAAATTATTGTCTTTATGTCCCTTTCATTAGTATTTTACCCGATAATTATTGACCCAATTTTCGCTAGACTTCCAGTTATGGGACCTATTTTTATACATCTCGACCTTTAGGTGTTAGGTTTTATGTGCACATAGCCAATTTAGATTTTCTGGTAAACAAACTTCCGCCACTCTTTTTTATCGCTGACCATTTCTTTCACTCTTAATTGTACTACGCCACCTTCTGCTCTCTTCTTATCAAGTTTCTCTTCGCTACTCCTCTCAGGTAGTTCACTTCCATACTTTGCAATCGCGTCTCCTTTCCGGCGGACTGGGTTAAACATAGCTGCATATAGACTCACCTTAATTTCTCTCGATACCTATTTCCCCACATATTACTGTCAATATTAGTATTTTTTATTTCAATTATATGTATTACAACTATTTATCTCTATTTTTCATTTATAAGTTTTATAAATTGAGTTCACAATCACGAAAGATCCGCTCAGATGCAAGCTAGTGGTGAAGGATAATCCCATAGAACAGGTGATGCAATTCAGATATCTGGGCATTGACATATCAAGTACCCTCCACCCAGTTAAAGACCTAAGGAGTCAAATTAACAAAGCATCCGCACTATCAGAACGCCTACGAGATATAGTCTGGTCAAACCCGTACATGCGAAAAGATAGCAAAATTAGAATCTTCAAGACCGATTATGACGTACGGTATAGAAGTCCGCGAAGACACCAACAAGACGAAACACATGCTAAGGGTCGCCCAAATGAAAACACTGAGAACAATACTGGGGAAGACAAGAAGAGACAGGGTGAGAAACTCGGATATCAGAGAACAATGCGAGATACAAGACATTGTGAGATGGGGAAGACAGCGTAAGAGGCAGTGGTACAGCCATGTAAAACGGATGGACGAGAACTTCCGAAGATAGTCCTAGAGAACAACCCGCCCGGCTACAGACCTATCGGAAGGCCACCTAAGAGATGGAAAGATGCTATCTACCTCTCAGGAAAAGACGCAGGGGCAACCTCGGAATTAACAGATCGACAGACCTCTAAGTAGTAGAAGAAGAGTTCAAATGTTCCACCTTTTGCCAATTCAACTGGTTGTCCCACTCTTAACATTCCTGCAATCTGACCCGTAGTTTCTTGTTATTATCTTAAGCGATATCTTACCTAAATTGTATGGAAAAAAATATTTACGTTGCGTAATAATTTTAGAAAAACATTATTTCCATATGAAAAACCAAAAATTTCTTACAAGAAAGCTTTGCTAAATTTTACAGAAAATACGTCCTGACTTTGATGCGAAATTTATCTTCTACATTATTTATATATTCTTCTATATAATCGCATTCCGGTCAACAGTTTTAGCTTTTCCTGTTTCTAGATTTTAAATTTAATGCAGTGATTAAATGCGTGAAAGTTGTATCCGAAAAACATAACTCACTTTGAGTAACACTCGACTCTTAATAAAATCTGTAAAACACCTACACATCAATACACGTTCGTATGTGCTAAATTTTATGTAAGAAACTTTAAATACTTTTATCTTCTTAATAAACTTGTGAGTAAATGTATTTCTTCTGGTCCGAATTTATTTCTTTTTCTACAAAAATTATCCCAAATCTAGCTCTAATACCTTTACATACCCAATATCTCTGTATAGAATGCATAATTTGCCAGATATCTGCAAAAAGCTGCTATCAGATGAGAGAAAAAATCCGAATTTTGAAATTATACTAAAATTATTTTTAAATATCTTCATACACGAAATATATCTGTCTACAAAGCATAACTTGCAAGATATTGGTAAAACCTATTTAACTTATTAGAGTAAAGATCTTCAAAATATTTATAAAATTTTTACTTTCTTATACGCCGTATAAGGTGACGAAAATGTTCGACCTCAAATTTTTGCAGATGTCCAAGTTTTGAACTGACGTTGTCAGTCCCGAAACCGGGACTGACAATGATTACTGTATGTAGCAGATCGGGTCTGTGTAGACGGTTAAATAAATAAATATATATATATATATATATATATATATATATATATATATATATATATGACAAATTGATATTTTGGGTTATTTGCCGCGTTAATTCAAATCAAGTATGCATATACGAAATAATTCGTATATGCATAAGTGATATGAAATGTAATGCATATCTACACCACCAATTGCTGACATTGCAAATATCAACGTGTAGACAGCTGTTTCGATCTAACCTGGATCTCGTCAGTACACGAAGGTGATATTTGCAATGTTAGACAAAGTTGGATTTCCTGCCTATATACTTGATTGGGTACCAAATGCCTATGATATATATATAGGCAGGAAATCCAACTTTGTCTGACATTGCAAATATCACCTTCGTGTACTGACGAGATCCAGGTTAGATCGAAACAGCTGTCTACACGTTGATATTTGCAATGTCAGCAATTGGTGGTGTAGATATGCATTACATTTCATATCACTTATGCATATACGAATTATTTCGTATATGCATACATGATTTGAATTAACGCGGCAAATAACCCAAAATATCAATTTGTCATCACATAACCGCGAAAAACGTCATTTTTGATATATATATATATATATGATGAAGAATTTTATGGGGCAATCCCGCTGAAAATGCAACTGCAGACACGTGTTTCGAACTGGTTGGTTCTCGTCAGTGCAGTGTAGCCAAGGAAAAGATGGAAAACCTTGGATATGAAAAGCATAAATCAGAGACACATACAGGAGACAGACTACCAAATGAGGCCTCAGCCAGAATCTCCTCGGTTTTGAGGATTCATCCAAACGTTGCCGCGAGGTAGACATTGTCCACCTGCGTGCCATCTGAACCCCTGGGATATACATGGAAGAGAAAATGAATGCGGATCTTAGGATATAATATATGATGAAGAATTATAATATATAATAATAAAATTCTTCATGTATATAAGATCCGCATATATATATATATATATATAAATGAAAGAATAAGAAATTATTGCGGATACATAAAATATCAGAAAAAGAAAAATATTGGGTATAATCCGCTGTAGAGCAACCGTAAACACGTGTTTCTGACTAATTGGTCGTCATCAGTACGGTGTAGCCAAGGAATAAGGTGGGATAACCTTGGAGATGTAAGCTAAACGGAAGACCATCAGGTGACAGACCACCATTTGCAGCTTCAGCCAGAAGATCCTCGGTTCTGAGGACAACAACTAACGTCGCCACGAGGAAGACAATGTCAACCTGCGTGCCATCCGAGACCCAGGAAATGTAAATGAAAGAATAAGAAATTATTGCGGATACATAAAATATCAGAAAAAGAAAAATATTGGGTATAATCCGCTGTAGAGCAACCGTAAACACGTGTTTCTGACTAATTGGTCGTCATCAGTACGGTGTAGCCAAGGAATAAGGTGGGATAACCTTGGAGATGTAAGCTAAACGGAAGACCATCAGGTGACAGACCACCATTTGCAGCTTCAGCCAGAAGATCCTCGGTTCTGAGGACAACAACTAACGTCGCCACGAGGAAGACAATGTCAACCTGCGTGCCATCCGAGACCCAGGAAATGTAAATGAAAGAATAAGAAATTATTGCGGATACATAAAATATCAGAAAAAGAAAAATATTGGGTATAATCCGCTGTAGTCTTCCGTTTAGCTTACATCTCCAAGGTTATCCCACCTTATTCCTTGGCTACACCGTACTTATGACGACCAATTAGTCAGAAACACGTGTTTACGGTTGCTCTACAGCGGATTATACCCAATATTTTTCTTTTTCTGATATTTTATGTATCCGCAATAATTTCTTATTCTTTCATTTACATTTCCTGGGTCTCGGATGGCACGCAGGTTGACATTGTCTTCCTCGTGGCGACGTTAGTTGTTGTCCTCAGAACCGAGGATCTTCTGGCTGAAGCTGCAAATGGTGGTCTGTCACCTGATGGTCTTCCGTTTAGCTTACATCTCCAAGGTTATCCCACCTTATTCCTTGGCTACACCGTACTGATGACGACCAATTAGTCAGAAACACGTGTTTACGGTTGCTCTACAGCGGATTATACCCAATATTTTTCTTTTTCTGATATTTTATGTATCCGCAATAATTTCTTATTCTTTCATTTACATTTCCTGGGTCTCGGATGGCACGCAGGTTGACATTGTCTTCCTCGTGGCGACGTTAGTTGTTGTCCTCAGAACCGAGGATCTTCTGGCTGAAGCTGCAAATGGTGGTCTGTCACCTGATGGTCTTCCGTTTAGCTTACATCTCCAAGGTTATCCCACCTTATTCCTTGGCTACACCGTACTGATGACGACCAATTAGTCAGAAACACGTGTTTACGGTTGCTCTACAGCGGATTATACCCAATATTTTTCTTTTTCTGATATATATATATATATATATATATCTATTTTAAAAATACACATCAATATGTATACTTATGGAACTCATTCAAATAAGGTTACAAAAATTAAATTATTTTTGCAATATGCATATATCTTTATTTGTGTCTTTATTACAGATACGCTCTCATGAAGATAATGTTGAGAAAGGTTTATATGCTTTATTAGAACCATTGCGTGAATTAATTGTTCAAAATAATTGTATATACACTGTTAGAGATTTGGATCTAGTAGTAACAGAAATAAAAGGTAACCTTGATAAACATTACTTACTTATTATTAGCTGATATTATTTATGATAAACTATATTAATGTTTAAGTTTTATTTTTAGGTGATAAAACGTTTGAAGTAAAGGCAACTTTTGAAGGCAGAGCCCCTGCGTGTATTGTTGGTGAGAACTTGTGTTATTCTAGTAGAAATGGTAGAGATATTCATATTCGCCATAATTCATCATCAACTCAATATAAGACTATATGTGAAATAAAGGTGAGTGTACTATGGTGTCAGAAAGCAATATATAAAATACATTAGCAATAATAGATGTTCACTATGCTAGTACAATAATAAATCGGTTTTCAGTACAGAGCACGTCACAATGAGCTTCTATAAAGATATCGGCGCTTTTCCGTGTTTGAGTTTGTTATATTGTAGAATTATATGCATCAATTGTTGTCCACACACACCGGTAAAATCGGTGCAACGAAGGCACTGGGTTTGGATTAAATATAAATAAATTATTCTTTTGGCCGCTTCCACACACAGTGGCAGTTTACTGTCTCAGACGCTGGCAGCACAACCGGCTGCATACATTTTGCATACACCGACATTCATGTTGCTGGTAGGCAGTTTGATTAATGTCTTGATGAATAAAGCTGGTTTCACACATACTCATAAAATCGATGCCGGACTCCAATTTAATATAAATAAATTATACTTTTCACAAAATAACCGTGACAAAATTACCGGACCAACCGCCGGTCACGAAAATTGCGTCCGACTTTGAACTGAGCAAAGGATAGACAGAGACGGGGCATCCTAAACGGTTTCAATGTTTTCTTGCCTGTGCTTGTTCACACACGTTCAATTGACGATACCGTTGTGTCTTTTTTATTTGAAGTTGATTCAAGATATCTTGTTTTCAAAAGAACAAGCATTATAAAAAAATGAGCAATTTATTGAATTACTATATAGCCCGGCAGACGTTGTTTTGCGCTTTGCGGTAGGTGGCGCCACGATAGATATGTAATATATAATAACCCGGCCACAGCGCGACCTATCGGATCCAGATTTTGCGACTTTCATCTTTGGCACTAAACCCAAATATATTGTAATTTTGATCCATAAATTTCGAATTTGTTAATAACCTGATTACAGAGCCACTTATCATATCCCAACATAGCTATGAACCATAGTCTCAACAAAACAAATATATTGTATTGTATATTGTTCAGAAGTTACACGATCACTAACAGACGCACCAACGATTATTGGCTTTATACAGGCTGTTTAATAAAAAACTTCTTTATTTATTATCCGATTTCACTCAATAAAAAAAGCATAAAAATGGTTTGACAAACTCTATAAACTGCCCATAATCCCATTTTTTCAACGCTGTCTTGAATACGTAACGATAGTCAACATTTTTTTTTTAATGGATACCTGTAGTTTTTTTCCTTTAGTCTGGTAGAATTTCTTTTCTAAATCTAGTTATCATTTTGTTGATATTTAATTTAAAAAAAAATTGAATTATCTACAACCTTTATTCGCAATAAAATTTCAAGTGTTCCGTGAAAAAAAAACCTCAATACAAATGTGACAAATATCCTCTTGATTTCGATTTTTATTATATTCGACATAAATTTGAAAGATATGCATATCGGTTAGTTAATTTTATTCCTGATTGCCGTGGTATCGTTATTCCACAAGAAATAATGCTTTAAATCGCACGCCACACTAATTTTCGAATGACAGATGTTTGATGACATATTTGTTGCACTTGTGTTGCGGTTTTTTTTTCACAGCACACTTAAAAATTTCATAGTAAGCGGATATAGGTTGCAGGTAAATAATTTTTTTAATTAAATATCAATCAAATGATAACTAAATGAACTTTACTTGATTCAGAAAAGAGATTAAAGGACAAAAACTACTAGTGTCCATTAAAAAAAAAAAAGTTGACTATCGTTACGTATTCAAGACCGCGTTGAAAAAATTGTGATTATGGTCAGTTTAAAGAGGTTGTCAAACCATTTTAATACATTTTTTATTTATTGAACCAACACAAACTTACGTTTTTTTTAAATGGAATGCTATGCATTTTTTTAACATTTTATGATAGCCTTTGAAGAGCTGATTAAACTGACACCAACTTGTGTTTGCTGATTTTCAATTGTGTCTGAGATATGGCGATTTTTCGTTAAAAATTGTACAACATTTGAAAAGTTGCTATGAAATAACGATTGATGGTGAAATACTTTTTATGAGCTCAATTAGTAGAGATACCTTTTCAGTACTTGAAAGTAATTTCTATTTTGACATATTTACGCATGTTCTTTAGAATTACATGCCATTCGCAAAAGTTAAGAATTCTAAAAAAAAATAAATGTATATTTATATGTCATTGAAAAGTACTTAAAATTTACCAATTAAAAATCTATACTTTCTTCGACCTGTGGGCGATATTGCAAAAGTTATAGGATATTATATCTGAATAAACCCGTTTACGACCTAAAAATATGAGTTGCCATGACTTAATTACACATAGCATAATTAAAATTAATCGAAAAGAGTTACTTCTAATCTAATATTATATATATAATATTTTCTTTTTACAAATAAGTAATTTTTATTAAAATTTTAAAACACGTAAAATGAAAAATTTGGAAGTTCATGAATTAACAATAGTTAAAATATCGCTGTCGCTCTGTGTCATAAAATTGTTTATCGTCATACTTAAACAAACTTCTAAATTACTTTAAAAATAAAGAAATCATACTTAGATTTATAACTTCACTTGAAAAGCAAACCGTCAATACAAGTATTTAAACGTACGTTATTGAAAACTTCTATAACTTTCGCAATATCATGAAGAATGTATAAGATGCTATTTTTAAGCATCATGGTAATCATAAGTTATCATATAACAAATTAAAAAATCTTCTTTAAGGTTCTCTTACTAAAGGTTTTGCTAACATCAAGGACTCTAGAAAGTTTACGCACACTTGTATCAGGATTTTCTTGAACGCATAAGAAAAGAACCATTTGTGCATCTGCGTTTTCTACAGCAGCAGTAACACGGCTTCTTTTTCATACGCAATACTGTCAGTTTCTTCAAATCGTTAACAATTTTTGCAGAAAATGCGATTAATTAGACATAAAATTATAATGGATAAAATATTTCATATGTTAATTACAATGTTAATTATTATCTAAAACTGTAACTAATATTAAATAAATATCTATCATTTGCGACTATTAATAGGCGTGACTCGAAAGTTTTGCTAAGATTACTAGTTATCGATATTAATAATAATAGTTGATTAAAGAAAACACAGGAAAAGGTATTGAAAAGGGTATTGAACATGTCAAAGTAAGAAATACAGTGTTGCTACGTTGTTATGTGATCACTAAACAAACTACGATTTGCAATTTTTCGTGACCTTAGACGGCACAAGACTCCTAAACAGAAGCGTTATTTCATAGCCCAAGAGGTATTCTATTCAGCAGATAATGAGTGGAGACAAGATGACCGTGACAATAGCGCGACCATGTGACATCATAAAATGGTGCACGGGCAGCAGGGAAAGGAGACAAAAAATCGCCATGAAAGAAACAATTAGAAGTTAAGTTACGAATAATGTACACGAACTTCCAAAAATAAAAACGAAAAGAAATTGCGCCGTAGAAATAACAATCCAAATTTAAAATGTAACAATATGTATATTCATTAGTATGTATGTAATACAAAAACAAAATACAATTCATATATAATAGTCTAATTAAATAAGGTAATCAAACCTAATGCAGAGAAGGTAGTCTCAGAGATTATGAAATACATCATCATACTGCTACATTCTTTTTTACTTATAAATACAAATTAAGAAAGAGTGCAGAAAATGGCGTCACCACAAACTACCCATCTTAATTTTACAGTAACAGAATTCTGATATAAACACAATATAGCGTTAAGGTATAAAAAATCATTAAAATTCAGCTTACTCACTCAAAGATGTTTTATCTGCCACTTGCCTCGTATACTGCTGTTAATTATTGGAGTTAGCGATCGCCACTAGTCAGTCGCGATGTCGCGGGTTCTCTACGCTGAACAAAGAGATTAATATAATAAAAAATAAATTTATGTAAAATGGGTGCGATATAGTTACTACACAAATATACACATTAGATAAGTCGTAAATAGCGTAGAGATCTCTGTGCCTTACAAATACTTACATCACAGGTGACCTATCGTGTCACAAGGGAACTGTGATTTATCAATCGTTAAATATAAAATTTCTCAAAATAAACTATCAACAAAAAGTATTTGAATTTATGAAACTAACACAACTAAATAAATGAACTCACTGTATATGGCCACATAAATGTGGTTCACAATTTTAAAATGTATGGAGCGATAAACCACTCGCAACTAAAATTTAACGAGTGAATCTGGTATAACAGGTATTTAAACAAATATGAGGTGACGGTTCTAAAATTAACATTCAAAATTACATTAGATCTCACGTTATAATTAAAGCATACAAAATCCTATGAAAATTTATCTAATTGTGATTCAACATTCTAAGCACACAAAATTAAATTAAAAAAAAAATTAACCAATAAATTTGACGGTTCATTAGCAGATTTCAGCACTCAACATTGAAGGTTATATCTCCAACAAATTAAGCGGTAGACCACAGTGGACAGAAGATATATTACTGGAAATCTTGACGTTAGAAAGTCCTATCCGAACTAATATTCACACTAAATCTTAATTAAAGATAAAAGTTACCTGTATTCGTTACAAACACAATACTATTTCTATACTCATCCGCTTCATCTACGATACCAAATATTCAGAAGATTTGGACCAGGAGACAAGTTCCAAAATGGCGACGACCACGTGGTCAGGGAATAATTAAACTGTTACACGGTAGTTAGGCACCCAAAATTAAAAGCTAGAAAATGGAAAAAAGGCACATATAAGAACTAATTAATATAAAAGACCTTACGCAGAATTACATACCGGAAAACTCAGAAAGTCAAAGGGCGTTGTCCCCCCAAAAAAGAATCAGTCCCTCGATTCAACGGCATTAATAGGAAGCGAATAAAATATCTAATCTGCTAGTTAATCTCACTCACGATGTGACATCAAAATAATACGACATTCTATGGATGATTGATGCACCTAAAATGTACAATCAAACAGGGCCGAAATGTAGGTCAAACAAATGATGCGATAAATATAAGAAATAACAGAATTTGACTAACAACCAAGGTAAACAAAATGTCGTAGAAGAATTATTAAAGACAAAATCAAGGAGAATAAACGACATTTAATGTATTAATACAATAAACCAATAATAGAGAAGTACATTTGACTATACTAAGGAGTGTTTAATATGCACATGATGCTCTAAATATACAAAGATCGAAAGAAGATGGCAGCACTGACCCAAAAGCGTATTAAATAAATATATATTTAAATAGAACAAAACCATAAATTGAATTTCCCTGAATATTGCACGCTAGAAATAAAAAGGGACTATCGGAGCGAATCATATATCACCAAAACAACGAAGTAAATATCGTCTTTTTTAAAAACGATAGCGGCGACAACGGATCAACTCGAAAGGAGATACAGGGTTCACGAAAAATATTTGCACTATCAATTCGTCAAAATAAAACTAAATTAACCCAACGCAAAATACTGAAAAATACAAGGTCTGCTCAAAATTAAATGTAACAATACTGTAACTACTCCATACAAAAATATAAATACAATAAAATAGAAATTAAGAAAAAATGACCGGTTACGACTTATGTAGAAAGACCGATTTTACAATACTAAGGTTTAGTAATGGTGAATTTGCTAGTTAAAGTTGTTCATTAAAAACATTGCCTGGCTGTAAAAGTAAACCTTCTTTTATAAAATAACCTGCTACAACATTATTTTTTTTACATTTATTTAAACTAAAGGCAGCATGTTTTATTTAGTGGGATCCAATCATCCCACTAACGTAAAATATGCTGCGTTTACTTCAATGATTTATAAACTATTGAAAGTATCGATAAACACGTTTAACTTCACTAAAGAATTAAAAACTATTAAGGTAATTGCACACAATAGTGGTAATAACTCGTCTCTAATAAACAAATTAGTCAATAAAATGAATAAGTCAATTACATAAAATTAGCATTACCACCGTCTCAGGACCTGAAATTGAAACAATGGGTTAAAATTTCATATTTAGGTAGTATCAGTTTGATAATTAGTAATGTTTTAAAGAATCTTGATTTTAAAATAGCCTTCTATAATAATGACACTTTAAAAAGTCAATTAACGAATAATAAAACAGCGAATCCTAAGATAAACAAATCCGGAATTTATAGAATTAATTGTAGTGATTGTAAGAAATTTTATATAGGTAAAACAGGGCGGAACTTGAAATTATGGTTCTCAAAACATATGCGAGTGGCTAAGTTAAATTATGAAAATTCAAGTGTAGGGCATCATTTTTCAATAGATAATTTAGAGGTGCTGTTTAGTTTAAATAAATGTAAAAAAATGAATGTTTTAGAAGTTTATTTTATCAAAGAAGATTTACTTTTACACCCAGGCGATGTTCTTAATGACCAAACTGAACTTATAAATTAACCGTTATTAAACCCACTATTGTAAAATCGGTCTTCCCTTATAAGTCCAGTCACTTTTTCGTAATTTCTATTTTATTGTATTTATATTTTTGTATGGGGTAGTTACAGAATATTGATCTTTAGTTTAATATCTGTAAAACTCCTCACGATGCCGCAAGGCGAAATGTGCACTGAGTGTGTAATTATATGTATATTTATGAAACAATACCAAGTGTTTTATTTGTTATTACTTACTTATATTTTGAGAATATGTTTCACCAATCACTTCATTTATTTATTTAATAAAATCAAATATATTTCTTTTGCAGAATGCTCATGAAATGATCATTAACTCTTTAATCGGTGCTGTGCTAGATGGAAATATTTTCCTGTATAGTGGTGCATGGGACAAACTAGTGAAGCGTTGGAGTCTAGAAAATGGATCTTGTAAACCTGTGGATATGTATAATGTGGGGGAAGTAGTGAATGTAATGACTAATGGAGATAAAGGCGTTATTTATGTCGGATGTGGCAATGGAAGCATTGTTAAACTGCATAGTTAAATAATAGCGTTTGTGCACTTATACATAATGTAATTACTTCAAAAATCATAGTAAATATACATATCCCAAATCAGTTTAGACTCTGATCTTAATGAACTGTTAGAAAAGTGTGTTTGTCTTTGATCACTACTTTATCTATGGCACTCTTTTAAAGTGTCTGTACACAATAGAAGAAATAATCAATTAACATAGATTTAGTTTAGAATTTCTTGTTTCATTTTTTCATAATTTATCTTTAGGAACGTTGGTCAATGTACCGAGTGGCCAACTAAGAATGGCCGCCGGCTATATCTCAGAAACCAGTAGTCATATTGCTTCCGGGTAAAAAAAATTCAAGTAAAAGTGCCCAAGAGAAAATGCTGGAAATTAGTTTGGAGTTTGTAAAATGTCCACAAGGGGGCGTAACAGTCAGGATCAATGCTAAAATTTAGAATTTCTTTATATTTTTACTAATTAAGGGGTATTGAAAATTTTTAAATTTTATTTCCTACACATTCTTTAATACTTTTAGTCTTGCACATTTTTTACTATCTAGTGAAATAAAGTAGTGGGGGCAGTTCAAATATTTTTTTAAATAAACTAGGATTACTCCCGGTTGGCCTGACCGATTTAAATAAGTTTGGTCTCATTTAAAAGAGCCTTATTTGCTCTACAAACTGAACTTGTGTTTTTGTATCTCAGACTTTTGCTATCACCGGTAGATGGCGTTAACTGAAATGTAAGCAAATATTAGGCTTTTTTTCAAAAAAGTTAAATACAATGATATGTTTCTTTTTACATAAGCTAATAGAGAATTAAATCCTCTACATTTCGGTAAAAAAACCAAATTTGTATGTTTTTTAGAACAGGGGATATTGACAAAAATAGATCAAAATTCATAAATTCTCCTGTTTTACTGGCCTTCTTTTTTATGAAGCTAACAATTTTGAGCTACATATACTATTATTATCTAATATATTATTATTATCAAGAATAATGGTATACCATTTTGAAAGACTCTGTTTAATAAAGCAAGATTATTTTTATTACTTATTTTAATCCAAAAAATATGCCACTGGAAATAAAAATGTAAGCTATGAAAAAATAAAACAATAACTCTGTGTTGTGAAAATAATAAATATTATTGTCAGTTTTTGATTGATTCAGTTTACTTTTTTGTGTTTGGGAAAACTTCTTTTTTACTGAGATGCGGTTAGCGAATGAAGAGGCATTCGATATGATAGGTGTCTATTTCGAATGCATGCGAAATGCTACAGTTGCTTCCAGAGTGTATGCTACGCAGTGCCCTGGAAGACGACATTATGCGAGCAGTGTTTTTCGTAGTATAGCGGAAAGGCTTAGGACCACCGGAAATATTAATCTTCCGGTGTATAGAAGGCAACCTACTGGCCGAACCAAAGAAAATGCTATAAAAGTATTAGAATATATTGTATTTAATCCACATGCAGTGACCGAAACCACAAGTAGAGAGTTGGGTATTTGTAGAACTACGGTCCAAAATATATTGAAAGATTTAAGTTAAAAATAAAATAAACTTTATTTCGACATTTTTTGTAAGACCTTTGTTAGATTTGCTATATCTCCTTCAGTTTGTTTTAATACTTTTAAGCATTAAGCATAACAGTTTGTTTTAACGTTCCGTACTCGGTTCCCTTAAGTTTAACTCATTCGTTCATCTGCCTATTTATTGTCTGTTTACAGGTCACGGTCATTTTTATCCGATACCGTTTATATAGACCACAGTAATACGTTAAAATAGTAAGTTACTTAAAACAATGTCTAACAAGTTTGGATAAATTTGATCTCACAGTTTCGTTCACGTTTGCCATATTATTTTCAGGATGTATCCTTATTACATCGTTCTTCATGAAGAGGTCGATCGCCGGATTGACTATTGTCAATGGCTATTAAATATGGTAGCGGAAACCTCCAAAATTCTTTCTCGTGTCCTATGGACGGCTGAGGCAACATTTAATAACAATGGTGGTGTGAATTTGCACAATATGAACTATTTGTCCAGGACAAATCCGCGTTGGATGCAGGAAGTTTAGCATGAAGGCCGCTGGTGTGTAAACGTGTGGTGCGATATTCTAGGAGGCAAAATTATTGGACCCGTTTTCTTTAACCGACATCTCACTGGAGAGGTTTATTTAATTTTTTTTATGAATGAGCCTTCTCCTTCTAACAGAAGATGTCCCTCTGGACTTTCGTCGTGATAAGTTTTTTCAGCACGATGGGTGCCCAGCGCATTTTGCGGCAAGCGTCCGGGATTTCTCAGATCAGACATATCCTGGCAAGTGGATTGGACGGGGTAGTATATTTCCCTGGCCCGCCAGGTCACCCAGACCTCAACATCCTAGATTTTTATTTTTGGGGGAGAGTTAAGGACATTGCTTTTGAAAACCAGCCTACAACAAGACAAAATATGATGGAGAAAATTATAGCAGCAGTACGAAACATATCGGAGGCGGAAATTGAAACTTCTTTTTTATCCACGCGGCAAAGGGTGCAGGCTTGCATTAACAATTATGGGCGGCATTTTGAACAATTAGGCTGTCATTAAAAATTTTGCAAACCAATCTTTACAGTAATGCAATTGCAGTTATTTTAGTGTTTAATATTAGTTTTATTCTGATAGTGTTAGTATTACAGTACATATATGAAAATTTTAAATACATGATTTTCGAACGTTTGCATAAAATTACATTTATGTAATTTTATGCAATTCTCTTGTTTTAATTGTCTTCTTTTTATATAATAAAAAGAAGACAATTAAAACAAGAGAATTCATGCATTTTCATTTATTTTTGCCAATATCTCCTGTTATAAAAAACATAAAAATTTAGTTTTTTTACCGACATGTAGAGGATTTAATTCTTTATTAGCTTATGTAAAACGAAACATATCATTGTATTTAAGTTTTTTGAAAAAGGCCTAATATTTGCTTACATTTCAGTTAACGCCATCTACCGGTGACGGCAAAAGTTTGAGATACAAAACCACAAGTGCAGTTTGTACAGCAAATAAGGCTCTTTTAAGGCTGCGTTTGATAAGGTTTTGGCGGGAGAGAAATGTACCCAAAAAATACCATTTTTATTTCCATTTTTTCGGGCGTAAGAAATCAAAGCATGTACATTTTATGCATTAAGCATGAAGATAAAGGTTAAACGAAGTGAACGGTCGAATTCTTTTTTAAATTAAGTTAATATATAAGCCGTAAATAAAATGGGAAGTTAGTGGTTTTGCAAGTACTAGAAAAAATGGCTACATTTAAAATTTACACGGTAAATTTATATGTAATATAGCAAGTACACTCGGTATTTATATTTGGAAGGTAAAAATAGTAACAGTAGCTAAATACATATGTAATTTTTTAAGTGATCCATGAAATAAAATTTGTTTACATTTTTGGTGGGTCTTTACATACATTACAGATATCTGTTACATTTACGTCGCCTAACAGTGTAGCACATATAATACAGATGGCGGTATTATCTTGCAATTATTTAGAGGTTAGTTGTGTGTTATGCGATACTTTAATTATTCATTATAATTTAAAATTATAATTAACAACAATTTTTGCGGTTACTAATTATAAAATTTAGTATGTTACGAGTTATTTGAAAGTACGTAATAGACAATCAACAGTTGGCATCACTGGTTGGCACCACAAAAACAAAAAGTAACTACATAGTTTAATTTGCGAGTTTAATGAAATTGCAATATTTTAAAATATGGAGTTTTCTGTTATCCTTAATTGAAAGATGCCTATGCTTTTACTAATGAGATGAATTATGTAAATCAATTAAACTGGGACTGTTTACGCCGACAAAAGCCTAATAACTGTTTTATATTTACGAAGTTCGCAAAGAAACTGTCGGCTAAGAACGTTTTACATTTTTCTTCAAAATTTGTTAAGGTTGTTGCTAATTACTTAAAATGTAAATATAGGTACATTTTATTTGTTAGCAGTTTTCAGAACTTTGAAATCGTTTATTTTTTAAATAGAAACTGCACACCATGTCTATAGTATTTTTGACATATTCATCAAATTTTATAGTTCAAACTATATAGCAAATTAGCAAATTAAAAAATTCCGATGATATTAGAATCGAATAATGTATCAAAAATTCAAAATCGATTTTAAACAAATATTGAATGAAGAATATCGATATACCTTGATATCGACATTTTTATCATGTTTATATTAAAAGTTCTTTGCTGTGGCTTTTCAAGGCATTTAGTAACAAATAAAATCTTTAACTTAAAATATATATTTACTCAAAAAACAAAAAAAAAATCCAATAAAAAGACAAACAAAATATAAATTTGTATCTATAACGTATAAGAAATCCAAAACTCAAATATATAATTCTAGTTGTATAAAACACATACATAAATACAAGTAAAAAATAAACATCTTAAAACATATCTTCTTTACAATTTTGAGGAAATAGTAATTGTGATAAAGATAACAAACACCCCATGAAGGCGATTCGGCGAACTATACGAGATGTCAAGTCTATGAAATGCAATATTCCGCTGCCGCTTCCGGATTATAATTTCTACGAAACAGCAAACATCGCAGTAGGCATTTTTCGAATTTCAAACTTCTTTCTTAAAAATATATTCTATTGTATTCTGTATAATATGAACAGTTTCTTTTGTATATTAATGTAAAATAAATGTGTAAAATGTCAAAGATTGTTTACCAGGATATAAGTAGAATGGCATTTTTGATTAAACGATATTATGGAATAAAAAAATCGATAACAGTCAATATTATTAAATAAAAAAAATATCGATTTCAATCACGATTATCGAAAAGAAAACATCGATACTTTTTTACAAAACAATATATCGTGCGCATCCCTAGTTCAAATCACATATGCCTGCCCACTCTTTCTTCCGGAGGTCAGTTCGCCGGTTTTCTAGTTTCGATTAATAACAATAATCTTTATAATAGCCTCATTATTTATAATATATTAACATTAAAATAATACCTTTATCTCACTTAGTTTTGAAGATTTTTATTACAATTACTGTTCTTTTTATTTTTGGTGTTTGTAGAGTTAAATCTTTGTACATATTTAAAACTGTTTTTATCATCTTTATTGTAAAAATACTTGACGCTGTTTGGGTGGCGATTTTCATGGTTTGGTTAGAAGTGCCTTATCTAATATGTTCGTGACGTACTTAAACGTACAGATAGTGTATAATAACACAGTAAAATATAATAAGAGAATGTTCACAGCTTCACAAATTATGGCTAGGTTATGTTATAAAATATACAGATATCGCATAGGTACTTATAATTCCTTGTTAAATTTACTTACATAGGAACCAATACATTCTGTTAAAAATGGTACCGTTTTGGCGCGATATTTGAATTGAAAAGTTATAATATAAAGTAACAACGTACCTATGACCAAATTTGCCTTAAAATATGTATATAGAATTTCTCCTATTCGAACTTAGTAATCTCACAAAAAAAATCCATTCTGAAAACCAAAAAAAAAAAACTGATCAACTGTCAAACTGGCACTTGGGATTTGCAAATACTAACTTTACATGTATTTTTAGCAGGTGAAATATATTTATTAGAATGTTGAACTAATAGGTACGTTATGAAGACAATAATATGACTATATTTCAGTTTTGCATATTATTATTATTATTATTATTATATATGATCAACAGAGATGCAGGCTACGTACTAAATGTATCAAGTAACAGAAAATGTTTTATTTTGCATAACACAAACACACTGCTGTTTATTTATTGTGTGGTTTTATATAATAATATTAGTTTATTTCCAAAATAAGAGAACAACATTGTATTAATATAAATTACAAAATATAAATATATATGAAATAAGAAAATAAGAAAGTCGAATGGATAAGTATCACCTACCTTTAGCGAATATGTTTAAGAATAACTTAATTTATAAATAAAAGAAACGTAATTTTAAATTTTTACAAATAAATTCAAATGAATGCTTAAAGTTCGCGCGTCTTTCCCCCTTCAGCATGAAAGTTGACAAGTATCGATTAGATTCATATGTATAAAATCGAATTGCAAAGAAAGTCTGCCAGACCAAATCTACGTTTGTAGGTAGAAATTCAATAAGCAGGTAAAATGACCTTGAAATGTTTTTAGATCTTCAGAATTAGTTTAGTTTGTTAGAATTAACATCGTGGCGCCATCCAATTATTACTAGTAGTACTTAAGAAACGCTAAAATCTTAGATACGAACCGAAATGGATTTGTCAACTTTGAAACGCACCCTTAAATGAGACCAAACTTATTCAAATCGGTTAGGCCAAACGGGAATAATCCTAGTTTATATAAAAAAAAAACATTTGAACTGCCCCCACCACTTTATTTCACTAGATAGTGAAAATTGTGCAAGACTAAAAGTAGTAAAGAATGTGTAAGAAATAAAATTCAAAAATTTTCAATATCCTTTAATTGGTAAAAATATGAAAAAATACTAAATTTTAACATTGATCCTGACTGTTACGCCCCCTTGCGGACATTTTACAAACTCCAAAATAATTTTCTCCTGAACACTTTTACTTGTAATTTTTTTACCCGAAAGCAATATGAGTACTGGTTTCTGAGATATAGCCGGCGGCCATTCTTAGTTGGCCACCCGGTACACATGAAACAAGAACGAAAAACTATTAAAAGGATGATAGGATATAGTTATAAAAGTAAATATTATACTACTAATTTTATTAAAGGATAACAAATTAAATCAACCCGCCGAAGACAATACGTCGGTTTGATACACAAGTCTCGCATAAACTGTACGAGTTGAAATGGCTCAATATGGACAACCGCAGAATCTTACAATCTGCTAAAATGTACTATGCAATAATTAGTACCAAGTGTGGTATTATTTGTACGAGGTGCCGTTAAGGCATAACTGTACGAATAATTACTTTTGTTGTGTTTGTTATTATGATTTATTTGTATCTTAACAATGTATTAAAAATGCTATTATTATGTCAAAAATTCAAGCGTCACTCACTGTCCTTGTTTCTTTTTCATCCCTTCTACGTTAATGCTTGCAAAGATAGGAAACTTCACTGTGCTTTTAGCGCGATATACTACATTTTTCCCCCTTAAATGTTTACGATTGATATTTGTTTACATAAGTTTGGTATTTTTTAATATTTTTAATACTAAAGTTGGTAGTACAACTTTCCCTAAAGTTCCAATTTTAAAACTGTTCGGACCTTTAGGTTTGGAACTATTTTTGGACCCAGAATTTAGCTGGACATACGCATTACTAATAAAACTACTAATTCTAGAACGGTTCCAGAAATCTTCAGAACTGGGAGTTCGAACAAACCTAATATGTCACAATATACAAATGCTCTCTTAAAAGGGAATGTGTTTTGTGAATACTCGTAAATAAAACATTCATTTGTTTTGAACATCTCAGTCAATACAAAACATGCCACTTGCTAATTTATTCAATTTCATAGATTCAAGAATGAGATAAAGTGGTAATGGTGTACACGTTGACATGTTAATTGGCATGGTAAATTGAAGATGTAGATACATAGTAAGTACAGTTTAAGTATATACCTAACCAGGCATATATATTAAAAACAATTTTACAAAGGAAGAGGTGAGGATAACCAAATAAAAAGCACAAAATGCAATTAAAAGGAATAAAACTACGTTCTAAAAAATTACGTTTGATGAGATGGTATGGAAGTTTGGAGGAAGAGCTGAAAGAAATATGGTAGAGTGAAATTTGGAACAAGCTATTCCGCTACAAGAAACAAAATATAGCAAACCATTACAACTTTGGATAAGAGAAATACACTGTGTGATGGACATTTATGAAAAACTATAACAAAGGAATAATAAAGCGGAGGAAAAAAATCATATGGAAGTAAACATGATAATAGGAACACACATTAGTGAGATAAAAAATAATGAGTTGTTACAATTATTTTGTTGTTTTTTATCTCTGAATTGAGAGTTTTAGTTTATCGTTTGATTAAATAAATTATCTTGGCTTTTTGGATTAAATTAATGTTATCAACTCCTTCTGCCACCTAGTGAAGAATTTTATAAGAGTCCTACAGTGTGCGTTTTGCATTACTCATGTGCGTAATGTATACCTTTCCTGGCGGGTAGATGGCGCACTTGTTTTATTTAGTGGTTTCGGCAGTTATAATTATTTCTAATTTAGTTTTGGAGTTTCTTTTTGGGCTTAGAGTTATGTAACAAATTAATTATAATTATTTTCCATTTTTCTATTGTCATTTGAATCTGCGTTTATGTCGTATGTTTAAAATATCAGGTTAGGTCGCTCTGTCATTAGTTCAGATGTTCGTGTTACGCTTAGGGTCGGTGGTTGACATGTTAGAACCTTTCTCTTTGAACGTTAACTGCGGTAGAAGAAGCATTAAACATCACAGAGCAGATGCAAGTTCCTTAGACACTACTTGAGAAATGATGGATTTTGAATTATATCGTGTGCAATCGCTAGTACAAGGCGGATTTTATGATGTTTCTCAAGCATTAATGTGATTTTGGCGTTATTATTATAAACTTGCTGAGGATATTGTTTGTCGTGGCTTGGGAATTGTTTAAACTGCTGTAAGTATATTTTCCACGTGTCTGATCGATCTTAATTTGTGTTGTTTCTATATTCAAATATAGCTGTTAGTGCATGGCATAGACCTTCATTTGAGCACTTTTGTTGGATTAAGTTTTAAGAACCACGTGCCCATGGTAATTTTACGGTTCCAAGGGAATTAATTGCTGTATCCTGCGGTGAAGACATAATTGTGGTGCAGATTAATGAAATTCTGTAGCCTTCCTACGCTAATTTTTCCTGAGATGTCGTTAGCCGAAGATATGTGAGCAGTTTGCCTTGTAACAAGTGTGACCCGTAGAAGGTATCGTGTATGGTAGCTGTGGATG
Source organism: Amphimallon solstitiale (assembly GCA_963170755.1). NCBI lineage: Eukaryota > Metazoa > Arthropoda > Insecta > Coleoptera > Scarabaeidae > Amphimallon > Amphimallon solstitiale. The sequence continues at coordinate 125,541,143 of OY720681.1, read as the reverse complement.
TGATTTTCCTTAAGGTACTGTGACTGTGTAAATTTTCCTGATATTATCCAGAGCGTAGAAATTATTGGCCAAACAGTTTTGGTAGAATTTATGTCAATTTCGAGTACTTCGTACAGTAAATTTCAATTTTCCGGCCTAGCTAATCAAATAAGTCATCGTAATTTCTTAAATTAACTTCTTGTGGCATGTGAGCCTTTATAATTTGAATTTATTAAATTAACGTAGTTTTATTAATAACAGTGACCCGAGTTTGGAGGTTACTTTGTCATTTTTGGAGACGTTACGTAGCCTTTTTATTTTTGGATTTAGAACTTGAACAAATTTTGGATGTGCAATAACATAGCTTGTTATTTAGTGTAATTAGTCAACCATTTTAATTTATTATTGTACAATCTCGTAAGAAATTATTGAATTTAACTTTAATCACATTTCCTTATTTAAAGCATAGTTAACTAGCCCTAATATTTATAGTATTAGATACCATATAACTTAGAGTCTGCACTCTAATGTCGAATAGATTGTCGGTTGCCTCTGGTATACAGAGTGGTTTATTTTGGTGTTGACGTGTTGCAAATTACGATCAAACTGTTCGACTTTGGAGGGACTTTCGGCAAGTTGCCTTATAACTGTATGCTTTTGTAAGAATATTGTCGGTTAATTATTTTAACTTTAAGGTTGTTTCATGTGTTCTCCATTTTGAATTTCTTAAATTTTGTAATTGTACGTCATTGATAATTTGAAGTTGTGGATCACCTTGGGTGACCATTTAAGGTTTTATTCATTCCTTCAGAAATTTAATACTGGGAACTGAGTTGCGCTTTGTGATTTACATTTCATTTTTTTTTGTCTTTTGAATATCTTGTGAAAAATCATAGATTAGTTAGTATAGCCGGTTTGTGTACAATAATTGAAACGAACTGTTGGGTCCTAATTTATAGTTTCAATAAACCGTATGTTAAGTTTGAATGAGTGTGTGTTGGTCTTATTTTCTTATCACCTGGGGAGTTTTACATTGGATCTGGTCCGGGGTCTGAATATCTGTTGGGCTTAGCATAATTTTAATGGATAGGCGCCCTGACAACTTAACCTTCGACGAGTACTGTGTTCGAACTCGCCTTAATTCTGACAGTAGCTGGAGGCGGTGCTGACTCCCATATTTAACATCGACTCCTGGGAAGTAAGAGGTAAGACTTGAGTGTTATAAGTTGGTGATTATTTAATAGACAAGCGTCTTCCTAAATTTAAATAGAAGGTTAATTACTGTGGGGGTGTCTGACTTACTACCTTCTTGGAATTTGGGTACCGAATATGTTTAGGGCCTTGGCCATTTATAATTTAAATACAAGAGGGTAGCAAGGTTTATGGCGCGCCAACGTTGTGGGGCCTTTTTGAAGGGAAAAAAATTAGTTTTTTTAATAAATCAAGAATTTTGGATTTTGGGAATTTTCAGAAACTTTTGAATCATCTTCAGGAGTTAATTAATTTTAGCATTGAAGACCTTGTCATATTTTTATTTTGAGTAAAAGCAAAGTATATCCCAGCTTATATCACAGTTACGTCTTACGTTGTATGTGTGATGATGTATGTTTGATGTTTTATTAGTACCGATTGGCCTTTTGATATTTCTTGGGGAATAATTTTTTTTTCCGTAAGTATTTCATTTTCCTATATTGACTATTGCTCTGTAAATTATGTCCCTTCAATTTACTAAACTATTGCTCTGTAAATTACGTCCCTGCAATTTACTAAACTATTGCTCTGTAATTTATATATTACTCTGCAATTTACTAAACTATTGCTCTGTAAATTACGTCCCTGCAATTTACTAAACTATTGCTCTGTAATTTACGTCTCTGCAATTTACTAAACTATTGCTCTGTAAATTACGTGCCTGCAATTTACTAAAATCATTGCTCTGTAATTTACATATTACTCTGCAATTTCGTAAAACCACTGCTCTGTAATTTGCATATTACTCTGCAGTTTACTAAAACCATCCTGCACTGCTATCCAATCCCTGAGACGGTCTGTCGGAACCACCGTACGCAAACGCTCACCTCGCTCTCCCAGATCCTCCACTTCGTACCTGTCGAAAAGCAACTTCTTTCTGATGCGGAAAGGACCTTCAAGTTTTGGGTGCAACCCTCGAACACTTCCCGTAGCCACCTCAGTTGTTACTTCAACCATAACCAAACTTCCCTCTGCATACCTGACAGCATCTCTCCTGCGCCCATCGCATTGTTCCCATTGTCTCTCCCGATCAGCCGTTATATGTTCCGATACATCCTCTCAAAATTCCTGCAAACCCAGTTTGTGCATTTCATCCTCTAGCTGTGCCGCAACTATCCAGTCACCCTCCGCAAGGTCAATTTGACAATTTTCGATTGAACCTCTACTCACGCAACCACGTGGGTCATTTTCACACCAGGTCCATATTCAATTTCAACAAAAGCAGCCGCAACATACAATTAGTCATAGTTTGGTTGTCATTGTCTACTTCACCAATGCTATTTTCAGTTGGGCATTTATTTGTATCGTGGCCAAAACGTTTACAATTTTTACATCGTAACTTGGGTTTCGTACAATTCCGCTTGATATGATTCATTAACCCGCAGCCATAACAAACCATTTTTTGTGCGTACTCGGATTGACGTCGGGACAAATTTTTATTCAAATTTTCGTCTTAATCTTTTACTTGGACCGGAATCAGCACTTTTATCAGGCATATATTTCCCCCATAACGGCATCAACTAAACACTCATTATGTATATCTATATTTAATGCAATTTAGATAATTTCTAAAAACAATAATCACCCAAACTTTGTCTCTGTTTTGCTTCATAATTTGCGGCGTCTTTTGAAAATTTAGAAAATGGAATGGACTTACGAAATTGTAGGATCATAGCTTGCCTAATCTCATTCCACGATGCGTCCTACCTTGCTGGTTCATCAAACCACCGTCTTGCATTTTCTTTAATTCTAGCGACAATAGTCAAATCACTACCTCGTCATCCCTTTGGAAATGTTCGGCTAAACTGGACTTTTTGGATCCAATCTTCAATCAAGAAATCTTCCTTAATGGATCAACAATTAGGAATCAAAATTCGTCTCCAGCCTGCACGACAGAACTTCCGTTTTAAAATTTTAATTTCCTCCTTCAGTTTTTTTCTTGTCCTTGTTTCATCGATAAATGTTCATCGCTCGCAGAACTGGATGAAATACAAAAGCTGGCCAATTTGCTATTTGGCGATCGTCGTCTTTTGTTCTCTGCTTCCTTTGTTTCGCACTCGGCATTTCACAAAAAAAAAAGTTACACTTTTAATTCACTTTAAAACAATTTTCACTTTAATTTAGGTCTAATCCCACTTCTGACTTGTAAGAAAACACATAACTGTATAATTAATTGTTTAATTAAACGAACGAAGTATAAAATATATCACCATAACATCTCCACATTCGGAAATTAACATTACTTCTATATATGCATGGGCGTCTACGTTGCACCATGACCGATTCACACTAACTGCTCGATTCTTATCTATCTTCACCTACAAGCAACCCTATGTTGCATAATGTCGTATGCACATCCATATACGTATGTACACAGTCCCTTACAAAAAGGTGTAGAAACCAAAGAGTAAGTTAAATATTTTAAAAAAAGAATTTGATTTTTAAAAAATATTTATTGAGTAAAAATACATTTATCCCGCTCGAGAGGTTTATCTTACGAGAGCTTGTATCTAACTAACTTATACATCTTATTCTTAATATTATTACAATGGTTAAAAGTGCAACTACATGTTTTTCTTAGTACTATCTTAATTCTAGAGAAGCGTTCTTATCGTCGTGCATTGTGTCCGTTTCGCAAGGCCAGCGTCGTCCCACGACATGTAACTCCTCCCCTCGCAGATGGAAAATTACGTTGACGAGCTTCTCAACTGGTCAACGGATGATTTCCAGGAATTTCCGGCGCCTCAGCTACTTTTATATTTTCTTGAAATATTATTTTCTTCGACAATAAAATAATACCTATAACACACAGAATTAAAATTATTAATATACTCCAAATGGTAATTGGGTGATTGTGAGGTTTCCCGTTGTCCATAGCTTGAACTTCGTTTTGTAGTTCTTCAAATTTTTCATGTATTTTCGTGATATTCCTGTATTGGATGTTTTTTACTCCACTTTCTTTCTCTTCTCGTTCTTCTTGTTTTACATGGTACGGGCGGTTGTTGATTTTCGGTAGGTTTATCCATTTATTGGCTGCATATGTTTGTCCTAGGGTCCCAATCGTTGTATCCTCTATTTTTATACGGCACTCGTCCGCTATTTCGGTTATATATGTCCCTCTGATAATTTCGATATCCTTTTCTTCTCCACATTGCTTAATGATCTTCATTTCATATGGGGTAACTATTAGCCATTGATTCCGCGATAATTTAATAATTTTCTTGTTTCTGTATTCCACTATTCCATGTTCACACCCTGTGTAGTTGTTCGAGAAGGTCAATAGTTGAACTTCGCATGGTGAATGTTTATTAATTTGTTGGGTTTCTTGAAATTCACATAGAAATTCTTCGTAACTCATTCCATTACATTTTATATTTGAATTTACATACTGTTTATCGTTTATAATCAAATATTGGGTCTTAGGGTTAATTACAGTGAATTTGGTATCGTTTAGTTGGATAGGAAGCGGATACAAATGATAATATGTATATGGTTCGATTTCGACAAATGGGATTTGGATGATAAAAGTGATTGTATTTGCTTTTATATAAGCTTTTGTTTTTACAATGTTTTCTATTAAATGTATATTACGTAAATTAATTTCCATAGGTGGTTTTATATGTTCAGGTAATGATAAGTTTCTAATTTCGTTTAATAATTCTTCTGGTTTAATGATTGATGGGTGAAAGATTCCATTCTTTGCTAACGTTAATGCATTTGTTAGTGTGTCTAACACTTCATTTATCATCGTTATTAAGAGTATTACCTGTTCATATACAATGTGAATTGCTGTTTCGGTTTCGACGTATTCTAAGAATTTTGATTCTAATTTACTTATTCTATCATGTAATAATATTTGATTATCTTGTATGAGTTTGATAGTTGTATTGAATGTCTCTATGGCTTTCATAGTTAGCGTTATTTGTTTTTGTGCCACTGCTTTAATTTTATTTTCGTTGTTTAGGATACCCTGAATTGCATCGTCGTATTTTTGTGCATCTTCTTGATCCAAGTTTCCTGTGACCGCTTTTATAATATTTCCTAGAATATTGAATGCACCTCTTTTTCTTTTCTTGCTTTCGATGGGTAATATTTGCCTTAATTTAGTTCTCATTGTTTTCGTTCCATGTATTAATATCTTTTCATAATTTTGGATTTCCATTAATTGATTAGCATTATAGATTTTTAATTCCAATACGGATCTTGCTAGTTTAGAGTGTTGTTCTATTTGCTGGACTTCAAAGATTAAATCGTCTAATTTGTAGATATTTACGAGGTTCCAATATGTTCGTATGTTGTGGGCCTTTCCCAATTTTATAGGTAATAATTCTGGTGTCTGTTCTAATTTCTTTATTTTTATGCTTCCTGTAGCTCCGTAGGCGAGGCCGCAGGCTCTGTAACAATGCCATGTTTTAGGTTTTTGGTATGGACCTTTCGTTCTTTATTTTTGTCGTCAGTAATTAATGCAGTGTTGTCCGTGTTAATTTGTTTAATGGTAAATGGACCTTGATAAGCTTCCGATATTTTATTTCTATTTGAAATTCTTTTGACATAAACTTTTTCGTTGACTTGAAACGGCTTTAATTTGGCATTTTCGTTGCGTTTATTAATAGTTTCTATTTTGTTCTCTTGCATTTTGTCGCCTAGATTTTCATATAATAATTTAAGACGATTAGCATGTTCTTTAATATAATCGCTGTAAAACCTTTCGTCGTAATACATGTCGAAGGGGTCCTTCAATTTTGTGTGACCGAAAGTTATTTCCAAAGGGGTTAAATTTGTTGCTGTGTGAATCGAATTGTTGTAAGCTATTATGGCTAATTTCATCAGCTTTTCAATACTATCCTTTTTATTCTGAGATTTCAGTAATCTTAAATGTTCGATTAAGGTAGAGTGTAATCGTTCGATGTTAGAATTACTGTTCGGATTACGTGGTGTACAGATATGGAGTTTTATTTTATGTTTTTCTAGAAGTTCCTGTATTACTTCATTATTGAACTCGAGTCCTCCATCGGTTACTATTTGTTCTGGTGTACCGTATAGTGAAAAGTATGTAATAAGAGCGTCACATATTTCAATAGCGTTTTTGCTATCTACTTTAATCGCCTGTCCTAATTTAGTAAATGAATCAACTAATGTAAGAAATAATTTTCCATCTACTGTAAATACATCTATATAAATTTTTTCAAACGGTATGTTAACTAATTCTGTCACATTTAACGGGGGATGTGGGCGTTTTCTATCGTACTTATTTCTATTACATAGTTCACATTTTTTTATAAATATCGATACGGTTTCTTTTATGTTTTTCCAAAAATACTTTCTTTGTAATTGTTTTACTGTCTCGTTAATACCACGGTGGTTTCGCTTTCCCTCATGATTTTGTCTAATTACTTCAATTTGTTCTTCTATATTGTCTATGACCTTTAATTTTAGCATACAGCGATATAGTTTAGGACCGTTATTATTAAAATTTTCTACGTATACCTTACAAAAGTCTTTATATAATTGTTCTTGTTTAAACCATAAGTAGTGCTTGCCTTGGCTCATATATTCTCGTATAAATTGAAATATTTGTTCGTAATTCTCCGTTTTCGGTATTTGCACTTTATAAATTTTCTTTCCTTGATTCTGTTGAAATAGAATTTTGTTTTCTTGCACATATGTCCATTCCACGTGATACTGTGGTGTTCTTATGTCGATTGCTTCATCTATACACGGGATGCTATTTTTTGGTTCATCATTGATATTTGAATGTCTTGTATTTGACGTAGTTGGTTGCGTTGGACCTGTTTCGTCGGCTGTGTCTGTTTCTTCATCGGCTTCCTCAGATGTTTCAGCTATTTTTGTTAGTGCTTGATCTAATACTTTATCTAATACTTGTAATTGATCGTCGTTCAATTCTTTCAGAAGTTTTTCGGTGTCATCACCTACGTTACCCTTCGTTGAACTGGTTTCCAATGTGTTTAATTTTATTCTTGATAGAGCATCGGCATTTGTATTGTATTTGCCCTTCTTATAAATAATTTCATAGTTATATTCTTCTAATTTTATCTTCCACCGGGATAACTTTGAATTTGGCTCTTTTAGTGATGATAACCAAACTAGAGGTCGGTGATCGCTATAGATTATGAATCTTCTTCCGTAGAGATAAGGGCGGAAGTATTTAGTAGCCCAAATAATGGCTAGAAGTTCCTTTTCGATAGTCGAATATTTCCTTTCTGTTTCGCTAAGGGTTCGTGAAGCATAACAGACGGGTTTGTCACTTCCTAATTTTCCCTGTGATAGAACTGCTCCAAGTGCGACGTTGGATGCATCAGTTGTTAAAATGAATGTTTTACTATAATCTGGATATTGTAAAATCGGTTTGTTGATTAATATATTTTTACACTTCTCGAATGCCGCTTTAAATTCATCATTAATAATTATTTTCTGATTTTTCTTTAAACAATTCGTGATAGGTTTGGTGATTTTAGCAAAGTCTTTAATAAATTTCCGATAGTACCCTACGAGTCCTAAAAAGCTTTTTATTTCTGTTGTGGTTTTCGGCAGAGGGTATCTTTTAATTGCATCGATTTTATCTGGATTTGGTTGGACTCCTTTTGGTGTAATAATATGTCCCAAATAAGCTACTTCTTTACGCAAAAATTCGCTTTTATCCAGTTGTATTTTAAAATTTGCCTTCTGAAATCTAGTGAATACCTTTTCCAACTTTACGAGGTGTTCTTGCAAACTTGTCGAGTAAATAATGACATCATCCAAGTATACGTGACACACATCATCTTGGAGACCTCGAAGGACGTTATCCATGGCTCTCTGGAAGGTGGATGGAACATTTTTGAGGCCAAAACTCATTCTTAGGTACTCAAAATGTCCCTGTTCTGTGCTAAAGGCTGTTTTGGGGATGTCCTTTTCATCCATTTCTATCTGGTGGTAACCAGATGCGAGATCTAAAGTTGTAAAGTATTGTGCACGTCCCAATTTATCTAATATGTCAGATATGTTAGGAATTGGGTATTTGTCGTCAATTGTTTTTTCGTTCAATCTTCTGTAGTCGATTACCATTCGGTATTTTATTTCTCCAGACGCGTCCATTTTCTTGGGAACGATACTCACGGGCGCGGACCATGGGCTGTGACTTTCCTGTATAATATTTTGCTCTAATAATTTATTTACCTGTCGTTTAATTTCTTCACTTTGCCAAGGAGATTTTCTGTAAGGTTTGATATACACAGGTGTTTCATCTTTCATATACAGTTTATGTTTCACTTCATTGGTAAATGTTAGAGGCAATCGGTCATCATAACATATATCCTTAAATTTAATACATAAATTTTGTATTAATTGTCTTTCTTCGTCGTTTAAATGTTCTAATCTTAATTTGTTCATTACATTTTCAAATTGAATTTGTTCTATTTGTGTGGACGTTAAATGAACTGATTTTTCTATGATTGGTTTTTCTTGATACGTTTCTACGGGAATTGGATTTTGTATGTTTAATTCTACTGGATGGTCGTTAAAATTTACAACTTCTGTAATCGCTTCAAAGTCTTTGGCGGTTGATATTATAGATGGTATTTCTATACCTGGTGCAATAACTTTATGATTTATAATAACATCACAATAATTTCTTGTGACTGGTACTTTTACTATTTTACGCTCCCTAGGGCCTAATATAATTTTATTATCTTCAAAATGTATTTGAATCTTGCCGAATTTTGTCTGTAAAATTTTATTCGTGATATCAATATTTGCGCCTAGTTGTTCTAGTAAATTAATGCCAATAAGGCCATCGTATTTATCGGAAAAATCGAATACGTGAAATTTGTGTTTCTGTGGATTTGCTCTAAAGGTTTTCATTGACGGAATGTCAATTACATAGTCATGAAACGTTTTTGCATGAGCCGTTTGTACCGTAAAAGGTTCGTGAATTACATAATCTAGAAAATATTCATTTACCTTTTGCGTACTTATCATTGATCTAGAAGCTCCGGTATCTATTAAAAATTTAGCATTGATTTCAGGTACAATAATATATGGTAATTTCGCCGTACTGTTTGTATTTAATTTAATTTCTTCTATCTCTGGTACATCTTCTTGTATATCTTCTTCATCTGGTTTTTCGTAGGCATGTTCTTGGTAGTATTCCCCATAGTCGTTTTCTGGGTATTCAATTGAATAATATTCTTCATTCTGTGTATTTTGCAGTTCTTCCTCTTCGTATGTATATTGCAATTCTTCTTCTTCTTCGTCCTGGTGGTGTAATTCTTCGGAAATCCATTGCGGTGGTCCAGTGGATTTGAAATAGGAGGATGGACGTGATGGTCCAGGTCTGGCAATCGTTGAACTTCCTAGGTCCATTGGAACTTGTCTAGGTTGTCGTTTTTCTTGTAATTGTCCAGGAGATTTGGAAAATTTGAATGATGGTTGTATCATCTTCGATGCGGGTTTCATATTTTGGTGATATGCAGGTGGACGATAATATTGTTGTTGAAATGCTGGTCGAAAATTAAATTGCTGCATAGGCGGTCTCGTTGAACTCGAGGCTTGCGGTTGTTTAAAATTTGTACCAAAATTTTGTTTTTGTTGCATAGGCATGTGAGACATTATTGGTAACATTTGCGTTTTAATAGGTGTATGATACATTATAGGTTTAACTTCATGGCGATTTAAATTATACGGGCGTTTCGCATAATAATTTAGATTTTCTTGTTCAATTACTTTCGTCATTGCGTCCTCTAAACTTGCAGGGCTTTTAACACTTACGCGTAGACCTATTTCACCTATCATTTCTAAACCTCTTAAATATACTCTAAGTGCTTTCTTATTATAAAATTCATTTTTAAATTTACGTTTTGTCTCATCCGTATCTGACAATTTAAGTTTAGATAGTAACAAATTTCTAATATTTTTAATTCGCATACCAAACGCATATGGATTTTCACCTTTTTGTGGAAATAAATTTTGAATATCTTGTTCAAGGCATTCCTCTGAACGTTGGTCACAAAAATTTGTTTCTAATAATGTTTTTAATTCGCGCCAAGTTCCTATATTTTCATTTATACCTAGCAAAACTCCTGCTTTACCAGTTAATTTGGATTGAAATATTTGTAATAAGTGAGAATTAATAGGATCCGCATTATTTTCTGTTGCAAATATAGTAATCAGATGTTCGCATGCAGAGATATATCGGCTTAGCGTGTTAGGGTCGCCATCAAAGTTTGGTAATACGCATAAATGCGCTGAACTAATATCTTTGATACTATGTGCCATTATCGTGTTTGATTGATTATTGTTTAATACTACGTTTCTAAATCTACTTTCCTTAATAACTACTTTGTTTGTAAATTCTCTGGTTAATTCTTCGACGTTTGTATTTGTCTCAGAAGTTTCACTGTCAGAGCTAGTTAATGAATCGCTCATTTACTTAATATTATAATTTAGCTTATATATTTCTTTCACTTAGGATATGTTGGATATTCAGGATTTGATTATAAATTTTAAAATTGTAAATTCACTTACAGTATGTGTAGTAGTATTCTCATTTCTTTGTTTCTTCTTGTGGGGTCGATTTTGAGACTCCGTGGGACCGATGTCTAGGTTCCCTGGGTTGATCGATTCGAGATCCGGCGTAGGAAGTAGCACAAACCGTAAAAACGGAACACTTTCACAAAGAGTTTTATTCACAAAAGCGTCACTAACATCCTACTGACTGCGCCAGTTAAATATTTTAAAAAAAGAATTTGATTTTTAAAAAATATTTATTGAGTAAAAATACATTTATCCCGCTCGAGAGGTTTATCTTACGAGAGCTTGTATCTAACTAACTTATACATCTTATTCTTAATATTATTACAATGGTTAAAAGTGCAACTACATGTTTTTCTTAGTACTATCTTAATTCTAGAGAAGCGTTCTTATCGTCGTGCATTGTGTCCGTTTCGCAAGGCCAGCGTCGTCCCACGACATGTAACTAGTACTCCCAAAATTATAAATATACATGTTCATATACTTCATCATATAATAAAACAAGAATATATGTGCTAGAACTCTGAAGGTTATTTTTGTATATTCCGGTTTCTTACCGACGCAGACTAGTTGATTAGTCGTATTTTATCAACTATCTCCCATTTACTCATCACTTTTGCGATAATTCGATGGAAAAATAACTGTTATTGAACGTAAATGACAAGTGTCGGTCAACAAGCGATGAAATATGACTAATAACTTTGTCAGTTCGTAACTTAAATCTCCGATTTGTAGCAACTAGTTTGTTATGTCGATTTTAGCTACGCGCACACTGCACCGACCGGTATGACCGACACGGGCGACCGGGATTTTTCTAAAAGTCAAAGGAATGTTTCTCTATTGAGGCGTCCGTTCGTACCGGTCGGTGTGTAGTGTGCGCGCCTCCATAGAAAAACATGCATTTGACTTTTAGAAAAATCCCGGTCGCTCGTGTCAGTCGTACCGGTCGGTGCAGTGTGCGCGTAGCTAAATCCGTCACTCGCCAATAACCTAATTACACAAACTGTTTGAATAATCGAAAACCTGATTATTTTTCACTCGGGTTGTCCCATCAATATATATCTCAATGTATGATATTGAAGTAACAATGCGAAAAAAATGTAATTATTTAAATTTTGTGGAATTTAAAATATGTATAACGCATATTGATTAGGTATATAAAACGTCTTTTACTCTGATATTTGGTCGAAATGTGTGAGTATGGTTTTTTTTTTGACAAGTGCTCATAATTAAAAATACACATAACCTACTTCAGCAGTTGCTGCAAAAATTTCACCTCCTCACAGGTAATCACAATAGGCATCATCACACAAAGAACCAGCAAACCATTGAATTCTTTGTGGAGATGAAATTTTCTCTATTAATTGTACGTAATTTACTTTTCTTTGGAAATGAAAAGCTTGTTTGAGATCTTCCTGTTTGAGTGTACTTTTGTAATTTGATTTACACAATAGGACCAGCTCAACCGTGACAACTAACACTTGACACAGTTGTAAACAAAATGAACAAAACGTGTAAATGTACTCTTACCCTCACCAAATTTATTTATGTCAATCAAACTTATAAACAGCGAACAAGCGATTACAAAGAACGTGTTGACACTTTGAGGTTATGTTTAACAATGTTATCGGCCTCATTTACGAAAATACTAACCGTTTAGCTAGCCATAGGTATTTCCTGGCTTTGATTTTAACTTTGTAAATATTTCTCAATGTTTTTGATTCAAACTCACGCAAACTCGATCTAACAAAAGTGACATGCACATGAACTCCTATGGGAAAATGACATATAATGAAACCTATACGCGCTGTTGCTAGATCTCCAACTTCACAGCTTGTAACTATAGACGGCTATGCAAGAGTGCATCTACTCCATCTAACACCATTAACTAAAATAATCTTATACTCAGTCAAACAAAAACATTTTGTATAACGTTTTTGACCGATCAGTGTGCGTCCAGCCAGGTCTTATGACAGGTCGACAGTCGCCCCCCCCCTAAATGGGATGCGACAACCATTTACTTCAGTGTGCGTCCAGCCAATGAGTAGTAGTTGGAATATTTGACCAAGCTTAAATACTTTTTACCCATATACAGGGTGAGTCATCCGTCGGGAAGGCAGATGGTGATTTTATGAGAAAAGATATTTTGAAGCGTCATTTTTCCTATGATAGCCACTTATTAGGAATACCTTTCAAATTTATTTTCTATTATCCAGAATGTTCCATAACTTAGTAGCTGACCATTGTTATAGATGTTTAAATGGAACACCCTGTATATTATTAAATTTTTGTATTCACCGTATAATTCTTAGTCAACAATTTATAAGACAGGATAAACCTAAAATATAACATTTTCTTACCATTTTTGTTATTACTTATTACTATTTTTCTGAAAATTCAATATTTTTATAAAATTGCATTTCTCGAAAACGACATATTAGCTGCACATAATTCATACATATTTTACTTTTGCCAATTAATGATTGCCTGCGCAGAAAACTGGATTAAAATTACATGACACATTTTTGTGTAAAAATCACTTTTTCAAATGGAACAACGGTTAGTTTTTGAAGTGTTTAATAAATTTCCACCAAAAACATGTAAGACTTAATTTAAAAGTGACCATTACTGAGCTATTGTCGTTTTTTAATATAATTTTGTCAACTTTATGTTTTTTATTTTTCTGTATTAAACAATTGATTGATGAGGGAGATACTTCTTTAAACTCCATTCTACTATAAAGAACACTAATTGACAATTTCAAATATGTTTATTGTACACTACAATGTTTCGCCATTTTTGACAGTGTAATGTTGATCATAATAAGAGTTCCTAATAAAGGCTTTCTTTTTCAAATAGTAATTGCACGTGCAGAAAACTGGATTAAAGTTATAAGGCACGTTTTTATAATTTTTCTATAATACAGTCTAATATCTCTTTCCTCTTCAAGGTTAGCACATGAAGTAGATTAAAAGGCCTTTCTACCTTTAGTGCAGCTATATCATCATAAACTTCCCGACAGGTCTGGTAATGTTTTTTACAATCAAACATTATGTGGTCCAGGTCGCCTTCGGTGTTGCAAGTATCACATTTATTGTCTTCAATAATAATCTGTAGCTTTGCTAAATGTGTTGGATAGCATCCATGCCCAAACTTAAGTCTACTAATTGTCGATATATATTTTCGTGGGATACTAAAGCTAGTAAACCACACGCTACTAGGTTGTTCCAAGTGAATTGTTGCGTATCTGGACGAAGTGGCTTTTGTGTATTCTTTCCATTGGTGTTTCCACCTTGTTCTTTCCCTTTCATTGGCAACACCTATGGCATCTTCCAATGTTATTTTTTCCGGCTAAATTTACAGCTATCTTTGGCTAATCTGTCTGCGGTTTCATTATACTCGATGCCCACATGAGCCTTGACCCACACAAAGTTTATCGCTATCTTTGTCTCCGATAGCATAACTAATTTGGTTTTTATCTGTTGAATAATATTATTCAATCTTTGTCCTGGTTGACATGATGATTTCAATCCCTGCAGTACAGAACGCGAGTCTGACAAAATCGTAACAGCTTTTAGTTTATGAGTACCAATGTATTCCAGGGCATACAGAACAGCGTAAGCTTCAGCTGAGAAAACAGTAGTATCATCGGGTAACTTATATTGACGTGTTAGTCCAGTCGAATTAAATTAAGTTCTATTCTGGAATATGGTTTTGTCGCCGATTTTTTTATAGGTACATTTGACCCCCACGAACATACCCTGAAAAATGCCAAAAGTTTAAGGTCCGGGTTTGGCCGTGAGAAATTGTTAAACAATTGAAAAGTGACATTTTCCGGTTAAACTTTTTTCCCGTAGGTTAAATGTGAAAACTGTCCGTACAAAAGTTGTTCGCCCCGTCATTCTCTAAAAAACAAACCATTGCACGATCGATTATCATTATTTGTTTAGCTGCAAAATGTATAAAACCATGAAAATTTTTATTTTTTATTTTTTGCATTCAATCGATGAATAATCAACGTATGGCTTTGAACCTCATAGTCAGGCAATATAAAATGTCCCCCAGAGAATAGTGCAAAGTTCACTCACCTGTGTTGTATAGTTGAGCTACAATAAGCGACAAGCCAAAATTCCTAAATTACCTGTCCCTTCCTTGCATATTGTCGCACATGGTTCAAAAAAATCATGGTTTTAATTCATTGGGAGTACTTTCCGAAAATGGAAAAAAAATATTTTTTTTCTCAAAAATTGCCATTTTTTTGGAGGTTCGAAATTATATGCTTATAAACAAATGAAATATCTCCGACAATTGACATATTATCGTAAATATTATAGTAGATTCTGCTTCCTTTCTCTTCAACGAGTAATTTGAGACTAACTTTATACGAATATCTTGATTAGAACTGGAGATAACAACGTTCTAGTTTTATTACGTTTATTATCGTTCTGGTGGATATTTAAGGAAAAAAAAATATCGAATTTCTCTCAATACCCCAAGGAATCCCCGTGAATTTTTTCACGGGGATTCCTTGGAGCACTCTACGTAAGTCAAAGAAATTAAGGAAGTTCGGCGCGTGCTGGCGGTGGAAAAAATTGCGGCCGGGGGGCGTGGTGGGGTAAGCCAGAAGCTCCGCGCGCCGCCCGCGCCGCCCGCGCCGAGCCCGAATCGCCGGTTATTTAATAAATATATAACTCCAGGCGGCGCGCGGAGCCTCTGGCTTACCCCACCACGCCCCCCGGTCGCAATTTTTTCCACCGCCAGCGCGCGCCGAACTTCATTACTTTCTTTGACTTACATAGAATGCTCCTACAGATCTGAAAAAATTCACGGCGATTCCTTGAGGTATTGAGAGAAATTTGATATTTTTTTCCCCTTAAATATCCACCAGAACGATAATAAACGTAATAAAACTAGAACGTTGTTATCTCCAGTTCTAATCAAGATATTCGTATAAAGTTAGTCTCAAATTACTCGTTGAAGAGAAAGGAAGCAGAATCTACCATAATATTTACGATAATGTGTCAATTGTCGGAGATATTTCATTTGTTTATAAGCAAATAATTTCGAACCTCCAAAAAAATGGCAATTTTTGAGAAAAAAAAATATTTTTTTTCCATTTTCGGAAAGACCTCTCAATGAATTAAAACCATGATGTTTTTGAACCATGTGCGACAATATGCAAGGAAGGGACAGGTAATTTAGGAATTTTGGCTTGTCGCTTATTGTAGCTCAACTATACAACACAGGTGAGTGAACTTTGAACTGTTCTCTGGGGGACATTTTATATTGCCTGCACCATGAGGTTCAAAGCCATACGTTAATTATTCATCGATTGAATGCAAAAAATCAAAAATCAAAATTGCCATGGTTTTATGCATTTTGCAGCTAAACAACTAATGATAATTGATCGTGCAATGGCTTGTTTTTTAGAGAATGATGGGGCGAACAACTTTTGTACGGACAGTTTTCACATTTAACCTACGGGAAAAAAGTTTAACCGGAAAATGTCACTTTTCAATTGTTTAACAATTTCTCACGGCCAAACCCGGACCTTAAACTTTTGGCATTTTTCAGGGTATGTTCGTGGGGGTCAAATGTACCTATAAAAAATCGGCGACAAAACCATATTCCAGAATAGAACTTACTTGATCTCATGTCTAATTCGACTGGACTAGTGTATCTTTCTTAACTGCCTCAATAAAAGCACATCCAACCCCGTCCGGTGTTTTGGATGCGTCACAGTATATGTGTGTATTGAGCGGATTCAACAACAATCTTAATGCGTTGTTTTTTATTGTCGGTATCTCTGTAAACGTAGGGTAGATAATGTCAATTTTATTGAAGAGATCAAAGTAAGATTTTGTGGTATGTCTTATTTGACAAACCCGATGAAGCAATTCAGAGGTATCTCTGAATGCCTCACACAAAGGTGGAGACGTCTTTTTATTCCAATATTTGTGTGTTAAATCGTAAATATTGAGTTTTGCTATACTAGACGTAATTTTATCATTTTTTCTATAACCTTTAGTACAAATTTCTCCGCAAGGAATTTTCGTCTCAGCCATAACTTTGGCTCCGTCGCCTCAGCATGTAGTGCCTCAATTGGAGTAGAACACATGCCCCTAGGCATATTATCAATGCTTTATTTTGGATCACATCAATTGTTTTTAACAAGTATCTCCTCGCTGATCCACAAAGTGCAGCACCATATTATTGACCTCAAATATGCTTTATAAAAAAGCAAACAAGTACTGGGTTCTGCACCCCACCATATTTTCGCTACCATTCGTAAAAATTCAAGCCCTTGTTGCATCGATTGACTATATATTCAATGTGGTGTTTCCAATTAAGTCTTTTATCTAAAAACATGCCTAGGTACTTAACTTAGTTGGCAAATGGTATTTTCCGGCTTCCTAATGTTATTGAATTTTTTTGATCAATATTGTTTCTGGTGAAAAAGGTAACTTTAGTTTTTTCTTCTGATAACTGTAATCCGTTGTTTAGGCACCACTTGTCAATTAAGTGCATAACATAACTCTTTACCTTTTTAACTCGATCGATGTTTCTGTGTTGTACGTATACACAGAAGTCATCTGCATATTGTATGATTTTAGCTAAAGGGTTTTCAAAATGGAAATCTGCGGTATTTATATTGAACAACAGCTTAATACAGAGGCCTGTGGTAATCCATTACTTGTTATTCGTGGGCCAATCATAATATTATCCGGACTTCGAACGTATACAGATCGACCTTTATAGAAATTGATCAAGACATGCGCTACGAACGGTGGGAAATCCAAATTATTAAGTTTGCTTTTTAAAATCGGGAGATTTATAGAATCATAGGCACCTTTGAAATCAAAAAACGCTGCACACATGTATTCATTTTTTGAATGACAACACTGAATATCTGTTACTATCATAGCAAGTGCGTCCATTGTACCATATGATTTCTTGAATCTAAATTGCCTACTGGGCAGTTGACTTATTGTTGTGAACCAGCATTCCAAGCGTGGCTTGATCATCCGTGCTAATATTTTGAAGATGCACGAAAAAAGGGAAATAGGCCGATATGAGTTTGCTAAGTTCGGATCTTTGTTCGGTTTTAGTAATGGTACAACTACAATTTTTTTCCATTCTTCAATAACTTCCGCCCTCATCCAAACATCATTAAAAATTTCTAATAAATATCTTTTAGCGTTATTAGGTAAGAAATTAATCATTGGGTACTTTATTTGGTCACGCCCCGGTGAGGAATTCCTTGATTTAGAAATGGCAGCATTTAATTCCTCTATTCGAAAGGGTTCAGATATAAAGCAATGTTGGTTTGAATCACGGACAGTATCAGCATCATAACTTACCGATGCTGGTAATACTCACAAGAAAATCTTCCACCCAATCAAAATTATTAGGTTTTCTATTATACCCTTCCGTTGATATTCTTCGCATGACTTTAGCTTCATGCCATAATTCTTGAGTTGACGTCGTGTGGTTTAATTTTGAGCAATATTCTTTCCAACTTTGCCTTGCTTTAAATTTAAATAGTTTTTTAGTCCTAGCCATTACTTCCTTACATTCGACAAAATTATCCTATGTACTATTTATTTTATAGTTGTTTAATACCCATTTTCTTTTTTGTACTTCCTCCTCACATTCACCATCCCACCATGGGGCTGGTAATTTATTTTTGCATTTGATAGGCTTATTATTAGGTATTGATATAGTAGCAGCTTCCGTAATGTTCTGTATAAATATTCTGAACGTATCTTTTGCACAGCCGCTTGGTGTATTGCGACTAAAAAGGTTGTAGCAAACTTCAAAATATTCTTCCCAGTTAGCTCTTTTTACATTCCATTTACTTCTCGGGTATAAAACCTGTGAGTTCATGTTTGTTGCGTTAAGCTGAAGGCCAATAGAAAAGTGATTCGAACCGAGTATATCTGGGTATGTACGCCAAGACAATCTACCCGAAATTTCTCCCGTTGCTACCGTTAAATCTATTGCGGATTTATGACAATTTGGGAAAGTCATTAAAGTTTCTGAACCGTCATTTAGAATAACTAGGTTTTCGCAGTCGAATGCATGTAATAATTGTTCGCCTACATTATCGTTACGTGTGCATCCCCATGAGAGATTGTGTGCATTAAAGTCCCCTCCAATAATAGCCGGGGTTCAACATTTGAAAAAATATTGGTTCAATATCTATTACTAGAACTTGTATTTGGTGGCCTATAAAGGGATAGAAGACTAAGGTTTGGCGAGGTTTGCGTGATCTGAATACCACAAACTATATATCTGAATTAAAATTATGACTCATCTTAATTTCCTTATACGCTATAATTTTTTTTATCAGGATTGCTACTCCCGCTTCACCATCATATATCTATCCTGTCTCACAATATTATAACCGCTAAACAAAACAGAGTGACCTGGGTTTGCAATAGGAGAACGAGCGTTCCACTGCATAATTTTTATTGTATTTGTTTCGTTGAAGGTTATTATAAAAAGTTCAGTATCATGCTACTAATTTTATCTTCTAACTTACTAATATATATTTCTAAACTTTTAGTACTTTGAGCACTTGAATAACATTCATTAAACAAGTTACAATTTCTTTTTTTTTTCTGTCTTCTTTTTTATCTCTAGGTTGTAACTACAGGATGTCCAGAAACTCTCCTGACAAACGAAGACCGGAGATTCCTCAGATAATTTAACTCAATTCACCCTAGTCCGAAAATGCTTCCTAAGGAAGCTAGAGCTCTTTGAAGATGGCGCCTTGTAATTAGTTTTTTTAATATCTCCCGAACGCTTCTATTTAGAAAAACAAAAACTGGTATGATTATTTATCCTCCAGGGATGAATCGATTCCATCAATTGCGAATTTCTAGTACCGGTCATAGGCGTCCGTTTTGGGTAGGTAAACGGTTATTTTAACTCATAACTTTTTTGTCTTCAACTTTTAAGCATTTGTGACACTAGATTATTAAATTTTCAGGTATTCTAGTACTAAAAGGTGCTCTTACTTTAAGTCGGTAGGATACACCGTTTTCTAGAAAAAACGATTTGAAAATTTTTCGTTTTTTCGTCATTAAAATTCAATTTATTATGTACCTATCAAAACAAAATGAAAAGTGTGAACACATGGATGTTAAAACTAACATCAAGCAGTAAATAATTACTGTGACTTACATATATATCTATACGTAAAACGTATATGCATATATGCATGTGTTTGAGATACACACATACATTAAGTGCTATTGTCGACAATCGAACGCACAGACACCGGTGTTTCGACCTATGAGGTCTCATCAGTGTGCGTGGTGATTCTCGACAATAGCTTCAAGACTTAAATCGCTCTTATGTCATTTTAGCGTGTTAAATGCAGTGAGAGTATCACAGCGACATCTAACACCCAAAAGATGACACAGAACAAAGCGATGGCTTCTGACGGCATGTTCTGCTATACAGAGGCCTGTATGTTAATAGTGTATCTCATGTAATAGAGCCTTAGGTGGCGTCACCGATCAAAACAAAATGAAAAGTGTGAACACATGGATGTTAAAACTAACATCAAGCAGTAAATAATTACTGTGACTTACATATATATCTATACGTAAAACGTATATGCATATATGCATGTGTTTGAGATACACACATACATTAAGTGCTATTGTCGACAATCGAACGCACAGACACCGGTGTTTCGACCTATGAGGTCTCATCAGTGTGCGTGGTGATTCTCGACAATAGCTTCAAGACTTAAATCGCTCTTATGTCATTTTAGCGTGTTAAATGCAGTGAGAGTATCACAGCGACATCTAACACCCAAAAGATGACACAGAACAAAGCGATGGCTTCTGACGGCATGTTCTGCTATACAGAGGCCTGTATGTTAATAGTGTATCTCATGTAATAGAGCCTTAGGTGGCGTCACCGATCAAAACAAAATGAAAAGTGTGAACACATGGATGTTAAAACTAACATCAAGCAGTAAATAATTACTGTGACTTACATATATATCTATACGTAAAACGTATATGCATATATGCATGTGTTTGAGATACACACATACATTAAGTGCTATTGTCGACAATCGAACGCACAGACACCGGTGTTTCGACCTATGAGGTCTCATCAGTGTGCGTGGTGATTCTCGACAATAGCTTCAAGACTTAAATCGCTCTTATGTCATTTTAGCGTGTTAAATGCAGTGAGAGTATCACAGCGACATCTAACACCCAAAAGATGACACAGAACAAAGCGATGGCTTCTGACGGCATGTTCTGCTATACAGAGGCCTGTATGTTAATAGTGTATCTCATGTAATAGAGCCTTAGGTGGCGTCACCGATCAAAACAAAATGAAAAGTGTGAACACATGGATGTTAAAACTAACATCAAGCAGTAAATAATTACTGTGACTTACATATATATCTATACGTAAAACGTATATGCATATATGCATGTGTTTGAGATACACACATACATTAAGTGCTGTGTCATCTTTTGGGTGTTAGATGTCGCTGTGATACTCTCACTGCATTTAACACGCTAAAATGACATAAGAGCGATTTAAGTCTTGAAGCTATTGTCGAGAATCACCACGCACACTGATGAGACCTCATAGGTCGAAACACCGGTGTCTGTGCGTTCGATTGTCGACAATAGCACTTAATGTATGTGTGTATCTCAAACACATGCATATATGCATATACGTTTTACGTATAGATATATATGTAAGTCACAGTAATTATTTACTGCTTGATGTTAGTTTTAACATCCATGTGTTCACACTTTTCATTTTGTTTTGATCGGTGACGCCACCTAAGGCTCTATTACATGAGATACACTATTAACATACAGGCCTCTGTATAGCAGAACATGCCGTCAGAAGCCATCGCTTTGTTCTGTGTCATCTTTTGGGTGTTAGATGTCGCTGTGATACTCTCACTGCATTTAACACGCTAAAATGACATAAGAGCGATTTAAGTCTTGAAGCTATTGTCGAGAATCACCACGCACACTGATGAGACCTCATAGGTCGAAACACCGGTGTCTGTGCGTTCGATTGTCGACAATAGCACTTAATGTATGTGTGTATCTCAAACACATGCATATATGCATATACGTTTTACGTATAGATATATATGTAAGTCACAGTAATTATTATGTACCTACTTATTTTTAGCGACGAAGTTGGCTAGGACTATAAAGGCATGGATGAAAATTAATTTAATAAATCATCTTTTGTTTCAATAAATGCAGCACACAATTCGTAAAAAAAGTTTGGGAAAAGAAGCAAAAATCAATTTGAAACAAAATTTTAGCTGAAGGTTTTTAAAAACAAAGTTTTTATTACAATGGAACGAAACTAACAAAAAAAGAACAAGTATCAAAGGTAGATAGTTACAAAAGATGCTCGGTGTGATGACCATTAGTCTCTATGCATAAATTTACCCTTTTGCTTAGAGAACGCCGAATTCTTGCAAAAATTCCAAAGTTATTTCTAAATTCGTTGCAAGCATCTTGTATCCTTAGCCAGAGTATTAATTTTCTCTATATACACGTAAATGTTTTTTAATTAGTAATACTTATCTTTCTGTACGTTAAATAACTTGTATTCAGTTTTTGGCTCGCTGCGTGTGGCTTGTGTGGTATTACCAGATGTGGACACATCCTCCTTCGATACACTATTTACACTTTCGCTTATTTTTTCTTCCGTGGTCACTTCCATCGTTTCTAAATCATTTTCGCCTATGAAGAGGTTTCCGTGTTTAATTTTTGCCGCTCCCCAGTGAGGGGGTGCCATTTTTCCAATTAATGAACACTACCTTATTATATTATTAGTATTTCTTATTCCCGAAAGACTGTACTAAAGCTATTCGCACTTCTAAGAAATAAGAGAACACCTGTAACGCGTGTATTACCTTTGAATGTACGCACAGGCCTGAACGGAACAGCTTGTATATCGGTTCATTTTTGAATTGCTTACTAAATTTCGCACTAACAACATATAAAACGTTATTAATTTAAAAGTGACGACTACTGAGCTGTTTTTGAATTTGGTATAGGGAGCAATGATATTTGCAACGAAATTGATAATTGAATGAATTATATTTAATAAGTTGCTTCTCAGTTGACAAGCATGACTATACAGGGTGAGGCATTACTAGCCGCATCTTAGATTGCTCTTTTGTGTTTTAAACAAAAGAAAAAACGATTAGTGGAAGATCTATGGTTGCTTGTGGCGCATATTGTAAAAGTGCTTTAAGCTCTGACGCACTTCTGGTTTCACCGGAAATGCACGGAACGTAATTGTTTTAAATGACTCACCCTATATATTTTTGGATTTTCTTGTACTGCTTTAAATTGTCTGTTAAACTGTTTTTTTCTTTTTCATAATTGAGGTAATAGTTTTTGAGTTATTAATTTTTTTTTGAAAATATTTGACCAAAACATGTGTTCAGAAAAAAAACCTTTCACATTGTTTTTAAAAGTAAAAACATTAACTTTGGTGGTGCTTGTAGCCAAGAAAATTCTGCATCATTTGGTAAAGTTGCACTCGATAATACCTCAAAAAACTTTGTTCTTTCAAAGCCTACTTCCTAAAATTTTCACATACCAAAAACTTGTTTTTTTTAAATTTTGTTCCGTTTTTATTCTCGTTCATTTTTGTTAACAATGTCCTATACCTATCTTTTGTAATTTCCGAGATAATCACTATAGGAGCAATTAGCGGTCAATTAAAGAATTACGAGCGCTGTTGTTCTATACACCAAATATTCGTTGAACCAATGGAAGGCAGGAATGGCGCCAAACTCCCTTAATCAACTGTCAAACAAAGTAAATGTTAAATCCAACTATCCCAAAATTAAGAATTTTATAACATGAAGAGCAACGCATTTCAATTTTTAATTCCGACAATGTCCAGTTGCAGCATTTCATATTTTGACACTGTTGGTTAACATCGAAATAAAATACAGGTTATGTTTACTGTCATATTTGAAGATGTCTTCAAAAAGTTTTGAAAATCCGGTCGTAGATACCGAAGATACTTTCCTCCATTAAAATTTTCATCAAAGAAATAAGGTCCAATTATGTAACTACCCACTATTCTTCCCCACAGTTTTAATGACCAACGATTTTGAAAGTTTACAGGTGTGATAAAGTGGGGGGTTTTATTATTATGTGTTATAATAACGGAAATTGTGACGATGAACGTATTCACTTTAATAGAAGGTGGCTTCGTTGGTAAACAACAAAAAATTGAGAAAACCAGGATAATTTATCTGCTACAAATTGACAAAAATGTAAGAGATTCTGAAAATTTCTTTCATCTAACCCTGTGTATGAATATGCTACGGGTGAATTTCATATTTCCTAATTATTCTGGATTCTCAAATATGACTTACATCTAACTAATGACTAATTTTCGTAGTACTAGTATGGGGGTGTTCGACTACACTCGCAAGTACCATACACGTCTTATTCTCACCAGTTATGGCTTTTTCCGCTCTTTCTTTCATATTCAATACTTTCTGTTCACTCAAACCGTCCCTTTATACTTTTGAAGGTTTCTGGCTTGGGTTGACTTTTACCAGGGCTCGCTGTGCATAAAGTCTGGATGCTAGCAAAGAGTTTCTTTCAGATTCATCCAAAACGCCAATCATATCTATTAACTCTGCATAAGAATAATTCATTTGGATGATAACTAATTGCGATGCTTTTATAAGTTTGGCATAAATGTAAACCGACTTTCTTTAACAGTTGACTCAGGCAGTCAGCCGCATTCCAGCCTTTATTGGACGAATATTTGGGTGCATAGAACAGCGCCCGTAGTTCTTTCATTGACCGCTAATTGGTACTATAGTGATTATCTAAAAAATTGCAAAAGATAGGTATAGAACATTGTTAACAAAAATGAAAAAGAATGAAAAAAGGAACAAAATGCGTCAATAAAATACTGGGCGTTCCATTTAAAGAAAATAAGTTTTTGGTATGTGAAAATTTCAGGAAGTAGGCTTTGAAAAACAAAGTGTTTTGTGGTGTTGTCGAGTGCAACTTTATCAAATGATGCAGAATTTTCTTGGCTACAAGCACCACCAAAGTTAATGTTTTTACTTTTAAAAACAATGTGAAAATGATTTTTTTCTGAACACGTGTTTTGGTCAAATACATATTTGCAAAAAAAAAAATAACTCAAAAACTATTGGCTCAATTTTGAAAAAGAAAAAACAGTTGAACAGAGAATTTAAAGCAGTACAAGAAAATCCAAAAATATATAGGTTGAGTCATTTAAAAATTAAGGTCCGTGCATTTCCGGTGAAACCGGAAGTGCGTCAGAGCTTAAAGTATTTTTACAATATGCGCCACTAGCAACCATGGATCTGTTTTTTTTTATTTAAAACACAAAAGAGCAATCGATGAAGGGTCTACTAATGACTCACCCTCTACAATAATTTCTTCTAAAAATTGAGGACAAAATTGGATACATCTTATTTACAATATGCTCTATGCCAGAAATATAATTCATATCGGTTCATATATGTATATGTTGAATATGACACAATAAACAAGTTTTAAAACCAAACAAATTAATAACTTGACTTTAATTGTTGTTGAAACAGCAACTGTTAAGTGAATGCATTAGTAATTAGTGGAAGAAACACTATCAAATAGCAATAAATATGAATATTATAATACGTACAAATTATTTGAACAAGTGTTCAAATTCACTTTTAAAAGTTTTGGAATATGTTTCCAAAGTGATAAATCGTTTTTATTTGAGTACGGTATTAAATAATTGATTGATGAGGAAGATACTTGTGGAAACTCCATTCTACTATAAAGAACACTAATTGACAGTTTAAAATATTTTTATTGGTTTCATTTTCGTATTAAATTTTAAATTCTAATGAATATAATAGAAGAAATTCATCGCATAGCTAACACCATGGTAGGAAATGTTTCAGATCCTGGAAATGGCAATTAAGATCTTTAGAGAGTTCTAGGTATTAGTTTCGGAAAATCATATTTCCTTCCAAAGTGAGAAATCGTTTTTTGTTTCAGTACGGTATTAAATAATTGATTAAAGAGGAAGATACTTGTTGAAACTCCATTCTACTATAAAGAACACTAATTGACTGTTGTTACAATTTTTTTTGTTGTATTTTATCCTTTAATGGATTATTTTAGTTTGTCGTGGAATACGTAATTTATTTTGGATTAAATTTATGTCATCTTCCTACAACTACTGCCATCTGGTGTAGATTTGCTTAAGATTCCTATTGCACGCGTTCTGCCTTATCGCAGGTGTGTGTGGCGTATACATGCATTGACGGGTAGATGGCGTACGTTGTTTTATTTAATAAATTTGTTTTCTTTATTTGTTGCTAATTTAGTTTTAGTGTCCTTCAGAATTTAATACTGGCAACTGAGTTGCGCTTGTGATTTACTTTTCACTGTTTTTTTTTTCCTTTGTTCTATATATCTCTTGAAAATCAAAGATTATATAATATAGCCGGATATGTACAGTAATTGGAATGCGCTGTTGAGATCTGTGATTAAATTTCAATAAACTGTTTGTTAAGTTTGAATGAGCGTGTGTTGGTCTTATTTTCTTATCACCTGGGGAGTTTTACATTGGATCTGGTCCGGGGTCTGAATATCTGTTGGGCTTAGCATATTTTTACGGATAGGCGCCCTGACAACTTAACCTTCGACTTAATACGGTGTTCGAACTCGCCCTTCTCTGACTGTAGCTGGAGGCAGTGCTGACTCCCATATTTAACATCGACCCTTGGGGAAGTAAGAGGTAAGACTGAGTGTTATAAGTTGGTGATTAATTAATAGACAAGCGTCCTCTTTAAATTTAAATAGAAGGTTAATTACCGTGGTGGTGTCTGACTTACTACCTTCTTGGAGTTTGGGTACCGAATTTGATTAGGGCCTTGGCCATTTATAATTTAAATACAAGAGGGTAGCACTGTTTAAAATATTTTTATTGTCCACTACAATATTGTTACCTTCACCTGATGCCATTGTATGGCGAAACAATATGGTAGTGTATAATAAAAACTTCTTATTAAATTTTAGATTCTAATGGATACACCATGTAGCAAGGGTTTCAGATCTTGGAAATAGCAATTAAGGGTCTTTTGAGAGATCTAGGTGTTAGTTTCAGAAAATCATATTTCCTACAACCACTAGATTCTAACGATATAATGAAAGAAATTCATCGCATAGGTTACACCATGGTAGCAACGGTTTCAGATCTTGGAAGTGGCTTTTGAGAGATCTAGGTGGTATTAGTTTCGGAAAATCATATTTCCTACAACCAAGTACAAACACAATTATATACCATTTCCAGAATCGCCGCAACTATTTAAATTAATGCCGAATTGACTTTTGGTTGCTGGATTCATTCTGGACAACAGAATTTTAATTATACGAAGACCAACTGTGAATCTAATCACAATGACAGAACTGAAGTTACAGCATGTCTTCATTTAACGCAAAATATTTAGATTGTACTGGTGCTAAAAGACAAAATGTCGGTTTAGCTGCCCAATTGCTCTCTCACAAACCTGTAACATGTTCCGTTTATTATAAACGTGGTACTGACGAACATTTAAAAAAAAACCTTAAGCAACTGGAAAATTTATTTCAACCGTGGCCACATGGTTCGACATCATAATTCATTTAAATCTTGGATTGAGTTGGTCTTTACTTGATGTAAATCCATTTCATGTGAAATAAAACAAACAAATGTTTATGATTTACACTGTATTTATTTAATATTTAATAACAACAACAACGACAGCTGTTTCGCTACACTGTAGCTTCTTCAGATTGACATATAATAACTACCTACATACATACCGAAACTATATTCTTTAATTAAATTGCATAAAGAAAATTATCCGATCAGACCAGTTGTTTCATATGATACAGCGCCAGCAGTTAAAGTTTCAAAATGTTTGATAGATATTATAATTAAGCCTACGAAATTCAAACCTAAATATAGTATCGAAAATAGTTTTCAAATAATCAATAATATGAAAGATCTTAAGTTACCTGATAACACTAAATTAATTTCATTCGATGTAAAAAAGCGTTTTCCCGAGTGTACCACCTACTGAAACAGCTGAATTAATTAAAAGGATGTTAGAATGTAACAAAACTAACATTCTTATAAAAGATGAGATTTTACAATTATTAGTTATATGTACTTTTTGTATAGACCCGACACTTTTAGACAAGAAATTGTTCTTGATATATTAGTTTTAAGAATTCCTAATAACAGAAAACTATATATAAGAGTTTAAGTGTATGTAGGTAGTTATTATATGTCAATCTGAAGAAGCTACAGTGTAGCGAAACAGCTGTCGTTGTTGTTGTTATTAAATATTAAATAAATACAGTGTAAATCATAAACATTTGTTTGTTTTATTTCACATAATTCATTTAGTCCAAAATAAACTCCACAAAGCGTATAGGTTATTATAAGAAAATCAAGATGAAAGCCTAGACAAAATACTTATGTAACCTTATATTATATACGAAAAAATACTCAGCATATGTTCCAAAAACCAATTTTAGTGTCAGTAAGTTCTCTGAAATTAATGTTCCACAACAAAAGAGAAAAAAATTATGATAAATATATTCGAAGTCACAGTGCTAATCAAGACTCCCTTGAACGTTTTTTCTCGCAAATAAGGAGTAGAGGTGATTTACATGACCACCCGTCACCCTTGAATGCTATTTGTTGAATCCGATTAATTATATTATGAAAATCTCCTGGCATAATATAAGAAAGATTAAACAACATACAAGTCGACAAATACACTACAAATATTAAAAATGAAGAATATTTAGTATCGAACAGCTTCTCAAATTCTGATCCTTCTGCAGTCATGGAATCAGGTGGTTTTAAATATTTAGTAGACTCCATAGCAAGAAATTTCAAGCACAAATATCTATAAATGGGAACATACACGAAACGATAATATTGAAAATTACACATACGGTAATTCACCTGATTGGTCGGATTCATGAATGAACTTTGTCGCGGGAAAGTCATAGAAAACAGTTAGCTACAAGAATTCACAAACATTTAGCAGAAATATATCTGGAAGTAATTATATCATTTATTCATCAACGTTACTATGTAAGAGTGAAATTTTTACACTGACACATTTGAAAAATCAAAAAAAAAAAACGTGAAGAAAGCGAAAAATAAGAATCAAGACAAACGAAAAATAAAATGTAAAATAATGAATTCACTGATGTTTGATTTTTTGTCTAAAGTAAAGTTAATCCAATTTTATAGTGTACTTTTATTACCATTGGACTTCAAAAAAAGTGTATTTAACTTCTATGTACCGAATGGTCAAGTAAAAATAACCACCGACTATATCTTAGAAACCAGTAGTCATATTGCTTCGGAGTCATTTTTTTTTTAATGGAAGTATCCAAGGAAAATGCGGAACATTATCTTCGAATTTGTAATCTGTGGACTAGAAGGCGTAAGAATCATGATTAATGATAAATTTAGGAATTTCTTCGTGTTTTGACTAATTGAGAGGTATTAAAAATATCTGCATTTTATTCCCAACATATTTTTTAATACTTTTTGTCTTATACATTTTACTATCTAGTAAAATAATGTGATGGGGGCAATTCAAATGTGTTTTTAAATAAACTACAATTGTTCCTGTTTGGCATAACCGATTTTAACAAGCTTTGCCCCATTTAAAAGAGCTTTATTTGTTCTATAAACTAAGCGTTTTTTAACCTCGAGTTTCGCCGTCGCCGCTAGATGACGTTAATTGAAATGTAAACAAATATTAGACTTTTTCTCAAAGTTACCTGCAATGATGTATTTCTTTTGACATGTCATAATGAAGAAACCAAAACTACTTTTAATACTTATTTAAATCCAAAAATATACTTTTGCAATTAAAAAGAGCAAACTTTGAAGAATAAAACAATGAATTTTAATGTATTAAAATGACGTTTTTTATTGAGGTCTTTTGCTTTGTTTGTTTTGTTACTAAGATAAATTTAACGATTGAAGGAGAATTTGATGTAATTGGCGTTTATTTCGAATGCATGAGAAATGCAACAGATGCTTCCAAAATTTATGCTATTCTGTAGTAAACTTCATCACTGGAATATGATATTATAAGGGCAGGGTTTTTCGTAGTCTAGCAGTAAAGCTGTGGACAACTGGAAGTATGAATCTTCCTGAGGATAGAAAGACCAGAACCATAGCTCGAGAATTGGGAATTTGCAGAGCTTCGATTCAAAATACATTAAAATATCACAAGTAAGTTTTGGTAGTTTTAAGTTGAGACATATTAAATTTTATAACGAGTATATATAATTTTTTGTGAGGCCTTTGTTAGACTTGAGTAGAGTACTTTGGACAGTTCTGGACCCACCCCCCACCACTCCCCGGGTCAAAGGTCAAAGGTCAAGGGTCAAGGGTCAAGGGGTTAAAGGTCAAGGGTCAAAGGTCAAGGGGTCAAAGGCCAAGGGGTCAAAGGTCAAGGGTCAAAGGTCAAAGGGTCAAGGGTCAAAGGTCAAGGGTCAAAGGTCACCGGAGGTGGCGCCCTCTGACATTCACTAACCCAACTAATGTAGCGCCCTCTGACGGCCACTAACCCAACTAATGTAGCGCCCTCTAACGGCCACTAACCCAACTAAGGTGGCGCCCTCTGACGGTCATTTGCCAAACTAAAAATTGCATCTATCATCATTATCAACCCAACTAAAATGGCGCCCTCTGACGGTCATTTGCCAAACTAAAAATTGCATCTCTCATCATTACCAACCCAACTAAAATGGCGCCCTCTGACGGTCATTTGCCAAACTAAAAATTGCATCTCTCATCATTACCAACCCAGCTAAAATGGCGCCCTCTGACGGTCATTTGCCAAACTAAAAATTGCATCTATCATCATTACCAACCCAACTAAAATGGCACCCTCTGACGGTCATTTGCCAAACTAAAAATTGCATCTCTCATCATTACCAACCCAACTAAAATGGCGCCCTCTGACGGTCACCAAGTAAAGTAAATATTAAATATATAAGAGAAGAATTTCGAATATAATATCAGCAGTATCAATTGTAAAGCGGTGTAACACATTTTATATAGATAGTGATAATCAAGTACCTATAATGACAGTGAAACCATACAACGTGGAGAAGTATGAAAACTTTTTAGCAGTTAATGACATCGAAATACCTATTGGAGTTGGGAATTGGCTATTATCCTCGGAATTGAATCAAAGTGATTGTTTATTCATAGCAGCATTTGCATATCAGAACGATCAATATTTCGATATTGATCAATTAATCCACGTGTTAGAATATTGTAACCCCAATATAACCCAACTAAAAAAGTGGTGCATTTATTGTGAATATGAATATCTACATGAACCTGATTTTGCACTTCGTGATGAAATTTGTGTGTTTGATATAGAAACGTCGAATGTGCTGACTTTAAATAAGAATATACCGGAGATGTTAATGACTTGGTATCCTTAATATGATCATCCAGAATTGGATTATAATGAAGAAATCATCATGAATGGTGGTGGATATGCTATATACGCTCATCAGAAGTGTTTCGCAAGTAGCTAACATGTACAGATCTGTATAATCTTGTCTGTACTTGTTTGGAAATACATCAGTCGACAATGTACGTTGAACGCAGGCATAGTGCGCTAAGATTGAAGAAAGTAGTATTAAACAATAGAATTAAGAGGTTTATATCCGAATTAGAAAAAATTAAAACTGATATCGAAATATATAAAGTAGTTGTAAATATCAGCAAAATAAATATTGAAAATAGAGTTGATCGGGCAATCAGACAAATCGATAAACATTTTTTGGATTATTGGATGGGATGGATAAGACGATGATTCAACATATTCCACTGTTTATTCTCCAAAATAAGGTGAAAAGCTGAATCTGTAAAGCAACACTAGCATTACATTCCTCAGGAGAAGCGATCAAGCCTAAGAGAGTATTTACCCTGTGACTCTCATTATAATCAACCTTGACAAGACAATCATCTGGATGGTTGGACCCCAGCTCGAAGAAATTGTTATTTATGTAACTTTATAGAATAAATATACATATATGTAATGTACAATATAGTATACAATATTTTAAATAAAAGAACAAACAAAATTATTGTCTTTTTATTTATAGATAGTCATATAAATATATATACATATATATATATATATATATATATATATATATATATATATATAAAATATATTACAATTCTTTGCCAAATATACAAATGTATTCAAAAAATGAATGAAAATCTTCTTGGTAGTAGTGGCATACAATGAAATAAAAATAATAACAATATGACAACTGGTTGTCAATTAGAAAACAATGACAAATATAAAATGTAAATCAAAATGTATAAATGAAAATGTATTCAAATAAGCATAGGACTATCGGTATTACTTATATAGTCACATCAAAGGGCCTGGGTTTACCACAAGCTGTTCAGTCAATGCAATTATAAAAAATAATAACAACGACGCAACTATGTAATGAAAAATTAAGAGTAGAACTGTTGAATTATAACAATATAGAATGTAAAATCAGTCATGTATAAATGTAAATGAAAGCAAATAAGCATAGGACAATCGGTATTACCTATGTAATCCTATCAAAATGGCTTAGATTCATCTAAACATGTACAATTTTGATTGAAATACATAAATAATCAACAATGCAACTATGTATGTGTTAAGATGTAATTTGTAGCTACATTTTGGATTGACATTTTAAGGTAATACTATATTTTTTTATTCAACACATTTTAATGCTTTAACATACACCTTCTTTGTTATGCTGCACTGACAAAACCAAACTAGGTAGAAACATATATGTCTGTAGCTACAAATTACATCTTAACACATACATAGTTGCATTGTTGA
Source organism: Amphimallon solstitiale (assembly GCA_963170755.1). NCBI lineage: Eukaryota > Metazoa > Arthropoda > Insecta > Coleoptera > Scarabaeidae > Amphimallon > Amphimallon solstitiale. The sequence goes on along the minus strand of OY720681.1, from coordinate 125,508,409 downwards.
TTATTTATGTATTTCAATCAAAATTGTACATGTTTAGATGAATCTAAGCCATTTTGATAGGATTTCATAGGTAATACCGATTGTCCTATGCTTATTTGCTTTCATTTACATTTATACATGACTGATTTTACATTCTATATTGTTATAATTCAACAGTTCTACTCTTAATTTTTCATTACATAGTTGCGTCGTTGTTATTATTTTTTATAATTGCATTGACTGAACAGCTTGTGGTAAACCCAGGCCCTTTGATGTGACTATATAAGTAATACCGATAGTCCTATGCTTATTTGAATACATTTTCATTTATACATTTTGATTTACATTTTATATTTGTCATTGTTTTCTAATTGACAACCAGTTGTCATATTGTTATTATTTTTATTTCATTGTATGCCACTACTACCAAGAAGATTTTCATTCATTTTTTGAATACATATATATATATATATATATATATATATATATATATATATTGGAGGTTGAATAAATATACGATTCTACATATGTTCTATACATATTTATTAGGTATATTATATACATTTCCAAATGAAAATTTATGGCTGACCGAGAAAATAAATTACATATACACTCAAACACTCAGTGATGTAGTAATCAATTTTGAGTATACAGGTGTTTCAAAGGTAAGATGGCGGATACAATATGGTCACAACCAGATTATGTAACAATTAATATTTGTTTTATACATATTTATTAATCAAATATCTTATACACCATTACATTTCGAAATTTATGGCATTATAATGTAAGTATAATACTTCAAGCATGTATAAGACATTTAAGAAGTTATCATGACAAGAGATTTAATATTTTAATGTAAAGCACCTTACAATGAAAGCAGACTTGTAGCATACTTTTATGAAATCGAATAAAATCAGTACTCTTGAGCACACTTAACTTTTTCATTAGCTAAGACTGGAGAACTCTATTTGACATAAATTTTAAAATACATGTTCACGTATTATGGATTTTTTTTAAATAGTCATATAAATATATATACATATTTTAGAGGTTGAATGAATATACGATTCTACATATGTTTTATACATATTTATTAAGCATATATTATTATATTACATCTCCAAATCAAAATTTATGACTGAAAAAGAAAATGAAAATAAATACATATAAACTCAAGTACTGAGTGACGTAGTAATCAAATTTTAATATACAGGGTGTTTCAAAAGTAAGAGGCGGATACATACAGAATGTTTCAAAGGTAAGGGGTGGGTGGATACATACAAGGTTTTCAAGTACACCGAGTTTTTATTACCAGTTTTAAAGTTCACAGGGTTTTTATCATCGGTTTTAAAATACCAGGGTTCTCAGAAATTAATTGTTCATATCTTTGTAGATGTTAAATTCATCGCTATATTAGTAGTATTATACTTGTATGTATGATTATAACATTATTAATTATATATATATAAATATATATTTGTGACGAATAGAAAGAGTTAAATAGATAATGCGAGCTATTTCAATTATTTTGTTAGAAAGCGCATTTTTTTATATTGTCGTCAGAAATATCTTTGAAAGCATTACCTCGATATAATTTAAAAAATTCCACAGCACTAATTAGACGACTTGAGGTAATTGTATAGTTAGAAAGCGCATTTTTAAAGTTGACGTCATACTGATGTCATGTAGTTTGACCAGGAATTTAATATCCTTTAAGTTATATATTATATAATCTATAATATTTTTACTTAATATTGTAAGAACATTAAATAAAAAAATTGAGGTTGCAGTTGGATTAGTAAACAATGGGCGTGGTCAAGATCTCTTTATTGCATGTAAATATCAATAAAGTAAATTTATAGTTGACGTCAGAGCTAGTATAATTTTTATATATGTATATAATACCTTGATATAATTAAAAAAATCCGCTCATACATAAATTCCTTATTGATCAATACATTTTAACGAACATAAAATTACATTGAAGTTCAGAAGTATATCCATATGATAATATTAATGCAGACTTCAATAAGAAACAATGGACGATTCTGTTTTAAATGTATACACAATTTCAACGTTCATATTACTATAAAAATGATGTGGAACCGTGTCTTTCACCTATAAATTATGAACATTTAGCACCGATTGTTATTATAGACTCCAGTCATCAAAGTGAGTTGGTGAAGAACGAAGCAGTTGATATTCAATTAGACTTCAGTAAACGTGACAGAAAAAACTACAGCATTTTGTCTGATTTTACACGATCGGATTGTTAAATATAACCCATTAACAAGTGTTGTAAAATTATTCTAAAGAGAGAAAATGTTTATAATAGATATTCAGGGATATCAGTATGAAGATAGCGAATATTTCATTAAAGAAATCGCAATCTACGATTTAACTACGCATCACGTTAACCATACTTTCGTTCAAATGCCCAACAAGTTGTCATGGTTTTGTCCAACAATTAAAAAACATATGGAATGGTTATGTGATAATATACATGGATTACATTGGGATAACATGGACAAACAACAATCAATATCGATGAATCATATAGAAAACTACATTCAGAGTATCGTTGGTGATGCGATCATAATGGTAAAAGGATTGAATAAGAAGAACATTTTGGAAAATTTTCTGTCCAATACAATTATCGATATGGAGAGATTTACTTGTCCAAATCTAACTACTTTAAGACAAAATGAATGGAGTCGACATTGTAATTTCCATAAGAACAATAATTTAAAATGTGCAAAAGAAAATGTATATTTGTTATATCACTGGTTTATAAAATAATAAAACACAATATTTATTTTTTTATTTAAAACCTTTAACCTATTTACATTATATTCTATAACTGTGTAAAACTATATTTCTGTGCAATGTCTTGGCTAACATTAATAATAATCTTCTTGTAATCATTACAAAAGCCGAACTTATACATTATTAAGCGCGAAAACCTACCTTTTCCTGTTACCTATAAATGTGTAAAGTTTACATTACTAATTACTTAATATTGTGACGAATAGAAAGAGTTAATTAGATATGTGAGCTATTTCATTTATCTTGTTAGAAAGTATATTAACAAGCTGACGTCAAGTATTTGTAGGCGTTAATGATTGTACAACAGTGTTATTTATTACATGTCTTACAATACTAATTGTTTTATGAAACAGTTGATTCAATTTTATATCTATCAACGTCACAACCGCATATTTTTATTTAAAGACTTGTCTATACATGTAAAATTGTTAAATACCATGTATTAAGTCTCCTAATAGATTATTTCGAGAAAACATCCATTAACAAGCTTTTAGAAAAACTCCCTAATTATGTGGCCAAAAATATTTTGCCTCAATCCATAAAATATGACATTTTTGTTTCAGTTTATATGATCAGTAACAGGATGGTTGGTATGTCTTCTTATAATGTAAATGTTTCTTTATGCAATTAGGGATTTACTTTTTTTCATTGTACCATATTTCAAGTTAATATCTATTATATTTTCTGTATTACTCGTTTGAAATAAATGTTATTACCATTATTATAACATACAATTACATAATACGGAATTTGTTCGATAGATTTTGAAATTAGACAGTGAAAAACATTAACAAATAATTAAAAGCGAACATTTTGATTAACACACAAAAGAGATTTAATAATTTATTGCTATATACTACGAAAATAATATTTTTTACTTAATATTGTAAAAATATTAAATAAACAAAAAAAATTGAGTTGAAGTTCGATTAGTAAACAATGGGTGTAACCAAGATATCTTTATTACATGCAAATATCAATAAAGCTAATGATATAAATCTAGAATAGATGATGTAGGATATTTTCACATACATAGTTAACAATATGTAAAGTATATATTATCAAATGTTGACATCAGAACTCTAGAGTATAATTGATATATTAGTCAGATAAATTGTGAAAGTATATAGAAAGAATGATAATCATTCTTCATAATACCTCAACTAAATTTTAAAATGTATCTGATCCTCATCCCAGCAAGTCGAACATAATTTAGCATTTTCTCGATGTATTATCATCTAAAATTACAAAAACATTCAAATATAACAACATGAACCGATATAAATATGTAGAAAGAAACCAACCTTGTCATAATTATACCAACAGTATTATTTATTCCTAGTCTTACTGTGCTAATTATTCTGAATTCAATCAATCGGAATGTTGTTTTATGAAACAGTCCAATAAAAAAACTAAAAAAAATCACTAATTTCTTTAAATAATAAAACTGAATCATGGAGATATATTTAAACCATAAGCAGAATTAATCATTCATATCTTTGTAAATATTAAAATCAGAATTATTATACACTAGTTGACGGAAGTTGACATTTAAATTAATTATACATTGAGATGAGAAGGGTAAGAGGTGGGATGGCAGATCAGTTCTAAATCTTTTTAACATTATAAAAAAAAAGAAAACGTAATCCTCAATATACCTTTTAACTTAAAACTATCAGCTAACAAAAAAACTATATGTTTACACATTTAGCAAATTAATTTCAATCATTATGTATCAGAATATAAAACGCTAATTAGATGATGTAAGATATTTTCAACTGTTTAGTATATATAACAGTAAACACACACACAAATAAAGAAAATCTCAAGCAACAGGATAATTTTCAATTTAATCTTAAAAATAGCAAGCCCATAGACTTGAATAACCTGAATGTGAAAGATAATGTAATTTAAAGATGAATATCCAAAGCATGATTTCAATCGCTGCAATATTCATGCTAATTCAAATCAAATCATGAAGATATATTTGTCGACAATATTATTAACAGACATTTATAATTTCCACATGGAACAACATTCTGATTGATTGATACATTGGTATGAATGCAAACGTATTTCAGAACAATTACTACAATAAGACAACGAATAATTTGATTCTATATTTCCACAAGTTAATGTACATAATTCAATTTCTCTAAATTTGCCACAGACGGTGCATGAACAGATCATTGTTAGATTAGAGCTGAAAAGACTTGCATAACCGGATATTTATAATACACCGGACTTTCATCATTCATCGGATTTTAATATATAGTTATGTATGTGTATATGTATACGTGTTGTCATTTCTTTCGATGGGAATAATAAAATTAGGCATCATTATGTTCACAGCCATATACTTCATAATACAACATAAAACGCAAGGTTTAGACATCATAGAGTAAGACATATCTACAATATTATTGAAACGATGCATTTCTTTCGATGGAAATAATAAAATTATGCATCATTATGTTCACAGCCATATACTTCATAATGCAACATAAAACGCAAGGGTTTAGACATTCATAGAGTAAGACATATCTACAATATTATTGAAATTAATCCTATTATACTCGTATTATATGAGTTTATATTATGGAAAGATGGTATATTTAAAAAAAAATAATTGTATATAATAAAAATACTTAGTACACTCAACACAAGAACAACAATGTTTATTCTTAGACTTACGTATTTCTTCAACTACACACTTCTTACCACTTAATGCAAAATGTATCAAGGAATTTCTAAAATTTTTAACGATCGTTGTTTTTCAACTACATATTTTCCGTACTTAGAAAGCGCAATCAAGGGATTTCTAAAATTTTAACGACCGAGCTAATAGACATCGCCTAAAAAAATTTCTATTATATAATATATTATATATATTAAGGAATAGAAATTTTTAAGTGATGTCTATTAGCCCGGTCATTAAAATTTTAGAAATCCCTTGATTGCGCTTTCTAAGTACGGAAAATATGAAGTTGGAAAACAACGATCGTTAATAATTTTAAAAATTCCTTGATACATTTTGCATTAAGTGGTAAGAAGTGTGTAGTTGAAGAAATACGTAAGTCTAAGAATAAAGAATGTGTTGAGTGTACTAAGTAAGTATTTTTATTATATACAATTATTTTTTTTTAAATATACCATCTTTCCATAATATAAACTCATATAATACGAGTATAATAGGATTAATTTCAATAATATTGTAGATATGTCTTACTCTATGAATGTCTAAACCCTTGCGTTTTATGTTGCATTATGAAGTATATGGCTGTGAACATAATGATGCCTAATTTTATTATTCCCATCGAAAGAAATGACAACACGTATACATATACACATACATAACTATATATTAAAATCCGATGAATGATGAAAGTCCGGTGTATTATAAATATCCGGTTATGCAAGTCTTTTCAGCTCTAATCTAACAATGATCTGTTCATGCACCGTCTGTCGCAAATTTAGAGAAATTGAATTATGTACATTAACTTGTGGAAATATAGAATCAAATTATTCGTTGTCTTATTGTAGTAATTGTTCTGAAATACGTTTGCATTCATACCAATGTATCAATCAATCAGAATGTTGTTCCATGTGGAAATTATAAATGTCTGTTAATAATATTGTCGACAAACATATCTTCATGATTTGATTTGAATTAGCATCAATATTGCAGCGATTGAAATCATGCTTTGGATATTCATCTTTAAATTACATTATCTTTCACATTCAGGTTATTCAAGTCTATGGGCTTGCTATTTTTAAGATTAAATTGAAAATTATCCTGTTGCTTGAGATTTTCTTTATTTGTGTGTGTGTTTACTGTTATATATACTAAACAGTTGAAAATATCTTACATCATCTAATTAGCGTTTTATATTCTGATACATAATGATTGAAATTAATTTGCTAAATGTGTAAACATATAGTTTTTTTGTTAGCTGATAGTTTTAAGTTAAAAGGTATATTGAGGATTACGTTTTCTTTTTTTTTATAATGTTAAAAAGATTTAGAACTGATCTGCCATCCCACCTCTTACCCTTCTCATCTCAATGTATAATTAATTTAAATGTCAACTTCCGTCAACTAGTGTATAATAATTCTGATTTTAATATTTACAAAGATATGAATGATTAATTCTGCTTATGGTTTAAATATATCTCCATGATTCAGTTTTATTATTTAAAGAAATTAGTGATTTTTTTTTTAGTTTTTTTATTGGACTGTTTCATAAAACAACATTCCGATTGATTGAATTCAGAATAATTAGCACAGTAAGACTAGGAATAAATAATACTGTTGGTATAACTATGACAAGGTTGGTTTCTTTCTACATATTTATATCGGTTCATGTTGTTATATTTGAATGTTTTTGTAATTTTAGATGATAATACATCGAGAAAATGCTAAATTATGTTCGACTTGCTGGGATGAGGATCAGATACATTTTAAAATTTAGTTGAGGTATTATGAAGAATGATTATCATTCTTTCTATATACTTTCACAATTTATCTGACTAATATATCAATTATACTCTAGAGTTCTGATGTCAACATTTGATAATATATACTTTACATATTGTTAACTATGTATGTGAAAATATCCTACATCATCTATTCTAGATTTATATCATTAGCTTTATTGATATTTGCATGTAATAAAGATATCTTGGTTACACCCATTGTTTACTAATCGAACTTCAACTCAATTTTTTTTGTTTATTTAATATTTTTACAATATTAAGTAAAAAATATTATTTTCGTAGTATATAGCAATAAATTATTAAATCTCTTTTGTGTGTTAATCAAAATGTTCGCTTTTAATTATTTGTTAATGTTTTTCACTGTCTAATTTCAAAATCTATCGAACAAATTCCGTATTATGTAATTGTATGTTATAATAATGGTAATAACATTTATTTCAAACGAGTAATACAGAAAATATAATAGATATTAACTTGAAATATGGTACAATGAAAAAAAGTAAATCCCTAATTGCATAAAGAAACATTTACATTATAAGAAGACATACCAACCATCGTGTTACTGATCATATAAACTGAAACAAAAATGTCATATTTTATGGATTGAGGCAAAATATTTTTGGCCACATAATTAGGGAGTTTTTCTAAAAGCTTGTTAATGGATGTTTTCTCGAAATAATCTATTAGGAGACTTAATACATGGTATTTAACAATTTTACATGTATAGACAAGTCTTTAAATAAAAATATGCGGTTGTGACGTTGATAGATATAAAATTGAATCAACTGTTTCATAAAACAATTAGTATTGTAAGACATGTAATAAATAACACTGTTGTACAATCATTAACGCCTACAAATACTTGACGTCAGCTTGTTAATATACTTTCTAACAAGATAAATGAAATAGCTCACATATCTAATTAACTCTTTCTATTCGTCACAATATTAAGTAATTAGTAATGTAAACTTTACACATTTATAGGTAACAGGAAAAGGTAGGTTTTCGCGCTTAATAATGTATAAGTTCGGCTTTTGTAATGATTACAAGAAGATTATTATTAATGTTAGCCAAGACATTGCACAGAAATATAGTTTTACACAGTTATAGAATATAATGTAAATAGGTTAAAGGTTTTAAATAAAAAAATAAATATTGTGTTTTATTATTTTATAAACCAGTGATATAACAAATATACATTTTCTTTTGCACATTTTAAATTATTGTTCTTATGGAAATTACAATGTCGACTCCATTCATTTTGTCTTAAAGTAGTTAGATTTGGACAAGTAAATCTCTCCATATCGATAATTGTATTGGACAGAAAATTTTCCAAAATGTTCTTCTTATTCAATCCTTTTACCATTATGATCGCATCACCAACGATACTCTGAATGTAGTTTTCTATATGATTCATCGATATTGATTGTTGTTTGTCCATGTTATCCCAATGTAATCCATGTATATTATCACATAACCATTCCATATGTTTTTTAATTGTTGGACAAAACCATGACAACTTGTTGGGCATTTGAACGAAAGTATGGTTAACGTGATGCGTAGTTAAATCGTAGATTGCGATTTCTTTAATGAAATATTCGCTATCTTCATACTGATATCCCTGAATATCTATTATAAACATTTTCTCTCTTTAGAATAATTTTACAACACTTGTTAATGGGTTATATTTAACAATCCGATCGTGTAAAATCAGACAAAATGCTGTAGTTTTTTCTGTCACGTTTACTGAAGTCTAATTGAATATCAACTGCTTCGTTCTTCACCAACTCACTTTGATGACTGGAGTCTATAATAACAATCGGTGCTAAATGTTCATAATTTATAGGTGAAAGACAAGGTTCCACATCATTTTTATAGTAATATGAACGTTGAAATTGTGTATACATTTAAAACAGAATCGTCCATTGTTTCTTATTGAAGTCTGCATTAATATTATCATATGGATATACTTCTGAACTTCAATGTAATTTTATGTTCGTTAAAATGTATTGATCAATAAGGAATTTATGTATGAGCGGATTTTTTTAATTATATCAAGGTATTATATACATATATAAAAATTATACTAGCTCTGACGTCAACTATAAATTTACTTTATTGATATTTACATGCAATAAAGAGATCTTGACCACGCCCATTGTTTACTAATCCAACTGCAACCTCAATTTTTTTATTTAATGTTCTTACAATATTAAGTAAAAATATTATAGATTATATAATATATAACTTAAAGGATATTAAATTCCTGGTCAAACTACATGACATCAGTATGACGTCAACTTTAAAAATGCGCTTTCTAACTATACAATTACCTCAAGTCGTCTAATTAGTGCTAGGGAATTTTTTAAATTATATCGAGGTAATGCTTTCAAAGATATTTCTGACGACAATATAAAAAAATGCGCTTTCTAACAAAATAATTGAAATAGCTCGCATTATCTATTTAACTCTTTCTATTCGTCACAAATATATATTTATATATATATAATTAATAATGTTATAATCATACATACAAGTATAATACTACTAATATAGCGATGAATTTAACATCTACAAAGATATGAACAATTAATTTCTGAGAACCCTGGTATTTTAAAACCGATGATAAAAACCCTGTGAATTTTAAAACTGGTAATAAAAACTCGGTGTACTTGAAAACCTTGTATGTATCCACCCACCCCTTACCTTTGAAACATTCTGTATGTATCCGCCTCTTACTTTTGAAACACCCTGTATATTAAAATTTGATTACTACGTCACTCAGTACTTGAGTTTATATGTATTTATTTTCATTTTCTTTTTCAGTCATAAATTTTGATTTGGAGATGTAATATAATAATATATGCTTAATAAATATGTATAAAACATATGTAGAATCGTATATTCATTCAACCTCTAAAATATGTATATATATTTATATGACTATTTAAAAAAAATCCATGATACGTGAACATGTATTTTAAAATTTATGTCAAATAGTGATCTCCAGTCTTAGCTAATGAAAAAGTTAAGTGTGCTCAAGAGTACTGATTTTATTCGATTTCATAAAAGTATGCTACAAGTCTGCTTTCATTGTAAGGTGCTTTACATTAAAATATTAAATCTCTTGTCATGATAACTTCTTAAATGTCTTATACATGCTTGAAGTATTATACTTACATTATAATGCCATAAATTTCGAAATGTAATGGTGTATAAGATATTTGATTAATAAATATGTATAAAACAAATATTAATTGTTACATAATCTGGTTGTGACCATATTGTATCCGCCATCTTACCTTTGAAACACCTGTATACTCAAAATTGATTACTACATCACTGAGTGTTTGAGTGTATATGTAATTTATTTTCTCGGTCAGCCATAAATTTTGATTTGGAAATGTATATAATATACCTAATAAATATGTATAGAACATATGTAGAATCGTATATTTATTCAACCTCTAATATATATATATATATATATATATATATATATATATATATATATGTAAATTTGAATTTTAATTATTTTTAAAATTCTGTTTTTCTCAGCGTATAAATATCTAAATTGATTTTTCTGCTTCGCGCTGAGTAAATTAATTAGGAAATTTTATCACAAGAATTTGCCCACGATGAGATTTGAACTCATGACCTTCTTAATGCCGTTAAGACGCGCTAACCAACTGCGCCACGAGGGCCTGAGTTCATATCTACTTAAACGTCTTGATCTCTTCAAGTAACAGTTGAAATAATACATCTTTATCCGGCTGTTCGGAAATGAATGTGTAAATTTGAATTTTAATTATTTTTAAAATTCTGTTTTTCTCAGCGTATAAATATCTAAATTGATTTTTCTGCTTCGCGCTGAGTAAATTAATTAGGAAATTTTATCACAAAAATTTGCCCACGATGAGATTTGAACTCATGACCTTCTTAATGCCGTTAAGACGCGCTAACCAACTGCGCCACGAGGGCCTGAGTTCATATCTACTTAAACGTCTTGATCTCTTCAAGTAACAGTTGAAATAATACATCTTTATCCGGCTGTTCGGCATTAAGAAGGTCATGAGTTCAAATCTCATCGTGGGCAAATTTTTGTGATAAAATTTCCTAATTAATTTACTCAGCGCGAAGCAGAAAAATCAATTTAGATATTTATACGCTGAGAAAAACAGAATTTTAAAAATAATTAAAATTCAAATTTACACATTCATTTCCGAACAGCCGGATAAAGATGTATTATTTCAACTGTTACTTGAAGAGATCAAGACGTTTAAGTAGATATGAACTCAGGCCCTCGTGGCGCAGTTGGTTAGCGCGTCTTAACGGCATTAAGAAGGTCATGAGTTCAAATCTCATCGTGGGCAAATTTTTGTGATAAAATTTCCTAATTAATTTACTCAGCGCGAAGCAGAAAAATCAATTTAGATATTTATACGCTGAGAAAAACAGAATTTTAAAAATAATTAAAATTCAAATTTACACATTCATTTCCGAACAGCCGGATAAAGATGTATTATTTCAACTGTTACTTGAAGAGATCAAGACGTTTAAGTAGATATGAACTCAGGCCCTCGTGGCGCAGTTGGTTAGCGCGTCTTAATGGCATTAGGAAGGTCATGAGTTCAAATCTCATCGTGGGCAAATTTTTGTGATAAAATTTCCTAATTAATTTACTCAGCGCGAAGCAGAAAAATCAATTTAGATATTTATACGCTGAGAAAAACAGAATTTTAAAAATAATTAAAATTCAAATTTACACATTCATTTCCGAACAGCCGGATAAAGATGTATTATTTCAACTGTTACTTGAAGAGATCAAGACGTTTAAGTAGATATGAACTCAGGCCCTCGTGGCGCAGTTGGTTAGCGCGTCTTAACGGCATTAAGAAGGTCATGAGTTCAAATCTCATCGTGGGCAAATTTTTGTGATAAAATTTCCTAATTAATTTACTCAGCGCGAAGCAGAAAAATCAATTTAGATATTTATACGCTGAGAAAAACAGAATTTTAAAAATAATTAAAATTCAAATTTACACATTCATTTCCGAACAGCCGGATAAAGATGTATTATTTCAACTGTTACTTGAAGAGATCAAGACGTTTAAGTAGATATGAACTCAGGCCCTCGTGGCGCAGTTGGTTAGCGCGTCTTAACGGCATTAAGAAGGTCATGAGTTCAAATCTCATCGTGGGCAAATTTTTGTGATAAAATTTCCTAATTAATTTACTCAGCGCGAAGCAGAAAAATCAATTTAGATATTTATACGCTGAGAAATACAGAATTTTAAAAATAATTAAAATTTAAATTTACACATTCATTTCCGAACAGCCGGATAAAGATGTATTATTTCAACTGTTACTTGAAGAGATCAAGACGTTTAAGTAGATATGAACTCAGGCCCTCGTGGCGCAGTTGGTTAGCGCGTCTTAACGGCATTAAGAAGGTCATGAGTTCAAATCTCATCGTGGGCAAATTTTTGTGATAAAATTTCCTAATTAATTTACTCAGCGCGAAGCAGAAAAATCAATTTAGATATTTATACGCTGAGAAAAACAGAATTTTAAAAATAATTAAAATTCAAATTTACACATTCATTTCCGAACAGCCGGATAAAGATGTATTATTTCAACTGTTACTTGAAGAGATCAAGACGTTTAAGTAGATATGAACTCAGGCCCTCGTGGCGCAGTTGGTTAGCGCGTCTTAACGGCATTAAGAAGGTCATGAGTTCAAATCTCATCGTGGGCAAATTTTTGTGATAAAATTTCCTAATTAATTTACTCAGCGCGAAGCAGAAAAATCAATTTAGATATTTATACGCTGACAAAAACAGAATTTTAAAAATAATTAAAATTCAAATTTACACATTCATTTCCGAACAGCCGGATAAAGATGTATTATTTCAACTGTTACTTGAAGAGATCAAGACGTTTAAGTAGATATGAACTCAGGCCCTCGTGGCGCAGTTGGTTAGCGCGTCTTAACGGCATTAAGAAGGTCATGAATTCAAATCTCATCGTGGGCAAATTTTTGTGATAAAATTTCCTAATTAATTTACTCAGCGCGAAGCAGAAAAATCAATTTAGATATATATATATATATATATGTATATATATTTATATGACTATCTATAAATAAAAAAACAACAATTTTGTTTGTTCTTTTATTTAAAATATTGTATACTATATTGTACATTACATATATGTATATTTATTCTATAAAGTTACATAAATAACAATTTCTTCGAGCTGGGGTCCAACCATCCAGATGATTGTCTTGTCAAGGTTGATTATAATGAGAGTCACAGGGTAAATACTCTCTTAGGCTTGATCGCTTCTCCTGAGGAATGTAATGCTAGTGTTGCTTTACAGATTCAGCTTTTCACCTTATTTTGGAGAATAAACAGTGGAATATGTTGAATCATCGTGTTATCCATCCCATCCAATAATCCAAAAAATGTTTATCGATTTGTCTGATTGCCCGATCAACTCTATTTTCAATATTTATTTTGCTGATATTTACAACTACTTTATATATTTCGATATCAGTTTTAATTTTTTCTAATTCGGATATAAACCTCTTAATTCTATTGTTTAATACTACTTTCTTCAATCTTAGCGCACTATGCCTGCGTTCAACGTACATTGTCGACTGATGTATTTCCAAACAAGTACAGACAAGATTATACAGATCTGTACATGTTAGCTACTTGCGAAACACTTCTGATGAGCGTATATAGCATATCCACCACCATTCATGATGATTTCTTCATTATAATCCAATTCTGGATGATCATATTAAGGATACCAAGTCATTAACATCTCCGGTATATTCTTATTTAAAGTCAGCACATTCGACGTTTCTATATCAAACACACAAATTTCATCACGAAGTTCAAAATCAGGTTCATGTAGATATTCATATTCACAATAAATGCACCACTTTTTTAGTTGGGTTATATTGGGGTTACAATATTCTAACACGTGGATTAACTGATCAATATCGAAATATTGATCGTTCTGATATGCAAATGCTGCTATGAATAAACAATCACTTTGATTCAATTCCGAGGATAATAGCCAATTCCCAACTCCAATAGGTATTTCGATGTCATTAACTGCTAAAAAGTTTTCATACTTCTCCACGTTGTATGGTTTCACTGTCATTATAGGTACTTGATTATCACTATCTATATAAAACCGCTTTACAATTGATACTGCTGATATTATATTCGAAATTCTTCTCTTATATATTTAATATTTACTTTGCTTGGTGACCGTCAGAGGGCGCCATTTTAGTTGGGTTGGTAATGATGAGAGATGCAATTTTTAGTTTGGCAAATGACCGTCAGAGGGTGCCATTTTAGTTGGGTTGGTAATGATGATAGATGCAATTTTTAGTTTGGCAAATGACCGTCAGAGGGCGCCATTTTAGTTGGGTTGGTAATGATGAGAGATGCAATTTTTAGTTTGGCAAATGACCGTCAGAGGGCGCCATTTTAGTTGGGTTGGTAATGATGAGAGATGCAATTTTTAGTTTGGCAAATGACCGTCAGAGGGCGCCATTTTAGTTGGGTTGATAATGATGATAGATGCAATTTTTAGTTTGGCAAATGACCGTCAGAGGGCGCCACCTTAGTTGGGTTAGTGGCCGTTAGAGGGCGCTACATTAGTTGGGTTAGTGGCCGTCAGAGGGCGCTACATTAGTTGGGTTAGTGAATGTCAGAGGGCGCCACCTCCGGTGGCCTTTGACCCTTGACCTTTGACCTTTGACCCCTTGCCCTATGACCCTTGACCCTTGACCCTTGGCCCTTGACCCCTTGACCTTTGACCCCTTGACCTTTGACCCTTGACCTTTGACCCTTGACCTTTGGCCCCTTGACCTTTGACCCTTGGCCTTTGACCCCTTGACCTTTGACCCTTGACCTTTGACCTTTGACCTGGGGAGTGGTGGGTCCAGAACTGTCCAAAGTACTCTACTGACTTGCTCTTATTCTTTATTTGAAATACTTTCTGGTATTCGATGAACGAATTAATTTAATATCAAAGGTGATGTGAACTTGACCAATACGCACTACTGATCCAGGAAAAATCCGCGTTGGAAGCAGGAAGTTTTGCACCAAGGTTGCTGTTCGCTAAACGTGTGGTTACTAGAGAGTTAAAAATGCTTAAACAAGAAAGTAAATTTGAAAGGAAGAAAATACGTATTTTTCAACACCTCTCAATTAGTCAAATCACAAAGACATTTTTTATTTAACATAGTAAGTGGTAAAATTATTATTTAGCCGACCTCCCACAGAATAAGTTTATTTAATTTTTTTTTAGGATTGAGCTAATGAGTGTTAATATAAATTGTTAGTATAGTAAATTATAGTTAAAGAATATTTAAACTATAAGTGTTTTAAAACTTGTTTATAAAATTTTAAAATATTGTCATACTTTTTCACGCTTTCTTAATTTATTATTAATAGGGAATACCATTATTCACTAAATAAAAAAAAGACCCTAAAACGAAAGAATATGTAATTTATTTTGGTCGATATCTCCTGTTCTAAAAAGATATTTTCAGCACCTCATAACTTGTGTAATCAAGAAAAAATTCTTTATTTTAACATTGATCATGACTGTTTCGCCCCCTAGGAAACATTTTACAAACTCGAAAATAATTTCCAGCATTTTCTCATTAGTAGGTACTTTTACTTGAAAAAAATTTACCCGGAAGCAATATGACTACTAGTTTCTGAGATATAGCCGGCCGCCTTTCTTAGTTTGCCACCCGGTACATATATATCATACAAAGAAAAATGAGGTGTGGCCACCACACGACTTTTTTATACGTATGAGCGTTTCAAATTATAGAATTTTAAAAATTTCTTTTACAAAAATTATTCAAAATCCTATTCTAAGTACTTCTATTCTCTTAATAAATTTACATAGAATGCATACTTTGCAAGATATTATCAAAAAAGTGCTACTCGCTAAGAGTAAAAGTGCTACTTCCGGTCCGAATTTTGAAATTTCAAATATACAAAAAAAATTGCAAATCCAGTTTTAAATACTTTTATACTCTTGATAAATATATATAGAATGCATAACTTACGACATATTTGCAAAAAATCGCTATTCGATAAGAGTAAAAGTGGCACTTCCGGTCAGAATTTTGAAATTTTTTTTATACAAAAGATATTGAAAATTATGTTTTAAATACTTTTATATCCGTAACGTACTTGTCTAAAAAGCATCACTTGCGAAATATTCGCAAAAACTGATTTTCGATAAGAGTAAAAGACCTATTTCCGGTAGGAATTTCGAAAAACTTTTTAAATAAAATTATTCTCAATTTTAATTCTAAGTATATATGAATTCCTTATAAATTTGTTTAAACTTAGTATTTGACGAAATATTGGCAAAATTCGATTTTTTTGCTGAAGTAAACTGCTACTTCCGGTCTACCGATTTTACTGAAAAACTAATCAGATCTCAAAAGGATAATTATACACGTAAATGCAAAATTTGAAATTGTTATCTACTGCGGTTTGACCGCTATCGTGGTCACACACACAGAGACACACTGACAGACACACACAGACACACAGCCATAAGAAAGTAAAAAGCGTCAATTAGTACTACTTATTTGGAATTGTTAATATTTAATAGAATGCCGCATAAGTTTTCGCCGTGGTTTGCGCCTATAGTGATGGCTATTTTGACGTGAGTTTCGCGTAATAGGCCGAATGTAGTTCTTGAATACCAGTGGTTTTTACCCGTATTCTAGCGATTCTCTGTGAATGAAGTCAAGTATATATAACAGTTGTTATATTGGCGCTAATATGATTGAACTTGTACATAAGTTATGAATATAAAACTAATGGACTGCAAATTACATTATTTGTTGCTGCCTTTTAAGGACAAATTCGAATCAAATCTTCCTTCCATGGGGTATTACGCTTTAATTTTTTTCGCACTAAAATGAAAGAAAATAACATAGAATTAAAACAAAACTATACAGTGGAGTACACTTTTATTTACTCGTTTCTAGTCGCTGTGAGCATTTTGATACAATATATTACAATTTGCGACTTTCATTATCTTAACAGTACTTAACAGCATTTAGGTTAACAAATAACATATTGATGAAGATGAAAATTTAAAATACAATCATATGTATTTTATGTTGTTTTGTGTATTTTTTTTAGTTTTGTGTTTTTCTAATTAATTTTTTCTTTGGATAATTTGATCTCAGTTCGATCCGAAACATCAGACAGGGGTTATGCAAAATTTACACAGTAACAAATAACGATCTAACAGTTTCGGACTACGAAAGGAGTCGATATAATGAATGAACGACAAAACAACGTAAGAACGCCATCACGCACTCGTACATACAAAATTTGCTTTACACCCGCTACATATATCCAAATACGTGTATAACGGTTTCATACACACATGACTAGTAATATGTCTAAATTTGCACATGGCAATTGTTATAAAAATTAATAGATACAAAAGTTGAGTTTTACATTTTATGTATTACATGTACTGTACTTCGTATTAATGCATGTGTATTTTCGCCAAGTATAAGAAAACTGTCTATTTACGAAAATTGTATTAATTTTTGTTTAAGACGTTCTTACACAGTTTCGGTAACGTTTCGAGATATCCCTTAAATAGGGGAATTCCGGTTTTAACAAAGTGCATCGTACGCAGTTGCACGTGATAGTATGGAAGCCGCGCGGTGCTTTTATTTACTTCGTAAAACCAATTGCAAGAAATCTTCCTGTTGTAGCATATATCCCGTGATAGAACTTTTCAAAACATATGGCTTTTTAAATATTTAATTGATATTTCTTGCATTTGGTGTCTTTCAATATACATATGTATGTATATACACACATACATATATAAATGTGTATCTATATATATATATATAAACGATAGTGACCAAAAACTAACACAGTCACTACTGCACAACTGCATATTTATGTATGATTACATACGTTTATATAAATATCTATGGCGAATGGATATTATTTAAAATAATATTTTATCCTAATCAACAATGTGGTTGTAGTCTTATTCAAGACCAATTTAATACACTGTTTAGTGCATTCGCTACTGCAACCAAGAAAACACTACTGTTCTTTATCATTATTAACGGTTTTTTATTCTCAAAATATACTGTGGTAAATGTTAGGACAATTCATTTTCACTTGGTTATCTACTTACAAAGTAACAGTAGAAAATTTAGTCGACAATTTTTCAATATTATTTTACTTGCGCAAAAATAATCCTAATCCACGGTATATTTGAGAAAAAAATTCGAGAAATAAAGTAGGACAAACGGACAACGTTGCAGTTATTAGGATATTTTTATTAAAGCTATCCTAAAATACATATTTATTTAAATGAAAATATGCAATGACTTATTCATTAGGAAGACCATTATTTTACAACGAAAAGCAAGATTGGTGTTTTATGTACTTATTTCTATATATTGAAAGTAGTAGTAGCATTATTGAAAAGTTATGTAAACAATAGAAATAGTATATCATCACAAGAAATGTTCAACTATAAAAATTTACTTATTAACGAAATTAGTATAATTTATTGCTACATCGATTTGCTAGAACAGCACAATGATTTTTTACGTTTGTTAGTCATTGCACAATTTCAAACATTATTTTTAATTTTTAATTTACATATAATTTTATATAATCATTTTATCTCAGCCTCGCGACTATATTTTTCAATTGTTTTACTATCAGTAAATATTAATACAACGTTTTCTGCAGTGCCATCGAAACACAATAATAAGATTATATTCATATACATTTAATATATTTCACATTTTATCTTTTGACTCACTTTCAGCATGACACTTTGGCAAGACAATATTAGTCAAATAAAAACTACTGATTTACAAATTATTGTGTACATTCATGACGAAAGTGTGTACTTTTTATAATACTCAGTTAAATTACAAAGTGACTACGAAAGTCGTTGTGTCGTGTAGTGTAGCATTTGTGCAGCAGCATGCACTTGTGTGTTTGGTGGTTGAGACATGAGTCTGTACAGGAAGCCCGATAACAAGAGTTATATTTAATAACACTAGAGTTTTTAGATATTAATTTAATTATTTTATTAATCTACTTGAAAGCAATAAATAAGAATGTAAAATAACACATTAAAAATAGTGGTGTTCCACCATATAATAAATAATTTTTATTATTGTAATAGATAATAGAATTTGTGCAGAGATTCGAAAATAAACAAATCAATCTCCTAGATTACATATTTGATTAAATTATGTAATAAAATTTATTTAAGGTGATTATCACAAAGAGTCAAAATCAATTTAACTGAGCATATATTTAGTCATACGAATTATAGATACGATACAGCTACTTTAAAATATTATTTCACTTACTGGAAAGACATAAATTTCACATTCCTCATTTGACGAATGTCCTAAAAAACATTCATTTATACAATTCAATTAGTAAATAAGTGGAATGATTTTGATGATGTAGAGTATTGAAAATGTTTATAAGAAAGTTGTAAATATTACTATTTTCTGTATTTGGAAATTTGATTTGGTTAATCATTTATGCCAGAAGCTAAGGTATATTGATCATATTACTAAATTCGAAAAGCTGATAAATTTAAAATAAGCATAATTGCATAATTATATAATTTTATTATTTTTTAATATAATTGGTCCTTATTATGCACTAGAACTAATAAATAACGTTTGCGTAGATAACTGTTTGAATGATATTAATAAATGATTAATATTAATTTTATATGAATTTATGATTTTAAATAAACCGTTTTTTCTATTTTTTTTCTAGGTTTTGGTTTGTCGTTTGATATTTTTTAAACATATTAATATTAATGATATAAATATATCAAATACCAAATATGCATAGATACAAAAAACATAATTCCTTTAAATTAGTTATAATTGCAATTGCAATTAATTATTGTTTAGAAACGGGCGACAGTTCCGTCTGCTTATATGATCAAGTAGCCACTAATTTAATTTAGACAATAATGGTAATAAGTAAGAAAGAAGTTGACAATTTGGAAAGAAATTCTCTTTCTTTTTTATGATACACATGCTCTCGCCATATTTCATTGCTTCTTCAGGAGAACATATGAAGTTGATAAAAACAGCTTCAAGATTAATGGATGGATATGGATGTTGTGCAATATGCATAAAGATATATACTGACACTATTAACGATAGACGCATTGTATACAGTAAAACACATAAATAGTTTAATTCATTTATATATATATTTACTATAATTTTTCGACCGTTCAACAAACAATTGTATGATATAATTTAATTTTAGATCGACTAGGCCAAGTTTACTTGTCTGCACATATCGCGGTATGGTCGAAGGATTTTATAAAATTAATTAATTAAATATATATATATAATATATATATTATATTATATATTATTATATTATATATATATATATATATATATTATTACTACTCTAAATTTAGAATATATATATATATATTATTAGATTCATATATGTTGTGAAGCACAGAACATCCACCTTCAGTTTTTAAACTTCAAGATATTTTTACGAACTTCAACTGTTCCCCTGAAGAAGCAATAAAAAATGTGAAAGCTCGAGCAACATAAAAAGGAGTTAACTACTTTAGCATTTTGGCCGCTACTTTGATTATTACTGCTCTTCTGCCTAAATACAATTGTAATATTTTTATTGGCATTGAAAAGATTATACAACGATATTGATACTCCATTGTTTTGGCGAAATATCAGAAGATCATTACAAAAAGTACGTAATGATAACTGACTTCGGAACAAAATTTAGAAAGGCTTATGGAAATAGCAAAGCAGCAAAAGAGAAGTTCTTAGATAAAAAATAAAAAGAAGGGCTTCTACATTGATTTAGAGAAACGGGGCAATTGGAAGACTAATGGAATAAATATGAAGAACACCAAATTATTTATATAATTTGAGATAAATACAGAGCCATGTATATGTTTATTGTCAACTTCTTTTAAAGCTTATATAAGAATTATAGATCTACCCTTAAAAGGGGCTTACGCAAAGGTGTCGACTAACTGCTTTGAGGTAGGAAGCAAGCGGAAGGCGCCATATGTGCTAGTGCAAATTTCTCCTTTGTAAGGTATTCGTTCCAGTGAAACAAGTAGCAAAATTATTGATTTTTCTTATTTTTTTGCACTAAATTGAATACAAAGAATTGATAAAGGATTTGTTGGGAGTACTTTATTATAAATAAAATTATTAATTTGAGATAAATACAGAGCTAAGTATATGTTTATCGTCAACGTGTTTAAAGCTTATATAAGAATTATAGATCTACCCTTAAAAGGGGCCTACGCAAAGGTGTCGACTAACTGCTTTGAGGTAAGAAGTAAGGGGAAGGCGCCATATGCGCTAGTGCAAATTCCGCCCTTGTAAGGTATTCGTTCAAGTGAAACAAGTAGCAGAAATATTGGTTTTTCTTATTTTTTTTTTTGGACTAAATTGAATACAAAGAGTTAATAAAGGATTTGTTGGGAGTATTTTATTACAAATAAAATTATTTACTCCTATATTTCTCCCTCGAAGTTGGCCAAATTTACAACATCATAATACAGTTTCAGAAACTTTATTTTAAAAACTAATTCTAGTCAAACATGCATTAAACCTTTGTTTATTTATGTTCTGAATTTCATTTGAATATTTAATAACTAAAAGCTGTACTATTGCTTGAACTAAACCTTGTAAAGTCGTTAGTTTCGTCGTTGCATAAGGAACTCAATTAGGAAACAATGTTAATTTGAAATATATTATAAAAAAAAAATAGTGGAAAACAAATGATTGTTAAAAATTACCTACAATTGCCTGAAACAGTTGAAGGTGCCAAACAAACTCAAAAATGTTACCACCGTGGAGATCTAGTTGCTTCAATTAATACAAGGCGTAGCAAACTGATGATTCAATTCATTGTTATTTAGAATTTTAATGGATACTATATTGAAGAATACTAGCGTCAGATCAAACAAATAACAGACTGTGATAGAATACAGATTGCAGATTACAATGCTCGCAGGTTCAAAATGAGAGAAATAAGCAATATTTGGATACGTGAAGTTTATAATATGAAAATAGAAATAAATAGAAGTAAATGCAATAGTACGGCGGTTAGAAAGAAGGAGTTTAAGAAGAATATATTTTAATATGAACTAAAGAAAAAAACATATAAAAATTTAGTAACATGCAAAACGTATCAAACAAATTAGGAACCACTATAACAAGGTCATCTGGCTTATTTCCATATGCTTTCTACCAAATTCATTAGAGATAATTAGTGCAAATAAAACAATTTGTGCTGAAAAACGGAATCATGTTTCTCATTAAAATTCTACAATCATAAAATGCCTGTTTAGTAAATACCATATAGTCTATTGAGCAAGTGACAAAGTCGAAATAAACAAATATGTTCGTTCATTATTGTATCTACCTGAATTGCAGGTTAATGACACGAAATTATTCTTATAAAATATATCGATTTAAATGCAAAATGGGAAATATTTAATCAAACCAGTTATCATGCAGAATATAAATTTAATAGTTAACAATAGTCCAAGGCGTCAAAATTTATCATCAAAATCTGTCCAGCCTATGCACATTAAAAAATAAATAATTCTCAAATGTTTAGTTTTTTTTTTCTGTTTATTCATATATCTATAGATGAGTAAACGTTTTCATTGCGTGAAGTTAAAAATAGGGTTTATTTGAATCTTAAGCGGGACGTGTAGAAATCTTCACTCGGCAGTAGGTAGACGATAGGCATTTTCAATTCACTCCACTGTCACCGTCACCGGGTTTATAATATCTTAACGCTGGTGTTCGACACTGTAGCCAGGAAGATGGTTATTCGTTGTAAAAATAAAATCTAGAGCACCTGCTTAATTTTAATGAATTACTTCTTAATACCTTGTTCTTAATACCATATTAGTTCTTTCTTTTGTATATCTGACGATAGAACGTCGGTAGTTTGTCATGGTGTCAAAATAATAAGTCACTTTTCAGTTATTCTTAAGTATAATTCTGCCAATACAGTTCGATATTTCTATTTATTAAAAATGGAATATTAATCAAATCATATTTATAAGGAATTTTTACTATGGCTTATAATCTGTAACAAAAATAATATGATGTGAAACGAAGGATATAATAATTTGACATATTAGTGAAAATTATGTAAAAAACGAAATCCTGTAATAGCAAGTGGCATAAATATAATAATGGATTTATATCGATATACAGAAATAATTATTTTCATAACATAACAGTGATTTAATATATATATATATATTGAAAAATTGTTTTCTTGTGTTGTATCCCGCGTCTGAAGTGAATCCGTGTTAAAAACCGGATTAGTAGATACTCGACGTTTCAATGAATTCTTCTTCATCTTCTTCAGGAGTATGTTCTTCGATTAGAGTTAGATCGTCGAATGTGTCAGAAAAAAAATTAAATGTACTTGAATATCTCGTGAACATTTATATAATTTTAACCACATGTAAACCATTATTCTAAAAATATTTTATCATTTCTTTCCAAGATATCCATTATTGTCTAATTTACAAATGAAAGCGAAGAATATTACGATGAAATATTAAAGTATGGGAATTATAGAAGCTAGAAATATTATAATAAATTTAATATGTGCGGCTTTGAAGCGTTATTGGAAATAATTTTAATTAATCCTACTGTCTGAAGCGCAAGACGGCTCTGGCTGAGAATAAGAAATCAGTGACCCAGGTTTTAGAATATTTGGGGAAGGTGTTTTTGATATAAATGTTTAATGTAAAATTTTTGGTAACAGCATGGCTCTAAAGGTGCTAACGTAAGGATACACAAGACAGGAGAGGTTGTTTTTATGAGAGTAATAAGACTCGCGTTTCGTGACTCTCAGGAAAAGTAGGCAACACGGCGCGGCGTTGAGCGAGAGTCCACAAAACACGAGTCCCGTATAGTCGCATTAAAAAGCATTGGCATTCTCCTGGCTTGCCCATCACTATGACACAGAATAGGAAACAATCAGAATATTCTGGTCAGCGGCAAAGTACGCGTATTCGACCCGCGCAATATAGTCCGTTTAAAAGGAAAATTGTACTTCACTGCAGTTGGCGACTCGCATATGTACATTGTTCCCAAATGTACATATGCAATTTTGAATAAGTTGCTTTGTGAAGTATTTGTATATAATACTATTCTTTCTGTTTGTATATAGTTATTATTCTTAGTTTAGTTTATATTACGTTTAGTTAATTTTGTAAATATTATTTCAACTTTTAAATAAATACACTTTAGACGTTGTTTTTTAAACCTTCCTCCAATGAATACAAATAAAACATTTTTTTTAATTATAAAACAAAATAGTATAATAATAAATATATTACTTGAATTTGTGAAAAATTATCGGCACATCTCTTAAAACTTAACCTTTTTCCAAATGCATATGTTATCAATAGATAACATATGCATTTATAAAAACTTGATCTATTTTAATTAAACTTTAATTCGTATTTCATTATGCAGTTCATTAATATTAGGTTTCCATTAAGGGAAAAAGGTTTAGTTTTAAGAGATGTGCCGATAATTTTTCACAAATTCAAGTAATGTACATGTTATGTTTCCCTTTTTGTTCTTTTGACGTTTAAAGTTACATTTAAATAATTTTTTCTGCTTTAATCTTAACTCGGTATTTAAAACGCACATGGAACGCCAAATATTAACTGAATACGATACTGATATCAATAGATACTAATTTGGCTTATTTTGGTACTGTCTTTTCCCTTTACAATATGGCTTCAAGGTCACGAAATATGGCTTGAAAAGATAAAAGATGCCGACAGTTAGTGCAACTTCTGATTGTTTCTTATTCTGTGACTATGCTAAGTTAGATCGTTGGTTTGGGTGGGTGGGGAGTTAACGTTAAACCCATCTCGAGCCAAATACGGGGGCCCTTGGGATAAAGTATAAACTAATTACGAAACGTTATGATCAATGTTTCTTTGCTATAAAAATTACTATATAATATTGAGTGTGTAATTGCATATCACGTCAAATTTATGTCGAAAATGAGATAGCTAAAGATTGTTGATAGTAAAAATCAAATTAAGACTCACTCACAAAATACACCACGAGCTTTCATAGGAATTGAATATTGTAGTAAAAGTTTAATTTATTGCTACATATTTTCTCAAATAAATATCTATTGATAATGACTTAATCTGTCTTTCAAAATGTAGAATCGATCGCAAAAATTAGCCGAATTGTGATGATAATTAAGATATAATTTTTACAATACATTTTGCGAGTTTCACTAAAACTTCAAGAAAAGGATAAGTGTTTAATTTTATATGATAATGCTTTTGACAGATAATTTCACATTTATAAATAATTTCAAGACATTTAAGAAAAAAGCAACCGACCCAAAAAAAAGTAGTTTTTTCGAGCGCTTTTGCCTACTCTTCTTAAAACCTTTTGTAAAATTGCGTTAATTATATTAACATAAATCAAGATGATTTTGAATAAATATCTAACATTTTTCGTATTATTTCAAGTTCATATTTGGAAATCTTCATATTGTGCAAATCTGAGACTTAAATTGTGAACCTAGTAGTTATGTATAAAAATGACAGGAAAAAAAGGATTTTATAAAACTTCAAAACTACGATAGTATAGAAATGACGATATTATTTTAAAATGTTATATTGAAGCATTTTTTGGTAGAAATATAACAATTTTTTCATTTTTAGATCATGTCTGACGGTTACCTACATATCTAAACTAATATAATGAAATCACTCCTCATCCTCTTTCAATAACAGAAAGAGCAAATAAAAGCTGAATGAGTTATTAATGTTTTGTGAATTATCGAGTAGTAGTACTAATTGTTACCTTACGTTTTTCTAATATGATGACGGACCGCGGCTTCGACTCGTAAAGTAATATATTTCGTAATTATTATAGTCTCACAATATTAAATACCTGAATAAGTCACGAGTAAGTTATACTATGAAATAAATCGAAAGACACAATCATAAAATAAACACTGAAGTCTATATTTTAACGTAATATCTATTCTCGAACAGAAATGATCTAACTTATTAATTGAATGTCATTTGACAACCACTGACATTTGTCAACTGACTTTTTTTATTATTTTAATTGAAATGTCGCTTGACCTGGAGATCATGTCGAACAGCGTCGTTATGCGACGAGGGAGGCAACGGTAACACAATGAGTATATTCAGATCATTTAATACCGAAGAAATGTGAA
Organism: Amphimallon solstitiale; assembly: GCA_963170755.1. Classification (NCBI taxonomy): domain Eukaryota; kingdom Metazoa; phylum Arthropoda; class Insecta; order Coleoptera; family Scarabaeidae; genus Amphimallon; species Amphimallon solstitiale. The sequence goes on along the minus strand of OY720681.1, from coordinate 125,481,747 downwards.
GCATTCATTTAAATTTAAATATATACCGTTTATATTATGTTTCTAATCAGGTTTTAGACCTCGATTAAATAACATGTTAAAAATATCTTTCTGAATGCCCTAAAGTTATCGAGTAATGTGTAGAAGGCATATTACATGATTATATGCAAACAAAAAGTGACTCATTTCATCTCCATGAACACTATTTAGTGCCAAGTGCAAAAAATCTATAATTACGCGTATATAATTTGTATTACGTATATAAATGCATCAAGTGATTTTGTTTTATTGAAAAATACTCAACCAACGACGTTCTATAGTCAGCATATGTTCGCTATTGGTATATCGTCGTACAATTCAAATATACGTAATTAAATTAATTAAATCACGCTTCTTTTTTTTGGAAAGTTTAACACTGAATTACTCCAATGTTCGTTAATGTTCATAAAAATGATTGTAACAAATGCGTTCGACTAAAAATTCATGTCACCCCCTGGTTTCCTTTCATTGTTCGTAAATTACCTTGTTTTAAATTATCAATCGAACGTCTTTTGTATTTTAAACGGATAACTACAATCGCGTATACATCACACTAACATTTATCGGTTTTCCTCTTGGGTATTAATTTGAGATTATAACCACGTAATTTTAAGATTACTTAATATATAAGTATTTGTGTTATGTTTTCCGACATTGTTAAAAAATATCATTTCGATTTTTTTATTCTTAGATTGTGTCTCTGACACTGTTTATTTAAATTAGGTTATGGTATGAGCTTTATTTAATTTCGCTGAAAATCCACGAGCTGCCGAAACTGGACGTAGAATACTCGTCGCCAGTAATACGAATTGTCAGTTTTGCAGTTTTATTTTCATTGAATGATTGTCTCGCTTTTTCTTCGAAATAATACAATGATACCAAATAAAGTAGGAATCAGTAAGCATTGAATTTATTGTTACCATATAATTTTAAAATAGAGAGATAATTTAGTATTAAAACAGTAAAAACAACAATGAAGATATGGCAAAAATATTATATGTCCATAATAATGAAAGCTGTTAACTTAAATACTGTCCCTGGCCACAATTTTAACTTCACATTAGCAATTACAAAATCAGAGAATGTGCGAGATAGCTAAGACTTCGATAAGTGTCAATTACCTTAGTCACCAGTTCAACACCGCAGCGAAAGAGTGAGCAACGAGAACTATGAAATGTGCTCGAGAGAGTAATAACTTGGATGATGTAATGCCAATACAGAAGTTTCTCCAACTGTGCCATTGCAAACCGTTATTCTTGGTATAACTGGTATAATAGAAAAATTTATTTTAATATTTTTACGAAAATAACTATAGATACCAATATTATTCTTTAAAGTTGTAAATAGTATTTGAGCACGTAGAACTTGTACTCCTTCATGTACCCTATCAACGCTTACCTACAGGACAATTAAATACGAAATTACCACAAATATATAAAAGAAATGGAAATATTTTCAGGACTGATTATTATCTGTCATATATCATAATATTCAGACACTGTTTAGCATTTGTCATAGTTACGTATTGATTTTTGTTATATTTATCATTTAAACAATATCAATTTGTCAACAATGCTTGCCTACTGCACAGAATAGGCAAGTATTAAACAGAATATAGGTTTAGAAAAATAATATTTAATAATTTTATTTATAATACTCAATTTGTAACTGGCTTTCATGTAATAGTACTTTACTTACAAAAGCTGGAATATCCTGATTAATCATGCACAACAATATCACAGTGTATAGCACACGCAGCCATCACTTCTATTTAATTTTCGAAAGTTTGTGAAATCTTTGTCTTATGTCCGATGAAAGCGTGTTCAATTTGGGAAAACCAAAATAAACATTAAACAAAGAAATGTGTATTCCTGCTATATTTGTTGAAAAGAGTACATATTCACAACTTCAAATTACCACGAGTTTCCTGACTGTTACTACAAGTAGTAGAGTGTATTTATTCAGAGGAAAATTACAAAATGCAAGCTGAATTACCAATAAATACGTAATAATAACACAGTTTGTCGGGATGTATATGAATCTGAATTGAAAAAGCACGTTGTTAATCGAGAAAACACCATGATGCTGGACGAAAGATAAACTAACCATCAAGTAACCATTATCTTTCTGACTATGGAAACAAAAACCATAAAAGTATAACAATAGCAACGAGTGAAATTATCAAATAGTGTATATTAAAGGTACATAATATGAGCAATTTCTTGAAGATTAACTTGGACTATTTTCTTATTTGGGCAACTATTTAAGGGACCAAATAATATGTATAAATAAGTAAGAATTAGCAATAAATCATGTGTATTAATTTGTATGTATGGCTTGGATACAGTATCGGTGCAAAATACTATCTGAGGGGTATACGACGCCCACATATGCCGTTCACTCTGATTCGAGAGCGAGCTCGGATGTATAAACGTTATGCTACATTTTGGAATTGAAGTTGTAAATAATTTCTGATTTTCCAATAAAATCGTTACATGAATATGTGAATCTATCATTGTGGTCAGGAACAATCTATGGAAATTTTTGATTTAAAAATGAATATTTTGTGAATGGAATTCTAATTGTACTACTTTCTCATTTCTAAATATAACCAATTTCTTTATAACAGTTACTTTGAATATAATACATAAAATGAATAATAATTCATTCGAAATAAAAAATTAAAGATAACAATTTCTTTTTTTAATGAAGCGTTCTATAAAAGATGAGTTCTCTAGTTACATTCTTTTTTGTATGTAATAACATTACCAAGAAAGATGGACATACCCACTTATAACTATCCTCTTTCCTTCATCCATAGAATGGAAGCATAATGACATAATAATTACTCTTCACTCGGCGGCACATAATTGAAAACTTCGCAAAACTCAACATGACTATAATACGAACGTGGACAATCGACAGGCTGTTTCATCTTGATGAAACGACAAAGTATATTTTAAAAACAATCACGATAAAAATATATACGGATAACATTGATATGTTTATAGAGGCTTTGACTATGAGTGAAATTAATTATGTATAAATCTAAAAAACTAAACTTGGAGTCTGTGGCTTGTACTAACAAAAACACTAAAACACATTTGCCCCACTAAAGCACAAAAAACTAAATAGATTACATATTTAGTTTTCTGTGCTTTAATGTGGTAAAGGTGTTTTAGTGTTTATGTAATTTATCTCTTTGATACGCTTTCTTATTTTAATGTATGTATTGATTAAATTGGAAATTATATAAAATGTATACTAAATTCAAATATTACAATTTTTGAATTACTGGTTATATTTAGATATCATTTATTGTGTAACTGCTATATTTAAATTGGAAGGTGAAAGATGAGATGTATTAATTTAATATAAGTATTCAATAACAAGAAGCAATATTGCACTATAGTCACGGTAAATATATACTTGGACAATTGTCGCTATATTTACATTTTATATACTACTTGGAAGAATGATTTCAGATTGTCATTGTCGACAAAATCAAATTTTACAATTCGATTGGGTAACTTGAAGGGATCGAAATTCAGTGTAAAAAAATGTAGTAATGAATTACTGATAATACACTTCATACGCTTAAGTATAATTCCATTCTCACACATATGTATAAACATATATAGGCCATAATCCAAAACAGATTAGGTATAGCCAATAGTTATTAATTTTTTTTTGGAAAATATTTGACCAAAATACGTGTTCAGAAAAAAATCATTTTCACATTGTTTTTAAAAGAAAAACATTAAGTTTGGTAATGCTTGTAACCAAGAGAATTCTGCATCATTTGGTATAAGTTGCATTCGGCAAAACCTCAAAAAACTTTGTTTTTCCAAAGCCGACTTCCCGCAATTTTTATATACCAAAAACTTATTTTTTTTAAATGGAGCACTCTGTATTTTATTGAGGCATTTTGTTTCTTTTTTCATTCCCTTTCATTTTTGTTAACAATGTCCTATACCTATCTTTTCTAATTTCTGAGATAATCACTATAGGAGCAATTAGCGGTGAATTAAAGAACTACGAGCGCTGTTGTTCTATGCACCAAAATATGCATTCAACCAATGGAAGACAGGAATGGCGCCCGACTTCCTTAGTCAACTGTCAAACAAAGTAATGGTTAAATCCAACTATCCCAAAAGTAATAATTTTACAGAATGACGATCATTGTGTTTCAATTATTTAATTCCGGCAATGTCCAGTTGCAGTATTTCATTTTTACACTGTTGGTTAACAACGAAATAAAATAAAGGGTATGTTTACTGACATATTTGAAGACGCCGCCCCACTAAAAGGTGCATGAAACAATGCTATCTTCAATTTAATTTGCCTGATTGCTCTTATTCTTTCATTGTTGAAGCTCTTCATAAGAGTTGGTTGTAGCATTTCAAAATTATAAATTGATATCCTAAAACTTTGATAGAAAAAAAATTAAGCAACAAAATAACGCAATTTAAATAACCTAAAACTATTGAGCAACGTAACAATAATCAATTTTTAAAGAAACAAATTTCATTAATTAAAAAATATGTTCAATATAACCACAACTTTGTACAATGCACGTGGCGATTCTGTTTTCCAAAGAAGTACTAACGTTGCCTAAAACGTTTCGACATATTGTTGTAAACGCTTTTCTGATTTCAATGTTAATGTCCTCAAAAAGTTTTGAAAATTCGTCCGTAGAAAACGAAGATACACTTCTCCATTAACATTTTCATCAAAAAAAAATAAGGTCCAATTATGTAACTACCCACTATTCCTCCCCACATATTTAATGACCAACGATTTTGGACGTTTGCAAGTGTGATAAAGTGAGAGTTTTTATGTGTTCTAATAACGAAAATTGTGACGATGAACATATCCACTTTAACAGAAGGTGGCTTCGTCGGTAAATAACAAAAAATTGAGAAAGTCAGGATAATTTACTTCCTGCCTATTGACAAAAATGTATTCGATTCTGAAAAATTTTTCCATCTAACACTGTGCATGAATATGCTACGGATGAATTACATACTTCCTAATTATTCTGGATTCTCAAATTTGACTTAATCTAACTGACGACTAATTTTCGTAGTACTAGTATATGCGGGTGTTCGACTACAGTCGCAAGTACCATAAATGACTTATCCTCACCAGTTGATTTTTTCCGCTAATTTTTTCATATTCAATACTTTCTGTTCACTCGAACCGTTCCTTTATACTTTCGAAGGTTTCTAGCTTCGGCTGATTTCTACTAGGGATCGCTGTGCATAAAGTCTGGGTGCTAGTAAAGAGTTTTTTTCAGATTAATCCAAAACGTCAATCATATCTATTAAATAGTTAATTGATGAGGCTGATACATGTTGAAACTCCATATTTAACTGAATAAATAAACTACGTAAACTTAGTTTCAAAAGTTATTTAATAATATCACTACAATATTGTTTCGCCAAACTTTGGCATCATCAGGTGATGAGAAACTGAATATACAAAATTAATACAACATAATATATAGTGTCACAACAGTATGGGATATGAGTGGGGGTATTTTATAAACTATAGCATTGTAACAACGGGGAATAATTGAATTGAGTCTGATCGTTTAAAGCACGACCTAATTTACTATATCTATTAATTTCTAAGGTTTCTAATAAATTAAGTTTCTGTCCTTTATCTTGAATATGTAAAACTTTGAAATCTCTATTGAATTCGTGTTCTTCATCTATACAATGCGTTGCGAAGGTAGAGTCCGTTTTGTTATCCATATAACTTTTTTCATGTTCCCCGGTCCTTTGTTCAATCTATTAACTCTCCATAAGAATAATTTCATTTGGATGATAACTAATAGCGATACTTTTATAAATTTGACATAAATATTTAACGACTTTCTTTAACAGTTGACTAAGGCAGTCGACCGCATTCCAGCCTTTATTGGACGAATATTTGGGAGAACAGAACAGCGCTCGTAGTTCTTTATTTGACCGCTGATTGCTCTTATAGTGATTATCGTAGAAATTACAGAAGATAGGTATAGGACAATGTTAACAAAAACAAAAGAGAATAAAAAGGGAAGATAATGCCACAATGAAATACCGGGTGTTCCATTTAAAAGAAATAAGTTTTTTGTATGTGAAAATTTCAGGAAGTAGGCTTTGAAAAAACAATGGTTTTTGAAGTATTGTCGAATGTAACTTATACCAAATGATGCGGAACATCCTTGGCTACAAGCACCACCAAAGTTAACGTTTTTACTTTGAAGAACAATGAAACATTTTTTTTCTGAACACGTGTTTTCGTCAAAAATTTCCAAAAACATTAATAACTTAAAAACTATTGGCTCAATTATGAAAAAGAGAAAAACAGTTAAATAAATAATAAATAAAACAGTACTAGAAAATCTAGAAGAATATAGGGTGCCATTTAAAAATATTAAGTTCTATGCATTTCCGGTCAAACCGGAAGTGCGTTCTGACGCTTAAAGTATTTTTAGAAAATGCTTCCCAAGCAGCCATGAATCTTCCACTAATTGTTTTTTCTTTTATTTAAAACACAAAAGAGCAATCGAAGAAGCGGCTACTAATGACTCACCCTGTATGTTATAATAATATTTTTTCGATGTGTTATATAACAATGATACTAACTCACTTTATTCTTTAATATAAAATATACAACAAATAGAAAATAGCAGTGTTTGCGAGATGCGAAATGAAACGATTTTCTGTTACTTGATATATTTGAAATCATGTTACTGTAACTTTTGAGACAAGTAACATAAATCTAAAGGAAATTATATGTTTGTTGACCATGTTTTGGTCTGTTTATGTTCTCTTATTCACTTTCGCATTGCTAATATTGTACAAGAAAATAATCCTATCATGGTATTATTACTTTCGAAACCGGAGAGGTTGTATTGATTCAAAAGTTACAGATGTAAAATTTGGTCATATAGAGGGTTCATAAACGTCAGAATAAGTTTAGGCAACATGTAGTTTTAATTCAAGCCTTGTAAAGCAATAGCAAACGCGACGAAAAATCATGTTTAAATTGTATAAGATTTAGTATGTTAAGTTAGTTGCTAAATTCAAAACTTGTAAAATTAATTTCCGCACCTCTCTCTTTTTGTACTATAGTGCTATTGAACCGACTAAAATAATTTATATATGAATATACATATGTGTGAGAATAAACAGTTTCAAAAAAATACCTTGGAACTTGTCTACTACTCCATCGCGATGAAACGTGATTGATATGAGCGAGCATGAAAACTGCAAACGTTTATTCACTTTACTATTATAATAGTCTTTTTTACTATCGTTAGTTATGCTTTCACATTCTTATTTGAGGACGATTTGGCGATAGATCGTCTTCAAGTCAACCCTGTGTTAAATTTGGTGTATTGCTGGCGGCGATTCTTACGTGTCAAATAACGGCAGCGTACGGATATTAGCCAACATCAGACACTGTCTACACTTGCGAAACGTTCACCCAATTCTTCACAAACGTGTTGGGGCGGTCTCCTCGAAGAACCCGGAGGGACGGGTAACGGAAACGGACGATGAAGGCCGCCATTATTACCACTGCGACGACGCCGTCGTCTTTTCCGATGACAAAGGAAGAACAGCATTGTCAAAACCAATATGACGACCACTACCATACAAACGATCAACAAGGTGTGGTCTTCTTTTGGAACTTCTACTTTGCCTAGAGACGAGGAGAACAGAACAAATGAATTACTTTTATGACTATACAGTTGATTTTGTTATTTAGTAATTATATTTATCTTTGTAAATAAGCGAATGGTAAATGAAATGAAACATTTATAAACATACGCAACATATATATTTCGAAAACCAAAATCACAAAAATGCTTTAAAACACCTATTTAATATTTTAAAATATTAAAGACCTTGTTTAAGTTATGCAATACATATACAGTGTGGAAACTTTGATGCGTTCCACAATCGATTATTATAAAATCAGAGTTCCATTGAGCATATCGATATACTCCGAATGCTCAAGCAATATTGCCGCATTATGAAGAAAATTATTGGGCTAAATACTCATTTGTCAAATATTCCTATCATTATTATAGGGTATTATTATATAATTCCTATAAAGGGTTGCTGGGGAAGGAGATAAAGCTCCAACGGTTGGAAATATAGGTATATTTCAAAACTTGTAGATTTAATTTCGTATCTCAGAATAAAGAAAGAAGTATTTGCATTATGTTACCATGAAACCTCATTCATGTTTAAGATAGTAGTTTGAAATAAACAATTTTTACATGTTCCATATAACCATTAAAACAATGACGAATCTATTCAAAATATATGTGCCAAAAGTGTTTATTCTTGTTTATTAAATATGCGACATAATATGTAAATTATGTTTATGCATTTTTAAATAAATATCTCACACATTTTAACAAGTGGAGAATCCGAACGCTTGACACAATATGCTCAGCTCACGTAAAATAGACTTCGGGAATTCTCGTGAAAGCATGCAGAGTTAGGGTATCTGCAAAAATGGCCAAAATGGGGCCAGCGGGATATATAGGAATAATTGTTATACTACGAGCATTCTGGCCCTTTTTTCCAAGCAGAAATACCGAGTATGTCATACGGCTCTCGGGGAAACCGGTAGGCCCCGAGAGCCGACAAAACACGAGCCTGTCTAGTCGCATTGAAAAAGTCACGTATTCCCCTAACTCGCCCAACACTACCCACATATGACATACTCGGTGTTCTTGCTTGGTAAAATGGGCGCGAAATGCTCGTAGTATAACAATTATTCCAATATCTCATTTTGGCCATTTTTGCACATACGGCACTTTCGCTTAGCAGGGCAGTGTTATAAATAACTGTATTAAATAGAATATGCAAGAAAAACCAAGAAACAATTAGTAGTAGTAATAGTACTGTTTTAAGTATTTATTTCTTTAAGGCAAGTTAAAAATGAAATATACGCAATATTGAATTCTAACTATCTTCATTAGTAATTTATTGTTAAACATTGAAATCTATAAATCTATATGCAAGTAATTATTTAATTTTGTATTTTCTGATAAATGCAAGCAAAAGATGTATCTGGAACTACATTAGTCAAGAAAAAAGTCTAAAAAGACCTTTTTTTGAGAGAAAACTAGGTAGATGAATTATTAGTTTAAATATATTTCTAAATTAAGAAAAATATAAAATCTGCAGTTATTAGCCAGTTGAATATGAAACAGCTGCTTTTGACGAAAAAATGAATACATTGTTGATTTCTGTCGCTCACCGAAAGCGATTTATTGTGGTTTCACTTAAACTTTGCTGTAAAAACTAGAAACACATGGAATTACCAGAGATTGCTTAAACACATATGACATATTATTATTATTATTATATGACATTCTACCTCCACCGTCATAGGTAGACCGTATACAAATATTTGCATATTACAGCATATGGTGAACGAATGAATTGTGGATATTATCGTATCACTATACATCAATAAATATTAATTTACATATAACGAAATCAAAAATTTATTAAGCAAATATTTATTGAATCAGCACCCATGTTTGTGGATGTTTTAATTTTAGGTACACGTTTAATTGTCTATCAAGTATACACGCAGGCTCTCATACAGTTTTCAGCAATCTTCATAAACATTACTGAATATTCCATCTCGAGGTTACAAATAATATTTTGACAACATTCCTTATGATATGTCTTGCTTTAAACACATTTCTTGTTCAGTAACTGAATTATTATATCATGGAATCAATAAAAAATCGGGAATTAATATTAATCAAATATTCCGTTTTCAATTTGGTGTCGATTTTTCATAATTGTTGTCAGTTCTTAATACTCGATACACTATGCAAATACTTCAAACATTTATTTATAGAAAGGTTGTGTTTTCAAACAATGTCAATCACGTGCTCAAGCCTGGTCTAACACAACCTTACTGCCGAGGTCATGTTTTCGTCGCCCTGAGCACCGACTGGTGCTTGAGGTTGTTTTATAAAACGTAAACAGATATTTCCTATATACGTACTTGAACATCTGCAGCGTCTTGAGCATATTTACTATTATACTGTACAATTGTAACTGTAATTGTCTGTTTATTTGTTCGAGCAACGTCCAAAAACTACTGGACCGACTTTGAGCAAAATTTGTGCTTGAAAGCTCATACTTAAGAGACTTAAAATCTGGTCCATATTTTATCTCGAGATATAGGAACAAAAACCGCATTTTTTCACATATATACATTAACATTTCATACGCGAGTAAAGGTAATAAGTACCATAACTATAACCTACGCGAAATGTCATATTCAATATGAAGGTCGGTCGGTACAGCTGACAATCACAACTTAACGTCCACATTAGGTTGATTACAGGAAACTACCGAATTGAAGGGTGGAAAATTCATCTGACGTTTGGTTAACGTTGACAGCCACACGAATATTCAATTGCGGGTTATGAACTGTCAAAGCCATGAATCAATTTCAGTTCGCGATCACACTTGTCGGAAAACGTCAGTATACGGACAGTATAGCGTCAGTTGTGCAATGTCATGACCACTCATAAATTTTCCGAATTAGAAGCAGTAAATACTGAGTGTATCAAAGATGATGATAACATAATAGGTTGTATTGCATTGGACCGATTTTGGTTTGGTATTTGAAAGCTTATAATTTGACTTAAAATCTAGTAGATATTTTATCTCGAGATATAACAAACGGACAATTACAGTTTTATAAGTGTAGATAGCGGGTGAAGCCGCGGGAAAAGTCTAGTGATTTATAAATATGGGCCTAAATTCGCACCGTTCAGCGATTTTCGGAAACACAGTAATGACATTCTAGTTCGTAGTGAATACAGGTTGTTCATTTCAAAACTTCCCACCCTAAATTTCTGGAAATCTGGATATCTATGAAAAAATCCCGGAAGTATTATCGTGGGGGCCATTTCTTGATGCAAAAATTGACTCATCCACTTTAACCTCTTGCACCCGGGAGCTTCCTCCTAAAAAATCTGAAATAGAAAGGGGTATCGAGTGATACGTCATTTTAAAGGTCTTTTGAAGACCTTCTTTTTGTAGTTACTTACGTATTAACGAAAATGCATGTTTTAAGAACGTTTTTACAGCGATTTTGTATTAATTGATTCAATTTTTGTAACAGCACAATATATCAATGTTAACGAAAAACAGGCAATAGCATAAAAACGGATATATAATTTTTTTGGTCCGGTGCTCCTAGTTTGCATATACATTGTATGTTGTTTTAGTATAAATTGTTATTTAGCGTTATCAACCTAAAAGTTATTTAAATAAAGTATACTTAAAAAGATAATGTGTGGGCAGGCATTTTGGGGGACCAAGTGATTGGTACTTCTTTTAATGAAAATATAAATGGCGAAGCATATTTGTATATGTAGGAAAATACCGCGCGATCATTTAAATTCTAAATTAGAGCAGTTTGTGAAATTTAAATTAAGTTGGTATATAAGTACTAATTTACAATTTGAATTGTCAAAGTGACGTTTCAAAATGTTTGATTTAGAACATAAGATTTTTCTTACTGAAAGTTATTTTAAAAACGCCGAACGACAAGAGAATGGTGAATGGACATATTCAGTACCGCACTGCATCAATGATTTTCAAAATGCCTTCCCTAATTTTCCTGCGGATTATCAAAAATTAGTCCAAGAAATTTACACATGTGTGGCGAAATTTCGTAATGTTGGAACTGTAGGTAGGAAAGCTGGTAGTGAAGCACCCAAAAAAATGACTCCTGAGATTGTGGCAGATGTTGCAGAAAGAATGGAACAGTCTCCCAAAAAATCTCTTCGCAGATTAGCCCAAGAAATAAACCTTTCATACGGAACTTAAGAAAATTTAAATCTTTATCCCTATAAGATTAACGTCGTTCAAGAGCTATTCCCTCGAGATTTTCCTGTACGAATAGAATACTGTCAGTGGTTTTTGAATAATTTAAATAACAACAACACTTTGGATTTAACATTTTTTTCTGACGAAGCATGGTTTCACCTATCCGGCTATATAAACAAACAAAATATGCGTATTTGGTCTTCGGAGAATCCTCATGAGTTTATTCAATCGCCTCTCCATCCGCACAGAAAATTGGTGTTTGGCTAGCGGTTTCTAGAAGGCGTATATTTGGACATGTGTTTTTTGAAGGAACGATAAATGCTGAGAGATATCGAAATAATTTACTTGAACCGTTTTTACAAAATCTTCATGATGACGAACTTTTACATGGGTATTTCCAACAGGACAATGCAACAGCTCACAAAACATGGGAAAGTATGGCTCGAATTCGCGAGTTTTATGATAATCGAGTCATTGAATTTCCGCCTCGCAGTCCGTACTTAACAATTCTTGATTATTTCATTTATCTGTATCTGAAAAACACAGTTTACATAAATAACCCACAAAATCTTGAAGAACTACAAGAGGCAATTTCTAATGCATGTAACGCTATAACCGTTCAGATGTTGGCAAATGCTTTTGAAAATATGAAACGGAGGGTTAACAGTTGCATTGCAACATGGGGAGAACACTTTGAACACCTTTTGTAATTCACAATAAGAATAATTTATCTTGTAATGCTTTCATTTCCATTAAATTTAAATCGATTACACATAAGATTCACAAATGTCACAAAGTATAACATAACCGCAAATTTCAATTAATCAATAATTGACATTCTGGACAACCTAATAAAAAAAATCCCGCCTGCTATAATTTAGAATTTAAATGATCGCGTGGTACTATCAATCCGCTAATTATTGATGTTCTTGAAAATCAACTGGATAGAGATGAAAATACCCTACCTGATGAGGACGAATTACATTTTCAACAAGGTGGAACTCCTCCTTGCTAAGTTCTATCAGTACCTCGGTTGTTAGACAGTGTATCTCCAAATAAATGGATAGGACAAAAAGGACCTATGGAATAGCCAACCAGATTGCTGGTGTACAGAACACCAGTTTTAAATGATGCTGATTTAACTAATCGGATATTTGAAGCAGCTAGTTCAATACATGAAGACATTCTAAAAAGAGTGCAGGGGAATATAATTTAAAAAGCGGAAGTTTGCAGAGATCAGCACGGACATAATTTTGAACATTTATCATAAATTTATTATTATAATTTCATCTCGTTGACTCTTTTGACATTTTTCGTATTTATCATTGACATTAAAATTTTTAATTAATTATTCTCTCTTATTCCCAAGGATGCGGGCAACCTTAGTACTTTATCCATTATTCGATAAATCAAACGTGTTGATAAATTTACTTTTACAAAATAACCAATATATTCTAGAATGAACAATGTGGAATTTTTTTAATATTTTTCCCGTGTTCCTTTATTGCTGCTTGAAACCGCAGTGTGGAGCTGTTCCGAGATTTTAGGAACACGTTGTAGATCCATATTTTTCAAAACCTAAAATGATGTTGCAAGGTACATCAGAAATGAACGTAAACAAATCCCTGCTGATATTAAAAATGTGCAATTTTGATTATTGATGATTCCATATTGTCTAGTGATTGTGTTTATTAAATTTTTGTACAAAATCTAATATAAGTATCACACGATCGATCTCCATATAATTCATTTACTCTTCTAGAACTGTATATAACTACCATAGATTTAGTTTAACAATATAGAATAATGCCAGCTTCTGTTAATTAAATTTAATGTACTTCTTTTCTTGTTAATTAATTATTAATTTCTTTTATTCATCTTTATTAAAACCTCATTAGTCAATGACTTTGGGAAACAATTAGAAAGCCTAAGCATCAGAAAACGCAGAAGAAATAGACGCAAAAGATGTTTAATGTCATAGAATACGATTAATAATAATAATAATAATAATAATAAATTTATTTAACCATAGATCACATAGTGATATCGGCTACGTCATATGTATAAAGATATATCACACACAGCCAGTACATACAATAAAAAAAACACTAAATAAATAAACCAAATAAAACAAACATTACAAAAATTGACTATAGTCATACAGACAGCTCTCAACCAATAGATTCTTCATTTTGTTTCAAAATATTTTAATATTACTACTCTGCCTGACTTGTTGTGGAAGACCATTGTAGACAGACAGACAGCAATACATGGGGGATCTCCGAAAAGCTGCCGATTTATGTACCGGGACACTAACTTATCCTTTGTTCTTGTTGGATAATCATGAAAGTCAGTGTTTCTTTTAAATTTGTCTTTATATGTGAAAGCAAAGATAGAGCACTTATACACAAACACAGATGGAAATGTCAAAATTCTGTGCAAGGTAAATAGCGGATGACACGAATCCATGGGTCCCAAACCAAAAGTCAGCCGCACAAGTCTTTTCTGAGCAACAAATATGCGATTCACATTAGCTCGCGACGAATTGCCCCACAATATGACATTGTAACTCAGATGCGAATACGCGATGGCATAATATATCTCTAATAATTGCTGAGAATCCATAGTAAGTTTAGTTTAAGTTTCAAAATGGCGTAATATGCGCTATTGAGTTTACCGACCACGTGTTCCACATGCCTTTCCCATGACAGATCAGGCTGCAGAAATACTTCTAGAAACCTACTAGTAACCCCGACATCCGCTATTTTTTTCCGGGTATGGAAATGTATAACTGTTGTCTTATTCATATTTAGCATAAGGTTGTTGAAATCACACCATTTCCTCATTTCGCTTATAGCTTCATCTATCATCAACTGCATGCCATCCTCCGTCACAGAAGATACCAAGATCGTAGTGTCGTCAGCAAAAGTAACTATATAACCAGTCGTTATGAAGTTATGCAAATCGTTTATATATAATCGAAATATTAGAGGACCCAACGATGACCCATGTGGCACCCCAAGGCTCAGACTCTTTCTCACAGAGTTCCCACCGTTTACACCTACGTACATGCACCTGCCCTCCATAAATGAGGTAATCAATCCATTTATATTCCCACGAATACCCAATGCACAAATCTTGTCACTCACAAATCCCGCACTAACAGTGTCAAAGGCCCTTGAAAGATCGAAGAACAACCCAGCAACATATTTTCCCTAGTCCAGTTCCTCGTTTATATGCTGTATAAATTTAAAGGTAGCCGTTTCTGTAGAATGGTTTTCTCTAAATCCATGCTGGTTTGGGTGAAGTATTTTAAATTTGCCCTAATTCATTGATAATAATTTTCGCTATTATTGCAGAAAATGTGCTCAAAATTGAGATCGGTCTGTAATTTTCCACATTTTCTTCACATTCACTTTTATGCACAGGCACAGCACGAGCTAATTTCAAGATGTTCGGAAATTCTCCTTTCTCTATCATCAAATTAACTAAGTATGTTAGTGCCTTTACAATTTCTGGACAAACTTTTTTTATAATCTTAATGTTAACATAATCAAATCCACATGACTGTTTATTTTTTAACATCATAATGATATTTTGTATGTCTTCTTCTGTTATAAATGTAAAAAACATACTGTGCGACAGTACGTCAGACGCTGATAATAAATAAAAATTTATGACGGATAATATTATTATTATTATTATTAAGAAAGTGAACGGCATTTTGAAAACAGAAAACACTAGCAAAACACAGCTTAAACAAATGAAGTTGACTCCGTGAAAATAGAATCACAACTAACATCACAAAGTACCTAAATGTAAGTTCAGAATGCCCTTGGAAACGCTTCCCGATTAGTAGAACTACAACAACAACTGAAGGCTTCAGGGTTGAATATTATCCGTCATAAATTTTTATTTATTATCCGTCATAAATTTAAAAGGACTACCTGTTTGCGGACAGCACAATTAGAAAGTTAAGTACCATAAATCTGTCGTAAGAAAAACGACATTATTTAATATTGACTTTATTTGACAAACGGTTTCGTTTATAAAAATTCTGATTGTGAAGTTAATATGGGTGATATTTCCACGTATCACCATTCAAATTTGAACATTTTTTGAGCACTTTTAATTTTTGATAATACATTTTTTTTTAATTTACGCATTAATTAAAATAATATTATCAAAAACAACCTAACCTGCTGGTAGCGGTTTAAAAGCTCTATAAGTGGTTAAAATTTGAAGTCGATATTTTTATATTTAGGCACTTTAATTCGCGATACCCCAACCGATGAAACACCCTGTACATTTATCTGATAACTTACCACCAAAGTGAGTACTCAACCTCTGTTTATCAACGGTTACAAAATAATCCGCAAACCTATTTGCTACAGCAGCATCTCCATTTAGGTTATCTACATTTTAATCCAATAATGTA
This sequence comes from Amphimallon solstitiale, assembly GCA_963170755.1. Classification (NCBI taxonomy): domain Eukaryota; kingdom Metazoa; phylum Arthropoda; class Insecta; order Coleoptera; family Scarabaeidae; genus Amphimallon; species Amphimallon solstitiale. Next base: position 125,465,415 of record OY720681.1, on the reverse strand, counting down.
AAAATATTGCAATCTTTCAATTTTCCTGTTTGTTCGTTGATATATTTCCAAATTTCTTTACTTTTATTGTTACTAGAATTCAGTCTATTATATAAATAATCCTTCTTTGCTGCTTCAACTCTATGCCTATGATCACGTTTTTCAATTATGTATTACTTTCTGTAGATTTGATTACCTGTTGCACTATGTGATGCATAAACCTAAGATTTTCACTTGATTTTCTTAATTCTTGGTTAATCCAAGGCAACGGCTGGTTACATTTTAGTTTACGTGTCACCATAGGACAAGTTGTATTGATGTTACCACTAAAGTAGGTCAAGAACGCATCAAAAGCTGACTCTACATTGCTTGTTTGGATAAAACAAGCAATGTAGTCAGTCAAGATAGTCCTAAAGTCATCCAAACCCCCTTCGGATACAGCTCTTGTTGTAATCATCTTTTGTGGTTAAGTACTGGTCTTGCAAGTGTTCTTAATATAACAGGAGATTGCGTAGTGGTCAGATATGTTGATTTTTTCAACATGACAGTCATAAACATCAAACGGGAGGTCACTAATCACATAATCAATATGTGATTCAGACATATGATTATTTAAATTTGTAAATATTCTTGTGGGTTCCTTTATTTGTGAGAATAAACCATATTCTCGAAATAAATCAGAAAGTAACATTTTTTGCAGCGTATTCAGTCCATAATCAATGTTCAAATCGCCACACAGTCGTATGTGTTCCGAGAACTTGGAAACATAATTCAAAATTTCCGATAGAGTCTCCAAAAACGCTCCCAAGTCACCACATGGCGAGCGATACACATTAAGTACACACAGTACTATATTATTTACTTTTAATGCAATAATCGGCTAACTTATTTATTTTATTGCATTTTACATCCATTTTAGCATATATACTTGTGCCCCCATGAATATAGTGTTCTCTAGCATAGTAAGCAATCAATTTATAGCCCCTCAAGTTAGTCAAATGAACATTTTTCGTTTGTGCACCAAGTCTCACTGAAGCACAGAATACTAAAATCCTTATTATCAAGGAAAATGTCAATATCATCCATTTTATTCATTATACTTTGCGTATCGAAATGCAGTACATTGAAACATGTGTTCTTTATTGCACGTCCGTTCATACATTGTATATCGTATATTCTTTCTTGTTCAGTTGTGTTGTCGTTTTTGTTTACTGCGTTACTACGTTCTTTATATATACTTTGTATATTAGTATGTAAGATATTTAGGACATTTAAGTTACTATCATTTTCCTCATTTGATTGCTCGTTAATCTTGCCGCATCGGAGGCTTTCCTGCGAAAATTTCTGTAAGGTTGTATAATAGCGTTTTTAGGCCACATATCTTCATCAAACACTTTTTCTATCATTTCTTCGGGGACTGCCACTTTAAATGCCGATATCTCTGTGTATCTGAGCGGTATTTTTTCGCATGTTAATGTCTATGTTATTCTGCGTAAGATGTGTTTCAATGTCTCCTTCGGTAGTAGTGTTCACAAAATTCAATGAAAGAAATCCATATCGTAAGGTAATTCTAATAGTAATAGGGTAAAAATAAATCCTCTTTTAAGCCTTACATTAATTTTATTATATGCTCTAGTAGTACATGTTTCGGCCAATGGCCATCTTCAGCTAGAATCTAAACAATTTCATAGCATTAGGACCTTGTATTATATAATGAATGGATGCAAAAAAACTTACAGTCAAATCAACAGTAAAATACACGTCCAAATGTAGCAGCGTACAAAGTAATAAAACAAAAAACAAAACTCAAACATTACAACGGTTATAAATTAAAATTATTGTATAACATTAAACATCAAACAGGATATCCTGAATTACAATAACTCGTGCATTCTTATTTTAGTGTTTTTGGTTTTATTAACATTATCAAGTTTGTGTGTACCTGACTGACTTTTCATTTAGAATTCCACCTGTTTGTCACGACCGTCATCCCGACAGCATGTATTTCTTCATACCATCCATTTAATTTTTCCAAACATAAAGGAATTTTAAAACTTTCAAAAATTTTACATATCTACAATGATGTTGTTTGTGTTTGATGTTTAATGTTATACAATAATTTTAATCTATAACCGTTGTAATGTTTGAGTTTTGTTTTATTACTTTGTACGTTGCTACATTTGGACGTGTATTTTCCTGTTGATTTGACTGTAAGTTTTTTTTTGCATCCATTCATTATATAATACAAGGTCCTAATGCAATGAAATTGTTTAGATTCTAGCTGAAGATGGCCATTGGCCGAAACATGTACTACTAGAGCATATAATAAAATTAATGTAAGGCTTAAAAGAGAATTTATTTTTACCCTATTACTATTTCACAAAATTCGACAAAAATACACATCTTCGGCTACCCACTGTCAATAATGATGTACTAGTGTTCTTTCTGCGTCTTATATTTTTTACAATTTTACTCTTGTATGAGTCAATAACTTCCCTGTTTACGTTTTCTTCTCCAAGCACAGTTATGTTATTATTATTTACCGTGTCCCGTTGTGTTGTTGGTTTTTGTATTGGAGAATCAACGATTTTATGTACCTGTATTTCTTTCTCATCTTTTTTTGTGTTCACTTACCTGGGAATATTTTTGTCTGTTGTTGACAGTTTTTGTAGTTCTTTATTTTTGTATGCAGGACTGTGTATTTTTGTATCTCCTTTTTCCATCCCGATGCTGCCATCTACCACGGTACTCTTGGACCTTGTCTTTGGTCCGTGTACAGTTTCCTGCTCTATTATTGTTTGCGGTATTTTCTTAATTTGTAAATTTCTAATTAATTTAGTTTGCTGCTCAGTTTTATCAGTTTGCCCCTGCAAAGTAGTCATGAGTTTTTCAAATTTGTCTTCTAATTCAAACATTTTTTTATGTAACAGTTTCATTGTATTATTATTAGGGAGCGGAATCGAGCGAGCTAAACTACCACGGAGCCACAACCGTGAAAAGAAATAATGTAAACAACTGCGTGTTGTTTACATTATATCTGAATAGCACTAATTCATAGGGCGAACTGCAACATCTGTTTACGCTCGACAAGAGACCGAGAATTAGAGAAAAAAGAGCAATAAAATAAGGAATTTATGGGGTAAAATTCTTTATACACGGGCGTAGATAACGGCGTCAGGAGTGTTTAAAATTTATTATATTTACGTTATATTTCCAAGAGAAATAAAATTTTCATTTATACATACCTTACGTTAGTTTCCTTGTTTCATTGTTTTAACTGTTAATTACGTACTTCGTAATTTTTGTAATAGTTCCTGCCGGTTCATTGAATCTACTTCTTCCATTTATATCGACGTAAGTGTTAATTGGATTTTGTTAAGATTAAGATTAAAATTTTTAGTTATCGTTTATTTAGATCTAGAACATTGTTTATGTTACTTTTTCAGATATGATATGGAAGAACGCCGAGAAATACATCGTGAAACAATGGCGAGTTGAATGAGGGTCATACTGATTGTATGTCCATTGTCAGTGATTCCGATATTTATTGCAAAGTCTGTAAAATATCGTTACAGAATGCCAAAAAATCGAACGTACAACGTCACTTAGCATCGCTAAAACATACACAGAAATTGGACCCGTTGAAAGCTGACAATTTTAACGAAGAACTCTGTGAAGCTTTAATGGCGGCTAATATCCCATTAAAGAAACTTGACGATCCCACTTTCAAAACATTTCTCCCAAAATATACTGGTCAACATGTTCCTGATGAATCCACCTTACGCAAATGTTATGTTTCTAAGTGCTTCACGAAAACAGTAGAATGCATTAGAAGACATCTTTCAAATCAGTACCTATGGATAAGTGCCGACGAAACTGTCGATATATTAGGACGATGTGTGGTAAATATTGTAGCTGGTGTACTACATCCAACTATTCCATATAACGCATATGTAATAGCATCTAAAGCTGCATACAGTTGATGCGGAAACAGTTGCCAAAACCATTGACGAGAATTTGCACAAAATGCTTCATTCGGACGACAGGTACAGGGAAAAAATACTTTTATTTGTTAGTGACAGTGTCGCATATATGTTAAAAACAGGCAGACTATTAAAGGAAACATATCCTTATATGCTGCATATTACTTGTGTAGCACATGCTCTCCACAGAATCTGTGAATATATCAGAGACAACTATCTGGAAGTTGATAGACTTGTATCGGCTTTTAAAAAAGTTTTCAGAAAAGCACCATCGAGAGTGGCCCTTTACAGGGAAAAACTTCCATCTTTGTCACTGCCACCCGCACCAGTAATAACTAGATGGGGAACATGGCTGGAAGCTACTAGTTTTTATGCAGAGAATTTCGATAGTTTACAAAATTTCGGTACATGTTTAAATGACGATGCTCGAAGTATTTCTGAGTGCAAGCACTAACACAAATCCCAAATTTAAAAAATCAGCTGTTATTCCTTCAGGAACACTTTGGAAATTTGCCTAAACTAATCAGTAATCACATATTTTGAAAATCGAAATCTCAAACTAAAAGATGGATTAACCACATTAGATGCGGCTATTAATAATTTCAAAAGTATTCCAAGTGACTTCGGATGTGGCCTTCGCAAAAGTTAGACGCGGTTTTTAATAGAAATCCAGATTTAATAACATTGTGGCAATTGTGTATGGGGACAATGACACAAAATCAAACTGCTAAATACGCTGAAATAAAAGAATATTTCCAGTACGCACCTATAACCAGTTGCGATGTAGAAAGGACGTTTTCTATCTACAAGGATGTACTTCATTCAAAAAGAACAAATCTTACAGAAGAGAACCTTGAGAAAGTATTGCTGGTGAATATTAATACTCCTTTACTCGACTTGAACAACAAAATCAACAAATAATAATGTATTTTGTATTTTATGAGTTGTTATTCAATTATATAAATAAAATTAAAACCTCTTTAAAAATACAACATTTCAATAGTGCGCCCATGAGCGATGAGTCATGGCTCGCTCGATTCCGCTCCCTAATTATTATTGTTCACTTCACACGATCCACAGAACCACTTCACATTATTTTCGTATAGGTACTTCGAAAATTCTCAGTTCGGCCGGCTTAAACGTACTACGTGAGTGATGAATATATTTCTTACATGTACCATAACATTTAATTCTTTTTTCATTTTGCTTATCACTACTCAAATTGCACTGTACGCACACGGACATTGTATCTACCGCCATGTTGACTGTGACAATATTACTATTAAATTTTATATCTAATAATACAAAAATTGTCATGAATTCCATTTAAATTTATTTAAATATTTTCAAAAACTAGTTGTTCAAGCTTAATATAGAGGTGGCCGCCAAGGTATCCGAGATACTTCGTATATGAATCCATTTTAAGCAAAATTTGAAGCTGAAGTAAATTACTAGAGGGTTTAGAAGAAAAAATGTAGTTTATTTTAATGAAACGTAATGACAGTACAATTATTAAAGGCACTCAATGTGACCACCGCCTTGTGCAATGCATAACTCAATCTTCAGTCGGAGCTCTCGTTTTCAGTAGTTCTCTACATTGTTTTTCACCTCATAAAACGCTGCATGAATCTCATGAATGAGCAAGTCCCTATTATTAGGCTTTCTCGTTGAATAGGTAAGTGTCTTCACATGTCACCGCATGAAAAATTTAGTGGGTTGATATCCGGAGATCGCGGTGGAAAAGCAATAGGTCCACCATGACCTATTCATCGATTTAGATTCTGTTCATTGTGGAAATTAGTGACACCTTCTCCATAATGGGTCAGAGCACCATCATGTAAAAACAACATCGTCCTTCTGGTTAGAAGAGGAATGACCCAAGTAGTAGAGGTAGATCGTTTTCCAAAAAAAAGCCGGGTAGATTTTGCTGTTCAAATTTCCGTCGAAGATATGTGGTATCATAACTTCATTATTAATTATTCCAGTCCAAACGTTTAAGAAGAATCTTCTCTCGAAATGGGTTTCTCGAAAGGCATGAGGGTTTTCGATTGCCCACACATGTTCGTTGTGCAATTTGATGATATCTTTTCTTGTACATTTAGCTTCGTTACAGAAAAGGATCTTTGAGAGAGTATCCATATGATTGTTCTACCATTCACAAAGACGAATTCTTTGGGAAAGCTCTGTGATCTGGTATCGGTTGATAACGATAGAGATGCAGTCCATTTTCTCTCAAAGTGTCTTGCACAGCCGTCCTAGTTCGTCCAGTAAGAACAGAAATTTTTCTCGTACTAATACCAGATCTCTTTCAAAAGTCCGTTTAGGGAAAGCAACTGTGTTAACCAACTGTCAATAATGACAATTAACGAACTGACAATCAAAATAAAAAAATAATAGAGAAGCTTTAATAATTATTGCACTGTCATTTCACTTTACTTAAAATAAACCGTATTTTTTCCTAAGCCCTCTAGATTCAAACACCGATATTTCAAGTATCGTTAGGAATTTGGCAAAAGTAAATAAAATGAATGATCAACTAGATTTAAATAACTCCCCCCTACTAAATCTAAAATTTAAACATGTCCACCCCCTCTTAGAATGAGATTATTTTTGTAATTATTATTGATATATATAGGAGCTAATTTGTATTTTGAAATTGTATTTTTATCCACCTGATGAAGCCACAGTGTGGCGAAACATATGTAGTGTGTTAAACATTATAATAATTTTGAAACTATACACTTGTGTTTTATTATATATATATAATGGAGTTTCAACATGTATCTCCTTCGTCGATTATTAATTTAAAAGTAAATAGAATCATTTTTGCTTAAAATTAGTCATTGAATTAATATACGGAGTATCTTGAATGCTTCGGCGGCCACCTGTAACGAAGGTGAAAATTGCTTATTGTGTTTTTTCTTCTTGGTCTATAAAGCATCATAAATCTAGTCTGAAGTTTAAATACCTTTGAAACTGTACAACGTAGACTAATAAACTAAATAAAATTCAAAGATTTAATAATATACATAGTGTTATATTCAAAATATGAATGTTTATCGGTATATAATAAAATTACAATCTCTGCCCTACGTCGGCATGTGATATCATGCGCTGTGCTAAGAAACTTAAACCCAACTTTACTGCAGGTCATCATGGTGCACCATGGTGGACATAATTTTGCTGAATTGTTTTAATCACTCATTTGGCATCAGATTATTGGTGGGTATGTTGCCTATATATTTTAACACATCAGCATGGATTACACCAGGTCAATCTACCATTACAAACGTGGCTGAACTAACACAATATCTGTGTAAAGCGTTGGACAATCACGTTATATGTCAGGTGGATGTGATTTACACCGACTTCCCTAAAGCACTCGACAATATTAACCATTTCTTGCTGATAAAATTGGACAGTGTTGGTTTCTCTACTTGATTACTTAACTTAGTCTCGTCATATTTAACAAATCAATCCGGTTATTTTACAGTGGATATCAGCCTGGACCTTTTTCCCCAGCATCTAGTGTGTCACAGGATTCAACCAGGGTCCGTTGTTCTTTAATATATTTTTAGAGGTGTTCTGAATGCTGATGATCTTAAGATATCCTTGCAAATTAGTGGTTTGAATGAAAGTTGTATACTTTAGAATAACTTTCAGATAGTCAGTTACTGACCTGTTACATACCTTTAAGTTTTTATTTGACAGAAGACTGACACCTTTTCGATTCCCAGGCCAACAACTGATGTGTTTTTAGACTCTCGCTCGTATGATGGTCAGTATAACAGATATTTTCCCCTACTGTTTGAATTAGGTTGAAAACCCGCTAGTAGACTATGTTATTTTTATGTATTAAGTATATTACTTATAGAATATGATTTTCAATTACAATTTATTATTAGTTTGTAGGGAGCAACCGCTCACATATCTTATTTAAATTTAGATGTATGTAAATTATCCTGTAAGTGCAGTATATTCTCTGTTGGATAATAAATGTATTATTATTATTATATTCCTTGGAAAGCAGTCAACTCCAAAAATAATTTTGCAATATGCAATTTATCAAATCCACTTCTTTTCAAACATATTGTCGTATTTTTAACAATAGCAGATTTATCAAGGAACTACCTTTGGATGTGGTACCAAAGCAAAATAATAGTAGCATGATATTATTTAATTATTACACAGGATTTTTTACTGTCTTTTAATCCGTTCAAAGTGTTACCGAAACAACATTGTAAATGTAGTTATAAGAAATATATGATTAATTACTAAAAATATAAATATACTGCAAATGTTTCATTTCATCAATTGTCTAAACTCTAACTCTAAATGCAACAAAATCCAGTGCAACAAAAACATATTAAAAAGAAACTTCGCTTTGTAAATATTTTAAATGTTTTAAATTATTTCGTTTATTTAATTTATGTGATAAGAAGGCAAAAATAATAACAAAAGAAGCGTGCCACGAAATGAAAAGTGAGACGTCAACACTGTTTTTCTAGTTATCATCAAGATATCATAGAACCTTCATATTGAGAAAGGCAGTGTTAATAATACAGATATAGATAGAGATAGACTCACGTGAATGTGAGAGAAGCATGCTGAGTTGGATGGCATCACGCCAGCAGGGCCACGAAGAACAGAGGTGGCAGGAGCAGGAGGGGCGGAGACGCTGTTAGTAGGGGCGCTCGCGACCCACCTGCACATAAAAACCTGCCACCATCCGCTCATTCAACACACAAAAAAATCAAGTAAAAATACAATAACACTAAAGTAACTAATTGTCATATAACGAGCAATGGACCATGAATCATGTATAATAAATAAAATAGATTTTTTAAAATGATAAAGATATAAAAGCGGTGTATATGTATATTTCTGCTACACAAAGTACTGAAACTCAGTTCATTACAGCTCAACTAGCGAAACAGACACGTGACGTCATAAACAACGTCACTCTGATGTCATAACAGTGTTGACAAATTACATTGCTTGAGCAATTTGTTGTTTGTAAATAGTTTATGAGGTTAGGTTCTTACAAATATTAATGTGTTTTAATTTATTATACCTTGCCTGGGAAAAAGAAAGAGTGCTTCAAATTTAAATATTATCATGAAGGAAAACTCTATATCGCGGTATTAATGAAGTCTATCAATCATGTCAATTAGCGAAATACGATACGACGTCCCAAGAACAGACTATATCTCATACGTATATGCCTAAAAGACCTTTTGAGCAACTTCACATAAATCTATTATACAGGGTTATGATAAAGTAACGCACAAAATTCATAAAACGTACAATGTTCATTTTTGAAAAGAATGCAAAAACACGTCAAAGAGTTTATTTTATTCCGCGTCTTTTAACATAAGTCAAAAAAATAAAACGTCAAATTTGTCAAAGTTATGACATCATCAATATTTTTTTTAAATACGAAGCTTGGTTTTTTTTTACTTTATTTGAAAAAGCTTGTTTTTCTGCATTATAAAGAAATAATTCAAGTAGGGGTCACATAAGAAAAAACTGAGGGAATTAATAAAAAACAAAATAAACTTGTTTTTGAATTTATGAAAAGAAACTAAATATTAAAAGAATTAAAACTTAAAGTTACCTAGTAATAAAACAACTGTTTGTCAGGTCAGTCTTACAATTAGTGTCATACCATACCTCCAATTGCTAGAAGCACAGTAAGCAGAATTGTCGCAAAATTTAATGAAACAGGAAGCGTAAGTTATGCTCCAAAATCTGGAATATCGGGAATAAGCGACGATGCAAAGTTAGATATTTTGCTGTCATTAGAAGACAACCCTCACGCAACTACAGCAGAAATTGCCTTACAACAAGATGTTAGTCAGTCGTTTGTAGTAAAGTTTTCTTAAAAAAGAAAAACTGCACCCATACAAAGTTCAACTTGTTCATGAACTCTCAGAAGATGATCCGGACAGACGTTTGGAATTTTGTGAAATCTTCATGAGGCATTGTGACGAAAATCCAAATTTGCTTAATAGTGTAGTATTTTCAGACGAGGCAACGTTTTATTTAAGTGGTACAGTAAATCGACACAATTGTCGCTACTGGGCTCGGGAAAATCCCAACTGGATTCAGACAAAACACACCCAGCGCCCCCAAAAAATTAATGTATGGGTAGGAATCGTCAGGGGAAAATTTATTGGTCCTTATTTCTTTCGTGGGAATTTAACAGCTGAGCGATATTTGGAACATCTTCGTATGGCAGTGCTTCCGGATCTAATTGCGGCATTTCCGGATCCAAATAATAGGGAAAACTTGGATCCCAGTATTTGGTTCCAACAAGATGGTGCATCACCACATTATGGGTCTTAATGTTCGAAGGTTTCTGGATAACCAGTTTGAAGGAAGGTGGATTGGAAGACGTGGACCAATGGAGTGGCCACCTAGGTCACCTGATCTCACCCCCCCTTGATTTCTTTCTGTGGGAACATTTAAAAAGTCGGGTCTACGTTAACCGACCAGACAATTTAGAAGACTTAATGGAACGAATTAGACATGAAATGACTCGTATAACTCCGCAGATGATCGAAGACTCTGTAAATCAGGTCTACCATCGTCTTGGCCTATGTCAGATAGTGAACGGGACACAGTTTGAACAATTCCTGTAAGAAATCGTTTTGGTTTAATGGACTGTTTAGTTGATTTAAATGTTATTACTATAATAAAGTTTATTTTGTTTTTCATTAATTCTCTCAGTTTTTTTTTATGTGACCCCTACTTCAATTATTTCTTTATAATGCAGAAAAACAAGCTTTATCAAATAAAGTAAAAAAAAACCAAGCTTCATATTTAAAAAAAATATTGATGACGTCATAACTTTGACAAATTTGACGTTTTATTTTTGGACTTATGTTAAAAGACGCGGAATAAAATAAACTGTTTGACGCGTTTTTGCATTTTTTTTTAAAAATGAACATTGTACGTTTTATGAATTTTGTGCGTTACTTTATCATAACCCTGTATATCAATAATAGAACCATATTAACAGTTATTGATCATTTCTCAAAATACGGACAAGTTTACGAAATTTCAGATAAAAATTCGAACACCGTCGTAAACAATCTCATAAAGTTTACTAGCCACCACGGCATGCCTCGTAAAATCATTGCAGATTCGGGGAAAGAATTTGATAACATAATAATAAAAGAATTTTACAAATTACATAAAATCGCATTACATATCATCTCAGTAGATAATTCAAAATCAAATGCAATCGTATAACTCACAGTACACTCACAGAATCAATCATATGTATGTTAATAGAGAATAAAGCAACGTTCGAAAATCATTTAGTAAATGCAGTATTAAGTTACAACAATAATTTACATTCAAGTACCAAATTTACTTCTTTTGAAGTAATTCAGAAACAAATCTACAGTTCGATTTAAATGAGGAAAAACTAACACAAGAATTTGTCCAAAATATAATAAAGTCAATGTCAACAGAACAGAGAAAGACAATATAGAGGAAGGACAAGAATTTTACACACGAAAGAAATCCAGAAACAAGTTAAAACCGAAGTTCTCTAAGGAAAAGGTAACAAAAGTTAATGCTAAAACAATTGAAACGCAAAAGGGAAGTAAATTTTCAAACAATGTAATAAAAAAGAAAAGGAAGGAAAGTCAATGTCAAGTATGTTAGTGAACACACTAAACACAGTAAAAGTGAATCAACGTGCCATTAACAACAAAATAGATGAGATATCAGAAACTCTGGAACAAATCAAATTCTATCAATTAATAAAAATATGAAAATGCAAGAATAACGTAAAATAATGATATGATGTTTAAAATTCTAATGGAAATTGAGGATGCTATTATATTCTTTAGTGCGCATAAATTACATCCGTCCATAATATCTGTAAGTGAAATAAGAGAGATCATGTACCAATAAAATTCCCATTATAACCCCAGGCTAATGTTAACTAACTAATAACTAATGATCAAAAACATCTTTAGTTATTATCTATATTTCAATATCGATAGTCACATCGACGACAAAGAAATGCTTATCAAAATATCTGTTCCTATGCTATTAAACTCACCTATAATTTATATCACCTTTATGTTGTCCCGTACGATAACTTTATAATCCCATATCTAAGCCGTATTTGTTAATTGGGGATAGTACATACATATTAGGCACCGATGTGTATCCAAAATTGGAAGACACCTTTATTTGCCAAGGACAACCCGTGCCTATCGACGATAATTGTATATTGAATTTAATGAAGAATCAAGACACATGCGAGAAAATCAAGATACATCTGGAAGAACCGATAATACAGCAAATTGGACCAGGAGATGTATTAGTGTATGCTCCGAAAAATATTAAAATATGAAACAAGAAAACCTGTCAAAAAAAATTAGATTATAATTGCTTAATAGAATTAAATGAATAAAAATTTGTATTTAGGAATGAAATGCTTAAAGAAGAAATATTTAACCTACAAAAATTATTGTAAATGTGCATAATAATCGCTATGTAAATCCGATTGAATTGAACGAAATTAATGTTAAAGATTTTAACAAAATAAAAGAAGAAATACGAAATGTTAAAATACCAAAATTAAAAAAGTTTGTTAAAGTAAACTTTTATATAGGTAATACATATTTCATAGTTTGTATCATCATCATAATAATCACAATTGTATTAATTATAAAAGGAAACAAGTTCTAAGAAAATCGGAGCAGATTCTCGATAATCCAACGGGTCGGGTCGTCAAGAACCCTTCTAAGGTTGGAGGAGTAACATGATTCCCGACATGCAGCAAGATAACAGCCACGGTGCGAACATTTCTTCCGCGAGATGCATGAGAATCAATGTTGCTGAATTGCATTTTACAGATTAACAGTTTACTTTTAACAATAGATGTATAGAAAGTTAGTCTTATTGTAATATTCGTAATGTATACGTGTTTTCTTTGGTTTATTAATAATAAAAATCTTTTTAAAAATTAATAAACCAAGTGTTCTTATTTATTTAACGAATATACGGATATGCAACTAATATGTGTAAAACTAAAAAAAAAATTTAAAACATATCAGGAAAATAAAAGAGAAAAGTAGACCTAAAAATAAGTATTAAATGAAGACCATTCTTCGTTTTCAGAAAACGACAGGAAAATAGATAATATTGAGATATTATTTATACAGAAAATTGCGTCACCCACGATGTATGGTAATGGAATTGGGAGTATTGAAAATAGGAAATAATGTCAATCAATTACCATAGTTCAAACAGCGAAATAACAGATATTAAAAAAAAACGGATAAAACTAAAAAATTGTGAGATTTTATACTCTAAATACCAATTGATAAATCAATAGTACCATTGACACTATATTCTTGCAGAATACCATTTATTTGCCAGAGATATTTGATAAAGAAATCTAGAGATTAGTCATAAATGACATTATAGAAGATATAAAAGGTTTAACACATTGGGTATGACAAATTATAATAGTACCGAAACAAATAAAGGGTACACTGGAATAGCGATCAAAGTCATATTTTAAAACTGAGAAACTAAACTATTTTGAAAGTATACAGGGTGGTTCACCGGGAATTGAATCGATCGATTGCGGAAAAACTGTAGCTAGTAATGATCTGAAATTTTGACACTATACTAAAGTCGATGGGGGCCATTCGCCTAAAATATTTTCAAGATGGTGGCACTTCGGGCTATGCCCGAAGTAGGTACCAACTTCCTAATTTTAAATAGAATACTCTGTGTATTGTGAGGTTTTTAGATTCTACGTTAAATTCTAAATATATTTCATGTATAATGTCATATATCTAAGTGTAACCTTTTTCGACTTATTGAAATTCTTATGTTAAATTTGACGTTTGCAGGCAGTAAATCAATAGCTCTTTTTCCATATAAAGATGAATTTATTATTTAATTTGAAGTAAATTCTCTCAAATAGATGACTTAATTAAATACGATTTGTATATAATTGTTACAATTATTAATACAGAGTGTGCGAATTATACGCCTGAAAACGAATTTGGAAAAATTGCCAAAAGACAATTTTTTTAAATGGGAAGCGGCAACTTTTATAATTTTATCTTATTCTACATTAAAAATAAGGGTGTCCTAGTGAAGAGATTCAGATTTTTTTCGCCAATCACGGAGAGAACAAGGAGAATTTTAACAACACTACATTAAACAAATTGAATAACTTTGGTTTACCTTTTGATGACAGGCCCGTTTTGAATGTGGCTCATGTGAATGTGTAATCTATTAGGAATAAACTTGATATGTTGGATATTTTTGTAATGGAAAATAATTTACATGTTTTGTGTGACGGAACACTGGCTACCCAGTGATGCGGTTCTTTTAATTAAACCTACAAATTTCAATCCAGTTTCATATTTTTGCAGGGATTTCTGGTCACCATGGAGGAGTCGCAATATATATAAGCAGTCAGTGTACTGTTAAAGGAATAGCTGTTGAAAATGTAAATCGGTTTTGCATGGTAAATTATATAGAGATGTGTGCGATATCTTTTATTGGATTTAAGTATAAGTTGTGTGTTCTATGTGTGTACAGACCACCATTGGGTAATACTGAAACTTTTTTTTCTAATTTGTCCCTATGCTTGGATTATGTAACTAGTAAATTCGAAAGTGTAATTCTGTGTGGAGACCTTAATATAGACAATTTAAGCACATCGATTGAGAGTGACATTTTTAATGACATACTGGAGAGCTATTGTCTGAGGAATACTTTGTTTGAGCCTACCAGATTTTCACAAATAAAAACGGGGTTGTCTCCATTACAGCAATAGACTACATGACCACTAATCTGCCTAGTACGTGCTGTGAAGTAAACATGCTCTGGGATCACATTGCTGACCATTTTGCACAGAAGATGTCGATTATGGCTAGCAATGATGTATACAATGGAAATAAATCACTAAAAAATTATAGAAACACGTCTGACGAAAGCTTGACTAAATTCAAAAGCCTTTTGCAAGAGATAAATTGGGACACGGTTTATGTGCAGGGTGATGTAGATACCGCATTTGAAAGATTTCTTGAAATTTTTCTTGAAAATATGAATTTGAGCTGTCCAGTTGTTACATACGTAGCAAAGGAATCGAAGTGCAATAGAAGACCTTGGTTAACTCCAGAAATAATACGAGAAAGTAATGATTTGAAGACAGTTTACTGGAATGTGCAATTTGTTGATAGCACTCTTCAACACAAATACAAAGAGAAAAAGCGAATTTTCAATAACAAAATAAAAAAAGTGAAAAAAGAATTTTATACAAAACGGATTATGGAAACCCCAAATCGTACAAGGGAAATATGGAACATGTAAATGATGTGCTCGACAGAAACCCAAAAATTAAACAAAGTTACACCCTAAACATTAACGGAGAAATGACTAGCGATACGGCTCAGGTCTGTGAAAACTTCGCGCATTATTTTACAACGACTGCTTCACGAAAAATAAGAGAACACTTTGGTAATTATACGTCCGTGCAATGTACCACTGGAAGGTCTGTCAGTGCATCGGTGTTCTTGCATCCTGTTACACACTTGGATGTCGTTCGTTATGTTCATGGACTAAACAGAAGCGGTTCCTGTGGGGTTGATGGAATATCGTCTAAAATGATTAGATATGTAGCAGATGAGATTGCAACTCCGATTAGTTATTTGTTTAACGTTTAACTTATCAATCGAGCAGGGATCTTTCCCCTCATCACTGAAGGTGGTCAGGGTGGTGCCGGTGCCGAAGAGGGGTGACAGGACTGATCTCCGGAGCAATCGGCCGATATCGATTCTGAGTGTTTTCAGTAAGTTATTTGAAAAAATGGTATTTGATAGTATAATGGTTTTTCTGAAGAGATTCAATGTTCTGATGGATGGACAGCACGGATACAGAGCAGAGAGGTCTACTCTGTGGGCTACAGTTCTATTAGTGCAGAAAGTTTATAAACATCTTGATAAGGGACATGGTGTGGTTGGACTCTTCTTCGATCTGAGTTGTGCCCTTGACACACTGGATATTGAATTTATCCTCCTCAAGCTTGAAACTTATGGCATGCGAGGACCCGTTTTGGACTGGCTACGTTCATACTTGACTGCCAGCTTAGGGTTTCTATCGATACTGATCAATCAGACGACTACGATATATATGCTAAAGTGCCGCAGGGCTCCATATTGTGACCTTTGCTTTTTATCCTGTATGTTAACTACCTACCGGGACATGTACCTGGAGCGTCCATAACTATGTATGCTGATGATACCAGTATGGTTATAACAGCACTGGATTCTGCGGGTCTTGTTGTGTTGGTGGATACCGTCCTGGCGAGCTTTGCTCGATGGTGTTCCCAGAATATGCTAATATTAAATTTGAATAAAACCGAATGTGTTTACTTTTCGAAATGGAAGGATACCCCATTCAATCTGCGGGAGCATGGACTAGAAGCGGCGGGAAGAGTGAAGTTTGTCGGCACTACCATAGATAAAACACTCAGATGGACAGACCAAATTGGTATGGTTTGCAAAAAAGTAAATAGTGGATACTTTGCATTACTTAGTCTTAGACATCAATTGGATACTGGACACCTAATCAATATATATTATTCCTTGATCTACCCCCATTTAACATATAGTATCTTGGTATGGGGACAAGCAATGGATACTAGTAGAGTGTTTTGTCTGCAAAAAAGAGCAATTAGGCTAATGTTCGGACTTGAACCGAGGGATTCCTGTAGACCGTATTTTGAACAAGACAAATTGATGACTTTACCCAGCATATATACAGGGCAATCCAAATTAAGTGTTCACCATTGGTAACTTTGTTATTATTAAAGATACAAGATTGTTTAAATTAGCAAACTGGTAGTACTTTTAACGCTCTTTAAGATGGAAGAATAAAATAAACAAATGAGCATCGCGTTTTCGAGTTTTGCCGAAAAATATTTTTTTTTCAAATAGAAACCCCTGTATATTATATCATTGTCTGCTAGAACTTTAATTTTTAAACAAAAAATCTTATAAGAAATTTTTTACTGGGATTAAAAATACTTGAGTTATAATGAATACACAAAAACAGCTAAGTCAAGTGTATTTCTATGTACATATCTATGAAAACGACGATAAGCCTTTCTACCAAACGTCAAATATTAGTACAGTTTTATTAGTTTTTCACTCATAAGTTTCATTGTGCTAGTTATTAATTTGACAAAAAAATGATTTTTACCCATTCAGAAAAGTGTGATATGTTAGAATCTTATTTAGTGTGCAGAAAATCCTCTAGGAGGGCAAAAGAACACTACGCTGAATTATATCCACTCCGAACACAACCACATGAGCAATATTTTCTGAGACTTTGCCGAAAATTTAGAGGCAATGAGAGTGTTTTTGCCAAAACAAGGACAAAAAGGAGTTTTATAAAAAGCGAGGCCACGGAAATTGCAGTTATCGCATATTTTGAGGCCAACCGTGAGAATTCCATACTAGATATTGTCAATGAATCTGATTTGAGTCACGGTACTGTGCATAGGATTCTGAAGAAACACAAATTCATTCCTTATAAGTACAAACCAGTTCAGGTTTTTTTTGCCAGGGGATCCAGAGAGAAGAATGTTTTTTTGCCACTGGTATCTTAACTTTTGTCGCCGAAATGTAAACAACTTTCGTTATATTTTATGGACCGATGAATCGAATTTCTCAAATTCTAGAATGTACAATAAAAAAAATCATCATTACTGGTCAAAGGAAAATCTTCTTTTAGTAAATTCAAGACGTCCACAAGTCCGTTTCAGTTTTAATGTTTGGTGCGGTTTAATCGGTTCATTTATTGTTGGTCCTTTCTTTTATGAGGGCACTCAAACTGGTGAAAGGTACATAGAATTTTTGACTGAAATTTTGAATAATTTCTTAGACGATCTGGATCTCATAAGTAGACAGAATCTGCATTTTCAGCAGGATGGCGCACCTGCGGACAACAACAGAGGTACTCATCAACTTCTAAATACTATTTTTAACACTTCATGGATAGGAACAAATGGTCCTATTCAGTGGCCTCCCCGATCGCCAGATTTAACGCCGCTTGATTTTTTTTATGGGGTTATTTAAAGAACCAGATTTATAAGCAAAGGTACGAAAACGTAAACGCCCTAAAGATTGCAGTTAGTGAAAAGATAAACCAAATAGATGGTAGGACCATACTGAAGGCAGTTCGAGAAATTCGGAAGCATGTACAAAAATGTATTGAACTACAAGGTGGTATTTTTGAACATCTTCTATGAAAAAATCAGTGGTTTTTATTTTCTTTTAATGATAAGTTTATGTATAAAATAAAGTTTATAAAACTAATTTAGCTGTTTTCGTTTATTCATTATAACTCAAGTATTTTTAATCCCAGTAAAAAATTTCTTATAAGATTTTTTGTTTAAAAATTAAAGTTCTAGCAGAAAATGATATAATATACAGGGCTTTCCATTTGAAAAAAAAATATTTTTCGGCAAAACTCGAAAACGCGTTGCTCATTTGTTTTTTTTTATTCTTCCATCTTAAAGAGCGTTAAAAGTACTACAAGTTTGCTAATTTAAACAATCTTGTATCTTTAATAATAACAAAGTTACCAATGGTGAACACTTAATTTGGATTGCCCTGTATATACGAGAACATAAGATAAATTAGGAGCAACTTGGACAAGTTTAGTACCAATCACAATTCGTACAACACGAGATATCAACATCACTTGAAACCTGCGAGACCGTTGCACACATATCTTAAAAATTCACCTCATACAGCAGTACGATTACATAATGCGATCCCAGATGAACTGAAAGTGATTGTGTCGAATGAGATATTTCTCAGACGAATTAAAGCACTGCTGGTGAAACAATGTTTCTATGATATAAGAGAATACTATAGCTATTGTCAGCAGTTGTAATCTACAACTATTTTTATTTACTATAAGTCTAGCTTTAGGACTGTATACGCGTGTATTGCTTGTTTTTCTCTTATGTAAACCGGGAAACGTGTTTTCTATTCTCCATTGTATTTTGAGATTTTATTCATATGTTGTTCATGTTTATGTATTTATATGTTGACTTATCCCACACTACTAGCGTAGTCAACGGGACTAATAAAGTATCTATCTATAAATATGTCTATTATAAAAATTGGTATTTTTCGAAATATTGGCAAGTTAGTGTTTTTATCTTCTACAATACATACTGTTTGCATTAGTTCTTTTTTTCATTAGTTAGCCATGACAGTGTTCACAAAATTATAAATTGTCATTCGTTGAAGAAAAGTCATGTAAACTTATCATAATTTCAATAAGTCATGCCGGGGCGCTTAAATTATACAAACGATGATATTTAACTTTATTTATTATTTATGGGGAATGTAATAAAGTTATGTCAAGAACATGAGGTACATTTGCATTACATTATTATCGTTATTAATAACTGGTTTATTTCCCTGAATCTTTGCCCTCACGGATCCAAAGTTTCTGAAGTTTTGTATAATACGTTTAACGGTATTGGTAGATGGTTTCCGTTTTTACGGATATCGAGTTGCAAATGTATTACATGTTCTTGACATAACTTTATTACATTCCCCATAAATAATACATAAATTTAAATAATCATCGTTTGCATAATTTAAGGGGGCGTACACAGAGGTGCCGACTAACTGCCGTGAGGAGGCCGTAAGGGGGTGGCGCGATATGCACTAATGTAAATTCTGGACTTTACAAGGTTTCGTTAAAACAATAGTACCGCTTGTGCTTACGAAATATCAAAACGAAATTTAAAACACTAATAAACAAAGGCTCAACGCATGCTCGACTGGAATTAGTTTTTAAAATAAAGTTTCTAAAACTGTGTTAAGATGTTGTAAATTTTGCCAACTTTGAGAATGAAATGTAGGAGTAAATAATTTGAATTATAAGAAAGTACTCCCAACGAAGCCATAATTAATCCTTTGTATTCAATTTAATGCAAAGACATAATAAGAAAACCAAAAATCTGCTGTTTGTTTTATTTTAACGAATACCTTACATCTGGAGAATTTACATTAGCGCATTTGGCGCCACTCCCTTGCGTCCTACCTCAAGGCAGTTAATCGTCACCTGTGCGTAAGCCCCCTTAAGCGCCCCGGCATGACTTACTGAAATTATGATAAGGTACATGACTTTTCTTCAACGAATGACAATTTATAATTTTGTAAACACTGTCATGGCTAACTATTGAAAAAAGAACTAATGCAAACAGTATGTATTGAAGAAGATAAAAGCACTAACTTGCCAATATTTCGAAAACTACCAATTTTTATAATAGACATATTTATACAAAGTGATCCTTATTTTGAATGCAGAATAAGATAAAATAATAAGAGAAAAGAGAAAAGTTGGCGCTTCCCATTTAAAAAAATTGTCTTTTGGCTGAACCACCTTGTATAACATTTGCACAAATAAAATGTATATTTTGTTCTACGTTCCCTAACAGTGTAAGTAAATGACATTTTATAATTTTTTATAATAATGTTAAGAAAAACACCTTGTATTTATTAAATTAGGCGTAATGCTTTAGTTTAATGAAGACTCCATCACTGTACCGTTTGCGCCACTTCCCCTATTCTCCCGTTATGGAAACGCCTTTATCTTTGTATTATAAAGATAATTAACAGAATTCCCTCTGGGCATCAAAAAACAGTAGGCTAAATTGTATGTTTTAAATAAACAGTTTGTTTTAACTGAACTTAGTTACGCAACAATATACTCTTTGTATATTCTGCTTCAAACAATATAACAAAAATATTCGTGTCACCAAAATTTGGTTGACAATTTAATTGATAAGAGATATTCTTGTAAGAACAGATAAATTTTAACTATGTTATATTTAATTTAAATAATAATATTGAACAAACAATGATTATGTTTAATATTAAAAATAAAGAAAATATTTTTATCTTCTTACTGCTAATAATTATTAATTTTGTATATTTTGGATGAAGTTCTTTCACAACCTCAATGTTATGACAAAATTCAGGATCTGAATCTTCACCAGCCCGATTAAATTCTTTTACTGATGGTTAGTGTATGAAATAGGTTATTGTTACCTCAAAAAGAATCACGGTTCAATCTACTACGTTAAATTTAGTCATTTTGGTGTCTGATGAATTTTCTGATATTAATTGAGGTACTGAGGATATAAGTGATCTTAATATAATTTATCATGATTAGTCCATATCAATAGAAGCTACTTAAGCACTATAAAACATAAAAAGTAGTATACATTAGGAGTACTAGAAAATGCTTCTCATAACATCATAAAAAATTGTGCCAGATTTTCAATATTAGCAATAATTTTATGATCATAACTTAAATGATAAGTACTAAAATATATCGATTGCGTTTTCTTCTAGTGCAGTTTCTGAGAAATGAATTGAGAAAATTATCATGAGTATTCCTTTTGGTGCTGTTGGCGCTAAGCTAAGGTTGTAACGGATGTAATTAATTCTTTTGTTACTCAAAATATCTCTAAAGTGTTAGAACAATTCTTGCCAAAAAATATGAATTCCAAAGAATATCAAAATTAAAGGAAAATATGTATATTATCTACACTTTCTTTGGTGCCGGATAAAGTTTTTGATAGATCCTTGAACTGAGAGGACATTACCGAAAGAAATGTTAATGTGTGATGCTAACAATTTTACACTATAGGGAAAAGCATTTGAAATAACTATAGCAGAATATGTGTATTTACTTCATACATACCAAGAGCATTACTTGTGAAAGATAGCAAATGCCTCATAACATCAAAGTTAATAGTTTCAGACTGGCAACTACTCAAATACCTCTTTTGCGAGTATTTCCAAAGACCACAATCAACTACTGTCACAATTGATAAAATATTCGCAAAAATCACTAATAATAGTTTAGTTAATTTTAATGATCTTACGTTGGTAGGTAGATAGAAGCTGGTTGTTGTTGATCGCTGTAAAAAAAAACTGCGTCATGTCATATTTAAAACTGTCGGAACAATGATTACGAAAATACTCAATGTATGTTTTTCTTTGATTTAGAATAGTGAATGTAAGTAACACAATTACGCATTTGCATATACTATTTCCAATGAGACTTAGTTCTTTAATACCCAGATTTAAAATAAAAACGCAACCTTTATAAATAATGATAATTCTAATATTATCCACATTTTTCCACTCCTAGTGATTATAATAGCTTTTGTAAAACATAAATATCGAATAATCTCTTATTTACATATTTTTTTTATTTTATTATTATAATTCGTGTATTGCTGTTATTTGTTAAAAACAAAAGACAGTTGGCAGCACCTGATCAGGTGATATGTAAGTAGAGATTACAAACATTGACAGTTTGTATGTTGGTACATTCTGGTTTAGAAAATGTAGGTGCTATATGGCTGAAATGGATAAAGCGGTTCGATAACTGTCATTGCTAGAGGGATAACACACGACACCAGGATGGTGTATTACACTGTAGAGGAGAGGAAAATTTGAAATTTATTGTTCTCTTTCCGATCATACGCCGCAAACAAATCCATCTAGGTATGAGAAAGCTAAATAAAAGTGTAATGTTCCTTACCCATAATAAATGTAGACTTTGAGATTTTCAATTTCAGACAGGCTGAACAATAAATGAAACTATCGATGAATTCTATACTCGCTTATTAAAACTTGGCAACAACTGTAATTTTCCAAACAAAGAAAAGTGACAAATAATACAAAATACTACTTCAGGAAAGTTAAGGAAGTACGGTTTAGCTGAAAAGCCACCGTTACTACAGTTGTTAGCTAATGCAAAAACTTTGAACTAACAGAAACAAAAGTGAAAGAAATTGAGAGAAACTCTGAATTTGTAGGAAATATTAACAAAAGGAAAATACTTAATAGTAAAAACAATCAAAATAATAAACTGCGCAATAATTGTGGTAACAAGTGGCATATAAATAGCAGACAATCATGTCCAGCAACCCACGTGTAAAGTGTAACTTTTGTGGAAAACAAGGACACTTTCGCAAGACATGTTTAGCAGAACAGAAATCGAGTCAAGGGAGAAATAAACAACAACTGGAAACAGAAGCCAAGAACCAGAACAAATCTAAAACAGAGGTAAATATGAACGGATTTTAAATAAAAAATATGTAAATTACAAGAAAACTGCAAACGACAGTTCAGATATCTTGGAGAAGCAATCCTTCTATTTAGCTGTGAATAATATTATAGACATTCTAATAACACCAGTTGAAATAAATGGTCATAAAATCGAATATGTCATAGATACAGACAGCTGAGTCAAACTTATTAGTGAGTCTACTTTATCAGAACTAGCCGAACAAACACTTGTGACTGACTTAAGCAGTAAATATCCCTATTATTTAGACTACGGATCACTAGAAAACCTACTCTCATACAAAGTCACGCAAACAATAAGATTTCAACAGAAATACATGTTGTAAAGTGTTAGTAATAATACATCAAAGATGCTTAGCCTAATATAAATGTTTTCAAATAGTATTTCTCAGAACATACACTACAAATATACCGTAGTCGACAAATTTTAATTTCTGATACGAAAGTAGAAAGAGGAAAAGAGCACGACGAAATAATGTAAAGATAAACATATAGCGAGGTTGCCAAGTACAGCCGGCGAACGTTTCATTTGAAATGTGAGGATCCCCCGACATACGTCGCTTTTCCCACCACTGTTGGCAGGCAGGCATCGCTGCATATTATAAGGTCATCTTCTGCATGGGATAGATAGGTAGTATCGCTGTAAACCGAAATTAAAATTTGTCGACTACGGTATAGAACACAAATACCTACCCAAGAATCTAAACTCAAATTGTTAAACTAAGCAGCTCAAAAATTAAGTTTCATATTAATGAGAATATTCAGTCAGTCCGTCAAAACAACAACTTATACTACTTCACCTGAAACAGAAGGTGAAACAGAAACTAGAAAAATTAGTTCAGCAATATATTATAGAAAAATCAGATGCACCAACGAACGTAGTCATAGTTCCAAAACACAACAAACCAAACTCAATTTGATTATGTGTTGACATGAAAGCACCAAACAACGCTATATTAATTAAGAGAAAGAAACATAATGCCAACAATAGATGGCATTGCAACACGGTGGATAAGTAATTCAGCAAGATAAATTTCAAATATGGTTATCACCAGCTTGTATATCCTATCCAGAGTCGATGTACACTGGCTTGCAATAAAATCCCGTTCACATAGTTTTGGCTGTATTAAATTGACATTTCTAACTTGACATTAGCCAATTTAAATCAATCTAAATTGATCAAAATGTTATAATTTTCTGAATGTGATATCTATTAATATTATCAAAATTAAAAGGATGATGGTCCATAAGAAATGTAGCTAGAAGATAAATAAATGTACGGTTTTGAGTGTTAAGAAAAAATGGGAAGAAGATGGATGTGTTGAAAGGAAAGAAGGTTTAGGGCGGCCGCGAATTTCAAATCAACATCAAGATGAATTATTATTAGGTTATTTATGAGATAATTTAATGCATGTGTAAAAAAACCCATAAGTCAGAATTGTTTTGTCACTTTGACAGCGATAAAAGTTTACTTTAACTTTTATATCGCAAAAGAGTTGTTTACCTTTGGTTGGCCTGACAACAACTTGTATTTTATCGTTATGTCATAAACTCAACGAACCCACTGTCAAAATGAAATGTCAAAGTCGACGCAACCATAAGCTTTGCGTACTATCTTTGATTGACCCGACATCAATTTGCTTACTTTATCATCATAGTGTTCGTTGTGAAGTGTTGTTATGACAAAATTTGCAAACTGATTGTAAGTAATCTTCACAAAATGTATAAGCACTGTGTTTTTAATAACTGTATTTTTAAATAGTAGATTACTATGTAATAAATTTTTCAGTAATTGTTTACACATTTAGTAAATTATCTTACCGAATTACATTCGAGCTTTCTTTTTATTTCCGAATAAATTTTCCACTTTTAAACTCAAATTTAGTTGCTAAATGGTAACTAAACTCAACAAATTGCCTCTTCGATAAAACGACTCGTCCTTCGGACTCGTCGTTTTATCAGGCAATTTATTTCGTACAGTTACCTACCAACAAAAATTTTCGTTAAAAAGTGAAAATTTATCCGGAAAAAAGAAACCTCTCGTGTAATTATAAGTGAAAATCTATTCAAAACAGCAAGAGATGCTGTTTTTTACACAAATTTTCTAGGATCTGGGTCGACAGAATTAGCACATCCAGATTAAAAAAAAATATGCAAGTTCCAAAAAACCGTTATTATCTGTAGAAAATACACAACCCATATTCATATTTTCATTAAATTATATACGTCGCGAACAAAATTTCTGGGATAGTGTAGTATTTTCAAACTATTCCAGTGATGAAATATATGCGAGATCGTGTGTGTGGAGAAAACTTATTCAGTCAATGCCGACAACAAGACTTGCACGAGTTTTAGAAGCTAATGGTGCAATGATTAGGTTCTGACTCTTATAATTAGATACCTACTTCTATATTCGAATGTTTATCGTTATTGTATTTGATTTTATACTAAATTCTTTACCGCACTGTCAAACGGACTACATATATGTTGATGATCACATCACATTTGCTTCATATCTTATATGTCATATCTCTCAAAACTAAATTCAGCTTACACTAGTAAATAATCTTAAAAAATCAGCTAACTTGACATTAAAGTGTACGGGATTTACTGCAAGCCAGTGTACATAACTAACTTTTAGACACACAGCGGTCCTACAGATGTAAACGACTTAGTGTCGGTATTAACGTAGCTGCTGAAATATTTCAAAATGCTATTTGATACCTTTTGGAGAACGTCCTAGGTGTACTCTACTTCACTTCATTAGAAAACTATATTGCTCTCAAGACGACAATAACCAAACTAACAGAGTGTAATTTAATCATTAATAAAGTGCATTTTCAGCGTTCGAAAGAAAAATTCGGTTGCGTTTTCAGAGGAAGTTGTCCATCCAGACCCAAACAAAGTATCCTGCATAATCAATCTACAATAACAAACAAATGTCCGCAGTTTGTTAGGAATGATAAATTACATAGGAAAGTTCATACGTAATTTAGCTGAAAACATTAAATTACTTAAAGACCTATCTCTGAAAGATGCTGAGTGGAACTGGACAACCATCTTCATGTAGACGCGGGAACAGATGTTATAAGAGCAATTTTGTCACAAGATGATAGAGTGATTGCTTACGCCACTAGGACACTTACGGGCACAGAAGAACGGTGCAGCCAAATTGAAAAAGAAACATTGGCTTTTTCATGGGCTATACAACATTTCCACATATATCTATTTAACTTGGACTTTGCACACTGATCACCTTCTACTAGTACAAATCCTACAAAACATTACGCATACAATCGTACACATTTACGACAGTTCATCAAAAAGGAAATTCCAACCCTACTCATTATTTTTCTCGACAATCGAAAAACCAACCTCTGACGACTAATTAGAATATAAATTTTACAGCGATTATTGCGCTTCCCAAGGCAATCGAACAAGTTCAAGAGACTACCAAATGTTAAAAATGTAATTGACGTTGACAAGTTTATTTCATGGACAAGAACTCAAATGAGACCTTTTGAAACAAGAAGAATGAGTGTGCTTAAAACCACATGGCAGAAGTGAAAACTTCATCAAGGCGAGGTTAATAATACGAAATACACGCGTATAGTATTCAGTAACGTATTAAATAGAACGAATTCGCACATTTATTACATTTACACATGTACACACGCGTATAATATTCAGTATTAAATAAAACGTAAACCTCAACCATCCCCGCATCTAAAATTTCACATTCATACGTCAATTTTCAAAAAATTCTTCCGCCATTTTTTTTTTACACTTTGACTTTGGATTCGCGATCGGCGATCTAAGACACCCCCGTATCTAAAATTTCACATTCATACGTCAATTTTCAAAAAAATCTTCCGCCATTTTTTTTTGACATTTTGACTTTGGAATCGTGATCGGCGACCCCCAAAACCCCCGTATCTAAAATTTCACATCCATACGTCAATTTTCAAAAAACTCTTCCGCCATTTCGTTTTTTTTTGACATTTTGACTATGGATTGGTGATCGGCGACCTAAGACACCCCCGTATATAAAATTTCACTTTCATACGTCAATTTTCAATAATACGAAATACACGCGTATAATATTCAGTAACGTATTAAATAAAACATATTCGCACATTTATTACATTTACACGAGCGGCCATTTCGTTTGGTCGGTTCGGACATATATGTATGTATAAATAGACGATCTAAATACTCGCTTACGGTCCCGCGCTTGGTCTGATGGTAACGTGTGGTCTTCATACCCGTGCGGCTCGGGATCAAATCTGTTCTGGAACATGAATTTATTTATTCATTTAAATTTCAATTTAATTGAAATTAAATACCTCTACATATATGATATATTTATTTATCTTGTTCCCTTAGCCGACTTTACCCGAACGAGCGTTACACATATCCGAGCGTTACATATCCGAGCGTTGCAGTCAGTCTTGTTCAGTGCCTACAATCAGCGCAACGCGCCTAAAGAAGTTTACACTTCAAAAATCACAGGTAAGCTAACAGTAATCAGTATATAATTTTAAAGGATACACAAATAGTTCTCCAATGGCACTACAAAAACGAGCTATAGCACTAGCGCCTAACAACCAAGCAACTGCTACGCAAGAAAGTATATTTTCCCCGCATTGATGTCTTGACCGAAAACTACATAAAGGCATGCACAGCTTGTCAAACAGTTACCACCATAAAACGAAGAGGTTCAATACTTTGTACACCACTGCCTAGGCAACCGCTTGAAAACCTAGTTATCGACAACGCTAGACTATTCCAAGGCAAGAAATATGTTTTTATTCTAGCTCACGAATACTCCAGATATCCTATAGAGGAATTAGTACCATCAACCAATTTTCAATATTTTAAGACCCGTACTGATAAAAAAATTCTCCACATTTGGAGTACCAAACCGTATGAAATCCGATAACTATCCTTCTTCAACAGTTACGAATCGGAAAATTTCCTGTCCACATATGAAATAAAATACGTCAGCATAACACGTTATTGGTCAAAGGCAAATGGATTAGTTGAGAGATTTGTGAAAACTTTCAAAAAATCACTAGCATTTGTAAATTTAAAAACAACAGATTCGATTCTCAAATTCAACAATTCCTGTTAAATTACAGAAGTGCACCACGTTTCACAACGAAGACTTACCTTCCCAACACGTGTCCGGCAGAAAAGTTAACAAATTATTGTAGGGAGGGATTTTATCAATCAAGATCAGTCCCACAAAAGAAAACAAAAATAATATGCAGATGTAAGCAAACGAACTAAAGAGCATAAATTTAAAGTTGGAGAAACAACTTACGGTTCATAATTTAACACCCACACTGGATACCGATCGATAAAAAAATAATTGACGTTCAAAGTACCCAAGTAACAGCCAAAAATAGACAAAGAATAATACAAAAAAATCATTATTCTTCAAAAATTACTTATCAAAACAAATCTCTCACTCTAAACGCCAATCTCAATCCAAAGCTCTTTGCCTACCCTCAAGGACCAATACCCAAAACATCCTTTTCCGACTTAATATTAGTCCTAACACACACAGTTTTCCTGCCAGACCTTCAGTGACCAAAGTGATATAAACGACATATCAATGCTTACGCCCCTCACTAAGTCTGTCGATCTAGCTACATATCTTTGATAACTACACCCCAAAACCAGCAAACATTCGAAGTTGGAGCAGCTAAATCTTTCGATAATCAATTAAAATGTTTGATTTCACAAAATGAGTTAGACTAAGTTACGCGAGAATAGCATTTCATCCGAAATTAAAAGAGATAGCGAACAGCACAAGAAGGACAGTCTACGTCCATAGGAAAAACTGAGGAGACCTCAACACCTTGAGGATTAATTACATCAGTGATCTCAGTGGTTGTGTTTGTTCATAACTTTCAAATAACAAAATTTTATAATCACCTTTAAATGTTACGGCATATCTCTTCCTTATAGTAGGGGAAGAATGTAGTGTTGTTATTTGTTAAAAAGAGAAGACAGTTAGCAGCACCGATTGGTGTAACAAACATTCGGTCTAAACATTAAACCGTTGATTGAAGGAATATATAAAGATGCGCAACGCTATAGTAAAATTGCGTGTCTTTCCGTTAAGTCGTCCCGCAAACCCCTTGCCCAGAAACATCATTGCTGTCTCGGGCTGTTTCGAATCTCGGACTCAAACGACTGATACATCGCTATAGATCTCGGACCCAGTTTTGGCTACGCTCAGTGCTATGTAGTTGCGCATCTTTATGTATTCCTTCAATCAACGATTAAACACTAAAATTCGTATTAAAAAGAAAATTGAAAACAACGAAATTCTGAATTTGTACACGTTATATTTCATCAAAAACATCTCATAACTTCAAAATTAATTGTATTTAGACTATGTATGTACAGTAAATGCAAATCATGAACCACAAATATTAGTTTTAGAAGTCAATTGTGCTTCTGTTTTTATTTCATAGATATACCCAAACGTTTTTTTGTTAATATCGGTTAATTTGGTTGCAAACAACTGGTACCATAGTACCACTTTCAAACAAGACTTTTACGAAAAGCATAACCGAAACCACGGTTAAAATTTTGCATTTATTCTGTATACAATGCGACATTGGGTTTTTCCACTTGTCGAAGAGTCTCGGAGATATTGTAAAGAGTAACCCGCCGCTGTTGTTTTAATAGCTATGTCTGGGGGAGATGACGACGCAGGTCAATCGACAGCTCAGCGAATAAGAAGTTTTACAATAGTATAAGCATAATTGATTAATAATATTTAATTCAGTTAACAGTAACGAGCATGGTCCGCTCTCTTATATTTCGAGTTTAGTTAGTGTATTGTTTAATGTTTGTTGTTTTAATAAATAATTAAATAAAGTATTACATGCGTTTAATTAAATATACAACACACGGTCTTTTAATTAACAGTCAGACAAAAGAAAATTAGTATCTAGAATCCCTATACAGAATAAAAAAATAGAATAGAAGCTCTTTTCTCACAGACACAAGCATTAGGTTCAGAAAGGACCAGATACGTACGCCATGAACCTTTCGCAGATGTCAGTCATAAAATTTACATTTGGTCAAACTTATATATTAGAATGGCCAGCCATAAGACTTGGTAGTTCAAGAAATTCCTGTTAAGTAATTCGTCCACGCTGACATATTTCTTCATAAACTCTTTGTTAATACCTCTAGGCATCCGTAAGGCTCAAGAAACGCAATAGGAAGGCACGGTAAACACATCTTCTTGTATGTCAATGGTGACTCCAAATCGAGCTTTCCGTGTGTATGAATATTCCTCCATGAATTTTGAAATTTCGGAGCCGTTGACTGGTATTCTTTTGTCTCAAATTAGCAGTTTTGTGTTTGTGCTCTTCAGAATATGGCACGAGTCTATTAAAATGCACTACTCTTGTTTTACAAACTAACGCTTACACTCTGTAACCTGTTCATTCAGATGGGAATTTTAAAACCATTGATACAGATGTAATAAATCGGCTTACGCGATTTATTAGTTAAAATCTTATATTTTTGTTTCATGCATTTATTTAATTATTTTGTATTTTCCCAAATCCTTCCTCCTACATGGACCAATGAGAAATTCATACATATTGCTTAAAAGCAATATATTAGTTATAAGTCTGTCAAGGGAAATGAAATATACAAGTACCTTTAAAGAATGCATAAATATTCGTTAAGGGAAATATAAGTGTGTGAAATAAAGCTGTTAAGTGTAAGTGATATACGCAACTGTTGGCACCAGCCACTTTAAAGCAGACGGTCAGTAGATATCCTTTACATGAGTTTCAAGTAGTTTATTATGGGGTGGTTTGGAAACTCTATTGTTAAAATTGCATAAATATGTCAATAGTAATTGGTAATGCGGAAAGTACGTAGAATTCTGAGTTCTAACAGAGCATAGACCACCCGTATAGAACAACATGTGTTAGGCCCGACCTATTTAGTGAAGTATGTTTTAGACGTTCTTACGTTGCCGAAAAATATTAGATCACCCACCGTGGTGTCTAAATTATATTAAGGGGATATTAAAGTCGATTTGTATTTGGGAATTCACTATAATTGCTTTTAGAGGTGTTGGCCCGTAGGAGGAGCCAAATGCAAGCCATCTCATTCTCACATATTTGAAATGAATGTGTTGTTTTCCGTCACCCGAATACAGAGAAACAACTGAACTATTCAAATCAACGGCAGCAGAATATCGTGACAAATACGATGGTCGATTATACTAGCAAAAAAGAGTCTGTTCATACAAGCAGATTTGTATTTTTCCTCAGTTTATTTGATTTTAGCGTTTTTTGCATGAAGGAAGGTTATTTCGCTATAGTTATTTCTTTTAGAAAAGCAAATATTTGGCAAATACTATATATAAACAAAAATTAAAGTATTCCATTCAAACAAGTGCAATAAATGTATTCAAAGACATCTCTACGAAATGTACGAAGAATGTATATGAAACTGACAATTTTTTTTGCTGCAATAAAATATTTGTATGTGCATATGTGAACGAGACACTTTCCACAATTACGCAATCAACTCAATAAAAGTTTTTCTTTCCGTGATAAGTATAGTTATATCGCGATCCTTGCTGGCTTTTCGCACATACAGTAAATACTAGTTAGGGCTGTTTGCTGTTCTTATTATTTGGAGAATTAATTGTTTGACACTTTTTGGTGTTGAGTGCCGAAGTAGAGTGTGACGTAAAGGTATTCACAATGGCAAGAGGCAACAGAAACTTAAAAAAATATCCAAGATTATCCTCAAAGCGGAAAAATAGAAGCAGGCAAGTGTTAAAAAGACTCTATAAGAGCAATGAGAGTGATCCATCATCAACCGTTCAAGTTTGCCAAACGTAAATTCAATACCTTTCTCAATCATTTATATTATATTTATTTTTTTTTCTTTCAAGTTCGGTTAGTCATGAGGATGTTGATAAAGATTACATGGATGTATTACATGCGATTGAACGTGTACCTGAAGTTGACTTATCAAATGAAAATATTTCAAAGTAGGCAGTTCCAGCAACTATTTAAATTATTATTTGTATTATAAAGCAAGTTATATACAGGATGTTTCCAAATAAGTTTGGAAAGTTTTTAGAGGGGGATTCCTTGTCAAAAATTAAAGGGGGTCTTTCATGTAAACAAAAGCTTGGAAACATCCTGTAAACATAAGCACATACAGAGCTGTTCGTTATAAATTAATTGCGTTTTGAGTTTATTTTAGAATTGAAATAATAAAAGAGAGTGCACATTCTGAATACTCTGTTTCTGGTAGAAGAATAATTGATGTTGAACAATTCTTTAAATCAATTGTGGAGTTCCAACATAATCCATTGTTTTCCTGCAATACTGACAATTTGAAAATAATAAATGAAAAGAAACTTGGTCTCAATAGTATTTTTTATTTACAATGTGCAATATGCAAGGAAACATCATCCGTAAGCACAGATAGTGCATCAAAAAATTCGCTTGATATAAACAAAGCAGCAGTCTTGGGAATGATATCCTCAGGAGGTGGTTTTTCGCAGCTGGAGGAAATTCTTGCATTTTGTAACATTCCTTGTATGAGTTTTCCAAAGTTTGCTGCAACTCAGGATGAAATTTCTCCTCTCATTAGTGGAAGTGCATTTGATTTAATGGAGGCAGCAGGAAAGGAAGAGGCTCAACTCGCAAAGGAAGTAGGAGACGTGGATCAAGACGGCATTACACATATCGCTGTAATAGCAGATGGAGCCTGGTGTAAGCGTTCATATCGGACGAATTACAGTGCGTCATCAGGTGTTGTTAGTACTTTCCTCAATTTTGTTTGACATGTATTTCCATGAAGACATTGAGAACATAATATTTCATTTTTAGGGAGTTATTATTGGGCAAAAATCCAAAAAAATATTATATCTTGGTATCAAGAACAAATATTGTTGTATGTGTTCCCGTGCAGAAAAAAAAACAAGAAGATGTCAAACCTCATACCTGTTTCAAAAATTGGTGCAAACCGTCCACTGCAATGGAAGCAGAAATAATTGTAGAGGGTTTCAAAAGCAGCATTGAAATGCACGGGCTGAAATATAAATATCTTATAGGAGACGGGGATAGCAGCGTAACAAGAAAATTAGCTGAGGCAATGTGCTGTTAAACACTGGATTAAAGAAGATATTTCACATGAGCAAAAAGTGAGGGAACTGCGTTCTGATATTCTCAATTCATCCAAACATATATTTGGAGAGCATTCGAATTGTAAACAATATTTTTGTCAAGGTAAGTATTCTGGAAGTGGATTTTTCATAGTGTATCATTTAATATATATATTATATAGGTAAGGATGAAAGCAAGTGGGTGAATGAAATGACGGAAAGTGGTCTTTTGCAAGATGTCGAAATTCTGTTGTACCGCTTAGTGCATAATGCTGATAGTCTTCTCCTAAACATGGATAATAATGCTGCAGAGTGCTACAATTCAGTTGTCGCAAAATTTGTGAGTGGGAAAAGATTGAATTTATCCAGCAGAGGTTCATACCAAACTCGATGCGAAGCAGCAAGTGTGAGTTTTTCAGCAGGATCACATAATTATCCTGGCATAATATATAAAGCAATATCGCAGAAAAGCCCTGGACAATTTACCAAAAAATTAATGCGCAGAAGAGAAAAGCAACACCTCTACCATAAATCCCCAAAGACCTTATTCCCTGAAAAATATCGCAAGAAGTTGAAAGCTAAGGCACCCGCAGACAAAGATTACGGGCCTGTCGCGGCTCTTCTTTCTGCTCAACTGCCCGAGAATTATGAAATCCTGAAAAAAAAATGTTTGGAAAATCTACAAAAAACGCCTTCTCAAATTCGTGACTTAGAGAAAAAAACTGATGGGCAAAGTAGCAATGACGACTGGAGAACCGCTTCTTCCAGTTTTTGCAGAATATGCAGAATGAGGTCAACCACGTCTTGTAATGCAACTGTTAAAGAATTGGTGTATAGTACTTTCACAGGAAACGAGGCTACCGAGTGGAGTATTAGCCACGAGCCAATTGCTAGAAAGGAATTTTTGGACTTGAAGTGTCCTCATGTGGACTTTTCGTAGATTCCATGCTTGGTTTTCTTGGTGCCTCGCCACACGGACTAATCGGTACCGATGCGATCATAGAAATTAAGTGTCCAAAGTCCATTTGTGATTTGTCACCTCGTGATGCCGTCGACCAGAAGAAAATCAAATTTGCAATAATTTATGATGATGGAATCTTTCATTTGAAGAAAACAGCCCATTTTTACTACCAGGTCCAAGGACAACTACACATTTCTCAAAGGAATGTGTGCTATTTTGTCTTGTGGAGTCCACTGGGAATGGAAGTATAGCATGTTTGAAAACACACTATTAGGAATAAAAATATGTTAACTGCTTATTCCACCTGTTTAGATTTACAGAGATGACAACTTCTGGACGAATCATATGGAGTTACAACTACGAGATTTCTATGAAAATTGCGTTCTACCAGAACTCATAGATCCACAACATCCACAAAATCTACCCTTCCGAGATTTGAGGCAGAAGAACAAATTTGTAGAATCCGAAAAAGTGTAGAAAAATTAAAAAAATAATCTATATCATCGTTTTGTGTGTGTTTAATATTCTTATTTCATTTGTTCCATTTTTAGTACACATTTTGCGTGTTTCTCTTTTGTTATTTCATAACACAATCCAAAAAAAATTAATTTTCGATTGTGAAAGTAGTTACGGAGTTTAGTCAATAATTTCAGCGAAAAGTAACGTGAATGCGATCCATTCTTGCGAAAATCATGAGAAATTTCCGAGGATGTGTGTCGGATTGATTTATATGTTCGACCTAGGAATGAGGTATTTAATTGTGATTATGCGAACATCATAATTAAGTATAATAAAACTTGGACGGGAATTATTTTGTTTTTTGAAAATTTTTATTATATATTTTGGTTATAATTATACAAGCTAAAAGGCATACATGTGGATAGATTCATAATTTTTGAGTGTTATTTAATTGTCTTAGGAATATCTGTTTTTCAATATTTTCTATTTTGAAATATTATACATCATACATTTTTGGTAATATTATTTATTTGTTAATATTTTGTAAATGTTTAAATAAAAGTTGAAATAAAGGTTTTAATTTATATTATAAAACAATATGTTAAATAAAGTTATTATATTTGTTCTTTGAAAAATTTGTGTTTTGCTTTATAAATTGCCATACCACTTTGAAGTGTTAAAGCTACCTACACCCTGAGATATAGAGTAAATGCCGGGAAGAGATTTTGTTAAAGATAAGAGGAGCAAATAAGAACATAAACCACTGCTAAGTTGCTAACCCACCGTTTTTTAGCAATATAACTGTGATTGTTTATTTTCAAGAGTTCAAATCATTTTCTAAATATTATTCAAATTACTAAGGTCACAGCAATATGTGCGTTTCAAATTATACAATAGTTGGTCTAAATTAAGTTTTAAATAGTTTTATCTTCTTAAAAAATTAAACCTGTAAGTGTGTTACACAAAAAAAATTTGTTATAGGAAAATTATTCAGAATCCTATTCTAAGTACTTCTATTCTCTTACTAAATTACTATAGAATGCATACTTTACGAGATATTTGCAAAAAAGTGCTACTCGATAAAGGTAAAAGTGATACTTCCGGTCAGTGGCGGCTCTTTAATGAAAGCAAGTGAGCAATTGCACCCCCTGGAATTTTGAAACAAAACAAACCAAGCGGCGACTAACTGTGAAAGTATTTATTTATTACGTATTCATAGTTATTGAACAGGAACGTGGCGTGTGCGGCACGCGTAACAACCTACATGCACCGATCGTCGTCACAGATATAATGACGACTTGTTAGTCGTCATTATATCTGCACGCACGAGCAACTATTCGAATGTTTACCCCTTCCACCGAGAGAAACATACCCATGAGCAAAGCCCAACCGTTGCTCCGTTAAGCCATTAACATTACATTGAAGGTGGGGAGAACTGTATTTTGTTCTACTTCCATATCGTATAATACATAGCGTGTGAGCAAGATCTCCAGTCTGCTCACCGCTGTTGTAAGATAAATTTCGTCTCTGCGTTACAGAATAACACGTTTTCGCGGTTAACGTATGAAAAAATCGTAATAAAAAAATCTTAAACGCCCGATGCCTCAATTATGTTTAGAAAATAAACAATCTGTTAAAGGTAAAGACGTTATAAGAAAATTCAAAATGAATATTTATCAGAAAAATGACTGGATTTGTGGGTGTGAAATTAAAAATACTTTGTTTTATTTTTCGTGTCTTTTGTTTGGTGGTGAACCGTCTTGGTCAAAGAACGGAATAAAAGACTTAATTCATCGTAGTGCTAAAATTACGAAACATGAAAATTCCAAAGGGCATTTGAAAAATATATTTAGTCTAAGAATGTTAGGAAAAAATAACATTCAGAATGTTTTAGATTCATCATATAGAAAAGCAGTTCAATAACACAATGAACAGGTAACAAAAAATAGGCATGTGTTAAATTTAATAATAAATTGCATTAGATTTTGTGGCGTGTTTGAACTGGCACTTCGGGGTCATGATGAACGGCAAACGCAAATTTCATATATACAAAAAATATTGCAAATCCAATTATAAATACTTTTGTATTCTTGATAAATACATATAGAATGCATAACTTACGACATATTTGCAAAAAATCGCTATTCGATAAGGGTAAAAGTGGTACTTCCGGTCTGAATTTCGAAATTTTTTTTATACAAAAGATATTGAAAATTATGTTTTAAATACTTTTATACTCGTCACGTACTTGTCTAAAAAGCATGACTGATTTTCGATAAGAGTAAAAGACCTACTTCCGGTAGGAATTTCGAAAAACTTTTTAAATAAAATTATTCTCAATTTTAATTTTAAGTACATATGAATTCTTTATAAATTTGTTTAAACGTAGTAGTTGACGAAATATTGGCAAAATTCGATTTTTTCACTGAAGTAAACTACTACTTCCGGTCTGCCAATTTTGCTTAAAATCTAATCATTTCTCAAGAGGGAGATTATACTACTAAATACAAAATTTGGAATACGCGCCCCAAATTAAAAAAAAGACGAATACTGATGCGGAGCTTCATTCATCGGGCACTAATATTGTCAACTGGGAAATTTCTGCGGCATAAATATCCAGTTCGTAGAAAAGCCAGGCGATATCACACATTGAAAAATAAATATATGTATATGACAATTATTTTATCATTAAATCACATATATAAAATGTCTATTACACAACTCAAACAAATATTTTAAAAATTTTAAAAAATTTTCAAAGTCCATAAATTATTTTAACAGATGCGAAAAATATAATAGGCAGCAACATGTTCCAATGGAACTGCAACGCTATTTCTGCATGCAAACTATAGAACTAAATAAAATCGCAATAAGTCAATCACCAAAAGTCAATTTAATTGTGTCCTTTTACGCGCCACGAAATTATAAAGAAAATTCAAAAAATTTTCTAAGTTCATTAATTTACTATAGCGGATGCTAAATAGGCAATACAAGCATAATACATGCAACAACATGTTCCAATGCTACTGCAACGCTATTTCTGCATACAAATTAAAGAACTAACCAAAATCGCAATAAGTCAATCACCAAAATAAAAATAAATTGTATCTATACCTACTTCTGTATTGTCATTAAAATCATATACAATACAATGCATTCATACATTTATTCATATACGAAAAATTTTTTTCGTATATGTATACTTGCATGGTAAAATCATATAGCTTCGAAACTGGTAATAATATGAATGCGTAAAATTGGAGTGAGAAAAAGTGAAATAAAATACTCCAGACAACCGCAAAAAGTTCGGACAGTCCTATTAGGCGGGAAACTAAACTTGGAGTCTGTGGCTTGAAACTACACAAAAACACTAAAACACCTTACCACACTAAAGCACAAAAATGGCTAAATACGTATTTCAACAACTAAGTTGTCATCATCAGTAGCACTGATTAAAAATCGCGCTGTCTACACACCGTAGCGTACAGAGCAACACTGATTTCCAATTTACGGGGATGGTTTATTCTTTTTTGTACTCGCTTATCAAAACCTGTCATTTCACGATTCGATTTGCGTGCGTAAAAAGTCACTTTAAACACGAGTGCGTAAAAGTAAAGTTGGTACTTCCTAGAACTTGATTAATTTAGTGACATTTTAAAATCATAAATCCCTAACCTTAATAATATGCTACCCAGTTCGTTGTTTTTCTATGAAAATAAAAGGAAATGAAATAGAGATTGTTATATTTGGAAGGTATGTAATTCAATGTCAGAACAGCAACAAATATTATATAAATTACCAATATTCATTCTTTTCAGAAATTGAAACGGAACAATTATTAAACATTTTGATTGGGCAATTTTAACAACCAGAGATTGATACCCCAGGGATTAACTGGTTTGTTTGAATTGATCTTGATTGCGAAGGTAGAGTAACATTGATTGTATTATTACATATATCTTGTATTTCAGATGTCGAACAAGTTGCAGGCGGAGTCGATATCTCTAACGGGGTCATTGTTTTAGCCAATTGAATTCTACTATGCAGAGAATTTTCGATATATCCTTCTGCAACCGTAGATGATTTCCATCCACCATGCCTTTTAATTGAAAGCAATTAAAAATTTTGATTTGGCAATTTTAACAACCAGAGATTGATACCCCAGGGATTAACTGGTTTGTTTGAATTGATCTTGATTGCGAAGGTAGAGTAACATTGATTGTATTATTATATATATCTTGTATTTCAGATGTCGAACAAGTTGCAGGCGGAGTCGATATCTCTAACGGGGTCATTGTTTTAGCCAATTGAATTCTACTATGCAGAGAATTTTCGATATATCCTTCTGCAACCGTAGATGATTTCCATCCACCATGCCTTTTAATTGAAAGCAAGTTTTGGTTTGCCAATAATGTCGCTGAACTCCTTCGGAAACAGTGACCTGTGAAGTTACTTGCGCTATCAAGATGAAGGTACTCAGCTATTCGCATTGGAATTTTGCCAATTGTATTAAGACCAACAGGTGAACAAACACACTTGCCATTGCGATATGTTAAAAAGAATCGCTGCTGGCTGTCCGGTCTTAAATTTGCATATTGCCGAATTAATGCAATCCATTCGGGCTTAATGATTGCAAATGTACGGCTGTTACCTGTTTTAGTTTCTGGAATTGTTACGATAATTAAATTCGATTTAAATTCTATGTCTCGCAATGACATTTTGCAAAGTTCTTCAGGTCGACACGCTCCAGAAATACCCAATATTAAAACAGCCTATAAATACATATAGTGTTGTATGGAATTTAAATATACGGAAATGACTTTTACCTTCATTAGTAGGAACAAAGAATTTGGTGCTTCAACAATAAATTTAGTAATTTGTTCTTCGGTTAATACTGCTGATTTTTTAGGCTGATGTTGCTTCGTTATCTGTTTTAAATACGCTATGAGTTTTGCATATTTAGATATATCCGTATTATCATATATTATTAAGCATGATTTTAACATAGAATAAGTGGACCGTAATGATTTATTTGATTGTAAATTTGAAAATGAACTAATAAACAATTTTCGGAGTATTTTTGTATATTTTTAGATCTAGCCCAAGTTACGAATTTAGTATAAGTGTTTTTGTATACGTTTTTTGATTTTATGGGTAATAAATAATCCACTGCAATATTGGCAGCTTCGCGAATTTCAGGCGGTGTACATTGCATTTCATTATCAGAATTCATGTTGTTGGTGAGGTTTTTATTTTGTATGGAATTTGATAATTTTAAATTAAATGTCACTTCAAATAATCAATACTGCCAACTCAATTTTTTTTAATTAATATCAAGAGATTAGTAGTGTGTCATAAACGATAACAT
Organism: Amphimallon solstitiale; assembly: GCA_963170755.1. NCBI lineage: Eukaryota > Metazoa > Arthropoda > Insecta > Coleoptera > Scarabaeidae > Amphimallon > Amphimallon solstitiale. Next base: position 125,425,304 of record OY720681.1, on the reverse strand, counting down.
ATTTAACAATATGTATTATTATTATAGTTCTCGTACAAAAAATATTGTACAAATTTCGTGCGTGAAACATTTCGCGAATTCGTGTCCATAAAGCGCTCGCCTTTCAGCTCGCGCTTTAAACTGGTCACTCATTCGCGAAATATGATTTCACGCACTTGGTTCGTAAATAACTATTACCTAGGCTATTAACTACTTCATTAAAAATACCTGATCGTTGTAGCGTTAAATACGTCATACTTACTATTCTAATCCTATCCTTTAATTCTAATATTCTAAGAAAACCAACAATATAATTTCCTATTTACGGGGATGGTTTATATATTTTTACCTAAACTATTAACTACGTCATTAACAGTACCTGATCGCTGTATCGTTAAATTAGTCATGCTTAATACTATAATTCTATCATTTAATTCTAATGTACTATGAAAAACTAACGGTATCGAAAAGGTATTGTTTACACCACAAACTTATATAAACAAGATTGGGGAATTGGCCCGTTATCTGAATTCATTAATTTATTTTTATTTTTCTGAATGTATATACTCTCGTAACTATCTAGTTCTCTATAATTGCGCACTTGTTTTATATGTTTGAGGCCGCTTGCTGGAATATCATGACCTGTGTCCGAAATATGTCGAGCTACACTAGACTTCTCTGTCCTATTAAACCGAAAATGAGCAATGTGCTCTTTATAGCGAGTTGCAATCGAACGTCTAGTTTGGCCGATATATTTTTTCTCGCATTTATTACAATTAATTTCATAAATTCCAGATTTTTGTTCTACCTCAATTTTATCTTTAGTACTACTCAAAAGACTTTTCAACGAATTACATGATTTAAACGCGACTTGCAAACCAACATTTTTAAAAATATTATTTAAGTTTCTCGAAATATTATGAAAAGGTAGGACAACAAATTTCTTATCTATATCACTTTGAGGTAGCAAAGTTGTGGAATTTAGAATTACATTCACTCTTGAGAAGGAAAACAATGGACAATTAGCTTTTCTAGATACATTAGTAATTAAAGCAGGTTGCAATATAGAAATAGATATTTATAGAAAGGAAACCAATGTAAACAGATTCATTACAGCAGATTCTAATCATTGTTTGCAACAAAAATTGTCTTCATTCAATTTTCTAATCCATCGCTTGTTAAACTTCCCACTTACAAGAGATAGATACGAGAAAGAATTACGCCTTATAAGAGGTATCGCTGAATACAATGGTTTCCAGTCAGACGTAGTTGACAATATCTTAAGAAAAATGAAACGTAAGAATGTAATTCTAAATTCCACAACTTTGCTACCTCAAAGTGATATAGATAAGAAATTTGTTGTCCTACCTTTTCATAATATTTCGAGAAACTTAAATAATATTTTTAAAAATGTTGGTTTGCAAGTCGCGTTTAAATCATGTAATTCGTTGAAAAGTCTTTTGAGTAGTACTAAAGATAAAATTGAGGTAGAACAAAAATTTGGAATTTATGAAATTAATTGTAATAAATGCGAGAAAAAATATATCGGCCAAACTAGACGTTCGATTGCAACTCGCTATAAAGAGCACATTGCTCATTTTCGGTTTAATAGGACAGAGAAGTCTAGTGTAGCTCGACATATTTCGGACACAGGTCATGATATTCCAGCAAGCGGCCTCAAACTTATAAAACAAGTGCGCAATTATAGAGAACTAGATAGTTACGAGAGTATATACATTCAGAAAAATAAAAATAAATTAATGAATTCAGATAACGGGCCAATTCCCCCATCTTGTTTATATAAGTTTGTGGTGTAAACAATACCTTTTAGATACCGTTAGTTTTTCATAGTACATTAGAATTAAATGATAGAATTATAGTATTAAGCATGACTAATTTAACGATACAGCGATCAGGTACTGTTAATGACGTAGTTAATAGTTTAGGTAAAAATATATAAACCATCCCCGAAAATAGGAAATTATATTGTTGGTTTTCTTAGAATATTAGAATTAAAGGATAGGATTAGAATAGTAAGTATGACGTATTTAACGGTACAACGATCAGGTATTTTTAATGAAGTAGTTAATAGCCTAGGTAAAAGAATAAACCATCCCCGTAAATTGGAAATCAGTGTTGCTCTGTACGCTACGGTGTGTAGACAGCGCGATTTTTAATCAGTGCTACTGATGATGACAACTTAGTTGTTGAAATACGTATTTAGCCATTTTTGTGCTTTAGTGTGGTAAGGTGTTTTAGTGTTTTTGTCTATTAGGCGGGGCCAAGAAGTTGGGTGCATATCCGTAGCAGCTGAAGGCGCTGCTAAAATACAAATAATTCAGTAGCGCAGCATTCCGGAATTTCTTAATTTAATTACTCAAATTAAACTTTTTTCCGCAATTCAAAAAGCTATATCTCACAAGAAAACATTGGTCTACACGGGAATTACATCCGTTTTGATCAATTTCATTTAATTCTTTCAGATTTTGACGGAGAAACACACGTACATTTTACTCTAATTTGGAATAAAAAAATAGGTGGTTGTGACAAAAAATTACATAATCTGACAACCTTTCCGTGTACTCATATCTATATTGGAGTTGTACAGAAAATTTCACATTTCTATCTTGAACAATAGTAAAAAAAAACTGATAAATTCGATATCTTGCTTTCTCGACCGCTTTAATATACCCTTAATGACAAAAACAAAATAAGGAGCTACATGTGAAAGGCGTACCTTCAAGTAACATATGCAAAATAATTTCCATCAATAAGAAATAAAAATGGATTCGTTAACTGTATACAGGGCGTGACAGAATTAGACCAAGAACTGATAAAACTAGATGCAGAAGAAAAATAAGGAGAGTTTCGGCGGAGTTCCGGCTAGAGTCCCGGCGGGGCTCCGACCGTTCCGACAGTTCCGAAGTCTCGAGAGTTCCAGCAGAAGTTCCAACAGTTCGACAATTCCGCATAGTTGTTAAATCATCGGAGGATATCAACCTCGACTTGAGTCATCCTATAAAACAATCGCAGTTTTAAGTTGTGTTTTAAGAATTTGGTCTGAGAGAGTATGAACTGCCTATAATTGTGTAACCAGTTTAATTCCTTTTTGAAAAATTGTGTTTTATATTTTTTTGTATGTGTTTCTCTTTTCTGCGTTATATAAATTACGTTCAAGCTATTGTAATAAATAATTAAATTCACCAGTGAGTGATATTTGATTTGTGAGTTTGGTTAATTTGTGGTGGTGTAGACGATAGGCTGGATGACAATAAGGTCGGTAAGTCGTTAGTATATTTTGTTTTCTTTTGTTGTGGTTAATGTTAAATTTAGGGAAAATCATCAGCGGGATTATTATAGCTTTGCGTAAATAAGATTTCAGAGGCCGAGATAGCTCCAAGTACATTCTTTTTGTTTTGTTATTTGTTTAATGTTTTATCGCATTCTGTAATGTTTATTGTATTATAAGAAAAGTACCTTAGCACTATTAAATATTTAGTTTTATTAAAAATACATGTTTTCTTTATCTTTATCTTTACGCGACTAAAAAACTATCATTCATACAAAAATTATTATGAGTTTTTTCTGTATAAAAGTTGTTCAAATAAAGTTGTAAATACATTTATATTGTTATTATATTTAGAAATATTGAATTATTTGCGCGATATTAACAACTACTATTTTTCGATAGGAATAAAAGTGCATCATTTGAAAGATCACTGTTTGTATTCCCCAAACGTAAAGATCTGTAAAAATTCTGATATCTTTTGTTGATTCATGATCACAATACTTCACTTATTTTCCGGAACAATTTATTACCTTGTAATCATCATTTTAAATTAGTTTATTTATATCGACTTTCCAAATTAACATCAACACTTTGATCAAACTATTTTACATGGTAATTATTCATATAAAGTAAAACACAATATCCGACGTAAAAAAAACATCGCCTTATCATGTAACAATTGATTAAATGTATTGTTTCTTGTACGCTGAAGTTTGCAGTTTGTGTGCAGTCAACATATAGCCAAAAAATAAATAAAAAAGAAGAAAACATGATTATAATAAATGATTTGATAAAATGATGTTGATAATAATTCTATAATAGTTATATAGATATCATAATAGTAACCATTATATCACTCACAGTCGGCTTCATCGGAATTATCTTCTGCACCACAATTTTTCACGAGATTGCAGCGCAATTTATTAGGGATGCAGTAGCCGCTTTTGCTGCATTGAAATTCGTCGCAACTAGGTCCTTCTTGAATTTCAGTCCAAACTACTCTGAAACCCTGTGATCCCACCGCCTTGTCGGCTGTTATAAAACTGAAAAGTAGATGAGCAAACATATATTTACAGAACATTTGAATATTTAAATTAAATCTTAACTTTTAATGCAATTACAATTGTAAGAAGTACTTTAATAATTATAAGTAATAGAATAAAAGTGGATGCTGTCTACTTAGTTACGACTGTATGTATATTTTCAGCAACAAATAATAAACATGTTTAAATCAAATAGCCTTCATTAATTACTTAAAAAGTAGTAGGAGATTAAAATAACCATAATTGATATAGAAATATAATTTTGAAAGAATAAATTATATCGTGAATCGCAATATAACAAATAAAATAACCTAACTAACACAAAACCGAAGTTATCCCGCCTTTCAAAACTAATTTTAACCAACCAATCACGAAACAGAATAGAGATATTCCAATATTTATCTTCCACACAATGTAAGTATAGCGTATCCGGAGTTTATACCGTAAGTTATTCTATACTAGACTTATCTAGCGTTTGTAGAACGACACTTTCAAGTTTATACTCTGTATAGTATTATACTAGCTTTGTCTACGAGTTGTAGAACCGACCCTTAGGAAAATATACCTAGAATATTCCATATTTTAAATTAAATAATTTAAGGGAGTTACATTTTTTAATATAAAGTAGATTACAATGAATTTTCACAATACAAATGTCAGAAATGGATACACGTATACAGTGGCGGCTCTTTAATGAGAGCAAGTGAGCAATTGCACCCCCCTGGAATTTTGAAACAAAACAAACCAAGCGGCGACTAACTGTGAAAGTATTTATTTATTACGTATTCATAGTTATTGAACAGGAACGTGGCGTGTGCGGAACGCGAAACAACCTACATGCACTGATCGTCGTCACAGATATAATGACGAGAAACGCGAGAAACTATTCGAATGTTTACCCCTTCCACCGAGAGAAACATACCCTACCAATGAGCAATGCCCTACCGTTGCTGCGTTAAGCCATTAAACATTACATTGAGGGTGGGGAGAATTGTATTTTGTTGTAGTTCCATATCGTTAATACATAGCATGTGAGCTGATTCCCAGTCGGCTCACCGCTGTTGCGAGACGAATTTTGTGTCTGCGTTACAGAATAACACGTTTTCGCGGTTAACGTATGATGAAAAAATCGCAATAAAAAATCTTAAACGGCCGATGCCTCAATTATGTTTAGCAAATAAACAATCTGTTAAAGGTAAAGACGTTATAAGAAAATTCAAAATGAATATTTATCAGAAAAATGACTGGATTTGTGGGTATGAGATTAAAAATAGTTTGTTTTGTTTTCCGTGTCTTTTGTTTGGTGGTGAACCTTCCTGGTCAAAAAACGGAATAAAAGACTTAATTCATCTTAGTGCTAAAATTACGAAACATGAAGATTCCGAAGGGCATTTGAAAAATATATTTAGTCTAAGAATGTTAGGAAAAAATAACATTCAGAATGTTTTAGATTCATCATATAGAAAAGCAGTTCAACAACACAATGAACAGGTAACAAAAAATAGGTATGTGTTAAATTTAATAATAAATTGCATTAGATTTTGTGGCGCGGTTGAACTTGCACTTCGGGGTCATGATGAACGGCAAACTTCGAATACCAAGGGCATTTTTCGGGAATTGATAAATTTTACGGCAGAATTTGATAAATCGCTCAGAGATTACATCGAAGAAGCACCGATTTTTAAGGGATTATCAAAAACGATACAGAATGAGCTGCTTGATGCAATGCTGAACGTGTATCATGAACAAGTTTCCAGTGAAATTAAAGGAACCGACTTCATATCTGTGATAGCTGATGAAACCACAGATGTGTCCAATCAGTTTCAGTTGGTGGTTGTTTTAAGATATATTGTGAACGCGAGACCGGTCGAAAGATTTTGGAAATTTCTTCTGCCTAGTGGACATGATGCTAATTCTTTATCTGCCTCCATCCTTAACGAAATTAGTTTGCTTGTTGATGACCCAGAAAAACTGATTGCACAGAGCTATGATGGGGCAGCAGTCATGAGTGGTGCTATTAACGGCGTGCAAAGACATGTCCAAGACCAGTATCCAAGGGCCAATTTTGTACATTGTTACGCACATCAGACAAATCTTATTATGTCACATGCTACATCGACCAGTAGTAATTGCAGAATTTTTTTTGCCAATCTGACAAGATTATGTACTTTTTTCTCCACTTCATCACAACGAGCTGCAAGATTGGAAGAATTCCTTCAGAGAAAAAGCTTACCTCGTTCTTCAAAAATAAGATGGAACTTCAATTCTAGGACAGTGAATACAATATATGAGCACCGAGAAGTAATAATTGAAGCTCTAGAACAAATCGAGGGAGAAGCTAGTTTACAAACTACCATTCATCAAGCTGGTGCCAATTTGTGAATTTTAGAGGAGGAAAATTTTATCTATTGGTTAACTTTCTTTCATAAAATTATGCCACATGTGGACATACTGTTTAATCAATTACAAAATGTCAATACAGATGCATTAAAAATCAAGAATAATTTAGATAATTTTGAACGCGCTATTGGAAAAATTAGAACCGAAATCGCTGACACAGATAATCAGTTGGTTAAACAAAATGACTCAGAACTGACTCCTCGACCATCAACGCGACGAAGAGTAACTGATGGTAGCCAAAGACGGAGGGAAACTATTGAAGTGTGCAATATTATTTTGCTTGAAATAAAAACTAGATTTCGGTATACAGGGCACTTAATATTAGCAAACTTAATTTCTTTTAAACAGTTCTCCTCTTTTCAAAAAAAAATTCCCTAAGATTGCCTTAAAGAAACAGTAACATTTTATCCATGCCTCAATGAAAGCATGACTACGAACTGAATTAAGTGTTCTATATTCTAGAGAAGAATTTAGGCAAAATATAGAAGTCAGTGCTGTAGGTCTGCTAGATCTTCCGCTGGATGGATTAAGCGACACCTTTAATGAAGTTGTTAAGCTTTTAAAAATTGTCATTACAATTCCAATGACGTCTGAAGCGGAACGCCAGTTTTCACGGCTGAAGAGAATAAAAACTTTCCTGAGAAATACAATGAAAGAAGACAGATTAAATGCCCTTACTATGTTATCTTGTGAAAAAGAATTTATAAATGATGTAGATTTTCCTCTAGAATGCAGTTTGCAAACTGGGTATTGGATCAGCAATGTAATAATGTTAACTTCATGAACATTATTATTTTTACAGATGAAGCAAGGTTTACCAAAAATGGACCATTCGTTTTGCCAGAACGATTGAATGGTCAACTTTATTTGGAGTTCCTTCAGAACGCTTTTCGAGATTTAATAGAGCAGTTACTACTTGAAACCCGCCGAAACATGTACTTCATGCACGATGGGGCACCGCCTCATTTCAGCGTGTGCGGGAGCACCTGAATAACCTCTAATCCAAACCTAGTACTGATGCTGGTGTGAGCGTACGTATGCCGGGATTAGAGAAAAGTATTTTAAATGCTGTAGATGACAATCCATCAACGAGCACTCGACAATTATCAGCACAGTTTAATACATCGAAAACAATAGTACATGCAGTTTTTCATTAACAGCTGTTATATCCATGTCATTTGCAATTTGATAGGACTGTTCTGCAAGTCAAAGACACGCAAAATGGACTTCGTTTATCGTTAGATTTAATCAAACTGTAGTGTTATATTTACTATTCCCTCAAAACAAACTGTACAATGAACAGTACCTGTCTGGAACAGTATGTCGGTGAAACTTATAAAGATTTGGTAAGCGTTCTTGTATTATACTTTTTAATTTTGAAATTATGCACCCCTATGTGAACCACCCCGAGCCGCCACTGCACGTAATTGAAATAATTAAAACTTTACTACTGAAATTCTATACTCTTGCTTATTGTCGTTAAAATAAACCGCTTACGAGAAAAAGTTTGCAAAAAATGTGTTTTTATCAGCACCAAAAAAACCTATTGCTGTTGCAAACGTTACTAAGGTACGAAATAAATAAAATATCCGGAATTTTAGAACTTGTCATCACATCGTTGACACATTGAATTTATTCGAAGTATGGAATACACGTTTATTGAGTATGCAGATATGCATCTGATGTATGGTCTTGCGTCTTGCAATGCTTAATGCTTTAGAAGCGAGAAGATTATATCACGAAAGATTTCCTAATCCTGCTCTACCGAACCATAAGACATTTCAACGTGTTGACCAACGTTTAAGAGAGAATGGTGGGCGATTCCAGTTAATAAGGTAATACATATTATTGACTATCTTCATAATTTTAGAAAAAGTAGTACTGATGCTGGTGTGAGCGTACGTATGCCGGGATTAGAGAAAAGTATTTTAAATGCTGTAGATGACAATCCATCAACGAGCACTCGACAATTATCAGCACAGTTTAATACATCGAAAACAATAGTACATGCAGTTTTTCATTAACAGCTGTTATATCCATGTCATTTGCAAAAGATACATGAACTGCTTCCTGTAGATTTTCCTCTAGAATGCAGTTTGCAAACTGGGTATTGGATCAGCAACGTAATAATGTTAACTTCATGAACATTATTATTTTTACAGATGAAGCAAGGTTTACCAAAAATGGACCATTCGTTTTGCCAGAACGATTGAATGGTCAACTTTATTTGGAGTTCCTTCAGAACGCTTTTCGAGATTTAATAGAGCAGTTACTACTTGAAACCCGCCGAAACATGTACTTCATGCACGATGGGGCACCGCCTCATTTCAGCGTTCGTGTGCGGGAGCACCTGAATAACCTCTAATCCAAACCGTTAGATAGGTAGAGAAGGACCAATTGCCTGGCCTCCTCGATCTCCTGACTTAACGCCGTTGGATTTAACCTGTGGGGACACCTCAAAAAAATGCTGTATTCCACTCCGGTCGACACTAGGGAGGAACTTCTACAGAGAATCACCTTCATTGTGATGTGATAAGGAACACAACTGAGTTATTGTTGCGGGTACAGCAGTCCTTAATTCGCTGTGCCCGCGAGTGTATCAGACTTCACGGACCCCATGTTGAACCCTCTTGTGAAGTTTATCAATAATTCCGTTAAGGTGCCTCCGGAGACACCACTGCGTTTATATTTATATTAATTACTTTAAAAGAAATTCAATTAAAACCGCTTTCCAGCGGCGTCCTTCAGGGACGCATATTTCCGTAGGAGGAGCCTCTAGGAAAAATGTTTATACGAACTTGTCATCTTATTTGTTTATGTTCTATCTGCATCCAAGATATTTCCCACATTTTTCCGGACACCTGTATATCTAATAGTTATTGAAGTACAACAAAGAAAATTATTTTATTATTTTATTATTACTTTATTTATATTTCATCTCGACACAATTTCATCACAGCAATATCATATCGTGCGTTTGATAAATGTTATTGAGAAGGAAATGCACGTGATATGAGACTGTAAAGGTGGCTACACACATGCAACAAAACATCGTACCGAACTCCGTCGCGTCTCAAGTGTGGACGCAACCACGCAACAGTGCAACAGCCCAACATCGCAACATAACGGCGTCCCATCACTTGTCGATTTTCTGCCGTCGCATCAAAGAAATGTTGCACGTTCACGTTGCGCCATATGTTCGCATGTCTGGACGGGCCTGGCTGATTATGGGAGGATGGAACGGCATTATGTTCGCGTTGATGTTGCGTGACGATGTTCTTTTGCACCTCAAAACTTCATCACACCGCAACTTCGTCGCGCACCAAGGAATGTTGCGCGTCGGAGTTCGGTACGATGTTTTGTTGCATGTGTGTAGCCATCTTAACATAGGTAAGGGAAGACGGGCTAGACGAACATTCAGAGAAACAGTGGGTGTCAGGGTGGAAGAATGACAAAACAGAAGTAAAATTACTTGTCGAAGATTTTTATAAATTTGCGGAACACTGCATGTATGAAGACGAAGAAAGAGGCATGGAGAGAGATTAGAAATGGACAGCCAAAACTTACAAGTGCCTGTTGTGGAAGACTCCACCACAAGTATACTTCAATTAAGTAGAGAAGTTGTCTTATCGATGACAAGAGTTAGACATATCATCAAAGAGAAGGCCTATATCCGTGTAACTTTCGTAAAACGCAAGTGATTCTCGATATACATCATTATGCTCCCTTTTTTTTCGTCTTGGATATTAAGACAATCACGACAAGATATTGATTTTCTACGAAAAAATTGTGGACGGATAACACGGCATTTATAAAAGCTGAAGTAGCAAACTTGCAAAATCTGCATACATGGGTTGTAAAAAATCGTCATGTAATTCATGCCAGTTCATTTCAACACAAATTCTCCTTAAACGTTTGTGTCTGGTTAATTGACGATTTGCTAATTGGGCCTCACCTCTTTTCTGCAAAACTAAATGCTAAAAATTATTTGCAGTTTACCACTAAATTTACGTAGACACTTTTTGAAATAACCGTTCGAAAATTCCTAATTAGTAAATTTGAAGGATGGAGTGGATGTGGTGGTTCTGTTACGTGACCATCAAAACACCTGATTTCTCTCTTAAGTTAAATTTTTGAGGTCCTCCATGGATTGAAGTTCCAATTGTAAAAAGGGACTCTGCATTCACTTCCATTACTAAATCTGCTTTAACTGACCAATAAACACAAGTGTTTTCATATTGTGTATTATCTGTAGCTGGATTTAATTGTGGTACAGGTAAGATACCAAAATATGGCAAAGGAATTGTTGACGATCGTGAACATCATACTGTTTTGTGGGATCTATTGATGCTGGTAAAATATTTACAATATGTGATGCCTTATTATAATTAACATTAATGGACGAACGAGTATCCACAGAAGCAGCTACAGCAGATTTCACGTTTTTAGAATCTGCTATATATTAATTTTGTACTTTCAATTTACTTCGTAAAAAATATTATGTTGAATTCCATGCTGTATCAGAGTCACTAGCATTGTATGGCACTTAATGATTTTTAAACCAAATTACACCGTTAGCTGGTGTATAATTATAATCAATTACTTGTTCAGCAATTTTAGGCATAAAATTCCATCGATCATACATACCGTCGATACTAGGCCAACCATTGTTGTTCAATTGACATTTATTAGCATATTGTCCAGTCGGATTACGATTACTGTTGGATAATAATGCCAAATATATATTAACATGTCGTGGAAAACATAAATACAGGGAATATTACCGTAAACAAGAACTGCATTTTGCAATATTGAAAATATATTCTGATCATGTCATTAGTTTTAGCTTCAAAATATATGTTTGAAAAAGCTTAATGTTCTGAATACGTACTTATCGCGCTTAACTAAGTCGGTATAAATTGAAAATATCACTCCTTTTTGTTTGTTTCAATTCTCTTCTATATACACTTCAATTCTCCGTAAAAGTCTCTATCTAATGTTTAAGCTCAGCCGTTAAGGTAAATATAAGTTATAACTAGTTTTGTACGCAGACATACCCCCTTCCGCCCTCATTTTATAAAAACGTGTGGCGGAACCACAGGGGTTCCTTTGGTTCGTCGGTTTAAATAATACAAGTAGTAGGTACACTTAAATACTTCTTTATTCAAAGACGGCCAGGTTAGTATTATTATAATGATCATGTTGTATATGTACCTATATGTATATATATCAGTCTGTTGTCATCTCGGTGTCTGTCCGATTGCAGCGTAAGCATTAGCTTCGTACGTGCTTCTATGCGGCAATCGACTAAGTACGGAAGCGCAACAGACATGATCTAATATTACAATAAGATATGATAATATTGTGTATTACATACATCCTGTCAAGGTATACACTACACCTTCCCTTTCTACGAGAATGATCCTCATTGCAAATGAGATCATTCTTTGTTGACATAAATAAAATTTGACACGTTAGATCTTAAATCGTCTTAATACAAACTTACATTTATCTGAAAAATACATATACACAATGTACTCAATATCTACGTATTCCTATATTAACACATTATGATACGTTCATGCGTATTACAAACTAAAAATTTATATTCTTAAAGTATACATTCAAATTTCTTAACTAATTTTCTTTAAATGATAATCCTTAAATATTTATTCATAAAATAGATATACCTTAATAATAATTAGTTATTCAGTAAATATATATATATATATATATATATATCTTACTTAGTTATTATCAGTAAATATGTACCTTAATCAGATATTCAGCGCTGAATATTTATAATTTAATTTATAGTTAGATTATGCTTAATTTTTAAGAAATATATGGAAGTACACGGTTTTTATGCAAAGTCATTTCTTTACCTTTTGCATTTTTGATCACGCAATTGGGACCATCAATACTAGTTATCACAAAAGGACCCTCAAACCACGGGTCGAATTTACTACGTTCCTCGTTAGAAACGAGTACATGATCACCTGGTTTGAGTTCTAAATGTTTTGCATTATTATCATATATGTGTTTCCGCTGTATTTTGGCCTTTTCCAAGAATTCTTTAGCTGTTTTATGGGCTACTTGAAGTCTATAACGTATTTCTTGTTCGTATGCCTCTACATTGTACAAAGGGTCTACTTTAGCACTCGTAAAATTCTCTACAAAACTACAGTTTCTACCGAAAATAAGCTCAAATGGTGTATAATTGTGATATGTACAGGGTGTTGTATTATAACAGAATGTATAATACTTCATCCAGTTTTCCCAGTCGTCATGCGTGTCATTGACATACATGCGAATGAATTCATTTAACACTCTGTGATTTCGTTCACAACCACCTATACTTTGACTATGGTAAGCTGTTGATATTTTATGACTTATTTTGAGAAAGTTTGCAATGTTTTCGAAAACCTTATTCCTGTATTCTGTTCCCATATCAGTTCTAATTTCTTTCATGGGGCCATATACTAAAATAAAATTTTCGAAAATTGCTTTAGCTACCGTTTTTGCTTCTTTATTTGGTATTGGCACTGTAATTAAATATTTTGTCAACTCACATTGTAGAGTTACAGCATATACGTTTCCGTTCACTGACTTAGAAAATGGACCAATGCTATCAACGCAAACTATATCAAATGCAGTTTGGGGAGTTGGTGTGATAACCATAGGTTCACAATGTTTTGATTTTGCTTTATTTATTTGACATTTTTTACATCGTTTAACATAATTTGCAATGTCGCGCGACATTTTTTTCCATCTATAGTTCATTCTTAGTTTTTTCAGAAGTCTTTTTTGTCCACAATGTCCACCTGTAAGCGGATCATCGTGAAATGTTTTGAGCAATGTCTGCTTCTCATTATTATTAGTAATTATTTTGGGTACCCTACAAAGTATGATTGTTATATGTTTCAGTATATTTTGTCCCACCTTTTTGAATTCATTTATAGTGCACTTTGAAAATATATTATCATTCATAAATAATTTTATCTTATTGAAACCGCAATTATTTGCTAGATTATCTAGTCGAGATAATACTTGCGCTAGAGCAATATTACCATTAATAATTGTTATCGGTTCTTGAGCGCTCACTCTTTTATTTTGCCTAATCATTATTCTAAGTAGTGTTGGCTTTATAAAAAAATTTAAAGTGGGTACTTTATGTAATTCAGAACTGTCTAATGATTCGTATATAGTAGGTTCTAGAGCGATAGAACGTTTCCGTTCTTGCTTAACCTCTTCTTGTTTCAATGTCATTGATCTTGTTATTGGCAGAATTTGTGAAACATTTTCCCGTATTTTCTTTAATTCGTGTATATCGATTCGCGATAGTGCATCAGCCCCGACATTTTCACTACCCTTAATATATTCAATTTCAAAATTAAATTCTTCTAGATCTAATCGCATTCTAGTTAATTTTGAGGAAGGATTTTTCATTGAAAATAAATATACCAAAGGTCTGTGATCGCTTTTTATTAAAAAATTTTGATTCCACAAATAAGGCCTAAAATAAGTTACCGCCCAATGAATTGCTGCCAATTCTTTCTCAATAGTTGATTTATTAGCTTCTCCTTTTGTGAATGCGCGTGAAGCATAGGAAATAGGCAATTCATAATTTTCGAAATTTTGACTCAAAATTGCACCACAGGCTGTGTTTGATGCATCTGTTGACAAAATAAATGGTTTCGAAAAGTCTGGGTATTGTAATATTTTAGGACTTATTAGTGCTTTTTTAAGCCTTTCAAAACTGTTTTGGCATTCTTCTGTCCAAATAAAAGTGACTCTTTTTCTTGTTAATTTATTCAACGGATGTGATAATTCTGCAAAATGTGGAATGAACCTGCGATAGTAGTTACAGAATGCTACAAATCGTTTAACTGCATCTGGGGTTTGTGGTACGGGGTATTTATTAATTATATCGTATTTTGATTCATCTGGCAAGATACCTTTATCAGTAATTTTGTGACCTAAATATGTTACTTCTTTTCTGAAAAACTGACATTTTGCGGGATTTAGTTTAAGATTATATTTTCTGCATACTTGAAAAACTTGTTTTAAATTATGAAAGTGATGATTAACAGAACAACCAAGTACAATTAAATCGTCCATATAAAGAAAAGCTTTTTCGGGGGTCAAACCGGAGAAAGCTATTGTCATCATTCTTTGAAAACTATTTGGGCTTACAGATAATCCGAAAGGGACCCGGGTGTACCTGAAGGCTCCTTTGTCCGTGCTGAATGACGTAAAGTCACGAGAATCTTCATCTAAAGGTATTTGATGAAATCCAGAGATCATATCGATAACGGAAAACCATTTTGCTCGTCCGAGTTCATCTAAAATATCATCAATTCGCGGGAGTGGGAATTTATCTCCTATTAATTTGGAATTAAGTTTTCGATAATCGATCACTAAACGCCATTTTTTGTTCCCGTCGATAGATTTCTTCGGAACTAGTAAAACTGGGCTATTATATTCCGATACAGATGGTTCTATAATGTTGTTTTGTAGCATTTTGTCAACTTGCCGATTTATTTCCTCTTTTTGCATTTTTGGTATGCGATAGTTTTTCACATAAACGGGTTTATTATCATTTAATTTTAATTTCTGTGTATAAAAATTATTTGCTGTTACTCTATCTGATTTTAAAGCGAATATATCGGAAAATTCATGTAATAATTTATTTAAATCTGTTTTCACAAATTCTGGCATATTTTTATTTATTTCTTTTAATAAATTAGAGTGTCGTTCATTCATATCGGTTTGAATATTAAAAATGTCGTATTCAGCAAGGTCGACAGTTGTAAAGTCGTTGTTTCTTATCGTTGCAGTTTGAAACGTTGTATTTATTATTCTGACTAAGGGATTTTCTGCGGATACTATAGTGCCGGCAACAAAAACTCCGGGTATAATCTCTTTATTTAAAACTAATAAATCTTTTTTTGAATTTATTGCTATTTTTCTAACTACTTCGCTGCGTGCTGGAATATGTAATATACCATTTTCTGCACTGTCATAAATTGCTATTATAATTTCTTTTTGATTAATAAGTAATGACAAAGTCCAATTTTCATAATTTAAATTACATTTATATTTAGAAATAAAGTCTCTACCCAAAATTCCATCTGTGGTTATGGGAAAATCGTCTCCCACTATGTGAAATTTGTGTTTTATTTTTAAAGTATCAAAAAAAATAGAAGTTTCTGTAATACCTAGAGATTTTGTATGCTCATTGGTAATAGGTACCTCTAATTTTACATGAATTTATAGTATCTATTATATGATTTCTTTGTATGCTACTACGTTTAATAATCGAGATATCAGCACCAGTATCAACAATTTACGTTAGTTTTTCGGCAGCAAAGTCAGTATTAACAAATACAAAATTTGCAAGAGATAAATTGAACGTAAAAATATTTACATATCCCCCAGTCGCTCCCCCTGGGGGCGCGACTGGTTTTCCGGATCTTGCTGAGTTTCACAAAGTCTAATATTTCTAAATTGACGACCGCGAGTATTGCCCCGATACGATTGAAAATTATTACCTCTTTGTCTGCGATTTTGAAATCGACTATTGTTATTGTTACCACTATTGTAGGTATTAGTAGTATAGTGTCTTCCGCGACTATGATTATTTATACGGGCAGTAGGGTGTCTACGGTTATGCCTGACATATAAAACATTGGAGCTAGTGGTTTCCGTATTTATATTAACAAATTTTGAAATAGCATCTTGCACTGATGAAAATGTTCCTGCTTCCATGATTAAACGGGCACGCTCGGAGGAAGCGTTTTTCGATAATGCTTTTACAGCAGTATCTGTAGAATAAGTTTGCGCTACTCTGTTAGGAACACCTTCACTAATGTATGCTCTGTTTAGAGATAATGTAAGAGCCTCTATTTCTGATGCAAATTTGGCAGATTCTTTTGAATTTTGTTTAAAATTTATAAGTTTTGCTGATATTATTTTTGAACTTTCGCCTTTAATGCCTTGTTTTAAAGCTGTTATAATATCTGCAAGACTCATATTATCGTTAATTAGATCGCGGGCTTTGCCGGTTAGCCGTGTTTTGACAAAGGAAACTGCACGATCTGCATGTCCTTCGGAGTTAGCTTGTAAAAGAGCTAGTGCATCCAAAAAGGACTGTAATTTGTCGTAAGAACCGTCAAATTCTGAAGGAATAAATTTACTAGCCAAGTTAAAAAATTCTATATTTGATAAGGCCATCGTTTCTTCCTCGTCTTCAGTTTCGTCGTCTAGAATGAGGGGATTAATTTTATCTAAAACTGACGCAGGCACTTTATATTTAACAGCTAATGATTGAAATGATCTAACAATTTTGTCCCTAGTTTGGTGAAAAATTAGCTTGCAAGTCTGTGTTTGCTCTTCATTACAGGTAATCCAGGACGAAGCCAAAATACTAACTAAATTATTATAAAGTTCAATTAATTTGTCTCTTATTTCATTACGTATTTTATCTGATTTCGGAATTTGCTTTTTTATCGCCCTTTTGGATTCTCTTATAATCTCATTTTTTTATATTTGATATTTTTGTATTAATTTCGTCCCAATTGTGTTTAAATAATAAATTTTATAAAAATACTTAATTTAATTCATATTAAACTATTAAACATTTCAAACTTATGTGTGTAAACTAAATACATGCTACAAATTTAAATGGTGACAATCGCATAGATATCACTCACCAGTAGTTAACATAGTTATCCTTTTTTTTTTGTCACAATATCCTTGTAATTCACTGCACTAGTCACAACACTTCTCTTGTTTATACCCTCGCTTCTGATAGGGTGCGTTGCAAACTCCTCTTCATTGTTCGCCGGTGCATCATCGTAATTTTTTGGGATGAAATTTACTGCCACTATTCCGAGTATGATGTAAACTGGCACCTTTACATCAGTCGGTGACAATTCCGTTGTGGGATACTTTCTGCTCTTGTTTGTTTGTGGCCCATTTTGTTTTTCAACTTATTTAACAGCCGTTAAGGTAAATATAAGTTATAGCTAGTTTTGTACGCAGACATACCCCCTTCCGCCCTCATTTTATAAAAACGTGTGGCGGAACCACAGGGGTTCCTTTGGTTCGTCGGTTTAAATAATACAAGTAGTAGGTACACTTAAATACTTCTTTATTCAAAGACGGTCAGGTTAGTATTCTTATAATGATCATGTTGTATATGTACCTATATGTATATATATCTGTCTGTTGTCATCTCGGTGTCTGTCCGATTGCAGCGTAAGCATTAGCGTCGTACGTGCTTCTATGCGGCAATCGACTAAGTACGGAAGCGCAACAGACATGATCTAATATTACAATAAGATATGATAATATTGTGTATTACATACATCCTGTCAAGGTATAAACTACAAACGTCTCTTTATCAGCAAAAATTTAAATTTATCATAAACATGAATTTAATGGAAAATTGTAACTTTTTTTTTAATTCACCTTGAGAATTACATCCTCATGTGGTCATTTTGGAAACTTAATCATATTTTGTTGAAATTTCCTTGGTCTATTTTCCTATCAAGATTTTTTCCGCAAGTGTGTACAGTTGCCGAGCTTAAACGGACACGAAGTATATACAGGGTGCGTCATTAGTCGCCGCGTCTTCGATTGCTCTTTTGTGTTTTAAATAAAAGAAAAAACAATTAGTGGGAGATCCATAGTTGCTTCTGCCGCAAATTGTAAAAATACTTTATGCTCTGACGCACTTCCGGTTTCACCGGAAATGCACGGAACTTAAGTTTCTTAAATGACTCACCCTATATATTTTTCGATTTTCTTGTACTGCATTAAATTGTCTGTTCAACTGTATTTTCTTTTTCAAAATTGAGCCAATAGTTTTTGAGATACTAATTTTTTTAGAAAATATTTGACCAAAACACGTGTTCAGAAAAAAATCATTTTCACATTGTGTTTAAAAGTAAAACATTAACTTCGGTGGCGCTCGTAGCCAAGAAAATTCCGCATCATTTGGTAAAGTTGCACTCGACAATACCTCAAAAAACTTTGTTTTTTCAAAGCCTACTTTCTGAAATTTTCACATATCAAAAACTTATTTTTTTTAAATGGAACACCTAGTATTTTATTGAGGCATTTTGTTCCTTTTTTTATTCTCTTTCATTTTTGTTAACAGTGTCCTATACCTATCTTTTGTAATTTCTGAGATAATCACTATAGGAGCAATTAGCAGCCAATTAAAAAACTACGAGCGCTATTGTTGTATGCACCAAAATATTCGTTCAACCAATGAAAGGTAGGAATGGCACTTGACTTCCTTAGTAAACTGTCAAACAACGTAAATGTTAAATCCAACTATCCCAAAAGTAATAATTTAGAGAATGAAGAGCATCGCATTTCAATTTTTTAATTCCGGCAATGTCCATTTGCAGTATTTAATTTTTGACTGTGTTGGCTATCATCGAAATAAAATAAAGGTTATGTTTATTGACATATTTGAAGATGTCTTCAAAAAGCTTTGAAGATCCGTCCGTAGATAGAGAAGATACTCGCCTCCATTAAAATTTTCATCAAAGAAGTAAGGTCCATTTATGTAACTACTCAGTATTCTTCCCCACAGTTTTAATGACCAACGATTCTGAAAGTTTACAGGTGTGATAAAGTGGGGGGCTTTATGTGTTATAATAACGAAAATTGTGACGATGAACGTATTCACTTTAATAGAAGGGGGCTTCGTTGGTAAACAACAAAAAATTGAGAAAGCCAGGATAAGAAACTAAACTTGGAGTCTGTAGCTTGAAACTACACAAAAACACTAAAACACCTTCACCACACTAAAGCACAAAAATGGCTAAATACGTATTTCATCAACTAAGTTGTCATCATCAGTAGCACTGATTAAAAATCGCGCTGTCTACACACCGTAGCGTAACAGAACAACACTGATTTCCAATTTACAGGGATGGTTTATTTATACTTTTACCTAGGCTACTAACTACCTCATTAACAGTACAACGATCAGGTACCATATATACGATGACTCATTTAAAAAAATTAAGTTCCGTGCATTTCCGGTAACACTAATTATTAAAATATGTTAAACCTATAAGCTTACATTTATAACTTTTGTTGAAAAATATTAAAATATCCATTTAGGGCACTCTTAACTTCTTCATTGCACGCGGAGCGCTTCCCAGAAACAATTTTTTTCAAGTTTGAGGGTGCCAAATCAGGAGAATAGGGGGGATGGTCGAGCAAATCATACCTCAAATCCCGCAGTTTTCTCATTGCCAACGCACTTTTGTGAGCAGGTGCGTTGTCCTGGTGAAACATGATTTTTTTCTTCTTCAATCCAGGCCTCTTCTCATCAATTTTGGTAGCTAGCTGATCAGGAAGGTTGGACTAATATTCGCCTGTAATTGTTCTGCCTTTTTCAAGGTAAACAATTAACGAGATCCCTTTCGCATCCCAAAACACACTGGCTAAGACCTTTCCGTCAGATGACATCGACTTCGCTTTCTTTAGTGCTGAACCACCTGCTTCGACTGCTGTTTCGTTTCTGGCGTGTAGTAGTGGCTCATCTATGGTAATAAATCGCCGCACAAAATCGGTCGGACCGCTATTGAATCGGTCCAAACACCGCTGCGAAACTCGTTTGCGCCTCTGCTTTTAATCGGCACTCAGCAAATGCGGCACCCACCTTCCGCATAGCTTTCACATTCCTAATTATTCATGCAAGATGTTTGGTACCAGCTCTTTCAATACCTCACGGCCTCAGCTATCTCACTCACCTTCACGCGCCTATCGTCAAACACGATATCGTGCACTTTTTTGATGTTTTCCGGTGTGGTTGCGGTTTTTGATCGTCCTTCACGTGGGCCATCTTCGACGGACGTGCGTCCACGTTTAAAATCAACTGCCCACTTTTTAACGGTTGACATTGAAGGAGCAGAGTCCCCGCAAACTGTTGTCGACTTCGGATGGATTACCTTAGGGATTAATCCAATCAAAACGAAGAATTTTATGACCGCACGATATTCAAGTTTATCCATTTTAACGAAAAACACGGAAGACGTCTTCTGCGAAAATTTGTTTAAACAAACTACTTGACAAAACAATTTGAAACTTGTCATCATAGGCAAGACGGTATTGCACTATTGTGCGAACTGCAAAACACATGCACAAAATGTAGTTGGCGAACCCAGTGAAGGCAATGAACAAATTAAAAAGGTACGAGCACTACAGCCTCATTTATTGCCACACATTTTTTTTAGTATTATAAAAGAAATCTATAATTTAACATTTTGGCTGATGACAAATATTTATTTGAAACAAAATATATATGGAACTTTGTGTGATAATATTGAGTTATATGTTACATTTCATTTAAAAGCAAAATGTAGTAAAATGAAAACGAATTTAAATTGTTTATAATACGTAAATTTATATTTTTGCTCCTACAAAATTATTCTAAAGGTGCTAACTATGTGCTGAATGGCAAAGTTACAAAATTATATCAAGATAATTTATGACTATATTGTAAAAGACAGTATGAAAAGAAACTAAAATGTAAGTTAAAATAAGTAACTCAATCTTTTATTTTTTAGAAAATAAAATTATAGTGTAATGTTATTGTACTATTTTGAATTAGGTTGCTTAGTATAGTAATTAAGTTTATTTGTAAACAGTGTAAATAGGATATTTATAAATAGTTTTTATTAGAACGTTTCCTGTTCTTTTATATAAACTACATAACTATACAGCAGATGCGCTGTCTTACACTGCACTTTTCTTAAGTCCAATTTTCACAATATTTTAATTAATAAAATTAGTTAATTTTTTGCATATAACATTTTAAAAATAAGGAATAAGGACAAATTATTATTATTTTCCTAATTTTATTAAATACAATAATGTAAAAATTGGACTTAGAACTGTATACTTATAATAAATGTAAGCTTAAAAAAATAGTAACCTACATAATAGTTTTCAGACAACTCTTTTCACTAAAATAAAATTAGAATACTTTGAAAAAATTCACATTACATGAACTAAATAATCAATAATTTGTTCTAGTGACTCACGATTCAAATTTGCAATTATACAAGGTGTAGCACCTAAGATGCCTCGGACCGTAGCTCCTCTATCATACAATATATCGAAAAAATTCTAAGAGAAAAATTGTCCATAACTACAATCACCATTTCCCTAAAATATTTTTGGTCATCAGTGTCGTGCCGTATTCCAGTGGCGTATCAAACCTATGTTTTTTTAAATGGAACAATGTATATTTTGTGGCTGATTCGGAAAGCCTCCAAAGAGTACTTTTTTTCTTATATAACGTCATACTCCTAACTTTAGCGGTTTCGCTGTTATAACTGTTTTTTTTCGCAGTTAGACCGTACTTCGATATTTTTTTTTGGCAGGAACTAAATTCTGTGGTGATTTGCCAAAAGCTGATATGTCATTTTTTTCAATTTTTTGGTTATATCACCCTGATATGTAGTCGAGTCCAAAGTTTTATCTACGCCAAAAGCTGATATGTCAATCCAAGAGTCTGAGCATGCGTTACAAATTTACATTAGTCGATATGTCTGTGAACGCAATTTCAGTTTTTGCCAAAACCTGTTATGTCTGACATATCATGTTTGGTCGGCTTTGGGAAGGTGACATATCAAGTTTTGACAAATAGTATTAAGGTTATGTCAGTGCAGCTTCTGTTTAGTTTAGTTTAGTTTTTAATATAAAAAGCCAATAAAACAGGCAAGTAGGTTTATTTGTTGTACTTTAAGAAACTAAATACAACGGGTTTTTGGAATTCAGTAATTAGAACTAAATTAATTTTTTAATTAAGGGCCGGTTTATTCACATTTAAGTAAATTTGATAATTGTCACGTAGTTATCAGTGATCTACCAATGGGGAATCGTTAATCATAGCAACAACTGGATAAATTTACAAATTTAATAATTAAACGGCGAATTAACTGAGCCTTAGTGAAATTTTAAAAAACTAAAGAAAATCATTCCAGTACTAATATTAATACAGGTTATTGATTTTAGATTTAAACCATGTTACGAGGAAAACGAATGTTAGAAATGGTAAAAATTCAGCTTAATGAAATTAGTGCCAATGAAACTCAGAAAGTCAATGTTGAAAAAATTCCCAGTCTAGCTGATTTAGCTCCTTCCACCGCTATTCTTCTCGAACCAAACATAAATGAAATTCAACCAGAGGAAAACAGAAATAATTTAAATAATTATTATTCTACACCTGAACCAAGCTGCAGTAACAGTCGAGCAGATGAAAATATTGGTTATGATTTACAAAATGATTATGATAGCGAGTCTTGTGACGACGACAGGGATGTCGATTATGTTCCCAAAGATTCATCGGAAGAATCTGAAAATGAACCATCTATTGTAAGAATTGGGCCGAAGACAATCAGATTAGATAATTCTTCAAATCTAAATAGGGAAGAAAACACAAATCAAGCAAATGAAGAAAACAAGATCGAAGCGGCAAACGATCAAGGTAGGAAACGAAAGTCAGTTAACAGAAAATTAATGAAGGAAAAGAAATTAAAAGGAGAAGAGTATTTAACTAGAAAGGGTATTTTGGTACCAGCTAAAAAGTCTAACTGCGAAGATAAACCGTTATAACAGCGAAACCGCTAAAGTTAGGAGTATGACGTTATATAAGAAAAAAAGTACTCTTTGGGGGCTTTCCGAATCAGCCACAAAATATACATTGTTCCATTTAAAAGAACATAGGTTTGATACGCCACTGTAATACGGCACGGCACTGATGACAAAAAATATTTTAGGGAAATGGTGATTGTAGATATGAACAATTTTTCTCTTAGACTTTTTTCGATATATTGTATGATAGAGGAGCTACGGTCCGAGGCATCTTAGGTGCTACACCCTGTATTAAAAAATAGTTACAATACAACAGTTGTTTCGTATTTTAGGTGATGTAAAACTTATTGTGCTTATAAAGTCGTTTTTGTAATCGTGATACACTAGATATTATCACAATGAACACGGCAATGTATTTACTTTACATTCAAAGTAACTCTGCTCTACGAAAAATTACTTTGAAACCAATGAGATTGATGAGAACTTGAACACTAATAAACTGGCAGGTAGGCGAAACACAATTCAAACCATCTATCTATTCGCAGTTTTGTCGTATCCTAAGACCAGCGATATGGCAGGTATGCCTGTTCAACTGCAATGAATTAGATATTAAATTTTCTTCTGAACTAAATAGTTATTATTATGCAGTGATTTGTATTTACTTTTGGTGTTTTATAAACAACTAAAATATGACAAAGGCAATTCTGTGTTGTAATATTGCCTATTTTTTTACCAGGATATCAAAAATTAAATTGGTCAATGTTGGTCATGGAATGTAAAACGCTTGTCTTAGTTTAAATCATCCTTTTGAAATAATTCAATCATTGTCAAGCTACACTGATATTATCAATAACCTACAAATGTGTTACCTACTTAGTTCAGCTGTAAAATAATAATGAACTACAAGTTATGAAATAAATAACGTTGTTATTAACCAGAAAAACTAAATTACAATAATTGTTGGAAATGTCCTCCGTTTTATTCAATGCACAAGTTTACGCGCCTCCTCATGCTGTGAAAAGCGTTTTGCAGCATTTCTGGCGTTATGCGGTTGCACATTGCTGAACAATTCTTTGTTGCAGTTCTTGCAAATTATGTATCGGATTTTCGAAAATCTTATTTTATAAATAAGGAAAGATAAAATCGTCCATAATTGTCAAACAAGATGATCTCGGAGGAAACTCAACTTCCGTATGCAAACTTATCAGCCGGTCATCAAAAAACTCGCGGAGAAAAGCAAGATTTTCTCGTGTAGTATGTGCTGTTGCACCATCTTGCTGGAAATAACCGTATTGAAGTTCATCATCGTCTAACTGTTGCACAAATTCAGTCAAAAAAATATTTCTGTAACTTTCTGCGTTTACGGTGAAATTGAAAAAATGGCCCAATTATTCTTCTGCGAGAAACTGCCATCCAAACACCAATTTTCTGAGCATGTAGTGGCAGTGGAACCAAGATTCGTCAGAAAAAAAAGTTAAGTTCAGCAGATCGTTATTCATTAAATTATTAACGAACCAATGGCAGGACGCAAGGCGTCTGGGGTGGTCTGCAGGCAGAAGAGCTTGATATGATTGCATCTTATATGGATGCATGTTCAGGTCCTTCTTTACGATCGTTTGGCATGTTCCATAAGAAAGCCGAATTTCTTGAGAGAGACGTTTTAAAGGTTTTGTAGGCTCTTCTTCCATACGTTGACGAACGTCATTAATAACTTCTTCTGTACGAACTCTTGGTCTACCAGCACCTTTTTTATGCTTCACAGAACCAGTTTCGCGAAACACTTCAACACAGTTTGTAAGGTATGCATAAAAATTGTCCGGTAATACTGCTACGGCTGGGAAGTGCTCTCGAAAATTGTCCAAACACAAACGTTGCCTGTATTCCCAAGTTCCATTAACTAGCACACCCGTTCGAAAATAGGCTTCAATCGTGTAAATTTTGTGCTCTGTGGTGAGAACCATGATTCAAAAACCGTGCAGGATTAGAAAACTTCAACACAATAACTTGACAGATTTTGACATTCAAAAAATTATGATATACCTAAATGTACGATGCACGCTACGACAATAATTTTAAAATCCATGACCACCATTGACCAATTTAATTGTTGATATCCCGGTATAAAATATAAACATATTTATATTCTCTAATAAGCAGATGTTTTGATTTATTGAACTTTATATTCTGGCCAATCGACAGTGATAGTGTTAATTAGCGAAATTAAACTATACAAGTTTTGTCGCAGCTAAGATTCGAAATCTGTTTCGTAAGGCTGCGTTTGAAAAGCTTTTAAAGAGAGAAAAATGTGGCAGAAAACTGCGTGTTTAATTAATCAAAAGATGTAAAATTTACACTATCACCGGTAAGTGATCTTACAAATTACCTTGCAAATTAACTTATATAAGCTATCGTTTTCCTAATGATGTAAATTCTACAAATTAATTACATTGAGTTATTTTCCCCAATTAAAAGCCCAATAGCTATTTTATAGTTAAGTTTCTTAACCAGGAAGTTGATCAGTGGAAAATTAGCTCCTGTACACTTGTCAAGTCGAGCTGACACAGAGCATGTTCTATATTTTTCTTCAACATTTTAGGGCTTTGTAATATATTTTATTTTAGAACCTTGTGACATACACCTAATTCCATTACTTTAACTTAATGCATTCCATATGTTTAATTGTGTTTAATTTAACAAATGCGATATTTGATAGTATTCAACCTATTTTTAGTTATTTTGCAACTACTACTTTTCCGCTATTTTACTATTAATTCACAGAAAAACTGGTAACATATACAGGTTCGGCCTGTTTTTAACGTTCATGCGGTTTCCCGTGTATAACCCGAAAGGAGTTGCCAAACCGTACCCGCCTAACAAATATACATACGAGAGCCGACAAGCAGACCTTCAGCGAATGTCATATAAGCTGTATGTGTGTGTAACGATGAGATTTAGATTAGTGGTTTGCCGTAGCAGATGTGATAGACAACGTACTTTAATTTTGCAGTATCTACTCTTGTTTGAGAATTGACAAAAGAATAGGAATGTATTCCGTAATAGTGATATACTATACAACTACGCACATGTACAATATTATTAACTACGACCGCAAGAAAGACATACTTATTTCTAAAATCTTATACGTAGTCATCAAATGTAAGCTCTAAAAAACAGTGAATGTATAACACTACCAAAATAATAAGTAGGAGGAATAGAAATATTCTTCTAAAGGCAATAAATTTCAAAACAAAGAAATTAAAAAATAAAGGAAATTCTTGGAAAACAAAATGTGAAAAATCAATAAATATAATTTATGGGGAAACAGGATAAGTACGATAAACTAAAAAAATAATTCTAAACAAAGGAAATTAAAATATGCTTCCAAAATAAACAGAATTCTTGAAAATCGAAATTAAAATTTGTTATTTAATTAAATGTTCAAATAATCCACCTCTTTGCTCCTGACAGTATGCAAGTCTATGATAAAAATTATTTCGTATATTCGAAAACATTTCCGGGGTTATAGTATTTGCACAATCAACAATTTTCTGTTGTAGTTTCCCAATATTAGGTGCTCGATTGTGTTGATGACTATACAGGGTTTCTTTTACATACCCCCAAAAAATGAAATCCAGGGGCGTTAGGTCGGGGGATCGAGGCGGCCAAACAATTGTACCTCCGGAGCATATTAAACGTTCATGAAATGTTTCCCTTAAAAATATTTGAACCAGACGTGCAGTATGGGCAGGACAGTTATCCTGCTGAAACCAAATATCGTCAAAATTCACATCAAGGGCACGAACAGCAGGTATAATTTCATTTTGTAGCATTTGTAAATATTTAGCTGCTGTTAAGGTGCCAAGAATAAGAAAAGGACCAAAAGCCAAAGCCACGGTATCCTTGCCTATTCAAAATTTTTCTTACAGTTCTCGCGGGTATATTGACTTGTTCGGCAATTTGGCGCGATGAGCATGGTTCATTATGTTCAACCGCGCTACATACTAAAATTTCCCGTTCTTCTCTTCCTTCATTCAATACGCGCATTCTAGGTTCCCTATTTATACATTTTCGACAATTTTGCACACACCCAGTAGATTCAAACTCATGAACAATACTCATTATTGTTCGTATTGTAGGCACAGGTCTATTTTGGAAAAAAAAAATCGCCATACTACCTCTTGAGCAGTACTACCAGAGTAGTACCACTTAATAATTTGTATTCTTTCCTCGTTTGTATAAACGAACATATTGAATAAAAACTAGAAAAACAAGCCAAAATCAAATAATATAAAATATAACTGGGAATGAAAACCAAATTAAATTCAATCATAAAAATAATAAATCTCAAGGAATTCTTATAATGTTAACTTAAGGGTCCTCGCTAGTAGATCTGCCACAATGGCAAAATAGCAGATTTTAGAATCCAGATATTTTTGTTGATTTTAAAGATGGAGAAAACCTTTCAACGTCAACTTATGAAGAATTTAGTAATCTACCCGGCTGAAGAATCAAATTTAGAAAAAAATTATCGGATTACAGAAAATTAATTAATATGTCAAAATATTAAAAACTAGTTTTCTCAAAAATCCTTCGGAGGAGATTTGTTTGCTTGGGTTTACGTTATAAATTGAATAGAAAGCTACCGACTGTGCACTTATTTTTCGTTCAACTATTCTTTACTTTGTTTAAAATGAATGTAAAATAAATTAAAATTAGGCAACCCACATTACAATGAATTGTCATTCTGCTATAAATATTTCCCGCAGTTACAAATGTGTAAATAGTTGGTCATAAATGAATTTTTATTCGTTTAGATATTGAGTTATTATTTCAAATATTTATTATATGTTCCCTATGTGTAAAAGTACTCGGACATCCTTGGCTTATTAAATTATGTGCTATGCAACCAATATTACATTTCCCATTCACGAGCGAGGACCCTTAAGATACTTTTTTTTAAAAATATTACGAATGGGAATAATGGCTAAAAATGAAGATCGTATCGGCACCGGCTTGTCGTCTGACTTCCCCACTACTTTTGTCGCCCACATATGTACATATTGGCAACAACGTTCGTTTCAATACATGCATTTTAACTGGCATGCACGATAAAAACAGGCCGAACTTGTATATGTATGACTGTTACAAGTTATTTGTCTGAAAGGAAATTACCATATATAATAAATTACTGAAAATTTATATAAAAGCTTGATGTTTAAATAGACAACAAATTGTTGAGATATTAGCATTATAGGAATAACTAAGCAAAAATATTTATTTTTAGCTAATAATTCATTCTTTTGATATTATTTGTTTTAATATATGTTTACTACGAGTATATAATAACATAATTTTTTTACGCATATGCACTTTCCATAACTCCTCACCTTTTGGTTTTCTTCAATGAATAATTTTCACAAACATAGCGTTTGCTTATTACCCATTACCAAATTAAGAAATATGTAGAATTTCTTTCACTTATTCATACTTACACTCTGTCCATGCATCAAAATACAAATTATAAATAAAACAAACAGATGAAGGCACAAAAAATTTAGGATATGTAAATCAATGCTTTTACCATCCAAAAAACTGAAAATTGAGTTACTTCCTGCTTCACACCAATGCACTGATTTATGAATATTCAAGGTCCTTTTATCTACACAACAATTGCGTCTTCAAACTTATAAAATGTATCAGAATGATCGAATTGACATTGTAGAGACATCCAGTTTCTACTCGTAGAATTAGAAAAATGAAAATATTAGATTTGATTCGAAATGGATGTGTTAATACTGTAACACAACTTATTTTGTAATTTTAGAATCTCAAATTTGGTTTAGTGATGCAAAAGGCATAATTGATTGAAGACGGAGATACGTGTTGAAACTCCATAATTTACAAGTAAAAATTGAAATAAATTCAAATTGAGTTCAAAACAGTTTTATTCAATTTACAATTGAAACAATTGTAGTAAATTGAATAAAACTGTTTGAACTCAATTTGAATTTATTTCAATTTTTACTTGCAAAAGGCATAAATTTATAATGTCAAGTTCAGTTTTTGTACTAATTTATTTTCTTAAGAAAGTTATGTGTTTTAGAAATAACCACAAAAATGCTTGAATTTGATTAATGTCTACTAACAAAGGCTGGTACACAAAAGAAAAAAAACGACCTCTACGCGCCAGCTGCACATTTGATGTACGATATAAAGAAAAAATCAAATGTATGTAATTATTTTTAAAGATAAAAAACATTAAACAGTAAACATTGTCACACACATTTTACGCGAGGTTTTTCCAAGCTAATCGCGTCGTCTATCCCCACTTTACGGTATCTCTACCGGTCCTAGCGAAGACGAAAATCTATCGGAATCGGTCGGCTGTTGCAGTCTTAAATGCGAGTGACAGTTTAATTACAAACTGTTACTCGCATTCAAATGGCATATATACCTACAATATTCGAGTCTATAATAATATAACAGTTATGGGCAAGCGAAAATTGGCTTATTATAAAACAACAACATCAACAGTTCCGTAAGTACTCATTCTTTATATATTATGTTTCCCATTTATAGTATTCCTTTATCTATGACCGAATCTGTGAATAAAACTGAAGCTCTGTGACAGAACCGAATATCGTCTACCACCTATTCACACCCCCTTGTGTCTACCTGTCCCGCGAGTAATATAAGTTGCATAAGTTTCTATTTGCTAGTAAACGCCCCTCTTAAAATGATTTGTTCCTATCTTACCGACGCCGACAGCTGAATTTTCATAATTTAATTTCGTTCATTAACAATATCCGTGTCGATTGTGAAAAATATAGTCTAAAACGTAGGCTATTTAGAGAATTTAGATATTCTTAGATTCTATAAGAAAAACAGGCACTGTTGTTACAATTCAAAATTGTTTGTTAGATTTTAGTTTTCAGTAAACCATTGCTTATATTATTAAAAAAACTTCAACTTGAAAAGCAGGTAAGTACAAATCATGTTGACAAATAATAAGTAAGAAGTCGTACAACTTGATAATTAATAATAACTAGTGGTCGCCTTCGACCTTCTTATTTTCTTAATTTAATGTATTTGTAACACATATTATACATAAATTTTATCATTCTGCACTCCTTCTCCATATGAACTTTAACTATGCCAAATCTCATAGTCCTCCGTGCGCGCGTATTAATATAATAATAATAATAACAATATTATATGGAGAAGAAATATCTCTAATTAATTCTGGCAAATATCACTAAAATAATTACAAATTCTATAAACCCGGAATCTTGATAAAAATTCATTCTCCCTGTTGAAAAATAAAATGCATTTTGAAAGCTCGAAGAATATTGACGAAAAACAAAAGAAATTCTAATAAAGGGCATGTATTAATATTATCACGCAATAATCATAAATGAACACAGACATATATTATTTTGTATATACCTATCACATGTATTTTCTTTTACAAATCTCTTTAATATACAGTGAGGACGCGCGGATTAGAAAAAATTCATTTACAATTTTTGGTTTTGTTTTATGGAAAAACGCTCGGATAGGTCGATTTTATTTTTAGCTGCGGTTTTTCTGATGGTAAATTGATGTACAAAGGCTCGTCCAAAAATAAGTTACGACCATCAATTTTTTTTTCAAATGGAAACATGTTTTTTTATTTAATTTGTTAATTCTCCATCGAATTTTAAGTATGTTTCATGTACCATTTCCTATACCCAAACTCAACAGTTATCGAGAAATTTACAATTGAACATATCAATAACTGAGACCGTATCCTACAAAATTTATTTCACTCTCTTGTCCGAAAAGGACCGATCTATTAAACAAACAGAAAAACAAGTCAAATTAAATGTTCAAACTGCTGACCACTAACTTCCTGACAATAGGCAAGCCGAAGATCAATTTCTCGTAACACTGCCGTTAACGTTTGCGGCTTAATTTGTTATATTTCGGTTATAATTTCTCGATAACTGTTGAGTTTGGGTGTAGGAATTAATAAATTAAATAAAAAACATATGTTTCAATTTGAGAAAAAAAATTGATGGTCGTAACTTATTTTTGGACCACCGTTTGTATATCAATTTACCATAAAAAAACCGCAGCTAAAAATAAAAATCGACCTATCCGAGCGTTTTTCCATAAAACAAAACCAAAAATTTTAAATGAATTTATTCCAACCCGCGCGTGTATACTCAAACCTATGTATGAAAAAAATTAATACAATCGGTGTTTATATAGTGTTAAAATTTAATACTTTCGGTTGACCAGGCGTAGGTTCCATATCGCTGGTCTTACTACATGAACTAATTAATAAACCAATGCATTTTAAACTTGTCAAGCATATACCATACATTTTAGACAAGCCGGCATACACCGTTCCGTAATTTACGTTAGGTAAAACCGCCCCTTAATCATGAATATTGGAATATTTCATACTACATTAAAGTTTAGCCGTATTCCTAAATTTATGTGAATAATTTACGTGATCATATCGAAGTGCATGAATGTATTAATTACATTTAGAATTTGTGGTGTCCACTCAAAGTAACATAATTTAAATTTAAATATGAGATTTCAATAGTTGATGAAAGAGGAATAGCATTAGTTTCCAAAATCTAAATAAAGTCAAACAAACAAGCTGCTAAATTACACATAATATATGCATGAAGTTGACTACGACTTTTATAAAGGTCATCGTATCGTTCTAATGAATATTTGAGCACACAGAAAGTGTTGTTCGTTAACTGTTCGCAAAATATTACCTTAAAGTATCAATTTAAACTTTTATTGTGTATGTGGGAAAGTAGGGGTTCTTAAAAGGTATTTTTATAAATTAGATAAGGATACTACCTAAATCGAATGGTGTTTGACTCCGAGATGTATTGCAGTTTGTCGATGGATCCTTTTTCGCCGCATAGTTCTATTGGAATACCACTTAAACTTGTCCATAATCGTAGTACAGCTGCCGAACATCCACGACCTGTTAAATTATTTTAGAATTAAGTTTACTAGAAATACATTTAACGATGTTCATATTTGATTTAATGAAGTTAATTAAACTAATTTCCATTTGCAGATTAAATGTAAAGCCGTTATAACCCGACTTGTAAGGCAGGTGCTTTAACCATTTATTTATTATTATCACGTTTATTGTACAAATAAATGTCAAAATTAGGACAATATTTTCATAAATATCTTTTTGGGTCTCATATAATGCATTTTGGTTTTAAAGTATGAATTATTCAAAAATACATTACGACGACGTTAGATTCGTGTTTTAGTTAAATGACGGTGCACCATATAAGGCTAATGGGATGTTGTTAGTTTATCATAAATATAACCAATGTTCTTAGTATTGAGTGCTCAATTCTAGTAATTATTTAGTACACACTAGAAATTTCTATATAGTCTAACTATTCATGAAGGAAACACAAATCATATTTTTTATATACATTACACATTTTTCTTTTTTATTTCAGTTTGCAACTTCATTGTTCGAATAAAACCTTTTTCTTGTAAAGGTGTTTTCCCAGGGAAGAAATCGTTCGAAATCTGGCTTTGAGCTGTGCTTGCTTTATCCACACAGGTTATCAGCATTTGTTTTGTATACACAATTTTTATGGTTCCAAAACTGTGATATTTTTTCTCATAAGGCGTTCTTCACCCGCTGTATCGATGTCTATCCATCGAAATATATGACAATTCAAGAAGAAGGTGGTGATCGTCGAATGTCTACGAAGAAGCGCATAATTATCAATTTCATACTTCTTTTTCAAAAGCATTATTGTTGAGATATCTTGGTCACTGTAATTGATCTATTTTATTGTTAGTATGAACCACAATCATTGAGGATATCGTTTTGGGAGTCTAGGGGTATAAAGAAAAATAATTGAAGCAGAAAATACAATAGTATGACCCGATCTGGGAGTACTTTGAAGGGATATTAATATTTACCAATAAACAGATTGTATATATTTATAGGAGTACACCTTCTGTAAACATCAATATAGATGTTCATAAAACGACAGGCACACTAATTTCAATTAGAACAAATAACACGCTAATAAATCACATTAAAAATATTAAAGATAAAAATGATAAGAATCTAAAGTCTGAGGTTTATAAGATAAATTGCGATTGTGGAAAAGCATTTTTCACACTCATAAAAGAAACGAAAAAAGTTATAAATTACAAAAAACAGATTCCACATACGCAAACCAATGTATTGAACACAAACACAAATTCAATAACAAATTTGACATACGAGGTGTGTCTCAGAATTAATGAGAATGATTAGTTTTCAAGAGTTTTATCGAATGTATCTACAAATTAATATTGTTCCCTTCAAAGTATGTCCCTTGCGAATGCACACAGCGTCTTTAGTGAGTTTTCCATGCTTGGTAACAGTTCTGGAAGTCTTGTTTCGTTAGGCTGTTTAGAACCTGTGTCGTGACTGTTTGGATGTTGTTTATTGTTCGGTAGTGGGAACATTTCAATTACCGCTTAAGCGTTGGAACAAGAAAAAATCACATGGAGCCATGTTTGGAATGTAGGGCGGGTGTGGGAGTACTAGAATATTTTTCTCTGCCAAAAATTCTTCAACCGACAATGAGCTGCGACTGGGGGCATTATCGTGATGCAGGATCCATGAGCTGGCAATTTCAGGCCGCACACGCAGAACTCTTTGCCGAAAACGTTCAAGGACGTTGCGATAAAGAGTTTGATTCACTGTCTGGCCCGGCGGTACGAATTCTTTGTGGACAATTCCACGCGAATCAAAATTGATGATAAGCATCGACTTGATTCAGGATTTGCTCATGCGAGCTTTCTTCGGCCGCGGTGATCCAGGTGTGTGCCACTCAGCGCTTTGTTTCTAGATCATATTCAAATACCCATGACTTATCACCTGTTATCACTCTGTGCACGAAGTTGGGTTGGGTTGTTAAGCGATCCCGCAATTGTTGACTAATGGAGAAGCGATTTTCCTTTTGTTAATCAGACAAGTTCTTGGGCACCAGCTTTGCACAAGTTTTCCGCATGCCTAGTTCCTTTGTCACAATTCGATAAACAGTGTCCTTACTCATGCCGACCTCATGTGCCATAAACCTGAGTGTAAACCGCACATTCGCCACGCTTTCATCGGTTTTTGACGTGGACGGCAGTCCGGAACAATGGTAATCTTCGATGGTGTTGCGGCAATCTTTGAAAGCCTTGTACCATCTGAAAACTTCTGCTGACGACAACGTAACATCTCCATCTGTTGTTCTTACCATTTGTAGTGTCTCTGAAGCAGTTCCCTTTTTTAACGCAAAATTTAATTCCATATCGCTGCTCGATATTTGCCTGCATTTTACATGTAACGTGGTATTGGAACTTAACAGTAAATACGTGGGGCTCATGCTACTAACACTAGACTTAGTGGGCTGCGCCTGTTATGGTTGCGTTCTTAGACATTCCACTCACATGTAGTCGACTCAGGTCGGCTGCAGTCGTCATATTTAGCGTAAAAAATTAAATTTATTAGGAAACCCAGAAATAAATAAATTAAATAAATTAAACCTTATCTTAAATGACCAACTAGAAGTTAACAGAACATCTATATTAAATTTGAACATGTAAAAATCAGTTTCACCATATCCAGGTTATTATCTATATTTGTATTTCATATTATATATTGATAAGTTAATTAATTTCTTCGTAAGGGAAGGATATTTAAGATGTACCGTGGTCATAATATCAGTAAAATCATTTTCATTTTTGTTAATATTCTTATAACTCTTATATTGTTATATATTAAATTTATAAGTTATTTAATTTTTCGCCCTTTATCTTACAATCGTAAACTCCCTCCCTTTTCATTTAGTTAAGATATATAAATGTTACTAGTACCAGTATAAGGTTGTATTTTAATATTCATCACATGATGAGGGTCTAGTAGAGCGAAACGATCGTACTGATTAAATATAGTATGTTTTGAACTCATTGTGAATTTTTATTTCATTTTTTACTTGTAACTATTTTTTGTTTTGTAACATCAAGTACCTATCAAATGTTGATATAAATTATAAATTTTATGGAAACAAGAACTTTAGAGCAATGGCGAAGTTTTGGTGAATCGAGATCGATAGCCCCTGAGAAAATTAATAGTTGAATACTCTGTCAAATTAAAAATTTAAAATAATAATCAACGCTTATCTGAACTTTACACAATAAAAATTTCTTCGCTGTCGATATTCTTTTCCTAATATTTGTTAAGAATTGTACAATGTTGCAATAAAATGAAGATCGTTTTCTCTCTTTCCAGTTCTTCCTTTTACTTGCCTGTAGAAGCTTCTGCATCAGATCGTCTATTTCTTTCATAGTTAGCTGTTTGCTCAATTTCTTTGTTCTTCTTTAGATCCTCTTTGTTCCGCTATTAATGCTTTTTGTTCTGGATGGGGCTCCGATATTTTCTCTACTTTTATTTTATACACTAAGTGTATAAAGAGTCCGAATATCGGACTCTTTATAGACATGAGTGTTACTCATAATTCGATCCAAGAAACATTTTACATTAAAGGCTTAGATATTAATAAAAAGAGAACAACGTATATAGTAATGGAAAGTAATGTACTCTTCCTCTGTCACTACAAATTTAGTTATTAAGTAAGATGAAAACAGAGTATATTATAGAAAAAATGAATAGATGGAATATCTATGTATAACACTAACATGTATGAAGGGGAACGCAAAAAAAAATGGAAAAAAGTTTAAAGAAAGGAAATGGTCCTGCAGGAAGTTAAAATATTATTCAAAGACGTGCTAAGAGAATTAAAAATAATACCAAACATTATCAAGTTCAAAGGTTGCTTACAATTTTCAGAAATAGAACAATGAGTTGAATATAGAAGAGCAGTTTGTGGTGTGAGAATGTAAAAAACTATTCGAAATCTATGGAGTAGCCACAGAATTTAGCAATTTTCTGGTAAGATGTAGGGAATATTGATGAGAGTTAACGGAGGGTTAGATAAGAGAGAGATAGGCAGAGGAGAGAGAGATAGATATGACTGTTTTGTCGGAAAAAGTATATTCTTTTCCAATGCAAAATATAACTAATGAGATTTTATGCGCGTCCATTCATTCGTAGGTACATGTGAATATCCATGTTCGAAGGTAAAATGTAAGAAATTCACGTTAAAGAAAAAATACAGGTAGCAACTTCTGCCAACGAACAGGTGATCCGGGTAGAAACAAAACAACATAACAGAAGTTAAGCGAAAAGTATTAGATAGTAAAAAACTACAAGAGGAAAATATTTTCAAATAGAACAAATTGACAGTTAGATGGCGACCGAACGTGGAATATAAATCCTGACAGAAAAGAGATAAGGTAGAATTTGACAGGTATAATAAACAAAAAAAGTGAAAGAAATTAAAGAAAATATAATGAATAAGGTGAAGAAGTGGGAAATGGAGACACAACAGCTAATAATTAGTTTACAAAAAGAACAGAAAAGTAGGTATATTGGGAAAACAGAATAAGAAAGCAAAAATTATAATATTGTAATAAAAAAACGCTATATATAAAGGCAAAAGGTTTAGCAATGGAATTTCAATATTTCATTAGACAAAATTCAAGTAGAAGTTAATGTTAAAGAGGCTTATGAAATAAAGAAAGGAATTATCCTCGCCAACATGTTGACAGGAATAGAAGAAGAAAATGAAAAAAGTAAAATGGCAAAAGAGAAAAATGAAAAAGTTTATAATGCAAAGACAAGTTACCAAAAATTTTTGATAAATGATAAGAAATATACCTGGACTGAAGTAAATACAGATGATATCTTAAATCAAATTAAAAACTAATACGAGGCAAATTACGTAATCATTGAATTGTGACAAAACGGGCAATGAAACTAGACAAAGTCAGAAAAAAAGTGAAATATATTGAGAATAAGATCATGGAAGAAAGGAATTATAAACCAAAATATTTACCTTACAAGAATTAAGAAAAAAAGGCGAAACACAAATTGTTAAGGTAGGTACGCTATATTATGGAGGTGAAGACAAACAAAAGAGAAATGGGACTGTTTTTATGGTTGACAAGAAAAACTGTGAGAGTAACATTATTTAATATCGTATTAGAAGAAATTGTAGTGTTAAGAGAAGCGTAATAGAAAAGGTAATACGTATGCTGATGAAACTACAATTATAGCAAAAGAAGAACACGGACTGGGGGGAAGATGTATTAAAGACAAACGAAAAATCCAGAAAAATAGGATTATGATTAGGGAAAAAAAGACAATGTATTTGAGAAAAACTGAAAGTAATAAAAGTGGCCTGCAAGAACAACAGGTAACAGCTTTAAATACCTGAGAACCCAAAGATTTACATTTTAAGGTAACAATACATATATTTTTTTAATCTACACATATTATTGTTTTAACA
The DNA here is from genome assembly GCA_963170755.1 of Amphimallon solstitiale. Lineage (NCBI taxonomy): Eukaryota > Metazoa > Arthropoda > Insecta > Coleoptera > Scarabaeidae > Amphimallon > Amphimallon solstitiale. The sequence continues at coordinate 125,387,526 of OY720681.1, read as the reverse complement.
TACACCTTCTTAGTTATACTACAATGACGAAACCAAACAAGGTAGAAAAATATATATTTCTAAGCTACTAACACGTACTAACACTTTCATCTTCTGATTTGCTTACACAATTCTATATTGTATCTTGAACAGATAGTTAGTATTATTGTGTAACAGGATTAGTCGATCGCCAAAAATTGATATTGGCCTTTTAATTGACTAACATGAATAGTGCACCACATTCCCGTCGGTTTATATAGAAAAAGTGGCAAAATATTTTAAAAATATTTTTATTAAAGGTTCATTAGGGGCACGTATTAAAATTATTTTGAAATATACAGAGTGATTCAATAAAATGTTGCGCACCAAAAGTTATGAAAATTTAAATGGAACTTCTTATATATTATGACATATTTTGATACTATATGCTAAATAAAGACCACTTGCTGTTATATCCCCTATACCGATCTCAACCCCTTTTCGAGATATTTTACTTTTTTTGAAAATGTAAATCAAAATTTAAGAGACATTTCTGTCTTACATATTTGAGCAAATTATTTTAAATTGTATTTTCTGTTTACTCAAAGCATCACACTTTAAGATAATTTAAAGTTGATATTTAAAAATTATATTATTTACATTATAATTTTAAATAGAACTTATAGTATTTATTGCCATATTTAGATTCTAATTTTAATTGTTGTTAAAATTGCATTTCCTATACCTATCTCTTATAGTATTTTTAGTAATTAAGGATTTTCAATTTAATACACTAATTTTTTGCAATTTATTTTTTAAAAGTGGGCTTTGACGGTGTTATTATACTTTAATGAGATAAATTATTTGACAGTGACAGTACATATTAGTTAGGAGGACATCATCGACGTCCTTTAAATAATTTTAATTATTTAAAATGAGAACCTACACTCAATGCGAAAAGGTGGATATGATTTTAGTAATCGGAGAGTGTGGCGAAAATTGTTTGTTAGCATCAAGAGTTTATGCTCAAAAATATCCTAATAGGCGTCATCCTGACAGGCTGTCATTATAAAATTTACGGCAAGTTCTCCGAAAAACAGGAAGTGTGTGTTATCAGACACCAGAACGGCCAAGCCCAATCAGGGGAAATGTAGAAAATGATTTTGTTTTTATCGAATCTCTGATAGAAAATCCACACACGTCAGCGAAAAATAAGTGAAACTACTGGAATAAGCAGACGGAGCGTCGGAGAATTTATAAAAATGCACAACTTTTTCCCCGTATCGTATTCAATTACAACGAGCGCTTTTGGAAGTAGATTACTATCGACGACTTGTATTTTGTTTATGGATTCTAGAAAAGTTTAGTGAAGATGAAAAATTCATAGATTTTGTACTTTTTACGAATGCGTCATCATTCCACAATAACTGATTACTTAATAGACATAATTTTCACTACTACAGTAACTAAAATCCTCATTTTGTTAGAACTCTCGATAGGCAACACAGATTGTATCAATGTGTGGGGTGGAATAATTCGAACGCTAGTAATAGGTCCGTTCTTTTTTGATGGTAACTTAAACGGCGCCATGTTTCTTCGATTTTTAAGAGACGACTTTCCTACACTTTTGGAAAATATATCAAAAAGAATGTGGTTACAACTAGACACATTTTCAAGTAAACGTTAGAAATGAATTGGATAGGCAGTATCCCAATAGGTAGACAGGACGCGGTGATCCCCACAATTGGTCAGCATGATTCCCAGACTTAACGAGTCCCGATTTTTTTTTATTGGGGATATCTCAAAAATATTGTCTATGATGTACCACCAACCACACCCGACGATATGAGAGAAAGAATAAGAATAGCGTTTTGTTCTAGAACACCAAATATTTTAACATGAGTTAAACAGTACTTTCAAAACAGAATTCGTTTATGCATTGAAACAGATGGACATCATTTCGAGCACTTGTTAAAACATTAGTTTTCTTTTACCACTGAAGTTTATTTGTTTAATAAAGAATGTATTCGTTATTTACCTACTTATGACACTTTTTATTTATTGTGAAACAAAACCAATCAAACCGTTAGGTTAATAAATATTAGTGTTGAAAATCCTACATTAATAAGAAACTATAAGGGATAGGTATAGAAAACCCTAATACAGTTTTAAAAACAATTGAAATTAGAATCTAAATATGGTACTAAATTCTGTTCCGTTTAAAATATTATTTGTCTTTAATGTTAGTCAAAACAGTTTTTTTAAGCTTTAGTAAACAATAAATACAATTTAAAATAATTCCCTCAAATATGCAAGACAAAAAGATCTCGAAGAGAGGTTGAGTTAGGAATAGGGAATATAACAGTGGCCCTCATTTAGCCTATAGTATCAAAATATGCCATAATATACAAGGTGTTCTATTTAAATTTTTATAACTTTGATGAGCAACAGTTTATTGAATCAATCTGTATATTTCAAAATAACTTTAAAACGTGCCCCTAATGAGCCTACACAACCCTTAATAAAAATATTTTTTAAATTATTTGCCACATTTCGTATGTATACCGACGGGAATGTGGTGCGCCACCTGTCAACTCTACTCATAATTTTTTGTTACGCAGCTTGCGTCGTTATCATTTGTGTAGTTGCATGTTTATGGTAGACCTAAGCCTTTTGGTGGCACTGCATAAGTAATATAGGCCGTCCTATGCTTATTTGTTTACATTTTCCCTATATACGAGGTCGGCGCCGTAAATTCTCGGCTTGACAGGCCTATACAGGTTCAAACGTGTTAAAACTCCGTCACGTCATGCATTCACATACGTGAGCTGTACATTATAAATATGACGGTTCGAAGCCTAGTAGTTTTTAGTAACCAGCTAACCAAAGTGACTAGCGCACGAAAATGTCTGAAGTAAGGAAAACTGAGTACCGCGCAGCCATTAAATTTTTAACAAAAGAAGGGCATACTCCTTATCACATTAAACAACGTTTAGACGGCGTTTACGGTGATTCATCTCCTTCGTATTCAACTGTAAAAAAAGTGTGCAAAATGTTTCCGTTTGGGACAAGAATCTCTGGAAGATGCTGATCGGTCGAGTCGACCAATTGAAGTGATATCGCCTCAACAAATTTCAATTATTGAACATTTAGTGCTAGAAGATCGCCGTTTGAAAGTGAAGGAATTAGCAGTGATTACAAACATTTTCGAAACAAGTGTTCGCCGAATTCTCCATGGCCGTTTGGGTATGAATAAAATTAGTGCTAGATAGGTACCGCGACTTCTTTCTGCTCTCCAACGTGAACGTCGAGTCGAATGCGCGCAGTCGTTTTCGCAGTCGTTGTCACAGGGGATGAAACAATGGTTCTGTTTTACGATTTCCTATCAACAAGGGAGTCCATGGAATGGCGGCAAAAGGTGTGCGATTATTGAACGACAATGCTCCCGTCCACACTGCCATCCGCGAATGCGGCTTTCAAGAATTGAAACATCCACCCTATAGTTATTTAAAAAAATGAGGTGTGGTCACCACACGACTTTCTTATACGTATGAGCGTTTCAAACTGTACAATTTTAAATCAAAATCCTATTCTAAGTACTTTCATTCTCTTAATAAATCGCTATAGAATGCATACTTTGCAAGATATTCGAAAAAAGTGCTACTCGCTAAGAGTAAAAATTCTACTTCCGGTCCGAATTTTGAAATTTCATGTATACAAAATACATTGCAAATCCAACCCTAAATACTTTTGTACTCTTAATAAATATACATATATAGAATGCATAATTTACGACATATTAGCAAAAAATCGCTATTCGGTAAGAGTAAAAGTGGTACTTCCGGTCCGAATTTTGAACCTGCTTTAGAAGAAGTTGTTCGTGAAAATCAGCAAGTTTGGTTCCAGTTAGACGGACGCACAACGCCAGGATTGTAAGAGAACACTTCAAAATGCCTTTAATGGAAATGTGATAGGTCCAAATCAAACAATATGCTGGCCCCCCAGGTCCCCTGATCTTTCACCGAACGACTTCTTTTTATGGGGACATTTAAAAAACGCTGTTTATAAAAGTGTACAATATGAAAACTTGGATCAGTTAAAAAATGCAATATCTCTGGAATGTAGGAAAATTAATCAAAATCAGCTGAGTAACGTACGAAGGTCATTTTATGATCGCTTGGGGCATTGTTTAGCAGTAAACGGTGGGATAGAACATTTAATTTAGTTTGTTAGTTGTTCATTTTTTAATAATGTTTTTACTCCAATATGTAATGTAATAGGTATAACTTCGTATGTATTTGAGTTCTATTGTAAAAGATATCGCATAATGTCAATTTGCCTTTTTTTTTAATTTGAATTTGCAAGTGACTTGATTGTTGTTTCGATTATGACTGGATTACAATTTCGGCTTATTTTACTAGTGTATTATTGTTCATATCTAAGAAAATACTTGACAAAAACAATTCGAAATTTGCAATCGCTTCATTTTTATGAGTTCTTTAAAAAATTCTCAATAAGTTTTTCTCTAAAATAAACTGGGAAACTTTCATTCACCACGTTTAAAATTAACATGGGATTTCCTATGTTCAGGTCGACGATGCAACACACGGTATATAGAGTATAATGTTTTTGACTTATTACCATTTTTCTGAAAACTTCACTGTTTTAATTAAATCATATTTCTCGAAAACGACGTATTCGATGGTCACAATCTTTGGTAGCGTTGTTCATAATAAAAAGTCAAAATACAAACATATTTTATTTTTTTGCAATTACTAATTGAATTTGCAGAAAACTGGATTTAAATTTTCTGACATATTTTTGTCTAAAATTCAGTTTTGTTTATGGAACACCCAAATTTCAATTCAAAAATAAAAAGATGTACGGTATATATTTTTGAATTGCTTACTAACTTTAACACCAAAAACATGAAAAACGTTGTTTCCATAAAAATAACCTTCACTGAGTTATTGTCATTTTCTGATATAGTTTTGTCAATTTTATGTTTTTTAATTAAATACGGTATTTTGATACTCGAAGAATGTCAGATATTATTTATTAGCCCAGAGAGTTTACCAGCAGATATCCCAGAACAAGTGCCTCTAGAAGAGTAATGGATACTGTCATTACAACTGGTAGTATTGCTAATTCAAGGCCAAGGACACATAAATATATGGTAAATGATCATCATTAAGAATTCTTATGTCAACAACAATGTCACAGAACCCATGAAATAAGTCGTTAAAAAAATAAAAACGCGTTACATGTTTTCGAGGGAAAAAACTCACTTTTAGACAAAAATATGTCATGTAAATTTATCCTCTTTTCTGCAAATTCAATTAGTAATTGCAAAAAAATAAAATATGTTCGACCTTTTATTATAAGGAACGCTACCAAAAATTGAGTCCATCGTCGTTTTCGAGAAATATAATTTTATACAAACATTGGATTTTTCAGAAAAATGGTAATAAGTCAAAAACCGTAAATTTTAGGCCTATACTATGTTATGACTGTTTGACTAAGAATTATACGGATAATACAAAAATGTACTGTTCCATTTAAAAAACTATAACTATGGTCGGCCACCAAGTTATGGAACAAGCTGTATAATACAAAATAATTTTTAAAGCTGCTCCAAATAAGTGGCTATCATAGGAAAAAAGACGCTTCGAAATACCTTTCTTCATAAAGTCACAATCTGCCTCCCCCAACAGAGCTGACTCACCCTGTATATATCTGGTTCACTTCCCCTTAGCTATCCCCGCTGCTTTTGCTGTTTATATAATGATTTGCATATAACAAACGAATTTAGAAAATGCTATATATGTGACAAATATTATCTCCAATATAATCCAGAACCTGCTTTTGATGATCTTCTACAAAATCAATATTATATGCTTCGAATTAATGGAAAAGATAAAATTTATGTTAATTATGTCAAAATATTAGTTCCATAGATTGAGGATTTCGATCTATTAGGTATCGTAAGTTGCTTTAGGAACTTTATTCATTTTAGTATTTGTAGATGAAACGGCTAAAGGGATCACCGTAGTTCCCAATCACTAAGAGTTATAAAATAGTGTAGCAGTAGAAAATATTGCTTTCATCGTTTGCTGAACTATTTATTTCGACAAGCGTTTCTTAATTTATTGGGATTTTCGATTATTATGTTACAATTGTATGATTACTGTAAACCTGAACGGCATGATTTTCAATTTTTATTACTCTATCCTATCAAGCTACATATATTGCATTACAGTCAGAGACGAATGCAGGCTCAAGAAGTTGGTGAATGTATGTGTATCTATGTAATTTCATATTTTCTTGGTAAATGATAAAAGTAAATAAATATTATTTCATATGTAAGTATAATAAATAACTTACCAACAGGCTCTCCTTCAACAGCAAATCTTTCAAAATTTAATAATATTTTGTACTTGGGCCTAACACTGATGTACCAATTACATGTTTTCGCCGACAAACCCTTATTCGGTCCATCATAATTATCCGGAAAATTTGGACTGGTTATCACACCATATTCCAAAGCGCTAACATTCGAGCCACATTCTCCGAAAATAGGCTTGGCAGTTTCGAAATTGTACCTTGCCTTGAAACCGCTGGACACACCTTCTGAGTCGGCATGTAAAAGCAATTTTAAACCCAAGGCACCACGATTCGATTCTATAGGACCAGGTGCAGTCAGACCACAATAACGACCAACAATCTTCTCAGTCCCATCTTTATAAACATTAAATATTTCTAACCAATCCTCTTGACAAACGACGGCTCTGAAATAAGATTTATTATTAATTAATAGATGCACGCAATATGCATGTGTATAAGAAACCATATTGTGCCAAAAACACAAGGATATATAAATAAAATTAAGTGACAACGTGAGTAAATTTCTTTGGAGAAAAAAAATTAGACTGCACAAAGAATTCTTGTTGAAAATCCATTCCAGTAATATGAATATTATTATATAATATTTTCTCATTTGAAACTACAAGATTTGATTTTTATACGCACCACATTGACGGCGTACGGTTTGTAGATGATCGATGCTAAATATTGACGCCCTCTATTTTAGAGGAGCAAATGGCGCGCAATTCAAATACTATAGTTCCAAATGAGATACCTTTATATACACGAATGAATTCACCAAATGTTATTTAAATACTTACAATAAAGATTTGACTGAAATTTTTTGGATTGGGTATGGTTTTATGGAAAACAATTGGTTATTTCTAAAGATATATTTTGGTTTCGCTTAGATGTTCGAACAAGTATTTTGATTTTATTAGTTTAAAATAATGTAACAAATAAATTGACATTGCTAAGCAATTTGTTTTTAATGAGCGAATTTTGTAGGACATTGGTTGTTTTTGAAAGAAATCTATATTGATAAAAATAAATGACGTGGCAACATTAAAATTAAGAACATGTTTTGTTGAAAAGAAATGTCAAATTTCATTACACATTATTATTCCGCGCCACTGCTGTCTCATTCATTCTGTCTTCATTTTCTGTCTCTTCATACTCTCCTTCTGGAACGATGTTTGCTTGCAGTTTTAAATAATATTATTGAAATACAATGTAACAAGGTAATTCTTGGAGAGTAAGCGCTCTCACACTATTAAATCACTTAAGTATACATACACGAAAAATTTCGAATATTGATAAATGTATGCATGCATATCTACACCAAGCTGGCATTGCTAACAACAACGTACAGACACCTGTTTCTACCTTACATAGATCTCTTCAGTGCACGAGCGTGTTGTTCACAATGCCTTACAAACTTATATTATCTGGATATAGTCGACTTACGTACCAAATGCCATGAGAGATTCCCAGCGGCATCTTTTACACAAACGCGACATCGCAAGGTAATGTTACCCTCCCTTGTACAACTACTAATCGGGCAACAATAGATATACGTGCATTCAATGAACACGCCATAGGTGGCGTAACTATTACAATAGTGTGAGAGCGCTTACTCTCCAAGAATTACTTTGTTACATTGTATTGTAATAGGTACGCCACCTATGTCGTGTTCATTGAATGCACGTATATCTACAGTTGCCCGATTAGTAGTTGTACGAGGGCGTATTTTTATGTTATCTACCTAGCCATGAAACAAAAGAGTGACGATGTCAAGCAAATTATTGAAAAATTTCTGTCATTGTTAGAAGTACATGTGCTAAGTTGTGTTTAGTTTATGCTGTGTATAGAGATTTGAGTCGGTCCATTTCTCGATAAAATGAGTGAAACTAAAGTTGAACATCGCAGCGTAATAAAGTTCCTGACAAAGGAAGGCAATGGTGCAAAAGCAATTCATGAAAGAAAGGTTGCAGTTTATGGGGAAGATACACCATCTTATTTCTAAGTAAAATATTGGTCTAAACTCTTTCGATGGGGGCGACAGTCAATCAATGATGACCCAAAGTCCGGACGACCCGTTGAAGCTCGAACTGAAAACTGTGAAAAGTCGAAAATTTGGTACTGATAGATCGGCGTGTAAAGATCTCTGTCATTGCCAATGAAATCTGTATATCCGAAACAAGTGTTCTCAAAATTTTGCATGACGATTTGGGTATGAAGAAGGTGTTTGCACCGTGGATACCCAGATTGCTTACACCTGAACAAAAACTGTGCAGAAAAGAAGTTTCTCAAGAAAATTTGGTCAAGTTGGAGAGGGACAAAACATTTTTGTCTCGAATTACCATCAAAAAAGGCCAAGACACAATTTTCTGGAAAAGAACTGATGGCAACTGTTTTCTGGGATGCTGAAGGAGTTTTACTTATTGAATATATGCCAAGAGGGTCTACCATAAATGGAGAAGCCTACGGAAACACAATTAAAAATTTAAAAACTGCTCTGGAGGATAAACGCCCGCATTCTTATCCACAAAAAAACTTGTTGCTGCACGTCAATTGTCGGGTTCATAAGGCAAACAAAGTTCAGCAGATAATTAATGACTGGGTTTATAGAGTTAAGGCATCCACCTTATAGCCCCGACCTAGCTCCGTCAGATTTCTTCTTATTCAAAAATTTAAAAAAAGCATCTCAGAGGGAAAGCGTTTTGATTCTGATGAAGAACTCAAAGAAGCTGTTGAAGAATATTATGCGGAGTTACCGAAGCAATTTTTTTCTGGGGGTATGGGGCAACTGGAAAAAAGATGGAATAAGTGTATTAGTGTTGAAAGGAGTTATGTAGAAAATATTTTTTTTTGTTCTCTTATGTGTTTTTTCATGGCTAGGTAGATAACATAAAAATACGCCCTCGTACTACGGTGGGTAACATTACCCATTATTTTTTTAACCAATTACTCTGTTTAAATCTAATTTCATGTCTCATTCCACGTAATTTCAAACCATTATTTATAAATTGCATCAAAGTTAGGTAATGTATTGTATAATTCGATCCATCGGGAAGGTTTGGAATCAATTTACTGTATCTCGAATTAGATGAAATAACGTGTTCTGGACATAAAGGTAATTCAGTGTGTAGATTGTGGAGATATACAGGATATTCTAAATCTACTTTAAAAACATATCGAATACTTGCATCGCATTCCAAATCTTGTACGTCATTTCTTCATTTGTTAACCACTGCAAATCACCAATCGGTATACTGAAGGTCATAGCGTAATCATATAAATTTGTTGCATCTAAGTATAAAATATATTTTTTGATCTCGGATAATTCAAAGATGGTAAATATCGGTTATTGGTAATTACTTTTCTTCTAAAACACATACACCTCTACGTATATCTCTTTAAAAAAATGAAATATGTCTTTCTAATTCGTAATTCGTACTATAGAGCGTCTCAACCTTAGTATTCAGTACAGTCTCTTATGGGATATATACGTCTTTTACTACCGTAAGCAATTTGTAATAAACTGTCTTTTTTATATCAAGGCAATGTTGTCAGATCGATTTATTATGTTTACGGTTGGTATTGTTGGTTGGTATAAGTATCACAACATAACCTTCTTGTAAAGTGTCAAATTCGTTGCGTGCTTTGTTTGGTTTTCGTTTGTGCATTTAAAGTTTACTGATATTATTCATTAATCGTTGTTTTTATAACGCACTTATTTTTCAATTTTAGTAGTGGTAAGTGAGCATTAAATACGTATAATTATAAACCATAATTAAAAGCATTTCTTACAGAGTACCTACATAGCTCCGCTAGCGCGATGGAGTCGGCAGCAAAGATTATTTATATTTGTGTTTGTGTACATTCATTATTTGCTGATGCTTCATGTATATAAATAGAAATTTCTTTTTTTCCAGGTAGAACAGTAGTATATACTGATGAATCTTGGGTAAACATTGGACATGCAGCAACTAAGGCGTGGAGTGATACGACGATTAAATCTTCTCGACATGCATTTTGTGAAGGCACGGGTTTAAAGTATCCCAGTGGTTCGGGACCCTGATTCGCTCTGCTTCATTCAGGTAGCGCAAATGGATTTGTTCTTGGTGCAGAATTTATAGTTTATTTCAAATTATAAGAACATAACTTTGAATGGGTCTAATGCTTTTATTGCACCACCTGCGGCAATAACTCATTCATACGTTGCAAATTGGTAAACCGTACCCATTCAATAAGGAGACCAGGTATAATAATTATCGTCACAGAAGGTGGTACAATAAAAGCATTAGAGCCGTTCAAAGTTATATTCATATAATTTGATATATACTATACATTTATTTGCAAAAATAATACAGCTGATGCACATAGCGAAATTGATGGAGAAGTCTATTTGTTCACAAAACAGTTGCTTCCAAATATACCTAAAAATTCAGTAATTGTACTTGACAATGCATCATATCATATTAGAAAAGTTGAAAGAGTTCCAACTACGGTATGGAAAAAGGATCAAATTATTGAATGGCTGATTGAAAAACAAATACCGATCAAAAATGGTATGCTAAGGCGGGAATGTCTTGCACTGTCACTCAAGTTAAATCTCAATACGAAAAATACAAGCTCGATTTAATTGAAAAAATGAGGTGTGGCCACCACACGACTTTCTTATACGTATGAAAGTGTTACTTCCGGTCCGAATTTTGAAATTTCATTTATACAAAAAATATTCCAAATCTAACTCTAAATACTTTTGTACTCTTCATAAATATATATAGAATGCATAATTTACGACATATTTGCAAAAAATCGCAATTCGATAAGAGTAAAAGTGGTACTTCCGGTCTAAATTTTGAAATTTTTTTTATACAAAAGATATTTAAAAGTATGTTCTAAATACTTTTATACTCGTAATGTACCTGCCTAGAAAGCATGACTTGCGAGATATTCGCAAAAAACTGATTTTCGATAAGAGTAAAAGACCTACTTCCGGTAGGAATTTCGAAAAACTTTATTAAAACAATTTTTCTAGAATTTAATTTTGAGTACATTTGATTTCTTTATAAATTTGTTTAAACTTAGTAATTGACGAAATATTTGCAAAATTCGATTTTTTCACTGAAGTAAACTACTACTTCCGGTCTGCCGATTTTGCTCAAAATCTAATCAGTTCTCAAGAGGGCGATTATACACGTAAATACAAAATTTGGAATTGATATCTATAGCGGTTTGACCGCTATCGTGGTCACACACACACAGAGACACACACACACACACACACAGAGAGAGACATTTTTTAAAAACCACTTTTTTGGTATCAGGGGACTTCAAAACGTGGACATCTGCAAAAATCTCGAGGTCGAAAATTTTCATCATCACAATACTTCCTTATACTACGTATAAGAAAGTAAAAGCGATCGGCTGTGAGATTCAACGTTTGCCGCCATATCATTGTGATTCAAACCCTATTGAAATGGTGTGTTAAAAATTGTGTTAAGATGAACAATTCAACTTTTAAAGCTAAAGATATGCCAGAGCTAATTACTAGAGGTTACAACAATGTCACAGTTCATAATTGGCAGAATTATATCGAACATGTTAAAAAAATTGAGAAAGATATGTGGATAGTAGGTGGACTGCAAGATAACATTGAAGAATTTATTATCAATCTGGGATCTTCATCTTTATCTGACGACGCCTTAAGTGACTCTTTAAGCGATTAATTTTTGTGGAGTGTGTTTCATATCAGCTGCATACAATTTGGTGGCCATTCTCTGTTTCTGTCATTGCTTTTAATATTATTGGCTGAAATATTATTATTATGTTATCAAAAAATACATTTTACTATTTCTTGTTATTACAATAAGCTTCGCTAATCCGGACTTCAACAATCCGGATTTCTAAGTAATGCGTACGAAATTGAAATATAGGACATTTACGCTATGTATCCCTTAATCCGGATCATCCATTGCGCAGTTTGCCATGTACGTCGCAGCAAGTTTAACGCAAGCCGAAGTTGACTAAATAAATTTTGGAAGAGACATGGCATTCGTTCAAAGTTAGTGGAGAGAAATTATCTAGCGAATCAGATGTTGTCAAACCGTTTCCTTAAAAATTAGCGAACAAAATTAGGGAGATACATTTGTTGCCAAATCAGATTTACAACGCAGAAGAAATCTGCATTGTTCTGGAAATTTTTGTCAGGTCGTACAATAATGGTTCATGCTAAAGAAGGAACAGCACCGGAACGTAAAATGTCTAAGGAAAGGATAACCTTCCTTCCCTGTATAAATGGTGATGGCAATTCATTGTTCCAGTACATGCAAACAGTGGGCTGAGGAGAATGGTGCTGAATTAAATACCTTTTTGTCCATACAATGAATGATGCGCGAACGCGCAATGCAAGCCAAGCAGTGCAGTATTAAACAAACAAAACTTAATGAATTTTTTAAATATTGGTTTTATAAATTTTAGTTTTTCCCTTATATTCTCCTTACTTTTATGTACGACATAACGCACTTTAGTTTGTATTTAGAATTTGAGTATTCGTAACATTTTCTAAATGTTAGTTTGTATATGAGTTTATAAATCCCTATAATACATATTTTGGGTATTATTTTTTAACTTTTTAAAAAGGTTTCGATAATCCGGATGTTTCACTTGTTTGGATTATGTAATAAATATGTATATCTACTTATATTAATATTGTTGAGCACTTGCAAAAATTAAATTAAATTTCTGTTAAATAAGTATGCTTAGCACATAAAATGTACATCCAGTAAATAAAGGATTTATCTTGAAAAACTGATTTTTAATTTAACATGTAAATGATTTTTAATGTAACAGTAATAACATATGTTGCTTTTGATGAGCATATGCATGTTTTTGTTATTTTTCGCTAAATTTTATGACTCGTATAATTTAATTGTCATTTCGTAAATTTTATTCTAGAATAACATCCTAACCAGCACAGTTGTCGATCTGACAACTATGTTGTCTATCTCCATAAGACACATACTGAATACTAAGGTTGAGACCAATGCCGTCTCTGCTGTTGCAGCTACATAGAGCACAAGAAACCATAATGTCTTTTAATATTTAACTTATTATATAACTCTAATACACGATGCATTTAACAAACACTCCACTTTTTACCAACACTACTTGTTTGACGTAAGTATAGTATCAATATGGCGGACCTGTACCCGGTTTGATCACGTGACGTCGTCCCCCTACCTATTCTTTCTCAATGGTTGACACGGACTATAGATGCATCGCATATTTGAAAACATATTTCTTTCGACAAAAATATGTCATGTAAATTTAAAAAAAGGCATTACAGAAGACCCCTGTCTCTTCTGTAATGCCTTGTAGACTAATTTGACAAAGAACTTTTACGTGTATGTAATTAATATAGTATAGTAGTGACAAAATTATATCAAAAAGCGACAAATAGCTCAGTAATAGTCACTTTTAGAGTATTAACGTCTTACATGTTTTTGATGTGAAATTTATTAAGGAATTCAAAATGAAATAATATACAGGATGTTCTATTTGAAAAAAAATACTTCTTTGCAAAAACTAACAAAAGCATATCAAAAAACGACAGTAGCTCAGTAATAGTCACATTTAAAGTATTAATGTCTTACATGTTTCTGACATGAAATTTAATAAACAATTCAAAAATGAACTGATATACAGGCTGTTCCATTTAAAAAAATTGTCTTTTATACAAAAACGTGTCAGGTAATTTTAATCCAGTTTTCTAAAAATTCAGTTAGTAATTGCAAAAAAAAATATGCTTGTATTAGGCCCTTTTATTATAAACAACTCTACCAAAAATTGTATTCATCTAATACGTCGTTTTCGAGAAATATAATTTTATAAAAACATTGAATTTTTCAGAAAAATGGTAATAAGTCAAAAACCTTAGATTTTAGGCCTATACTATCCCATAACTTTTTGCCTAAAAATTATGCGGGGAATACGAAAATGTAATAATATATAGGTTGTTCCATTTAAAAAACTATAACTATGGTCAGCCACCAAGTTATGGAACACTCTGTATAATACAAAATATTTTTAAAATGTGCTCCTAATGAACAGCTACCACAAGAAAAAAACCGCTTCGAAATATCTTTACTCATAAAGGCATAATTGGCCTTACCCGCTTAGATGACTCACCCTGTATAAAAATTGTTCAAACTCGAACTCTAAACACTTTTGGGTTCATAAATCTGTATAGAACGCAAACTTTGCTAGATACTGGCAGAAAACTGCTTTTTGATAAGAATTTTAAAATTTGTTTTAAACAAATATTTTCAAAGTCTAGGTCTAATTACTCCCGCACCATCGTTGGGAGGTGGCGACCTCATCGGCAGGATCTAATCATGAAAACAGCGTCGGTATGGGCAGCATATCTATGCTGAAATGGAGATCACTGATGAGGCGTCCTCTTCCGACCCTAGCCTTAAGGAGGACAGAACGTCCAGATCCACAAGCCTTAAGACCCATTCACGTTAGTGAATTGGTCACGCATTGGCGAGTCTGGGGCTATCCTAGCTACGACTGAGCGCCAACCAGCTGCTTAAAACCGTAATGCTGGCACGCACTCAATGACCGCGACAGGGCGTGGCAGCGGTATGTTTGCGTAAACCAGCACCGGGGGTTCGCCTTATTTGGCCAGCGTGCGAGGAGAAAACCATTAAAATAAACCGACAGCGAAGTCGATATGGAAACCTTTGGGGAAACAGCCTAAGCAAAAGGATGCTTCAAATCCTAAAGTTTATGACCAAGGTGAGTAATAAGACCGAAGAACTGAAAGGGCATGTTAAGGAAAGCACCAACTAAGACGGAGAGACGGTAGGAAGGTAGATGTCCTTAAGGCATACTATGTAACACTAATTGGCAAAGTGGACTCTTATGACAAGACAATTAGTAGCACACAAGAGCGAGATAGACTGTTGGTATCGCAACATACAGCAACAGGTAGAAGAGAATGAGATAGTAGTGAAAGAAGTGCAACAAAAAAAAGAGGACATAGCTAAAGAAATCGAACGCGTAATCATCGACAGTACAGGATGGGATAGCTTGTCCAAAATAATCGACCTCAACTGGCCCACAGATTGTTTTAGCAACACAAAGGCAATAAAGTGGAAAGCCCTTAATTAACGTAAGGGAAACATTGCAGTTATTGCAAGCCCAAATATCACCGTCACTGGACAGATGATGGAATAAATCAGAGCTAGCTACCCCGAGGTTTCGCCCCTTTTGGAGGAAAATCTGGAACCAGGGGTAATAGAATTTGTCAAAACCAAGGCGGAAACTATTCTAACTAAAGGTGGTAGAGGAGAAACCTCCAGAATACTATATGTGCTGACATATGAAATTGATCGTAAAGGAGTAAATGTCAATATTGACGACGAAGGTATTGAGATTAAAAAAGACGATAAGGGGCCAAGTAATGCTGCAACTCCAGGGGGGCGCAGATAAAGCCGATATCCTAAAACGGGGAATACTAAGTAAAAACGAGGATACCCGGGTTGAAATCAAGAATAATAACGAAACGGTGTATGTGACTGGCATTGATGGAGATATAGACCGTCGTGAGATGAGGATGATATTAAGAAAAGCGTGGAGGGTATCAATGAAGGGGACTTACTCTTATGAGTAGTTTCGCTCCGACCAAACCAGTACGGAAATCAGAATGCCACGGTGGTTGTCACGGCAAGGTTGGAAAAAGAACTTACCAGAATAGGAAAAATCAAGATAGGTTTAACTATGTGTATTGTGAGACCACGGGTGAACATCATTAGGTGCTACAGATGCCTGGATTTCGGTCACAATAAACGGGACTACCAAGACGAGGACAATACGGAGGTATGCTTGAAGTATGGAAACAGGAACCATAGAACGAAGGTATGCACTGGAGTAGATTTCTGCCTCATATGCAAAAAGGTCGGCCATAGGGCGGAGCAAACCAAATGCCCCCGCTTTAGGAAACTCACACGAGAAGGTGCTAGGAAGCTAATTAACGCAAAGGGGGCAAGGAAGGTCAGTACAAGCGTTGAAGCACGTTACAGCAGTCAAGCCCATTAAAGTATTACAAACTAACGTCGGTCTAGCATATACAGCCCAGAACATGGCATACACCACTGCAAGGCAGCAGAATATTGACATTCTCGTGGTCGGGGAGCCAAATAGAAAGCGGGTCAGTGGAGATAGATGGATAAAGGATAGTAGAGAGGACGTTGCTGTCTTGTTCCTAACGAGGAATCTGAATGTGTGTGGTCACAAAGTGCACGTTGCAGTTCGGGGGTATGTTGGTGGTTTGCTGTTACTTATCCCCAAACATCCCTATACAAGACTATAAAGAGAATGTTGATACCTTAGTGAATACCCTGGACAATAACACTCGAGGGGTCATTCTTGGCGACTTCAATGCTAAATCTCCCCAGTGGGGTTCGCCTATCACTGACGATAGAGGTGTATAACTGGACAGACTGGATCTCCAGCAGGGACATGGTCGTGCAAAACACGGAGTTAGGACCGACCTTCATCCGTGGGAAGACGAAATCCTTTATTGATGTCACCATTTCAACAAAACTTATGGCTTCTAACATACTACGCAGGGAAGTTTTGGAGAGTGAAACCTTGACGGAACATCAGTATATCTACTTCGAGATCGACGGAAAGGGTACCGAGAGGGGAACCGCCGCCATAAAATGAACTGTGGACAGGGTTGCCCTCAAGGACACTCTTAAAATAACTGGGAGGAATGTGGAAGGTAATAGTCATAAAAACAGTCACCAGATTGATAGCAGAGGCATATAAAAACAGCATAAAGCACTGCAACAGAAATAGGCAGGATCCTTACTGGTGGACTGAAGACATTGGCAAGAGAATGGAGGAATGTCTAAAACTCCGAAGATTGCTGACACGACTACGGGGAAGAGACGCTAATACACAATCTTGTACCGCGACGAGCGCGAAATACTGAAAGAGCAAGAAAGAACTAGCCAAGCTCATCAAATATACAAAGAAGAAGCTATGGGAGAAATTATGTCTGGACCTGGAAAATGATGTATGGGGAGAAGCTTACAAAATTGTCCTTAAAAGAATTAGCAGCCTGCCCCCCTATGAGCTCAGTATTTATAGAGAAGGCAACTTGTGTTCCCGCTTGAAGTTGGCACCCGCAGGACTGTGGGGAAGCCCATGAACACCGAGCCTTTTCGCGAAACGGAGATCTTAGATGCGGCAATGTGTCTCAAAAACGGCAAGGCCCCAGGACTAGATAAGATCCCCTCGGAAAACATCAAGATGATGGCCGACTTCTTGCGAAACTTGAAGCCAGAGTCATGAATGGCTTGCTGCAGGTGCAGGAATTTCGTGATGAATGGAAAGTTGCCAAAATGGTTCTTTTTCTGAAGAGTGGAAAACCCCCGGAAGCATCAAACTCCTATCGACCCCTGTGCTTACTACATTGAGTAAATTGTTTGAGACATTAATAAGGACTAGACTACAATCTGAACTAGAGGAAAAGGGAGGACTTCACAGCCTACGGTTTGGGTTCTGTAAAAAAAAGTCAATCCTAGATGCAATCGAGACCGTTCTACGAACTGCTAGTGATTAGAATAGTAAGTGGTGTGTCTTGGTAACCATCGATGTGAAGAATGCATTTAACACTGCCTGTCAGCTCATAGCTCATAGTTAGGGAGCTTAGAAACAAAAATATTTCCAGCTACTTCATTGAGCTAATAGTGAATTACCTCACCAATAGAAAGATCTATATAAGCAAAGATGCTGTGATGGAGGTGAGTGCGGGAGTACCGCAGGGGTCGATACTGGGCCTGACATTGTGGAATGTCTTGTATGATGGGGTCCTGGGTCTTGACCTGACCGTGGACTCTACATGTGTTGGATTTGCTGATGACCATGCATTGGTCGTGGGATCTGCGGATGAATTTACAGTGATGGAGAATACAAATTCATGCCTTAAGTTGATAAGTGCTTGGATAAAGGACCACAGACTGGCGCTTGCGCCAAATAAGACGGAGATATTAATAATGAAGGGGAAAAGGAAGAGGAACCACATTAGTTGGTCCTGGACGGGGTAGTGCTGGTGCCTTCAAAATCTATTAAATACTTTGGTATCACACTTGACGAGAGGAGCTCTTTTGGACCTCATGTGGGAAATGCTGCCAGTAAAGCTGATACGAAGATTGCTGAGTTAAACAGACTTTTACCCAATATTAAAGGACCAGGCAGTGGCAAGAGAGCGGTTTTATGTGGGGCGGTCTATAACGTGGTGTTCTATGGCGCTCCCATATGGAAAAAGGCAGTATGCATCCAGAAGTACAGACGCATCCTGGAGGGGTTGCAGCGTAATATGCTCCTCCGAGTGGCCTCGTCCTACAGAACAGTATCCTTGATGGCGCTGCAAGTTATTACCGGAACCGTGCCAATTGATTTGATGGTCAAGGAAAGGGCATATATTTACGAGAAGAGGTATGAGGACGGAAGATAAATTGCATTACAAGCCAAGAGAAATACCATAGCGGATTGGCAGAGAAGGTGGGACGTGAGGCTGTAAAAGCGCAATGGACAAAAAAACGCCTGATAGGGCATATAGAAGGCTGGATTGCATATAGGCACCGTCAGGTTGACTACTTTTTAACACAGGCACTAACAGGCCATGGCTCTTTTCGCGTGTTCGCAAAACGCATAAAAAAGGATGATACCGACATATTGCCGTGGTATCTCGCAAGTTTATAAAATAAGAATAGCTTTAAGAATTAGTTTAAGTTTTGAAATGAAATAAAAAATGACAAAAATCGTACTTGGATATGAAAGAGTTTAAATATGCAACAAATTACATGAATGTATATAAAGTTGCATACACATGGTCAATATACAAGCAAATAATTTAAAAGTCATTATTATTCAAGTGAATAGTGAGAAAATGAAAAATAAAAATAAATAAATATGAAATAAAAGACAAAATAAATATAAGCAATATATTTCTTTTGTAGAAAGGATACACAAGATGTATGGTTTACATATCATCAAAAAGAACCTAATTTTATACAATGCGTAAAGATTGCTTTAAACATTCTAAATAATGGACCGCTGTTTAAGTCAAAAAGGGTAATGAAGGCAAATAATCGAGAAAGGGTTATGTTAATGGACGGAACAGTCAAGAGAATTAGTCATGTAAAAGCAATAGAATTGTATGAAAAAGATCAAATACGATATGCAAAAAACATAAATATGACTGAATAAATTATTATGATTTACATGCATAAAGTAATAAAACTTTATGAAAGAGTTTAAAAACTAAATTATATTAAAAGATAAAAATTACCTTAGCTTATAACTAGACACTAGAAAAGGATATAAAAATATATAAAAAGTAAACCCGATCAGCAATAACTTTGGTATAAAAAGGTAGCTGATAGCATAAATAAAAAGTGTATGTGTTTATGATTTGTTTGCAACACAATGCTTCAGAGACTGGAAACAGACGTGTACAGTTTCATGACCTACAAAAGATAACAAAATATAAAACTCGTGTAAAGTTTATTGCAGATAGACATATTACCGATGGAAAGATCATGGATAGAAAACAGAGATGCAATGGAGAAACAAACGTGTCTTCCAGGTGCAGGCAGTGCGGGAAGAAAAATAATCGTTATCTCCAACGTGTTTCCCATCTTACCAAATCGCAATCTAGCTACAAGAAAGGTGAAATTGACATTAATAAATGGGAAGAAAAAATATGTATTGAACAATGAACAAGGCAATAGGTTCATTGATGAATACAAAGAAGGATGGTATTAACAACAAGAATAAACCTACCGTCGGAAAGGCAGTACGAGGCAGTGAAAAGACTTTTGAATAAGAAAACAATTTCCGATGTGTTGACGTTTTAGTCAATAAAGAACTGTCAGAACAATATGTGTATGTGTGTGTGTATCAAGACGACAACATGTGGGCAGCGATTTCACTGGAGGATATATTCCAATGCCAACCTAAAATATGGACTAGAGGGCGCAATAGTCAACGTAGAGTTTTTTTGTCGGTATAAAATTCGAAACAAGATTCGACAAGAGCAGACTTCTTATTACGACTTCGAAAGAATAAGACGCTTTAAAAATAATTGTTACATTGTAGAATAGTAGTTTTCATTTTTTCTTTATCATGTTTATTCATAATAATTTTCTAATAACTAATGGTGTTGGGCAGCTGAAGAGATGCTACGTGCGAATGAGCATTTTCTTCATGGCTTTGTCTAGGCATCATTAATCTTTTTCAAGTCATGTTAATAATTAATTAAAAGTTTTACAAGGCAAAGATTAAAAGCTAGAAACAACACGTGCAAATGGTTGTCTAAAGCAATTAATTGAAGCCAATATAAAAATAATTACATCGATAAATATCACTATCAATGTACAATAAAAAGTTTACATTTATTTATTTACAGGATAAATATTTATTTTTTTTGTTTAGCATCATGAATAAATAAATAAAAGATTTACATACATTACAACCGGCATCTGGTATAAATGATATATATATATATTTTCAATTATGTATTTGTTTAGAGCATTAAGGTGTATAAAGATATTTGAATTTACAAATTACTAAATAAAAGGTGTATGATCATGTTATATAGACATTCCGTTTTCTTCTTTAAACAAAACTATTACCTCGTCCCTATTATAAGTAAGAGAAAGGCCACCAGTGAAGGAGAAGGAACCACATACATTGCCAGAACCCACAATAGTTATTAGGTACATGCTTCAACAATATAAATTAAATACAAAACCAATTATAAGCTTTTGGTGTAAAAAGAATAAATTTTAGAGCACAGCATATACAAATGACTATACCCACAAATATATGCTATCATAGCATATAAATAATGGCGCCCAAACGAAGAGGGGCAATGTATTCCTTTTCTTGATTGTTTATTAATCATATAAATATTAACGCCCAACATAGAGAGGCAATGTATTACTTTTCTAATTGTTTAAAAGAAAAAAAAATATATAATTAATGTCGCTTAACATAGTGGAGCATTGTATTCATTTTCTCGTTTGTTAATAATTATTTACATAACGCTCAACGTTATGAAGCAGTGCAATTTTGTTTTTTTTATGATTGAACAAAAAAATAATAATTTATTTTGTCCAAGTAATTGGTACGAAGTTTGTTTCATTTTCTTATTCATTAACAAACAAAATAGTTATTCAGTGTCCAATTTAGAGACAGAATATTTTTGATTTTCATTTACTGGTGAATTATCAATTTCTCTTACTTAGAAAGGGATAAAGAAGGAGGAATAGTATTTAATTAGATAAGTTTCGTTATTAATTCATAAGTTAAAAATAAAAAGAAAAAAAATGGCAGAAAAAGATAAGAATAATGGTGAAGGTTCACAGTTCACACAGTACAGGGACAATCGTCCGGTATCTTCTGATTCAGAGTCGGAAAAACCTGAATCAGAGGATCGAACACTTGAAGGTAGCATACAAACAGAAAGCATCAGTGGCATAGCTGGTGAACAAAAAATTGAGAATCTTTTCAATAAACTATTCAGTAGAATAGAAGAAAATGATAAGAATTTAAATCGAAAACTAGTAGAAAATAATTTGAGTATAAATAAAAAATTTTAAGAGAATAATCAAAAATTAGAACAAAATAATCAAAAACTAGAAAAAATCAATTCTAAAATAGACGAAGGTTTCGCAGAGTTAAGAAAGGAAACTTTAGAGCTAAATGCAAAAGTAGAATTAAAGTTAGAACAGTCAGTTTCAACTTTAAACAAACAAATAAACATTAACGAAAAGAAATGTGAAGGTAAAGGCACATTCTTAATAAAAGAAATCAACGAAAGGTCTGCCAAAACACAAGCTAGTTTTAATAAGGTAGATGAGAAAATAAATTCTCTTGAAAATAAAGTTAAAGGGAATAATGTAGAATGTCAAGAACAAATACAAGGATTTTCACACCAAGTGGAAGATTGCAAAATAAAATATGGTGTTTGTACTCACACAATGTTGACTTTACAAAGCAAAACTTTAACCTTTGAAAACACTATCAAACGGTGAGAAAACAAAGTACACGGGGTTAGTATACCTAGTGTATCTTTGACACAAATACCTGGTAGCGCAGAGATTATACCAAAATTCTCAGGATTTTATAAAGATAATCCAATGGCGTTTATGAGAACCATCAAAACGTATATGAGGGGAATATTTGATGAGATGTCAAAGCTACATTTCATAAGAGGTTGTTTGAAGGATTATGCACTTCAGTGGTATGACATGATAATAGATGAAGTAGTAGACTTCAAAGAATTTGAGATTCGTTTTGTGAGACAGTACTGGGACAGACTCAGCAGAGGAGAATTAGACACGATTTAGTGTTTGGCAAATACAGAGCTGGATCTTCTCGAGAAAACTACATCATACGAAAATATTCTTTTCTCAAATACATTCAACCAACCATTGAAGAGAGCGATATTGTCTCACAGCTAGCAGCACACTTTGACCACAACGTTACACAGGCGGTAGCACTTCAAGGGATTGATAACATCGAGGGATTACTGGAACTGGTCAAGAGATTGGACGATGTGGATGAAAAAGGAAACAATAATAATTATGGAAACATCAAAAATACAAGCAATCCATCTAGAAACTATAACAACAACAACAATGGAAATAATCCGCATACACACAATACACCTCGATACAACCAAAATAAACAGTACAACAATAATGGGTACAATCAAAACCAGGGCAAGCAGAATTATGGAAACAACCCATATACATATAATAAGCCAAGCTATGGGAACAATCCATATTCAAATAATAAGACAAGAAATTATGAAAATGAGAGGAAGACTGAACAAAATTATAGGAAGGAAGAAAGAAACCCTGAGAGGGAAAGAAGAGTGAACAACGTTCAAATAAATGAAGAGAAGAAAGAAATAAATACGAAGGAAAAGACAGAATTAAAAGGTGCAATACCCAAGAATTCAAGACAACTACCGATAAACAAAGAATGGGTAAATTCTACCTACTCAAACGCGACTTCGTTGGATTTTTAGAAAGGCCAGTCAAGAAGAAAAAGAAGATACAAAACGTATACAACTTCGACGATCTAAAGAAAATCACGACGGAATTACCACACATAACAGTAAAAATAGGGAACGAAGAAATAGAAGCATTATTAGACACAGGAGCGCAATTATCATTATTAGATAGTAATATTATAGACAAAGACATAGAAAAATTAGGATATTATATGCCTATAAGAAAGGTAAATTTAATAAATGCAAATAAGAAACATATCATTACTATAGATAAAGTTTTTTGTATAAATGTTAGAATAGGTAGTTTAAAATTATTAACAGAATTCATAATAGTGCCTAATTTGAACAGCAACTGTATTTTGGGGATAGACTTTTTAAGTCAATACGGTACAAAAATAAATATGGAAAACAAAACATTTCATATTAAAAATTCAATAATCCCCTGGTGTAAGGAAACACAGGAAGATGAGATATTAATTAATAATTTATATATAAATAATACTGAACAAAATCTCACAAATAAAATGGATAGTGGTTTATTAGACAATAAAAGTGCACATCCTGTGAAGCATCGTCAAAGTGAGGACTTAACGCAATATAGGGATGGTACGAATTTAAATTGCGATAAACAATACATAAGCCATGTGAGCAATCTTGTCAGTAAATATAAAGGGTTATTTGATAATAAACCTGGTTTAGCAAAAGGCTATGAACACAGGCTCAAAGTAGATGAAACACAACCTTTTAAAGTTAAAAATTATCCTGTCCCCAATAAATACAGAGAACAAGTCAAATTAGAAATTAAAGAAATGTTAAAAAATAAAATTATAGAAAGAACAGAATCAACATTTATAAATCCAATAGTACTGGTAGTAAAGAAAAACACAGGTAATCAGAAAGAAACAAAATTACGCTTATGTCTTGATGCAAGGGGCCTTAACTCAAGGACCTCCCCTAATTTTGAAGCTCCGCAGAGTATAGAGACCTTATTAACAAGGTGTACTGATGCAAGGTGGTTCACAAAAATAGATTTGAAAAGTTCTTTTTGGCTGGTCTCAAGGAAGTATTGTTCCTTTATGTTCAATTCATTAGTCTATTCGTATAGAGTCGTTCTGTTTGGCCTATCAACAGCGACAGTAGCTTTGGTCAGAGCCATGCAACAAATTTTAGATCCACATGAGGAGTATGTTTCTCACTATGTGGATGACATACTAATATTTAATAAAGATTTAGAGAGTCACAAAGAATCGGTAGAAAAGGTTTTAAATACGTTAGCAGAAAACGATTTAAAAGTTAACATTGAAAAATGTGAATTTTATAAAAATAAAATAAACTATCTAGGGTATATAATAGATGGTAAAACAATCACTAAAGAAAAAGAAAAATTGGAAGCAATAAGAAAGTATCCCAGACCAAAGAACATAAAAATGCTCAGAGGATTCTTGGGAATGATAAATTATTATAAACATTTCATTCCGAGAATATCTGATCAAACTTACATGCTTTTCAGAATGATAAAGAAAGGAGTAAAATTTAAATGGACTCCTGAAACTCTCAAAGCATTTGAAGAAGTAAAAGAAAATTTTTGCAAAGCATTAATGGTAAATTTGCCTGATTTTAATGAAGAATTTGTTTTAAGATGCGATGCATCAAATAATGCAATAGCTGCAGAGTTACTACAGATAAGAAATGGTGTAGAAAGGCCAATCTGTTTCTTATCAAGGATTTTGAAGGGATACGAATTAAACTATACGATTTCAGAAAAAGAAATTTTGTCTTTGGTTCATGCTGTATCCAAATTAAAATATTATTTACTGGGAAATAGCTTCTTGGTTGAGACGGATCATTTGTCATTAATTTTCCTTATGAAGACTAGATTCAACAACTCAAGAATATATAGATGGTCACTTCTATTGTCGGAATATTCATTTAGAATAAGGCATAGAAAGGGCACAGACAACATTGTTGCAGATGCATTGAGTAGAGCTCAAGGAGGGATAAAGCAGCAAAATGCATACCAAGTCAACAATTATAACTTGGATCATGCTCCAGAAATATACAGTCGACAGAGCATTGAAGCATGTCAACAAACTGAAGAAATTCTTGAAATAAAAAAAAAGATACGAAGAGAAGGAGAATACAGAGGATATAACATAAGAAATAACATAGTATATAAGACTTTAGGTGATAAGAATTTAATAGTTTTAGATAGAAATTTAGCATTAAGTATCGTTAGAAACATACATAATAATTTAGGGCATCCTGGAAATAGAAAAACATTTCTTGTTTTCAGAGAGCAATTTTATTCTCTAAGAGATAAAAATTTAATTGCCACAGAGAATAGAAAGTGTAGAGAATGTTTATTAGGAAAGTATAAAAATAGAGTAAATCAGAACAGCATACATAGTATACGAGTAGAAAATAAGCTTGATCTGGTAGCTGCTGATTTTCTGGGTAATTTAATACCAGGAGAGCAAGGATATTGCAACATATTTGTAATGGGAGACATCCACCGAGACCTTGGAATCAAGAGACACCAATCGTGGATAATCTCGAAGAATTGACAAATCAAGGTAAACAAAGACAAACAAATATTGCAGAAAAATATATGAGAATAGAAAACGAAAAGATAAGAAAACACAAGACATACCAAATTGGAGATCTGGTAGTGGTGAAAAACTACAGGTTAGGGAGAAGACATTTAAACAAATGCGCAAAGTTGGACTTACCGTATAGAGGCCCATATAGAGTAAATAAAATTTTGAGTGATGTAACGTACGAGCTACAAGAAGTAGATAGCGAAAACATAAAAGTAAAATATCACATATCTATGCTTTATGATTATATAGACGTAGAAAATTAATAATTATTTGTGCGAGCTTCCACAATGGTTATTATACGTGTCGTTCATGCCTTAAAAAAATCATTGTTGACGATTCACGACAAGGGAATATGCCGTGGTATCTCGCAAGTTTATAAAATAAGAATAGCTTTAAGAATTAGTTTAAGTTTTGAAATGAAATAAAAAATGACAAAAATCGTACTTGGATATGAAAGAGTTTAAATATGCAACAAATTACATGAATGTATATAAAGTTGCATACACATGGTCAATATACAAGCAAATAATTTAAAAGTCATTATTATTCAAGTGAATAGTGAGAAAATGAAAAATAAAAATAAATAAATATGAAATAAAAGACAAAATAAATATAAGCAATGTCTTTTCTTTTTCAAAATTAAGCCAATAGTTTTTGAGTTATTAATTTTTTTTGAAAATGTTTGACCAAAACACGTATTCAGAAAAAAATCATTTTCACATTGTTTTTAAAATTAAAAACATTAACTTTGGTGATGCTTGTAGCCAAGAAAATTTTGCATCATTTGGTAAAGTTGCACTAGACAATACCTCAAAAAACTTTAATTTTTCAAAGCCTACTTCCTGAAATTTTCACATACCTACCAAAAACTTATTTTTTTGAAATGCAACACCCGGTATTTTATTGAGGCATTTTGTTCCTTTTTTTATTCTCTTTCATTTTTGTTAACAATATCCTTTACCTAACTTTTGTAGTTTCTCAGATAATCACTATAGGAGCCATTAGCGGTCAATTAAGGAACTACGGGTGCTGTTCTATGCACCCAAATATTCCTCCAATAAAGGCTGGAATGCGGCTGACTGCCTGAGTCAACTGTTAAAGAAAGTCGGTATACATTTATGTCAAACTCATAAAAGCATCGCTATTATTTATCATACAAATGAATTATTCTTATGAAGAGTTAATAGATATGATTGACGTTTTGGGCGAATCTGAAAGAAACTCTTTGTTAGCATCCACACTTTATGCACAGCGATCCCTGGTAGAAGTCAACCGAAGCCAGAAACCTTCGAAAGTATAAAGTGGACGATTTGAGTGAACAGAAAGTATTGAATATGAAAGAAAGAGCGGAAAAAGCAATAACTGGTGAGGATAAGACGTTTATCATACTTGCGAGTGTAGTCCCCCATACTAGTACTACGAAAATTAGTCGTCAGTTAGATGTAACTCAAATTTGAGAATCCAGAATAATTGGGAAACATGAAATTCAGCCGTAGCATATTCATACACAGACAGGGTTCGATGAAAGAAATTTTCAGAATCGCTTACATTGTTGTCAATTGAGAGCAGATAAATTATCCTAGCTTTCTCAATTTTTTGTTGTTTACCAACGAAGCCACCTTCTATTAAAGAGAATATGTTCATCGTCACAATTTCCGTTATTATAACACATAAAGCCTCCCCACTTTATCACACCTGTAAACTTTCATAATCGGTCATTAAAACTGTGGCGAAGAATAGTGGGTTGTTACATAATTGGATCTTATTTCTTTGATGAACATGTTAATGGAGGAGAGCATCTTCGCTATCTACGGACGGATTTTCAAATCCTTTTGAAGACATCTTCAAATATATCAGTAAACATAACCTTTATTTTATTTCGATATTAGCCAACAGAGTCAAAAATGAAATACTGCAACTGGACATTGCCGGCATTAAAAAATTGAAATACGATGCTCTTCATTCTGTAAAATTATTAGTTTTGGGAGAGTTGGACTGAACATTTACTTTGTTTGACAGTTGACTAAGGAAGTCAAGCGCCATTCCTGCCTTCCATTGGTTGAACGAATATTTTGGTGCATAGAACAACAGCGCTCGTAGTTCTTTAATTGACCGCTAATTGCTCCTATAGTGATTATCTCAGAAATTACAAAAGATAGGTATCAGACATTGTTAACAAAAATGAAAGAGAATAAAAAAAAGGAACAAAATGCCTCAATAAAATACTGGGCGTTCTATTAAAAAACTTTTTTTTTAATGGAAAATGAAAATTTAAGGAAGTAGGCTTTGAAAAAACAAAGCTTTTTGAGGTATTGTCGAGTGCAACTTTACCAAATGATGCAGAATTTTCTTGGCTACGAGCACCATCAAAGTTAATGTTTTACTGTAAAAACAATGTGAAAATGATTTTTTTCTTAACTCGTGTTTTGCTCAAATATTTAAAAAAAAAATTAATTACTCGAAAACTGTTGGCTCAATTTTAAAAAAGAAAAAACAGTTGAACAGACAAATTAAAGCAATACAAGAAAATCTAAAAATATATAGGGTGAATCATTTAAAAAACTTAAGTTCCGTGCATTTCTGGTGAAACCGGAAGTGCGTCAGAGCTTAAAGTATTTTTACAATATGTGCCACAAGCAACCATCGATCTTCCACTAATTGTTTTTTCATCTATATAAAACACTAAAGAGCAATCGAAGACGCGGCTACTAATGACTCACCCTGTAAATATATATATATATATAGTATAAAATTTTTTTTCGTGGGCGTAATGGCCTTTTTTTGGACATTCACAATTAAAATTGGAACAAAAACATGTAATTAAAACAATACATATTTTTTTATTCCTTTATTTGTAACGTTTCGGCTAACATTTATGCTGCCTTTTTCAAACACTCTGTAAAAATGTTGTAAACATATATTAAAAATGATATGAAATGGATATCGATTGTAGAACTTACATTTAACGTTGGTTTCTTTAGTCAGATAAATATAATAAAATTGTGGGAATATATATTTGTAATATGCTTTTCTCTTTGAAAATAGTCATTTTTATATTTCTTTATTTTCCTATACTTCCAAATAATTCTCATTCACATCAAAAATTTTTTTTTATATCTCGAAGTTATAATTGTCAAGATTGTATATCGACTGTTAAAACTCGATATACAATCTTGACAATTATAACTTCGAGATATAAAAAAAAAAATTTTAATGTGAATAAGAATTATTTGGAAGTATAGGAAAATAAAGAAATATAAAAATGACTATTTTCAAAGAGAAAGCATATTACAAATATATATTCTCACAATTTTACTATATTTATCTGACTAAAGAAACCAACGTTAAATGTAAGTTCTACAATCGATATCCATTTCATATCATTTTTAATATATGTTTACAACATTTTTACAGAGTGTTTGAAAAAGGCAGCATAAATGTTAGCCGAAACGTTACAAATAAAAGAATAAAAAAATATGTATTGTTTTAATTACATGTTTTTGTTCCAATTTTAATTGTGAATGTCCAAAAAAAGGCCACTACGCCCACGAAAAAAAAAAATTTTATACTATAGAATATAATACGGCCAAGAAAACCACAAAACAATATATATTATATATATATATATATATATATATATATATATATATATATATATTGTTTGACCTCTTGATGAGAATAATTGGGATTTTTCGGCCGAAAATCGCCGAAAAATCCCAATTATTCTCATCAAGAGGTCAAACAATATATAAATACGGCAACAAAGAATAGCAAATATATATATATATATATATATATATATATTGCACTAGTGGAGGGGATAATATACTTGCAACACATATACTAAATAATATACCCTAATTTACTCAAATCTTGTTATTTGTATTGCTAATAATATCTCCTCTCTTACCTAGTCATTCAAATTTTACTCAATTAATCTCAGGTTATAATCTATGATAATGGTAATGTACCACTCAGTATATAATATTTTAAAATCTTTGCACCAAAATTAATGTACTCATATGCTATTATAGGTTTCTTTATTTCTTTTATCTATGCCCAAACACTACTCAGTTTTATTCTTAATCAATTTAATTAATTCTTTATTTTTTTTTTTTATATAATAATAATATTATTTAATTCATTTAGAATTAAATATTAATCTCCTAACTCTTTCAAATATTAATTACGATTCATCACTTCTTTATGGTATGACTTTCCTATAAATGTTACTAGTTTTCTTTTTTAACCGCGCAGTACTAGCATTTCATTTACTTTTATTAAGATGTCGCTTAGGTAATTGCCGTTATACACAGCTACATAAAAATAACAATTTAAATGTTTTTAATAATCTTGTTCTACTTATTCTTATAATGAAGAGAATATTGCTGCTAATAAATTGTCTCTCTTATAGGATAACACTAGTACAGTAAGTATACTTTTCCTCTTACTAAAAACTTTATAAAGCTATTTTATTTTTGTTTACTTGTAGGTCATTGACTTATCGGCTTCTATGTTCGTCATGAAATTGTCCAAATCAATGTTACTACTTTACCAAATTAAAAAGAAGACTTTCATCACAATACTAGTTTAATGACAACAAATATAAAAATCTTGATTCGAAAATATACATCCAAAATAGTTATACGACATGTACATAGATTGATAACCTGTCTAATCGTACCTGTACGTTATTGTTATATGAAGGATGTCAGCAAATGTTATTTACTCAACAAGGTATGTACCAAAATTCAATTCAATATATCTTTTTCAATTTATCATGCATTATACGAAGCAATTTAATTCTATATATAACATTCGTCCATAAAATATTAATCAAGTTGAAGGTATGTTTTGGTACCAAGGTCATGTCAATTCATATATATATGTGCATATTCTGTATCTTTTTATGAAAATAGAGATTTAATCTTTTAACAAAACGTATTTCTATACCTGTTTTTATACTAGTAATCAATTCTAAATAATATTTATGACTTTTACTTGATATACAATTCAATAAATTCAGATTTTCCCTTATTTAAAAATTATACAACCTCTTGTTAATATCTTTCTTCTATCTCTGGTTTGTTTAAATTATGTTTTCTTTTTATTTCTGACAGGATCTTCCTGGACTCGTTCTGTGCAACTGGTAACTCTCTGGAAACTCTTCTAGCACGACTTCTTGGTGTAACCTCGTTCTCCTTCAGGAACTGGAACTGCTTCGGTTATATCTTACAGGATGTATCTTGTTGTCCTCGAAAACTGCGGGATATCTTCTGGATTTAAATGCAGCTGTACTTCTATCTCGACTGAACACTGAACTAGACCTCTTCGGAAATATATATGGGTTACCGGATCCTCTAATTAAATTAACGTTTACTGGAACGACATCAGGGATTCTAACTAGTTGGAACTTCTCGTTTTTATACAATAAACTGGACTTGGATAACTGGAATCCCTCTTTGAACTCACGTGCACTTGATGAATTCAATATTCCGCTCGGACTTGGTTATTATTTGGTAAGTAATCTTGTAATATTTATTTTCCTTATATAATATCTTCTTTATTCATACAGGATACAAATTAATTAAATTATAATGAAATTATTGAATAATTTTAAGCATCTTTATAATATATTTTGATTCTATCGTCAAATAAATATTCTCTACGCTGAAAAGAACACTTTTAACACCAACTTTCGCGGTTTTAGTGAATTTTAGATATACTTTTCGGAATAAAAAACGTGATTTTCCGAAAAGTACACGCGCCTTTCTTGAAAAATATTTTTCCAATTCCGTTGTTTGTTTATCGTCACCAAGACAATATTTTCGTTTTTTAATTTCATCCAATTAAATTCCTTTTCTCACAATTCATGTTCAAAATGGTATTATAAAACTTTATTGATACGTTTCAGTGCTTTTCAAACTTTAGTAAACCTTCTCTATTAAATCTCTATTAATTTATAATAATGAATTACTAAGACTTTGTACTTCAAAAAATATTGCTAATCAAAATTTTCTGTAAATGTCAATTTTGACAGATCCGCTTATTCAAACTTTACCCGCGAAATTATTTACCAAGTTGTTTCCTTCATACTTCAATATTCAACACTAAATTACTTTTCTTTACATTATTGTTAATTAGACAAGTTTTACAAGATTTCAAACTACATTTTTACATAAATAATAATATTTAAATCTCCATTTTCAGATACCAATGAAAATTACTGCCACCAAGAACCTGGTCCACTACAACTTCTTCAAGTACTGTTTTCATAATTGACTGCACACATCTTTATTGTAATAAATAACATTTTAAGTATACACAACTGTTCTTTTTTAGTTTAAATATTTTACTATAACAGTCACAAAGAAAAATTAGTAAAATTAAATAATCCTTCCAACTTGTTCAAAAATATACAGTGCCAAACATCAATATTGTTACTCAGCACATATGCCCCTTTTAAAAAATGTAAATTTTCAACTCGAATCAAAATTTATATTTATTAAACAAAATCAGATAATACACATGTATCAATGTGCTCAAAACAATTATTTTAATCTACTAAATCCTTTAACAGATTTCAAATGAATCTTCTATTATTTGGTAATATCATATAACATTTATTTATAACTATCTGTACATAACAGTGTTTAAATTCTACATTATTTGTGACACTCATAACTATAAAACTCAACTTTCTTATAAGTCCAAAAGTAATATAAGGCTTTTCTTTATTTTCATTTTAATTATAAAAGTATAAATTTATTTATTTAAATGGATGTCTTTGACCTGTATAACAAAATTTTTGTTTCATTATTTATCGTACTATGTATTATAATCCTTCTTGATTTTTCTATCACTTATTAAAATATCTATATTTTTATTAATTGCCATCAAACTTTTTAACATTACTTGCATATATGTTTTTCTGTGTTTCCTAACTCAAACTTCTTATAAAAATATTATCTGTACTAACTTTTACATAAATAGGTGAATAACATATTCTTTTTATCTGTCTATGCCTCAGTTACTTATTTGCCTCTATTAAAATGATTCACTATGCTTACTAATTATATATTATTTTCATTATATACTGTTCTCATTCGAACAAATTCCCTTTTTACCTATAATTGACATTTTCGTCATCCCCTATACTTTCATTTATGGAAAGTCCATATTTTTTTAACTTATCGTTATTAAAGGCTTACGTTACCTATATAATTCTTTTTTAAGACACTTTTGGTCCTATATTTTATATCATTTTGGGTATTTTTCACCCTTTTATACATATACACTCTATAATAATTCCATATTCTTATGGTACTTTTAATATTTACTATTTATTGTAAGCATTTACTTTCATCTAACATATTTTATTTTTAAAAGGCTCTTCTTAACTTCTATCTTTTCCATTTCTTCATCACCTAACATGTTTGTTACATCTTGATAAATATTTTCTAACTTTCTTCAGTGCTTTACTTATTCTGAAACATTCTTTTTAATTTTATAAGGCTCAAGGTTATTTATCCTCTATACAACTTCTTTATCCATTTCATTCCATTTTAATACTCAGGCAAATCTATTTACTAGTAAGATTACTTATATTACCTTCTCTTATGGTTATTTACAAATTTATATACAATATGGGAATGAGGATATAACTTATTTTTTCTTTAATTAATCATCATTTTTTTTTTTTAATAACTAATAATTGTAACAGACCTATAACTAAACTAATCTAATATAATACCGGAATACTTTATGTACATTCTTTATCTGAAAATCTCTCTATAAATTCAAATTATTTCTCGATAAAAATGAACTTGTCTGAATACATGTATATCTGTTTCATCATTATGTCTTTTATTCATTTTAAAGAAAGCGAAATTCAATATGCCCCTTTCTTATCAATTTGTTATCTGTATCTGGTCATGCCCCTATCTTATTATAAGGTATTTATGTTCTCCTAATACTTCATTACTATATAATTATTTATTTTCTAATAAACTCCAGGTCTCTATTTGTCAAAACTTTTGAAATTTTGAGATCTACATGTTACTTGGATAAGCAGGTGTTGTAAGTACCTTCAGAAGACGATCTCCTTTCTTATCTTCTGTCCTGACTAAAATTTCCTAGGTATGAATTAGCATGTTTCAGAGAAATAATGTCATTTCTCCTTTTACAGTTTAAACTTCCAATATTGTTCTTACTTATGTAAATAATGTGAATTATTTGTCATATTAAATTCTCGTTGATTACTTGTCGTATTATATCATTGTGGATGATTTGTCTTATTATATTGTTGTGGATGATTTGTCTTATTATATTGTTGTGGATGATTTGTCTTATTATATTGTTGTGGTTGATTTGTCTTAACTCAGATTTAGGAAGTGTCGTTACTCACTTACACAATACAAACTTCCAATACTGTGTCTTACCTATAATTTCGGAAGATTTAATATAACTCAGATTTAGGAAGTGTCGTTACTCACTTACACAGTACAGTCTTCCTAATACTGTGTCTTACCTATCTTCGGATGATTTAATATAACTCAGATTTAGGAAGTGGCGTTACTCACTTACACAATACAATCTCCTAATATTGTGTCTTACCTATAATTTCAATGACTTATCATTCTACTATATAGTCATGTAACATAGATATGTGATATGTTCCTTTAAAATAACCAGTATCCTCATCAATTAGTTCGTAATTATTCAAACCTATCCTTCGATAAACTGTAAATGGTCCAGAATATGGCCTTATGAGTTTTGCCATAATTTTATTCTTTCTATCTGTTACTCGTAACGCGCGAACTATTACTTTATCATTTATATTATAAATCTTATATTTACGTTGTTTTTCTTTTTTCTTCTGCTCCCATTTAATTTTGCGTTTCAAAAGTTTGTGCTTTATTTGTTCATACCTGTCTCCTATTTCAGCAGTTTCATCATCTTGCCAAGGCCTTTGTGCAGGTTGTCCTGTAAAAATAGTTATTGGACATGCTTCATGTACAGTACTTGGAGTATTATTCATGACGAATTCGATTTGTTTTAAATATCTTGCCCATTTATGATGGTTGTCTTCCAGTAATATACGTAAATATTTTAATACTTCCTTTATATACCTTTCAGAAGGATTAGCCTGGGGATGCCGTATTGAAATATGATGTGACTTAATATTTCTTTCATCTAAAAATTCATGATATCTTTGATTCATGAAGTATGTTGCATGATCCGATAAAATTGTTCCAGGAGTTCCATATTCTGTTATATACTCTTGTAGAGCTTGTAAAACCGTATCCGTATTACATTTCTGTGTAGGTATTAATCGCACATGTTTAGAAAAAATGTCGCACAGTACCAAAATATTACGATATCTTCTTGTGCTCGGGATTAGATTAGAAATAAAGTCAATCGCCACTAATTGTAATCTATCATCCGCTATGATGCTCAAACTAATGTTTTGATTAGTATAATTCTTTTCCTTTGCCAAAACGCACGTTTCACATCGTTTAATTATCCTTTTAATTATCTTCTCGTCATTTTTACAATAATAAGCTTCTCTGTACATAAGCCAACATTTTCTCGCTCCTATATGTGTGTACATCATATGAAGCTGTCTAATAATTTCAATTGTATGTTCTTCGTTTGTAACATATACCTCCAAATCACCTATCTTTTTCAAAATTATCCCTTCTCTTATACTCATACCTTTATATGAACCATTTGACTGTAGATTAATTTTAATTATTTCCAACTCAGGTGACTCTTGAGCTTCCCTAATTCTTTGTAATGAAAAAATACCTTCTAATCCCAATTTCACCAAGTTGATGTGTACATTCGTAGTTTTAGTCTCCCCATACTTTCTACTCAAAATGTCAGCAGCAATCATTTCTTTCCCCGGTCTATATACAATTTCCATGTCATATTGCTGTATTAACAACGTCCAACGATAAATTCGGTTATTATTTAATTTAGTCGTCATGATGTTCAATAAAGCTTTGTGATCCGTCTCCAATTTGAATTTCTTCCCTATTAGGTAATAACGTAACTTGGTCAATGCATATATGACTGCAAGCATCTCGAGTTCTGATATCCCAAATTTCCTTTCACACGGCTTTAAAGTTCTTGACGCGAAAT
This sequence comes from Amphimallon solstitiale, assembly GCA_963170755.1. Classification (NCBI taxonomy): domain Eukaryota; kingdom Metazoa; phylum Arthropoda; class Insecta; order Coleoptera; family Scarabaeidae; genus Amphimallon; species Amphimallon solstitiale. The sequence continues at coordinate 125,351,346 of OY720681.1, read as the reverse complement.
ATATCGGAACCTCGATACCATCTTTCATTTGTATCAACTCAGCCGCAACTGCTACACTTGATGCATCTGTCCTAACGATGAACTCTAAATTAAAATCCGGATGATATAATTTAAGATTTTCTACAAAATTAGATTTTAGTTGTACAAAACATTCCTCACACTCATCAGTCCATTTCCATTTCGTTCCTTTCTTCAGTAGATTTAACAACGTACTTGTCTTTTGACTATAATTAGATACAAATTTCCTATAGTAATTCAACAATCCTAAAAAACCTCTCAGCATCTTGAGTTTATTTGGTCTGGGATAATTTTGGATCTCCTCTAATCTTTGTGGATCTAGTAAAATATTCTGTTGGTTTACTACGTAACCCAAATAATTAACTTCTTTTTGGCAAAACTGGCACTTAGACAAGTTTAATTTCATGCCATTGATTTGTAAAGTATTTATAATAATCTCTATATGATTTACATGCGATTCTATATCATCTGAAAATATTATTATATCATCTAAATAATGAAGAGCAAATTTTTCATATTTGTCCAGTATCTTGTGAAGAAATCTTATCAATCCCGCAGGACTACTTTTAATGCCGAAAGGACAGACTTTGAAATGGTAAGTAATTCCATTTACGTTAAATCCACAGTACTTCCTGGAATTCTCGTCCAACCTTATTAACCAAAAAGCATTCTTAAGGTCTAATTTGCTATACCACTTTTTATTTCCACATTTGGTAAGTAGGACATCAATGTTTTGTGGAATTTCGTGCTCAGGCATGATCCTAAGGTTAATTAAGCGCGCGTCAATACAAAGTCGAATAGAATTATCTTTCTTTTTTACTAATACAACAGGACTAATAAAATATGTGTTCGATCTCTCTATGATATCCGCTTCTTCTAACTTTCTTAATTCTTCATTTACACGATCTTGAAAAAAATACGGTATTGGATAATTTTTACATGATAAAGGCGAATCATCATTAATCAATAACCGGTGTTCATAATCTTTGGCAAAAACGACTTCATCATTTATTAATTTGATGTTCTTATCAAGAATTTCTACTAAACTATCTTCAATCCATGGTTCTGGTAATTTTTGTAGCCATATAAAAGTTTGAATGTCAGCTTTATTCCTTATAACTTTAACTTCATGCTTATCTTCAGTTATAACAGTATCTCCATATTCCTCATTTATATCTGTTGATCTGGGTAATTCGAACATTGCCCCTTCCAAATGTTCTTGTGTATCATCATTTTCTGTACGATCTGCTATAATAATATTGTTTACCTCATTCTGAATATCTTCCTTATACTCAATATAGGCGTTTATTTCTTTCATATCCACAACTTTTTCTAATAAAATATCCTTCCCTCCTATCTTAATTTTGTTTTCCTCAAAATCTAAATTCATTCCAAGTATTCTCATATTATCTATTCCTAGTATGCAATCATAAAACAAATTGCCTATTAAATAAAATTGCATAATAAATTTATATCCACTCAAAACGACATCTATGCATAACCTCTTATTGATACATCCCATTTTTCCCTTATTTGCAGACATAACATTCGTATTTTTGACTTTTATTATATATTTAGAATATTCAGGAATTTTCATTATCATATCTTCCTTTATAAGAGAGATTTCTGCACCAGAATCCAACAAAGTTTTAAAATTAACATTTCTAATACTAATTATGCAAAAAGGTAAACTTTCATAGTTATTAATTATATTTCCCATATCTAAATTATTTTGTACATTCCCCATTCCCGTTATATTACTACTTCTACTTATATTACAACTAACTCTATTTATATCAAAATCATCTATTAATGAGAAGTTCCCGGTATCGCATTTTGATATGGATTCAATTTCATCTCCAAAATTGGCGTTTTTTTTTCTTCTATTAGACCAACTTCTATTTCATCTGGAACCTGACTTCCAGTAATCCTCCTATCTGATTTTCTCCAATCTTGAGTGTGTATATTATTTACCTGTCTCGAGTTTCCATAATACCTATTATTTTGATCTTGGTAATTATTATGCTGAGGTACTTGTCTCGCAGATTGATTTATAAATGGATTATTCCTATTTGCGTTTGGTCTTCCAATACCTCCATTTATGATACCACGATTATTATTCCAATTGTTATTACCATTCCCTTGTGTATTATAGTTCCTATTATAATTATTATTCTGTTGACTATTAAACTGGTAAGGTTGTCTTTGCCCAAAATTGTTATTTTGACTGTTACCAGGTTGATTATTCCTCGGATATGCATTTTGTTGTAAAGATGTATTGTTACGTGCATATTGATTATTCGCACCATTGATATTTGACGAGCGTTGCTGGTTATTCTGAGATTCGTTTCTTCCATTCACTTGTCGAAATTCCCTATATTTCACGCCGTCTGAATAATCATCTAATCGTCTAAGTATGTTGATCAACCCATTCATATCTGTTACATTTTGACAAATAATTGCATGTGTATCAACAGGAATAAAATGTTGCAACAAATGTTGAGATATGGTCTGTTCGTCTAAATGTGAGATGTATCTACAATAATTAAACATTCTTTGTGCATAAGCCTCCCTCGAAGATTTACCTGGCTGATATCTCCCTGTTAACAGCCTCTGATGTGCTCTGCTTTGCTGCGTCTCACTCCAGTAATTGTTTTTAAATAATTCCACAAACTTACTTAAATCACCGCAACTGTCTTCAACCCTTTGAAACCAATCCGCTGCACCATTGTTTAAAGTCGCTCGAATAATATTCATTTGGCTCCTAAAATCCTGTATCTCTTCTATGTATCTTAAGATGTTAGTTAAATATGCCATGGGATGTGTCGTCATTTTATCTCCGCTAAAATGAGTAATATTTTCAATTCTTATACCGTTATTCAATATATGATAAGACGGTGTACAAGTAGCTTGTGGTGTTTTAATATTTTTAGATTTCAACAAAAGTTCTTTCAACTCTAATTTCTGAACCTCGCACTCTTTTAAAACCTCTTCTATTCCAGATTTCTGAACACTCGTAGACATTGTTAATACTCTAATATCTTTCAAACACTTATCCTCAGTATTTTCTATCTTCTTATTTAAATTCTCCGCCAATTTTTCTGTCTTGTCCGTAACATCTTTGCTAACCTGATCAACTTCCTCTCGTATGCGTTTAGCTAACTCCTTATGTATCTCACTATTGTTCTTTTCTAATTGTTTAACGTTTTCTTGTACTACCTTTACTTTACCTTCAACCTCTTGTACTTTATTTGTAATAAGAGTTTTAACTTCAGTATCCTTAATCTTCAGTTTGTCATCCATTTCTTTGCGCATTTTAACTTCCCTATTATCCATTTCTGTAGTAAGTTTTATAACCTTTTCTTCGGTATTTCTTAATAAAGATTCCTTTAATTCTTCAAGATTTCTTTTATTCTCTTCTCTAGTATCCTTACTAGCCTTATCCAATTTACCACTTAATTCTTCCTTCAAATCCACTAAATTCTTCTTATTCTCTTCACTCACCTTGTCAAATTTCCCATTTAATTCTTCCTTTAAATCAATTAAATTCTTTTTACTTTCTTCGTTCGTTTTATCCAATTTATCCAACTTATCACCTAATTCTTTTTTATCCTCATCCCTATTTTTCTTAGCTTCCTCGCTCGTCTTGTCTAATTTACCACTCAATACTTCCATACTCTTTTTATTTTCTTCGTTAATCTTTTTATTATCTTCATTCATCTGTTTTAACATCTGTAAAATTGATCCACAATCTACTACTGGTGTCGACATTTCTATTTTAGAAGTCTCTCCTTGAATTTCCACCTTATCACCTCTATCCTGTGTTTCCCCTGTCTGTTCAATACCTTCCTGAACTTGTAATGTAAGTTCTCCTCCCTCTGGTACATTCACATCCTGACCTACTTCCTCTTCACTGTCACTAGATGATTCAGATCTATTTAATCCAAAGTTACTCTTAGATCTGGTATTCATTTTGAATAATTAAAGTACACAATTTCTTATACCTTGATATGTTTTAAGCTGAATTAATTACCTTTGTAAAATGTATACTAATGTTACCGCTATTACTATGATTAATAAAATATTTGAAATATGTTGTTACGAGTCTTATTTTAATTTCTTCACGTTAGATACGTCATAAAATGAGCTAAGGAGGGTAATATAAATTACAAACACCTAATCAAAATTAATAAAATAATCAAAATACTATTTGCGAGTCTTATTTTAATTGCTCCACGTTGGGCACGCCATAAAATGCACTAGTGGAGGGGATAATATACTTGCAACACATATACTAAATAATATACCCTAATTTACTCAAATCTTGTTATTTGTATTGCTAATAATATCTCCTCTCTTACCTAGTCATTCAAATTTTACTCAATTAATCTCAGGTTATAATCTATGATAATGGTAATGTACCACTCAGTATATAATATTTTAAAATCTTTGCACCAAAATTAATGTACTCATATGCTATTATAGGTTTCTTTATTTCTTTTATCTATGCCCAAACACTACTCAGTTTTATTCTTAATCAATTTAATTAATTCTTTATTTTTTTTTTTTTATATAATAATAATATTATTTAATTCATTTAGAATTAAATATTAATCTCCTAACTCTTTCAAATATTAATTACGATTCATCACTTCTTTATGGTATGACTTTCCTATAAATGTTACTAGTTTTCTTTTTTAACCGCGCAGTACTAGCATTTCATTTACTTTTATTAAGATGTCGCTTAGGTAATTGCCGTTATACACAGCTACATAAAAATAACAATTTAAATGTTTTTAATAATCTTGTTCTACTTATTCTTATAATGAAGAGAATATTGCTGCTAATAAATTGTCTCTCTTATAGGATAACACTAGTACAGTAAGTATACTTTTCCTCTTACTAAAAACTTTATAAAGCTATTTTATTTTTGTTTACTTGTAGGTCATTGACTTATCGGCTTCTATGTTCGTCATGAAATTGTCCAAATCAATGTTACTACTTTACCAAATTAAAAAGAAGACTTTCATCACAATACTAGTTTAATGACAACAAATATAAAAATCTTGATTCGAAAATATACATCCAAAATAGTTATACGACATGTACATAGATTGATAACCTGTCTAATCGTACCTGTACGTTATTGTTATATGAAGGATGTCAGCAAATGTTATTTACTCAACAAGGTATGTACCAAAATTCAATTCAATATATCTTTTTCAATTTATCATGCATTATACGAAGCAATTTAATTCTATATATAACATTCGTCCATAAAATATTAATCAAGTTGAAGGTATGTTTTGGTACCAAGGTCATGTCAATTCATATATATATGTGCATATTCTGTATCTTTTTATGAAAATAGAGATTTAATCTTTTAACAAAACGTATTTCTATACCTGTTTTTATACTAGTAATCAATTCTAAATAATATTTATGACTTTTACTTGATATACAATTCAATAAATTCAGATTTTCCCTTATTTAAAAATTATACAACCTCTTGTTAATATCTTTCTTCTATCTCTGGTTTGTTTAAATTATGTTTTCTTTTTATTTCTGACAGGATCTTCCTGGACTCGTTCTGTGCAACTGGTAACTCTCTGGAAACTCTTCTAGCACGACTTCTTGGTGTAACCTCGTTCTCCTTCAGGAACTGGAACTGCTTCGGTTATATCTTACAGGATGTATCTTGTTGTCCTCGAAAACTGCGGGATATCTTCTGGATTTAAATGCAGCTGTACTTCTATCTCGACTGAACACTGAACTAGACCTCTTCGGAAATATATATGGGTTACCGGATCCTCTAATTAAATTAACGTTTACTGGAACGACATCAGGGATTCTAACTAGTTGGAACTTCTCGTTTTTATACAATAAACTGGACTTGGATAACTGGAATCCCTCTTTGAACTCACGTGCACTTGATGAATTCAATATTCCGCTCGGACTTGGTTATTATTTGGTAAGTAATCTTGTAATATTTATTTTCCTTATATAATATCTTCTTTATTCATACAGGATACAAATTAATTAAATTATAATGAAATTATTGAATAATTTTAAGCATCTTTATAATATATTTTGATTCTATCGTCAAATAAATATTCTCTACGCTGAAAAGAACACTTTTAACACCAACTTTCGCGGTTTTAGTGAATTTTAGATATACTTTTCGGAATAAAAAACGTGATTTTCCGAAAAGTACACGCGCCTTTCTTGAAAAATATTTTTCCAATTCCGTTGTTTGTTTATCGTCACCAAGACAATATTTTCGTTTTTTAATTTCATCCAATTAAATTCCTTTTCTCACAATTCATGTTCAAAATGGTATTATAAAACTTTATTGATACGTTTCAGTGCTTTTCAAACTTTAGTAAACCTTCTCTATTAAATCTCTATTAATTTATAATAATGAATTACTAAGACTTTGTACTTCAAAAAATATTGCTAATCAAAATTTTCTGTAAATGTCAATTTTGACAGATCCGCTTATTCAAACTTTACCCGCGAAATTATTTACCAAGTTGTTTCCTTCATACTTCAATATTCAACACTAAATTACTTTTCTTTACATTATTGTTAATTAGACAAGTTTTACAAGATTTCAAACTACATTTTTACATAAATAATAATATTTAAATCTCCATTTTCAGATACCAATGAAAATTACTGCCACCAAGAACCTGGTCCACTACAACTTCTTCAAGTACTGTTTTCATAATTGACTGCACACATCTTTATTGTAATAAATAACATTTTAAGTATACACAACTGTTCTTTTTTAGTTTAAATATTTTACTATAACAGTCACAAAGAAAAATTAGTAAAATTAAATAATCCTTCCAACTTGTTCAAAAATATACAGTGCCAAACATCAATATTGTTACTCAGCACAATATATATATATATATATATATATATATATATTAGTTGCCTGATGATTATTTATTATTTTGTTTATTTCGTGGGTACTTTCGGCAGGTAAAATGAAAATGCTCCTGTAGACTAGGATGTAAATTTTTTATTTAACGTTTCGACCTTTTATTTTCGGTCTTCCTCAGAAATTTTATTTAATTCTCTTAAGTACATGGATTTTTCTTTGTTGTCGTTTCCATATTACACTTAAAATAAAAATCTCACCACAAACACCACATCTTGTATACTTTTTATTTTTATATTTAAATTTAAAATGTGAATGGTTTGTGTAACTCATTCTCATTTTTATTTGTAATTAATAAGCTGTTTGCGATATAAAAGATATATTCGTATGCATTGCAGTGTTTCGTTGGAATAAACTGGCTAAGCTGTAGTGGTGTCGAAACGACAACAAAGAAAAATCCATGTACTTAAGAGAATTAAATAAAATTTCTGAGGAAGACCGAAAATAAAAGGTCGAAACGTTAAATAAAAAATTTACATCCTAGTCTACAGGAGCATTTTCATTTTACCTGCCGAAAGTACCCACGAAATAAACAAAATAATAAATAATCATCAGGCAACTAAAAAAATCCACAAATATATATATAAATGAAAGAAAGACTAAATGGACACAAATACGCAAAAAACATTACGGCTTTAAAAAAACATATGAACATTACAAAACATAAGTTTAAATTTGATGAAACAACAATTTTGTGTAAAGAACATAACAACAAAATTAGAAACTTTCTAGAACTCATACAAATTAAGAAACATGATAATGCAGTAAATGACCGAACAGAAATTAATAATTTGGCAATAGCATACCATTCAATAATTTAATATATTGTATTGTGTCTGCTTCATTTAGGTATTCTGGGTCGTCTAGGATACACCAATATCGTTTATTCTGTACCATATATTTGCCGCCAATATATTTGTCAAAAAAATATTTGTCAAGTATATGTTACAGTTTTATTAATAGTTATTGGTGTTTTAATGTTTTATTTAGTTAGTTTGTGTTAAATAATTGACAAAGATAATATATATATTATCGAAACGTTTTAATTCTTATTGTGTTTTTTTGAGTTCATTTTACAGCCGCTGAACCACGAAAGGAAACTGTATATATATATATATATATAAGAATTGTAATATATTTTATATATATATATATATATATATATATATATAAATCTTACTATCACTAGAGCGTCTTGATAGAAATGCGCTTTAGAGCGTCAGCATAATATACTCTTTCACTAAACAGCTATTAGAGCGTCATTTCAATTAATGATCATTACAGCGTCATTGATGTATATCTCAATATTTACGGAGCCGCTTTAGAGCGTCAGTAACGTATACATATGTACTCTTAATAGACAATAGAGCGTCATGCAGTGTTGCCACTATATGTAGACGTGTAATTTGTGTATCATACACGTATTAATAACACTTCGATGTTCTAAGCAGTAAACAATAAAGCGTCACCGTCTTTTTGCTTGACTTCGTAAAATATACTTATTATTGAAATAAAGCCTTAATGCGTGTAATTACTGTTATTTATTTTTTTCCAAATTTAATGTATAGAGCTATTGAAAAGAAAAATATTATTCTAAATATTTAACATCTTATATTACACATAGTCGCTGATTATTTTTTCTGTTACGTCATTGAATAAAATATTGTGTTATTATGAAGTTGGGAATGTGTTTGGAAAGAGGTTAAAAACAAACGAAATGACTTGAAAGCTTATTTATTAACAACAGAAATACAAACAAATATAGAATACAATATCCGACACATGTGTTCACGAAATGAAAATAGAGAAACTCTTTCATTTTTATCTTTAACGCTTTCGTTTTGTATATTCATTTTGTATGAATACTTTAATTTTCAGCCAATCTTTATTGTCGAACAGTTTCGGATACTTCTCTTTCAGAGCTATGCATTCAAGCTTTTTTGGTGGAAGCCTTTTTTTGATGTGCTTTGAGAAAAATGTGCGGCTTACACTTTTCTGTTCATCTGTCCATGGTACCAATATTCTCTTGAATCCTTTTTTGGGTGATTTTTTCTTGTTTACATCAGCCCTGTTGGAAGCAGTATCAGAGGAAGCATAGTCTGCAATATCACATGTGGCCACTGGCAAGGAACAATCAGATACTACTGTTACATCGCTAGGATGATGTCCTGCTTCACCAACGTCACTGTCGCTTTCGTCAAAATCAATATTTAAATCTAAGTTTATTTCATCCAATCTTTTGCCTTTATAATGCGCTGCTTGCCCTTTTTCCATAAGCAATAGCAACTTTGACACTTTAGCAGTTTGAAAGACATCATCTGGTAGCCTATAAGAAGATCGATGTATATTTACTGTGTGGCCCATAAATGTAGATAATTGCTCGATATCATTATCTGTCATATTCAAAACCTGCGTCAATGTAGCTAGATGCTTACGCAATTTTGTAGCTGTAATAGCTTGCGGATTTTTTGCTCCACATAAGTTCGCATATTTACTTATTACCTTGTAGCCGCAAATAGGCTTTGTTGTATTAGGATTTCCAAATAAGTAAGTATTATTTTTGTTTAAAAATTTATTTCTGTACTTTAGTAGAATTTTGATATGTTCTTGTATGTCACAGCTGAAGAGAACAGGTACTCCGCGACCCCTTTTGCCACGTATTACTATTCTTTTAAATCTTTGAAGCAAAATTTGTTCAGAAGGAGATATCATATCTGCAAACTCTTCATAATTATGTGGATTTTCTTCGGAGTATTGATATATATGTAGGGGAAGCCTTTGTAGTTCACCCGGTCGTCGTCGGTTTAGAAGAAGGACTCTGCAAAATACAGTCTCCAATAATATAACATATGCATCTTTATCTTCAGAATTGATATTCAAGCGTTCTACAACTGAATTTGCTTTTGTAATTAAATAATTTTTCATAAGCTTTAAATCGCTTGCTAGTGGCACCATAGTTATCTTATTCCACTTCTTCATGCTGAGATCGTTTGCAGCCTGAGTTGAAATCTCAAACTTCCATTCACTGTCAATAAGTTGTATTAACGTCTTCAAATCGGCTTCTGCTTCTGCAGCTGGAATTGTCGAATAAACTTCTTTTCTTTTAAGGACGAACATAATTGCAATTTGACAGCATTGCTTGATTGCTGTTCCCAGGTTAAGTGCAGTCGACGCTGATTCATAAAATTCATTTTCTGAATTATATTGTGCAACAGCTTTAGTTGCAGATACAATAAGTTCAAAATATTCAGGCCTAAGTGCTTGAAAGAGGTTTTTTATTGTGGGTTTTATTTTTTTTATTTCAACGAGTAACCTGGAAAGCTCTCTCATTTTACGGGATGTCACGTTTATGTAATGCTTATCTCTGTGGCTTTTAAAATATCGCGCACCAAACGCACAAATTAATGAATCAGATTTGGCGATTAATGAAATTTCATCCGGTCTCATCCTAGGACAGACTTGATCCTTTAATTGTTTATCAACTTGCAGATTTCTTAGAAGAAAGTCCTGGGCCTTGGATTGATGTAATTTATCACTTTTTCCTATACACTTCGTACGATGTCGCCATAGTTGCTTAGATGAGAAATATCCCATGCAGTTGGTGCAGGGCAGAGTTTTGATGTTTATCTTTGATTGTCTCATTGGTTTTTGGATATTACTATTGTTCAAAAAATTACCTTTTTTTCTGAGGCCACTAAGCAATTTTTTCCTAGTTTTATCCCTTGGAGAAAGAGCTTTAATTCTTTGAACTTCTGTTTCAAGTGAATGAGCTCCTAAAATATGTCTTGCAAAGTTAAGGACAGAAGTTTCACAGAATATACAGAAATCTTTTTTTTTATTGCCTTTTCGTTTTTCACCGTCTTGTTTCAGAGACCCTAACAAATCCGCATAAGTCTCCTGCTGAAACGTATTTTCTTTATTGTTTTCTTCTGCTACTGCGCCTATCTAGAAATGTAAAAACAAATTAAGGAAAGCAATATTCGATGTACAAACGATTTCAAGGCGATTACGAACAAATTGTAACGTTTCATATAAAACAATACTGTGTTGGACTTTCCAATATCGGATTGTGTTCATCTAATGAACATTATGTTGCTTATTGTAAGGGATTCATAGAATTATGTTCATAAGAATAACAACTACATAATCCTAGATAATTGATAAAAGTTAATTTTGAAGCAAGATTAATTGCTATTAAAATGATTTGGGCATCCACCCATCCACTATCTCATCTAGCACTATCTGTCTAGCAGCAACCTTTTAATTAAAATAAGAACACTTGTATTTCACGTAACAAAATTTTATTAATCTAAATTTTCAGTTGTGAGCCAGGCACGGTAGATACTAAACAATGCAAAAAATAAATTTGATAAGAAAGCAGGGATTTAAGGTTAATATAATAAATATATATATATATATTCAATATAGTATGAGAGCAATTCGCAAATTGACAATGCCATTGTTATGATTAGTCTAAATTTGTGACCTGGAAAATATTTATAGAATTATTTGAATAGATGTTCTGTTGTTCATATGAGATCTAGAAATTTATTAAATTAAATGTATTAGATATTATTTCATCTTAAAAAAATATTTCTGGGTTTTATCAACAATAAATATAATATTTTAACTGAATGATTTTTCATAACCAGCATGTTACGTTATGTTTGCATAATTACTACATCACATTACCTCTAAGTTACCCTTTTCCTAAGAAATATGTATATTTCGCATTGTTCATTCATACACATCTGTTAAAAGAACTTCTGCTTTAGGTAAAAGACATTTATAGAAATAGAATAAATAAATGAAAGAAAAGCTTGTATTTAAGGCTATACGCCCGGCCTCGAAATCGTTTTTCCCATTTCCTAATCGTATTTTTCATGAAAACCGTACCGAATTTACACGCTAATTTAAGAAAACAATGCCTTTCAATAGATAAATCGTAATTTCTTCGAAATTGTCCAAAGGGCCCTAAATAAAAATAAAAATGTAAGATATTTCAAAAACAAGCCTTTATTTAAAATTATGTAACACTCAACAGCAATACATAAATTTTATTTTTTCTTAATTTTTAAAAATAAGGTCACGAAACGGAAAACAAAATTTTGAAATTTGGGCGAAATTCACTGAAATCAAATAGAGTATGTGGTACGCTCGCACATTGTGTCGAGAGGTAGCTCCGCCTACCATTTCGGGCAGTTTCTACGCAGTTTGTAAAATACTTCTGAGATCGGTGTGTGTTAAGAAAGTAATCGTTACTCGGACATTATTTTATCGAAACCGTTGATATTTTCTTTACAATATAGTGTACATATACAATGTCAGCGTCACAATACTACGTATCAGAAAGTAAAAGCAATATCTCTTCCCGTCCCTAACGCTATATCTGCTAGAAGCGCATGCTAGGACTCACACGGCTTGCGGGCAGGGAGTATAATTATTATATTTGACTCGCAATAATTTGCTTCTGAAACGATCTAGAAATTTATTTCTTGCACAAAAAATAATTTTGGAATGTTGGCTTTATTTTGTTTCACATATATATATGGGTAAATTCTGAAAAATAAGATTAGTTACTCGATAGCTGAAAAATACCTTACCCAAATTGGTCGTCTACTAAAACTTTTTTTTTTTTATAAAATTGACACACCATAAAGAAAAATCGAAAACACTAGTATCATCCAAATACTTTAGGGTATAATCTTAAAAAAACAGATCCCTAGCTCTCTGCATTGCTAAGATATCACGAGATAAGTATTAAAAATTGAAGAAAATGAAAATTTTAAAATTTACACAAAAAAACGATTTTTCGACCTTTTTGCGATTTCGATTTTATTTTCCAACTCAAAATTTGAATCCGGCAGGTGATTTTACATATTCAGCTTCACTTTTTTTTGTGTGTTTGAGAAAATATAGATTGTCTAATTTAGGGGGGGTTGCTTCCCGACTGCCAAACATGTCGGCCAACCGGCGATTATCTGAGACCATAACGCAGCCATAAATTACAAGCAGATTAGATTAGGTGACAATTTCTTTTCTCTATCTTTTTCCTCAGCATAAGACAGAGCACGCGGACCCTTAAACATTTGTCTTTTATTACATTTGCACGAAAAAACAGTGGTACGCCTATTTCAAATCGAACTCAGCTTGAAGCGGGCGTTCAGCCTTAATGACGATGTGTGCGTAGCACACGAATTGTACGTTTAGATTAAAAAAGATTGTTTGTCGAAATATGATTGTAATTATTAAAGTGACTTTTTTGCTTATTAACTTATAACAGCTATCCATAAAAATCCAGTTATCTACTTTTTCAGCCACCATGACATTAACCTTGAAATTAAAACGTCAATGTATAATCGAACCTAGTTTTAGTTCTATTTTACTATTTTCTTTGGGCTATTTAACTAAGTTAATTAAATATGATTTTAAAACACGTACTTGAATTTAAAGTTTAAGTTTACAATTTAATAAAGATACATGTTAAGTTACCTCCAATCCTAGAACACTATTTGAAATATCCATATTATCATCAATATCCTCCTCTGAATCTGGTATATAGTCTGGATCTTTATCGGAACTATCATCATGTTCAGAGTCAGATTTATTCTGCAAAATAACTTATAGTATATTATGTATACAAGATACGTCTCGACGAGATCTTATTAGAAGAATATAGGTAAGAAATAACAGTAACAGTTTCAAACAATTGCCAATAACGATTTTTAAGCACGTTCTTTCTATTTAAAATATATTAAATCTTCCAGTCAAATCTGAAATGTGTACCAACTTTCGTATTTCAAATAAAATACCCCAATTTTTATTATTATTTTGTATTCTATAGATAATTCTAGGACTTAATTTGTGTAATAAAGTCTCTAAAATTAGCCCTGGAGTTACTTTATTTGTTGTATTTTTTGACACGAAGTATATCGTTTTTTCAGCCACCATGACATTAACCGTGAAATTAAAACATCAATAAATAATCGGACCTAGTTTTAGTTCTACTTTACTATTTTTATTGGACTATTTAACTAATTTAATTAAAGATGCTTTTAAAATACGTACTTGAATTTAAAGTTTAAGTTTGCAATTTAAAAACCATATATGTTAAGTTACCTCCAATCCTAGAACACTATTTGAAATATCCATATTATCATCAATTTCCTCCTCTGAATCTGGTATGTAGTCTGGATCTTTACCGGAACTATCATCATTTTCAGAGTCAGATTTATTCTGCAAAATAACTTATAATATATTATGTATACAAGATACGTCTCGACGAGATTTGTTTAGAAGAATATAGGTAAGAAATAACAGAAACAATTTTAAACATTTGCCAAAAACGATTTTGAAGCACGTTTTTTCCATTTAAAATATGCTAAATCTTTCAGTCAAACCGAAAATGTGTACCAACTTTGGTATTTCAAATAAAATACCCTAATTTTTATTATTATTTTGTATTCTATAAATAATTCTAGGACTTATTTTGTGTAATAGAGCCTCTTAAATTAGCCCTGGAGTTACTTTATTTGTTGTATTTTTTGACACGAAGTATATCAATATATTGGTATTTTTAAAGGACAGCCTACATTTTTCTCAGTACTGTTGTACTGTACATTCAAAATTAGAACTAAACTGAGATTACTTTCCTATATCTAAATGTTATAGTTTTAGAATTATAACAGAAAACACACATGCACTCTTTACATTGTATTTTGGAGAAGCGACTATAGAAGGCAGTATAAATTAATAAAACAAAAAACAATGTTTATTATGCATTTGGGATGCTTAAAATAATAAGTATTTCCCAAATATTTTTTCACTCGTTTTGAACAACACGTCAAATCATTTCATTATCTAGATTTCTAGATTATTGAATACGGCTCACACTGGCCTTCATCTCCTTTTTGGTGGGTGCAATGGTACTCTACAGTTGATATTTAACATACCGCCAAACACAATAAATGCAATTCAAAAATAAGAAGACACCGACATTTCCCCGATAAAAAAATTCTCTTTTTTTCTGAACACCCGGTATTATTTTGAAAAAATTTTTATTAGCAGAAATCATAGAAATACAAAACAATAATAAAATCGAGGGTATTCTATTTGAAATAAGGACGTTGAAACATTTTCCGTATAACCGGAAGAAGCTGAAATTTAAAAATATTTTAAATCCAAAAAACTACCTCTACATTATTACTTGCAAAATTTCAAATCGCTACTATATCAATTTTCCTATATTTATGTAACCAAATCTGGTGGAGACATTTGTTGTATATATTTACCATTTCCACTTCATTTTCCGGAAGTTCTAAAGAATACTGTAATTTGGAATCTTGTAAAATATTAATAGAAGATGTGACGCGTTCATTTTGAATTGTCGCAGCCGGTGACAAAGGCATATTACAAAACCAACGGGATGTTCTTTTTTCTGAATTAGCAATAGTTGCTTCGTACTAATATTGAAGGAAAACTTAAATTATTATTTAAATTGTCTCATAGCGTTTTTTATTGGTGTTATTCTTACAGTAACCGATCTACCATCAATTCGTTATTTTTATGCTTTCAATAATAGAAATTACAAAATTTGGTATTAGATATTTAACAAGCTCACGATTTAACATCTAATATCATGTGACAAAATCTAACCTCAATGGTTTCATATCAAATATTTGAGTCCACGCTTGAAAATTACAGTCCAATCGAAAACGCTATCAAATATATTTATCTATACTTATACTTACGTATTGCGAGTCAAAAATACGGCCATTCATTTCTTTTTTTACACAAGATACACCAATCTAGAGAGCGAGTAATATCTAAAATTGCGGGAAACACCGCCACATTCGTAATGATAAAATAAATCCACGTTGCCAAAACTAACTGACGCTCGAAACGCGAACGGGTATATGAAGTTATCATTCCAACGATATACATATTATTTCGTGCAGCGTCTCTAGTGGTCGTTGATATAAACTAATAATATACGTGAAATGTATATCTTTTGATATTGGGTCATTTTAAGAGCGTCATCTGAAAATTTGTAATTATCCTTTCTCTGGCGTTATAAACGCTCTGACAAATTTTTACACGTGAGGTGCATAGAGCGTCAGTATACTGACGCTCTAATGAATGTAAATCGACAATGTATTGACGCTGTAATGATAGTAAGATATATATATATATATATATATATATATATATATATATATATATATATAGATATTTTGGGTTATTTACCGCGTTAATTCAAATCAAGTGTACATATACGAAATAATTCGTATCTGCATAAGTGATATGAAATGTAATGCATATCTACACCACCATTTGCTGGCATTGCAAATATCAACGTGTAGACAGCTGTTTCGATCTAACCTCCATCTCGTCAGTACACGAAGGTGATATTTGCAATGTCAGACAAACTTGGATTTCCCAGATATACTCGATTTGGGTACCAAATGCCTATGAGAGAAACTCCCAGCGGCATCTGTGATCCAAGATCAAGAACGCAAGGAAATGTTAACCCAACAGTAGAACATCTACTATATCGGGCAACTGTAGATATGCATGCAATAGGCGACCTTACCTACTTAATAAACTATATTAGATATGCATTACATTTCATATCACTTATGCATATACGAATTATTTCGTATATGTACACTTGATTTGAATTAACGCGGTAAATAACCCAAAATATCTATTTGTCATCACATAACCGCGAAAACGTCATTTTTGATATATATATATATATATATTGCACTAGTGGAGGGGATAATATACTTGCAAACACATATAATAAATAATAAACCCAAAATTATTCAAATCTTGTTATGTGTGTTGCTAATAATATCTCCTCTCTTACCTAGTCATTCAAATTTACTCAAATAATCTCAGGTTATAATATGATAATGATAATGTAACACTCAGTATATAATATTTTAAATTTCTGTACCAAATTTATTATCTCATATGCTATTATATATTTCTTTATTTCTTTAAAATATGCCCAAACACTTTCTCAGTTTTATTCTTAATCAATTTAATTTTCTATAATGATAATATTCTTAATGCATTTAGAAATAAATATTTATCTCCTAACTCTTTCAAATAGTAATTTAAAAGTCATCACTTCTTTATGGTATTAATTTTCTAAAAATGAAACTAGTTTTTATTTTGACCACGCGGTACTAGCATTACATTTACTTTTATAAAGATGTCGCACTGGTATTTGCCGTTATAAACTGCTACATAAAAATAACAATCTAAATGCTTCAAATAATTCGGTTATAATTTTTCTTTTGATTATGTGAATATTTCTGCTAATGAATTATCCCTCTCATAGGATACCAATCGTACGGTATGTATACTTTTCCTCTCACAATTAACTTTATAAATGCTATTTTATTTTGTTTACTTACAGGTCATTGACTTATCAAAATTCTATTTCCAATATGAAAATGTCTAGCACAATGTTTCTACTTTACCAAATAAAAGAAGAATTTCACCATAATAATCGTTTAATAACAATAAATATTTAAATCTTGATTCGAAAATATATCCAATATGATTATATGACATGTACATAAATTGTTTAACCTGTCTAATTGTACCTGTACATTTATTGATATATGAAGGATGACCAACAAATGTTTATCTATTCGATAAGGTATGTACAATATCCAATTCAATGTGACTTTTTCAATTTTGCATGCATTAAACCACGCAATTTAATTATTTATAAATAACTTTCGACTATAAAATGTTCAAACAAGTTCGAAGGTATGTTTTAGTACCAAGGTCATGTAAATTCATTTATATGTGCATATTCTGAAACTTCTTATTAAAATAGAGATTTAAACTTTTTACAATAAGTATTTCTATTCTTGTTTTATACTATTAAGCAATTCTTAACAATATTTATGACTTTTACTCGATGTAAAATAAAATAAATTCAAATTTTTCCTTATATAAAAATTATACAACCTCTTATTAACATTTATCTTCTTTCTCTGGGATATTCAAGTTATATTTTCCTTTTTCCTCACAGGTTCTGGTAATACGTTCGTAGATAACTACAGTGGATCTTCTTTATTTGAAAAACAACCTTCCTGGACTCGTTCTGTGCCTCGGATGACTCTCTGGAACTCTCCTAGTATGACTTCTTGTGTATCCTCGTTCTAATCCTGGATCTGGAACTTCTTCTTCGGGATTTATTAATGCAGCTGTACTTTTATCTCGACTAAACACTGGAACTGGACCTCTTCGGAAATATATGGCTCACCGGATCCTTTTAATTAATTTAAAATATAACTGGAACGACACCTGTGTTTCTACCTGGTAGGAACTTCACGTTTTATAAAATAAATTGGACTTTGATAACTGGAATCCCTCTTTGGTCTCACGTACAACTGACGAATTTGATATTCCGCTCGGACTTGGTTAATATTTGGTAAGTACTATTTAAATATTTTCTTTCCTTCGTAAATTTCTTCTTTTACCATATAGGATATCTTTAATTTCGATAATAATAGAATTATTCTATAATTTTATGCTTCTCTATAATATTTTTTTATTCTACCATCAAATAAATATTTTCTATGCTGAAAGAAACACTTTTCTCACCAACTTTCGCGGTTTTCGTGAATTTAAAGTACAATTTTCGGAATAAAAATCGTGATTTTCCGAAAATTACACGCACCTTGCTTGAAAAATCTTTTCAATCTTCGTTGTTTGTTTTTCGTCACCAAGACAATATTTTCGTTTTTTAATTTCATCCAATTAAATACCTTTTCTCATAATTCTTGTTCAAAATGGCATTATAAAATTTTATTGATACGTTTCAGTGCTTTCCAAATTTCAGTAGACCTTCTATATTAAATCTCTATTCATTTATAATAATGAATTACTAAGACTCTGTACTTCAAAAAACATTACTAACAAAATTTTATGTAAATGTCAATTTTGACAGATCCGCTTATTCAAACTTTACCCGCGAAATTATTTACCAAGTTGTTTCCTTCATACTTCAACATTCAACACTAAATTACTTTTCTTTACGTTATTGTTAATTAGACAAGTTTTACAAGATAACAAACTACATTTTTACATAAATAATAATTTTTAAATCTCCATTTTCAGAATCCAATGAAAATTACTGCAACCAAGAACCTGGTCTACTACTACTCCTTCAAGTAATGTTTTCATAATTGACTGCACACATCTTTACTATAATAAATAAAATTTTAATTATACACAACTGTTCTTTTTTAGTTTAAATATTTTAATTTAACAGTCATAAAGAAAAATTAGTAAAATTAAATAATCCTTCAAACTTATTCAAAAATATACAGTGCCAATCACTCATATTATTACTCAGCACAATATATATAACAATAATAAATTTTCAGGGTTATCGGTCCGTGTATTCTAGTTAAATAAAACTCAATTCGTTCATTCTTCTCTATATTTCGATAATGTTTATTATCTTCATCGGGAGAGTGCTATCAAAAATCGTAATAAATTTGTTAAAAAGGAAGCATAAGAAGTTAAAATGTTACTTACATCAATGAGTTAGCACTGGCAAAGACATCAATATATTTAAAATATTAGTGGAAACACTTTAAAGAAACATTAAAATGGGAATGATGTTTTAAAAAATTTAGAATTTTTTGTCAGAAATGACATTTAAGAAATATATTGATATCATCACAAAATTAGAATAAAGTGCCTTGTACTAATATAATATACAAAATTATTTAAATCTCTTTAGATGATCTAAAGTACAAGAATTTTTATGAATTGAAGCAGAAAAATTTAGATATTTTAGGAACAATATAATGTATTCACAAATGCGTAATAGGTTGGAATATATCACACTTAAATTATTTGTATCAGTTTTATAATTTATTGTATTAGTCTCTTTGTTAATATAAATCATTTCAAGAACTATTCTGTTTTTATAATTACGTTCTTTACTTAATATTTTAACATTATCATAATCAAAGGTATGTTTGAAATCTAAAAAATGCCCAGCTAACGCACAAGAACGTTTACCCACCTTACAATCACTTTTATGTTGTGAAAGTCTTTGTTTTAATAATTGTGAAGTTTGACCTATATAAACTTTATTGCAATCTTTACAAGGAATTTTGTATACTACACTATCTTATTATTGTTATTAAGTACGGTCGATATTTTTATTATTACTATATATATATATATATATATATATATATCTATATATATATATATCTATGTAAATTTGAATTTTAATTATTTTTAAAATTCTGTTTTTTCTCAGCGTAGAAATATCTAAATTGATTTTTCTGCTTCGCGCTGAGTAAATTAATTAGGAAATTTTATCACAAAAATTTGCCCACGATGAGATTTGAACTCACGACCTTCTTAATGCCGTTAAGACGCGCTAACCAACTGCGCCACGAGGGCCTGAGTTCATATCTACTTTAAACGTCTTGATCTCTTCAAGTAACAGTTGAAATATACATCTTTATCCGGCAGTTCGGAAATGAATGTGTAAATTTGAATTTTAATTATTTTTAAAATTCTGTTTTTTCTCAGCGTAGAAATATCTAAATTGATTTTTCTGCTTCGCGCTGAGTAAATTAATTAGGAAATTTTATCACAAAAATTTGCCCACGATGAGATTTGAACTCACGACCTTCTTAATGCCGTTAAGACGCGCTAACCAACTGCGCCACGAGGGCCTGAGTTCATATCTACTTTAAACGTCTTGATCTCTTCAAGTAACAGTTGAAATATACATCTTTATCCGGCAGTTCGGAAATGAATGTGTAAATTTGAATTTTAATTATTTTTAAAATTCTGTTTTTTCTCAGCGTAGAAATATCTAAATTGATTTTTCTGCTTCGCGCTGAGTAAATTAATTAGGAAATTTTATCACAAAAATTTGCCCACGATGAGATTTGAACTCACGACCTTCTTAATGCCGTTAAGACGCGCTAACCAACTGCGCCACGAGGGCCTGAGTTCATATCTACTTTAAACGTCTTGATCTCTTCAAGTAACAGTTGAAATATACATCTTTATCCGGCAGTTCGGAAATGAATGTGTAAATTTGAATTTTAATTATTTTTAAAATTCTGTTTTTTCTCAGCGTAGAAATATCTAAATTGATTTTTCTGCTTCGCGCTGAGTAAATTAATTAGGAAATTTTATCACAAAAATTTGCCCACGATGAGATTTGAACTCACGACCTTCTTAATGCCGTTAAGACGCGCTAACCAACTGCGCCACGAGGGCCTGAGTTCATATCTACTTTAAACGTCTTGATCTCTTCAAGTAACAGTTGAAATATACATCTTTATCCGGCAGTTCGGAAATGAATGTGTAAATTTGAATTTTAATTATTTTTAACTGTTACTTGAAGAGATCAAGACGTTTAAAGTAGATATGAACTCAGGCCCTCGTGGCGCAGTTGGTTAGCGCGTCTTAACGGCATTAAGAAGGTCGTGAGTTCAAATCTCATCGTGGGCAAATTTTTGTGATAAAATTTCCTAATTAATTTACTCAGCGCGAAGCAGAAAAATCAATTTAGATATTTCTACGCTGAGAAAAAACAGAATTTTAAAAATAATTAAAATTCAAATTTACACATTCATTTCCGAACTGCCGGATAAAGATGTATATTTCAACTGTTACTTGAAGAGATCAAGACGTTTAAAGTAGATATGAACTCAGGCCCTCGTGGCGCAGTTGGTTAGCGCGTCTTAACGGCATTAAGAAGGTCGTGAGTTCAAATCTCATCGTGGGCAAATTTTTGTGATAAAATTTCCTAATTAATTTACTCAGCGCGAAGCAGAAAAATCAATTTAGATATTTCTACGCTGAGAAAAAACAGAATTTTAAAAATAATTAAAATTCAAATTTACACATTCATTTCCGAACTGCCGGATAAAGATGTATATTTCAACTGTTACTTGAAGAGATCAAGACGTTTAAAGTAGATATGAACTCAGGCCCTCGTGGCGCAGTTGGTTAGCGCGTCTTAACGGCATTAAGAAGGTCGTGAGTTCAAATCTCATCGTGGGCAAATTTTTGTGATAAAATTTCCTAATTAATTTACTCAGCGCGAAGCAGAAAAATCAATTTAGATATTTCTACGCTGAGAAAAAACAGAATTTTAAAAATAATTAAAATTCAAATTTACACATTCATTTCCGAACTGCCGGATAAAGATGTATATTTCAACTGTTACTTGAAGAGATCAAGACGTTTAAAGTAGATATGAACTCAGGCCCTCGTGGCGCAGTTGGTTAGCGCGTCTTAACGGCATTAAGAAGGTCGTGAGTTCAAATCTCATCGTGGGCAAATTTTTGTGATAAAATTTCCTAATTAATTTACTCAGCGCGAAGCAGAAAAATCAATTTAGATATATATCTATATATATATATATATATATATATAAATGTATTGAAAAATTCAAAAGATTCTTGGTAGTAGTGGCATACTACCAAGAATCTTTTGAATTTTTCAATACATTTGTATATTTGGCAAAGAATTGTAATATATTTTATTAACTGCCTGGTTGAAATAAGGCATTACACAGTATTAAGTAAGTGCACAGTTGTTTTACACTTGGACATTTTGGATTGACATTTTAAGGTAATACTATATAATTTTTATTCAACACATATTAATGCTTTAACATACACCTTCTTTGTTATGCTGCACTGACGAAACCAAACTAGGTAGAAACATATATGTCTGTAGCTACAAATACATCTTAACACATACATAGTTACATCGTTGATTGTTTATGTATTTCAGTCAGATTGTACATGTTTAGGTGAACCTAATCCATTTTGATAGGATTACATAGGTAATGGCGATTGTCCTATGCTTATTTGCTTTCATTTACATTTATACATGACTGATTTTACATTCTATATTGTTATAATATCAACAGTTCTACTCTTAATTTTTCATTACATAGTTGCGTCGTTGTTATTTGTATAATTGCATTGACTGAACAGTTTGTGGTAAATCCCAAGCCTTTTGATGTGACTATATAAGTAATACCGACTGTCCTATTGCTTATTTGATTACATTTTCAATTATACATTGTGATTTGCATTTTATATTTGTCATTGTTTTCTAATTGACAACCAGTTGTCATATTGTTATTACTTTTACTTCATTGTATGCCACTACTACCAAGAATCTTTTGAATTTTTCAATACATTTGTATATTTGGCAAAGAATTGTAATATATTTTATATATATATATATATAGTATTTAATTTAATAATTAATATATGTTCGTGTAAGAATTTGATTTAGTACGGTTTGTTAACTTACCCATAGGAGCCAATAGAGGAATTGGCAGTATCAGCGCGTACTTTGAAGTTATCAAACACCAAAATAACTTGTTCGTTTGGTGTGGCCAGAAATAAATATGTACAGTTTGTATCACTTGGATAATTGGAAGGATATCTGGGCGAGTTGAATTCCCCCCGTTTCCTACTCGTACTTCTATATGTAAAACTACAACTGCCATCTGGAGCTGCTGTGCCAGGAATTCGATATTCTAAACAGCAAAAAAGTTTTTTATATGATTATTAATATTTGAATATTTCCTAATTTACAAATTTTTATAAGATGTGAATTTTAAAATCCTAAATTTGAAACCACAAGAGCATTTCTTTATACGAATACTAATTCAGAGGTATTTAGAGGTATCGCAAGTATACTAATGAATAATGAAAAAGTTACATACCTTTGTCATTATTCATTATTCATTCATAAATGCGTACTGTCAAGAGCGTATAGTTAAAAGCATTCTGGCAGATATCTGATGTCAAATCAAAAACGTATGTTAAAAAAACATGGAAACTACTGCAGATCATTTAATAATACTATGATGTTGCATTAAACGAGTTTAAATAATACGAAGTGATGTACCGGGTGGTCAACTAAGAATGGCCGCCGGCTATATCTCAGAAACCAGTAGTGATATTGCTTCCGGGTAAAAAAATTTCAAGTAAAAGTGCCCAAGAGAAAATGCTGGAAATTATTTTGGAGTTTGTAAAATGTCTGCAAGGGGACATAACAGTCAGGACCAATGTTAAAATTTAGAATTTCTTCATATTTTTACTTATTAAGGGATATTGAAAATTTCTAAACTTTATTCCTTACACATTCTTTAATACTTTTAGTCTTGCACATTTTTCACTATCTAGTGAAATAAAGTGGTGGGGGCAGTTCAGATGTTTTTTTATATAAACTGGGATTACTACCGTTTGGCATAACCGATTTGAATAAGTTTGGTCTCATTTAAAAGAGCCTTATATGCTCTACAAACTGCACTTGTGTTTTTGTATCTCGAACTTCTGCCGTCACCGGTAGATGGCGTTAACTGAAATGTCAACAAATATTAGGCCTTTCTTCAAAAAAGTTAAATGCAATGATATGTTTCTTTTTACATAAGTTAATAAAAAATTAAAACCTTTATATTTCGGTAAAAAAGCGAACTTTGTATGTTTTTTAGAACAGGAGATATTGGCAAAAATAGATGAAAATGCTGGAATTCTCTTGTTTTAATTGTCTTATTTTTGATATATATATATAATTTTACTGAATTTATTATATATATATATCATAAATTCAATAAAATTCTAACACGAAGACCAAATAATAAAATGTCACAAAAGCGGAAGAAATTTGAAAGGCATTCCTGTAATACCGATGCAAAATATATAAAAATATATTAAATAAAAATATGTATAACATTTCGTTAGTTCCTGTTTAAGAAACCAAAATTACATAAATGTAATTTAAGTAAACGTTCGAAAATCATGTAAGTATTTCAAATTTTCATATACTATGATTTACTATACTAACTACTAATACTAACACTATCAGAATAAAACTAATATTAAACACTAAAATAACTACAGTTACATTACTGTAAAGATTTGTTTGCATAATTTTTAATGACGGCCTAATTGTTCAAAATGGGGCCCATCATTGTTAATGTAAGCCTGCAACCTTTGCCGCGTGGATAAGACAGAAGTTTCAATTTCCGCCTCCGATATGTTTCGTACTGCTGCTATAATTTTCTTCATTATATTTTGTCTTGTTGTAGGCCGGTTTTCAAAAACAATGTTGTTAACTCTCCCCCAAAAATAAAAATCTAGGATGTTGAGGTCTGGTGACCTGGCGGGCCAGGGAAATATACTACCCCGTCCAATTCACTTGCCAGGATATGTCTGATCTGAGAAGTCCCGGACCCTTGCCGCAAAATGCGCCGGGCACCCATCGTGCTGAAAAAACTTATCACGACGAACGTCCAGAGGGACATCTTCTGCTAGAAGGAGCAGCTCATTCATAAAAAAAATTAAATAAACCTCTCCAGTGAGATGTCGGTTAAAGAAAACGGGTCCAGTAATTTTACCTCCTAGAATACCGCACCACACGTTTACCGACCAGCGGTCTTGATGCTAAACTTCCTGCATCCAACGCGGATTTGTCCTGGACCAAAATAGTTCATATTGTGCAAGTTCACACCACCATTGCTATTAAATGTTGCCTCATCCGTCCATAGGACGCGAGAAAGAATTTCGGGGTTTCCGCTACCATATTTAATAGCCATTGACAATAGTCAATTCGGCGATCGAAATCTTCAGCCGTTAAAGCTTGATGAAGAACGATGTAATAAGGATACATCCTGAAAATAATATGGCAAACGTGAACAAAACTGTGAGATCAAATTTATCCAAACTTGTTAGACACAGTTTTAGGTAACTTACTATTATAAAGTATTACTGTGGTCTATATAAACGGTATCGGATAAAAATGGCCGTGACCGGTAAACAGACAATGAATAGGCAGATGAATGTATGGGTTAAACTTAAGGGAACCAAGTACAGAACGTGAAAAACAACTGTTATGCTTAATGCTTAAAAGTATTAAAACAAACTGTAGGAGATAAAGCAAATCTAACAAAGGCCCTACAAAAAATCTCGAAATAAAGTTTGTTTTATTTTTAACTTAAATCTTTCAATATATTTGGGACCGTAGTTCTACAAATGCCCAACTCTCTACTTGTGGTTTCGGTCATTACATGTGGATTAAATTCAATATATTCTAATACTTTTATAGCATTTTCTTCGGTTCGACCAGTAGGTTACCTTCTATACACCGGAAGATTAATATTTCCGATGGTCCAAAGCCTTTCCACTAACCTACGAAAAACACTGCTCGCATAATGTCGTCTTCCAGGGAACTGCGTAGCATACACTCTGAAAGCAAATGTAGCATTTCGCATGCATTCGAAATAGACACCAATCATATCGAATGTCTCTTCATTCGCTAACCGCATCTCACTAAAAGAGAAATTTTTCCAAACACAAAAAAGTAAACGGAATCAATCAAAAACTGACAATAATATTTATTATTTTCACAATTGGTCGTTTTAACACAGAGTTATTGTTTTATTTTTTCATAGCTCACTTTTTTATTTTCAATGGTATATTTTTTGGATTAAAATAAGTATTAAAAATAATCTTGCTTTATTAAACAGGGTCTTTCAAAATGGTATAACATTTTTCTTGATAATAATAATATGTTAGATAATAATAATATATGTAGCTCAAAATTGTTAGCTTCATAAAAAAAAAGACCAGTAAAACAGGAGAACTTATGAATTTTGATATATTTTTGTCAATATCTCCTGTTCTAAAAAACATACAAATTTGGTTTTTTTTACCGAAATGTAGAGGATTTAATTCTTTATGAGCTTATGTAAAAAGAAACATATCATTGTATTTAACTTTTTTGAAAAAAAGCCTGATATTTGCTTACATTTAAAATAACGCCATCTACCGGTGACAGCAAAAGTCCGAGATACAAAAACACAAGTTCAGTTTGTAGAGCAAACAAGGCTCTTTTAAATGAGATCAAACTTATTCAAATCGGTTAAGTCAAACGGGAGTAATCCTAGTTTATTTAAATAAACATCTGAACTGCCCCCACCACTTTATTTCACTAGATAGTGAAAAATGTGCAAGACTAAAAGTATTAAAGAATGTGTAAGGAATAAAATTTAGAAATTTTCAATACCCCTTAATTAGTAAAAATATGAAGAAATTCTAAATTTAACATTGATCCTGACTGTTACGCCCCCTTGCGGACATTTTACAAAGTCCAAAATAATTTCCAGGATTTTCTCTTGGGCACTTTTACTTGAAATTTTTTTACCCGGAAGCAATATGACTACTAGTTTCTGAGATATAGCCGGCGGCCATTCTTAGTTGGCCACCCGGTACATAAAGCATGAAGGATGATATTATAAACCAAAAAAGAATTATTACAATGTTTATCAAAAATGTCTGAAAAGTGTGTTGAGTCGATAAATACAAAATGAGGTGTGAGGACAACACGGCTTTTCTACACGTATGAGAGTTCCAAATTTTTTTATACATAACTTATTCCAAATTCAACTCTTAATGCGGTTATACTCTTATAATAGATCGGTATATAAAGCATAATTTAAGAAAAAAGTGTTACTTCCGGTTCGTATTTTGAATATCTCATTATACAAAAAATGTTGTTAGATATTTGAAAAAACTGCTACTACTTAAGAGTGAACGAGTGAATTTGCAGTCCGAAGTTTGCAATGATTTTTGCATATTTATACCAGGAATTAAGTATATTTATTGTTGATAACACTTTTTAAAAAGGATTTTATTTTTAAATACAATGTTCACAATATAATACTTAATAATTTTGAGACATATTTAATGTTACAACTTTACTGTACTACATTACAAATAAGAATGTCCTAACGTCTAGCTATCTACTAAAGGAAGCCTCAGGGAAGCTGCTTTGTCAGCGGTTCCCATGATCTGTTTATCGTGTTCCAAGAATTATTTATGTCCAAGCACATACATTGTAACAATGGAAAATTACCATATACAGGTGATTATTTAATAAGTGTATAAATATATATAATAATGTAATAATTTGATTTACATAACTCCAGGTATAATATTTTGAGATTATAGTAGTAGTAGTATATATTTCACTGTTTTTGAAAGAAGGTTTCTGATAGGGTCTAACATACATAAGTATGGGAAGTCTGAAAGTAAGTGGCCTAAACGATAAACCGATAATTGTAATACATTGTAATTAATTCAAATGTTGAGGTAAAATACAAATGTAAAATATTTCTATGAATGTGATGTTACCGCTTTTGCTTTTTAGGTAGAGAAAATGCGTATGCTGAACAATGAACACACTTTTGGAAATACAATTAAGTTTTATGTCGATTATGTCTTGAGAATTAACAATAATTTAGTGTTTTCGTGTTAAAAAGATTAATAAATTATGTATTTAATAACTTTGCGACAATTACTAAAGAGGTAACATATAAATAATATACATTCTAAATTTAATTGATTCGGTCGATATTTGCTAGAAATCCATAACTATCTATTAAGGTAAGTAGTAAAACATAATTCACGAAATATTTCCAATTTTTATTTTACGAGGCTTGTCCTCTTTCCGCTGAACCTATTTAGTAGGCTATGATATTTTGCGACAAATTTAGAATGAAAATTTGAATCACTTGTTTACAAGTTTAGTTATAGTAACTGTTGTCAAATATACCTGATTGTTTGTAAGTTACATTAGTTTAAAGTACTCCTTTCGCCAATAGATCATGGAACTGAACAAGAAACATTATCGAGCGGTGATTTTTTACAATTTCAAGCGCGACTGTAGCCGTAAAGAATGTTTCGAGGAAATCAACAGTATTTGGTCACAAGTCGTGTTGTTTCGCTACCGTAAAGTGGTGGTTACAGAAAAAAATATTGCTTTTATTCGGAACATGATTGCAGAAGACTAGCATACTACTGTCAAAGCATTCAATCAATTTAAAGATTGGTGTGAAAGCAATTAACATTATTTTGCACAAACATTTGAAGATCCGCAAGCTTTGTTCTCGGTGGCTTCCCCACAACTTGACTTCAATTCGAAAAGAAGACCGTGTGAGATGGTGCAGATCTACATCGTGGATGGTCTTATTTGGTGTACATCACAGGTGATCAAACACTGGTATACTGCTATGATCCCGAAAAAAAGCAACAATCGACAGTTTGGTTCTTTGAGAATGAGTCGGCTCCAACAAAAGTTGTTCGAGAAAAAGTTGAAACAAGAAGACAGTCGCCACATTTTTTGGAATTACTGGGCATGTTTCCACTTAGCACTGCAGGATAGACGTACTGTTAATTCAGAATGGCCACAAAATAGTTTGTTTGCATCCGGTTCTCTAAAATGTCCGAACAACTTCCAATAGGAAGGACTATCACTGTTGCTCAAACAACTGAGAGTTTGAATTCCCAAAACATAGAAATAATGGGTCATGACCGTATAATCCAGACTTAGCACCTAATAACCCCTCCTTATTTCCGCGGGTAAAGGATAAATTACGGGATTTACGTTCTACATCGGCCGAAGAATCGGTTGATGCCTTTAAAAACAAACAAAAAAGAACTACGGCTAGAAGATTGGAGAAAATGTTTTGTAGATTGGTTTTCACGGATGCAAAAAAGCTTTGTCTGTGGAGGAAAATACTTTAAAAAATTATAATGAAATGTTTTCTTGTAAATAAATTGTGTTCTACTTTACCAGGCTCATCCGAAAGAGACCAGACATGTTTCGCTAACACTGTAGCTACATACATTGATAAACTGATTTTATTATTATTATCTATATATCTTTCTTAGCCTAACCTAGGAACCTTCGATGCCTGTTACGGAGACCTATTGTGTATGTAA
Organism: Amphimallon solstitiale; assembly: GCA_963170755.1. Lineage (NCBI taxonomy): Eukaryota > Metazoa > Arthropoda > Insecta > Coleoptera > Scarabaeidae > Amphimallon > Amphimallon solstitiale. The sequence continues at coordinate 125,321,553 of OY720681.1, read as the reverse complement.
ACTATGTGTATTAGCAGTATATACTCTGTCCGAATGCTTTTTATCAAAAAATACATACTTAGGTATGTTCAAAATGCGTATAATATATAAGTTACTGCGACTAAATATAATAATCATCAATATCAGAATATGTATATAGGTGACGGTAGCTTACCAGTTTCAAATGTGTAATTCGCCTTAAAGCCACGGCCCATCAGTTCTCCACTGCTAAAGACCATGACTAACCGAGGCCCATCCGACACGACGACAGAAGGCTTAATTTCTTCACCACACATTTCGTAGTCGAATTTATCGTATGAGTCGGTGGTTTCTTGACCCTTGAGATATATCTTCAGATATCCGTCTGAACAACTATAATAAAGAAAGCTAAATAAAATGCGCGTTTATAAATCTAATAGCTGTTTCAAGCAAGTACCGGTTTTTTTTTGATATAATCACTAAATAAACAATATAAGCTTACTTTGAAGATATGTTTTTTCTCGGCATGTATATCGAAAGCGTTTTCCAAATTGAAGACGCTTTCGAATGACATTTTTATACAAACGAGGTCTTGGTTGTAATTGTGAAAGATTACATAGTGAGTAAAAAAACTGTCACTTCTTGTTTTTATTCATTCACTGATCCTGAAGATTCATCAGGATCTTTTCCCATTAAAAACGGAAAATAGTGATAGTTAAATAGGTTAAATTAACCAGTAAATCTCCATACAATCTATGAATCGCAAAATACCACGTTTTCGGCTGGGAACATATCGACATTCTATTGCGCTGTATTCAAATTACGTTACCCGTTAGCATTTATACATTCTGCCTATGCATTTAACACCAGCGGAGTTTTGCTCGGTCAATTCAAAATATTTCACCAATAAATAACTCGGTGACAACAAATGCGGGTACATAATGGAATTCGGTGCGAAACTCATATGCTGAATGTAATCACATATTGCAATTATTGCATTAACGATAATGTGCGAAAAAACCAAATACCCGCCTCATTTTTTCATTTCATTAAATGGGTTTGATTTATTGCACAAAATGAGTTTGCCTATTTGTTTTAAATATATTTGGGTCACGACTAACGAGTTCGATGTGAATTTTGCTATTTATAGAGCAAATTTATTGAAAGAATGTGATGCTATCAAGTGGATAAAAGAGTACAGCATCGTAATCTCAACAAGTTGGCGGCATAAAGCAAATAAACAAAATTCACCGCATTGACTACCACGAATGTAAACTCGAATTAAAATATGGGAGAGAAATCATCTGACACTGTTTTCAAACCTCCATTCCGCATATGAGTTTCGCACCGAATTCCATTATGCACCCACATGTCACTAGCTACTTTATTGGTGAATTATTTTGAATTGGCCAATCAAAACTCCGCTGGTGCCAAATACATAGGGGAATGTATAAATGCAACCCATTACCCGTCGTTGTAAAAATTGTACACTAAACTGTATTTTAAAAAACGTATGTTACAAATCAAATTATACCACCTTGGTAAATACATTTTTTTTTAAATACACAGGTCTGATGAAGGTTGAAAAGTGTGAAACTAAAACGTCACGAAGCTAAAATAAAGTGTTTCATCAAAAAAATCACATAATTACAATACTGTTTTTAACAAGCTTTTGTTTTATAAGAACTGTACATATTGTATAAGTTTATTTACGTATTGAACATACATATGTGTATGTCTGGTTAGATTCTATTCTAAGTACTACTGTACTCTTAAAAAATCTTTATAAAACGCATACTTTGCGAGATATTTGCAAAAAAGTGGTACTCGATAAGACTAAAATGTAATTGTAATTTACACATTTTAATGACTTGATTGTATACAGCATGTGTGAAATCCTACGAGTAAAGAATAGAAGAGGAGAGAGTCTCCTTAATAATAATATTTGTCCAAATGTGGTAACTCGATATGGCCGCCTCAATGCATAGAATGTTACATGTCAGATGTAGTGTCAGATATATGACAAGTTATTCAAAATACTCATTTTATAAACTATGATTGGTCAATATTGCCATAACGACCTGCCTTAAAGTGGTAACTCCGTCTAAATAATACCTATTCCCCCACCAGTTTATTATCTCTTCTGATCTATCCTTTCCTCGTAGGTAAAATCATATTGGGTATAGGATATATGTATACTAAGCACACCGGCAACAACGTCCAATCGTGGCCGCAGTCATGGTATGCTTTTGCGCATCTCTGGATGACGCACATTCGACCTCTAGTACTACCAGTTCAATAAAGTTGTGAATTCACAGGGCACTATTTCAATAAAGTCCTTTTTAACAGAAATACAATACAACACAGTAAGAAACAAAAGCACAATTCTAATTAAACATTAATTCTTAGTAAATTATTATATAAATTTATTAAGAACGGAATTCTAATGAAAATAAAAAATATACTCTAAACAATACTAAAAAGTAACATGTTATTGCATAGGTTCAAAAATGCCTCCTTCAGCAGCAAGGCATTGTCCGAGCTTATCATAAAAATTTTCTCGCACATTACGAATCACATCGACTGTTACGGATTCAAAAGCCTCTATGATTAGCCTTCTCAAAATATCTAGGCTTTCTAGCCAGCCAACTTGTGCACTGTATATTTTATTTTTGATGTATCCCCACAAAAAGAAAACATTTGGCGATAGATCAGGAGATCGCGGAGGCCAACGAATGATTCCTGTTCCACTAATGAGACGATCAGGAAAAGTATTCATTAAAAAAATGAGGTGTGGCCACCACACGATTTTCTTATACGTATGAGCGTTTCAAACTATACTATTTAAATAACTTTTTTACACAAACATTACTCAAAACCCTATTCTCAGTACTTCTATTCTCTTAATAAATCCCTATAGAATGCATATTTTCTAAGATATTCCTGAAAAAGTGATACACCCTAAGAGTAAAGGTGTTACTTCCGGTCCAAATTTTGAAATTTCATTTATACAAAAAATATTGCAAATCTAGCACTAAATACTTTTGTACTCTTGATAAATATATATAGAATGCATAATTTACGACATAAAATCGCTATTCGATAGGAGTAAAAGTGGTACTTCCGGCCTGAACTTTGAAATTTTTTTCATACAAAAGATATTGAAAATTATGTTTTGAATACTTTTATACTCGCAATGTATCTGTCTGAAAAGCATGACTTGCGAAATATTCGCAAAAAACTGATTTTCGATAAGAGTAAAAAACCTACTTCCGGTAGGAATTTCGAAAAACTTTTTAAATAAAATTGTTCTCAATTCTAATTCTAAGTACATATGAATTCTTTATAAATTTGTTTAAACTTAGTAGTTGTTGCGCACGAGACATTTTTTAAAAACCACTTTTTCGGTATCAGGGGACATCAAAACGTGGACATCTGCAAAAATCTCGAGGTCGAAAATTTTCATCATCACAATACTTCCTTATACTACGTATAATAAAGTAAAATGCTTTACTCTGACCGCATTATGTGCAGGATAACCGTCCTGTTGGAACCGAATAATGTACCGATCTATTCCGGTATTATCAATAGCGGGAAGTATCTGATTCTGTAGCATATCGAGGTATTTGTCCGCATTTAACGTACCATCAATAAAAAAAGAGGACCAACGAAATGGTCACTCAAAATACCTGCCCAGACATTCACTTTCTGGGGATATTGGGTGTGTTTAACAAAATATCTCTGCTGATTTTTCCGAGCCCAATATCGAACAACAGAAGGATTGTGCTTTCCATTTAATGGAAATGACGATTCATCTGTGAATACAATATTTGCGATGAAATTCTCATTTTCATTTGTCTTTTCCATACGGTTTCACAAAACTCCATTCTTCTAAAATTGTCATCGAGAAATATTTCTTGCGTTTTCGAGTCTTTGAAACATTTTAATTTATTTCGCTTGCATATGTTCGCGACGGTTTTATTACTCACGCCCAATTCCTCAGCAACACTTCTGGTAGATAGCGTATCCTCTACTTCGAGAATACTACAAATCATTACATTCCCCTCTTCTCATTCCTCAGTTTTTAGTGGATTTACCTCTCTAGGATTACACTTTGTGCAATTGTTTAAACAAAGACATTTTTCAAAGCTATTCAAAACGTGTTATATGCTTTGCTCACAGGGTACGGGTCTGTCTGCAAATATTCGCGGAAATAAATTTATGCAATCCTTTGCAGAATGACCACTATAGCACCATTTAATAATTTGCAGTTTTTCTTCTGGTGTGTAGCGAGGCATTGTTACCATTGACCCCTCCTCTCACAAACACAGAACGACGCAGTTCGGCACGACCTCCAGATACAATTTTAGTTGTTAAAGGGAGTCTTGGAAAATGCTTTCTGTCAGTTACTTCTGTCAGTGAGTTCAGTCAGTGACTTCTGTCAGAGTTGTCAAGTGACATTTTTTTCGATAAATGCGCGTCATCCAGAGATGCGCAAAAGCATACCTTGTTTCCTTGTACCATGACTACGGCCACGATTAGGTGTTGTTGCCGGTGTGCCTAGTATACATATATCCTATCCCCAATATGATTTTGCACATGCGGTATATAAATATATAGGTTGATTTGGTTATTATTATATTGACCTATCTTTTTTATAATAATGCTATATTGACTGTACAATTTACTTTTGGACAACAATTAATTGGTGGCAATCGCACGACTCTGCCATCACATAGATTCCTATGGTAATATTATAATCATTGAAAGAAGATTCTTAGTAAGTCCGAAACATGTATGTTTTTGAAGAACAATACTATTAAAAAATTCAAATATAATTTGAGTATACACTAAAACCCATCAGACCTGTAAAACGTCCAAAAGTAAATTGTACACACAATATCGCATTATTATATATATACCGATAGGTCCAGCTCGGAACGGGCCATACATAGGCAACAATATACGTATGGACGTAATGCTATGTGTGCTGACTATGGCCCGTTCCGAGCTGGACCTAGGTATAAGCATATATGTTCATATTAGGCTCGCAATAAATTATGTTTTCTCTAAATCGATAAATGAATAAAATGAGCTTCACAAAGCAAAGTTATTAAACTTAGCTTTTGTGTTGAACTCGTTAGAACTTTGTTTTATGCGTAAATTTATCCGTTATGAAGATTAAGGATGCGTGTAAATAAATGACTTTCATAGATTTTATTCTACTAAATATGGTGTTCCGAAAAATCAAAACGATATTAAACGAAAGATGACGACAGCTTTCTCCTTTTCAGTTTCAATAAACATTAAATAAGATAAATGCAATTATATTTAGCACAATAATGGCACGGTAATTATAATCGCCGGCAGAAAAATTAAGGGTGGCGTTTCTATCTAATAACGACCATCTCGTCGTTTTTATTGACTTGCCATCTGAGTTCAAGTAGAACTGCGTATTTTTAAGGCGCGTGAGCATCCAGGCAAAATAGCTCACCTCCGGAGGATGTACCGTCCGACGGAAGGCGTCGTAAAAGCGGAAAGCAGACAAGCTGGGGACGGCGTTGTAATATGTTAGAGTTTTATTAATAGTGTTACAATTATTTTGTTGTATTTTATCCCTTAATGGATTATTTTAGTTTATCGTTGAATACGTAATTTATTTTGGATTAAATTTATGTCATCTTCCTACTACTACTGTCATCTGGTGTGGACTTTCGTAAGATCCCTATTGCCACGAGATCTGCCTTATCGCAGGTGGGTGTAACGTATACATGCGTTGACGGGTAGATGGCGTACAATGTTTTATTTAATAGATTTGGTTTTTTTTAATTGTTGCTAATTTAGTTTTAGAGCTTCTTTTGGGCCTAGAGTTATGTAACAAATTATTTATAATTATTTTCCATTTTTCTATTGTCATTTGAACCTGCATTTATGTCGTACGTTTAAAATATCAGATTGGGTCGTTCGGTCTTTTAGAGCAATTGTTCGTGTTCCGTTTGAGGGGTTTTGCCATGTTAGGGTCTTTCTCTTGAGCTTTAACGGTCATCGAGGAAGGTTTAAACACCACAAGAGCAGAAGCATATTCCTTAGCCATTACTTGAGAATGTTGTAGAGTTTTGAAGTTTTATCGTCTGTAATCGCTTACAAAAGCGGATGTTATAGTACTTCTCAAGTGTTAATTTTTGAATTTTGGCGTTTTGGTTGAATCTTGCGAGGATATTTTCTTCTCTGGCTAGGAATTGTGTAATTGCTGTAAGTATAATTTTCACGTGTTTGACCGGTCCTAATTTGTGTTGTTTCTATATTTAAATATAGCTGCTAGTGTTAGTGCTGGCCTAGACCTCATTTGAGCACTTTTGTTGGGGTTAAGATTTAGGAACCACGTGCTATGGTTATCGTACGGGTCCAAGGAAATTGATTGCTGGATCTTGCGGTGAAGACATAATTAAGGTGCAGATTATTGGAATACTGTAGCCTTCTTACGCTAATTTCTTGAGATGTCGTTAGCCGAAGATAGGAGAGCAGATTTCTTGTAACGTGTGGATCCGTAGAAGGTATCATGTTTGGTAGCTGTGGATGTGACTTTCTTTAAGGTACTGTGACTGTGTAAATTTCTCTGATATTATCCAGAGTGTAGAGTTTATTGACTAAACAGTTTTGGTAAAATTTATGTCAATATCGTGTACTTTGAACAGTAAATTTCAATTTTCCGGCCTAGCTAATTAAATAAGTCATCGCAATTTCCTATTTTAACTTCTTGTGGCATGTGAGCCTTTATGATTTGAATTAATTAAATTAACGTAGTTTTATTAATAATAGTGACCCCAAATTGGAGGTTACTTTGTCATTTTTGGAGACGTTACGTAGCCTTTTTGTTTTTGGATTCAGAAATTGAACTAAATTTTGGATGTGTATGGGCAGTGTAGCCTCACATCTGTCTTGTGTAACTTCTTAGTTGTTATTTAGTGCATTTAGTCAACTATTGTAATTTATTTTTGTACAATCTCGTAAGAAATTATTGAATTAAACTTAATCACATTTCCTTATGTAAAGCATAGTTAACTAGCGCTAATTTTTTTATATAATTAGATACTTAACAACTTAGAGTCTGCACTCTAATGTCGAATAGATTGTCGGTTGCCTCTGGTATACAGAGTGTTTTATTTCAGTGTTGAAGTGTTGCAATTCACGATCAAACTGTTCGACTTTGGAGGGACTTTCGGCAAGTTGCCTTATAACTGTGTGCTTGTACGAATATTGTTGGTTAATTATTTTAACTTTAAGGTTGTTTCATGTGTTCACCATTTTGAATTTCTTAAATTTTGTAAGTGTACGTCATTGATAATTTTAAGTTGTGGATCACCTTGGGTGGCCATTTAGTTTTAATTAACCCTTCAGGAATTTAATATTAGCAACTGAGTTGCGCTTGTGATGTACATTTCATTGTTTTTTTCCTTGTTTTGAATATCTCGTGAAAAATCAAAGATTAGATAGTATAGCCGGTTATGTACGGTATTGAAATGAACTGTTGAGGCCTGAATTTATAGTTTCAATAAACTGTTTGTTAAGTTTGAATGAGCGTGTGTTGGTCTTATTTTCTTATCACCTGGGGAGTTTTACATTGGATCTGGTCCGGGGTCTGTATATCTGTTGGGTTTAGCATATTTTTACGGATAGGCGCCCTGACAACTTAACCTTCGACTTAGTACGGTGTTCGAACTCGCCCTTCTCTGACTGTAGCTGGAGGCAGTGCTGACTCCCATATTTAACATCGACCCTTGGGGAAGTAAGAGGTAAGACTGAGTGTTATAAGTTGGTGATTATTTAATAGACAAGCGTCTTCCTAAAGTTTCATAGAAGGTTAATTACCGTGGTGGTGTCTGACTTACTACCTTCTTGGAATTTGGGTACCGAATTTGTTTAGGGCCTTGGCCATTTATAATTTAAATACAAGAGGGTAGCAATAGTTGTTGATATTTTAATGTTTTAATTAATTAATGTTGACTGATTGAAAAAAATAATATTTATATTATCGAAACCTTCTAATTATTTATTGTGTTTGAGTTCATTTTACAGCCGCTAAACTACAAAAAGGTATTATTTTATCAAACGGGTAAGCAAGGAACGTATTTTAAATATGCAGGGTGAGTCATCTCCGTGGGAAAAGTCCATTGTGACTTCATGAGAAAAGAGGAAGAAGATATTTCGAAGCGGTTCCCTTCGTAAGATAGCCACACATTAGGAGCATCTTTTAATTTATTTTGTATTAAAAAAAAATTAAATATATCGAAAACGACGTATTAGATGGCCACAATTTTTGGTAGTGTTGTTCATAATAAAAAGATCTAAAGCAAGTACGTTTACTTTTTGCAACTACTAATTGCATGCGCAGAAAACTGGAATAAAATTACATGTCTAAAACTACTAGTTTAGTAGTAGGATTGCTCACTCAAAACCACAGAAACCTAAATATGTGATAAATAATAAAAATCAATTACGAATTCTTGTGCGCAACAACAAAAAATTCTTCCGTCATTGCCCGTGAAGTAAGTGGTTTGCAGAATATTAGCTAAATCAGCGTTGCAAAGACCTTAAAATAAAATAAATGTCACCTGTAGTGAAAACATTTAAATATTAAGTTACGCAGCCATCATTTTAAAGCTAGAAAAGTGTTACGGCATTGGCTAATAACTAAAATTAATGTCCAGACAATTCCTTTTGATAATGTGTTATTTATGGGTGAAGGTATTTTCCATAGTAATGGATTACTAGTAAATACATCATCAGCATAGGTGGAGCATAAATAATGGCGAGGCATTCTTGTTGAAGGTATGATAGACTGGCATGACAAATAATAATATATTGTTTCTGAGGAAAGTAGCTAGCTCGTGGAGGTCCTGTTCACTAACCTGCTAATTGTTCGAACATCACAAAATTAGATTTTTCTTATAGGGCTACGTAAAAAAATAAATATGCAGAATTCCAGTAAATACAAAAGAAGTTATGCATAAACATATTGAACAAATATTTAGAAATATGTCGATTTATCATTTCGGAAGCGTGATCAAAAATATTTAGAAGTGAATGAATATTGCTTTGAAGACTTGCCGAAATAATTTTTAGCTATTTTAATGTTCATATTTTTTGTTATTTTGTAGTATTCCTGTACCACTAGTTTCTCATCCATTCAAAAAACAGTTTTCTTTCTGCACCTGCTATAATCAGGTATTATTATAATTAATTTGTTTGGTTCTAAAATTTGTTTATTGTACCAGTTGTACATATTTAATTTAATATATTGCTGGCTGGGACTGTATTGTAAATAAAATATATCCATCAGTTTTCGTATAAATACAAGTAGGTATAGACAAGCGACATTTACTAAGATTTATAAGTTAAAGAATAGAAGAGTGATAATATATTATATACTTTTGTAATGCAGTTTTGTAAAGAAGCAACTTTTCAAATATTATCCATTCGATTGTCAATTTCGGAGCAAATATCCATGGCTCACTATACCGTATTCAAAAAATAAAAACATGAAGTTGGCAACATAATATCAAAAAATGACAATAGCTCAGTAATTGTCACTTTTAAGATAATAACGTGTTACATGTTTTTGGAGCGAAATTTAATAAGCAATGCAAAAATTAATCTATATACAAACTGTTCCATTTGAAAAAAATCACTGATGTAATGGTCACTTTTAAAGTAATAACACATGTTTCCGGTTCGAAATTTAGCAAGCAATTCAAAAACGAAAAGACATATAGGCTGTTCCACTTGATAAAATTCATACTGACATATTAATGAAGTATGCTCGTATTAAGACCCTTTATTAATAACAACAATACCAAAAATAGTGTCAAAAGTCAAAAATTTTAAATTTTACGCCAATACTATCCAATTACTTTTGATCGGTATTTTATAAACATTACCTCGAGCTAAAATCTAATACTTTTTTCCCTTATATAATAAATAACTATTATTATGTGGTCGTAAAAAATAGTGTATTCAACTCATGCGCATGTGCCATATCATTGTAAGAAGGATAACAATCAGGTTCAATTCTTTCAAAGCCGACTTCACGTACCATAAGAAAAATTACAGTTAAGATTTAAAACTAAAAAATTAAAAGTGCAAGAAAAAATCCAGTACTTAAAATTCTGCATAAAAAACCCTCAATAAAGCCCAAATAAAACTTATGTGTCTACTAAAACAAAAAAGTTATTACATGGAAAAGAAATTTGACATTTTCTTTTTCTTGCTATTAAGTACTGAAATACATGAATTTTGGAAATTGGATAATATCGCATAATTTCACTAATTCTTAGGAATAATTCAACTAATTTAACCAAACCTGTAACTTTTATAATAAGCGAGATCCCCATGCTGAAAATGTTATCTAGGAGAGCATTAGGTTATTTTATTATGAACAACACTACAAAAGTGGTATAATTTTTTAAAAGTATTGAATTTTTCAGGAGATGGTAAAAAATCGAAAACGTTAGACTTTAGGCATATACCAATAATAATAGTATTCTAATTTTTGACTAAGAATTGCACAGGGAATACAAAATGTGAAAACATTTAGGATCTTCCGTTTAAAAAATGATAGGTAAAAACTGTTTAGAAAAATCTTTGTTAATATAGGCACAATCTACCTTCCCCACGGAAATTACTCACCCTGTATATACACTTTGTCTGCATTTATTTACGCATGTAATTATAAATATTTTTTCTAGTATGAATTCTCTGCTCTTTCAACTATGATATTTTCGAAATGGCAATCAAAAGTTCTTTGAGATAATAACGATGTTTAATATCGCTTGTGGATTATCGACAAGCGGTTTACTTACTCTCCTTTCGCTCCCTTTGGTATTTCGAACCGCAGGAATTCCAAGCGTACCCTTTCGAGATGCTGCGCGTCCTGCATTCCGTAGATGAAGTACCGACACACCAGCTTAGGCATGTATGGAAACGGGTAGTTAGGGCTGAATACAAATCCTGTGGATTCCTTTTTGCTGAGAATCTTCTGATCACACTCTGATCCACGGATATGTTCGCCGTCGTTTTTGCTTATGAAATCTGAAAAACAGATTGAATTCAGAGAAAAACCATCTAAATAGAATATAAAAAATACTCTAGCAATTAATGTTTTTATTATATTGAAAATTTACGAACACAGCTATTTATGTTTATGTAGAAACACACAGTAATTATTAGATGATGAATTATATTGGACTAATTGTGCAAATCAAATAGTTCAAAGTTCTCAGTGCGTGATTTTCGATATCCCCGGTAGGGTTGAAGCATGAAAAAAAACGAAAATTGGATAAAATACCTTAAGTATATACAAATATAAATGCGAGTAACAAGCGAATAAATAATTTAGTAAGAAGTACCTATAGTAGTATACATTACTGGACGAAATTACACTAAACGGCTTTCCAAATCGACCCTAAGTTAAATTTAATATAACAGACAAGGCAAAACATGCTTAAATCTAAGCTTACCTACCATGTTTGTGAAATATAAAAACACATACTCCCATAGACGTAAGACATATACAGCTCATAGAGCGAGAATTGGCATGAGCAGTCTCGAAAAATTGTCAAGCGTTACACATCGAAGTGCAGTATGTTTCCTATATATGTATCTTTTTTCAGTATATTACAATTTCTTATCTGCATTTACTCCTTCGTCCGGCTAATGTATGCGATGATGAACAAATGTTATCATTTCTTTTTGCCGAATACTTTCTCTGTCTGACACTGATCCATCTCTGCGCAGTAACAATTTCTCCCCACCGGCCACGTCTCGTTCTGTGTACTGTACTGATAAGATTTATGAAGGTTTATATACAGGGTGAGTCATTAATAGCCGCTTCTTTGATTGCTCTTTTGTGTTTTAAATAAAAGAAGAAACAATTAGTGGAGGATTAATGGTTGCTTGGGGCGCATATTCTAAGAATACTTTAAGCTCTGACGCATTTCCGGTTTCAACGAAAATGCATGAAATTTAATTTTTTTAAATGACTCACTCTATATATTTTCGGATTTTCTGGTACTGTTTTAAATTGTCTCTTTAACTATTTTCTCTTTTTCAAAATTGAGCCAATAGTTTTTGAGTTATTAATTCTTTTTTTGGAAATTTTTGACAAAAAAGTCTTTCTTCATTGCTTTTAAAAGTAAAAATATTAAATTTGGTGGTGCTTGTAGCCAAGAAAATTCTGCATCATTTGGTATAAATTGCACTCGACAATATCTCAAAAAGCTTTGTTTTTTCAAAGCCTACTTCCTGCAATTTTCACATACCAAAAACTTATTTTTTTTAAATGGAACACCCGGTATTTTATTACGGCATTTTGTTCCTTTTTACTTTCTTATACGTAGTATAAGGAAGTATTGTGATGACGAAAATTTTTGACCTCGAGATTTTTGCAGATGTCCACGTTTTGAAGTCCCCTGATACCAAAAAAGTGGTTTTAAAAGAATATCTCTCTCTCTCTCTCTCTCTCTCTCTCTCTCCCCCCCTCTCCTCTCTCTCTCTCTCTCTCTCTCTCTCTCTCTCTCTCTCTCTCTCTCTCTCTCTCTCTCTCTCTCTTGCTCAACAGATACAAAAAAATAAAACACGGTAATTTTACTTTTATAATTAAACCAGTAGATCAGATCTTGCTTACTTGATTGTAATGTAAACAATAAATCAGGCCAAATTGTATTTATTGTAGTAGATTTAGATAACCATTTACCTTTGCTTGGTCTACAGGATTGCGTTGCACTAAATTTAATTAAGCGTATAATATGATTATTAATTTTCAATCAGTTGATAATAGTGTTAATTCCTATCCTAACATTATTGAAGTTTTATGTGAGTTTCCAACAGAACATCACATAACGTTGAATGAAGATGAAGTTCCTCACATTCAACCACTAAGAAGAATTCCTAAAACGTTACATGGTAGGTTAAAGATTTTAATCATAAAAAAGTTGTGCGAAACTTTTGAAGAAAGCAATACAACATGAGTATTTTTTGATACAAAAATTATGCAATAAAGAATATTTTATAGTTCTTGTGATGAAAGATGGATATTTTTAAATTAAAATAGATGACCAATGTGTAGATTACTATACATCTGACACTCCCGTGTTCAGTCTCTGTTCAGCTGCTGAAGTTTTTAGTGTAAATTTTGATGTCGTCATAGTGACAGGACTATTGGGAATGGTAAAATTTATTGATAAATGTATTTCAGATTTGTCCCAAATAACAGTCCCCAGTGAAAATACGAAATGGCTATGGATTGACTGACATGAGAAAACACTTACTTACGACTGCCCCTGTTCTCTCATTTTTTGATTCAATTAAGCCAATAGAAAATGAGACGGATGCATCTAACAAAGATACGCCCAAATAGAGAAAGAAATTTTGGGTATAGTGAGATTTCGTTATTTCATATATGATTTCGATCTTAAAGTAATACTAATCATAAACCGCTGGAATCAAGTTTTAAGACAGACTTACGTCTGTAACACCACGATTACAATGAATGGAGTTTACAACTGTTAAACTACAATTTAATTGTGACCTACAAATCTGGTAGGTACTTGTATATTGCAGACAAGTTATGACGAACATATCAGCCAGATAAAGAATTAAAACCTGATAGAGGATTTGAATATGCTGTACATAACTAGATGCAATATTTACCTGTGTCGCAATACAGAAAAAAAAACAGTTCAAGCATCAAACCGAAAATGACATTCAACTTCAACGGGTTAAAAATTATTGTGAAAATAGTCGTCCCGAGAATAAAAACAATGTTCCACATAATATAAAAGATCATGTTAATATTGTGGACAGCTTATTATTTTGTGAAAATATACTGATAGTTCCACTGACATTAAAGACAAAAATGATAAATCTTCTACATGAAAGATGTCTTGGTATAGAAAAAACTAAAGTGAGAGCACGTCAAGTGTTTTATTGGTCATGTACAAGCACTGACATAGAGCATTATATTAAGAAACGCAAAACTTGTGAAAAATTATCTTGAAAAAATCAGAAGGAAAAATTACTACCTTGTCCAGTTCCAAGATCGAATTATTACCAATAAAAGACAAGTCAGCAAGAACGACAATCCCCGCAATCAAAACCGTGTTTGCTAGGCTTGGCTCACCAGATACATTTACATGTAATAACGTAAAATTCAATAGTAGAGGATTTAGAGCATTCGCTCAGAATTGGGATTATGAAATATCGTTTAGAGGTTCGAATTTTCCGCGTTGTAATGAACTTTTACAAAAAGCCGTAGGAGTATGTACAATCTTTTTAAAAGAAGACGGTGATATTCAGAGAGCGTTGCTACAATACCAAAATACTTCGTGCAAGCATGTAGAATAATCCCCATCACAGCTACTAATGAACTAGATTTGTAAAACGAAATGCCCATGTCGGCGCGAACTTATTGGAACCAGTACTATACGAAAATGTAAATGAGAAAGACATAATATTTTAATAACAAATCTAAAGATCTAAAACCAATAGAGCCTGAAAAGGTAATATACAACCACAACAATTGAACATAAGAGCCGGGAAAATAGTAAATAAGGATTCAACAACGAGATCATATCTAGTAAAGGATAACGTTGGAGCAACTTTCCAAAATAAGTATGTTCTATCTCTGTGTCCTAACGTTAATATTGAATCACATGATGAAAATTTAGTAACCTGTTCAGGGTAATTTTCATATACTTTGAGTGCTGATGAAAGAAAAGAAACCTCTGTTGCGCCTGAAAGTTGTTTGAGAACGTATTATTAAAAGACCAACACTTTGCAGTGTCTGATTGACCGACACCCAGTAAGTTAAGTTCAGTCATATATAGACACTCGCGACATATGTAACATGAGATATGTTTAATCAAGGCTTGATAAGAGCGCTAGTAGTTTACATAGTTGGGCTAATTAAAGCGTACTGAACCTGCTTTGTGAACTGAATATAATACAGAAACGGGTATAATTTGATATACGATATGGTGAAAGTTTGGAAAAAAATTCATAAAAACGTTCTATAATGTTTTTAAGAGAATCGCTCGGACAGGTCACCTTTTGTTTTTAAAATGCCGTCTTTGACAAAAGTATCGTCCGTACAAAGTTGCACCTAATTCACGAGTTAAAAGAAGATGATCCAGTTCAATCGGCGAACTTTTGTGAAGAATTTATGTTACGATGTGATCAAAATCCCAATTTTTTAAACATCATTATTTTGTATGATGAAGCTACGCTTTTCCCTAACGGATCAGCACATTGCCATAACTATAAGTATTGGTCCCAGGACAATCCTCACTGGATTCCGTAATCACACAGTCAACATCAAGATAAATTAAGCGATTTTCTTAAAAATAATATAGAATGCTTTTATGAACTTTGTTCCAAAGTTTATATACATTCTTTTTCTTATAGATTTTTAAAAGCGTAATAAATTCTTTTCTTCGTATGGTTATGTTAATAAAAATTATCTTTTTTTTTTTTAATTAGTGTCAAACATGTACTTTGATATGATATTTTTCTTGTTTTATTTTTTCTTTGAAGTTTTTTTGCTCAAAATCAAGTTTCCGAGAATTTAACTTTGAAGTGTGCTTTCGCCTTGGCTGTCCGCGCAATTCTTTTCTTTCTGTAAAAATGCTGGAGCTATCCACGATTGAGAATAAAGACCTCGAATAATATTTTATACTCGCAAACCTGTTGATGTATTCATTATTGTAAATAATAACTAGTCATAAACTAATTAGCGTTAATAATTCAAAGCTACTATTTTTAAAAACCTTAAAATGTCATTAATTTTCATTTGAACACATGTTCGTATTAACTTCTTATAAATCAATTTCAGAATAAAAATATTTTAATAACGTTTTTGACGAGATTGAAGATTGTATTTTGACGTACACTCGCATGTAACTTACTGTAAAGGATAAATATTTAGATAATATAGATTTTTTCAACGTGTTTTAGTATTTTTTTCATTAGTATTAGTGTCTAATACTAATGAAAAAAATACTAAAACACGTGTAATATAAATAAATAATTATGTAATACATAAATAAATATTGTGTAATACATAATCACTCACTATATCTATCTTGCCGTTTCTTTAAAATTAGTATTTTTAATTCGCTTTTAAACTTAGCAATAGAATAAGATTTCAGTTCCGATGAAAGATTTGTATTTACATACATCAGAAAAGAAGATGGCCTTTCAAAAAGCGTGGAGTTCCAACAGTGTTGTTTCAAACATTTTGATGGGAAGAGTTTAGACGAAATTTCGTAGTAACATTCTGTGTATCGTTTTTACAACTAATTTTATTACAAATTTAAGAGCCGGTTTTTCCAACTCCAATTACAGTACCTGGTTAACTAATCGTTGGTTAAGCCTAATCATTGATTATCTCTAACAAAGTGTTTAAGGATTTATTGCATAATATTGGCAACGGACACGGGCCATCTCGGCACTTTTAATCCCCGGATTAATTTTTGGACCCAGGCGACTAGCCAACTCGTCACCGGAGGTAGAATCATGACCGGTCATCTTGTCACCCGAGACTAGCCATCTCGGCACTTTTAATCCGCGGCTTAATTTTTGGACCCAGGCGATTAGCGAACACATATACCTTCATAACCATAACAGATTTGACAAAGTAGTGTAGAAAAATAAAAAGGCATAGTAGAATAAAAATACTTTTATTGGTTTCTTCAACACATCACATGTTTATAAACTACATTTAGATCTGAAATTTATTTACAACTTACATATACCTTCATAACCATAACAGATTTGACAAAGTAGTGTGTGAATACCACCCCCAAGAATATTATTTGTTATATTACAGTAACTTTATTTACACCACCTAATTCAGGAACTTGAGATTATAAGAGTTGCTTAAAGTCAAAAATATAATTTCTTTATGATAAAACTATTCAAGTTTGACACATATATATTTCTGATGGATTAATAAAATAGTTACTTTCTTTGTTTGTATATTAAAAATATGTTTACGTTGTATAAAAGAGATGTTCCCTGGAATCCTACAAGAGTGTTCAAGAAAAGAAATAGCCTTCTTATTGACAAATAAATTGACCTCCCGGTGTAACATTTGATTTTAACAGATCTCGTCGTTAAAAATAAAAATGTACAAACATGAAAAAAAACAGTGCTTACCATCGGTATGACATTTTGTTCCACAACCCGATGTAGCATAACTCCACAGAATTCTTGCGTTTTTTAAAACCTTCCTCTTTTTAAATTTGAAATCGTTTAACACCAGCATTTTTTGACCTCGTTGGCTGTATATAAAATCGACAACTAGAGCTTCCATTATACACGAGACACCAATGTAACAAGTTGTAGCAAACAAATGCAATCGTTTTACAAGAGAGTCAATTTATAGCAAATTTCAAAATATTTTACCCAAAGTTTCATGATAATAAAGATAATCCTATTAGTGGTTGCTAATAGCTATTTAAGTGAAAGTGACGAGATCACCGGTTTCAAAGGGGTACCTTCAAAATTACCTGACTTTCTTTGGTGACCAGTTGGCTAGTAAAGGGTAGGGATTAAAAATAGTGACGAGTTCACCGGTGCCCATTGGCAACATATTTACTAGTGTATTTGATATAGATATTTATAATTTCTTTTAACAATATTGGCGGCAATTCGTACATTTGAATTTGTTCTTTCTGTTTTTTTTTCTTATTTATTTTTTTAAGATTACATTTTGTGTAATTAAAAATTAAATTTCGAAGGTTGGTTCAACGTCAACATGAAACTGGTTCGGTTACTAAAAGCAAAGCTAATGCTGGTCGACCAAGAAAAAGGAGTACAATTCGAAGAGCGAATTCTAGATATAGTAGAGGAAGATCCCCCCCGTAAGTACGCGCCAGTTAGCTTTAACCTTAAATATCCCAATCATGTCTGTAAAGTACGCCATTGACGAGATGCCATTGCAAATACGCCATAACATGATATACATGCATGATGGAGCTCCTGCACATTATGCTGGTAATATAAGAGATTGGTTGGATTAGCACTTTCCAAACAGATGGATTGGTCGCGGCGGTCCTATCTTATGGCCTGCGAGATCTCCCGACCTCAATCCTTTAGATTTTTTGTTTGGGGTTTCATTAAGGAGAACCTTTATGTAACACCTTCTCAAGACTCTGACGAAGTCCGAAACAGAATTAACGCGGCAGTATTGGAAATTACACCAGAAAGACTCGAAGAAGTAGTACAGACTATACCTCGTAGATTGCAACTATACTTATAGAGACAGTTGCTTTTCAATTCCAACAATTACGTAAGTGTCACTGATTTACTCTCAAATAAAACCCAAATAAAAAACTAATCCTGATGTAATGAAACATTTTTCTATATGTATTATTTTGACAATAAATAATTTGAAGAGCAAATTATACCTGGCGTAATGTGTAGAATTAAAAATATCAGATTTACCATCTGATAATACTAATAACCAGAAAAGGTCGAAAAAAAACCTGGGGTTTGAACGAAGGGCTAGCACCCCCTCTTCTGGAAAAATTCTTTTATTACGCTAAAAATTTCGATCAAAAGCCTCGGAAAACGGACGGAAATAAAAGACGACGACTGCTACGTAAAAGGATCATCAGACTGGCCACATGGAACGTACAAGGTCTGGGAACCAAAGAAACTGAAGTGTTTCAGGAACTAAAGCGACAAAGAATAGACATTTGCGTCCTTACCGAAGCAAAAAAGAAAGGGAAAGGTAATCAAATAAGGGAGGATTATATTCCTTTTTACAGTGGGGTAGAGAAAACAGTGAGAGCAAGAAGGGGTGTGTCTATTGACATACACAAAAAGTTTAAGAAAAATATTAAGAGTTGGGAAGAGGTAGATGAACAGATTATTAAGGTGGACATAGAGATGCATGGAGAAACGATAGTAGTAGTTGGAGTATATGCCCCCCTAGTGACGATGCAGAGACGAAAATAAAAGATAGATTTTATTATAGATTAAGAGACGTGTTAACCCATGTGAGCCGCTCTAAATAAATATGCCTATTAGGGGATTTTAACGCCAGGGTAGGCAGAAAAATGAAAGACAAGGTCGTGGGAAAATACGGCGAAGAAAAAGTAAACAACAACGGGGAGCGACTATGCGATCTATGTGAAACCTTACAGCTAAAAATAATGAACGGATTTTATCCACACAAAGATATACATAAATTTACCTGGGAGCAGCCAAAAAAAAAAGGTACGATCTATAATTGGCTATCTCATCCAACCAGAAAACAAAAGGCTCCAAACTAATGACGTGAGGGTGTATCGCGGGGCCGAATGTGATCAGATCATTATATGGTGGTTGCAAAAATAACTGTATACCACAGAAAAACGAGAAACCAGAATAAGGGCAACAATGAGGACGAACTAACATCCACAACTATAAAATACAATATTGATAGCCTAAAACAAGAATCGGTACAGTTTCTTTACAGACTAAGACTAGCTTCAAAACTTGCCAACTCAAACTGGAGAGAAACTGCTGAAGAAGAATATCATAATATAAAAAGATGCGTCCATCAAGCGGCCAAAGAAGCCTTGGGATATCAGGAAGCAAACAAAAGAAAACATCCGGAATGGTGGACTGAAGAAATAGGAAGACTAATAGATAACAAGAAGAGCGCCTACCATAAATGGCTAAACACGAATGATTTAGAAGACCGCATAAATTATAGCAAACTCAATAGAGAGGTGAAGAAAGAAGTGGCCATGAGAAAAAACGAGATGTGGGAAGAAGAATGTGAAGAGGTGGACCGATGCTTAGGGGGAACGAAAGTGACGCGGGCCTGGAAATTCATAAGGAGTCTCAGGAAAGAAAGAAAAGATGGTGGAAACATAAATCTAATTCCGAATAAAAAATGGGCGGAATCCTACAAATCACTTCTGACATAAAGTAGACATGAGTTTTTAGGAGGTATAGACAACGTCACACTCAGAGAAAATATAGAGATACATAGAATAGATAAGGAAGAATTGAGGAAAGAGTTAACACAAATGAAAAATGGAAAAGCGTCGGGACCTGGAGACATTCCCATTGAGCTGGTGAAACACGGACCAGACGCTCTTCTAGAGACCCTAGTAGACAATTTTAATAAATGCCTGGTGGAGGGTCAAAATATTCCAGAAGACTGGAATTCGGCCTACATTAGCTCCATATACAAAAAGGGAGACAGAAAAGAGTGCGAAAATTACAGAGGAATTAGCGTGACTAGCTCACTGGGACGGTTGTATGGTCGCATATTGAAAAAAAAATAGAGGAGCAGTATAATGAGATTAAAGAACAAAGTGGATTCAGGGCAGGCAGATCATGCACGGACAACACATTCACTCTTCAACAAATAATCGAAAAACGAGAAGCTCGGAACCTCGCTACATATCTAATATTCATAGATCTGGAGAAGGCCTACGATACAGTCCCCTGAAACCGTTGTTCAATGTTCTGACGAAGACAAACCTTAGCAAAACATATATAAGAGCACTGCTTAATATCTATAAAAGTCCTCAAAGCACGGTTAAAATAGGTAATACTCTTTCGGAGACCTTCACAGTAACGAAGGGTCAGGAACAAGGATATTGTCTTTCTCCTACCTTGTTCAAAATATATATCAAAGAAGCACTATACAAATGGAGACAGAAGTGCGCAGGCATGGGGCTGAAGATTAACGACCATGATTTGACAACGCTGTTCTTCGCGGATGATCAGGTGATAACTGCAAGCTGTGAAGAAGATGCAGATTATATGCTCAGGAAACTCAGAGATGAGTACGAAAAATGGGGAATGAACATGAACATGGCAAAAACGGAATATATGCATATAGGTAACGCAGACGAAGACCCAGGTTTGGAATTAAGACAAATGAAAAGATGCTACGAATACAAATATTTGGGAAGTATCATCTCTAGTAAAGGAACAACAGAACGCGATATCGAATATAGAGTCCAACAAGGTCGGAAGAGCGTACAAATTCTGAACGCAATACTGTGGTCTAGAAGAGCAACTCTGAAAACCAAAATGACAATCTACAAAGTAATTGTAGAGTCGAATGCTGGCAAATGACTGAGAAAGGAAAGAAAAAAGTGGACACTGTTGAGATGGACTACCTGAGAAGAGCCTGTCGCATATCAAGAACTGAACATATACCTAATACGGAAATCAGACAAAGACGCAACAGAATACATAGAACGTCAGAAAGAATAGAAACGAGGAAACTAATATGGTACGGACATGTAAGACGGATGGAGGAAAACAGATGGCCGAGAAGAGCTCTAGAATACAACCCAACGAATAGAAGGAAACGAGGAAGACCGGCAAAGTCATGGATAAGTGGGGTTATGAAAACTATGAAAGACAGTGCAAAGCAACATCTGGAGAGACAGGAAGAGATGGAGATCGAAATGCGGGAAACGGCTGAGGCTGTAGGACCCCCGCTTATATATATACAGTATTACACAGTTAACTACGAAAATGCACAGTGATGTCATTGGCGCTTAGCAATAATAGGGGAAAGGTGGGGCGAACTCAATGGACCTTTATATTTTACGCGGGAGAGAAACAGCAACGGTATTTCGGTATAAGAGAAAGTAGGACAATAGACGGCTTTGGTATAAAATTTTTAAACTTCGCGACTGTCCTTACCACCAACAGTAACCAATAACACAAACATTTACTGCATATTTACTGCTACCTGATTTTTGTGTTGATAGCGTGTTTGTGGTTTATTGTTGTTGTTAAATTTGCGCGGTCGGCAGCGCACGCATCTAGTAGAAAGGTCACGCTGATGACGTAGTGGTGGGCGTTAAAATATAAAGGTATTAAATACTTAAAAATAATAATTTATAAACAAAAATTCTCGGTTGATTATACTACATTAAATGTTCAAATCGTCCTCCTTCTATTTCCAAACAATACGCAATTCGATTATAAAAGTTGCGCCGTACATTGGACAAAACTTCGGGGGTGATTGTTAACAAACAGTTTCTAATTTTTATACGCAATTCTTCTAAATTATTTGCACGTTGTTCTTCGTAGCCGTATATTTGTGACTTTATGTGACCCCACAGAAAAAAGTCATTTGGTGACAAATCAGGAGACCTGGCAGGCCAATGGATTGTGCCCCGTTTTGAAATAACTCGGTCTTCAAACGTATTTCTTAGATATTGCAGCACAATCCTGCTTGTATGGGCAGGACATCCGTCTTGTTGATACCAAATGTCTTCCATTACAATGTTAGGTATTCCGCGTATAAAAGGAATAATACTGTGTTGCAGTAGATCTAAGTATTTCTGTCCGTTCAACATGCCATCAATATAAAATGGGGCAATGATATTATTGCCTAATATCCCAGCCCATACATTTACCTTTTGTGGGTATTGTGTGTTAGCGGTATACGCAATGTGTTTATTTGTTCTGGACCAATATCGTAGTATCGCTGGATTATGTCGGCCATGTAAGAAAAACGTAGATTCATCCGTAAAGAGGATGTTCGAAATAAAACCTTCATTCAGTGCACATTTTTCAATTATGTCTAAACAAAACTGAATGCGATCATAATTGTCCTGTGGAAAAATTTCATTTATCTTCTGAACATGATAAGAGTGATATTTGTTTTTCCTTAAGGCTCTTCTCACAGTTTCACGTGATACATCCAGTTCTTGTCCTATTTGTGATGTTGTCAGAGTATAATTGTTTTCCACGCTAGCACATATCATTACATTGAGATCTTGGTTATCATTATTTTGAGGTTTCACATGAAACAATGGCGAAACAACCGAATTTTTCAAAATTAGTTTTGATGCGATGAACGGAATTCAAACAAGGAATAGGTCGATTTTCAAAAGTATCCCGAAAGAGAGCTATAATAGACATCAGTGAGTAGCCTTGAAAATACCATTTTACAATCTGAACCTTTTCATCAATTGTATACACCATATCCATAATTTTACTATAACAGACACTTGACAGATCACGAACAACTCACATAAACGAATGACATATGTCAGTAAGATCAAGTAAGATATAGTTGACTGGCCGTCAGATGTAATGTATCAATCCCCACTACATTCCCCTTTCAATATATATTCGTAGTATGTTGTGGTTTACTGTATAATACTAATAACGAGTAAAATGTTATCGAAGATCAAAATACGGGAATTATTGCGGTATCTGCAATTACAATAGTATGCAGCTACAGTGTTACCAAATTTCAATTGGTTCCTGAACACATACGAAGCATGATACGACATTTTAACAATAACATTTTTTTGTACCACTAGTAAAGAATCATAACATTTTTACACATAATAAATGTCATTTCTCCACCTGATCTAATAGCAGATAAATAATGAGCATATTATTGACCTAGGTGAATAATAACAACAAATAAAGCGAATGCCGCAACCATGCAATCGCAGTAGTATGTCAAGTTGTCAACCGTTAAAATTCATCATCATCGTCGATTTATTCCATAAATCATACCTAAAATCTAAAACTTATAAATGCTCGACTTCTAAGGTAAAATAAATATATCTAAATAACTAACTGTATTTTAGGTTAACAAAAGCAAAATATGTATGATAGCATAATATGGAAACAATATAACACGTAACTATTATGCCGTATGTGTCAATTTTCATAAGGTATAGGGATTCAATGTTTACGTGCGATTTATACGTATACAAATAATATGTGGCAACGTGTGTCACCCCTACTCTCCGTCACCAATCCCGGCAACAATCGACATTACAACGATTTTCTCCGATCTTCCCACCAGATTTTACATTCAATCTTTAGCTGCGAACACGTTGCGATCTAGTCTGCAATAAAAGCCGTCTTATTACTGGAACGGGAAACATCAAATGGCCGCCGCGATCCCCTGATCTACTAGTTTAATATTATTTTCAGAATCCTTTTTTATTTACCTTATTTTTAATTTTATTAGAATTACGCTTTTGTGTGTGTCATGCAGCGTGAACGCAGGTTAATAATTCTCTGCATTTACTGAAAGGAAATAGAAAAACAAATCCTTGCAACGCGTAAATATTATTTCTGAACGCATTACAAACACCCATGTCAATGGTCCAAGAGTTACTGCTATAACTTGAGCTTGTATCGGTCGCGCTCGCATTGGAAAGGAAAGTAGGGGTGTCATGTTGTCACGTATTGCATGAATTAATCGCCTATGGTTAATGAAAATTGACACATGCTGTAGATGTAAAGAAGGTAAACAGTATTTTAGGTTAAAAATAGCAAAATATGTATAATAGTATAATATGAAAACAATATAACACGCAACTATTACAGATGTAAAGAATCATTTAATTTATTTATAAAAATTGATAGTGCAATTATGGCATGTCAAATTTATTGATGGTTCAATTCTATTTGAAAAACCAGGATTGTACAGATCTGTAAGCACATTAATGACAGTATTATTAATTGAGTTAATTCCATAAGTATTTACGATATCTTCAGTCGGAATAGATTCTGATTGTACTGCTAATGTTGATGGAATTTGATTTATATCGAAAATTCCTGTATTTATTGCAGGTGTGGTTGCGTGAGTAGATGTAGGTAGACATGCATGCTATTTTTTTTTTATTTACTAGGGAATCTTCGATATAACCTTCAACTACACTAGAAGATTTCCAACCACCATGTTGTTTTAAATGAAGGATATTACCACCATTGACAGCTAAAAGTGTAGCCGTTGTTCTACAGAAACTATGACCAGTATATAACTGTGGATTTTGTAAATTTAACGGAAATTTTTTGGGCATCTGTCCTATTGTGTTACGTCTAATGTTTTGTCAAGTACATTTACCATTAAGTACACTAATAAAGAATTTTGCTATATCTGAAATTTGTCTAATTTGTAAATAGTTTTTAAGTATTTAGATCCAAAGTGGCTCGATTATTACAAACTTTCGAGACGAACCATTTTTTCTATAGTGGATGTGATAATAATTAAATCATCTTTCATGATGACATCAGAAATTAATAAATTACACAGCTCATCACCTCGGCATGCACCAGCAACACCAATTACAAGAGCAGTCTACAGGCTTATAAATTGTCAATAATTTCAAAGTATTAATATATAAACATACTACCTTAGTTGCAATGTAACATGTGTCGGGTGCCTCAGTAAGGAATTTTATAATTTCCTCTTGAGTAAACACTAATGATTTTTTGGGCTAATAATTTTCATTTTTTCTTTTTAAAAAGGCAACTAGTTTAAAATATTTTGAAATGTTCATATCCTCTTTTAGGCCAAGTGTAGCTTTCAACATTGAGGCTTTTTTATTTTTTGAATATTCTTGAAAATAATTCAAAAGTACGTTTCAGAAATTACTATTGTATTTTTGGAATTACACCATTTTTTAAATTCTGTATATGTTTTCATGTATAAGTGTTTAGATTTATGCGGAAACAAGTTCTCAATTGTCTGTTCTGCAATCTCGCGCATTTCAGGTGGTGTACATCTAAACTCTTCAGATATTATAAATGGAATGAAAAATAATCTTATCCATCACTCCTACCATCACAATTTATATAGGGAAAGTACTTAGTATGATACATCATTGAAAAGGTATATTTATGGAGAATTCAGCAAAATGATTGCTGGTTGCGTTACTTTTGATTTTGGCGCCCTATAGCGGGTTAAAAAACGGTTACGTATTCCATATTTAGTAGCTAATTTGATTAGCTACTAAATACGTAATATTTTTGACATTTAATTGTCATCACTGTCAAGTACACACTGTCATAATAATTAAATCATATTTTAATTAATAAAATATAAAATGGTTTACACTATTCAGGAGAGAGTAGGAATAGTAGCACTGTATTTTAAAAATAATGAATATGCCAACAGAACCACTGAAATATTCAATGAACAATACTACAAACATCTAAATCGTAAGTATGTTTCGGAACTAATTTCTAAATTTCGCGAAACGGGATCCGTACAAAATAAAAAACGCAACATAAAAAACCCAGTAAGAAACGAAGCGACTGAAGTAGCTGTTTTAGGACAAGTTGTTGCAGATCCAACTCTAAGTACCAGAAAGCTTGCGGAATCATCTGGAATAAGTCGAAGTAGCGTCGGCCGAATTATGAAAAAATACAAATTCCACCCTTATAAAATTAATCTGGTTCAGGAAATTAATGAAGACGATTTTGACCGTCGTTTACAATTTTGTGAAATTATGATTGATCGTGTAAGAGATCCAAATTTTTTCTTCAATATTTGTTTTTTTGATGAATGCTCTTTTTTCTATAAACGGCACTGCAATCGCCATAATTGTCGGTACTGGTCAGATTCCAACGCAAGGATATTTCATGAAGTACACACTCAAAAATTGAATGTTTGGGTTAGAATATTTGGTGATCGTATTGGTGGTCCATTTTTTCTACCCAGTAATTTAAATGGGAACATTTATCCGGAATTAGAAAACGATAACCGATACTTAGAAGATTACCTAATATTCCAACAGGACGGAGCTCATCCACATTTTGTTGTAGCGGTTCGTCAGTACTTGGATGAAAGATTTCCTCAACATTGGATTGGGAGAAGATGATTTATAGAATGACCCCCGCGATCTCCGGATTTATCCCCTTTAGATTTCTTTTTGTGGGTGTATTGAAAAAGTAAAATATACGCCACTCCACCTGCTTCACTAGAAGAGTTACGTGAACGCATTGTTACCGAATGTCGTCAAATAACGCCAGAAATGCTCCAAAACGTCAGACAACGGTTCGAACAAAATTTATACTCATGTATGACAGTTAATGGTGAACACTTTCAACATCTATTGTAAACTAATTGAGTTTGTAATTAATATTTCTTTTGAATTGTGCTTTAAATTGCTAATAAAATTAGCGTTCTATTGTAATCCATTTAAATTTGTAGTTAATATTTTTTTCAATTGTGCACTAAATTACTAATCAAATTAGCTTTGAAATGATGTGTCACATTATGGAATACGTAACCATTTTTTATCCCGCTAGAGGGCGCCAAAATCAAAAGTAACGCAACCAGCAATTATGTTTCTGAATTCTCCATAAAAATACCTTTTCAATGATGTATCATACTAAGTACTTTCCCTACTTAAATTGTGATGGTGGGAGTGACGAAGGGGAGGGGAATGACTTATCACAGTTGAAGATATGATGGAAGGATGTCCCCCTTGGATCAAAAATCGACCTGTTTTTGCGTTTTTTCAAAAAAGTTTTTTCCTTCGAGATATTCAATCTGTTTCGTTTTCGGTGGGGCACCTTGTATATGTTTATGGTGAAAATTAAGTAAGCAATTCAACAATAAAACGATATACAAACGTTTGATTGGAAAAAACTGGTTTTTAGACAAAAATATGTCATGTAAATGTAATCCAGTTTTCTGCACATACAATCAGTAATTGGAAAAAATGAAATATGCCCGATTTGAGGTAATTGTCAAAAAAATCTCATGGTAACAATCATGATGAAACAGTCTTATAGTAACAATCTAGAGGTAACAATTTCTTTATGGTCCTTTTACGTTCTAAATGTATTTTAGCGCATAAATTTCAGAAATAAATTTGCGCTTTTATTACTCTTTCTATTCTATAACGTATTTGGGTTCCCTTATTTCGATAGTCGTCTTTGACATTTGTCACTTAAGCGTGTTGTGTATTTATTCTCAAAAATGCCATGTTGATATCTTTTAACTGTACTGAGAGGTCTAGAAAGATGATAAGAATATTTTTATTGCCATATGGTGTAAAGTAATAATAATAAGATAAAAACAAAACAATGAATAATAAATATGAATAATGGATATGGATCGGCCTGATAAAGTATATGTTTGTGAGGTTGATTTCTTTACTTTTTAGTTACTGTATTTTATGTAAGGCACACATGTGATACATTTTAAAAATCTTGTCTTAATTAATTGTATATTATCCGTTTGCTATCATGCCAACGCTTAATATTTAACGAAATCAGTTGACTTGTCTCACAATATACATGTATACTGGAGACACGTTAAGTTCAGTTGCACGTCATCGATGACGTTTACATGTTGTCATAACTGTATTAGAGAAACTAAAAAAGTTACTTTGTTAAATTATACTTGAGAGCATTCATTTCATTAGCTTAAATAGAAAATTTATAAATTGATCGTAATATACGCATTCATGGCAAATAATCACATAATTTGCGTTTCAATATTAAATTTCTTTATTACATATTTTTAATAGACTAATAGTGCAATTCAGTGTTGACAGATAAATCATATCTGTCAAAAAGACGTGCGTTGTGTATATCTTCCAGTCAAATTTTTCATGTTTATTTTTGCTTTGATATAAATTGCTTCTTAGAAGTGTATTTATAATTTATTTGCGTCCATTGAATATAATGCCGAAAGGTTTCTGTAAACAGTCGAGGCTTTTTACAAACTATTCTATAATCATGTGTTAAATTTAATGCGAATTGCGTAAGAATTGCTTATTTTAAATTATATTATGGATACGTAATGAAACATTTAAGGTTTTTTGACAATCTAAATCAATATAATAAATAAGTTGAGAAAGACTGAAGTCTTAGAGCATTTCAATTACTAAATATATTACGTTATAGTTATTGTAATGTTAATAATTTTTTTCTTTGGTTATATCAAATGTCACTGACAGAAATAAAAATAGATCCGACAACATATACAAGGCGAGTCGTCATGGATCTAGTATGACGTGCAACGGAATGTAAGGCGTTTCCACCATACTAAAGGTTTATTACAAGACCTAACGACCATGTGTTCTTACACTAGCTTATATTCTCGCTAGCTTTTTGGCGTACTTTGTTTAAAGTTCAGAACTAAAGTAAAGAAGATCTGTGGAGTTAACATCATAAGCCTAAGCAAAGCTTAGTAGAATTCAATAATCTATGCAACATTTAAGTACAATTCTGTGCAATAAACTGGCGTACAGGTCTTATTGCTACCTAGTTTGACATTAGTTGTCAAAATGATTGGTTCTGATTATCTTTTTTCTTGATAATTGTTTAAAATTATCGTTTCTAAATATTATGTCAACATGAAATAAAATTTATTATATTATATAATTGTTTAATATTCAATACAAAAAATAAAATACAAATAAAAGTAATTATAAAAACAAGAGAAGAAAAAAATTTCGTCATGTAACCCAAAGATGATTCACGTTTTAGAAAAGAAATTTTTTGGGTATATATTTTCTCAGTTAATAAACGCCATATATTCTCAATAGCGTTTTGATCTGGGCTGTTAATCTGTCGCGTAATTATTACCCAGCCATGTTCTAGCAATATTAACCGTGTGCACCGGACAATTGTCATGTTGATAAATTTTCATGATATAATTATCGAAAAGAAGGCAGCATTACGTTTTCTATAATAAGGGTATAGTTTTCAGCATTTAACGCCCGTCTATTTTGAAGCAAACTTCTAGCCCTTCATAGCTGCACCAAGTCCATACATTTTCACTGAAACGTCCACACTTTCGTACCGGATATTATATATTCATGATTAAATCGTGTATTCGGTGGTCTATACACACGTATACGACCATTGTGCGTATTGTTTGTGTTCCTCTGTTAATTCTAATTTTCTAACCAGCACAGAACTTTTCAAGTCCGATCCATGGATTCTTCGACAAGCTGTGGATCGTGAACCAGAAAAAATTACTCCAATGTTATCAGTTCTAACGGTATCAAAAGTATTTTCCCTTCAATATTGTAGAAGTACCGCGTCTTCTTCGCGCGTGGATATTCGGAGACGAGCAAAACCACCTCTTCTATATAATACTCTTTCCTCTTCTCAGCCTTTCTTAATCTTTAGCAGAGTAGATTTATTTATGCCAAATTACTGTGCTACTGCTCTAATTGGCCAGTTATATTTAATTTTCGCTATAATATGAGCCTTACTTATCAAATTTAAATATGCGGGCATATTGAATATCTGTATCTGTGAGTTAAGTATGACAAATTGAAAACTATAGTCATATTTACAGAATCGTATATTAAGTGTAGGCCAGTTTATTGCACAGAACTGTACTTGTGTCACAAAAATTATTATGTACTATATTAAAATATCTTAATCCCCGAATTTTGACAAGTGAAAATGTATTGGAAACTGCCTACATTTTTATTGCGGTTATTTCTGGGTGTTTTTATATTTTTCACAAAATTTAATAATGTAAGCAAACACTTCTTATTAAAGCTACTGTCAATTTCTATATCACAGATCAAGTGATACGGATAGATGGGCAACTTGAAATAAGCAAGTTTTTACCAACCGTCGCCTATGGCATTCGGCAGAAAATTTCCATTTATAGTATACTTTTTTAAACTGTTTCATTTGGAAACAAATTAAAGTATTGCCATAATGTCATTTTTAAGGTGGCTGTGAAGATATGCTTATTTATATGCTTAAACAGCATAGAACACGTATAAAATAGTAGCTTGCGTATCTCATTTTAATTATGTTAAAATTGCCATACCAAGAATATTTGTATTACAATTATATGATGTAATTTGCTACATAAACTTACGCTTTCAAAGTTAAGTCGTTTAACCTACCAACTACCTTCTGTATGAGTATTTACAAATATGCTGTCTGCAACTTTAAAGACATGTAAGAAATACCATTATTATGAGCCAGAATTATACTACGATAAAATTAAACGTCTGCAACGCTTATATCGTTGGCATGTGGAAAGCTTAAGTGAGCTACCCATGTACCACACAGAAAAGTTACGTTTTATATATATAATGTGCACATCTATCCTTAGAAGTAAGGCGTATGTATTTAGTGATATACATATACGGTATATAATATATATATAGGTATAGACCCTTGGCAAATGTCTGATGAAGGTTCAAAAAGGAAACCGAAACGTCACAAGCCAAAAATGAATATGTGTTTTACTTTTACTTTTACTTAAACGCGAATTCTTCCATTTCCCGGTAGTAAGTTTCATACATAGTGGTATACATCATTAGTAATTAAACGAGCACTATATATATATATATATATATATATATATATATATATATATGGTGGAAACGCGTGACATTCAATTGCACGTCATACTAGATCCATGACGTCTCGTCTTGTATATGTTGCCGGATCTATTTTTATTTCTGTCAGTGACATTTGATATAACCAAAGAAAAAAAAATCATTTACAATACAATAACTATAATGTAATATATTTAGTAATTGAAATGCTCTAAGACTTCAGTCTTTCTCAACATATTTATTATATTGATTTAGATTGTCGAAAAACCTTGAATGTTTCATAACATATCCATAACAAAATTTAAAATAACCAATACTTACGCTATCCACATTAAATTCAGCAGATGATTATAGAAAAGTTTGTTAAAAACTTCGACTGTTTACAGAAACCTTTCGGCATTATATTCAAAGGACGCAAATGAGTAATAAACAGGATGTATACTTCTAAGAAGAACTGTTTTTAAACAATTTATATCAAAGCAAAAATAAATATGACAAATTTGACAGGAAAATATACAGAATATACGTTTTTTTGACAGATATGATTTATCTGCCAACACCGAATTGAACTATTAGTCTATTAAAAATATGCAACAAAGAAATTTAATACTGTAACGGAAATTATGTGCTTTTTTGCCATGAATGCGTATATTACGATCAATTTATAAATACTGTATTTAAGCTGATGAAATAAATGCTCTTAAGTATAATTTAACAAAGTAACTTTTTTAGTTTCCCTAATACAGTTATGACAACATGTAAACGTCATCGATGACGTGCAATTGAACTTAACGCATCTGCTATGTGTGTGTGCGCGCGCGCGCGCGCGTGTGTGTGTGTGTGTGTGTGTGAAATAATTCTAATTTATCTACCTAATTTTGTGAATGAGTTAGAGAACTCAAAGATGCCTTTGAAGCCCCTATTCTGAGTATTGGCAGTGCGTGGGAGGGTCACGAAGGCGACCAACAAAGAGTTCTCAGAGGAATAGAGCACCAAGTTGCGTTGTTGCCCGCAGTAAGTTCCTATTACCGCAGAGGTCGTATTAGGACCATCGTACACCTTCACGTAGTCGAAAGGACAGCTAGAACAATAGTGGAAAATAACAAATAATTTATTTATATGGTATAGAATTATTTTTTCATTATATAATTAAATACAAATACGTCAGTGTTTAAATAATACATCAAAAATTATTAAAATCATATAAAGGTTCGTTTTTATAGAGCGCTTCTTTTACTATTCCAGAGACATACAAATGGCTTAAGTGACCTTAGGATATATGTTTGAATTAAATATGTCAAAGAAACAAAAGGAACGCTATCCCCAATCGTTTCCGTGTTACAACCGTAGACATGAAATTTCAAGATGTCGAAAAAAGTATAGTAATTTTTATTAATATAAATACAATATCATAGATG
Organism: Amphimallon solstitiale; assembly: GCA_963170755.1. NCBI lineage: Eukaryota > Metazoa > Arthropoda > Insecta > Coleoptera > Scarabaeidae > Amphimallon > Amphimallon solstitiale. The sequence continues at coordinate 125,289,062 of OY720681.1, read as the reverse complement.
AGATTAATTAATACTTAAACAATATTATTACAATTACCTCCTCATACATTTTTGAAATGAAAGTACAATAGATCAATGTCATCACACTAATATATTATGAAAGGAGTATTTTTAAAATGCTGCTTTCATTTCAAAAAGTAAATCAATGAAAGAATATTTTTTTTTCTTAGATAAAATGAAAGATAACTGATTGATTGGAGAGTTACTTGTTAAAACTTCAGTTTAATAATTAATAAGTAAAAAACACAAATTTTAGTTTCAAAAATATTTTTTTTTGAAACTAAAATTTGTGTTTTTTATTTATTAATTATTAAAATAAAAGGAATAAACAAAACAAATATATTCAACAATATTAACCAATGAAAGGATTCTGTACCTATATGTCTAATCCAATATTTACATATTTGTCTATAGATGCTCTTATATACAGTTTTACAATTTTACAGTCATGTAAAATGTGAAACAAGAAGGCAATAACCCAGTAAAAGTATATATTTTTTTATTCAAATTTTTTGTTCTTTGCCAAACCTTCATAAAAAGTTCTATGCTTTTATTTATTTCAATTAGTTTAATTTCACTTTTCAACAATAATCTATAGTTATAAATTATTGTATTAAATTGCCAAAGGTAATATATATAATATATATATATAATCTCCCGGTAAACAATTTTGAAAGGGTTCGTATCATTCGAATACATGAGGTTGGTACTAGATGTGCTGAAATCGGCAGACGGATGCAAAGGAATATCGTTCTTGTTTGTGAGCCCGTGATAGTCGTAAACTAAAGGAGAAAGTCAGTTTTTGATTTTCTTCCCGTGGAACTTAAAATCGTACTAAAATGTTAATGCTTTGTGCTGGAATTAGCATATGAAGTTGAATTTATAAAAAATTAATATTCCTTAGAAGCCACCACATATAAATGTACATTACAAAATTTCGTGAACATTAATATTTTAAATTGATTTGCGCGGTCATAAGAACTAACGATACAGGACATTCCTGGGATATAATAGGACGAAGGGTTGGTATGTTTCCTAACACTCCAATAACTTACAACAGCTATATGATGCCCTTTAAGTTGCTAGTACTGAACTTCAACAGCTGCCCCTCGATCATCTTATTAGAAGAATGCCCACGTGAACAGCAGAATATATTAATCTACGTAGTGCGCCAACTTACATTTTCTCTATAAAAATACGAAATTTGTACAAAAGTTAATATACGAGTACATGTACTTTTACTGGCTTATTCGGTTTCTTATCATATAGTATAATATGTACATTATAGTATATAGTACAACTCTCGGGTTTCTATTTTGGTCAGGTAAATCTCAAATAAAAAGCATTTTGTAATGTTTATAAAAAAATTATAAATAATGTCTACAGTTAAGCGTTCGCCAGAGCTAACTTCCTTAAAAATGCAGCTATGAACATTGAATGTAAAATCTGGGTCGGGATAGGAGAATATCGTTGTGATGTCGGTTGTTGTCGGCATTGGTGACGGACAGTAGGGGTACCACGTTGTCACGTATTACATTCATACGTATAGATCGCACGTAAACATTGAATCCCTATACCTAATGATATTTGACACATGCGGTATACGGCGTTTAAACTATACAAAGTAATAGAAGACAATAAATAGATTCAATTATCTGTCATATTAAATATTCAAAAGGATTCCTTGCTTTCTAATTATTTGGACAATTATCGGAATGTATAAGTGCTTTTTATTTGTTCGTTTATACAGTCATTTTCTTTTGCTTTTCCGCTTTTGTCAATTGCGTTTCACTATTTGTCAAATGACTTTCCATGTTTTTAAATGTCAGCTGAGTTTGTCAAATGGATTTCCCTTTTTATCAAATTACTTTCCCTTTATATGAATTACTTTTCTTGTTTATAAATGTATACCGATACTATTTTATAAAAAATATAGCAGTTTACACATTAAAGTGAGAAATTTATTTTGTATTTAGATACAAACACGGTGTATCATCTATGTAATATAAACATAGCTTAATTCAAAATTTATTTTTAAACAGTGGTGTAAATATATGTGTCCATGTGTTGAACATAAGTGAAACAATTTTGTGAACTTATACGCTCAGATGCATTGTGTACTGCCTCATATAATTCATTTTCACTGGTTGGCTGTGTTCTTTTCATTATTTGCTTTCCCTGGTTAAATAATACTTCTATTTAGAGAAGAGGGATTTAGAGAAGGGCTGTATGTAAGTAGGAAGAAACATTGGAAAATAACCATGCATGACCTCTAATTAGGGCCAACTTCCTCCCTTCTATGGAATCTTACATTGTCCACAACAATATGAGCCCCTTCTACACTGTCATTATGTAAGTGTTAGATTAACGTTGTGAGAAATTCAGAAAAGAACAACATTTTTTCTCCTTCCAAGATTATTCTGTTATAGTGCACTGCGTAAGCAAAGCGAGCTTAATGTCCGGTGTATTTCTCCTTTCAAGAACAAATGACACCTTTTTAACACAATAATAAAAGTTGCTCTACTAATCGTAGATAGTGATATTTGTTGAAGAAATGGCCATTGGTTTAAGCACTTTTCTTGTAACTGGCTGAGGGTTAAAGAACAACTGATCTGGGTTGTTCTTTAACCCTCAGCCAGCCACAAATCTGTTCTTGTTGAGCATTTAATAATTTTTGTTGCCGATGTACTGCACTTACACTTGCAGTATTATTAGTTCTCCTATATGTTGAATAATTTCTTTTTTAACTGTATCCGACAAAACGAAATGAAATTTTGAATTAAGTTATGTTTATATTACATAGAGGTTACACCGTATTTGTATCTAAATACAAGATAAATTTGTCACTTTAATGTGTAAATTGCTATTTTTTTTAAATGTAAGAGGTATACATATCTACATATAAACAAAAAAGCAATTGATATAAAGGCAAAGTAATTTGACAAAAAGGGAATTTCATTTGACAAATTCAGCTGACGTTTAGAAACATGAAAAGTCATTTGATAAATAGTGAAACGCAATTGACATTGATGTTGTAGTACTAATGTATAATTGACTTTTGTTCAGAATAAGTAAAAATATACCGGCGCTTCCACCAAAATATGTTTCATTTCTGAATATTTTGCAAATCAAACTTTTATTTATTTTTCTACTATGATCATCATCTCATTCAAAACCAAAAAAATACCACGACTTGTTAGCAATAGTGAACACTTTACTTTGGACATGGTGATAAAAATGTGTAACTGAATATCACATGAAAAATGCTATATAATTTTGTCATAGCCTGTTAGAGGTTCTATACACGAATAGAAGCTGAAACAAGTGTATTTATATGAGATATAATTATTAAAATATCTTCTTAAGAATAACAAAAACGTTAAATATAAAATTTCTTATATTTCCGTTTCTGTTGGCATTTGTAAATTGAAGACAACCAAATCAGAAATAATGAACCCAGAACCCGAAGACAACCGTGGAAGCATATAAAACAGAAATACTCCGTTCTTTCATGCAAATTATGCTCATTTCAATTAAAATATTCTGAAATGTAGATACGTGACGTTTAACTTTACTATCTATAAATGATATAATTTGATTTTACTTAATAAAAATGTATATAAAATTGGCTTTTGATTTCATTGAACATGTCTTACGTCTAGCTCTAATAATTTCTTGGAGTATTATCATTCTCGAAAAATATCAATACAAAATATTAGTGAAAGTCATAACTTATGTGTTAATTGATTACAGCAATTTAAATATTTATGCAAGCGCGAATTGTTTCCGTTAATTTTAAAAAGTGATGGTAATCAAATTATTGGCGTTCTGAAGAAGTAATTGAACAAGTACAAGAAAACCCGTTTCAACAAAGTAACAATAATAAAACAAACAGTCTTGAAAATAGTTAGATTTAGTGTTCAAAGTGCTCACCGTTTCCAGTAACGCAAACAAAATCGTATATTTAAAGACGATGACATTAAACAACTATCAATTATATCTTCAAATTGTAATTGCAATTGTAAAGATAGCAATAGTAAAAGATGTTCAACGAAATCGAAAGTAATCGAATTTCTATATTTGAACATCCAAAAATTAACATACCGTTAAAAAAGGTAGTTATATAAACAAGTTTTAATTACATTGAGTTTAATTTGCATTGGCCAAGTAGTCTTGTCTGATTGCGTGGATTTTGCACAATTTGGTATAAAAACATTAGTTGTTCGAAAACGTACAAAATTACTTGGGAATATATTGCTCTTGCACACGTTCAAGGCAAGTCTGTATTGAAAAAGAAGAGATAGGAGTATAAAATCAATATTCACCATTTATACCGGGTGTCTGTTTAAGCTCGGCCACCGGCCATATCTCGGCAACCGTTGATCGTACAACCTCGCGGAAAAAATCTTGATAGTAAAATGGATGACGGGAATTACAATAAAAATATTTTTAAGTTTCCAAAATTATCGCAAGGGGGCGCAATTCTCAAGATGAATTAAAAATTCGATAATTTTTCATTAAATTCTAGATTAAGATAGATTAAAAAATTTACTAGCAAAATTTTTAGACGTTTTTATACAACTTTCATTTGAGACTTTTTAATCTAACTCCCATACGAAGGGGAGAGTGGATGGAGTGTATGTCTGCGCCCAAAAGTAGGTATAACTTTCGTTTGCCCCAATGGATTTTAATGTTTCTGGGCTCATTAGATAGAGAATTTTACAAAGAATTGAAGGATATGTAGCACGAAATTACTTGGTTGTCAAAGAAAATAACAGTGGGCGCTGTTCTCAATGTATGTATATTTCTTGTTTTTTCTTTAAAATTTCAAATGGAATGGTATATTTTTAATATCGTAATATTGAAGCGCATAAAAAACTGAAGAGAATGATGAAAAGCGGAAGTTGCTACCTTTTTTGTTGACGAAGATATAGTCATACGAAGACAATCCAGAAAAATAAAACTCTTTAAATATAAATTTATTTATTTATTGGGAGTAATAATTTTATTTTAATTTTAATAGGGTCTCTAGACAGTGTATAGTATGTTTTCACTTGAAATTTCATCATACTCTTCGCTAAATGTATTTATTTCAATCTTTTTATCGATTTTTTAATTCATTGCATATGTTACGTTAGATTCTCCTTTTAAATGTTCTTAAATACTCTAGCTATTATTTTCTAAATATCATTTCTTATCCTTTCCAACAATGAAATAAAATAATAATAGTGAACAGTGTAGTTTGCTTTTTTTTTTTTAATATTCATCATACAACATGGCATGCACAGTGATACTAAATTACATTATGATGAGTTTTCTAAGGTAGGCCATGAAAATCGAAGTGCAAAGATATTAGTGTCACTGGTAGTTAAACTTTTTGTACGTATTTAGCAAATTAAGCCTTTTTGGACACCTGCACATAATTATTAAGTTTGTAAAATGTCGTATTCCAACGTTGAAGCTTATGACATGATCAGAATGTATTTTCAATGCTTTGAAAATGCATTCTTGCTTTGGGGAAATATTCCCTAAATTATCCCGACAGAAGACATTTTTGAGTTTTTATTCACCTTGCCAGATGTTCTTAGACATTTATTTATGAGGCAGAGTAAAAGACATAGTTTATCACAAAAAGGCGAGTACAACAGTTGCTGCCTCCGAAATGGAAGTAACTCTGCTCTCTACTAATCGACTAGTAAACGGGTATTGAAAATGCAGGTGAACACTTTGAACATTTGTTAAGTTGCAGTTTTTTCTTGTTTTTTCCTTTTGTACTTTCTGATTTAAATATATTTTCTTTTCCTTTATATTACTTGGTCAATATATTTTCTTATTTATGTTTACGAATATAATAGGTTCTTTTATTTACTTTCATTTCAGGCGGGGATGATTTGCATATCAATTTGTGTACCCTTTCGTTACTAATGAGTAAATGATTTGATTATAACTAATGCATTATATTATATTGTTTTTTTTCTCGTTATTGTCTATTAGTTCATGAGCTATGAAAATTATTTTTTCTGTTTTCCTATAATTAGATCTACCTATATCAGTTGGGTGATAAAGATACATATATTATTATTATTATTATTATCATTATTATTATTATTTTATTTCAATGTCTAAAAAGACAAGACATGAAATTCAAAGAGTGCCAGAGAATTTGAAAACATTTAAGAAGAGAATCTATTGTAACATATGCAAGAATTAAAAAATCGGTGAGAAGATTGAAATAAATACATTTATGGAAGACTATGATGAAAATTCAAGTGAAAGCGAACTATACACTGTCTAGTGACACTTAAAATTAAAATAAAGTTATTAATAATTAAATTTATATTAAAAATTGTTTATTTTTGTTTGGATTGTCTTCGTACGACTATATCTTCGTCAAGAGAAAAGATAGCAACTTCCGGTTTTCATCATTCTTTTCAGTTTTTTATGTGCTTCAATATTACTATATTAAAAATATACTGTTCCATTTAAAATTTTAAAGAAAAAACAAGTAATATACATACATTGAGAACAGTGCCCTCTGTTATTTTCTTTGACAACCACGCAGTTTCGTGCTACATGTCCTTCAATTCTTTGTACGATTCTCTATCTAATGAGCCCAGAAACATTAAAATCCGTTTGTGCAAACCAAAATTATTCCGACTTTTGTACGCAGACATGCCCCCCTTCCCTCTTCCCTTCGTATGGGAGTTAGATCAAAAAGTTTCAAATGAAAGTTGTATAAAAACGTCTAGAAATTTTGCTGGAAAAATTTTCAATCCATCTTAATCTAGAATTTAATGAAAAATTATCGAATTTTTAATTTATCTTGAGAATTGCGCCCCCTTGCGATCATTTTGGGAACTTAAAAATATTTTAGTTGTAATTTCCGTTATCTATGTTACTATCAAGATTTTTTTCGCGAGGTTGTACGATAAACGGTTAGCGAGATATGGCCGGTGGCCGAGCTTAAACAGACACCCGGTATAGTATTTATTTTCGTACGGGAATTGTTAAATTACAGTTGTTAAATAACAAAGAAAATTGAATGATATGCGCGTTAAATTCATGTGGCTTCAATTTATTAATAATAACTACTGAAAGAGTATTTAGAAATTATTAAAGTAATTTTTAGATAGAAATTAATTGTTATTTACTTTACGTATCCAGGCGAAGTTTAAGACGTCCATTATTCGCTATAAAGCGGAATCTAACAAAAACACAAAAAAGGGGCGACTTAAGCTGTCTGTCTGTCTGTCGACGTAAAATAAGTTTATTTTTAAGTTGAGTTTCCTCTGTTTGTCTTAGTAAGCCCCGATATGCTTATTTTGTCTCAGTTCACAAGCTCTCTATCTCTAACACAATATCCTATATGTGAACTCACTGTTTAGGATGTCGTTATAGAAGCAAATACAGTCGTCTAATATACGAAAACTTTTGACTGCTTGGGTAGGTTTTAATACTACCATTACTGACAACAATTTCCATTAAGAGCATTTAATAATTTTACATAAAACTTATCAAATTTGTTTCGTAATGTCCAACTACAAATCCAATTGTAGCTCAAAATTAATTTATGTGCTTTCTGGATTATTATTTTAATATTTAATTAAATTGCAGGAGATACTTACTGAGGTCCACCAAAGAATAGATCAAAATCCCTGAATTCTAACCTAACCCTCTGTCCGAGGGTGCCTAGGAACTTGTATGTACAAGTAAGAGCTTTTGGATAGGCGCCCGGATATGTCGGAGAGAGAATTACCCCCGTTGGCTTCGAAGCACCATTTACCAAAAAACTACATGGGGTGTTTGCTACCGGCGCACCAATTTCATATTCCGCTAAAATTAGAATAAAAATAATTATTGTTTTTAATCTATTTACTTTCTTATTTATGCGTCATATACTATAATTCTAGGACCACTATCTATTAATTAACTGATAGGTGGTCTTTGTCAGGCAGTAATACTCAAATATATACATAGATGTTTAATGTTTGGAAAGCAGTGTTATATATCGTTTTAATTTATATCATCCATTGAACAATTTTAAGCTTATGTGATGGCAATTCATTTTCGTCGTTCACCGGCTATCAATGAAAATAAGCAATACGGATATTAAAATATGAAAATATTAACGAGCTATTAAAAAAAAACCGTAAATTATATTTGAGAGATATTTTTGACATATACAGGGTGAGTCATCTAAGCGGATAAGGTCGATTATTCCTTTATGAGTAAAGATATTTCGAAGCGGTTTTTTTCATGTGATAGCTGTTCATTAGGAGCACATTTTAAAAATATTTTGTATTATACAGAGTGTTCCATAACTTGGTGGCTAACCATAGTTATGGTTTTTTAAACGGAACACCCTATATATTATTACATTTTTGAATTTCCCGTATAATTTTTAGTCAAAAAGTTATAAGATAGTATAGGCCTAAAGTGTAAAGTTTTTGACTTATTCCTATTTTTCTGAAAAATTCAATGTTTGTATAAAATTATATTTCTCGAAAACGACGTATTAGATGGACAATTTTTTTTTGCAGTATTGTTTACAATAAGAGGTCCTAGTAGAAGCATGTTTTTTTTACAGTTACTAACTGCATGTGGAGGAAACTGGATTAAAATTAGAAGACAAGTTTTTGTATAAAAGTCAATTTTTTTAAATGTTCATTTCATTTTTGAATTGTTTATTAAATTTCATGTCAGAAAAATGTAAAACGTTAATACTTTAAAAGTGACTATTACAGAGTTATTGTCGTTTTTTGATATGCTTTTGTTAGTGTTTACAAAAAAGTCAATTTTTTCAAATGGAACACCTAAATATTATTTCATTTTTGAATTTCTTATTAAATTTCACATCAAAAACATGTAAGACGTTAATACTATAAAAGTGACTGTTACTGAGCTATTGTCTCTTTTTGATATAATTTAGTCAGTTTTGAGGTTTTAATTAATATAGTATAGTACTGACAATATTATATCAAAAAGAGACAATAGCTCAGTAATAGTCACTTTTAAAGTATTAACGTCTTTCATGTTTTTGATGTGAAATTTAATAAGAAATTCAAAAATGGAATAATATACAGGGTGTTCCATTTGAAAAAAATTGACTTTTTTGCAAGAACTAACAAAATTATATCAAAAAACGACAGTAGCTCGGTAATAGTCACATTTAAAGTATTAACGTCTTACATGTTTCTGACACGAAATTTAATAAAAAATTCAAAAATGAACTGATATACAGGGTGTTCCGTTTAAAAAAATGACTTTTATTCTAAAACGTGTCATGTAATTTTAATCCAGGTTCCTGCACATGCAGTTAGTAAGTGTAAAAAAATAAACCATGCTTCTATTAGAACCTCTTATTGTAAACAATATTGCAAAAAATTGTGTCCATCTAATACGTCGTTTTCGAGAAATATAATTTTATACAAACATTGAATTTTTCAGAAAAATGGGAATAAGTCAAAAACTTTACACTTTAGGGCTATACTATGTTATTACTTTTTGACTAAAAATTATACGGGGAATACAAAAATGCAATAATATATAGGGTGTTCCATTTAAAAAACTATAACTATGGTTAGCCACCAAGTTATGGAACACTCTGTATAATACAAAATATTTTTAAAATGTGCCCCTAATGAACAGCTACCACAAGAAAAAAGCTGCTTCGAAATATCTTTACTCGTAAAGGCACAATCGGCCTTATCCGCTTAGGTGACTCACCCTGTATATAGGCTGTCCCACCTAAGACTTTCGAGTCATATATCTCCATTATTATTGAACGACTTTTTTTGAAATTTAAAATGTAGATACTCTATTTTTTCAAATTCGACGAAAATATCTTTAGATGTTTAAGCACCAAAAACCAAGCCTCTACAGAGAAAATGAAGTAAAACCCCTGTGACTACTTCCTGTGGGGATACGTCAAAACAAAAGTTTATTCAACACCGCCTATAACTCCTGAAGATTTGCAGAACATAATCCGAGAAGCATTTGCATCAATAAATGCTAACATGATGCGAAACGTAATTGATGATTTTAGGATTCGTTTAGAGAGATGCATTGAACATCTACTATGACATTTTCATCTGATTTTTATTTTAGTGTTCTCGTTTTTTGGTTGTTCTTTGTTATCAACTTTTGTTATTAAATTGACGTTTTAAAGACTATTGTTGTTTCAGTATAGCGCAACGGTTCTTCACTTAATAGATTGTTTATATTCCAAATTTTATAAAAATTCATTCAATATTAATGGAGATATATGACCCGATAGTCTTAGCTGGGACACCCGGTATATTAGTAAAATGGTTTTTTGTTTTTTAGTCATATATATTTATTTTTCTGAAGACATTGCCTGTTTCGTTGGGTTAGCGACCACATATTGACATATAATTACATATATAACATATACAATTAAAATACAGGTTCAACGTTTTGACTATTTACTTATTTTATCTTTTTCAAAATCTTTCTTTATATATAAATATATTTGTTGAAACATAATACACCCATAAATTGGTCTTCTTTGAGACATAAAAACACTCACAAACATCTTGCTTTGGTGTAATTCAATTGTTACTACTAGTTTCAATTTTACGCGTCATATCTGTTTACTTAATTCGTGTTTATTGTAGTCGTTGGAGAAGATATTTCCAATACTACACTAATCTCTCTGACGTTTCGGACATTTAATCATTCCTTCTTCGGACCTATATATAAAATCATCACACTAACTTTCAGAAGACGCTACATCGAACACTTTAAAAAATAATAATAAAAGAAAATCTTCTTTTTAATTAAACATACAGTAAGATTGCAGTGTATTAGTAATTCAAAAAAACATTCATGATTCAAATATCAGTCGTACACCTGACACATAATACATTTTATTTATGTCAGTATATAAAATAGTTTCCCTTTTTTAAACAATTTAAATTATTCTAAAGCTACATTAAATATGAATGATAGTTGCGTGTATTCAAATATGGATCTTATAACTTTTCCATAACACACTGTTCTTTGTAGAAATGTGTGGAGTGTGTGGAACGAAAAACCCATTGATAAAAATGCTTTTCTTTTATACTTTGTTAATGTTTCTTGTAAATAACTTTGAAAACGCGACTAGAATGATCACGATATACAGGGCAATCTAATTGTTTTATTTCAGAATTATGCAACGAAGTTGGCTCTTGTAATGTCTGGTTATGTTTGTATTTATTAAATTTGTTTGATTTTAATCTATTTCATTAAATTTATATGTACAGTTATTACATCTACTTTACATTGTGTTTTTTGTATTGATGTGAAATGTCAACGAGCATTTTTTGGGATTTACTCTCGAATCGGAGCGGTGTTGAGTGCTGCTTTCAAGCCATCTCTGAATTGCTTCCCTGACGTATACCTCGGAGCAGTCGTCGCACGTTACTGCGTATACAATGTTGTTGGTTTGTCCTTTTGGTATCGGTGCCTTTAACCTGGTGTAAAATTTGCTACATGGAACGGCAGAAGTGAAAAATATCTGTATATTTGTCTTTTGAAAGAAATTCCTTATACTATGAGTAAGGTTTGGTACATAAATCAGTGATTTGTAGACCGTTTTGTTGGTCTGGTCTGCCAACCCTGACGTGCTTAGAAATTTCTGGATATTGGCACTTTCATTGGCCGTGGAGGAAATTAGTTTGTTGGTGATATGTCGTTGGTAGTGGTTGTGCAGAGATGTAAGATCTTGATTTGAGTAATCTTTGTGACTATTTTCTTTATTTTGTCTTTCAAAGCTAAGATTAAGTTAATTTCATAGGAATTAAAATAAAGGAGTCGATTAGAATTTGATGGTTTCCAATACTAACTCAATTTTATGATTTTGTTTTCCTTCATTATATTAGTGTCCATAAAACGTAACTTTTATTCTCTATTTCGCAAGTGAATTTTAGTTTAGTATTGAGGCTATTCAGAAAATTTAGTGTTCTATCTATTTGATCTGAGGGCAAAGTACAGGTAATGTCATCAACATTATTGGTACATGAAACCAAAGGAGGACAGCGTCCACCAAATATCTAAGCAACTTGCTCATAATTGTATCAGCAATTATTGGAGACAGATAACTGCTCATTAGAGTACCATTTATTCGATGGTAGTACTTATCCTTATACAGGGTTAGTTTCAAATCGCGTCATTAAAAAAATTGGGTGAAAGAAAAAGATGAGAAACGCCCGTACAAAAAAAATTGAGGTCCAATGTGCACGCAATGACTAGAAATTGAGTTCTCTTTCTTCGAGTCCGACCCTGTCGCAGTTAATATACGAGCGGAAATCTAGGAATTCACCGCTACGAACAGCACTGATGGGATTTCCATTTAGTTACACATAGTCTTCATTGTGGTTAGTTGCGTTCGCAATGGCAGCCTACACAAATATCGAATATATCGAAATGATTTTAATTTATGGCGAAATATGACAAAATTGCGTTGCGGCAAAAGAATTGTACGCCGAACGTTTCCCAAATCGACGCCATCCTTTGACAAGGACAATTGTTAGAGCCGTTTATCGACTTAGAGAAACGGGATCCGTAATTCTCCGTTTCGAAGGTCGCGGTCTTTCAAAATCACGCAGAGTGCAACAACAGAAGAGGATATTTTAAATATTGTGGAAGCGGATTCCGGCATTAGTACAACAACTTTAGCAAGGGAAGTAAATGTGTCTCAAACTACGGTGCACAATATTTTGAAAACTAATTTACTTCATCCGTGCCATATCCAACGCGTGCAAAGATTAACGGAATTAGATTATCCTCGTCGACTTGCCTTCTGTGAGTGGTTTTAACACAGAAATTCCTCAGCGAGATCTTGCATCGGTAATTCTCTTTACCGACGAAGCAACGTTTACCGAAGATGGTATTTTGAATTATCGTAATTTGCACCTCTGGGCGTACGAAAACCGCCACGAAATACACCAAAGTTCCTCGCAAGTTAGGATATCCGTCAATGTTTGGGCAGGTTTATTGGGCGATCTATTACTTGGACCACATATACTCCCAAAACGATTAAATGGACAATCCTACTTACACTTTCTCGAACATGTATTACCCGAGTATTTAGATGACGTGCCATTGGCGATACGGCAAAATGGTTTATACACGACGGAGCACCAGCGCATAGTAGTAGACTTGTAAAAGAATTTTTAAGGCGAACTTTCCCGCAATGGATTGGACGTGGAAGTCACATTCCGTGGCCGGCCCGAAGTCCCGATCGAAATCCCTTAGATTTCTTTTTATGGGGATACATGAAAAACTTGATATATGATCGTCACCATGACATTGAAAATGCCGCAGACCTGCAAAATCACATTTTTGTTGCAGCTCAATGCATTCGCGAGGGAATGCCAAATTTTGCCGACGTACGTAATAACTCATCGCCGAATTGATGCCTGCATTTGACCTGATGGTGGGCATTTCGAACACTTTTTGTAATCTTGTTGTCCTGTTTCGCCATACAATCGGTACTTTTCAGTACCACCATAAATTAAAGATGAAGTGAATAATTACATAAAAATTAATGAAAACTGGTATTTGAGATTAATAGGACATTATTAAATATTTTTCTTTAGTTAATAATTTTCATGTAGAGGAATTTAAGTTTCAAAATAATATCCTTCTATATACCGAAAAAAAACATGGTAATGCACCCAGGTTGTCGAGCTTTTCCACATAGAGCGTGCTATTCATACACAAAAAACATCGCTATAGTAAATCTTTTGAATTGCTATTCATTCTCAAAGGTTGCAAATATTTGCATTTTATCGTTTTTTTTGGAAGAACCTTAAACGGGAATTACTAGTGGTATTTACGTAAATACGTATAGGATAAACAAAGTTATGGGACGACTTTAACTACATTTTGACCCTAAAAATGTGGAAATTTTTGACGAGTTACAAATAAATTTCTTTTTTGATTTTCAGGTAGACATATATAGGTATTTCTCAGTTTCGTATAGCCTGGTACCTATTTAGCGGTAACCCTGTATATAAAGTATTCTGAATCAAAAACCCATTACAATAATTGAATGAATTCCGTTTTTCGAATGCTAGTATTTGGTATCCCAATTCTCACATACAACATACAATGTCGAAAGAAACCAACACCTGACTTTCCGGTAAATTCAAAGGAAATTCGAGACTTATTATACTGACTAAAGGATGTCTTAAGTATGTCAGCTAGAAACTTGGCCAGGTGCTTGCGATGACAATCGACATTACTTACTATCGGCTGCAACGGAAGATTGGCTTTATGAATCTTCGGTATGCCATATATATAGGGGGTGTTGCTGAATTAAATTTTGTCAAGTGCTTGTATGAATAATAATATAATAATAATAATAATTATAATAATATATTTATTCAGTGTAATAAAATCATTACATGAAAGGTCAAAATATACATATACAGGGTGTAGATAAAGTCTGGAACAAAATTAATATTTCTGTTATCTTCGGTTTGATGGAAAAACCCTGAAACAGGTCGATTTTGTTTTTATCCCGTGCACTTTATAACACCGTGAATTTAATTCTGTCGTCATCTGGTTGCGCGCGGGCGTGACGTCATTAGTTTTTTCAAATGGTAACCCGCCACATTTATTACCCCTTGTCGTTAGGTATTCCATTGTGCATGCAACGGTATAAAAAGTTTGGTAACTTACATAACAATTTTTGGGAGAAAAATGCTTTCGAATTTCAAAAAATTAAAATTTTATTTCTAATGAAAAACTAATCAAAAATTATTTAAAAAAATCAGATAAATTATAATCCGAGGTTTATCTTGGATTGTCGTCAAACAAGACACCAACAAAATGACAACGGAAGTGTTCAAATTGTCCGCCATTGGCCATTTGACACTGGCCGAGACGGACGTACACGCTTTCTACGACACGTCGTATTGTCTCTGCACCAATATTTCGCATTTCCTCGCGAATACGATGTTTCAGATCATCCAAGTTATTTGGCTTATTGGTGTACACCTTTGATTTCACATGACCCCATAGAAAAAAATCAAGTGGTGTGAGATCTGGCGAACGGGCAGGCCATTCAATTGTTCCCCTTCGTCCGATCCATCTCCCGGGGAAAATTTCGTCGAGGTAACTCCGAACACGCCAGCCAAAATGTGGAGGTGCTCCATCTTGTTGAAACCAGATTCTGGGGTGAGGCTTGTCGGGGGTGTTTTCATCCGGAAATAATTCTACCAATGTTGGCACTAGCGTAAATCTTAGGAAATGTAAGTATGTTTCAGCGTTTAAATTTCTGTCCAGAAAGAAAGGCCCCACAATGCGATCTCCCACTATTCCCGCCCATACATTAACTTTTTGCCGGTGTTGGGTGTGCTCCTCTCGAACCCATCGAGGATTTTCGCCCGACCAGTACCTATAATTGTGGCGATTCACTTCACCGTTCAAGGTAAAAGTTGCTTCGTCACTAAAAACCACATTGTCGACAAATCCGGGATTCTCATCGCACCGTAGCATGATTTGTTCACAGAACTCGAGTCGGCGGTCGAAGTCATCTTCATTCAGTTCCTGAACCCGATTGATTTTGTACGGATGAAGTTTTTCCTTCTTCAGCAATTTGGCTACTGTGGTAAAATCGACTGCATGATCCCTGGCAATGTTCCTTGTTGAAGTGTGGGGGTTGTCCTGAAGTTCCAAGAGAATATTGACCCTTCTATCTTCCTCAATTCTTGGTCGACCTTGACGAGCCCTGTCTTTTACACTACCAGTTTCAGCAAATTTTGCGACAATTTTGCTCACCGTTGACCGCGAAATCGGTGCGCGGTTTGGATTTTCTGCATTGAAAAACTGACAGGCTTCTTCATGGCTACGTATTTTATCACCACAACCAACAATAATGAGAATTTGAATCCGCTCTTTTTCGCTCAAATTCGCCATTTTCGCAATGCACGTTCAACACTACCAATGGAGCAAGTATTGTGAATGGATAAGTTCAAACACCAAGTAATGAACTGTCAATATGACGTGTCGTAGAAAGCGTGTACGTCCGTCTCGGCCAGTGTCAAATGGCCAATGGCGGACAATTTGAACACTTCCGTTGACATTTTTTTGGTGTCTTGTTTGACGACAATCCAAGATAAACCTCGGATTATAATTTATCTGATTTTTTAAAATAATTTTTGATTAGTTTTTCATTAGAAATAGAATTTTAATTTTTTGAAATTCGAAAGCATTTTTCTCCCAAAAATTGTTATGTAAGGTACCAAACTTTTTATACCGTTGCATGCACAATGGAATACCTAACGACAAGGGGTAATAAATGTGGCGGGTTACCATTTGAAAAAACTAATGACGTCACGCCCGCGCGCAACCAGATGACGACAGAATTAAATTCACGATGTTATAAAGTGCACGGGATAAAAACAAAATCGACCTGTTTCAGGGTTTTTCCATCAAACCGAAGATAACAGAAATATTAATTTTGTTCCAGACTTTATCTACACCCTGTATATGTACAGTAACAAACAAAACAGATTGAAATTGTATATTATTAAAATTATCATTTAAATATTCATTGATTGAATAAAAACTTTTCGTCAGTAAAAGTTTTAATATTTTACTTAAGAAAGTACTAGCATTCATTGTATGCAGGTGCTTCACTTTGTTGTAAATCTTTGGCCCCCAGTAGTCCACATATCTTTGGGCAGTCTGCACACGGTGATAAGGGGTTCGCAGTTTATCCCTGTTTCTTGTATTGTACTGGTGGGAGTCCCCATTTGCGGCAAACTCATCCTCATTGAAAATGACATATTTAATGCAGTTGCATATATGTATATATGGATGGTAATGTGAGTATAGCCCCTTTTACAAAATATTTTCTGCAACTATCCCAATGTCCCAAACTATACAACGCTCGAACAGCCCTCTTCTGCATTTGAAATATTCTCTCTGCCGATGGTAAGCTGCCCCATACCAAGACTACGTAGCTCATCCTAGAGTGGAAGTTGCAGTAGTAAGCCGTTGTTGCAGCTTCGTGAGTTGCAACACTTTTCATACGTCTTATTGTGTATGTTGCCTTTGCAAGTTTATCAGCCAGACTGGAAACATGATCCTCCCAAGTAAGCCTACTATCCAGCGTCAGACCCAGATAGCATACGTTGCCGTTCGAAGGTTGGTTTTTTGCACAGAAAGTAAGTTGTTGTGTTTTCCCTTCATTTAGTTATAGACCATTCCCTGGCTTTCTCCATAATGTCCTTCGCCTGTTCATTCAACTCTTCTTCATCTCTTGCAGTCACCAAAAAGGCAGTGTCATCCGCATATAAACAACATTCCATCGGTGCTAAGCATTGCGGCAGGTCATTGATATGTAGTATAAACAGAAGGGGACCCAAGATTGAGCCCTGTGGAACCCCATTCTTTGTTGATTTTAAAGATGATGTTTGTCCATTGAGTTCAACAACTTGCTCTCTATCCCTCAGATAGGACACTAAAAGATCATGTGGAGTGCCTCTAATACCATATTGTTGTAGTTTGTGTAACAGAACCTCATGATTGACTAAGTCGAAAGCTTTACTCAAATCACAGCAAGTCAACTGGATTTGCTTTTGCTCATCATATGCATTTACGATTGATTGTATAATGTTCATAATCCCTGTTGTTGTTGATCTCTTTCTTCTATATCCATGTTGACTAGCTTGTGACGTAGCCTTTTTTATCTAGATATTTAGTTATTCTTCTTGCAATCACCTGTTCAAATATTTTCGATATTGTGGGTAATATCGCTATTGGACGATAGTTATTTGGATCATCTATATCCGCTTTTTTGTACACTGGAACTACTCGAGATTTTTTTAGTTGTCTCGGAAAGACTCCTCCTTCATTTACGCACTTATTTAGTAGTTTGGTCAGAGGCATTATGATTTCATTTGTAATTTGTTTTAAGAGATATGTTGAGGTGTCGTATATATCTCGCGTGTGTTTACTTTTAATAAACTGAATAACATTTTTGACTTCATTTTCGTCAATGGGTGAAAAATAAAACGAGTTGGTATTGTTTAAATTAAGATTTTTTACGTGTTTCATTGACTCGATGGTAGATCTGCCGTGCCATGGTAAGACACTGTATCTGAAAAAATGTGTTTTTTAGGTTTTGCGCGTCTCCGATTTAACTTTTTTCACTCCATCTCTACCTTCTATTTGCATTTTTCTATCATGATTTATAACGAAATTATGAAGATGGCTAAACAGTGTAACATGATTGCATCTCTTTACATACTTAGGTAAAACAACGCATAACGCTAAAAAAACACATTTATGCAATGGTAAAACGCCGTTATGTCCTTAAATTAGTTTTTTTCTAAATCTTTCCGATGTCATACTTTGGCAGAACAAATTAAAATACCATACAGCGTTTTACCTTTGCAAGTGTATGGAATTTCTGATGGAAAAACACTGTATCTTCTTCATATAACTTCTTTTGCCGTTGTTTCGGTAAGTGAAGTGAATTTGTGAGATTATGTCTCAATTAGTTCCTCACATTCGTGTCGTGTGCTGCTCCTACCAAAGGAAAAGTGAAAATGGCCTATAGAGGCAAACTTTTGGTCCAAATGGCCCTAGAACCTGATAATCAACGAGAAGTTTCTTCAATAGACACCAATGTAAGATCTAATCGACAAGAAATTTACTACACTTGGACGTAACCTACACTTTTATCACCGATTGCTTATAAGCAAGCTTTCGTTAGCAGCCTGTTAAGCATATCTTTTTTTAATCTCCTTTTTTTTTTAGAAAACATATGAAGAATATACAGATGACTCTATTAAAGATAAAGATTATATTCCATCTTCAGGCTACTCGAGCACTGAAGAAAGAGAATCAAAACACCACAAAATAAACGTTGAACGTATAAAAAGAAAAATAATGAAAGAGCCGACTGATATTTCTAGTGATTCCAAAAACAATAATGTTCATGTTCAGAATAATAACGTATCTGAAATGTGCAAATACATCTTGGCAAGTGGAAAACATCCAGAAAGACGGAGAACGCAACACTTGCTTGTTAGTTTCAACATATAAAATACAAAAGGAAGTTGGTCAACAGTTACCAGAAAGCGAAAATGATGGTGAAGACGGGCTCATGTTAAGTGAGGAAGAAAGGACAAAAGATCAAGAGCTTTAGAAAAAGAGAGTAAGACTCAGAACCAGCAAAGAAAGAATGGAACACAACAAACTGAATCATCCGTTGTTGGAGAGGCAGTGTAATTGTATTACAGTAAGGTGTAAATCTGGAGCGACCACTGATAATGAAAGAGTGGCAATTCATGAAACTTTTGGAACTTAAACAAACACGAACAGCGAATATGGATAGCTTGCCATATTTCTGAGATACCCTCAAAAAGAAAAATAGAAAATTGTAAAAGAAAATTTACTAGCATCTTCAAAGTTCCAAAAGAAGGGACTGAAAGTGTAATCGTGTGTAAATTTTTTTTTTATCAACACTGGGATGCACCAATTGCACTATTATACACTCCCTTCTAAGAGTCTGCAAGGACGGCTACAGTAATAAGCTTCAGATACCAATACCGGGCCAAAGAGGACGTCATGAACCACCACAAAAAGTGGCATCGACTCCCGTAAAACTTCACATCAATTCTTTCAGCCATAAACCCTGACATTATAGAAGAATTCATGCTCCAAATAGTCAATTAAAATAATGTATAGCGACTATTGTGAGATTCATCGAGCAAATAAGATTTTGTACGAGAAATACCGGCGGACATTAGATGACATGAATATTTCGTTTTATGAGTAGCACGCAGATAAATGTGGCTTTTGCATTGAGAAAGACTTAAATCCCAGTGAAGAAAATTTAAAATTGAAACAAAAACATCTTGACGAGGTAGTTAGTTATATAACTGTAGTAATGACATTTTGCCTTATATCATTATTTTATTAAGGTTTGTAACACCAGAAATAAATACCGCCAAGATTGTGATCTGAAGGATGAAAGGAGTTCGCGGCAGACCTTCAAAAGGTGTTTTTGCTATCACGGATACCCAAAATTAAAGACTGATTGTCTTTAATGAGACTTTTGCTGCGATGAATAAAAAAGTGACCAGTCCTGCATTATATGGTAGGAAGCAATAACGGGAAGGCGGGTCGAAGATATCGCAAGTGCCTTTATAAAATTCCTGGAACTAAATCGAGATTTCAAGCATATTATCTTATAGTTAGATAATTGCAGAGGTCAAAATAAGAACAATATTTTGTTTTCTGAGTTGATATCTTATTTAAATTCTCCTTTTTGTACAATTGAGACACTTATTTTGAACTATTTATTTGATCAGTGGTCACAATTATATGGCCGCTTACATGGAAAAATTGAACAAGTCATTCGCAAAAAAGGAAACGTGGAAGATTTCACTGATTTCCAAGAAGTTTGTAATATGAGTTCTAAGAGAACAAGAGCGGTACCAATGCAAATTGGAGACTTTATGAAATTTGAAAATAAGTTCAAAATAAATAATAGAAAGAAAACCAACGATCAAGAAACGTTCCCTTACTTTAAAGACCTACTAAGTGTAAAACTTGTCAAAGGATCGTTGCAGCTTTATTTTAAGACCGATTTTGATCAAGTGGAGTATAAATCATGCAATGTGTTAGGAAACAGATGTACTTTGACACTTCCAGAAAAACTACAAAACCCTCGTGGCATATCAATACAAGTAAAAAGGTCATAATTGATAATTGAAAATAGTATTTTGGATTAATTTATCAGAAAATGAAACGGCAGCTGATTTATTAGAAGAAGATGTTTAAGCTTTGTATCTTGTAAATTTTATTATATTTTTATATTACTTTCAAATTTGTTGAAATTAAATACACTTCTCAATAAAAATATATATTTATGTATATTGCACCCTTATACTAGTAATAATTATAATTTGGAATGAAAAAGAAAGGAAATTTAAAATGAAGGTAAGAGACATTACATCGTTTCAAATGAAAATTACTTCTGGATAACTTTAGATATTACAACGCCAAAACAAGTTAAAGCAATATACCTTGTTTTCATCATTAATGATAATTTTATTTAAAAAAATACATAAAATGGTAAACAAATTTAAGCGACACAAAATGTTTCAAAGTTGTGTTTATGCTTTTAAATGCACGAAAAATGATGAAGACTAGTGTTTGAAGTCTTACACTATAATTTCGCTAACATCGAAACAAAAATGTGTAAATGGCAACAATTCAAACTTTAAACGCTTCTCCTGAAAACTAACATTTTTTCGTATACAGTGTTTTACCATGGCACGGCAGAGATGTAGAGCTGATAATTTGATTTCCAATTTGCACAAAGTGGTCATTCATATCATTTGCTGTTAGTTTGGTTTGAATGTGTGTTGTTCCATTTGTCTGAGGAGTTTCATTATTAATTACTATCCATATTGCTTTCTGTTTATTTTCTGCGTTTTGTATATGCCTTTGATTAATTTTTTGCTTTTCTGTTCGCACCACATCCAAGTAATCTCTTTTATAGCTTCTGTATATCTGATAAAGATCATGATCCTTATTGACGCTCACCACAGTATTCAGGACATCTAAGATATTCCTCATTTCTTGTATTCGCTGATTGCAAAATATTTCATTGTTTTGAAATTTCAATGTGTTAAATCTTTTTTTGGGGGGGGGGGGGAACTTAAATTAAAATAATACAGGAAGGTATTATGAAATTTTTCAAAAGCTTCATTTGCCGCAAATCGATCCCAATCACACCAAGAGTGCGAGGCTAGCTTTTCTCTGAATAAACATATTGTGTCGTTATTTATTTGTCTGGTTCTCATCCCATGAATCTTTGTTTCATGTGTAATAGGAAGAATTTTTGTTCTAGCAATCTGTGTTAGATGATCTGAGAGATGCAAGTTCATTGTTTGTGTCGTCATTATAATCTGTTGCTCATGATTTGTAAAAATATTATCTATACATGATGAGGTGGAATTTGTTACTCTCGACGGTTCATTAAACAGATATTTTAGATTATATGTTCTCAATAAATCTGTGAGTTGTTCCTTTTCTTTCGTGTTTTTTGTGAAATTTATGTTGAAGTCACCTGCTAGTATGATTGTTTTGGTAACTGTTCCATTTGTTACGCACATCATTGCTTCATTCAATTTTTTAATAAATATATCAATATTTCCCAAAGGAGACCTATAGATACATATGATAATTGCACACATTTCTATGTGAGTTTCTTCTGAGAGTGATTTAATGTGTGAAATTTCTGTGAATTTTAAATTTTCTTTTAATAAAATGAGTGTACCGCCATGTTTAGCTTGCATTCTGCAGAAAGCAGCTGCTACATTGAGATTTTCAATCCTACAGGTATGGATATTACTTGGAGTCAGCCAATGCTCTGTGACACATAAGCATTTAATATTATGTTTTTTTAGAGCTATACTTAGAGCATCTGTTTTGTTGTGAATAGATTGAATATTACAATTCGCTAACGTAAATTCATTTACTATGTCATTTACATTTACATTAGGTTTCTCTAATTTACTGTATTTTGAAATAGTGAGGCTCTTTTCCAAAAACTTTGTATTGTTTTACTACAACGTTTACTGGCCATAATTCGGGATCAAACATCCTTTCATAACAATCTACACTAATTGCAATTTTAAATGCCGATATATTTTTATTTCTTATATCTAATTTTTCGCATGCGATAGTTGTTAATTTGTTTTCGTGTAAGTATTCAGTTACATATTTTTCTGTCGTGTTTTTAATTAGATTGGAAACAAATATCCACCTTCTTGCTTCTACTGCACTTAATGAGGTGTTTTTCTTTTTTCCCTTTAATGATCTTATATCTGAAATTCTCTTTATTTACATTAATTTCAGTATTCTCTGTGCGTATCTCACTATTTTTCTGAAGATTATTTATATTTTGACTTTTTTAAGATGTTATTTTATTTTGATTTGTTTTTATATCTATTTTACTTTTTAGATGTACGTCTGCTGTGTTCGTATACGACTGTGACCTTGTCGTTGGCTTAGACATAATATTGTTGTCTCTGTTATCTTGATTTTTAGTTGCTTCTGTGTTAGTAAGTGTTTGTTTTAAAACAGTAGCTTGTGCTGGCGCGGAAACCAGATGTGCATCTACTTTTTGTGAGTATAACTCTACTATTTTTACATAGGTATGTATTTCTGTTTCCAATCGTTAAATGTAAGAAAGAATGTCGCTCACCTCCGTTCCATTTCCGCCCTTTAAGCATTCGTCGCATTTCCAGTTTATATTCCTGTTACCTTCTATGAATATATGTAACTCAATATAATATTTATCTTTTAAATTTCTTACTAATTAGTTTTTCTTTCAAATGAGTAAGTAGGATCCATGATCAAAGGCCTGTATATTTGTCCATCTGTTAGTCATTAATTAATTTGTTGTTTATATTCATACTTGTACATAGAAACAATAACATTGCTCTTATCTGACATTGTGAATATAATATCTTGATTCCGCTTTATATACCTAGCCACTGCCGCCTGATTCATGCCCAGATCTTTGTCTGTATTGTTCTTATAAGTTTTAATAAAGTGTGTAATCTGATAAATGAATTCAGATCTGTATCTGTCCCTTTGTTCTACATCTATGTCTTTTAAAATATGTTCACAGTCAGATAGCAATGTATGTAGAGGGAGATTTGTAGTATCTACAGATAATGACAATTTTGGGCCTTTGGACAGCATGTTAATAACATTTGAAGCAATCCCTTGTTTGAAGATTCCGAAAAAAAAGGGTCATTGTAGATCTCTTCGGGACGCTCCGGTATTGTGTTAGTATTGCTAGATGACTGGTCACTATGTGTATGACCGATTACAGCTTTATTAGTGTGTTGTATTTTGGTGTGAGTATGCTGTCACATCTGTGTGTTGTCTCAGTTTTTTGAATTTGATTATATTTTTGGCTTTGATTGTAGTGTACCTATTATTGTAACTTGCTCTTTGTAAATCATTAAAACTATTTTACGTACCTCTTGGTACTTTTGGGCATATCGAGGCAATAAACCATTCCCTGCCCTTAATTAATGTGTGATGTGAGTGTATGTATTGTTAATTTCCAAATTCATTAAGTGTTTCTTGAATCTATAAACCATTTTGTTTACGTTATCAACCATATGTGAACTAGATCTAACACAGATAGATTTTAATGATTTGAAATCTTAAGTAATGTACCGTGGAAATAACAAACACTGTTTACATCTTGACAAAAACACGAGTCTATTCCTAAATGATGCAAGCTTCTCGTTAGTGAAACGCCAATCCGTGAATGCTTTTCCTATGTTTTCTCCATATGTTCTTGTCATTTCAGTGTAGAAACCCATCTTGAATGTTAATGCTTTGCTCACGTTGAAGGCAAACAATCGACCATTTTCACTGACTTTCTCAAATTTTGGCAATTGGTGTATTACTGTTTATGATAAACAGAATTTTTTGGGTCTTTTATTTTTTAAAAAAATTTTGAAACTAAAACAAACAGTAATCTTCTTAGGAGTTGTATATAAAGCAGCATTACAATAAGTTACAAAAGAATAGTGTCTTCTGTAGTACATTCAACACTTTAAAAAATAATAATAAAAAAAACTTCTTTTTAATTAGACTTACATTCAAATTGCAGTCTATTACTAATTCAAAAACACATTTAATGATTCTGAAAATATCACTTATACTCCTGCATTTTTCAATTGCGAAATAGAGAATAAAAGTCTTTTAGATACTCATATAATGAGGCAAAACATCATAAAATTGAGTTGGTTATAGGAAGCCATCATGAAATTCAAAATTAACTTAATCTTAGCTTTCAAAGTCAAAATTAAAGGAATGAGTCACAAAGATTACTTAAACCAAGATCTTAAACTTCTGCACAAAATCTTAATAAAAAAAACTACCCACTACATCTCACCAACAGACTAATTTTCTCCACGGCCAATAAAAGTACCAATAACCTGAAATTTAATCTAAGCACGTCAAGGCTGACAGACCAGACCAACAAAACGGTGTAAAAATCACAGGTTTATGTACCAAACCTCACTGATAGTATAAGGAACTTGTTTCAACAGTGATGGCCCGTGATTTTTTAGGACGGGAGGGCACCGGGGGGTCTGAAATTAAGTACAGACAAAAAATAAACTCAATATGCTATTTAATTAACTTGTTTGAAAATAAAATCCATCCGCCGTTCCTTACGATCAGCAAAATGATTAATAACTAATTCATTGAAGTTTGGTGTTGATGTCAGTAATTGTTTCTCAATGGAACACATTGCTAAGGCACATAGTCTGCTTTCCCGTATGGTATTTCTAGAAAATGTCTCTATTCTCTTCAAAGTAGAAAAACACCGTTCACGTGATTTTTTCTATTTTGGTTATTAAAAGTTCAAAAAGCTTAAAATGAGAGACATGTTTCGTTCGAACATTTTAAATATTTGAATATAGGCGGTGTTATATATAATTATGATTAAAACGTCTATGGACCCTGTAACTTCGTACGTGTTCGGACGTCTTCGGAATATCAGTGTTGGTCTTGCTTTGACTTCGGCCAAGTTCATATGGGTTCGAACGTCTTCGGAATGTCAGTGAAGGTCTTGCTTTGGTTTCGGCAAACTTCGTTTGTGTTCGGACGTCTTCGGAATATCGGTGAAGGCCTTGCCTTGTCTTCGGCCAACTTCGTTTGTGTTCGGACGTCTTCGGAATATCGGTGAAGGCTATGCCTTGTCTTCGGCCAACTTCGTTTGTACTCTGACGTCTTCGGAATGTACGTGGTGGCCTTGCTTTGATTTCGGCCAACTTCGTTTATGTTCGGACGTCTTCGGAGTGTCAGTGGTGGCCTTGCTTTGACTTCGGCCAACTTTGTATGGGTTCGGAGGTCTTCGGAATGTCAATCAACTTCGTTTGTGTTCGGACGTCTTCGGAATATCGGTGAAGGCCTGCCCTGTCTTCGGCCAACTTCGTTTGTGTTCTGACGTCTTCGGAATGTACGTGGTGGCGCCTTGCTTTGATTTCGGCCAACTTCGTTTGTGTTCGGCCGTCTTCGGAATGTCAGTGGTGGCCTTGCTTTGACTTCGGCCAACTTCGTATGGGTTCGGACGTCGTCGGAATGTCGACGAAGGCCTTGCCTTGTCTTCGGCCAACTTCGTGTGGGTTCGCACATCTTCGAAATATCGGTAAAGGCCTTGCCTTGCCTTCGGCCAACTTCGTTTGTGTTCGGACGTATTCGGAATATCAGTAGTAGCCTTGCTTTGACTTCGGCTAACTTCGTATGGGTTCGGACGTCTTCGGAATGTCGGTGAAGGCCTTGCCTTGGCTTCGGCCAATTTCGTGAACATTTTAAATATTTGAATATAGGCGGTGTTATATGTAATTATGATTAAAATTTAGACAATTCATGCAATAAATTATTTCAAATTATCAACAAAAAGGACGAAATAAATAATTGCACGCCCCCAGAGATTCGCAAAATAGCAGAAGCCAATTTACAAAATCTTTCGCCAACATAGTCTCGACATATTATCAAAAACAAACTTTTATAACAGTTGTACTATTCAACATCGGAAGTAAATTTCAATAGTACCATCAGAAAACTTATCATCCAACTCTGCTTAACAATTTATATTGTTAATTAGTAAATAAAATATTAGCACGTGTGCTTTTTATTCTTTGTACAACTTCTATTGCACATGTTTGTTACATTAAAGGCATACATTTTGACATTTAAATATAATTTGGTTCCATTTTTTTTTGTTACCAACGTCAAAACAACAAAATTAGCGTGCGATAAAGAAATTCTTTTGCAACCAAAACGGGTGTCGTAAAGTGAACTTTATAGCACCGAAATAGCAAAAAGCATTTTGCACATTACACCCACACAACCAGTCTGATAAATTGTAAGAGCTTCTGTTGAATTTTCTCGTCACGGTTTTATTAGTTTTCGAATTGTGATCTAGTTTAATCAATAAATCTGGTCTAGGGATATCTAGATTATTTAATTCTATCTTAATGTCATAGCTCAATGTGTTTTTTTTATCATTTCGATTATGTTACTAACGCAATTCATAGTTGCATTTGCCCCGATAGAAATTACAACATACACTCACCGCTGTATATTACATAATGAACCGCCAAGCGGCATTATACAATAGTGCGCCAGCGCTGACATATATCCGCGCGCAACCCGCGCCAGTTTCATCGCTCGATTTGTAATACAAACGGGGCAGTCGCGCGAGATGCCCCGGAGCTTAAGTCAGACTGCGATATTTAAACGCGCTGAAAAGACGGACTGTTACTTCCGAAAACATATTACTTGTTATCAAACAAATCAGAAAAATTACATACAAATTAGGTATTTATAATTAATTTATCTTTTAAAAGAAATTTGTCACGGGGGGGGGGATTCCCCCTTTCCCCTCTTCAAGTAAGTTATTCAATTTATAATTAGTTCCTAATAGTAATCTGCTTATTATTTTTGCAGGGTTTCTTTCGAAGTTAGAGATATTTATTGGGATGTTTTTATTGATTTTTTTAATAATCATACAGATTTTGCAAGCGGCAAGCTGATTTGTGCTACTGGATTTACTTCATCCAGTACAAGCAGCTGTGGGAGAGATTGAGCAGTTTATCATTACAGACATGGAGCGATTAGAAATGTAATTTAAAGAAAAAGGCTGCAGATATCAGTGGAGCATAAATTGCTACAGGAGGCGGCCCCGAAATGGAGAATAGCTAACCGAGCAGTAAATTAAGATCCTTGCTCTGTTGGGCAACACTTTCTTTGAAGGATGTAATGTTGCAGAGCGTTGGGTAAGTAATAATTTTTTTATTAAAATATGCAGAAATAAATAATCTTTTATTTTGTAGTTGGATGTAATAAATATGTAGAGAGCAGGATAGCATTATATGCAATATATCTCAACTTTCTTGTTCATATAGCTCATTCCCCATCACTCACAAACGGAAGCATGAAATATGTGATGGTCATGATTATTTACAAAGGGATGTTAACTGCATTTATTCATCTATTATAGCCTTTTCAATAGTTAGATAGATAGTAGACGAATAAATGCAGTAAACACCATTTTGTATGTCTCATAACTGTTTTCAAATAGACGGTAAATTCTATGGGACTACCATGAGAAATTGCTTGTCTCCATTTACTGCCGATTTATTCATGAATAATTTTCAAGAATAATGCCAACTTTTTCCCAAAGTATGGACAAGGTACGTTGACGATATTTTCGCGATTTTTGACACTAAAACGTATGATACCGAAGTGTTTCTTAATGAATTAAACTCAAAATTTCCCACGTATAAATTCACTCTTGAAAAGGAAAACAACGGACAATTAGCTTATCTAGATACATTAGTAATTAAAGTAGGCTGTAATATAGATATAGATATTTATAGAAAGGAAGCCAATGTAAACAGATTTATTACAGCAGATTTAAATCATTGTTTTCATCAAAAAAAGTCTTCATTCAATTTTTTAATCCATCGCCTGTTAAACTTCCCACTTACAACAGGTAGATATGAGAAAGAATTTCGCCTTACAAAAGGTATTGCTGAATACAACGGTCTCCAGTCAGACGTAGTTGACAATATCTCAAAAAATATGAAACTTAAGAATATAATTCTAAATTCCACAACTTTCCTACCTCAAAGTGATATAGATAAAAAATTTGTTGTCCTACCTTTTCATAATATTTCGAAAACCTTTAATAATATTTTTAAAAATGTTGGTTTGCAAGTCGCGTTTAAATCATGTAATTCGTTGAGAAGTCTTTTAAGCAGTTAAGATAAAATTGAGGTAGAACAAAAATCTGGAATTTACGAAATTAATTGTAATAAATGTGAGAAAAAATATATCGCCCAAATTAGACGTTCGATTGCAACTCGCTATAAAGAACACATCGCTCATTTTCGGTTTAATAGGACAGAGAAGTCTAGAGTAGCTCGACATATTTTGGACACCGGTCATGATATTCCAGCAGACGGCCTCAAAGTTATAAAACTAGTGCATAATTACAGATAACTAGATAGTTATGAGAGTATATATTCACAAAAATTAAAATTGATTAATGAATTCAGATAACGGGCCGATTCCCCAATCTTGTTTATATAAGTTGTAGGTATTGTTAGTTTTTCAAAGAATATTAGAATTAAAGGATAGAATTATAGTATTAAGCGTGACGAATTTAACGGTACAGTGATCAGGTAGCGTTAATGATAAATAAGCCATCCCTGCAAATTGAAAATCAGTGTTATTCTGTTATGCTACGGTGAAGACAACGGGATTTTTAATCAGTGCTACTGAAGATGACAACTTAGTTATCAAAATCCGTATTTAGCCTTTTTGTGCTTTAGTGTGATGAAGGTGTTTTAATGTTTTTGTTTATTAATACTAGTACAATGATATTAATATGATAGGTAGTTTAATTAAAATGACTGTTTTGTTTGATTTTATTCTAAAATTTAGGCACACGCGCAAATAACATCAACTACGATATCTACGTCGTGCTACGACTCAAAAACGAATTTCAAAGTCGAGCGTTTTTCTGCAAAATAATTACCTGAATTTTAAGCGAATTTGTTCCTTTCATCATGAACGCACTGTATATAGTAATTTAATTAAATACATCAAAATCAAACAAGTTTAATAAATAAAAACATAACAAGAGTCAACGTAGTTGTATAATTCTTGAAACAAAACAATTAACCTATGTCTCAAAAGTTTTCGGAATAAAGTAAAAGTCAATTTTTCTTATTTGATTTTGTATTATTTCACATTTTAACAACAATATTATTCTTATATAGTCTTAATTTAACTAACCATTACATTTACATGACCGATAAAGGCCCATGCTCTTCTATGTCACGTTATTTATTTCTTACATGGCCCATTAGTCTTTATAGACTATAGTAGCAACGTCGACTTCCCGAATTTTCTGAAAAATTTTGTGCCTTAAATCCTCCTCATTTTGGGTTTCCCAGCCCCCATCATATACTTTTCTGCTCAAATGAGACCAAAATTCCTCAATGGACTCGCCTGAGGAACATTTGGAGAGTGCTCTGTCTTCGGAACGAAATTGATGCCGTTTGTGGCTAACCAGTCTCTTGCTTTTCTGGCGTAATGGCACGAGGCTAAGTCAGGCCAGAACATTATTTAGTCTTTGGGATCATGTGTCTTTCTAAAATTTCGAAGTTTTGTGAAGCATTTTGAAGTATAAACTTCTTTTGGCGCGTTGCGCTGATTGTAGGCACTGAACAAGACTGACCCTTCACGCTCGGATGTGTAACGCTCGTTCGGGTAATGTCGGCTCGAGTTGACTAAGGGAACAAGATAAATATATCATATAGAGGTATTTAATTTCAATTAAATTGAAATTTAAATGAATAAATAAATTCATGTCCCCGAGCAGATTCGATCCCCGAGCCGCACGGGTATGACCAATGTATGAAGCCGGCTCGTTGCATCAGACCAAGCGCGGGACACGTAATCGAGTATTCATATCGTCTATTTATACATATACATATTGCATTAAGTTAATATTTTGGCAAATTTAATTTTTATTTGCTTAAAATAATATTAGAATAAGCATAAAATATTACGTGAATAATAACAAGAAAGTGTTTTCCGCACGAAAATACTGTGACCGGGAGAAATCGACAGATTGGCTCGGCGAAAACAATATTCTTCGCTAGATGCATTGGACAAATCATGAATGTGTAAACAAGTTGATATTTACATATTTGTTTACCTTTTTGAAAGATTAGTAATGCGCTGCTTTCCCGGGTGGTGCAGCACTGCAGCTATGTATTTCTGGAGGTGGTATCGGAATCGTACCGAAGATAACCGTACGTTTTTGTGAAGAAAAATATCCATATAAGTCGACACACGATCAGAAAACGAGAGATGCTTGGTGTAAACCGCACTCAAAAGAAAAACAAGAAGTAGGTGGAAACCTCTTCTTCCTCTTAAAATAAGAATGTTATTTTAACTTAGAAGTTTATTCATGAATCGGAACTTAGAATAAATTTTCAAATCGGATTTACGATACTTAGAAAAATTTTTAACAAGATTAGGACTTGTAATATTTTATAGATTAAACATTATTCTGACATATAAATTTATTCACGCATTGGAACTTATATAATATTTTCTTAATAATTTTACTGTACTTATAAAATTTTTCAATCGATGTGGGAATATTTTTATGAATTAGATATCATTTTCATTCGGGAGTTTGGTTTACATTGGGACTTGTAATTATTTTGGGAAATAATTATTTATGTTCGGAACGGTTTTATTTAATTAGAACTTTAAAAAAAAATTTTGTGTATTATTCTAGAATGTTTTATTTTATATGCAGGGTCATTATACCGTGCGTTATGATAAGCATTTTAGTTTTTTGTAACGATAAAATTAAATAGCTTAATATTTTTTTTTAATTAAATATAACACTACGGTTTTGATTAAATTTCTTTATTATTTTATCTACAAGATTAGAAGAGTTATAGTTTAATAAATTTTGTTTTATGTACATGTAGGATATTTAAGCTGTGAAAGAAATTTATTTTGAAATGGATGAGTTCGAAATATTATATGAAGAGTTAAGGTGATTTATTAATGTTTATCATAAATGTGTATACAGTGTTGTAAAATTTTCTTGAGTGGTGTTTTGTATTGGAATCTCAGAGCGAGGTAAAGTTTTATTTATATATATATATATTTTTTTTATATATTAATTATATTTTATTGTGTTTGTGTATTTGATATTGACGTGTTGGGTAATAGATCAGGGATGTGTGCAATGAATTAAGTAGATGTTTAATTCATAGCATGGAGTCTTGGTGAATCCTTAAAGCACGAATTGGTCTTGTTGGTACTGTTTTGGGAGCGAGCAAAGGCGCCAGGCAGAACTAATCAGGGCTGAGTTAATTAGTTGAATGCACAAAGACATTTTTTTTTATTTTATTAAATTTAAAGTTTATATATATGCCTTAAGGGGTGAGCACATGGTGGTGTATGTTCGGGTTGTGTCCGACGAGTTGAAAAGCATACTCGTAGGGTGGAACTTTGGGGTACCTACCAGTGTGAATTTGCTTTCTGAAGGTATTGTCTTGGGAGCGAGCAAAGGCGCCAGGCAGAACTAATTAGGGCAAAGCCATTTCCTTAATGTTTATATTCTCGTAAATGATAAATCACATAATTTTGTTATTCATATTCCAGTACAATTCACAATATGCAATAAATTTTATTTTTATTTGAAATGTTGATTGTTTACATGTATCTTTGACGAATAAAAATAATGATAATCATATTTATTTTAAAAATATAAATTTGTACTCGATATTATCCTTTCATTAATTATAATTTCTTTATTGTTTTGACTATTTGATCATGACATGTATGATTTTATATAATATTTTGAAATATTTAAATTTTGTAAATATATTTGTGTAATTTTAAAAAATTTTCTTTAATATTTTTAATAAACTAGATTATAAGGTTTATCTTGCATTTTATTTTCTTTACCTGACCTGGTAATAACTGAAGAGCATTCAATTTGATTGGAGAGTTTATCTATATTTTCTGCCCCTGAGAGAGAATTTTCTTTAGTCATTTAAAACTGAGGTAGTTAAATGTAAGATTGCTTAACCTACTATTTTGCAGAAAATTTGTTGAATCTTAGTCTAGGATAAGGCCTAGCACTAAGATGTATGCTTGATTCTGCTCTTACTTACTGATTGAATAATTTAAATTATTTTATATAAATCTCAAATTGCAAGAGTCACCGCAATATGTACGAACCGACCCAACGAAACGGCCGTTCGCGTCACTGCTATACTCGTTCGGCGACCGTTACATGGGAGAGCATGACGCATCAGTCGTATAATACGTTACTAAATATTATACGCGTGTGTACATGTGTAAAATGTGTAAATGTAATAAATGTGCGAATACGTTTTATTTAATACGTTACTGAATATTATACGCGTGTATTTCGTATTATTAACGTCGCCTTGATGAAGTTTACACTTCTGCTGTGTGGTTTCAAGCACACCCATTCAAATCTATACATCATAATTAATAAAAAAAAAATATTATAAGATATAAAATAAATGAAGTCATAACGTCGTAAAAAGCTTATGTCTTAAAATGTGAACGTGATTATTATGAATTATATTTGTCATAGATACATGTAAACAATCAACATGTGTAAAATGTGTAAATGTAATAAATGTGCGAATACGTTTTATTTAATACGTTACTGAATATTATACGCGTGTATTTCGTATTATTAACGTCGCCTTGATGAAGTTTACACTTCTGCTGTGTGGTTTCAAGCACACCCATTTTCTTGTTTGTATGTATATGTCTGCATTGATGGTTTCAGCTCAAACACGTCCAATATGCGGCCGTGAAACACCTGCCTCTGATATAGCACACTACACATCATCAAACTTGCTTTGCCTTTAAATTTAACACTGCCACGGGCGTCTTGTACATTGTCCGTATAGAAACCATCATTACCTTTCTTTTCCGAGTTGGATAACGGGAAATATTTTGCAAGTGGATCGGATCATGTTTACTATAAATTAATTTTATTGAATTTCTTTCCTAAAACTTTTGAGACATACGTTAGATTTGCCTGTATATCAAAGGTTGTGATCGTTCTAGTCGTGTTTTCAAAGTTATTTACAAGAAACATTAACAAAATATAAAAGAAAAACGTTTTTATGAATGAGGTTTTCGTTACCTCCACACATTTGAACAAACAACACTATGTTATTGAAAAGCTATAAGGTTCACATTTGAATACCCAAACTATCATTCATATCTAATGTAGCTGTAGAATAATTTAAATTGTTTAAAAAAAGCGAAATTATTTTATATACTGACAAAAGTAAAATGTACCATGTATGAGGTGTAAAAGTGATATTTGCACAATCATTGAATGTGTTTTTGAATTAGTAATACACTGCAATCTTAACGTAAGTCTAATTAAAAAGAAGATTCTTTATTATTATTTTCTAAAGAATTGAATGTAGCGTCTTCTGTAACTTATTGTAATGTTGTTGTATATACAGGTCCGAAGAAAAAATGATTAAATGTTTAAAACCTCAAAGAGATTAATGTGTCCTATTTTCAAAATTTGTTTAAAAAATAAAAAACCCAGATTCTGTTTATCATAAACAGTAATATACCAATTGTTGAAAAGTTGCTGATTTTTATTAGATGAATATTTTAAAATAAAGTCCTAGTAGCATTTGCTTTTTAATATTTAACTATACTTTTATTGTAATAAAGAACATAACGTTGAACATATATTTTATGTATTAAAGCCTTTTAATTTGACCAAACGTGGTTAGATTTTTTATCTTATCTTGTGCTTTCAGCTAGATCTGGTATGCTACGGTTTCTTATATTGTCCAACTTGTGATGCTGTCTTCTATAGATGAATTTCTATATGTAGGAACTAGACAAAATTTTCCTTATGCGTGAATTTCGGGAACTGCTTTGTAGGTTTCGAGGTAACTAATATTCCAAAAAGCAATATCTAATGCTATAGCATCTCCGACATTAATTACCTTACATTTTTCTGCCTATGGCTTCGCTTTTATCTGCGCTAGACTGTTTTATAATCCTCATGCCAAACTTATTTATAAACCTTGTTTATTTCAAATGGAATTATGATACATTATTAATTCAATTTATATGCTCCCCAAACCAAGAAATAACATGATTAATGGCATTACATGCCAACATTCTAGTACTAATATTGTATCTATTGTAAGTTGGTAGTGGCGTTGAAGTTGAAAAATGCAATTTGTTCTATATATTAATTTATTATTATCCGTACTGTGTTGGTTGTTTTCTTTTACACAAAGTGAAAATATGAAATTGTTGGTTAAACGGTCAACAAAGAACTCGTATTTAGAGACGGTTCACCGTAGGTGACTGCTTTTTATGGTAGGGCCGTGGTTAACAAATATAGAAAAGAAAGTTTCCAAAAAACCCAACAATTTTACATTGCCAGTTGTAATAAAGATATGCCGGGTAGTAAGCCACCAGCCGTACATTAAAATATCATAAAGTCCAAATACCTAACTATATAACAATAAAATGTAATGCAATTATAATCTGAAATATGAATACAATCGATTTCTGTACATCTAAATTTAATTCCTTTTATTAAAAAATTGTCAAAATTCTATTCCACAGCAACATGTTAGTCGTTTATATTGATTAGTTCTATTCATGGCTAAAATATTTTATTTTTCTAAATTAATTTACTACGTTGCACAGTGGGGCAGAAAGCCCTGAAAGTTGGCATCAATTCAACCGCTTAAGTAAGAACGCTGAATTTTGGTACATTGATTCTTATTGACAAAAGTAGCATTTGTATAAAATTTCATAAGAATATTAAGCATACGCCCGAAGTTATCGCACCTCACGTGATTTCCTTAAACCGGTCACACATATACAGATTGTCGTAGTTAAAAGTTAATATGCATCTTCAAATACACACACATAAACATGTACATATTGCTGTGACTCTTACAAATTAAGGTTTATAAAAATAAATTTAAATTATTCAATTAATGCGTAAGTAAGAATCAAGCACGCATCCCAGTGCTAGGCCTTATGCTAGACAAGGATACAATGAATTTTCCGCTGAATGGTAGGTTAAGCAAAATTTTTACATACAACTAGCTCGGTTTAAAATAAATAATTCTCTCAGGGGCAGAAAATATGAGTAGATTCTCCAATCGATTCTCCTGCTCTTTAATTATCTCCAGGTCAGGTAAAGAAAATAAAATGCAAAATAAATCTTAACATCTAATTTATTAAAAATAAATTTAAACGAATTCAAAAATTTTAATATACAAATATTTACATACAAAGAATCAATATCTCAAACATCATTCAAATCTATACATCATAATTAATAAAAAAAAAATATTATAAGATATAAAATAAATGAAGTCATAACGTCGTAAAAAGCTTATGTCTTAAAATGTGAACGTGATTATTATGAATTATATTTGTCATAGATACATGTAAACAATCAACATTTTTAAATAAAATAAAATAAATTACACATGATGAATTGTACTGGAATATAAATAACCAAAAAGAAAAATTTACGCGGTTTACTGTTTGCGAACAAAATATAAACATTAAGGATATGGCTTTGCCCTAATTAGTCCTGTCCGGCGCCTTTTCTCGCTCCCAACACAGTACCATCAGATAGCAAATTCACACAGATGAGTACCCCAAAGTTCCACCCTACGAGTATGCTTTTCAACTCGTCGGACACAACCCGAACATACATCACAATGTGCTCACTCCTTAAGGAATATATATATATAAATAAATTTTATATAAATAAAATGAAATAAAATAATGTCTTTGCGTATTCAATAGATTAACTCAGCCCTGATTAGTTCTGCCTGGTGCCTTTTCTCGCTCCCAAACGTAGTACCACCAAGACCAATTCGTGTCTTTCAAATTCACCAGGACTCCATGCTATGAATTAAATAATGACTTAATTCATTTCACACATTCCTTATGTATTATTCAACACGTTAATATTGAAAACCCAAATACAACAAAAATATACTTGATATACATATAAGAAGAAATAATATATACATTAAAAATAAACTTTACCTTCTCGTGAAATTCCAATACAAAACACCACTACAAACAAAGAATTTGGTACACCACTATACACACATTTATAACAAATATTATTTAATCACCTTAACTCTTCGTACATGATTTCAAACTCATCCATGATAAATTTAAAAAAACTTGTTCACTTATATATATCCTATATACACATAAAACAAAATTATTAATTTCAAATCCCTTTTGTATGATAAATAAAATTGAAAAGAAAAAGTAAATTATACAAAAATAAAATGATTATGCTATCCAAAGCAGTCATTACAATCACTAGAATGTTTTGTCATAATGTATGGCATAGTACCCCTACATGCAAAACAAAACACTCTAGAAAAAGAAAATAAAAATGAAATTAAATAAATTCAAAATCCGAATTCATAAATAAAATTATCTCATACATAAATAATTATTCAAGAATAACTACAAATCTCAATGTAATACACGTTGCATGTAATCAGAGAAAATATTACAAGTGTTGAATCTTGTTAAAAATTTTATAAGTGTCAAAAATCTCAAAAATTATTCTAAGTCCGGATTTAAGAGTAATCCTTTTTAAAAGAGGAGGGAGTGGTTTATCACCTACTTTTAGACTATTTAAAGATAGCGGTTTGCACCAGCTGTCCCGGAAATTTTATCCGTCAGCTCTTTTATGCCTAATTTTCTTTATAAAAACGTACGGCAATTCTCGGGATGTACGAATCCACCTCCAAAACTGCACATCGACGGTGCTGCTCTTATCGGTCACTTGGGAAAACAGCGCACTAACAATCCTTGAAAAAGGTAAACAAACATGTGAATATAAATTTGTCTACACGTTTATGACTCATCCATGCATCTGGCGAACAATATTGCTTGCGCCGGCCTACACGGTCGATCTTAGCCGGTGCCAGTATTCTTCGGACGGGAAATACTTTCCCGTTATTGAAAACGTAGCATTTGATGCGTAACTTAATATTATGACTTTATAAAAATTTTACTAAGATTCTTTTATTGTTTTACTTAAATAAAAAATAAAATTTTGGCAAATTATTGATATAGTGAATATTTATATACACATTATGATAAAAATAAATAAAATAAAAATTAATTTAAATAAAATCTTGAAGTGATCTTGATTATACTTATTTATAATTTACAACCCAACTCAAGATCACTGCAATATGTATGTATGTATACAACAGTTCGAGAATGTGGCTATTGGTTTACCCACACCACCTCCCCGAGAGCGGGAACACCATGCGCACATGGCATTCGTTCCGTATCTTTAGAGCAGGAACTTACATTGTGTCTGAGCAAACTCGCAAATATTAAAATAAAATGCCCTTAGCTGTCGAGGAAAAAATACAGATTGTGTTATGGTATGCGAAGCATAATTCGTACAAAGACGTGCAAAATTTATTTGTATAGTTCATTATAATATTTAGTTTCGTTTTAAATGTGAGAATTTTATTTTAGTTACAATTTTTATAGTTTTGTTTCAGTTCACTGTTAATACATTATACATCAATTACCAAAATAGCGGAGCAATTCCTTAAAGCAAACGTCTGCATACCAGCTTTCAACGTTTTGCACTGAAGCCTCGGTCTCGGTATCCGGTGTCCGCCCGATATGAACTCATGTGTATTCCCCTATTATCGTACCCCTCCATTTCATGTTTGCATGCACGTGTGTGCGTGTCTGTGTTTCCCTATATCTACTTTTATTTCAGTCAAACGGTAAATTGTAGCGTGGTGGTGTATACATTTTCATAAACGTTAATAAAAGTAAATAAAGCAAGTGTATGTTCTCTATATATATTATTATTATGTATATTATTTATTAAGTAAAACACATAATAACTTAAACATAATTTTTCTTTCCAAATGTTTGCAAAATTTTTTACTTAAAAATTAACAAACGTCATCTTCAAAATAGAAAGTTTCATCGTCTTCAATACTGTCTTCGTCGTCGTCATCATCATTATCATCACCGTCGGCGTCAACTTGACCAGATGGTGATTTTAAGAGCTCTAATACCTCTTTGGGTAGAGCTTGCAGATTTTTCTTTGGACTTTTTCTTTTGTCCACCACCACATGATCTGAGCTTAGCAAAAGCATATTAAAAGTGTCATACTTTTTTCTCTGCCGCACTTTATTGAGTTGTGTTCTCTAAACCTTTTGAAGTCCTTGTTCCGTGCTTCTTAGAAGTTTGTGATTGTCCCGCTGCCTTAAGACTCATTTGTGCGGCATAACTTAAAACAGCATTAGAAGTGGATTCCCTCAGTAACATTGTCTTTAGCCGCTTAGTTCGTTCTGCGCCAGTTTCGAAAATAACTTGAAGGCGACCTCTACGTTACCGTTGCCGTTTTTCTGAAAGAAATGATATTGATGTATTCAGCCAATCTTTATTTTGTAAAAGAAACCTTTCCTTCGTTCTAGAGGTCTTCGTCCAAGGTGCTCTAAACTGTAAGCTAAAGTTTTATTTAAAACTTTTACATCCTCTTCCCGACAATTAGTTCGAAT
This sequence comes from Amphimallon solstitiale, assembly GCA_963170755.1. NCBI lineage: Eukaryota > Metazoa > Arthropoda > Insecta > Coleoptera > Scarabaeidae > Amphimallon > Amphimallon solstitiale. Next base: position 125,249,814 of record OY720681.1, on the reverse strand, counting down.
TTTCATTTCTTCTCGCAAAAACTTGAACCTTTCTTCATTTTCAGTATTGGTGCAACTTGTCATGATGTCGAATAGTTCCTGCCGACTTAAAAAAGTTTAGTTGAGGCCGTTCCTGTAAATAAAAATGAATAAATAGTTACGTATCTAAAATTGTGTTAACTTTCGCAAAATACAATATCTGCAAAAAATTTAAATATTCTCAAAATGTGCAAAAATGTGCAAGAAATGTTAACGTATGAATAATATATAAAGTCCAATTATTAATACAACACTAAAACTTAAACGTGATCTAACTTGATACATAACTATTTTCATGCATAGTTTTTGCAAATATGTACTACTCAGTATACATTTACATAAGCCATTATTTATAACATTTTATATAATCTAAATGATTTTTATGGCAATAAATGTTTGTGATCTATAAATACATACCTGATATTGAAGGCTCCATAGCAAAAAACTCAAATATTATAAAAAGTTTTACTACAATAAATTCACAAACACAGGGCAAATATAACACAATTACGTAAACGTCTACATTCTTAAGCAGTTAGCGAGAACTAGACCTCTGTACAGTTGAGTACAGATACATTTAAAATACCCCCAATCCTGCTTTCTAATGCATAAGATAGTTGTAATTAAGAAAATAACTCTATAGAGGGTAAACACGACATTTCATGTTTCGATTTTTTGCCAGGTAGAAACGCTTTTTGCCCCACTGTGCGTTGTTTCCGTAACATTTGACTTTGTACTATATTCTTTCAATAAACTTGGACAATTTCTTTCCTTAATTACCAACCCTTGCTTATTTCTCTTTGGGTATTATAACTCTATGATCTACGTACAGATATTGCACTACATATAACAACCCTTCTTACATAACAGATGTCATAATTATCCCACATCTGTAAAACATACACTCTTTTCAACACTGCGTCACACTCTACGCAGTATAGTAGTAACCTTTAAACTAATCTTGTTTTCAAATTTCACAGGTCCGTACAATCAAACAATCCTCACGGAATATATGAAGGATTAATTATTGTAACCAATCGAGACTATGTGATAGATCAGGCATGTCAAATCCGCGGCCCACGGGCCGCATGCGCCCCGCCTACCAGTTGTCTACGGCCCGGCAAGGTTGGAACCAAATATTTGAAAAAAATTATTTCCGTACAAGGTAAAAATAATTGTTTTTCATTTAATCTACAAAAGATTTTTCCCAAGACATCATATTCTGTTATAAGTGTCATAAAGTGATAAAATTATACCCCATAGTCGTCAAATTTTAATTTCGGTTTGCACTTCTATCATATGCAGAAGATGACCTTATGATATGCAGCGATGCCTGCTTGCTAACAGTGGTGGGAGAGCAACGAAGTGGCGGGGGACCCCCACGCCTTAGTCAAGGCGCGCACCAAAGTGGCGTGGCGATGGCGTGGATTTGAAATGGCAAGTGATGTAGGAGTGGCACGAACGTGGTGTGGCTGTGGAATGGCGGTAGTATGGTTGCAATGTGGTTTAATGCGCACCGAAGTGGCAGCCACGCCATTCCACTATTGTGATTAGCAGTCGTAATGTCATCATCCGAGAGTGACAATGCTTTCGCATTTGATCAAATCGCTAACCTCAGTGGTAATTGTAATAATCGTAGAAAAGCGCAATGGGTTCATCCCCGGCAGAAAAATATGTACTACGGAATTCATAATGTTTACCGCAATGATTTATACTTGGACGACAAAAAGTTTAAGCTTTTATCGATTGAAAAAGGTCACTTTTTGCAGATTACTTGAAGAAGGTTAGTGCATTAGGTACTACTTGTAGACGACGGAAAAGAGTGAGTTGCGTTTATATCAGTTGTAGGCTCAAGATTTGCCAGGCAAGGGTAGAAATTCCAATTTTAAAAGATCGTTCCTGCCTGTCTGTCCTTTTACTTTCTTATACGTAGTATAAGGAAGTATTGTGATGAAAATTTTCGACCTCGAGATTTTTGCAGATGTCCACGATTTGAAGTCCCCTGATTCCGAAAAAGTGGTTCTTAAAAAATGTCTCTCTCTGTGTGTGTATGTCAGTGTGTGTGTGTGTGTGACCACGATAGCGGTCAAATGGCTATAGATATCAATTCCAAATTTTGTATTTACGAATATAATTTCCCTCTTGAGAACTGATTAGATTTTCAGTAAAATTGGCATACCGGAAATAGTATTTTACTTCAGCGAAAAAATTGAATTTTAACAATTATTCGTCAACTACTACGTTAAAACGAATTTATAAAGAATTCATATGTACTCAAAATTAAGTTTGAGAAGAGTTTTATTAAAAATTCGAAATTCCTACTGGAAGTAGGTCTTTTACCCTTATCGAAAATCAGTTTTTTGCGAATATTTGGCTAGTAATGCTTTTTAGACAGGTACGTTGAGAGTATAAAAGTATTTAGAACTTAATTTTCAATATCTTTTGTTTAAAAAAAAATTCAAAATTCGGACTGGAAGTAACACTTTTACTCTTATGGAATAGCTATTTTTTGCTAATATGTGGTAAAGTATTTAGAGCTAGATTTGGAATATTTCTTGTATAAATGAAATTTCGAAATTTAAACCAGAAGTAGTACTTCTACTCTTAGCGAGTAGAACTTTTTTTCAACTACCTCGCAAAGTATGCATTCGATAGAGATTTACTAAAAGAATAGGAGTATGTATTATTAAAACAGCAGATATTTGGGGGTCAGAACAACTAAAAAAATTAAAAAATATTAGCTTAACTCGAAACACCGTTGCAAGTAGAATTGATGATATAGCCGAGAATTTAAGGAAATAACTGAAGCCAATAATACCAACATTTGAGACCTATTCCATTGCAATTGACGAAAGTACAGATACGCAGGATAACGCTCAGCTGACTGTTTTTATTCGCGGATGTGACGTGAACTTAAAAATAAGTGAAGAGCTTCTGGAAATCATTCCTATGCGCGATACAACTACTGGAGCTGATATTTTTAACGTACATATGGAAGTTTTGATTAAATATAATTTATCGTTAAAAAAATTAGTTTGTCTGATGGTGCTCCTGCCATGACTGACGTTCTTAAAGGAGTTGTTGCAAAATTAAAAGAAAAATGCAATGAACAAGGTAATGCTTATTTTCAACATTTTCATTGTATCATTCATCAGCAAACATTGTGCTCCAAAGTTTTAAATATCGATCATGTACTAAAATTGTAAATTATATTCGTGCACGTGGCCTTAATCATCGTCAATTTATAAAATTTCTAGAAGCCATAGGAAGTGAATACACCAATCTACCTTATTACACAGAAATTCGATGGCGTTCCAGCCATAAAGTTTTAGAGCGATTCTTTGAATTGCTGGACGAAATTATCGTTCTTTTAGAATCGAAAAATTATGAATGTGGAATATTAAAAGATGATCAATGGATAAAGGACCTGGCTTTTTCAGTTGACATTACAAATCAACTTAGTCAACTTAATATTAAACTACAAGGTAAACAGCAAGTAGTTACTATGTTATTTAACAATATTAACGTTTTTAAACAGAAATTAATACTTTGGCAACAACAAATTTAAAAAGAAAATTTATCCCATTTTGAATGTTGCCAGTCATTATTACAAAAATCACCAGAATTGAAATTTTCAGAATATTCCAAACAAATTAAATTATTAGAAAATGAATTCGAAAAAAGATTTTTGGATTTCAAGAAATGCGAAAATCAGTTTCACCTATTTACTTCTCCTCTATCAATTGATGTTGAAACTGTTGATGATAATATACAACTGGAATTAATCAAAATTCAGTGTGATGCCATATTGAAACAAAAATATATAGAAGTTGGAATACCAAATTTCTATAATTATTTATCTGTGGACCGATATCCCAATGTGTTATGTGTAATTAGGCGTATTTTAGCTATGTTTGGTAGCACATATTTGTGCGAACAACTATTTTCAAGTTTGAAAAATAATAAATCGGCGGAAAGATCGAGATTAACAAACCAGCACGTGCAATCCAATCTGTTTGGTTTCAATTGCAGTTTTTTCTTTGATAATGCGGCCCGCGGCTTGTGTTGCATACTTGATGTGGCCCTTGGTGGTAAACGAGTTTGACATGCTTGTGCTAGATGGAGCAGTTTTCTACATATCTACAGCTAAGTTTTCGTTCTTAATTTACCCTATATCTACTAACAAATATTTGCTTTTCAGGTTAATTCATTCAAAATTGTACAAATTATTTTGACTTCAAAATAATGGATTATTTATAGTAATTAAAAAATATATTTATCAGTATTGTATTAAGTATTTAGCTACATTTATATAAGGTATTTCTATCTTATTATATATGTGTGACAGTCATCACTAGTGTTTCCTTTTAGATCTTCGACAGGTTTGACGCTGTTCATTGGATTTGTTTTGGTAGATATATTGAGAAACTTTTACGTTTACATCAACATTGCATTTCAACTTTTTATACTAAATGCTGTTTTTTCTTTATTTGCTTTAGTGTTGGTACTTTTATTTGTGGAACTATATTGTAACAACTCAGTAGTTCCATATATACAAGTAAGTTAGTTTGTAAGTAGGTATCTATGTATATGTATATACAGGGCAAACCATCTCCCTGGGGAAGGCAGATTGTGGCTTTATAAGACAATATATGTCGAAGCCGTTTTTTCCCTGTGATAGCCACTCATCAGGAGAACATTTTAAATTGATTTATAAATTATACAGTGTTCCACAACTTGGTGGCTGGCAATAGTTATAGTTTTTTAAATGGAACAACCTGTATATTATTACATTTTTGTATTCCCCGTGTAATTCTTAGTCAAAAAGTTATAAGATAGTATACACCTAAAATTTTAAGTGTTCGACTTATTTTTGACACATTCTTTGTAGTTTCCCCAAGTACGTACAAAAATCAGTTCTCTTACCCCATTTTTAGAAAAATATGTGCTTTAATGTGACGTTTCAATTAAATATCTAAATATGTATTAGGCCTGTTATTTAAAAATCACAAAAAACAATTTTAGGAGATAACCCCAATGCTATAACTACGTGTCAAATTGTATCTTACACAAACATAAATAATTACATATTGTTGTAGAAGCAACATTGCTAATAAATGGTAAATATTTATTTGAGATAAAAATGTAACATTGCCACTTGTTGGGTACAGCCATAAAATATATGCTGTGATACATAATAAAAATATTGTAACACATTCTTTATTAATTTCTTTGTATCAGTATAAAATTTAAATTTTTCTCATGGGTTCACGCAGTGATTTATTTCTGGTTTTCCTCTTATTTAGTTTTTGTTTGGAATAAGGTTAAGAAATTAAACAAGATGTCTAAATTTCATATTAAAAATATATTTATATTTTAAAATAATCGTCGTTAATAGTATCATTATTTCATAATCTTTTGTTTTAGAATAAAAAAAAATTATACTCTCTTTAGAGTCATAATGTGTGTGAAATACTTATATATAATAATAATTGAATAAATATTCACCCTGTTCTTTTAACTTTAAAAATATTCTTGATTCTTGTTAATTTTTATTAATACGATGCCGTCACTATTTTACTAAAACATACATTCTCACATAGTGCTTTGGTAACCTAGAATCTTGCTGCTTGAATGCTTTGAAATTGAGTCATACTAACTGCTAGCTGCAAACATTCTCACATTGTACCTCTAGCCATTTAGCATTTTCCCATCAAAAACATCCCCGCATATTAGTATTAATTTATTTGAACCTTTAATTAAGTGATTATTCAATACTTAATAATGCCCAACAATCCACTATAGGCAAATATTCTCACATAGTACCCTTAGCATGTTCAACACTATTAAATTTATTATTATTCGGAATGACTAAACACAATTAATAATCAAGAGAATATTCATTTGATATCCACTAAACTAAAATATTTTTATATCATGACCTACTTCTTTCGATCATACAGTCGATCGAATTCTATTTTATTGATATCCTCCGTCTTAATATTAATAACGAGAAAAGAAAATTAATTGAATAAATTCGTTTAAAAAGGAAAACTAAGCTGAAAACTTAAATTCTAAATCTTTAATATACAAACTATGAAATTGTGAGTTAATAAGCAGTGCTTATATGCCTTACTCCACTTTATTATATTGTAACGGACTTTCGCTATATAACATATACGTCTAATCAATTCAAATTCCAAACTTAAAATCTACAAGTCCTATCACGTTTTTGCCCTTATATACTTAAACAAATGGCGATCGCCGCTTTAGCGCCTCTCTTATACAATTAAATTTTAAGTTGGCATCTTTTTCAAAAACGTTTGTGGTACAATTTTTGTTCGTTCCTTTAAGTTGCCACACTCACACCGATACACATAGATCATCTTGACAGTTGCACACTACTGGCGATGCTTCAAATTGTTTGTTATCAAAGTTTCACAAATCTGCTACTTCTTATCTTAGGTAAGTGTATCTTTTCTTCTCTTCCTCTTCAGTATAAACTTCCTAGTATTTGTATATAAATGCATTGGCTTTTTCACTGTTTGTTACATACTTTCTCTTGCTATGTATTAATTTTATTCTGATTTTTCTTTTAGTAACCCGTCGATTTGATAGCAAAGGAAAAACGTTACATACAACGGGGATTTTCCTTGCCGAGTCCGTACTGTGAAGAATTTGCCGCCTCCGTCACATCCTCCCTGATTTCCAACCACTTCCTTTCCTCAGGTAAAACATCTACCTGTAGAACGCTATAAACAAATATTAACATTGTGTTTTTCTCTCGCAGGTATCTAAACCACACATGACCATTTCCAGTGCCTTTGAAACCCTTGAGCTACACATACAAGAACTAACAAGTGTCTTTTAAACTTATATTATTATTTACACAAGATGTTTTTATTTACGATCTAACATTTCTTACTTGAAATGTCTTGATTTATATCCTTTTTATAAAATACAGGTATTTGCAATATTTTAAGTTTATTATTAGAACTTTCTTATGAATTAGTACCATAATTCATGTTCAAATTTAAATTTATCTCTTTATTCAAAACTGTGCCATCTTCTCGAGCACGTCTTGTTTTGTTTACATTTATATTATGGCATTTATGTGTCCTTTAGACAAAATAAAGCCTATTGATTTATTTAGTATTTGCATTGTACCTAATATTTACATTTTCCTAACTAATTTATACCAACAATTTATATATTTTGTAAAGGAGTTTGTCCTTAAATGTTGGCAACCTATTCTACTTACATGTATCTATTTTAAACTTATACCCTAACTTTAAATAAACAATTTTAAATAAAATTAGTACTCTTTTTTAATAACTAAATTAATTCTTAAGATTATTATTTTCAACAATATGAAGGTCACAGCAATATGCATGACGAAAATACGAGATTGGCAGACACACATTAAAAACAGACAAAAAAGAAATACACACATTTTAGAATTAATGTATATGAATGAACTTAGATATTACATTTCAATTTAAGATCAGGCAGAGTATGAAATCAAATCGCGTATGTAAATGATAAGTCTTTAAATAAAATGTAAAATGTTCTTCAAATTTTATTGTTCCTATTTGAGTGAAAACAAAAAGAAAAGAAATTATTCCACTGCTGTTTTTGTATGCGAAAAACTGACACGCCTGACACGGCTTTAAAGTAACATGACAGGTACGAATCCCGTGTAATTTGTAAATTTGCTCGCACTGAACAAAGTCTGTATGCTGACAAAAATTTTATCATGATTGTTGTTATTCAAATGCGCAGCCAAAGTACTTCTTTCTAGATGTCTCCGTATGTCACTAGCATGTAGTATGTTTCGTTTTCTCAGGCGCTGTTTAGTCCGCCCCACATAGTATTGGTTGCAGGCACATTTGAGTAAGTATGTGTACAACATTACTTTTAACCACGGTACTCAAATGGTCCTTCATATATATTATAGTCCGCCCACAGCATTTGCCACAATGTATGTGATAGAAACAACATTTTGAAACACCAAATTAATCCTGTTCTTGAGGCCAGGTCTAAATACTCTTGTATTTTATTATAGAACTGTTTTGTTGGAAATAGAATTATCGGATACCTTAAGGGTACTGGCTGTTGGCCCTGTGACGGGAAAATCAGTCGAAAAGAGGATCTTATTTACTGTGTATCTGGGTTAGTTATTTTGCAACAGAATATCTCTCAAATATTTTAAATCTTCTCTCCGATAATCCACATCAGATATTTTAAATGTACTGTTTTTTAAGCATTTTACGAGATTTATTTTATATTTCTTAGGACAGTTCGACAAATAATTCGTAAATCTATTAGAATTAGTAGTTTTCCGCGGCCATCTTAATTTAATATTGTTTTCTTCCCGTATTACTAATGAATCAAGGAATGATATTTTACCTTTTTCTTCGATTTTACATGTAAATTGTAATTGTTGGTTAAATGAATTTAAAAGTTGCAATTGCTTATAAATCTCGGTTTTCGACATAATGCAGAACAGGTCATCCAAATATTGCACAATTATTGTGTGTGGTAGGGGGCGTATTAAGACTCTGCATCACGTGCTTCATTGCTGTGTTCAGAGAGAGGCCCTTAATATGTCCGTAAAGTTATTATCAAAAACTTATCTGATAATGTCATTTGTCATTTCAGCAAAGTGTCCTTAATTTTGTATTTACTGTAGTCTGCAGTTTCACCCTAGATTTCATAATTTTTCGTCAAATTTTTCCACTTCTATTTTACTATTATATTGACATTAGCACCAGCCGTTTTTTACTTTTCGACAAATTGTATTGAATTTTAACACGGCCTCCATTATTTATTTTAGAGAGTGTTTGTTATATACACAATAATAAAAACAAGTATAGTACCATAGGATCTGCTAATTCATACTGTACAAGGAATAAGGACGATTTGCGTCTTCCTAACTTTCTTATGAAATTAACATCAGCCTCAGTTGATTGGGAGGGAGTCAAGTACTACATATAATCATATACCTGCAGATATAAGAGATTCTAATAAAAAAGCGTTTAGGAACAAAATCAAACAAATTCTCTTAAATGCATGTTTGTACAAAATCAGAGACTTCCTAAATGTCACAGACAATACTTATATATAACATAAATATATTAGTGCAATAGATATTTTAGCTGGGACTTTCTGTTTAATACCCCCGCTTCTTTTCTCTCCATTGCCTGCATGATTATTTCTCTATATTATTATTTCTGATTCTCTTAGATTGACGTATTCTACACATATTTTTATATATGTTAATTGAATAAAGACATTATTATTTATTTATTTTTTTATTTATTATCGGATGCGATAAGTTTGGCGTGATATAGTTGTTAATGACTAATGTGTTATCCGTTGATGTTTGAAGTATATTAATCGCATATCGATTGCTGGATTATTTTCGAATAGATATTTGGAGGGAGATATTGGAAGTTGGAATTTATGATTCGCCCACATTTCTATCTCCACGGCATCTTGCCAAACTTTTATCAACACATTTAATTGTTAGAAAGACAACCGGCATAACCGATTTATCGGGCATTTTAAGGAAAATACCATCTCCCTGTGTCAGGTAAATTAATTGTTTTATTATCTTTTTATCTGATTATTATAGAATGGCGGCTCTATGTACCATGGTTTATTAGTTTTCCTTGTTTTTGCCTTGCTGTAACAAAAACCCTCTTCTGCTTTTAAGGGAACTGGTGTAGATTGTAAATTTGTACCGTTATAGGTACATACATTGTTACTGGCTACGGTGTACTAGATCCTTAGGGTCACAAGGCGCTGTACGAGCTGAAGAAATCATTTGTTTTATGCCCATGGAGACAATTGTATGCAGATAAGTCTATTCCACTTGATTTAAGTAAGTAATTTATTATTAATTTGAGTGAATGCTCGTATTGTGCAATTTCCGGAATTTAGGGAATTTGAACGTTGACCTTAAGTCAACAGTATTACCTAATTAACTTTCTAATGCAATTAGATAATTTTTGAAATACGAATTGATTCATGAATATGACTTGGGCTAACAGTATTTTTCTAGTATTTTTTTGCTTTTGACTTTGTAACGCTGGCGCCGCAATATAACTGTCACTTAAGTCTACAGTAATTTTATATGTGTCAGTTTCTTGCATATTTTTTCATTTTTCATGAAAATCAAGGTTGTCATGGGCGAGCTGTAACATCCTATTGGCATATATACGGCGATAAAAACGGTCTTGTGTGAAGAAGCAGTTGTGTTAATTGAATCTTAAATGTATACAACTTCAAATCCTTGTGCATAATTCTGGCCAAAGAAAGCTGTTCTTCGTAAATCAAGTTCCTGAGCACATTGTCGAATTGAGGTTGATGGATTGTTCTGAACACTTTCTTGAACAGCAGCAATGATCTCAGGCAATCTTACAGTACGCTGTGGTCCAGGCTTGGGCCTATCAGCTACTCTTTTTTCGAAATCAATCACTACATGATAAATAGTGCGTTTTGTTGGTACGTTTTTTCTCCAAAAATATCCACGTAACTTTCTCGTCGTTACAGTAATCGATGATTCGTTTGCATAAAATGTTTTAACAATCAAAGCACGTTGGTTTATCGAATATTTATCCATAATAAATTTGCCACTTCTTTACTTCACGACTGCCAAATATGAACTCTCAAATCTAATAGTTACCAAAATGGCGGCAAACAAAGTAGTATACATTCCTGGCGGATACACGGTATGTCACCACAAATTGCTTTCGGAAATGTTTCAAATAACTGGCTAAAATTTGTGAACCTGTCAGGTAATTTCTGACCGGGTCAGTTAAATGCTATATATTTTCCGAACCCGCCTTATATATTGCTAATGATCAAATATATTGCAATCATTATTTGTAGATTTATTAGCAATGACAACATTATTAGTTTCAAACAATGCAATAATTCATTAAATAAATATTAACATGTTTTCTTCAATATGCTTCCGTTTTCTTAGCGTTTCATTAGATATCTTGTACCTGCTAAAAATACAAATAAAGCTAACGTACGTAAATTAGAAATGTAAATTTGACATTTCACACGAAAATTTTCAAACATTGGTTAATTATTGTAGTATTTCCGCAGTATGACAAATTTTAGTAAACTAAAACAAGTTACGATTGTTTAACCTTCAGATGACGAAAATGGGGTCAAATTAGGCCCCACCTTCCATTATTCTCTAAATTCTTGCACATGGGCCTGAATATTTTTCTAGTCGACTTCATTTGGTAGCTAAGCAAACGTGTGTTGACACAAATAAATTTTCTTTTCTTCTACTAAATCAAAAAAAAATATTTATCGTGTGGGATCACACTTGACCCCATTTTCATTTTATGTGCAGAAATTAGAAGTTTGCTCATTATATTAGCGACGGTTCTTAAAAACAACTTGTGCGGTGACTAATCTCATTCAATTTTAGATCCTGAAAATAAGCAATGGCAAAAACTAACTTTGACTAAACTTCGAGCATTTTGTCAACTTGTCTGTCCGGACCACTTAGTTTAAACTTTTAGAAAATTTTGCAAATACTGTCAAAATTAATTTAAAAAAATATTTGTAAGCCTTTTGTTATTTTTCCTTCAATGAGAATTAAAAGAAATTAAGTTGAAGCATTCGTGATTGTTCCCATTTTATTTTCATTTTACAATGTATTTTATTTGGTGCGTAATACTGATTACAAATAAAATTTATTTTAATGTATTTAGGCCTCATATTTAGTTATATGTCAGTTAATAAAGCATCATTAGTTACTGCTCATTGATCAGAAATATTACATTTAAGACAATAGTCCAAAAAAATGTTGGTCAAAAGTAACCTCATTTTGTCGTACGAATACCGTAAAATATTTACGTTATACGAAGGTTAAATATTTCGCCTCTTTTTTAACTACTCGATAGTATTACATGGTATTTCAATACGTATCTATGTATATATCAATAGTGCACTGCCAAGACATGGATTTCTAACATAGACGACCTTAAGCAAAAACATTTATTGAAAGTACTTACTATCATTAATGAACTGGTATCTGCCACTAAATAAATCACTCGTCGAAACGTTCTTGTCGGTGTAAAAGGCAAGTGCGATTGCTCTGTATAAGGAAACTCTCCGCCTTGGTGGAATTGGACCGCAATATCGTCCACCGAACGGCGAATTGATCAATTCTCCTGGATCCGGCTGAGCCACTTCTGAGTATACGTCCATGTACTCATGGATACAGCTGCACAAAATAGAATAGACAATATTAAATTATCACTATAAAAGAAATATTGAACGTCAGTTTCATATCAATAACGTCATAATATTAAAGCAAAACGGCGTACATAAAGTATCATGTATTCTAATTTCAAAAAATATACATTGAATGAATGTAAAACTAGGAATTATTTTATTAAGTTTCTGTATACACCACAAATTACTGTTTTCTTATTTAAATCGTAAGTTGGAAGGAAACATTTAAACTTTATTAATAGTGTAAACGAGTAATTTCATATTCAATTATGTAACACTTTGAATTAGCAAAGTTTAAAGAGAAAAGAAGAAAAGGGCACAATAAAGGAACCACCGTTCTAAAGCTTCGAATTATCACATAATTGCTTTAAATAGAGTTGCTGTAAAGAATATTAAATCTGGAATGTTTAAGAAATAATGTAATAACATAAAATATGAGTAGATCATACTATATTTGCTGGGTTAAGTAATCAAACGTTCAAATTGTACATATTATAAAAATATTAACACAGATTTATATTAATATATGTATGTACATATATTCAAAACATTCCACAAAATATATGGTTCATCAACTCTTAAGTAATGATTTGCCTTTTTAAGTCTACTGCCCATACATAATTCATAATAGCGAATGCAAAGTCCGATGTTTCGTTGAATCCAATAATGAGCGCAAGTTTTCATAGTAAAATAAAATTGTATAAATTTGCAAACAAGTTAAAAACACGTTCGAATATAATCAATAAAATATATTAGTGAAATAACTAATTACGATTGAAAATTTGTCTATCTATATTATCTTGATCCCTTTGCTCTTAAAGAACAAATAATTCACATAACAGCTAAAATACAGAATCGTCTACAAATATTATTACATAAAGTGATGGATTGATTATATTTCTAATTACATACGTGATGTTATGCACTTTAGATATATACACGACGATTTGACTTCGCGGTTGGGTCAGAGTACATAATAACGACATTAAATATATATGTAACTACCACAACTGTCTTTGATTTCATTTATACCGAACACAAAATTTTGTCCAAGAAGTATGTGGTGGAATATATAAAAATTAAAGCAAACTTGTTCTGTTTTAACGTTTCAATGTAATTCACATTTTTCCCAAACAAGTTATACAGGGTGAGTTTTTTTTCATTATTTGTATAGAGATCTCGAAAACCATAAAAGATACTCATTAAGTGAAATGGAGAAAGATTTGCATCTTTATAAGTCTCATCCAGATACGTTTTTGTCAATTTAAGAAAATGAATGGTTTACTAGATACATATTTGCAAAAAATGGAAATTCTCCAAATCCTTTTAAGTGCTATAACTCTTCTATTCTTAAAGTTAGAAAAAAAATTTTGAATATTGTTTTTAAGAAATTCAAATTCAAACATTTTCTTAAATTTTTAATTTTGCTTAACATTTTTGAGTTAGCAAGCAAAGTCTATTTTTTTTAAATGGAAATCATAGTTGGCTATGACATATTCTAATAGTGCATTTTCTCTGCTTGCAAAGATTTAAAGGTTGTAGAACTTATTTTAATAAATAACAGCACAATACACTATTGTTATGTTTAACAGAAACCATGTTTTGCCATGGAAAACGCGATATTAATAATTGAAGCATTATGTTTACTTCATCATTGACAGTTGTATAGTTAGTTTTGTTAGTGATTTAGTTGCTTTACAAAGTTAGTTTTGGTGTACACAAATCTTGAGAAACTTGATATGATTGAATGTTACATTATTTGTAACAAAAATAGTAAAGAAGCCGCCGAACGCTATTTTTTATTGTATTTTGATCGCCCTCAACCATCGTTAGACACCTTCCAGAATTTATACAATAATTTAAAAGAGTATGGAAGTTTTGTTAAACCTATAAATAAGGGTAATATTGGTGAAAACACGCAGATAAATGTTTTAGCTGCTGTTAATCAGAATCCATCAACATCAACGCGGCAAATTGCACAAGGCGCTGCTACCTCACAACGTACAGTAGTGAGAATTTTATCAAAACATAAGTACCATCCTTATAAAAAATTAGTTGGTCAAACTCTACACCCTGGAGACGATTTTTGTGCTTGGTTCGTAAATATGTGCCATGAAAATAATAACTTTCCGATGGAGATCTTATGGACTGACGAAACACGTTTTACAAACTACGGCTTGTTGAATCGCCATAATGAACACCTGTGGGCGCAAATAAATCCTCCCCGTTTAGAAGAAAGGCAACCCCAGATTAGGTTTGGCTTCAATTTATGGTGTGGTGTTATTGGTTCGCAACTTGTTGGGCCATTTATTTTTAATGAAACTTTAACCGGAAATCCATATTTGCAATTTCTTAGGGAAGATTTCGACAATATCCTAGATGAATCAAATTTACAGACCCGTACAAATTTACGGTGGTTTCAACACGACGGTGCCCCGCCTCACTATCAGGCACAGGTCAAAAGATATTTAGATGAATTATTTCCACACTCGTGGATCGGCAGAAATGGTCCAGTTTTATGGCCTGCACGTTCCCCAGATCTTTCACCGTTAGATTTCTTTGTCTTTGGGGCAATAAAAGATCTCGTATATGTGCGATCATATGCAACCCAAGAGGAGCTATTGGAAGCTGTTATTAATGTATTTGACAGCTTAGATCGGCGCAAAAATTAGGAGAGCTATTAACTCAGTGTTGAAAAGGTGCCGTATGTGCCTCGATAATAATGGTGGGCATTTCGAACACTTAACGTAAGTTTAGCGTGTTACGTGTTGTTAATAATTAATTCGTTTAGCGTTTTTATTGTTTCTTGTATTACATTGTATATTATAAGTTTCTTTTCTTTTCCATGGCAAGACATGATTTTTGTTAAACATAATAGTAGGGCATTGCAATCAGAAAAAAATGCACTACTAGAATATGTCATAGCCAACTATAGTTTCCATTAAAAAAATTAGACTTTGCTTGCTAACTCTAAAATGCTAAGCAAAATTAAAAATTTAAAATGTTGTCGTTGTTTGAAATTGAATTTCTTAAAAACAATATTCAAAAAGTTTTTTCTAACTTTAGGAATAGAAGTGTTATAACACTGAAAAGGTTTTGGAGAATTTCTATTTTTTGCAAATATCTAGCAAACCATGCATTTTATTAAATGAACAGAAACATATCTGCATGAGGCTTATAAAGATGCAAATCTTTCGTCATTTAACCTAATGCGTATCTCTTATGGTTTTCGAGATCCCCATACAAATAGTGAAAAAAAACCCACCCTGTATAAACAAGATACAACTGTGAAAGATGCAACTATATCAGTAATTTTTATATATGACAAAATGCAATAAAGTAACTTACATCAAGAGTTCCATTCTGTCAACTTAGAAATAAAATTTCTCCTTAATATTCAATATTACCTAAGATAACATACTAGGTTTGTTTCTTACTATAATTCTCTACCTTAAATTTTACGGTAGATTATTTAGATATTCCGTTACGTGGACTAACTTTATTTATCGATGTGTGAAATTTTACCGATTTTATCAAACCCACACGTTAAAATATATATATATATATATATAATATAATTCCCAAGAAAAACATCTATTATATATATATATATATATATATATATATATATATATATATATATGAAGAAAAGAAATATTGCGGATCATGGAATAATCAAGTACAGAATTCAATGGGGCAACTCCGCCGAAAATGCAACCGCGGACACGTGTTTCGAACTACTCGGCTCTCATCAGCGCAGTGTAACCAAGGAATAGGATGGGATAACCTTGGAGCTGAAAAACATCAATCAGAGGCATACACAGGGGACAGCCTACCAATTGAGGCTTCAGCTAGAGTGTCCTCGACACTGAGGATGAATCTAACGTCGCCGCGAGGCAGACACCGTCCACCTGCGCGCCATCTGAAACCCACAGGACAAGAATGAAGAAAAGAAATATTGCGGATCATGGAATAATCAAGTACAGAATTCAATGGGGCAACTCCGCCGAAAATGCAACCGCGGACACGTGTTTCGAACTAC
This sequence comes from Amphimallon solstitiale, assembly GCA_963170755.1. Lineage (NCBI taxonomy): Eukaryota > Metazoa > Arthropoda > Insecta > Coleoptera > Scarabaeidae > Amphimallon > Amphimallon solstitiale. Next base: position 125,233,487 of record OY720681.1, on the reverse strand, counting down.
TCGGCTCTCGTCAGCGCAGTGTAGCCAAGCAATAGGATGGGATAACCTTGGAGCTGAAAAACATCAATCAGAGGCATACACAGGGGACAGCCTACCTGTGGGTTTCAGATGGCACGCAGGTGGACGGTGTCTGCCTCGCGGCGACGTTAGATTCATCCTCAGTATCGAGGACACTCTAGCTGAAGCCTCAATTGGTAGGCTGTCCCCTGTGTATGCCTCTGATTGATGTTTTTCAGCTCCAAGGTTATCCCATCCTATTCCTTGGCTACACTGCGCTGACGAGAGCCGAGTAGTTCGAAACACGTGTCCGCGGTTGCATTTTCGGCGGAGTTGCCCCATTGAATTCTGTACTTGATTATATATATATATGTATTTAAATTCGAAACCGATCATGCACAAACATCGCCTCATGTTTGTCTTCAATTGTTTTTATTTTCTTATACGTACTATAAAGAAGTATTGTGATGACGAAAATGATCGACATCGAGATTTTTGCAGATGTCCACATTTGAAGTTCCCAGATATCGAAAAATTGCTTTTTGCAAACAAATTAAAAATTCGGACCGAAAGTACACCTTTACTTTTATCTAATAACAAAATAAACGCCCATTATGCATTCTAGACAGAATTTTCAAGATTAAAAGGTATTTCAACTTGCAGTAATTTTTATATAAAAAAAAATTAATTCGAACCGGAAGTTAACACTTCTACTCTCAGGTTTGTCATGGAGATAAAAGTATTTGAAACATAATTAGGAACAAGTTTTACATAGAACATTCGGAACGAATATACGTAAGTCGTGTGGTGCTCACAACACCCCATTATTTGTTATACTTTGTTATACCTTTTATATTTAACATGTCCTTTATTAATACGTTATAAATATTTATAATAGGTATACACGGTTTTACTATTAGAAAATTTAATATATCAGTGCTAACTTTGTAGTGATTTTGTTTGATTTTATTTCTAGTTTTATATAAGTGAATAATATAAATTTGAAAGGTTTGCTATATCTGCTCGTTCTTTAATGGCATTATTTTTGTTTCTTAATATGGATCATCTCAAGCACGTCCCTAGCTCTTTCAATTTCTTTACATAGGATTTTTGCATGTTTGAAGTCAAAACTACGGCCTGTATTAGGTTCTACACAAAAAAAAGGGAATATAATAAAAATTATATTGTCATCCTTTTGTACAAAAATAAACAAAAAATCACAAATGATTTCTAAACGCTATAATATATGAAATAACATGTAAATATTGTATTATACTGTTATATATAATGTATAAGTATACATTTGGGATGATTCATATTAAGAAGCAAAAAAAAATGATTAACGATCCAGCAAATACAGCACCATTCAATAAATCATTTACTTATAAACAACTAGAAATATATTACACATCTACAAAATTAACACTTATATATTACATTTTAACTTGTGGGTTTGATAAAATCGGTTAAATTTCACATATCGATAAATAAAGTTACAATGCTTAACGGAATATCCAAAAAACTACCGTAAAACTTAAGGTAGAGAATCATAGTAAAAAACAAACCTAATATGTAATCTTAGGTAATATTGAATGTCAAGGAGGAATTTCATTTTTAATTTGACACAATGGAATTGTTGATGTGAGTTACTTTACTGCAATTTACTATATATAAAAATTACTATGTTACATTTCTTACAGTTGTATGTTGTGTAAATATTTTTTTCAGACATTTATATTCACGACCAGGCGGTCTGTCACCTGATGGTCTTCCGTGAATGCTTACATCTCCAAGGTTATCCCATTGCATTATTTGTTTACACCGTACTGATGACGACCAATGAGTTAGAAACACGTGTGTACGGTTGCTCTACAGTGGATTTGCCCAATATTCTCTATTTCTTGTTTTATTTTATGTATATAATTCCTCTTTTGATTATCTTTCCTAGGGTCGGATGGCACGCAGGTTGACAATGTCTTCCTCGTGGCGATATTCGTTAGTTAATGCATTGACTTATTTCGTATATCGATGGTTTCTCTATTACATCAACTACTTCTTCTACACATTATTTTTCATGTTTGAGTATTTCTTTGTCCGCTAACAGCACATTGAAGTATTCTTTCCATATTTAGCATTGTTCTGGGTCAGTTTGCAGTCGTTTTCTCAGTTATTTTATTCCCTTTATTCTTATTTATTTTTCCTTTTTCGCTTATTTTTTATACAACTTTTCTGAGTTGTTGGTTTCGGTTTTTATTTTCTATCTCTACCATTTTATGTTGTGTCCATTTTAGTTTATTACTATTTCTAATTTCCTATTGAATCTATAGTACTGGGCGTGGTATGTTGAACATAATATGGTGGTCATGTTATGCCAATCATCGCGCGTGGCATGGTGAGCGTAGCATGAAGAGCTTCTGATAGAAGACGTGACAATGTAGACATTACAACTTCTTCACTAAACCACATATTCAATATATTCTACAGGGTGTAGCACCTAAGATGCCTCGGACCGTAGCTCCTCTATCATACAATATATCTAAAAAAGTCTAAGAGAAAAATTGTCCATAACTACAATCACCATTTCCCTAAAATATTTTTTGTCATCAGTGCCGTGCCGTATTTTCCAGTGGCGTATCAAACCTATGTTTTTCTAAATGGAACAATGTATATTTTGTGGCTGAATCGGAAAGCCCCCAAAGAGTACTTTTTTTCTTATATAACGTCATACTCCTACTTCAGCGGTTTCGCTGTTATAACGGTTTTTCTTCGCAGTTAGACCGTACTTCGACATATTTTTTTTTTGGCAGGAACTAAATTATCCCGGCGTTTCGGTTTCATTCTTGGAGAATGTTTCAAAAATTGTTTGTTGGCGTCACGAGTGTACTCTGAGAGATATCCTCTCAGAACGTGTCCAAATGCACGTGAGCTTACAAAGGTGTTGGATAGATTTACGTCTACTGGTACTGTTCAACGAGCAAAGAGAGTTAGAACGAAGCCAGTTTTGACCGTAGAAAACAAGTTGAAAGTTCTAGAGGCTGCTGTTGAAAATATATATCACTGTCCGCGAAATTAGTAGGAACACTGACAAGTTCCATCCATTTAAAATTCAATTGCACCAGGAATTGCAATCTCAAGATTTTGAAACCAGGCAGAATTTCTGCAATTGGTCGTTGCAAATAGTCATTTTTATTCTAAAATATCAAATCGGAACCATATAAAATAATTACATCGTTGGATAATCGAAATTCCAATTGCAATTGAATTTTAAATGGATGTAACTTCTCAGTGTTCCTAATAATTTCGCGGACAGTGATATATATTTTCAACAGCAGCCTCTAGAACTTTCAACTTGTTTTCTACGGTCAAAACTGGCTTCGTTCTAACTCTCTTTGCTCGTTGAACAGTACCAGTAGACGTAAGTCTATCCAACACCTTTGTAAACTCACGTGGATTTGGATACGTTCTGAGAGGATATCTCTCAGAGTACACTCGTGACGCCAACAAACAATTTTTGAAACATTCTCCAAGAATAAACACATGTCAACCATTTCTTGTCGAGTTCCAGGCATTTTCGCAACGTTTATCAGATAACAATAATACTTCTGTCAGTTTATTGTTATTTTTTCCGTTTGCATTGACACTTCTATTGTTTTATCATGACAGCTGACTCTGAAAAAAGACGTTTTTCGACGAATTGACCTAACAACTTTCTTTTCTTTTTTATTTTGTAATGAAATGTGTTTTTTTTTAATAAATGTAAAACTTGGAATTTCGATTATCCAACGATATAATTATTTTATATGGTTCCCATTTGATATTTTAGAAAAAAATGACTACTTGCAATGCCCAATCAAAAATTCTTCTTTCCTTAATTCACTTGAAAAAAAATTAGGAGTAGTTAGAAGAGGTCTTAGTCTATCCCTAAATTAGAAACCGAAACGCCGGTACAATTTAGTTCCTGCCAAAAAAAAATTTTGAGGTACGGTCTAACTGCGAATAAAAACCGTTATAACAGCGAAACCGCAAAAGTTGGGAGTATGACGTTATATAAGAAAAAAAAAGTACTCTTTGGGGGCTTTCCGAATCAGCCACAAAATATACATTGTTCCATTTAAAAAAAACATAGGTTTGATACGCCACTGGAATACGGCACGGCACTGATGACCAAAAATATTTTAGGGAAATGGCGATTGTAGTTATGGACAATTTTTCTCTTAGACTTTTTTCGATATATTGTATGATAGAGGAGCTACGGTCCGAGGCATCTTAGGTGCTACACCCTGTATAGGTATACCGGGTGTCCCAGCGTAGCGGTAAAGTCCAATATTGGTATCTAATAAGTAGATAGCGAATAATTTTTAATACAAAAATTGTAGATAATCATAAGCTCTACAATTTAAAAATATTTTTATTTATACAGAGTGTTCGACAACGACGAACCAACACAAATTTATGTTTTTTTAAATGGAATGCTATGATTTTTTTTACATTTTATGATAGCCCTTAAAGGATTGATTAAACTGACATCAACTTGTATTTGCCGATTTTCAACTGTTCCTGAGATATGGCGATTTTTCGTTAAAAATTGTGCTACATTTGAAAAGTTGCTATGAAATAACGACTGATGGTGAAATACTTTTTATGAGCTCAATTAGTAGAGATACCTTTTCAGTACTTGAAAGTAATTTCTATTTCGACATATTTACGCATGTTCTTTAGAATTACATGCCATTCGCAAAAGTTAAAAATTCTAAAAAAAAATAAATGGAACACCCTGTATATTAATGTGCCATTGAAAAGTTCTTAAAATTTACTATTCAAAAATATCTACTTTCTTCCGCTTGTGGGCGGTATGGCAAAAGTTATAGGGTGTTATATCTGAATAAAGCCGATTACGACTTAAAAATATGAGTTGCCATGACTTACATTACACATAGCATAACTAAAAGTAAAAGAGAATAAATACTTTTAATATTTTCTTATTACAAATAAGTAATTTTTATTAAAATGTTAAAACTCATGAAATGAAAAGTTTGGAAGTTCATGGATTAGCAATATTTTAAAAAACATTGCAGTCGTTATGTCTCAAAAAATGTAAAACTTCAAACTTAGATATATAACTTGCGTTGAAAAGCAAACCGTCAATAAGAGCATTTAAATTTACTTTATTAAAAACAGCTATCTTGAAGAACATGGGGTAAGCTACTATTTTCAAGCATCACAGCTATTATAAGCTATCAACTAATAAATTAGAAAATGCGTATGTTTGGTTTTATAGTATGTTCTTATTATTTAGTAATAAAATATGGAAACAAATACGTTTACAAAAATTTATATTAAATGTTTGAAATTCTGCCCTTCTACTTCTAAACACTTTTGAAGTCGTGTTTCATATGATGACATTTGCCATTAGTTCTCGATTAATAGAAGAAAATACTTCTCGAATTCTTTCTTGCATATTCTCTCTTCTGGTTGGAATAATTCTATATACTCGCTCCTTAACATAACCCCAAAGGATATAATCCATTGGAGTTAAATCTGGCGATCTAGGTGGCCACGATAATGGAGCACCACGGCCAATCCAATTTTCCCTGAATGTTTTATTTAAAAAGTTTCGAACGCTTCTTGCGTAATATCCTGTAGCCCCATCGTGTTGAAAGTACATTACGCGGCGCGTATACAAATCTATATTTTCTAATAAGACAGGCAGATAGTTCTCAAGAAATTGTAGATACCTCTCTCCTGTTAGTGTACCATCAAAAAAAAAAGCTCCGATAACTTGATGGTTGAGGATGCCGCCCCATATATTTAACGACCATTTATGTTGATGATCAACGTTTCTCAACTAGTGCGGATTCTCAATGGCGTATTAATGCATATTGTGTCTATTTACTAGACCATTACTTCCAATAAGTAACTTCATCACAAAACAAAATCTGAGTAACAACATTGTGGTTTTGATTTATTTTGTGCAACATCGAGTTACAAAAGTCAACCCTATTAATAAAATCATTCCCCTGAAGATCTTGATGTAAGCTCGTATGATACGGATGGTATTTAAACTTCTTTAAGGTTCTTTTAATAAAGTTTTTGCCTACGCAAAGGACTCTAGAAAGTTCACGTACGCTTGTATGTGGGTTTTCTTGAGCGCATATCAAAACATTCATTTGCGCATCTGCGTTTTCTATGGCACTATTCTTTTTTTCATACAGAATACTGACAGTTTCTTCAAATCTTGTTAACAATTTCTGAAAAGCTTTTGTCCATGGCAGTCGCATATTTGAATATTTTTTCCTGTATATTCGTTGTGCCAGCAAACAATTTGGAGCACTTTCCCTCAAATCATAGACAATATCTGTTAATTCAAATTTTAAATATTCCATTTTGCACATAATGTATATTTATGTACTTATAATGACGATGTCTCTTTAAACTGAAGCTATAAATCTAAGTTTCACGTTTAAACAATTTATGACACACAGCGACTGCGATATTTTTTATACTATTGCTAATTCATTAAATTTCCAAACTTTTCATGAGCTTTAAAGTTTTAATAAAAATTACTTATTTTAAAAAGCAAATATTAGAAGTAACTTTTTTCGATTAATTTTAGTTATACTAGCAGTACAAGTCATGGCAACTCATATTTTTAAGTCGTAATCGGGTTTATTCAGATATAACGCCCTATAACTTTTGCAATATCGCCCACAGGCGTAAAAAAGTAAATACTTTTAAATAGTAAATTTTAATTATTTTTCAATGGAATATTAATATACAGGGTGTTCCATTTATTTTTTTTCAAAATTTTTAACTTGTGCGAATGGCATGTAATTCCAAAGAGCATGCATAAACAAGTCAAAATAAAAATTACTTTCACGTACAGAAAAGGCATCTCTACTAATTGAGCTCAGGAAAGGTATTTCATCATCAGTCGTTATTTCATAGCAACTTTTCAAATGTTGCACAATTTTTAACGAAAAATCGCCATATCTCAGAAACAGTTGAAAATCGGCAAATACAAGTTGATGTCAGTTTAATCAATCCTTTAAGGGCTATCATAAAATGTAAAAAAAATTCATAGCATTCCATTTAAAAAAACATAAGTTTGTGTTGGTTCGTCGTTGTCGAACACTCTGTATAAATAAAAATATTTTTAAATTGTAGAGCTTATGATTATCTACAATTTTCGTATTAAAAATTATTCGCTATCTACATTATTAGACACCAATAATGGACTTTACCGCTACGCTGGGACACCCGGTATATTGAAAAAGATACTAGTATTGCAGTTCTTTAATATGCATAGTGAGTGTCTGAGTCAGTGAATAAGTTGTAATGCGCACCTTGCCACGTCTAATATTAGAAGCTGTTCATGCTACCCCCGCTATTATAAGCGCGATGGCGCCCCGAACTGCCTTAACGCGCTCGCATGGCGCTCTTCCTGCTGCCACCTGGCTTTAGGGTTGGCTTCTCTTAAAAAAATTATAAAACTTGTGAACCACACCCTGTATAGTAGTTTATTTATGCGAAAAGAAAAAGACAACTACCATGTTAGATTTTGCACCATTTTGGATTTTTTCAACCATTTTGCTTTTGGTAGCCATTTGGTTCATAACTTTTGAATCGGCATGTATATTTACTGTCCGTGATTTTGCGTAGGTATATGCACATACTCTACAGAAATTAATTTTGAATATGCGCGTCGCCACCAAGGCCCTCTGTTAAATCTCGATGGTGGGGCATGGAACTAAAAAATGAAGAGAGTAAATTCTCGCTCTTTTGGAGCCGTGACCTTGAGTGGAAAGTGGATCCAGAATCCACCTATCCTATCTACTTATAACATATACATTCGAAAATATATATAATATAATGTACAAATAACCAATACGTAATATTTCTCGAATATTATATGAAATCTAGCTAAAACGTAGTTATAGATGTTTGTAACAAAATGTAAATGTAATTAAATTCGACACAAAAATTTCGGGTTACTCGAACGACATTTTACTATATTTTAAAAATCCGAACTTCAAACTCGAACGATTTAGAAAATTTAATGATATTTTTGAAGTGTATTTTTCTAAAATGTCCGAGTTCTGCTAGTAAAAATTTAACATACAAACTACACAAGCCAAGAATCATAATTACAAAGAACATGCAAGGTATACCATACAGGCAAAAGAAGATTTGTTTATATACATTTTATGTAGTGTATTCTTGTTCTTACCTGATTATGCTGAATATTTTTTCATATATCCTTTTATTTACTTTGGAAAGTTACTGGGCAATTTGAATATGTGAATCAGTTATGCATTACTTTTTATTAATTTTAAAAATAGGCGTCATTTATTATTAGTACACGACGAGTCCAACTAATTGAAACAACAAATATCTATGTGCATTAAGATGCTATATATTTAAATTTCTTTATTTTATAGATATGTGTAATGCATTTTACCGATTTCAAGATATGTATATCTAGTATCCGCTTCAGAAGTAAATATATTGAAAAGCAAAAAAAGAGAGTAGTATAGTTTCCATAGGTAGAAATCTGGGTAGTGATAGGGTTCATGCTAGGTTTATTGTGCATTTTAGAGTAAATCGCAAGTAGATGAGAAGATTAAAAGCAAATTTCATTGTATTAATGTTCCGATATTTGCATAAAACAAGTACGATATTGAGTTTTACTGCTTAAGTAGAACATGTATATATCTAATTATAATTATTATACTGTATCCGCTATCATTTCTATACAAATCGGAAGTCAATTTGTGGATATTTTCCGGGTAAAACGTATGCACAACAAGAATGGTTAAAATCTTATTAACGTTTCTAACCACTGCAGTACTGTAGGTAAGGAGAAGCCAAATCATGCTCCAGATTTGGCTTCTGCTTCATATAAATATGTGAATTTTCAAAAATGATCCAAGGCGCAAATTTTCAAATGACGGAGAAAAAACTTGTCTGATGTTATATGCATTTACAAAGCTCTTCTCGAGCCGATGAATATTAAAGAACAATCTGGTTGACAGATTAGTATCTTAAAGCACACGAGGTAATATTTAGCAATAGAGATGAGAGCAGATATTGGTCACAGTGATTTTTCACAGTGATTTTCTAATCACTGTTTTCACCGTTTGCAAATTCGTGGAATCACAGTGATTACTTTCGTATTTATTATGATAGAAAGGGTTCTTTTCAATAGGGGCAAATAAATATCTTTTTCATGTAAAGAAAGATTTCTGTCTGCGATTCTAAGATTTACATAACTTTAAATAATATATCAATTTAACATAAATATGTTTCACAATTTCACACTAGGTGTACCGTAGCAAGTCGAAGTCGATTACGTTCTAACAAAGTTAGTAAACTTTTTTTCAATTTTAAACAGCTCAAAGAGCTGTTTAAAATTGAACGGCGAAATATGGGCGAAAGCAGACAACCGTTTATTTTCACCGAACCCAAACAGCTCGGAGAACGGTGATTAAAAGAGCTGTTTTAAATAAAGCGAACGGCGAAAGCAAGAACCGTTTATTTTCAGAGTTTGTTTTCGCCGTTTGTTTTCACCGTTTATTTTCACCGCTCACGGTAAACAGCTCGGAGGAACCCTTTACCATGCGCGGTGAAAATAAACGGTGAAAACAAACGGTGAACACAAACGGTGAAAACAAACAGTGAAAACAAACGGTGAAAATAAGCGGCTCCTGCTTTCGCTGTGATTAAAAGAGCTGTTTAAAATCACCGCGATTTTGAAATCACTTTAGAACAGTGAATGAAAAATCACCGTTATGACCATCTCTATTTAGCAACCCTGATATTGTTTATACAGGCTCAGTATAAAGTCCCGGAATGGTCGAATGACTATATTACGTATTGTAAAAGTGCTTGTGGGCTGGATTTTCATATAAACTGTATACAGTTATCAGTTGGGAGATTCTTAGCAATGAAAACTAAAGGCGATCTAAATAAGTGGGCTTGTGAAAAATGCGTTGTTGACATAACCTCAATGAGGGGACAAAACTGCGAGGAAGTAAAAGACGGGACTGACGCACGGGAATTAAACAGTTATATCGAGAGAGAAATTAGTGATAAACTAACAACTTTGGTTAGTGAAATTGTAGAAAAAATGTCTGTGAATTTTAAGCTAGAATGTGATAAATTGGCTCAAGAAAACAGTCCTCTTGCAAGAAGTGGCAGAATTAAAATCTGTAGTCCAAAAGCTGACAGATAAATACGATCGTACAGCTGCTAGAGATCAAATAGTAAACATTGTGACAGATCAAAAAATTGAGAATCCAAGTCCGAAGAAATTACAATAAAAAGCACCAATACACAAGAAACCTATGTCTGAACAATCTACAAATAAAAAGGATGTCGACAACCGTAGCACTAAAAACACATCGATAAATAGCGACTCCGACAATGCTGTTTCAGGCGATATTGATGAACAAGATTTTCAAGTAATAACTTATAAAAAAAGAACTCGAAAAGTAGTCCATGGAAAAGGCCGGACACATTGCAGATCAGAGGTTCTGAGAAACTTGTTCATTTACATATACCTATATGGTATACACGTAGAAACAACTGAATAGAAAACATTAGTTATTTATCTTCTCAGGATATAAAAAATATTGGTTGTGAAAAATTAAATGCAAAGAGACCAAATAAAAATTCCTCTTTTAAATTGACTTGCAGTCTAACAGATCTTGATCGCGTAAACACTCCCAGTATATGGCCAGGCGGGGTGAAATTAAATAGATATTTTTTTCATGCCCGCCCCACTCAAAAAGAGAAGATCTAATTACAGAGGGTTTTAATATTAAAAACAGAGTAAACCCTTCTAAATCAAAATTAAAAGTATTAAATATTAACATACAGTCACTGCACAATAAAATGGTTGAATTGGCACTATATAGTGATACACAAGAAATTGACGTGGTTTGTATTACGGAGCATTGGCTGACAGAAGGGGCTGTTGATGTTTTGAAATTTGCAAATTATAATATAGGTACTTTGTAGATACATACTGTAGAAATGAATCGAAACATGGAGGAGCAATGATATTGATAAAGAAGGAGTATGTCGCAAATAAAATTGACTGGTGTGTACCTAAAACGTTTGAAAATAATAATGTTTTATTCATACAACAATTAAATAAAACTCGTATATTTGAGAATAACTTAAATTTTAATTGCAGGCGATTTCAATATAAACTTCTTAGCCAACAGTATTGAACAATCTACAATTTGCAACAGCTTCCTGTCTTTCAATTTAAGGCCACTTTTTAACGAACCATCGAGGATACAAGGGAACGCTGCTACGTATATTGACTAGATATTTGCGAATTTTTCGAAAGGAGATCTTCTGGTACGGACTGTCCAACCACATGTATCTGATCACCACGGACAATTACTTACTGTTGAACTTTCTAACTGTTTAAATCCTAAAAAGAAAACCTTTTTGAAAGTAAGGAAAATAAGCGACGTAAATATATATTCATTTGGAGAAAGATTAAGAAAATAATATTGGGACGATATACACTATTTCGAACCTGAGGCACAATTTTCAAACTTCTATGGGCGTTTCCTTGTTTGTTTCGGATTCTTTTCCTGTCGAATATGTTAAACCGAAGAAAAAACTAAACACACTATCAATTGGCACACAGACGAATTAAAACAGCTAAAAACAAATTAGACGCACTAGATGTTATAAATAAAGTAATGAAGAGTAAACAATACAAATGGTGTACAACGATGCCAAAAATGAATACCGAAAAAGGGTTCAGGAGGCAAAGAACGAGGCAGTGACTGTTTATATAGAAAACGCAGAAAAGCCAAATAGAAATGGAGTCGTCTGGGACATTATAAAGTGTGAGACAGGCGGAGGGAAGAAACAGCAGAGACCGGAAGAATGCATACATTCCCCCAAAGATTTTAACAAGTTCTTTGCAGGTGTGAGTGAAACACTGGCAGCGAATGTACCAGGACCATCGTTGTGCGCAACTTCACTATTAGCGACACAAAAAATTCAAACTTTACATCATTATATCTATCTCCCATCACCGAGGAAGAAGTGATCGATATAACGAGGAAACTCAAGCGCAAAAGTACTAGGGATATTGACGGCTTAAGGACAACTTTAATTAAACAAGTCATACATTTTGTGAGTGGTCCTTTCGCGCATTTAATAAATTCCATGTTTCTTTATGGTACTTTTCCGATGGAACTGAAGAGATCTAAGATTCATTCAATTCGTAAAACTGGTCAACAGGACGGTCTCAACAATTATAGGCCAATTTCCATACTGCCAACAATTTCAAAAATATTTGAGCAAGCAATTACAACTCGCTTGGTTAAATATCTTGAAGAGGGACATTTATTTAGTGAGGCACAGCATGATTTTAGAAAACAACGACCTACAATCACAGCAATGACTGCACTTGTAAACGCAGTTGCAGAGGCCTTCGATCAAAAAGAAAACGTGAAACTTATCTGGTGTGATCTGTCAAAGGCATTTGATTGTGTTGATCACGACCTTCTTTTGGGGGAAATGGAACATTCCAGAGTACGTGGTATTCCTCTTCAGCTATTAAAAGCTATTTGACCAACAGAGAACAACAGGTGTGCTGGAATGAACAACTAACAGAAGCGGTGATAGTGAATAGGAAGTACCGCAGGGATCCATATTGGGGGCCTGTGTTATTCTTGCTGTACATAAATGATATTCCTGCAAATGTCTACTGCCATAAGACCTTAAGGTACCCAGATGATACATGCTTCCTTTTGCAAAACAAAGGTACTAGTTTGACGCAAAATACAGAAAATGTTCTGGCGGAAGCTGGAGAGTGGTTAGGCGCAAATAAACTCAGTATCAATGCGCAAAAGACCCAAACTTTGGTCTTTTCCACAGACAATAACCAAAAAGGCTCAACGAAATACTTGGGCATTTTCTTCGATTCAAGGTTAACATGGGCCGACCAAGTCACCAACTTGCAGTACCAGCTTTCAAAATCCATATACGTATGCAGTACGAAGAATAAAGAAAATTACTGGAAAGGATGCCGCACGGCTGACATACTTTGGAAGTTTCCATAGTATGGCCACTTACGGAATTCTCTTATGAGGTGGATCAGCAGCGGTACGGAAGATATTTTTACAATAGAAACAAGCAATCAGAGCAATAGTGGGAGTAAATTCAACAAATAGTTGTAGAAGTTTATTTAAAACTTTAAATAAACTGACTTTGCCGTCCTGCTACATCCTTTCTAGTTTACTCCACATTCATCTCACACAAAAATATCCAACCCATAGTGAAAACCACAATTATAACACCCATAACAAAAATAACTACGTGATCCCTTGTCACCGAGTGAGCTGTGCACAGACGTGGTCCAATTAGATGGCTATAAAATTGTATAACCACTTGCCATCTTGTTTGAAGGCGATGCCTCCAAAGCCATTCAAAGAACGTGCGACTCAGATGCTTCTGTCCAGCAGTATCAACTCCATGGAGGAGTACTTCGGACGGGACTACTCTGGTTGCTGCTAGTCTGTCTGTTTTTGATCATTTGCTTTTGGGTTTCTTTAATGTATTAAATTTTATTAACATGTATATATTCTATTAATTACATATATACTCAATTTTTATGTATACTGAAGATTTTAATCTGTACTCTTTTGTAGTGTCGTTTTATGTCGTATTTATATGTTGTATGACAATTTCTGACGCTGTAACTACCAATCTGTGTTTGTACACTATCTCGAAATAAGGAATTGATTGATTAATTGATGGATATGAAAAATAATAAACTACCTTCAGTAAAATGCTAAAATTATATATGTAATATCTTAAAAACCTCTGTATCATTTGTGGCGTAATACGATTTATTTGCTTGGCTATTGGTCGTTCTAATTGCTGAAGATTATTTGGTCGATATTTTTACAGAAATATAAAATCCAATGGCAATAGGTCTGAAAAACTGGCCTTTTTAAACAACGAAGAGGTGCAAAAAGTGACAAAATAATTTATATCGACAACCAGTCATTTTACAGTAAAACGCACCCTCTCAAAATGTATCTTGACCAAAGTTACCAGTTTTTCTTCGTAAATTTGAATTATTTGTTCTGAATAAGGGAAAATGTGGATTCTTCATCCAAAAATGTAAAATTATATGATGTATAATTGATAGCATTTCCTATTAAACAAGAAGCAGAAGAAAATTAAAATTTCATAAGCAACTTTTAACAAAATATTACAAAATTACAAGAAAATTAATTTTCAAACATCAGTTATTCAACCGTTCCAGAACTTTACAGTAACCTGTATATATTACAATGCAATACAAGAACAAATACACCAGAAAATTACAATATTTACATTTTAAAAACACTCTTGGAACATATTATGATAACAAAACTATAATGTTTGCTTAAATTTTACCTGATTTCGAAAATGGACATCGATATGTAATTAGTGAAAAACTTGAGAAACGGGTGATCGTTCCTCACTGTCTCCTTAGTAGAAGAGGTTTGGCAGGGTCTGGGTCATTACTATACAATGGTCGCAAAGCATATATTATGTGATATTTGCTTGTATAACAACAAAAATAGCAAAGTAATTTTGGTGCGGTGCGCAAATTTCAGGTAATACACATGAGTCTATATGAAACAATGGTCCATGAGCTAATATTTTAAAAAAGATATCGGCATTTCGTGAGTTGTACGTACTTGTTTTACACAAAACATTATGCATTAATGTATTACATTTACTTCAATCACAGTATGTATCATCTTGCTTGGATTTACTTTTGCAATTATCACTGAAATTATTGGCATAAGTATGAGTTAGGTATCGATTTAACTTTCAAAAGAGGGAACAAATAAAGGGCTGTTACGAGAAAATTGTTTCGTGGTACTCACGCAGGGAGGTCTCCCACTGCAGCTCCACTGTTGAAGCAGCAACACAAGAACAATCAGTCAACAACACGTGACAGGAGCATCACACGTGCAATGAGAGAATAGCATGAAGGCAATGTGATATTTCATCACTGCCGTTGCCCACGCTGTATATCACACATCTCTGTTGCATAGAAAGACTCCTTAATTAAGTCCTAACAAGCATATTTAAGGATTAAATTTTAAATTTTCATATAAAATTATACATATATATATATAATACATGATTAGGTTTTGCCCAAGAAAAGAACTACTCGGTGGAGTAGTAGTTTTAATTTATATAAATATTCTTATTAATTGAGTTGACCGATACTTGCTGGACATCCTTATTAATTAATAATAGTAGACGGAGTAAAACACAATTACAACAAATCCAGTATATTAAAACAACTTATTAGAATGTATATGACATGTTTCGCTATCACTGTAGCTTCTTCGGATATTCAATTACTACTAAACTATATATTTTCCCAAAATCAGGTGTTCAGATATTACCATGTCTACGATACTGTGGAAAATTTCTGTAATTTACTTTAATGACTTTTTATTATCTATTTTATGTTAAAAGTATTTTCTAACAATAGCTTTTACATGGTTTATGATCTTAAGGTCTGTTATAGATATTTATTTATTGTGGGTTTGGATTTTCACAATACATATTCAAAAGAGGTGAATTATTAAGATCTAATTGTTCATTGAGTAATATGTCTGAATTTTTAAGTTTTTTTATTTCAAGAGACTCTAGTAAGTTTAATCGGAAGCCTTTTGTTTCTGAATGTAAAATTTCAAAATTACCATTAAATTTGTGGTTATTTTCCAACAAGTGACATGCATAACTTGACTCCATATTTTTGTTGTTATAACATCTGTAGTGGTCATTAATTCTTTTATCGAAATTCCTACCCGTTTGGCCAATGGATGCTTTTGGGCAATCGTTACAATTCAATTTATATATTCTTAATTTATTTCCCTTGCTAGTTTTTGATTTGTTGTTTTTTATGAATTTACCTAGTAAGTTATTAGTTTTATATGCTGGTTTTAACAAGAAAACAACAAAAAATAAAAAAAACTTAAAACCAGCATATAAAACTAATAACTCACTAGGTAAATTCATAAAAAACAACAAATTAATAACTAGCAAGGGAAATAAATTAGGAATATATAAAATGAATTGTAACGATTGCCCAAAAGCATACATTGGCCAAACGGGTAGGAATTTCGATGAAAGAATTAATGACCACTATAGATGTTAGAACAACAAAAATATGGAGTCAAATTATGCATGTCACTTGGAAAATAACCACAAATTTAATAGTAATTTTGAAATTTTACATTCAGAAACAAAAGGCTTCCGATTAAACTTACTAGAGTCTCTTGAAATAAACAAACTTAAAAATTCAGACATATTACTCAATGAACAATTAGATCTTAATAATTCACCTCTTTTGAATATGTATTGTGAAAATCCAAACCCACAATAAATAGATACCTATAACAGGCTTTAAGATCATAAACCATGTAAAACCTATTGTTAGAAAATACTTTTAACATAAAATAGATAATAAAAAGTCATTAAAGTAAATTACAGAAATTCCCCACAGTATCGTAGGAACACCTGATTTTGGGAAAATATATAGTTTAGTAGTAATTGAATATCCGAAGAACCTACAGTGATAGCGAAACATGTCATATACTTTGTAATAAGTTGTTTTAATATACTGGATTTGTTGTAAATTGTGTTTTACTCCGTCTACTATTACTTTTACTTTCTTATACGTAGTATAAGGAAGTATTGTGATGATGAAAATTTTCGACCTCGAGATTTTTGCAGATGTCCACGTTTTGAAGTCCCCTGATACCAAAAAAGTGGTTTTTAAAAAATGCCGGTGTGTCTGTCTCTGTGTGTGTGTGTCTGTGTGTGTATGACCACGATAGCGGTCAAACCTAGGGATGGCAAAAAATATAAATATATCGATATAATCATCATATGATATATCGAAAGCTATATATCGATACATGCGATACATCGGAACAAATATATCGATACATACGATATATCAGAACAAATACATCAATATATGAAAAAATCGAATATATGTACGTGTGTAGGTATATAATTTTTTTTTATTTCCAAAATTCAAGTTTTCTTAATAGCTACCGAGAAAATACTCAAGAATAATGTGATAAAAAAAGTAATTTTTATTAACTATAACTTACAAGTAGGTAAAATATCCAGCTCTACAAAATTGAATTTTTTTATGAAAAATAAAATGTATTTTTTTTTACAAATCATAACTGTCTCACAGCCACAGGACAATAAGCAAGCTGTTTGCCTGCATTTGTGGGTACATCAGTTCCATAAATGCAAGCTATCAGGCAAAGAGCTCAGAAATAATAATTTGGAAAGTCTACTTCCCTTGAGACGGTTACGACTTTTTGTAGCGGTTGCTCCAGCTTTTGAAAATAACCTCTCACTGGGGACCGACGTTGCCACAACACCAAAATATTTTGCCGCTAATTTAAATAAGTTGGGATATACCACTTTCATTTCATTCCAGGTATCCAAGAGATCATCATTTAGGTTTCTAACTGGCACGCTTAAATATTGATTAAGTTCACTATCCTTATTTGATCTGCCTTGTCCACTTTTTTTAGTGTTAGCTAATCTTTTATGATGGGCCCATAAATCAAATTCAGGACCTTCAGCAGACGAATCAGAAGATTTGGATGAAGAAGAGGTTTTTTGCAAACTCGTGATCTCACTTTTTATATGTCTCATCACATTACCTAGGGCTTGAGAATCTCTGAAGTGTATTTGTTTGAATCGAGGATCTAATATTGTGGAAACTGGTGGTATATAAGATTTTTCGATAGCGCCAAACCTCTTTTCAATTTCTTTTAATAAGGTTGTTTTCAATTCTTTACCTATTTCATACCGGGGCACATAATTGTTGTACTGATCCATCAGACAACGAATCATAGGTATTACTTTGCCTATTGTTGGGTAATTTTCACCACTTATCTCTACTGTAATCCTTTCTAATGGCTTTAGATATTTGCATACTTCACGTCAATGCTCAACTTCGGCTGCAGTAATCATATTTGAAGCATTAACATCGGAAAGTAAAATATTGGTGACCATTGGTGACATTTGTAAAAATCTCTCTAACATGTAATATTTGGAGTTCCAACGAGTTTTGACATCCAAAATCAGTTTTTTTATGTTTCCTTCTAGCGTTTCTGCATCGATTTGTGCTTTTCTTAACTGACCACTAGCCTTAACACTTCTTTTGAACCATACTACTATGGATCGCACCTTGTCAATAATATTATTCAAACCCACGGTGTTTGTTAGCGAATTGTCACATACCAAATTGAGAGTATGTGCGAAGCATGGGATGTGTCGGTTTTTCCCAAATTTGCCATGTATAGCTTTGACCATATTGGCGGCATTGTCCGTCACTACAGCAACAACATTATTAGGATCAATTCCCCAAATTTCGAGAGCTTTGCCCAATTCTAAAGCAATATAGTCCGCTGTGTGAGACTCTGTTAATTCAATAATACCTATTGTCGCTGATGTTAACTTCATATCATGTACAAAGTGGATAGTGAGGCCCATAAAACTTTTGGTCTGCATATCGGCAGTCCATATGTCCGTTGTAAGTGTTAAATGCTTTGATTGTTTTAACATATTTTTAAACGCGGCTGAAACCACCTCGTACTTTGTATAAAGGTGCCACTTCTTTCATCAAAGACAGAAAACCCTCACCTTCTACAATATTAAATGGCAAATTATCCTGAAAAACAAATTTTACTAATGCTTCCGTTAGTTTCACATTCTTAGAGCCACCATCTAAAAATAGAAATAAACGGTGAAATTCATGCCTATTATTAAAAATGTCAGCTTTACCCTTGAAGGATGAAATTGTTTTGAAGGCAGACACAATTGTAGCTTGCTTGAATAACGAGCTTGTTATTTCTCTACTTGTGCTTGGTTCAGCCTCATATTCAGAAACTGTCATTGTTGAAGTTGATGAATGATCATCACTTTCTTGTGAAACAATAAGATTTTCCTATAAATATTTAATAATAATTTATTAAAAATTAGGGGTATATTGGTCTTACCTCATCTTGAGGTAGTGAACTACTAGTTCCAGCCGTTTCTACATCCATTCGGCTTTCGGATTGGAATGGACCTTTTCTCTTTTTTGGTTCATCAGCCTTCTTTTCCTCCTCAGTTAAATGTTGTAGAACGGAGCAATGTTTTTGTTTGAAATGTGTTTTTAAATTTGTTGTATTGCCCGAAGTTTTCAGTACCTTAGCACACAGACTGCATTTAGCAGTATTTGGAGCAATTTTTTTAAAATGCTTCCAAATGTTACTTTTCGGAGGAGCCATATTTTCAAGACTAATAATAATCGGTCACTTAGTATTTAATAAATAAAGTTGATTTCAATTTCCACTTCATTAAACTTTTGAACAATCGCACTATACTCTTTCACAGTGAACACTTTTGTAGCTCTTTGGAGACTGCGGAAAAAGTCGAGCTTTATTTATAAACTTTGTACTTTGTATGGTAATTCTCCGAGAAAAATGTTCGGGGAAGAACTTGATTTTGTTGCAATAGTTCAAAGGAATCCCGATTATAGCCGATACCTATCGTATGAAATATAGGTAACTAAGTTACTTTCGCTCCTCGACGCTAGAGGGTACTACTATTAAGTAACTTAACAAATGTTGGTTTTAAAACAAACTAAATTGAAGTTTCATTGAGTTTAACACTTTCTTAATTTTTCGATATATTTCAACAAAAATATCGATATATTTTGCGATATATCGAAACTATTATATCGATATTTATTTATCGATATATTTGAAAAAACATCGATATATTAAATATATCGATATATCGTTGCCATCCCTAGTCAAACCGCTACAGATATCAATTCCAAATTTTGTATTTACGAATATAATCTCCCTCTTGAGAACTGATTAGATTTTGAGCAAAATCAGCAGACCGGAAGTAGTAGTTTACTTCAGTGAAAAAATCGAATTTTGCAAATATTTCGTGAATTACTAAGTTTAAACAAATTTATAAAGAATTCATATGTACTTAGAATTGAAATTGTGAACAATTTTATTAAAAAGGTTTTTCGAAATTCCTACCGGAAGTAGGTCTTTTACTCTTATCGAAAATCAGTTTCTTGCAAATATTTTGCAAGTCATGCTTTTTAGACAGGTACGCTATGAATATAAAAGTATTTAGAACTTAATTTCCAATATCTTTTGTATAAAAAAAATTTCAAAATTCGGACCGGAAGTATCACTTTTACTCTTACCGAATACCGATTTTTTGCAAATATGTCATAAATTATGCATTCTATGTATATTTATGAAGAGTACAAAAGTATTTAGAGTTGGATTTGGAATATTTTTTGTATAAATGAAATTTCAAAATTCGGACCGGAAGTAACACTTTCATACGTATAAGAAAGTCGTGTGGTGGCCACACCTCATTTTTTAATTAATTTTATTCTTTTGGTACCTTGTTAAAATGATTAAAAAATTTTGTACCTTGAATTTTATTGGTCCGGTTCACTTAAGAGATATTATTAGCCCTTATTTATTTTTGAAATGAAAGGTAAAGTTGTATTTATTTTGAATTCGTGAAATGAAAACCTTAGTAGGTTAAAGCAAACAATTATTTTTTTTTATGAAGATTGACGGGTTTGTCTAAAAATAATAGCTGTTTGGTTATTATTGTAAGATGTTTCTGGTTCTTAAATAATATAGGAGAGAGTAGCCTACGATAACGTGGTACACACTGGTTGTAAATAAGAATTTTCTGATTTTACCTGGTTAGAGTTAAGGTAACATTCTAAAATTGCCCAGCTGATGAAGCAGGTCACAGATTTTGTAGTTTACAAAATAAAATATTGTTTAATGACGATTTAGTACTACTGCGTTATTGCTTTGTTAAATACCAAGTAGTTTTTGTAGCAAGTTACCTGCGCTAATAAATTTCCCATTTGTATATGTTGTTATTGTATTTTCACTAAAATATATTTAAGTGAAAACAATATTTTAAACAGTTTAATTCAAAACCTAATGTATCCTATGATGCTATACAATATAATTTCATATGATGTATAGTATGCTAGAAGAATGAGTTAAAAACAATCTTAGATTTAGAAGCGACAACTTTATCTATATCGTTAGAAAAGATGCCACTAAGTATTCTGGAATTATCACCGATACCAATAACAGCACCAAAAACTCAAATGAAAAAAAGGCGGAAATGTGGAAAATGTGTCATTTCAATTTGAACTTCTGACAGTGTTGCTGATTCCTCTATATAATTAAATAAACCTAAGTATTCGGCTACATAAAAAATCAAACGAAAAAAGGAAAATGTGGAAGATGTGTCGTTTGAATTCAACTCCTGACATAATAAAACTAAAAGAAAAAGAGATAAAGGAGTTAGGAAATGCAGAGAAAAGTTATCTCGCAAAACAAAAGAGAAATATAGTTGTAGAAGGGCAGAACGAATTAGACAAGGAATGTAATGATCCATACAAAAGGTAAAATGATGATAAAGGTGACGTTACTTGCATATACTACAATGAACTTTAAACTCAACCTATTTCTAAAGATATTAGGATTCGCTGCGAAATGTGCCTATCTTACCCATTGATAATATTCAACAGCTTGTATTTAGTGATAATTGTAATGTGAATTTTACTGATAAAATACGGTATCAAGTCGTTTTAAAAGAAATATATGTAAAAATCTCTTACGCCCAGAGTATGAAATTAGAAACATTATTCATATTAATTATAGCATATGATGTTCTTTTTATTATGGTCTCAAAAGAAACAGAAGCTTCTTCTGCAAAACATTTTCCACTGCGGACATTCGACATAATAACATAACTGGTAGTATCTCGTCGTTTCTATTTAATGTTGGAAGTCCGAGCATTATAAAGGTTTTAGAAGACAATATCATTTTGTAAAGATTTCTGCATGATTACGAAACAAGAACAAATTGTGAACATGTTGCAAATAGAATAGTAGAAAATAATTTTATACGGCCCTACTATCTAGTACAATTTCATCTGCGTATTCTACTCTATTTTCAGATAATTTATTAATTACTAACAGATAAGCATTCCTACACAGAGAGAAAGGTCAGTGCAATGCATTAAGTAAGTCACGCCTAATTACCAAGTCATTCTTATGTTGCTGTCATATTGCTGCTGCATTTCATACTATTACGGTACATATTGCTGTGGCATATAAATATTTATTTTAAATTATGTTATTGCCATACGTTGGGCATCGCCATATAATTTATATGCTGTGACAACATATATTTGTGTGTATTACCACACGTAGGGTATAGTCTTTTGTATATGCTGTACTCTTAAAATTATTCTTTATACACCAAAAACTTATAATTGGTTTTGTATTTTATTTTTTTATATTGTTGAAGCATGTACTTTGTGACTATTGTGGATTCTGGCAATGTGTGTGGTTCCTTCTCCTTCACTGATGATTTTTCTCTTGCTTATAATAGGGAAGAGGTAATAGTTTTGTTCAAAGAAAAACTGTATGTCTATACAACATAATCATATACCTTTTATTTTGTAATTTATAGACTCAAAATAATTTGTATACACACCTTTATGCTCTAAACAAAATACATAATTGAAAATGCTCATATCATTTATACCTAATGCCGGTTGTAATGTATGTAAATCTTTTATTTATTTATTTATTCTGCTAAACAAAATAAATATTTATCCTGTAAATAAACAAATGTAAACTTTTATTGTACATTGATGGTGATACTTATCGATGTAATTATATTTATGTATTGGCTTCAATTAATTGCTTTAGACAACCATTTGCACGTGTTGTATCTAGCTCTTAATCTTTGCCTTGTGAAACTTTTAATTAATTATTTGCCTAACTTAAAAGAAATTAATGATGCCTAGACAATACGATGAAGAAAATGCTCATTCGCACGTAGCATCTCTCCAACTGCCCAACACCATTAATCCTATTTTGTTGTAATTCCAACTTTATGAATTTAAAACAAACCTTACAGGATATAATATTTACTTATTTATATTGTCCAACAATACATTGATTAATCATTTGCACGTAAAAACCAATGTCTGTCCAACAATTTGTATAACTTCCTTTTCAAAAAAAATAAACTTACTTGCTATCAAAATATTCATTTTGAATGTCCATATTGAACGTTTCAAGTGAATTCAAATATATTAAATAAAATAAGAACTACTATGAATATACGTGATGAAGAAATAATGAAAACTACAATGTAACAATCTAAAGCGTCTTATTCTTTAGGAGTTGTAATAAGAAGTCTCCCTTTCGGAATTCTAATGAGAAATCTCCTTCGTGTCGAATCTTGTTTCGTATTTATAGCGGCAAAAAAAACTCTATGTTGACCATTGCGCCCTCTAGTCCATATTTTAGGTTGGCATTGGAATACACGTTCCAGTGAAGTCGCTGCCCGCATGTTGCCGTCTTGATACACACACACATACACATATTGTTCTGACAGTTCACTATTTACCAAACGTCAATATAAATTTCCAATTCAAAAGTCCCCTCTGCCTCGCACAGCATTTCCAACGGTAGGTTTATTCTTGTCGCTAATACCATCCTTCTTTGTATTCGTCAATGAACCTATTGCCTTGTTCATTGTTCGATACATATTTTTTCTTTCCATTTATTAATGTCAATTTCACTTTTCTTTTAGCTGAATTGCGACTTGGCAAAATGGGAAACATGCCGAAGATAACTATTATT
Organism: Amphimallon solstitiale; assembly: GCA_963170755.1. Lineage (NCBI taxonomy): Eukaryota > Metazoa > Arthropoda > Insecta > Coleoptera > Scarabaeidae > Amphimallon > Amphimallon solstitiale. The sequence goes on along the minus strand of OY720681.1, from coordinate 125,209,693 downwards.
TTTCTTCCCGCACTGCCTGTACCCGGAGGGCACGCCTGTTTCTTCACCGTTTCTCTATCTTCTATCCATGATCTTTCTATTGGTAAAATGTCAATCTGCAATAGACTTTACACAAGTTTTATATATTTTGTTGTCTTTTTGTAGGTCATGAAACTGTACACGTCTATTTCCAGTCTCTGAAGCATTGTGTTACAAACAAATCATAAACACATATACTTTTTATTTATGATGTCAGCTACCCTTCAATACAAAATGTTATTGCTGATCATTTCTACGTTTTACATATTTTTATATCCTTTCTTAGTCTATTTATAAGCTAAGGTAAATTTTATCTTTTAATACAATTTAGTTCTTAAACTCTTTCATAAAATTTTTACTGCTTTATGCATATAAATCATAATAATTTACCTATTTATATTTCTTGCATATCGTATTTCATCTTTTTCATGATATATAAACCATACATCTTGTGTAATCTTTTACAAAAGAAATATATTACTTATATTTATTTTGTCTTTTATTTCATATTTATTTAATAAATTTTTATTCTACATTTTTACTATTTATTTGTATAATAATAGTTTTTAAATCACTTTTATAAATTGACTATGAGTATGCAACTTTGTATACCTCCATGTAATTCTTGTTGCATAGTTTTACTCAATGATATTTATTTTATTTCTAATCTTAAACTAATCTCTAAAGCTATTCTTATTCTATAAATTTTGCGAGTTCACGGCATATTCCCTTGGTTATTATATTTTGTCGTGAATCGTCAACAATGATTTTTAAAGCATGAACGACACGTATAATAACCATTGTGATAACTCGCACAAATGATTATTCATTTTCTATGTCTATATAATCATAAAGCATAGATATGTGATATTTTCCTTTGATCCTTTCGCCATCTATTTCTTGTAGCTCGTACGTTACATTACTCAAAATTTTATTTACTCTATATGGGCCATTTGATGCATCGCATCTTAAAATAAATTCTTCATTAAAATCGGGCAAATTTACTATTAATGCTTTGCAAAAATTCTCTTTCACTTCTTCAAATGCTTTGAGAGTTTCAGGAGTCCATTTAAATTTTACTCCTTTCTTTATCATTCTGAAAAGCATGTAAGTTTGATCAGATATTTTCGGAATGAAATGTTTATAATAATTTATCATTCCCAAGAATCCTCTGAGCATTTTTATGTTCTTTGGTCTGGGATACTTTCTTATTGCTTCCAATTTTTCTTCTTCTATAGTGATTGTTTTACCATCTATTATATACCCTAGATAATTTATTTTATTTTTATAAAATTCACATTTTTCTACGTTAACTTTTAAATCGTTTTCTGCTAACGTATTTAAAACCTTTTCTACCGATTCTTTGTGACTCTCTAAATCTTTATTAAATATCAGTATGTCATCCACATAATGAGAAACGTACTCCTCGTGTGGATCTAAAATTTGTTGCATGGCTCTAACCAAAGCGGCTGTCGCTGTTGATAGGCCAAACGGAACGACTCTATACGAATAGACTAATGAATTGAACATAAAGGAACAATACTTCCTTGAGTCCTTGTGTAATGGTACCAGCCAAAAAGAACTCTTCAGATCTATTTTTGTGAACCACCTTGCATCAGTACACCTTGTTAATAAGGTCTCTATACTCTGCGGAGCTTCAAAATTAGGGGAGGTCCTTGAGTTAAGGCCCCTTGCATCAAGACATAAGCGTAATTTTGTTTCTTTCTGATTGCCTGTATTTTTCTTTACTACCACTACTATTGGATTTATAAATGTTGATTCTGTTCTTTCTATAATTTTATTTTTTAACATTTCTTTAATTTCTAATTTGACTTGTTCTCTGTATTTATTGGGGACAGGATAATTTTTGAATTTAAAAGGTTGTGTTTCATCTACTTTGAGCCTGTGTTCATAGCCTTTTGCTAAACCAGGTTTATTATCAAATAACTCTTTATATTTGCTGACAAGATTGCTCACATGGCTTATGTATTGTTTATCGCAATTTAAATTCGTACCATCCCTATATTGCGTGAAGTCCTCACTTTGACGATGCTTCACAGGATGTGCACACTTATTGTCTAATAAACTACTATCCATTTTATTTGTGAGATTTTGTTCAGCATTATTTATATATAAATTATTAATTAATATCTCATCTTCCTGTGTTTCCTTACACCAGGAGATTATTGAATTTTTAATATGAAATGTTTTGTTTTCCATATTTATTTTTGTACCGTATTGACTTAAAAAGTCTATCCCCAAAATACAATTGCTGTTCAAATTAGGTACTATTATGAATTCTGTTAATAAATTTAAACTACATATTCTAACATTTATACAAAAAACTTTATCTATAGTAATGATATGTTTCTTATTTGCATTTATTAAATTTACTTTTCTTATAGGCATATAATATCCTAATTTTTCTATGTCTTTGTCTATAATACTACTATCTAATAATGATAATTGCGCTCCTGTGTCTAATAATGCTTCTATTTCTTCGTTCCCTATTTTTACTGTTATGTGTGGTAATTCCGTCGTGATTTTCTTTAGATCGTCAAAATTATATACATTTTGTATCTTCTTTTTCTTCTTGACTGGCCTTTCTAAAAATCCAACGAAGTCGCGTTTGAGTAGGTAGAATTTGCCCATTCTTTATTTGTCGGTAGTTGTCTTGATCCTTGGGTATTGCACCTTTTGATTCTGTCTTTTCCTTCGTACTTATTTCTTTCTTCTCTTCACTTATTTGAACATTGTTCACTCTTCTTCCCCTCTCAGGGTTTCTTTCTTCCTTCCCATAATTTTGTTCAGTCTTCCTCTCATTTTCATCATTTCTTGTTTTATTGTTTGAATATGGATTGTTCCCATAGCTTGGCTTATTGTATGTATATGGGTTATTTCCATAATTCTGTTTGCCCTGGTTTTGATTGTACCAATTATTGTTGTACTGTTTATTTTGATTATAACGAGGTGTATTGTTTATATGTGGATTATTTCCATTGTTGTTGTTGTTATTATAATTTCTGGGTGGATTGCTTGTATATTTGACATTTCCATAATTGTTGTTGTTTCCCTTTTCATCCACATCGTCTAATCTCTTGACCAGTTCCAGTAGTCCTTCAATGTTATCAATTCCTTGAAGTGCTACCGCCTGTGTAACGTTGTGGTCAAAGTGTGCTGCTAGCTGTGAGACAATATCGCTCTCTTCAATGGTTGGTTGTATGTATTTAAGAAAAGAATATTTTCGTATGATGTAGTTTTCTCGAGAAGATCCAGCCCTGTATTTGCCGAACACTAAATCGTGTCTAATTTTCCTCTGCTGAGTCTGTCCCCAGTACTGTCTCACAAAACGAATCTCAAATTCTTTGAAGTCTACTACTTCATCTATTATCATATCGTACCACTGAAGTGCATAATCCTTCAAACATCCTCTTATGAAATGTAGCTTTGACATCTCATCAGATATTCCCCTCATATACGTTTTTATTGTTCTCATAAACGCCATTGGATTATCTTTGTAAAATCCTGAGAATTTTGGTATATTCTCTGCGCTACCAGGTATTTGTGTCAAAGATACACTAGGTGTACTAACCCCATGTACTTTGTTCTCTAACCCTTTGATAGTGTTTTCAAAGGTTAAAGTTTTGTTTTGTAAGGTCAACATTGTGTCCGTACAAACACCATATTTTATTTTACAATCTTCCACTTGGTGTGAAAGTTCTTGTATTTGCTCTTGATATTGCACATTATTCCCTTTAACTTTATTTTCAAGAGAATTTATTTTTTCATCTACCTTATTAAAACTAGCTTGTGTTTTGGCAGACCTTTCGTTGATTTCTTTTATTAAGAATGTGCCTTTACCTTCACATTTCTTTTCATTAATGTTTATTTGTTTGTTTAAAATTGAAACTGACTGTTCTAACTTTAATTCTACTTTTGCATTTAGCTCTAAAGTTTCTTTTCTTAACTCTGCGAAACCTGCGTCTATTTTAGCATTGAGTTTTTCTAATCTTTGATTGTTTTCCTCAAACTTTTTATTTATACTCAAATTATTTTCTTCTAGTTTTCGATTTAAATTCTTATCATTTTCTTCTATTCTACTGAATAGTTTATTGAAAAGATTCTCAATTTTTTGTTCACCAGCTACGCCACTGATGCTTTCTGTCTGCACGCTACCTTCAAGTGTTTGATCCTCTGATTCAGGTTTTTCTGACTCTGAATCAGAAGATACCGGACGATTGTCCCTGTATTTTGTGAACTGTGAACCTTCACCATTATTCTTATCCTTCTCTGCCATTTTTATCTTATTTCTAACTTATAAATTAATAACGAAACTTATCTAATCAAATACTATTCCTCCTTCTTTATCCCTTTCTAAATAAGAGAAATTGATAATTCACCAGTAAATGAAAATTAAAGGTATTCTGTCTCTCAATTGGACATTGAATAATTATTCTATTTACTAATGAATAAAAAAAATGAAACAAACTTTGTACCCATTATTTGTACAAAATAAATTATTATTTTTTTGTTTAAACATTTTAAAAAAAACAAAAATTGCACTGCTTCATAACGTTGAGTGTTATGTAAATAATTATTGACAAACGAGAAAATGAATACAATGCTCCACTATGTTAAGCGACATTAATTATATATTTTTTTTCTTTTAAACAATTATAAAAAGTAATACATTGCCTCTCTATGTTGGGCGTTAAATAAATATATGATTAATAAACAACAAGAAAAGGAATACATTGCCCTACTTCGTTGAGCGCCATTTAAATTTATGCTGTGGCATATAAATATTTATTTTAAATTATGTTATTGCCATACGTTGGGCATCGCCATATAATTTATATGCTGTGACAACATATATTTGTGTGTATTACCACACGTAGGGTATAGTCTTTTGTATATGCTGTACTCTTAAAATTATTCTTTATACACCAAAAACTTATAATTGGTTTTGTATTTTATTTTTTTATATTGTTGAAGCATGTACTTTGTGACTATTGTGGATTCTGGCAATGTGTGTGGTTCCTTCTCCTTCACTGATGATTTTTCTCTTGCTTATAATAGGGAAGAGGTAATAGTTTTGTTCAAAGAAAAACTGTATGTCTATACAACATAATCATATACCTTTTATTTTGTAATTTATAGACTCAAAATAATTTGTATACACACCTTTATGCTCTAAACAAAATACATAATTGAAAATGCTCATATCATTTATACCTAATGCCGGTTGTAATGTATGTAAATCTTTTATTTATTTATTTATTCTGCTAAACAAAATAAATATTTATCCTGTAAATAAACAAATGTAAACTTTTATTGTACATTGATGGTGATACTTATCGATGTAATTATATTTATGTATTGGCTTCAATTAATTGCTTTAGACAACCATTTGCACGTGTTGTATCTAGCTCTTAATCTTTGCCTTGTGAAACTTTTAATTAATTATTTGCCTAACTTAAAAGAGATTAATGATGCCTAGACAATACGATGAAGAAAATGCTCATTCGCACGTAGCATCTCTCCAACTGCCCAACACCATTAATCCTATTTTGTTGTAATTCCAACTTTATGAATTTAAAACAAACCTTACAGGATATAATATTTACTTATTTATATTGTCCAACAATACATTGATTAATCATTTGCACGTAAAAACCAATGTCTGTCCAACAATTTGTATAACTTCCTTTTCAAAAAAAATAAACTTACTTGCTATCAAAATATTCATTTTGAATGTCCATATTGAACGTTTCAAGTGAATTCAAATATATTAAATAAAATAAGAACTACTATGAATATACGTGATGAAGAAATAATGAAAACTACAATGTAACAATCTAAAGCGTCTTATTCTTTAGGAGTTGTAATAAGAAGTCTCCCTTTCGGAATTCTAATGAGAAATCTCCTTCGTGTCGAATCTTGTTTCGTATTTATAGCGGCAAAAAAAACTCTATGTTGACCATTGCGCCCTCTAGTCCATATTTTAGGTTGGCATTGGAATACACGTTCCAGTGAAGTCGCTGCCCGCATGTTGCCGTCTTGATACACACACACATACACATATTGTTCTGACAGTTCACTATTTACCAAACGTCAATATAAATTTCCAATTCAAAAGTCCCCTCTGCCTCGCACAGCATTTCCAACGGTAGGTTTATTCTTGTCGCTAATACCATCCTTCTTTGTATTCGTCAATGAACCTATTGCCTTGTTCATTGTTCGATACATATTTTTTCTTTCCATTTATTAATGTCAATTTCACTTTTCTTTTAGCTGAATTGCGACTTGGCAAAATGGGAAACATGCCGAAGATAACTATTATTTTTCTTCCCGCACTGCCTGTACCCGGAGGACACGCCTGTTTCTTCACCGTTTCTCTATCTTCTATCCATGATCTTTCTATTGGTAAAATGTCAATCTGCAATAGACTTTACACAAGTTTTATATATTTTGTTGTCTTTTTGTAGGTCATGAAACTGTACACGTCTATTTCCAGTCTCTGAAGCATTGTGTTACAAACAAATCATAAACACATATACTTTTTATTTATGATGTCAGCTACCCTTCAATACAAAATGTTATTGCTGATCATTTCTACGTTTTACATATTTTTATATCCTTTCTTAGTCTATTTATAAGCTAAGGTAAATTTTATCTTTTAATACAATTTAGTTCTTAAACTCTTTCATAAAATTTTTACTGCTTTATGCATATAAATCATAATAATTTACCTATTTATATTTCTTGCATATCGTATTTCATCTTTTTCATGATATATAAACCATACATCTTGTGTAATCTTTTACAAAAGAAATATATTACTTATATTTATTTTGTCTTTTATTTCATATTTATTTAATAAATTTTTATTCTACATTTTTACTATTTATTTGTATAATAATAGTTTTTAAATCACTTTTATAAATTGACTATGAGTATGCAACTTTGTATACCTCCATGTAATTCTTGTTGCATAGTTTTACTCAATGATATTTATTTTATTTCTAATCTTAAACTAATCTCTAAAGCTATTCTTATTCTATAAATTTTGCGAGTTCACGGCAATATGTACATATGTGACGAAGTCTCTGTGTTGACGAATCAATTGTTGTATTATATTGTCTTACATAGCAATACATTGTAAAATTGTCTATAATAACTGTGTTATATTTAATTGCAAGGGTGAGTTTCAGCAAGTAATGCTTGTGTTCATTATTATTTTTTTTTTATTTTTGAGGTTCATACTTAGAAACAAAATAATTTAAAACACATATATTTACGACGTCCAAGTAAAATCAATTTGCTTATAAGCTTGGCTAAATAAGCATACTTGCATATAAAAAAGTTTGGAGTACGGCTTCAAGTGGCCATATTAATTTCAATATGACAGCAACATGGGCAAGTCTATGAGACCTCTTCCAAATTATACATATTTATAATTTAAAATGTTGTTATTTCCTTCGGTTATAAAGAATAGTTAATAATGATTATCATGAATACACAAAAGGATAAAAGAGGAAAATGGCTGAGAAACAGATGGAAGTCCTGGATTGTAAGTTTGGCAAAAAATATCATGTTCTCTTAAGGTTACTGCTGCATCCTAGACAATTCGGTGCTGCGAAAAAAGAAACCGGTGGAATAGATATATGTAGGTTTGAACCTTAAAGAACTATCATTTCAGCTAGGCAAAGAAAAACACAAAATTAATGGGCCCTTTCTATAATTTAAAATAAAAAAGCGGGAAGATATTGCGTCCAAAGATTTACTCCACTACACCCCAAATTATCCTTTCAAAGATCAGAAACTATCAGCACTGCTCATTATGATAGGTTTAATAGTAGAATTTGGGACGCTGTTTATAAAAGATACAATTTATTAAAAATATCATGTGATATTTTTAAGATGAATGAAACGGGTATTCACGTATCGTCTAAAAAACTACTCACACAGATATCAGTAATATGAAAAAGAATTTATAGAATATTTCGAAATGTCTACCGAAAGTAGGCCTTTATTTTATAGAAAAAGTGTTTTGCAAATATCTAACAAATTGTGCATTCTATACAGATTTATTATATGTGCAATAGTATTTAAAGCTAGATGTGGAGCACGCTTTGTATATAAGAAATTTTTAAATTCGGACTTTAAGTAATAATTCTACTCTTGTCAAATAACAGTTTATTCATATCAAATGTACCTTATCGTATGTAGTTTTTTTTATAAAGATTTATTAAGTGAATAGAAGTACTTTGAGCTGGATTTGCAATGATTTCTATATAAAAAAAGTTGCACCAAGTAATAATTTTACTCAGAGGTTTATTTTATTAAGATGATGCCCAATTAAAAACTAATTTGAAACCAATAATCTTATTGTTTATAATGTAATTTACACACTCCTTAGAAAAAAAAAAACAAAATAGAACCAGAAATTTGAATTTCAGACAATGAAAAATTAAGTTTTGGTACTTAAGTAGAATAAAGAATATGAACAACTACACGCATTATTGGATATGAATCAATAAAAATTTAGACTTATTACTTAAAAAATGTTTACAAAAACTTTTCTGTTGGACTTTTATAAATTTGAACAATTAAACAGATTACGATGCTAATTCATCTATTAAGAAAAATGTCTGTATTTTCAAAGCATTATATATATTGTACTCGTTTTATAGTTTAGATAACTTATAAAAGCATTCTATTTCAATAAAGAAATTGTTATTCAAAAATGAGGTGTAAGCACCACACCACTTTTTACGTATATGTGCTTTCAGAGTTTTTTATTCAAAAATTATTCCAAATTAAGTTTTAATTGATATCATATTAATAAACATATGAGTAGAAGTGTAACTTCCAATCCAAATTATGAAAATTTTTATAGACAAAAATTGTTTCAATTTTAGCTCTAAATGGTTTTGTAGTGATAAATCTCTATAGGATAATTGGTGAGATATTTGCAAAAAGCTGGTAATAAATAAGAGTACAATCGTTACTTCGTAGGAATTTAAAAAAAAATTGTATAAAAAAATTATTCCAAATGCAGCTCTAAATACTTTTCTATTTAATAAATCTATAAAGAATGCATAATTTGCGAGATATTTGCAGAAAAACTGCTACTTGCCCAAATTTCAGAACTTTTTTAATAGTAAAATTGTTCAAAATCTTTTTTTTAATCCTTCTAAAATTCACTTTTTAGCAGTTTTGCATTCTTTGGAAATTTATCTAAACTGAGCAGTTGACGAGATATTGGGAAATTTTGATTTTTTCGCTGAAGTGTACTACTACTTCCGATTTTACTGAAAATCTAATCGCATCTCAAGAGGAAGAGTATACACGTAAATACAAAGTTTAGTATTGATAGCTTTAGTCGCTGGCGCTATCGTAGTCAGAAGAGAGAAATAAAGAGAGAGAGAGAGAGAGAGAGAGAGAGAGAGAGAGAGAGAGAGATGTTTGCAAAACCCGTTTTTTCGGTATCTATCAGAGAATATCAGAATGTGAACATCTGTAAAAATCTCGAGATCGAAAATTTTCGTCATCAAAATACTTCCTACTACTACGTATAAGAAAGTAAAAAACGAGGTGCGGACCGAATTTTGAAAATTTTGTATATAAGAATTATTACAAATCCAGCACAAAATACTTTATTCTCTCAATAAATCTCCATAGAATGTATAATTTGAGAAATATTTGCAAAAAACTGCTATTCGATAAGAGTAAAAGTGTTGCTTCCTGTCTGAATTTTGAAATTTGTTATATACAAAAATTGTTTCAACTCTAGCTCTAAATAAATACTTTTGTATTCTTAATAAATCTGTATAGTATGCAAAATTTGTGGCAAAAAACTGCTGCTGGGTAAGAGTAAAAGTGTTACTTTCGGTTCGAATTTTACATATTTTTTATACAAAAATTGGTCCAACTCGAGCTCCAAATATTTTTGTATTGTGGATAAATCCTTATAGAATGTATTATTTGCGAGATATTTGCGTAAAGTCGTTTTTCGATCAGACAAAAAGACCTACTTCCGGTAGATATTTCGAAAAACTATTTTCATAAAGTCTTCCGTATTGTCAGTTTTTAATACTTTTGTAATCTTTACAAAACTGTATAGACTTGACGAGTTATTAGTAAATTTTGATATTCTTTACGGAAATTAAAAACTACTTTCGTTTACCTACTTTACTGAAAATCTAAATATATTTCGAGATGAAGATTATACAATTAAATATAAAGTTTCATGTTGGAACCTGTAGCCCTTTAGCTGCAAAAATCTCGAGGTCGACAGTTTTTGTGATCACAATACCTCCTTACATGTATAAGAAAATAAAATTAGGCTCCCTGACTTTTAGGTATATTACATTCACATTTTCAAAGATTTTATGTACTTCTTAATAAGTAGATAAGTTAAGCCTTGAAATGTACCAAGTAAATGGAACGTGTTTACGCCCATGATCACGATTAGAAATGATCGGAAGGTACTGGGCCGTGACGTAATTAATTATAATATAATATAATTTGACTGTCGCTGCTACACGACGGAACCGGATATAACCACTAAAAATCGAATTCGCCTATACTCTCGCTTGTGATTGCCGCGGTGTCCACGCTGACTTACAGCATATAGTCTTATGTGTAAATTGAACTTAATTAGGCAAAGGGTTGCCAGCAAAACGTACTAAAATTGCAGGCAAAAATTAAACCTTATAGAAATAATTCTGCAAGAGAACGTTAGTAGAAAGAATGTTACTGATATACATATAAGCAGTGAATTGAGACGTCACAATTAACTAAATGCGTTGTTATATAGAGCTTGTTGCCAATGACTATATGATACATTGTATATCACGTTTAACAATCATATAGTGAACGTATTTCAAATTCAGTAAAACCGTAAAAATGAACATAGAAATCCTTATCATTTTAGAGATAATGCAACAAAGATGTGTGCTTGAAATATTCAAGTTTTCCTTTTAGTATGTACACAAATAAAAAAAACAGTCATGTTGCAAATCCGTCCTATTTCGCAAACCGGCCACTTTACCATGACATACACACAAAAATAACAAATGCGTCTCTTTGGCTACACCAACATCTACATATATAAGCTCAGTATTGTACATGTCATTAACATCCCATACCTAATTGGAAATAGTTTATCGGTTTGAGTTAGTATTATGTGTGTATACATACATATAAGTGTTCGACAAAAAAAATATGTAATATTCTTAATAAAAATTATATAGTTTGTACAATAATAATGCCGTAATGCCACTAACAGCTAGCTTTACGCTAATTACAAGAAACTTCCACTGCCATGATTCATTATTATGCCAACCTTGGGGTGGATTGGATGCATACAAATAAAACGCGCTCATACTACAAATTTGCTACATTTATTCTTGTTCTGGCTCTGACTAGTTTCAACTCTCGTGATTCAATTTCAAAATGGTGTTACTGTACTAATAGAAAATGACTCGCCGAGTTGAAACGAGTTACAGAAGGTCCAAAAATAGAAGTGATAAAAGACATGGCAAAAAAGTGTTTTATTTGTTTTTAGGCGTATGATGGCATTTTCTAATAACTACAACAAAATTAATTAGATGCTGTAGTGCATCAGAAATATATATCTATCTGACAAAGTAAATTTACATTTTTCTTTCGTCTTCTTCTGCTGGATTATTCATAAATCAATGCCACAAATGAGATATATCTCTTTTAAATTGAACATTCCACATACTCAAATTTGAATTTTACGTTAAGTAAGGCGTATTGGCTATACTTCCCGAATTATTTATTATTGGAGTATGAAGTGACATAATTAAAGAGTGTCATGGTCATAACAGAACACGAAATAGTTTGGTATACTGTTCACAAAAATTGTGAAAAGTCATACTTATACGCACAACTTGTTCTAATACATACTTGTTGTTTGCGAAGGTTTAGCATAATAAAGCAATTATAAACAAAAAATATTATTTATGTTAAACCACACAGCCAATATATTTTACAGAATCATATTGAAACCTCTATACCACTCTTCGATATTTAGACCTTATTCTAATATATAAGGCTAAGGTTTGACACAGTTTCTTTAAATAAAAACATATAAACAAAAACGCTAAAACACCTTTACCACAGTAAAGCCCAAAAAAATAAATACGTATTTCGACAACTATGTTGTCATCTTCAGTAGCACTGATTAAAAACCGCGTTGTCTATACAGCATAGCGTATACAGACTAATAGTGTTGAAGATGACAACATAGTTGTCGAAATACGTATTTAGTTTTTTGTGATATAGTATGGTAAAGGTGTTTTAGTGTTTTCGTTTAGTGTCAAGCCACAGACTCCAAGTTTTAGTTTCTTAAAAACATCTAATTTTAAGTGTAAGGCTATAACTTTAAACATTTAATTGAATTTACGTTAAATTTATTAATTTATTTGTTTTTAAACATGTCATTGTAATACGTATTTACAACTTTTTCATTACTTTACACTAAGTGCAGTTTTAACATAAGATTAAATATTTACTACACTATTGCTGAGATTTCCAAATTATTATTCACAATGATAGTAATAGGTAGTATTAACTGAAGTCAATAACACGATAGTTTTCATTCTTTTACGAAAAACTTAACAGGATTTCAACATTTTTCCATGAATATATTTCAATATCGTCTGTGGTTTTCCATTGCGACCCCCATTCTTAAGGTGTTTTGGCAACATTTAGAAAATAGTTTGACTATCTTTTAAATTATCGAAAATAGGAATAAAACATAAAAGAAAGTACCTGCTGAAAGTCTTAAAGTGATTCTCTAAAAATATAATGTGTGTGTGTCGTTTAATATAAATACTATTTTTTGTTTATAATTTATTCATTTTGCCAAATGTTCGCATGCACCCAGTCTGTATTAATTAGAACAAGTTCTGGATTATAGGCAATAAAAGAACACATGCAACTTTTGATTTTAACCATAAATATTAACTTTAGTCATTAATTGGTTTTAATAAAAACATTCCTAATTTAAATCCAAATTTGAACTTATATATGGAGTAATAAATTTAATTTCTTTGTGCTGTGATCATTTTATATAAATATATATATTCTTTTAGAATGTACAGCAATAGCAAGCAATCAGGGGTGCGGGAACGTTCTTTTGATTCCGTCAAACATCGTACGGAACATCCTTGGACAAAGCAAACATATTCATTCGATTCGTATTTCTACGAAATTTTTCATAACTTTCTCTATGTCTATTTTGTCAACCAACTTGTTGTAAGTATGTAAAATTTTAACACTATTTAGTCGTACGTAAGATTTCAGTCTCTTCAGTATCGAAAAATTTCTCTTACTTGTGCACGAAGAGGCTGTGATTCCGCATCTTTTAATAATAATAATAAGTGTCTTAATTACATAGTCACAAATAAAGGATAAGTACTAAACGTTTTTCTGAGACAACCCTTCCATCTAAACCTTGAAAAATATTATATTTTTTTTTACACAAAATTGCCTAAATAAATTTAACTATTACATTTAAAAAAATGAAATATAACTAATAATAAAGCTAAACACTATTCTGCGATGCGCCGCTGAGCGATACGAAAAACACGCAAGAGCTTAGAAAAGAAAAATTGAAAGCATATTAGGTATCATACCAATGCCAGGCACCATACTAATGCTAGACATTACATCACATACACGCAAGGCAACACGTCAATCCACGATAAGGAATTGATTATTAAGTAAGTACTTTATATCTGGACCTAAAGCTTGTAACACTCAAATGTTTTAAGTTGTCCGGAAGATTATTATATGACTTATATATATGGTAAGAGAAGGAACGCTCAAAAAGCGCTGTTTTATGTGGGGGGACCTAAATTAGATTTTTGTAACGTATATTTAAATTGTGCGAACTGTAGCGAAACTCAATTTTATTATATAAATATTTTGGAAGTTTGAATTTAATAATGTTATAATAGAAAACAAAGTTCGTACCCTCCTAAGATAGATCATGGACAACCAACGAATATCTCGTAACTTGTGCGACACATGTTGAAATGTTCTAATACCATATACAAGTCTCAGACAACTATTTTGAACCCTCTGCATACGATCAAAAGTAGCGATGTGGATCGCAGGATGATATACCGGCACACAATAGTTAAATTGTGAAAGCATAAAATGTTCACACAATCGTCTTTTAAGATCCCGCGATAAATATAGTCTGTGAGGGTAAATCGTTGTTAAATTTGCATATGCATTTCTTATATAACGTACAATTTGAGGTCTGTACCTAAATGTGTTATCAATAGTCAAACCCAGATTACGTGCTTCAGTAACGATTCGAAGTTCCTGCCCATTAATTTCAATTTTGACAAGCTGCCTAAGACGGTCACAAGCCACCCTCGGCCCAAATATTAAGACCAAAGATTTATTACAGCTCAGTTTGAGAGAGTGATCTTCAGCAATTTTATGAATAATTGCTGATTCGGCATTCACCTTTGCGACAGACTCCCACCACTAACTAGAAGAAAAAGAAATATATATTTGGATGTCATTCGCATAAACATTGCTGTGCTCCACGGAATACACCATGCACCGTTAATATATTCACAAATCGACCGAATTCTTATGAATTTGTTGATCAATTCCATTTCACTCTCCTATCATCAAGTAAATGATCCTTTTTTTTAAATCAATTGTAAAATAAAATGATTTAATCCATGCTGAATCTGTTCAGAATCTGAATATCAAAAATGAGAAAGCGTTGCGTGTTAAAAAAGCCTTGCTTGGAATGTGAAAAAAATTCGATTTGTTTGCGATAAATAAGTAAAAATGATCACTCAAGCACTCACAAAAGAACACACAAATGACTAAGAAAGGGAGGCACACGCGCGGGTGTCCAAGAGAAAAAAAATGGCAATATCCAAGTGTGCGAAAATTCACCCTGTTGAATTGCCCAAGGAAAAATTTTACGCGTGTTGAGTTTCTCAACAAACGCAACAGGCCTTCCAGCGCCCCTGATAGCAATCTTATCAACTGCAGCAACTCTGAGAATTTTTTTGTAATATTCAGCATTATGGTGTTGATTTTTTGTCAGAATATTGAATTGCCTAGTATATGCATGGATACACAACACATTCCTAAATCTGTAAAGTATCCGTGAATATCTACGGTAATATCTATTAACCAATGGTCACACTAGGGTTGTCAAATATTACCATAGGTATTATCATGGGCATTGATTAACAAAGTTGATATATGAGTGATCCTGCATTGCTGACTCTTACACCGCGCGCTGAAGAGTCCATAGTAGGACGAAGCGCATGTCCTTCTGTTGATTCACTCAATTTTATCTAGGTGTGTGCTGTGCATAGATGTATATAGATATAATATGTCCGTAATTGATTTATGCTGCCACCATTTACATTTTAGCGATTTTTACGTTTTACAATCCCCCCCCCCCCTTTAAATTCAAATTAATTGCCAAATTTGACGTTATAATTGCATAAGCGCCAGTTAGAATGGTTTTCTAGCAGTGATTTTGAAAATTATAGGCATAAACTAATAAATTTTAACATATAAGATGATGTTTCCAAGTTGCTGATTTAAAAACATGAACATTTCTATGTAGCAATGCGTAAGTCAATTACATACATTCGTGCGTATCTATGTGATTTAAACAACTTTGGATATATCCAGTTATAATCATGGCAGCTATATAAAAAGTCTCATTTTGATATGACTTCGTAAGCAACAAATAAATGTTTACAGTATTCAAAGTATAATTAAAGACTTCATTCTATTATATTTATCAGAACTTAAGACAACAAATTACTTAATTTTACCAACTTAAGGGTTTTAAACTAAGTGTGAAAGTATTATCAAAAATTCATTAAAAATGACATTGATAAGCAAAGAGCTACATAAATATTAAAAATAATGAAATGTATAATTGTCGAACACCTATATAATTATATACAGTGTGTAAATAAAGTAAGGAATAATATTCATATTTTGTTTGTTATCGCTGTTTGGGAGAAAAGCTCGGACAGGTCAATTTTATATTGGTCCTCCGGATTTTATGGATGTCAATTTTTTTTCTTTGGTTTACTACTCTGGGACCTATGACGTCATCAACTTCTTTTTCAAATGGAACCTCCTTATTTTTTTGCTAGAAATAAAAAGTATATTTTTTTCTGAATTCAGCAATACCCCATATGTGGTATTTAAAATTAATTGTTTTAGAGTATTAAGCGTGCTAATAATGACAATTGACATGTCAGAGTGCAGAAATATCGACCAAGAAATGAGAGATAATGTTTTGGAAGAATTTCAACTCCGACTTTATCATTGCCAAGAAACAAATGACAAATTGACATTTATTAATGCAAAAATTTTTAATCTTCCCAAGAATAAATTATTACTATTTGCTCTTTTGATTTTCAAATTTAATTATTGTTATCATTTTAATACATATGATCCTCCGTATCTCTAAAACTACTAATTTTAAATACCACATGTGCGGAATTGCTGAATTCAGAAAAAAATGTACTTTTTATTTCTAGCAAAAAAATAAGGGGGTTCCATTTGAAAAAGAAGTCGATGACGTCATTGGTCCCAGAGTAGTAAACCAAAGAAAAAAGACTGACATCCATAAAATCCGGAGGAAGAAAATAAAATTGACCTGTCCGAGCTTTTCTCCCAAACAGCGATAATAAGCAAAATATGAATATTATTCCTTACTTTATTTACACACTGTATAATAATGTCAATTTATATAACCTGAAAAATGGGTGTAGTTAAAGCTTAATTGTGTACATTGTAATTAGTGTGTAATATAACATGGTGTTTAAAATATACTCACTCAGGCGGAGTCCCGCGCAGAGAAAAGCTAGTAAACACGACTTCTACACGTTGCCCTGGCACTGCTAGAAATGTATAAATGCATTGACGAGAATGGCTCCAAGGATTGACAAATTCCGGCGCGTAGAAAGTACCGTTTTGAGGACCACCAGGTCTGCTTACAAACGTCTGGTCACACTCTGTAAAAAATAAATAACTTTCTTGATGCATTTTTATATTTTCAATAATAATATCATAAGAGCGTTTTCGTATATTCAAACATACTTTCCCGATTTTTATATGAAATTTATTTCCTAAGAGCAACATCAATTTAGTATAGAAAGGGGGAAAATATATAGAATATACGAAAGTGTACGAGTGATATTTGTAATATATATACATATCAATAAAGGAAATATCGCGGATACATAATAAAAGTAGGAGAAAGATATTGGGTTATTCCGTTGTAGTGCAACCGCAGACACGTTCTCATTCCTTGGCTACACCGTACTGACGATGACCAACGAGTCTGATACACGTGTCTGCGGTTGCACTACAGCGGAATAACTCGATATTCTTTCTCCCATTTGTACATATATACATATATATGTATTGAAAAATTAAAAAATATATATATATAAATAATAAAATTAATTCTTGGTCGTTTATAATAAAATATATATCTTTCTCTTGGTGTTAGCGACCTTAAATAACTCAATAATACATAGTTTTAAACGTTTCGACAATTTTTTATTGCCTTCATCAGTAAAACTGTAAAGAAAAATACAAATTTTAATTAAATACAGGAACGGTCACATCTAAGCTTTTGAAACTTACCTATAAAATTTATTGTTTTATGTTTTCAATACCATAAAATATACTTCTTATTAATTTTGTAAATGTTATAGCATTTAGAAATAAGTCAAATAAGAACAATGCCAAAGTAAGAAATTTTCTTGAGATGATTGAAATAAAACGAAACAGCAATACAGTTAATGATAGGAATGAAATTGATGGTTTATCAAAAATCTATTTTCATATTTTATAACGTAAACATACTAATATATGTAATATATTTATAGTGTGCGTTTGGACAAAATTTCAAAATGACATTTATTTCTAAAATTGATTTTTGACAGTTTTTCAAAAAAAGATTGATTTAATTTTATTTCTAAATGCTATAACATTTACAAAATTAATAAGAAGTATATTTTATGGTATTGAAAATACCTTGTCAGGCATTATGAATATACAATAACATAAAACAATAAATTTTATAGGTAACTTTCAAAAGCTTAGATGTGACCGTTCCTGTATTTAATTAAAATTTGTATTTTTCTTTACAGTTTTACTGATGAAGGCAATAAAAAATTGTCGAAACGTTTAAAACTATGTATTATTGAGTTATTTAAGGTCGCTAACACCAAGAGAAAGATATATATTTTATATATATAAATATATTAGTTTACCATTTCTAGGGAAATGGAATAAGGGTTTGTAAAATACTTTTAATAAAAAACAACTCTTCTTAGCTTTGTGACGTTTCGGCTGCTCTTTTCAGCCTTCTTCAGACCTGTTTATTAGGAAAGACGTATGTGAAAACAACATTTTTTAAGACTTAATAATTGACACTTAATTAAAAAATAATATAAAAAAAAACAAACTTACTCTCGCTAATGTTGTGCTAGTTTTGCTAATACCATACATTGTGTGAATGGGACTGCTTTTTAGATACATGTTAAAAAATCACAATTTTAAAATCAACACAAAAACACAGAAAGAAAAAACAAACGAGCGAAACTCTAAAAACTATTTCTATTGATTACAGCATTGTTATATGCTATTATCATATATGTCGAAAAAAATAAACGCTATTCGTTTCAGTTTAAAAACCTCAAGTTAATATTATCTATTGCATTGCTTTTATAATGTGCGAGGAAATATATTCTTCGCCCGCTTGTCTGTGTCGGTCGCCAAATAACAACGCAACAGACGAAATCAATAACAAAAAAGAGTCAGAATCGGCAAGCAAAACCCAAAATAATCATCATGACACACAAACGACTGCAAACTACAACAGCATGATCTTACCTATTGACATTATCAAAAAAATTTTCATAAATTTAACAGATTTAGACATACCTATGCAGTTTCAAGAAATACTGGCTTTGGGAAATAAATTCTCATTACCAACTAATAATAAAAACATAAGTATAGAACGGGTGCTTGCGGATTGTGAGGACATGCTCACTGAAATAGATCAAGAAGACAAAGACAGATATAGATGCCAAATATCCTACCATATCACACATTACATGAAAAACAACAAAGCAAACAACACATTAAATGAGGTATACAAGGATTGCAAGAGATTCATAGATATAAACAAAAACATTCTCATCACACGGTCTGACAAAAGTAACGTAACAGTTTGCATGTACAAGGAGGAATACAATAAAAAAATGACAGAATTACTAAATGACAACACAACATACAAAAAAATAGATAGAGATCCTACATGTCAATTTGAAAGAAAAACTAACCAATTAATAAAAAACTTAAAAACCAATAAACACATCACAGAAGAAACATATAAAACACTCATTAAAAATAATTCAGAAACAGCGAGAATATACGGTGTGCCAAAAGTACATAAGGCAAATAACAAATTAAGGCCAGTAGTTAGCAGTGTAGCATCTCACACAAAACACCTAGCAAAACACATAGCAGACATCTTAGACAAATCCTTCTTGACATATAACAAACACAAAATCAAAGATACTTTTGAATTTGCACAAAAGACAAATAATCTCAAGATACCAGAAAATTACGTTTTGGTATCATTTGATGTTACGAGTCTTTTTACTAATATCCCCATAGATATAGCTATAGAGATTATAGATAAGCAATGGGCACTAATCAAGAATAACACTAACATACCAAAGAAAGAATTTATAGATATACAAAATGGATCTTCAATAGTGTATATTTCGTATACGAAGGACAATTTTACCAACAAATAAAAGGGGCACCTATGGGACTTTCCCTTTCACCAATAATAGCAGACCTTGTGATGAATACAATAATAGCATTTGTAGAAAAGTGTATAGATTTTGAGTTCCTTTTCATAGGGCAATACGTGGATGATTTGATCTGTTGTATGCCTAACAATAAAACAGACACTACATTAGAACGTTTCAATGCATTTCACAATAGTCTAAATTTCACAATGGAAACAGAATCAAACAAATCCATTCCATTTCTGGATACATTAATCATGAATGACAATAACAACCTTAAATTAAGATGGTACAGAAAACCGTCAAACTCCAATAGACTTTTAAATTTTCATTTTAATTGCCCGGAAAAATATAAAATAAATCTAATAAAAGCACTTAAAGATAGAATTACTAAAATTACCCATATAGATTACCTTAACCAAGATCTTCACTGCCTACAGCAAATCTTATTGAACAATAGCTACCCTAAGCCATTTAATCTCTTTTCGAGCTGCAATAAAGACAAAAGTCACAGAGTCCCAACAACCCAACATAATGCATTGCAAACAATCAACAATGACAACAGGAACAAATACAAAAAGATACAGTATATACCAGATCTCACGAACAAAATTAAAATGCTTTTCCAAAATACCTTTTCCATTGCATACACAACGGCTTTTTCAAACGCAAAATTATACAGCACACTAAAAGACAAAATACCGGTAGAAATGAATAATAATGTGGTATATGCCATACCTTGCTACCCTCTTGTATTTAAATTATAAATGGCCAAGGCCCTAAACAGATTCGGTACCCAAACTCCAAGAAGGTAGTAAGTCAGACACCACCACGGTAATTAACCTTCTATTTAAATTTAGGAAGACGCTTGTCTATTTAATAATCACCAACTTATAAAACACTCAGGCCTTACCTTCTTACTTCCCAAGGGTCGATGTTAAATATGGGAGTCAGCACTGCCTCCAGCTACAGTCAGAGAAGGGCGAGTTCGAACACAGTACTAAGTCGAAGGTTACGTTGTCAGGGCGCCTATCCGTAAAAATATGCTGAGCCCAACAGATATTCAGACCCCGGACCAGATCCAATGTAAAACTCTCCAGGTGATAAGAAAAATAAGACCAACACACACACATTCAAACTTAACATACGGTTTATTGAAACTATAAATTAGGACTCAACAGTTCGTTTCAATTATTGTACACAAACCGGCTATACTAACTAATCTCTGATTTTTCACAAGATATTTAAAAGACAAAAAAAAACAATGAAATGTAAATCACAAAGCGCAACTCAGTTGCCAGTATTAAATTTCTGAAGGAATGAATAAAACCTTAAATGGTCACCCAAGGTGATCCACAACTTAAAATTATCAATGACGTACAATTACAAAATTTAAGAAATTCAAAATGGAGAACACATGAAACAACCTTAAAGTTAAAATGATTAACCGACAATATTCTTACCAAAGGCATACAGTTATAAGGCAACTTGCCGAAAGTCCCTCCAAAGTCGAACAGTTTGATCGTAATTTGCAACAAGTCAACACCAAAATAAACCACTCTGTATAGAGTGCAGACTCTAAGTTATATGGTATCTAATACTATAAATATTAGCGCTAGTTAACTATGCTTTACATAAGGAAATGTGATTAAAATTAAATTCAATAATTTCTTACGAGATTGTACAATAATAAATTACAATGGTTGACTAATTACACTAAATAACAAGCTAAGAATTTACACAACACAGATGTGAGACTACAATGCCAATACACATCCAAAATTTGTTCAAGTTCTAAGTCCAAAAATTAAAAGGCTACGTAACGTCTCCAAAAATGACAAAGTAACCTCCAAACTGGGGTCACTGTTATTAATAAAACTACGTTAATTTAATAAATTCAATTTATAAAGGCTCACATGCCACAAGAAGTTAATTTAAGAAATTACGATGACTTATTTGATTAGCTAGGCCGGAAAATTGAAATTTATTGTACGAAGTACTCGAAATTGACATAAATTCTACCAAAACTGTTTGGCCAATAATTTCTACGTTATGGATAATATCAGGAAAATTTACACAGTTACAGTACCTTAAGGAAAATCACATCCACAGCTACCATACACGATACCTTCTACGGATCCACACGTTACAAGAAAACTGCTCACATATCTTCGGCAAACGACATCTCAGGAAAAATTAGCGTAGGAAGGCTACAGCATTCCATTAATCTGCACCTTAATTATGTCTTCACCGCAGGATACAGCTATAAATTCCCTTGGAACCGTAAAATTACCATGGGCACGTGGTTCTTAAAACTTAACCCAACAAAAGTGCTCAAATGAGGTCTATGCCATGCACTAACAGCTATATTTGAATATAGAAACAACACAAATTAAGATCGATTAGACACGTGGAAAATATACTTACAGCAGTTTAAACAATTCCCAAGCCACGACAAACAATATCCTCAACAAGTTTATAATAATAACGCCAAAATCACATTAATGCTTGAGAAACATCATAAAAATCCGCCTTGTACTAGCGATTGCACACGATATAATTCAAAAATCCATCATTTCTCAAGTAGTGTCTAAGGAACTGCATCTGCTCTGTGATGTTTAATGCTTCTTCTACGGCAGTTAACGTTCAAAGAGAAAGGTTCTAACATGTCAAACACCGACCTTAAGCGTAACACGAACATTTGCCCTAACAGAGCTACCTAACCTGATATTTTAAACATACGACATAAACGCAGATTCAAATGACAATAGAGAAATGGAAAATAATTATAATTAATTTGTTACATAACTCTAAGCCCAAAAAGAAACTCTAAAACTAAATTAGAAATAATTAAAACTGCCGAAACCACTAAATAAAACAAGTGCGCCGTCTACCCGCCAGGAAAGGTATACATTACGCACATGAGTAATGCAAAACCGCTCGACTGTAAGAGTCTTATGAAATCCTTCACTAGATGGCCGAAGGAGTCGATAACATTGATTTAAGGAAAGGAAGATTCATTTAATCCGAAATAAATTACGTATTCAACGATAAACTAAAATAATCAATTAAGAGATAAAATACAACAAAAATAATTGTAACAAATTCCTCCCTCACCACAAAAGGTTATTTACTTGTAAATTACCGTTAAGCCAAGAGTTATGAAACCAGGAACTGGACTGTGCGTAACACAACATATAAACATACGATACAATAGAACCAAGTAAAAGTCGACAACGACTAGGCAAAAAGGAAAGACAAATGTGCGCGACCATGTCCGACAGCAAACGCAGCATCACCAAACGCTTGACCAAAACCACCACGCGGTCCTTCGGCATTCAGCCGGTACGGGGAATTAACGAGGAATAAATAAAAAAACATGGGTGTCGAGATTCTGCACAGACGCGCCCCGAGACCTGACCAACCGACAGCCCAGTACCACTGATAGCATCAAAAAGGAAATGGAGTAGACGGGTTAAGTTACGGTGTGCCCGGCCGGCGGTGATCCTTACGACGGTCGAAGGCACAGGAATTAGGAAGAGATACTACCAATAGACCAAGATGCGGGAAAGGCAACCCCCGAAACGACACTCTGCAGACACGCGACGGTAAAAGAGAACTTTGGGTGAGGCCCTCGGTATCTCAAAACAAACAAAAATAAAAGGTCAACTAAAAATGGGTTTACTACTACAGATATGGGATACAAAGCGGAATAAGGAGAGGTATATAAAGACAGGGTACAGCACAGAATGGTGAAACTACTAAAAGACACGGACGGCACGTCCACGCGACAAATGTACATTCCGGAAACACAACAACTGAAGATCGCCAAACAAAATAGACATAGCAACAAGGAGTTTAAAGTCTGGACCGGCGTTGTCCCGACTGAAACGCTGAAGGCGAGCGATAAAGCCATAAGGCGAAAGTCCATATCAAATCCTGGAGGTAACATTTTGACAATAAAAATAGCAAAAAGATCGCCAGGACACGACCCTTGGAAGGCTGAGAACTATCACATAAAGACCGTTCTTCTTTATACCTTCGCAAATAAACGTCTAATCAGAAGGAAAATGTCAGTACGACACATACAACACGATAGAACAACTATCAAATGCAAATTCCAGACCATACGATACGAAACATAATCCCAAAATGGTAAAGGTTCTAGAACTGCTATACGGTACGAAAGTCATAAAATCGATAATACTTAATCGTAAACGATACGAAAGTCATATTCGGTACGGAACATCAAAATCAGTACGGCAGAGTCGAGATCGATACAAAAGTCAAAATCGGTACGAAAATACATAACTTATAAAAATTACACGGAAGTCGAAAATAACTTAACTAACGTAAGTTATACGGTACACAAAAGTAACATACAGAGTTACACGAAATTAATCCACCCAATTCAATCGTCGCTGTGTGGGCTATCGGCAAAACATAGGGAGAACATCCCGGATCAGAACACGCAAGGAAATACGTCAAACCCACGACAACTAAAATTGAAGATGTTAAAGAAACGGGGGAAACTGAAAATTTTTGGGACGCCTTTTACGCCCAGGCATAAAACCCACAGGTATATTCTTAAGGCCTACCTGCAAACCAAGAAAACTTTGCAAGAGTTCAATCATCGGTAGGTTGTGCTTTAAGATGTTCAACACTCCAAGTACCAGGACAAAAAACTACAAGCTCGGTGATATACTTCCTGGATCGATCACAAAATTAAAGTCCAAGAAACATTAGCAGATTATCAATAAACTACAATAAACCAAAATATAAGTCCGCTAAATTCACCAAAGAAAACACAAGTGGCTCATACAACACCACTAACTGGACTATAGATCGTAACAGAGCTTATTCATGACGATAACTGACAACTGAACTCATACGGAGAATAACGAACAAAAGTTCGTTACATGAAATCAAAAGATTTCAAAACATACAACACACAAGTGTAAAGGTTACTAAGGACCACAAAACTAAACAGCACAAATGGGAAAACTCTAATAACCATAAAAGGAAAGATGGATAACTACTATCTCATGAAGCAATTAAACTAAGGTAAGAATTCAATCAAATCTGTTGACTTTTGACGTGCAGATACAAATTATCCCACATAAGTGGCTGCAAAATACGGTACGAGACGATACTCCAAAACGATACGATAACCTTCCATTTAGTTCAAAAATCCCGAATTATACGGAAACTCTACGGTACTATACGATAAATTAGGTGAACAGGTAGAAGGCTCCACACGATAAGCCAAACTGTAAAAGTGAAATTCAAACAGGTTTACACTTCACGAAGATAGGGAAAAAGGGTCGAGAAAATTTAATTATCCCAATACGTAACTACAAATATTTCTCAAATTAGACAAACGAAAAATGATCCTATATGGGACAATCACATACACTTTAAAAACAATCTCTTTCGATGCCAACTGCCTAACTGCACACGTGGCCTATCAAATTTGTTAGAGTACTCAAACATAAGAAACATTGTAGTGTAATCCATCCACAACATAACAGAATGAATTAATAGTATCAACAATATTAACGATAACAACGGCATGAACGGTACGGAAAGGGTTATCGAAAATAATACGAAAATATACCAAACATCATAATTCATTCCAACCAAACATACGCTAAACAGATTGTAAAAGTGATATTCACGAAAGGTCAAGACAATTGAAATAATCCCATATTATTATTATTAAACAACCCATTACACGATATCTATTATTGCTATTATTATTACTATTAACTCAAGGGCGATACAACAACAAAAAAACTATGAGACTGACTGCATAAGCGATGACCCACAGTGACGAAACAGATTCGAAAATATTAATTCTACTAACTAACGAAATAATTAAGTTCAAAACAAAGATAGATTAACACATACAAGTCATACTACGAAATACTAAATCACGAGATATTATCTATCAGATCTAATAAGTACTCTAAACATTCATACTAAACAATCAACCGCCATTTTGAAGGTCAGAACCACTATACCTGTAGCCTACACAAGATACACAAAGTTGTAAAATACAAAATCACAACACAAGACTTAAGCTCGAAATGTTTTACAGAAATATTACTCAAAAATATTTAAAAGACGAAAATTTCTCACAAACAATTTGGCCCTATACTTCGCAATTGGTTCTCAGATTTCCAATACTGTTATTTAACAATGTATACGTTAAGTGCTCAAATGTGCGAAAATATATTCAAATATACGGAAGTATTCAGATATACAGAAACGTTCAAAAGTACGGAACATACATTAGCGATAAAGTTTCAAACATTCTAACATTCAGTAACTAAGGGCCAAAAGTACACATAACATTCAAAATCACACACAACGTAAGACGTAACTGTGATATAAGCTGGGATATACTTTGCTTTTACTCAAACAACATATGGCAAGGTCTTCAATGCTAAAATTAATTAACTCCTGAAGATGATTCAAAAGTTTCTGAACATTCCCAAAATCCAAAATTCTTGATTTATTAAAAAAAAACTATTTTTTTCCCCTTCAAAAAGGCCCCACAACGTTGGCGCGCCAAAAACCTTGCTACCCTCTTGTATTTAAATTATAAATGGCCAAGGCCCTAAACAGATTCGGTACCCAAACTCCAAGAAGGTAGTAAGTCAGACACCACCACGGTAATTAACCTTCTATTTAAATTTAGGAAGACGCTGGTCTATTAAATAATCACCAACTTATAAAACACTCAGGCCTTACCTTCTTACTTCCCAAGGGTCGATGTTAAATATGGGAGTCAGCACTGCCTCCAGCTACAGTCAGAGAAGGGCGAGTTCGAACACAGTACTAAGTCGAAGGTTACGTTGTCAGGGCGCCTATCCGTAAAAATATGCTGAGCCCAACAGATATTCAGACCCCGGACCAGATCCAATGTAAAACTCCCCAGGTGATAAGAAAAATAAGACCAACACACACACATTCAAACTTAACATACGGTTTATTGAAACTATAAATTAGGACTCAACAGTTCGTTTCAATTATTGTACACAAACCGGCTATACTAACTAATCTCTGATTTTTCACAAGATATTCAAATAACAAAAAAAACGATGAAATGTAAATCACAAAGCGCAACTCAGTTGCCAGTATTAAATTTCTGAAGGAATGAATAAAACCTTAAATGGTCACCCAAGGTGATCCACAACTTAAAATTATCAATGACGTACAATTACAAAATTTAAGAAATTCAAAATGGAGAACACATGAAACAACCTTAAAGTTAAAATGATTAACCGACAATATTCTTACCAAAAGCATACAGTTATAAGGCAACTTGCCGAAAGTCCCTCCAAAGTCGAACAGTTTGATCGTAATTTGCAACACGTCAACACCAAAATAAACCACTCTGTATACCAGAGGCAACCGACAATCTATTCGACATTAGAGTGCAGACTCTAAGTTATATGGTATCTAATACTATAAATATTAAAATGATTAAAATTAAATTCAATAATTTCTTACGAGATTGTACAATAATAAATTACAATGGTTGACTAATTACACTAAATAACAAGCTAAGAATTTACACAACACAGATGTGAGACTACAATGCCAATACACATCCAAAATTTGTTCAAGTTCTAAGTCCAAAAATTAAAAGGCTACGAAACGTCTCCAAAAATGACAAAGTAACCTCCAAACTGGGGTCACTGTTATTAATAAAACTACGTTAATTTAATAAATTCAATTTATAAAGGCTCACATGCCACAAGAAGTTAATTTAAGAAATTACGATGACTTATTTGATTAGCTAGGCCGGAAAATTGAAATTTACTGTACTAAGTACTCGAAATTGACATAAATTCTACCAAAACTGTTTGGCCAATAATTTCTACGTTATGGATAATATCAGGAAAATTTACACAGTCACAGTACCTTAAGGAAAATCACATCCACAGCTACCATACACGATACCTTCTACGGATCCACACGTTACAAGAAAACTGCTCACATATCTTCGGCTAACGACATCTCAGGAAAAATTAGCGTAGGAAGGCTACAGTATTCCATTAATCTGCACCTTAATTATGTCTTCACCGCAGGATACAGCTATAAATTCCCTTGGAACCGTAAAATTACCATGGGCACGTGGTTCTTAAAACTTAACCCAACAAAAGTGCTCAAATGAGGTCTATGCCATGCACTAACAGCTATATTTGAATATAGAAACAACACAAATTAAGATCGATTAGACACGTGGAAAATATACTTACAGCAGTTTAAACAATTCCCAAGCCACGACAAACAATATCCTCAACAAGTTTATAATAATAACGCTAAAATCACATTAATGCTTGAGAAACATCATAAAAATCCGCCTTGTACTAGCGATTGCACACGATATAATTCAAAAATCCATCATTTCTCAAGTAGTGTCTAAGGAACTGCATCTGCTCTGTGATGTTTAATGCTTCTTCTACGGCAGTTAACGTTCAAAGAGAAAGGTTCTAACATGTCAAACACCGACCTTAAGCGTAACACGAACATTTGCCCTAATGACAGAGCGACCTAACCTGATATTTTAAACATACGACATAAACGCAGATTCAAATGACAATAGAAAAATGGAAAATAATTATAATTAATTTGTTACATAACTCTAAGCCCAAAAAGAAACTCTAAAACTAAATTAGAAATAATTAAAACTGCCGAAACCACTAAATAAAACAAGTGCGCCATCTACCCGCCAGGAAAGGTATACATTACGCACATGAGTAATGCAAAACCGCTCGACAGTAGGAGTCTTATGAAATCCTTCACTAGATGGCCGAAGGAGTCGATAACATTGATTTAAGGAAAGGAAGATTCATTTAATCCGAAATAAATTACGTATTCAACGATAAACTAAAATAATCAATTAAGAGATAAAATACAACATAAATAATTGTAACAACCTTGTGAGTTGCAATACTTATTACTTTGGACAAACCAACCAGAGATTAAAAAATAGAATCACACAACACATAGTAGTAGTAGTAGTGATAGTAGAATAAAACCACAATGTTGCGCTTTGGCAAACCATATAGCAACTACGGGACATATAGCCAATTATAATGATGCGAGAATAATTTTCAAAGAACAAAACTACACTAGAAGATTATTTCTGGCAACACTCACAATTAGAGCATTTGAAGATAATCTAAACTCAAAAACAGATTCAAAGAGTTTCAGCAACATATACGATATACATCTACCACATCTAATGCGTAGAATAAACTATAAACTTGCGTAAACACAAACATAAGCAAAGACAACACAAAGTTACCAATAAATATTAATAACGGGGAAAAGGATAAATGGGGTATTTGCAATGTGGGGTTTTTTGACACATGACTTTCATTACATCAGATATACAGTAAATAATTATCGAACAATGGAATAGCCTTACGGTATGTTCATGCATTCGGGGAAACCTATTAAACAAGTTATCGATAATATAAAAATAACAAGTATTTTGCGAAAAACAAAAACGGATGAGAAACAGATGTTGGTGACCGACACAGACAAGCGGGCGAAGAATATATTTCCTCGCACATTATAAAATCAATGCAATAGATAATATTAACTTGAGGTTTTTAAACTGAAACGAATAGCGTATCTAAAAAGTAGTCCCATTCACACAATGTATGGTATTAGTAAAACTAGCACAACATTAGCGAGAGTAAGTTTGTTTTTTTTATATTATTTTTTAATTAAGTGTCAATTATTAAGTCTTAAAAAATGTTGTTTTCTGTCATAATATTGATAAGTAAATCTTGTTAAACGATTTGTAAATCCACAAAATTGTAACACATACGTCTTTCCTAATAAACAGGTCTGAAGAAGGCTGAAAAGAGCAGCCGAAACGTCACAAAGCTAAGAAGAGTTGTTTTTTATTAAAAGTTTTTTACAAACCCTTATTCCATTTCCCTAGAAATGGTAAACTAATATATTTATTGAGTACATAGTGAAATACAGCGTCAGTTAAAAACTGAATTTCGTCAAATTTATATATATATATATATACAGACATATAAACGGTCATTATGCAGCCCGATCAACATACAAGTAGTACTTTGTGTAGCCCGAAAAGAGGTTCTTTAGCCCACCGCTGGGCTGCACAACGGTTTTCGTTTATTTCAACAGTATTCATTATATTATATGATACCAACTTCCCCACAAAATTTCAAGAAGGCTTAATAACGACCCGTTTACCCCTACAAGATACGCAGAATAGTTAAATAGAATTCACTGTAGATGTCGTCTCCTGTAGACGTATATACACGAAACACACCTAAATACATTTAGCATTCTGTGGAGCCCGCAATGTGGCAATGCTGTGTTGTGTTATGATTACGATAAGTACATAAATACTTCTTATACATTGTGGGCTACTACATACAAATTAGTTCACATTAATTTGCAGATCAAATTACTATTCTGTAGATAGAAAAATAAGAATAAGCATTTTCGCAAGTTATTCTCTTGTAAATTAATTAAGATAAACTTTTTGTATGTGTCTCGTTCTGTAAAGTATAACCATATCAAACTAACTCGAATAACATTTTTAATTATGTTCACACAGATAATTTTCAGTTCTAATATAAGCGGGGCGCCAAATTTCCAGAGTTGCTTGCCGGGAATTAAAGCAATATATCCGCTTACTTTTTATTTATTTAATCCCACATCTATGTATATAATATTTCTATAGACCTTGAAATGTGTCATATTCTAGCTTAAATATATCAATATAGTAAAATTAATAATATTGAACAACAGTAAAGTGTCATTACTTTATAAAAATATAGAGGAGCCCGTTTACTATTACAACAAAATAATTATGGTGTTCTCTATTATAAATATTAAAAATATGTTGATTATAAATTTTTAATAAATTAGTCTTAGTTTTATTGTTAAAGCTACTAGTTTTATGTTTCTTTATGCTTCTTTTTGTCCTGCAGCAGTTCTTATATAAGATTATTAATAAGTTATTTCCGTTTCTTTATTGTGTCTGTTCAGTTATTACACACTGGAACTTAAAAAAAAAATCTGTACTAGTTCCACAAAACAAAATTTTACTTTTGGATTGACGACTAGATCTTTCGGATGTAGATACCATGAGTTGACTAAAGAAAAAATTATGTTTCCTAGGAAAGCACCAACTTCTATATTCGATTTATAAATTTGCTCCATCGCATTTTCCCTGATACTGATAAAGTAATCGTTAAGCTCCGCACACTGTCCTGAGTCAGGTTTCCATTTACCGCCCTCGTTATTAATTATGTGCCATACCGCCCTCTACGGGTTCTCAGTGGTGGTAAAATAATTTTCGTAACGTTTCCACTTGGTTCTACTAATCAATTGTTTATAGTGCAGTTTGCGCTACCTGTATATTTCCAGTAGTCCAATATCTATGGTCACCTCAAACACCGTGTATAAAGCATCTAGATTGTTTTTGTAATTTCAAATTTCTTCAGTTTTGTATTGAAGATTAAAATTTGTATATATTCTTTTTGATTACAGGAAAAAAGACATTATACACCGCCATAAAA
Source organism: Amphimallon solstitiale (assembly GCA_963170755.1). NCBI lineage: Eukaryota > Metazoa > Arthropoda > Insecta > Coleoptera > Scarabaeidae > Amphimallon > Amphimallon solstitiale. The sequence goes on along the minus strand of OY720681.1, from coordinate 125,178,204 downwards.
TTGTCATGAAACATAGTATACTTATCCTGCGCATTACCATGACTTAAATAATCGCTCCACGTGTTGCAAGCCAACATGTCTTTGAATAGTTTAATCTGATTCTCATCAATATTTCTAACCGTTCTAACGCTGTAACTTTTAAAGTGGTCATCCCTATTGCTAAACCTAACAATTTGAGCTCGATGATCTGATATATGTGTCTCTACTGTTCTTGTTTCTATATTATTGTGTGAAGTAACAAAAATGTTATCAATACATGATGCTGACATATTTTATTTGCTCTTATTATTCTTGCATCTATTTTTATTTCCGCACCACATTTACAGGTAATTCTGGCACCCAAATACACAAACTCTGTAGCCTTTTCAAATTCCATTTCGCCCTCGCTAGTGGTTACTTTTATAGTGGTAGTGTTGAGTCGAGCTTTTCCTAGACTGATTATTTTGCTTTTCGCTTGGTTTAGCCACACTTATCAAAAGGAAAAAAGACCTGATAGCTAAATCACAACAAAAAAGTATAAAGTATATGACTTAGTGGAGTAAAAATCTATGTTCTTGTCAATTTGTATTGCTATTGTAATGCCACCTAGTTGAAATGATAACCATAGATACTAATTTGTTTAATTTCAATTCTGTTTTAAACAGAGGGGCGTAACTTAAATCAGACCTTTACTTTGTAGCTATAGTTTTTGGTACCTGAAAACCTCATCAGATGACTCTGATTAGTACTGTCATGTAGATTACTAAATTAGCTACCTATACTTTACCGCCTTTATTGTTTTAATTTTAGATGCAGTTGAATTTTAGTGAGCCGGTTTCCCATAAGTGTTCACTTATTCATATTTTAATATTTTGTTGTTGAAGTTTTGGTTTATTTTGTTTGACTATTTTTGATAATGAGTGCTACTTTCATTCGTTTGTATAAATTTGTTTCTATTATAGTTGAAGTTTATTAGTGTCAATTTTTAGAATCGCTCTCGCAACCGACATGCGCCACCAAAATTAAAATGGCGTCTAATTTGAGACGTTGCAAAATTTGATCTGTCAAGTAATATTAATTTTGACACTATAACCCTAAATGATCAATTAGACTTGTGGTTTTAGCACTACCGACAATAATTTTAATATGTAACTATTAATTAGATAATAATTTTGCTAAGTACTACTATTGAAAAGCCGAATATATTGATTATTTTATATTTGTATGAACTTGTGTGCTGTTAGTAATTACATATAAATATAAAAAAGGTTAGATTTTCAGAGAAAATTGAACTTTTGAAATTCATTTAAACATTCAGGAATATATTTAATAATTATGTTCGAGTTAGTTTTACTACAGACAATAAAGATATTTAGTAGCAAAGACAGCTGTACAGCAGTATCCATACTAATAGTGCTATATTGCTTTTCCATTAAATGCATCAAAATTAAAGTATTTTTACATGCAACAGCGAGAAGGTCAGATAAGTATTACACTAATTATAAAAACATTTGTTTGCCAGATTCTTACTGTTCACTATGATTATTACCATTATCACTGGTGTACTAAAAGCAACTTGTTTGAAACATTTCTCATAGGTATATCATTGTGTTAAAGATTATATTTAATGCAGAATTGAACAATTCAAACATATTTTAAAGTATTTCAAATGTTGAGTATTCGTAAGCTGAATCTTTGCTACTGATCAGAATTTAACTTACCAAGCAACTTTAAATTATAATACAATAATGAACAAGTATTTTTACTATCCCGATTTATAATGTACTACATTAATATTATTACAATACTATCACATATTTTTGAAATTATATAATCTTAATTCCATTAATAACTATAAATAATTACAAAATTAAAGTCCTACAGAAAATATACAAAGGTTATTTTAGAAAAACTATAAAAATAATATAACAGAAATATGTTTTAACTGCATCCCCCCATGCAAATGCTTATCTTGTTGTCACATTAATAAACTCGATCATTATTTTATTCTGAAATCAATCATCCACCATTCCTCTATTATAGTCAACATGGTTATACCTTCTTAAATTTGAAAATTTTGTAAACAGTATTACATATGTGATCTCCAAACAATTGTTATTTCAGTTAGAGTTATCTACTTCTTCGATTAGACAGAATTCTTTCTTCAACTGATCAATATAAGTACAAATTATTTTAACTATCGTCATCTTCTGCCAAAGCATTATGAACAAATATGTTAACAGGTTCCAAAATCTGTCTTTGACTTTTGATATATAGATACTGAATTTAATCCTTTATAAGCTACATTCGTTTTATCAGTTACGTTATTATTCTAAATAACATAAAGCAATTACAAGTGAAACCAAACATTTTTGTTGAATAAAACTTACCTTCTCTTATATAATTTGGTTTAGATCAATATATTTGACTTATTTCTGAACAGGAAAGTGTGCTGATTAGTTTTTAATGACGTTGTTTAAGAACAGATTTCCTTCAGAATAATAAGAGTCAGCGTTTCTAATGCTTCTTATAAGTAAATTGGAAAACACGGTCTGACAATATTTAGCTTGTATTCTTTTATGTCAGATAATCGTAGGTTATAAAATCCAAACTGCACAATATTTATGTGCCAGTAAAATTTCAAACACTATTAATATCAAGGTCTTTTAATTATGTGAAATAAAAGTTCTTCGCTCAGTTTCTTATACATAATCTTACTCTTTGCAAATCATTTGCAAATAATCTTGCAATCAGTTCAAGTTCAACTTAACCACAAACTCGCATCGCTATCTGGTTACCATCACAAATTACCAGTTCTTCCGCGCTGTCATTAAGGGGAGACTTAAAACTATAATAGTAAAGATGACCACAATGTGACATTCATTAACATTAATAATAACTTTCACAATCGCTACTACGGCTATCATTAATACAAAATATTACTGGATTAATATCTGTTTTATCAATTTCTATTTCCCTATCCCACTAGTCTTTATTTCTTGTTCAATATGAGTGATGGTAGTCCAAGTCTCGTGTAATTGTTCGAAAAAAGCTATACTGAATACTAGTCACCTGCTTGTCATACGCTACGCTTGTCAAGTGTCATCCGCTCCGTGAAAATAAAACTCTGACAACAATACTCAGAATAGCCATGTATTAAATACAATATTGATATAGAAAAGTAATATTTCATAATTTTATCTATAATATTTAATTTCTAACTGACTTTCATTTAATAGTATTTTACTAGCCGTAGCTATTTATCCTAAAATATTAATTAGTTGGTTGAATTTTATTGTTCTACAATTGTTCCGGTTGATTGGAATTTGTAGTGGTATTGAATCAGCGTTTTTAGTTCCTACTTGCTGTGTCGGTTGCGAAAACGACCGGACTATATATACTTTTTTGTACTATATTATGTAACTCCATATTATACTCTTTAATATGTTTTAATGTTTTTTGTAAAATGTTCTGTGATATTATTTTCATTTTCCAACGTGTATTGCAGATTTTTTTTTACTTTGAGATGACAGTTTATGCAACAAAATGTATTTATAACATAATAATTTGCGGCAAAGTATTTTGGGGTGATGTGGCGAAACAGTCAATGCTAACGTGGTCTATTCGAATAAAATAATGCCAACCACTGTGTCAAGTACTTCGCCACAAATTATTTTCTTAGAAAGTGTCATCTCATATTAAAGAATACGTGTTACTTTTCCATAATTTTTGTAGTTCCATAATCCTAGCATTATATAAAATGTTCTTCATATTCCTCCTTATTATTTCCAGCTTTACCATTCTATTCCTTCTGAAATCATTATGGAGTATCGCTCATGTTCTATTCGGAATTGTATGGACAAGAAATCTCCCCGACACTCATTTCTTGATCCCTGTATATATTCAAATTTATTTGTTAAATAGGTAAACATTTGTAGCAATAGAGATATATCACATTTGTCGTATATATTGCAGAAATTTTAATTTACGGCCACCAAGATTTCAGCCAAAGCTTTTTGTAGTTTGTATGTTCTTCATATAGTCCTTAGCAGTTGATAGTACATGAATGAAACACTTTAGAAATTATATTACGACAAAAAAATCATAAGGAGAATAGAGAAGTCCAACTAATGAAGAACTAGAATGGAGTGGAGAAAATAGAAGTACAGTGAAACTTGCCTTAACGGACACTTCTATTAGCCGGGCACTTCCCTTAAACGGACATTTTATCCGGTCCCGAATTTATTAGTAGGAAATTCCTAATGCGGACACTCCTTTGAACGGGCGCGGACAGTTATTTAGCTGCTTTTGGACCGCAAAGTTTCTATTAAACGGATGCGAGAATCGAGACATAGTAATTTTGTCCGGTAAATCCCCTGCCTTCGTCGATGATTTAATTTGAATAGTATAGATATTTGTTTAGTTCGCAGTCATCTTCGTCTGGATGTGTTATGTGAAATATATATGTATGTATTTGAATACATATTTGTTACGTTCTCTGTAGAAAATGGTAAGTCTTAAATTGTTTTTATCGCATAATTCATATGAATGATGATTTCGATCATTGAATATAATAATAAAAACAAGCTCAGTTCACGTGAATTAGCCAGAAAATTTAATATTGGCAGAACACAAGCCGCGCAAATAATAACAAACAAATATGAATATCTAAAGCAGTGGCAAACAAATGACAACAGTGGAATTAAAAGGGGATTTTTTAAAACTGAAGGCCTCAAAATAGACCAGTTAACATACGAATGGTTTGTGCAAGCTAGAAATAAGAATATGCCTGTATCAGGGGTACTGATAAAGTATAAAGCCAAGGAAATTGCTGAGAAATTAGGCAATTGTAATTTTTCCGCTTCTACTGGATGGCTAGATAAATTCAAGAAGCGACATAATATTCTACCCCATGATATCTAGCGAAGCCGCTAGCGCAAATCAAGAAGATGTCGAAGCTTTCATAAATAGGTTGCCGTTAATAATTAAAGGGCACAAACCCTGCGATATTTATAATTTGGACGAAACAGGGTTATTTTTTCGGGCACTACCAACAAAGACGATGGCATTAAAAGGCGGAAAATGTGTGGGCGGCAAGTTATCGAAAGAAAGATTAACTATAATGCACTGTGTGAATATGGCAGGGGAGAAAGAAAAACTGTTGGTTATCCGAAAATCAGCACGTCCTCGCGCATTTAAAAATATTAGCATTGCTCTTCTTCCAGTCCAATGGTATTCAAATAACACGGCTTGGATGACTAATTCTATTATGACAGAGTGGTTGCGTGAATTTGATCGGAAAATGATCGACCAAAACAGAAAAGTTGTATTATTTTTGGACAATGCAGCTGCCCATCCTAAGGACGTACAGTTGTAAAATGTTAAACGCGTTTTCTTACCGCCAAATACGACAGCTTGCTGCCAACCGCTAGATCAAGGCATTATAAAAATGTTCAAATCTTGGTACCCACATTTAATACTAAAACACATCTTATGTTCTGATTCTAAATTTAACCAATTCTATTAGCGTATTAGATGCGATTTATTTTATTAAAAAAGAATGGGATGATGTCTCATCTGATACAATTAAAAATTGTTTCAAGAAAACAGGATTTCAAGAAGGAAATGAGGAGTTTGAAAGTGATCAATTTGATCCTGAAGATGAAATTCCTTTATCTAAAGTGGCTGAAATGTGTACGCTAATGAGAAAATTAGGAAATAATGATGTACAGGAATTTATAAATATTGACGCCAATTTGTATACAAAATACGATAATCCAGACCATATTTTGCCCGATAATTTAGAAAACGAAAGTCAAAACAGTGATGATGAAGAACATGAAATAGAAATTCCTAGAACCAATGTTTATGAGAAAAGAATAGTATCGTATAAAGATGGTCTACGGGAAATAAAAAAACTAAAACAATTTTGTTTTGAAAAAGATGATGTACAAGCGTTTGGTATGCTTAGTGAGCTATCATTACATTTTGAAGCAAAATTGGCATGTAATACATATAAGCAACCTTCCATTTTAGATTACTTTGTAAAATAGTATATAAATTGTATATGTACCATTTCAGTTTTATTTAGCAAATAAAGTTATAAGTATATAATTTTACACTGTGTGTTCAAATGAACGTTTAGCTTTGCGTTTCTCCTTAATTTTTCTGTCTTCTCTGATAAACGGGCAGTTTTGTCGGAACGAACAGTGTCCGCCTATGGGAAGTTTCACTGTACCTACTAAGAACAAAATAACAGAAAAGTGCTTTGTGTATTTTATCTATATTTTTGTTTGTTTGAATAAAAAGTAAGTAATGTAGCTTTATGTTACTTTTCGATTACCTTTAAAACACATTGTTTGTTTATTGAATATCGTTTAATTATTTTTCAGAATACCTACTCAAATAGTGATTTGTATAAGACGTATATGAACAAAACTCTAATATTTTAGTAAGTAACTTTTTCTTAATTATATTAAGTAATTTTAGATAAAGAAGTTAATTACAAAAATATTAGGATTTTGTTCACAAATTATAGAAATAATACCATTAATTTTGGATAAGAATGTACTATGCTTAATTTCAAAATTTGCCGCCATTTAATTTAGTACCTGAAAATTTCAAGAGATGAGTCTGATAGGGTTACAATATTTAGTATTTAGTTACCCATCTACTATGTATAAGTTATCTATGGTTTTAAAGAGATGCACCTTCTGGGCAATACCCTTATAAATTTATAAATTAATTGTTGAATATTAAAGTATATTTTAAGTGCTTACGGTTTGGAAATATCATCAGAACAATTATCTTTTATATTAGTGCAAACTTCAATCCACCAATACCAGTAGGATTAAACAGTAAGAATAATGTGTTATTTTATAATTCACAAAAAAGAGTAGTCTTAGGAGTAACTAAATGACACCTCAAACTGGAATTAATCCCGCTACACGGTTAAATAAACTTTTTGAAATTATGCCAGTAACTTGACATAGGTAGTCTGTCTTTTTATGTACGGCGATTAGAATTCTTTGGCCATAATATAATTTGCTTCAATAGACTGCCATAACGAGGTTTGCAGTAACTAAAGGAATCTAATGTTTTGTAATAAATTAATTAACTATAGGTTAAAGTTGTTTGAGCCTAGCGTTGACAGCTTCACGACAACATATCTATGCTATGTCATAGATGTCAAAATAACACATTTGTGAATGATTAAACGTAAACGAAATATATAAAAATGGATAAAACATCCGAAGAATTGTATATGTTTAAATTGGTATTGTAATGAATATATTTCTATATATAACATTGTTTCTAACTTCACTTTCATGTACAAATGATGCACCTACGAATAAGAACAGCACTAACGTGACTGTACACACCAATGTCAATCAATCGAACAAATCGGACGAGATTAATATAGCCCAAAAAGCCGCCCAAGAAGCAAGCATTGCTAAAGAATCGCAACAACTAGCAGGCCAACAAGCTTGTCATCAAGTCAAACAACAATTAGCAGAAAAAGCTATACTGGCAGCGGAATCGGCTGATGCAGCAGTGGCTGGTAAACAAATAATCGTAAATGAAATTGAGAGTGAACTGTATGAGGCTCAACAAATTGAGCAAAAAGAAAAAAAAAGCCTGGGACATTGTCGCTCTTTTGTTAATGCAGCGTTGCAATCTGCACATGACTCTGAAGCACAGGTAAAGCTTTTAGCCCAAGCTGCTAAAGTTGCTGAATCGAATGCAGCTAATGCACTAGCAGTAGCGAAAGGAGCACAACAAGAAATGTCTGAGAAACAAGACATTTTAGTTGAGGTCAAAAACCACAAGGAAAAGCTAAATAAAGAACTGAACGCAGCGAAAGCTGACATGTTAAATACCAAAAAGTCAGCAGAGACCGGCGCTTGTGCGGCCCATGATGCTATGGATGATGCAAAGAAAACTCGCAGAAATAACGAAGATTTACTAGGTACATAAGTGAATTAGTATAGATTTAATAGCAATGTTTCAACTAATGTGGATATAAATGTAACAATAACATTCTTATTGAGTTAACATTTATTACTAGATAAAACAATGAGATTACAGTCCAGGAAAATTCTGTATGAATTGAATTTTTATAAGTAGTAGTGATATTGCTTATAGGCGAAACTAATAAACATGGTTGCACGGTTGCCTTGAGTTTACATCTTGGTTTCTGGGTTAAAAGCATGTGTCAAGTAATCACAAAAAAGCAACCGGGGTCAATTATAGCACGAGTTGATTGTAACAAGTATCATTTTTTAAGAAACGCCCACAACTGTGGAAGCCGTATGGTAACACGCCGTATGCTGCACAGTAGTTAACCCATTCTGGTACCAAACACTTGTGTTGTTATTTCCATAAAACGAAATACTGAATATTTGAAATTTGTATCATGTCTATACTACTGTTTCTCTGTTTTAGTATTAGAACAACGTTATTCTACCACCCATTTTCGTGTAAGAATAGACTCCATTCTTAAACAATTTTTGGTAAGCTTCTATTTTAGTAGAAGTAGGTTGGTGCCATAAATTTTTCATATTTTTCATAACTGCTTTTCGATTTACCTGGTCGTATAGTATATTAAAATACAAGTAACAGAAGGCCTTCTGTTACGAATGTTTTACACTATTTTCTCTGTTTCTGATTGTATGTATTTACATTGTTTATTTATAGAAACATTGTTAAAAATATACATTAAGGGTCCTCGCTAGTGGATCTGTCAACAATGGCAAAATAGCAGATTTTAGAATCCAGATATTTTTGTTGATTTTAAAGAAGGAGAAAACCTTTTAACGTCAACTTATGAAGAATTTAGTAATCTACCCGGCTGAAGAATCAAATTTAGAGAAAAATTATCGGATTACAGAAAATTAATTAATATGTCAAAATATTAAAAACCAGTTTTCTCAAAAATCCTTCGGAGGAGATTTGTTTGCTTGGGTTTACGTTATAAATTAAATAGAAAGCTACCCGGCTGTACACTTATTTTTCGTTCAACTATTCTTGACTTTGTTTAAAATGAATATAAAATAAATTAAAATTAGGCAACCCACATTACAATGAATTGTTATTCAGCTATAAATATTTCCCGCAGTTACAAATGTGTAAATAGTTGGTCATAAATGAATTTTTATTCGCTTAGATATTGAGTTATTATTTCAAATATTTATTATATGTTCCCTATGTATAAAAGTACTTGGACATCCTTGGCTTATTAAATTATGTGCTATGCAACCAATATTACATTTCCCATTCACTAGCGAGGACCCTTAAGGGAAATTTTGATAACTAGACGTAGTCGCTTGGTAGCACTGACTTATATTTGACAGTTGACTTTTGTAAGAATTATTTGAATTGAAAAGTTTGCTTAAATTAGAGAAAAACTCATATTTTCTGTGGGCGGAATGTCAGACGACGAGCTTCAATCTGAGCCACCAGAATTGCAGGACGTGGCCTCCAACGCCATAAATAATTTACTCCCAGGTAAATCGAAAAGCAATTATGAAAAAGAATATGAAAAATTTATGCCACCAACCTATTTCTACTAAAATAAAAAGTTACCAAAAATCCTTTAAGAATGGAGTCCATTCTAACACCAAATGGGTGCTAGAATAATGTTGTTCTAATACCGAAACAGAGAAAATGAACCGAACAAGCCAATTTTTTATGTTGTTTAGGGGGGGGGGGGTAGGACAGCTTAATTCCAAGTTTTCGACTGGATACCCCTTGTGCATTTTCCGCTATCTTGAAAGTAAGGGTGATTTTTTGCTTCCGTTGTAACTCGGCTTCTGGTCGTCCGACGGTGAAGTTGTTTTCTTTGTGTTTTAGGGTCCTTTTTTTATTCTCCAAAATTTATTTCATATAACTTTTTCACCTAACATCGACCGTTCTCGAGATATCGGTAAAAATAGGAAAAAGTCTGGGGTAAGAACACGGTTTTTATTTTTTTCTTCTTTGTCGTCACACATAGCAAAACATGTCTATGAAGACAACAGGAGGACTAACACAGGGACGTGGAATTACCGAAAGCACCATAGGATCGTGGACCTTGGGCATGGTTCAACTTCAAAACATTTGCGAGCAAATTGAAAGGTTGCCCAACGACTGAACAGCACATCGACACGAGGCCCACGCGGATTGCTCAAGATAATTCTGACGTCGAGAAACTGGAATTGTGGCTTGCAAATCATGATCCTTTCTGTAAAACCAATGAATTGATTTTTATCAGCACCGGAGTTGTCACAAGCCAGAAAATCAATTGTCATCGTGCAAATGAAGTTGGTTACGATATGATAGCTAAGATTACAGGCGCCAATTTCGGGTCTCTATCATTTAAAAGGAAGGATGAAGTGCTTCCGATATTGGCAGTGAACAGCAGCATTCTCATCGAGACGTCACCAGTTCCGATCAACCCACTCTCACTGTTCCAGAGAATGTGCGTTGCAAAGAACTCCGAAGCCGACATTAAGAACTATCTGGCATACGAGCTTGCTCCATTTCCATTATCTTTATTCACTGAAGAAGGAATGCGGAAAGGAACCAAGTCATTATTATACAGTGGAAACATTTGGAGAAAAATATACAACTTGGTGACAGACATCTAAAAATAGTTCACGGTGGTTTTCTTTTGGATAAAGTTGTTTGGGGTTATGTTGGAACATTCGGTTTCATCTGCCAAAAATGCCTGAAGTACGTCCAAGAGCATTATCAGGAGAATATCATGATTATATTCTATGGCTATTCAAATGACACGAGCATCGCAGGGACAAAGACATCGGAAAGACTACGACGTTCAAGGAAGTACCAATCGCTTGAATTCACAATCAACGAGACTACAACTCCAACAGTCAGTCAAGAAAAAATCCTTGCAAGAAACGTCAACAAAGACAATTTCGTAAAAATGCTGCGCCTTCATTTTACAAACGTTGGGATCAACGTTCTGCAGGCTTTCGAGGACGCAGATATGTTGATTGTAACCACGGCACTGGAAGACGCGTCTAAGTATGAGTTGAAATCAGCGGCGAAGACATCGATCTTTTGGCTCTGCTTACCGGACTGGCACAACAGAACACAAACATCTTCTTCCCAAAACCCGCGAAAGGAAATACACCAGCCACATTGTACTCTCCATCTTGTCTAAAGCACGACAAAACTATCCAGGACAACATACTCTTCCTTCAGGCTTTCAGCGGTTGCGATATCACATCATCTTTTTTCAATATTGGGAAATCTAAATTCATAAACACTCTGGAAAAGCACGCGGAATTGGTACCATCAGTCTGTTTAAGAGAAAAAAACGTCGATTCGGAGACTTTGGTATCCACAAAAGAATGATTCCTAATTGCCCTAAACGGCGGTAAGAAGGAAGATAAATCCTTCAATACTTTACGATACCAGCGCTTAACGAAATCGATCACCAAGAACAGATGCAATCTGTCATCACTTCCGCCAATTAAGAACGCAGCACGGCAGCACGTCTTCTGTAACTATTATCAAGTACAAAGTTGGCTCGGATTATACAAAGATCCGGAGGAATGGGGCTGGCGACGAACGCACCAAGGACTCGAACCAATTGCAAGCACAGTCGAACCCGCAACAACCGAGCTTCTGAAGCTTGTATCGTGTAGATGTAAAGAAAAATGTGGAGCAGCTTGTGGGTGCAAGAAAGCAGGCATTGCGTGTTCCATTTGCCTTAATTGCAGAAACATGCGACAACGCCGCCAAAGTCGACTACCTGCATGACGTCGAATCAGACGATGAGGATGATGTGACTGTCAAAGACAACGTGGGTCAAGAATCTTCGCGTCTCGAAGAGGATCCTGAAGAAGAGACATATGGACAAGCAGGACCATCAAAAAGAAGGAAGATATGAATGTCTTTTTGAGCGGGAAAAACAAATTTGCCTAATAAATTTTATACGTGTGATTCACAATTCCACTGTTTTATTAGCCTATATTGTATTTCAATAATTCTATTCAGAACGGTGAATCCGTTGCAACATATCTATACAATCGCGTGAGATATACCAATTGCTTGTCTGCAAGTTGCGGATGCATTTACTGTATGATAAAACGGCGACACCGAGAGTTTGTATGAGATAGTACGTGAAATCAATATACAAACTGCTTTTTGGTCGAGTGTAGTGTTGGAAAAGAGGGTAATTCGACTATATTTTTGCTGAGGCTAGACTGACTCTCGTTTAATCAGTGCGACAAGGATAGTAGCTGTACTTGCGCATTTCATTTGAATTTTGTTAACGCTCGATGTCTAGTCGACTAGCACATTTTTAAATCGCATTTTGTCCATCTAATTTAAAATAATTACGCGCCAAAATTATCGAATTTTCGAATCATATTACCCCGGAAATGTTACAAATGACCGTCGAATTTTTTATAATCAGCTGGGTTACTGCTCAGTTCAAGAGAGAGGCTTATTTGAGCATTTAATAAATAATTAAGTACTTGTAGAATTTCATTTTTCTTTAATAATTCAATTCTTAATTAATAATTTCTTATTTTTACGTTTATACTTACTGAAACATTTTGTTTAGTTTCATACACATTTATTGTTTACTTTCAGAATTTTAGTTTGTATCCTTTTCTATTTTATAATACTACTGAATTATTTACTTTTTGTCTTAATAAGAGATTTGCTAATGTTACGTTTTCGTTTTTTATTGCAGCTATAGTTCTTATCTTTGATATTTTAAGAAAAAAATTATTATTTTTAAGTTTTTAGAAATGACGATCATTTCTTTTATTTACTCATACAATTTGAAAAGCTCTGATAAAATCCGTTACTAAAATTATTTAGTGCGATTACCTGATGCTTCAACAAGTATCTACTTATAAATTATCTAGGTAGTGCTTTTTATTGTTTAATATTATTACCATCTTCTCTAAAGCAGTACAGTAAATGACTTTATTTGTTATTAACAGTACCAGTAGCAATTTTCACAGACTAACGCAGTAACGCTTTCCTTCAGAAATCGTATCTCAAGCTTTCCTACTTACTGTGTCTTACATATATACCTTTATACGTAAAACGTATATGTATATATGCATGTGTTTGAGATACACATACATTAAGTGCCATTGTCGATAATCGAACGCACAGACACCGGTGTTTCGACCTATGAGGTCTCATCAGTGTACGTGGAGATTCTCGACAATAGCTTCAAGACTTAAATCGCTGCCTATGTCATTTTTGCATGTATCTCAAACACATGCATATATACATATACGTTTTACGTACAAAGGTATACAGGGTCGGGCAAAAAGAGCGGAACACCGAATTTATGGCTTAACTAGCACTTTTTCGAAAATTTAATCTAAATTAAAGTTTTTGTATACTTTATGTATTATTTATTGGTGTTTGCAGATTTTCCGTTTTTGTCACATTTTTGAAGATATGATGTCACCGGATAGTATTTTAAATGAATCACCCTGTATTTATATTTTTTTTTGAGTAGATATTTTTTTCCTGAATTCACTAATACCAGGTTTAGTGGGTCTCTGACTTATGGTTTCATAAGAAAAAAATAAAATGTAATGGCACCTAAATATTTATTTAATAAAAAACGAACGACAATAACTAAAGATTCTATTCATTAACGTCCATTAACTTTAACAAATGTTTATGAAATTCATTTCTCGCTTAAAGGTGACATAAACTTTTAATGCAGCATTAACTTTTTTTAGAATCTTTAGTTATTGTCGTTCGTTTTTTATTAAATAAATATTTAGGTGCCATTACATTTTATTTTTTTCTTATGAAACCATAAGTCAGAGACCCACTAAACCTAGTATTAGTGAATTCAGGAAAAAAATATCTACTCAAAAAAAAATATAAATACAGGGTGATTCATTTAAAATACTATCCGGTGACATCATATCTCCAAAAATGTGACAAAAACGGAAAATCTGCAAACACTAATAAATAATACATAAAGTATACAAAAACTTTAATTTAGGTTAAATTTTCGAAAAAGTGCTAGTTAAGCCATAAATTCGGTGTTCCGCTCTTTTTGCCCGACCCTGTATATGTAAGACACAGTAATTATTTACTGCTTGATGTTAGTTTTAACATCCATGTTCACACTTTTCATTTTCGTTTTGATTGGTGATACCACCTAAGGCTCTATTACACGAGATACACTATTAACATACAGGCCTCTGTATGGTAGAACATGCTGTCAGAAGCCATCGCTTTTTTCCGTGTCATCTTTTGGTTGTTAGATGTCGCTGTGATACTCTCACTGCATTTAACATGCAAAAATGACATAGGCAGCGATTTAAGTCTTGAAGCTATTGTCGAGAATCTCCACGTACACTGATGAGACCTCATAGGTCGAAACACCGGTGTCTGTGCGTTCGATTATCGACAATGGCACTTAATGTATGTGTGTATCTCAAACACATGCATATATACATATACGTTTTACGTATAAAGGTATATATGTAAGACACAGTAATTATTTACTGCTTGATGTTAGTTTTAACATCCATGTGTTCACACTTTTCATTTCCTTTCCTACTTGTTACAACACTGGCGAACATAAGTAAGGATTTCGCGGTTAGAATAACCAAAATTCAGTTTTACTTAAACATTTATTTCATCATTTTTCTTCTTATAGAGTACAATAAACCGTTAGACCGTGCGTGGCTTATTCATTACTTTATTTCAACACTACTGGGAGAAAGATCAGTGATTTGATTTCAGAGTTTATCATGTTAATCGTCTTCACTTTTATAATACTAAGGCTTTCCAGGTTTCAACTTCTTTTGTATTTTTTTAGGATGTATTTAATTCATCTAAAATGTTTGTGTATTGTGTAAAAGTATCTACTAGCCAGACAGGCTTCTACTAATATTTCGTGAAAACATGTTCTTATAAAAGAAGAATCCCTGCCATAATGCTTCACCATTAAGTTGTAGACAAAGCAAGTTAAAATAGACCAAATATTATACATCTTAACATTGCAGTCCAAATTCTTATCTTCACAGGATATAACTGCATTTCATGTACTGAAAAGTTCGTATCGTTTCATAGAAAAACACATTTTTTTGGCAAAATTCTATTTTATTATTCAACATAGTTGCCTTCGAGGGCGATACACCGATTATAGCGATCTTCCAATATCATTTTTGTAGTACGATTTGTCTTTAGCCTCAAAATAGGCCTCTGTTTCGGCGATTACTTCCTCATCGGTTTTAAATTTCTTTCCAGCGAGCATTCTCTTGAGATCTGAGAACAGGAAAAAGTCGCTGGGGGCCAAATCTGGAGAATACGGTGGATGCGGAAGCAATTCGAAGTCCAATTCATGCAATTTTGCCATCGTTTTCTTCGATTTGTGACACGGCGCATTGTCTTGATGAAACAATACCTTATTCTTCTTCAAATGGGGCCGTTTTTTCGCGATTTCGTCCTTCAAACGCTCCAATAACGCTATATAATAGTCGCTGTTGATGGTTTTTCCCTTTCCAAGGTAGTCGATGAAAATTATTCCATGTGCATCCCAAAATACGGACGCCATAACCTTACCGGGCGACTGTTGTGTTTTTCCACGCTTTGGATTCGGTTCATCGCGTGCAGTCCACTCAGATGACTGCGCCACTACACTCCGGAGGAGTGTAGTGGTTGATCCATGTTTCATCGATTGTCACATATCGACGCAAAAATTCACTTCTATTGCGGCTGAACAGCTCCAAACATTGCTCTGAAGCATCGACACGTTCTTGTTTTTGGTCAATTGTGAGCTCGCGCGGCACCCACTTTGCACATAGCTTTCGCATACCCAAATATTCATGAACGATATGTCCAACACGTTCCTTTGATATCTTTAGAGAGTCAGCTATACAAATCAACCTCAATTTACGATCTTCCAACATCATTTTGTGGATTTTTCTGATGTTTTCGTCCGTAACAGCCTCTTTTGGACATCCACTTCGTTCATCGTCTTCGGTGCTCATATGGCCTGTACGGAATTTAGCAAACCACTTACGAATGATTGCTTCGCCCGGCGCAGAGTCCGGATAACACTCATCAAGCCACTTTTTGGTATCAGTAGCACTTTTTTTCATGAAAAGATAGTGTTTCATTAACACACGAAATTCCTTTTTATCCATTTTTTTCAAAATAACAAAAGTTGCTTCACTCAAAATGCTGTATCTCACAAACTAATAATCAGACAACTGTCAAATTTATACACGTATCTTTTGAAGGTTGGTACTGTACTAACTAAAAATGATATGGATTTTATTCTAGTGGCGCCATATCATAGAAACAATACAAACTTTTCAGCCCAACTATTAATATATTATGTAGATTTTGTTCTATTCTGGGTTGATGATTTAGATAATTCACATGTCCAGTTAAGTTTAACTATGGTTAGTTCAGATTATAAATGTATTAAATATAAAACACAGTCGTATATCAAATTTCATTGAAGCAATTATAATATAGTATTTACTTTCTAATATCTTGAAATAATTACGTTTCACTACTTTGCTTATTGTTCCATATCACAATCTCATATTAAAATATTTATTATTATGACTAACTAATCTTTTAACACGTCCTTCCATAGCATATCCACAACATATTTGTTAGAACTGAGGTGCCATAATAACTTACCACACACTGCCTGTTTCTCAAAACCGATTTATGATTCTGTAAGATATTCTTGCACATAAAATTCAACATTATCCTAGTCTATTTCGTCGGCTGTTGCGAATACGGACGCTTGTCTTATTCGAAAGAAAACGATATTATTAAAGATATGTCTCTGCATTTTATCGCATGTTATACACCAATAACACTGCGCTTATGAGCTTATAACAACAAATTTGACAATTGCATCGAATTCAAGCAAGTGCAGAAATTATAAATGATCCCTATAAGGCAAATGGTTGGTCAGTAAATCAATGAAATAGAATGAGAACCTTAATTATAAGAAACATTTCATATATCTGTTGAATACTTTTATTGTCTTAAGATGAAAATGGAAATATTTGCACGAAGTATAAATCTCCATTAAATTGTAAAGTCTAAATCTCCATTAAATTGTATTTATGTCGGCGACGTCCCGAAATCATGGTACTATTCTCGGAATTAATAAAATGTCCATTTGATTTTTAATCTAAAAATAGGTATAAAACAGAGAGGTGCGCTCGTTTCGGTAGAAATGTGGAAATGTCCCATTTATAAATCTGACATTTAATTTCCTACGTTCTTAAATAAAATGAGTTAGCAGTTTTGCATATCATAGGCATATTAAATATCATCATATGAAGTACAAATAATAATGTTTTATACATCTGATAGTAACGAGATAATATTTTAGAATGTTTATGAAAGAATTTTATGGATTCTACAAAACCAAATGTAAATAGACTGTAACCACAATAATTATTGACATGAAACCAAATAAAATAACAATAAGAAGGACACTTGTTCCAGAAAGAGTATTGTTAAATTTTATTTCCGTTGTCGGACGTGCACTCTCTATTAATTATTATCACACTACTTGATAGATTTTATCTAATTTCAAAGTGTCATGTAAAGAACTTAAGATCCTTACCACAAAAAATATATAACTAGCTGACCCGGCAAACGTTGTTTCGCCATATAAATTATTTGTAGTGAATATTTTGGTAGTCTAATAAAAAATAAGTAACTTATTGTAAGTGTGTGGGGATGTAGTATATGTCTGAAAGAGGAATGGAGCGCTGTGAACGATGACGGCTTATAAAAATAACAAAACACCAAACATTCATTTTTTGAATTCATTGTACTTTTATTATCTTAGCTAATAAATTTCTAATTACATCTCTGTCACAAATAATGACAATTAAAAAAAAACTTTATCAGTCTCTTAGTGCGATGGAGTGTACAATATTTTAAGTGAGTCCATCTTTAGCCTACACAAACAAACTGGATGGTTTACCCACGCGAGAACATGCCACGTATAATTGTCCGTATGAAAAACACGGTGTGCCCAAATCTAAGCCACAAACAGATATCTTTTGGCCTTGATGAGAACATACTTAATATGAGAGATGCACTGAGAAAGTAAAATAATAAGTATAAGCGTTACTGCTACGATCAACGCACAATCAAAAATAATGGCCGAAAACGGTTTAGGCCCTAAACTTTAGTGAGTGAGAGAAAGCTTATTGTGTGAGAAAGACAGGAGACCAGCTTCGTTATCATCCCTACTGTGTGCTGTTTACGGGGTGAGAAGTGACAGCGGTAGACGCTTGGCGGGAATAACTGATCGAGTGCTAACTGATCAATTATTGACCGCCGAGAGTAGAACATTATTAAAGTACTAATATCGCCATTAAAAAATAAGAGTTGGTGGTAGAAGGGTGAAAATTTAGGGTTGTATGTATTTTTTAATGCCGAATCATAAAAAAATAAAATAAATACAGTGACTTACATATACACATTTATACGTAAAACGTACATGCATATATGCATGTGTTAGAGATACACACATACATTAAGTGCCATTGCCGACAATCAAACGCACAGACACCGGTGTTTCGACCTTTGAGGTCTCGTCAGTGGGCGTGAAGATTGTCGACAGTGGCTTCAAGACTTAAAAAGCTGTTTATATCATTTTTTCGTGTTAAATGCAGTGAGAGTATCACAGCGACATCTAACACCCAAAAGATGACATAAACAGCTTTTACGTATAAATGTGTATATGTAAGTCACAGTATTTATTTACTGCTTGATGTTAGTTTTAACATCCATGTGTTTACACTATTCATTTTCGTTTTGATATGTGACGCCACACAAGGCTCTATTACACGAGATACACTATTAACATACAGGCCTCTGTATAGCAGAACATGCCGTCAGAAGCCATCGCTTTTTTTCTGTCATCTTTTGGGTGTTATATGTCGCTGTGATACTCTCACTGCATTTAACACGCAAAAATGACATAAACAGCATTTTAAGTCTTGAAGCCATTCTCGACAGTCTCCACGCCCACTGACGAGACCTCAAAGGTCGAAACACCGGTGTCTGTGCGTTTGATTGTCGGCAATGGCACTTAATGTATGTGTGTATCTTAAACACATGCATATATGCATGTACGTTTTACGTATAAATGTGAATATGTAAGTCACAGTATTTATTTACTGCTTGATGTTAGTTTTAACATCCATGTGTTTACACTATTCATTTTCGTTTTAAAAAATAAAATACAAAAGTTTGTTCAAAAACCAAAAACAAAATTTTTGGGGTGGACCACCCTTATCACTTAGGGGTATGAAAAATAGTTTACGTCCTATTCTCAGACCTGCTGAATATACACAAAAAATTTCATAAGAATCGTTTGAAGTCCCCTGATACCAAAAAAGTGGTTTTTACTTTCTTATACGTAGTATAAGGAAGTATTGTGATGATGAAAATTATCGACCTTGAGATTTTTGCATATGTCCACGTTTTGAAGTCCCCTGATACCGAAAAAGTGGTTTTTAAAAAATGTCTCTCTCTCTCTCTCTCTCTCTCTCTCTCTGCCGCTGTAAATATCAATTCCAAATGTTGTATTTACGTGTATAATCTCCCTCTTGAGATCTGATTAGTTTTTCAGTAAAATCGGTAGACCGGAAGTAGCAGTTTACTTTGGTGAAAAAATCGAATTTTGCCAATATTTCGTCAACTACTAAGTTTAAACAAATTTATAAAGAATTCATATTGCTGTGACCTCCTCTACTTTGGTTAATAACCAATAGTTAAATTAATAAATTGATATACTTTAATAATCTCAGGGTCTAAGTATGAGTTTCTTTGTTTTCTATAACGGGTAATATGTCGCAGCCTTGTACTTATTGTGAGTTCTAACTGTGATAGCGATGTTTACTTTCCTTATGTTCTCCTTTGGGATGGGTATAAATAAGTAAATATTGAATGTTAGCACAACTTATTTTATTTACAATATAAATTTTTACAAAAACATTGAGAGTAAATTTTATTATCATTTAATACAATACTTTATTTCATTGTTATGTGTTGCCTTTTTTATCAATAGTACAAGCACCTTGCAAATCCTTTGTCCCTTAAGAAATTGTAAAAAATCACTACGCTAATTCTTCATGTATGCTCATAAATCAAAAGAAATTTACTAAATTCACTTTCTTTATTTTTTTACCGATGTATCCCCATTGGATCATCTCGACCTGAGATTCTCACGTCAAAATCGAGATTTAAACAAGGAGGAACTATTAGATGTTTCCTATAATATTTCAAAATTATTGTTATTCAAATAAAAGCGTTAACGCCTCGTTGAGTCGCCCTGACTTGAGATTCGCACGTCAACCCAAGGCTTACTCAAAGAAGAATCCATTAAATATTTAAATAATATTTTAAATTTTGTTGCTATCCGGGTAAAATTATTTATACTCCGTTGAATCGCCTTAAGTTGAGATTCGCACGTCAACCCAAGGCTTACTCAAAGAAGAATTTATTAAATATTTAAATAATATTCTAAAATTTGTTGCTATCCGGGTTAAATTATTTATACTCCGTTGAATCGCCTTAAGTTGAGATTCGCACGTCAACCCAAGGCTTACTCAAAGAAGAATTTATTAAATATTTAAATAATATTCTAAAATTTGTTATCCGATAATTTATGTCACACACATGAAGATTCCTTTATTTATTTATTTGTAGGATTGCAAGATGGAGTTTTATTTAATAGTGCTTGTACTTACTTTTCTTGATTGTATAACATTTCAAATTCTCCTTGGTAATTCAGGCCCTCCATCCTACTAGAAATTTTATTATGGCGGGCTTTGTGAGGTCGAATAATGTTTCGCGCTTCCACTGTATATCGCGCACTTATCGCCTGTGGAACGTATCACGCGTTTTGTTCTTGCGACGTCGGGATCTTAAAGGCGTTTATGCCTTTTAGATTTTTATTTTTATTTCTTGGAGCACTGGTTTAACCTTTCTTTTCTTCTTAAGTCTTGAAGATCTTCGGATGGACTCCCTATTTTTGCCGGTGCATGCCCTTATATACCATTTAACATTTGACAAACGCCTTATTTTGTTTCAAATTATGTTCGTTCAGTTTAAATTTTCATCTGCTGCGCCCTCCGTGTTTGTTATGATAACTATCGATGTCACGTGGTCATGTGACCTTTCTTCCGCCATGTTACCATTGTTGTTATTTACATATTTTATATTTGCCTATTCCCTGGACATTTGATTGATTTTATCTATTGGTAGGTATTCTTTTATTGTATCCACGTTACCTCCAATTTGCGTTGTATTTATATATATATTCATTGCTTTCTTTGTTGTTTTTGATATATATTCTCCTTTCGTTAATTAATTTAATTCTAACATTCCCTTTCTTGTTTTTAGGAATAGGTAGTATGGGGTACACGTTACATATCGTCTTTATTGCCTTAGTTTGGTTTGGATGCTTCTTATCCTTTTCGTGTTTCGGCCCTTCTTCCTCGAGGTCATTGAACCATCTCTTCGTGTTCGGAGAGTTTTCTAGGTCCGTTAATCTTTAATCAAATTTTTGTTGGTGTAAGTTTTTCCTGATCTACATTATATACTGACTAATGTTTTATTTATTTTTAGCTTGGAACCTCCTGAAGTATATATATATATAAGGAACTATGTACTAATCGCATATTTAAATGTACATTCAACAATATCTTTTATTCTGTGAATATTAGTGAAAATTGCATACCCAACATAATGTTTTATTTTTAATAGTGAAACAGAAATGAGTGGAATATATTTATTTATGTATATAGACCTTTGTTCTTGCTGTAGTGTTTGTTATTAGTGCAGTATGTTGAACGCAGGCTTCTATTCACTGCGTTTCACCCCTATGGAACCTAGTATTTCCTTCTTCGTGCAGTTTTATTGCTTCTACGTGATTTACCCTTATGATAGAGCCGTCCCTTAACATAATCCTTTCTCTGTTTTTAGCATTCAACTTCTTCTTCGTGTGGATTTGCTGCCTTCTTGTGAGTATTTGCAGTGCTATGTGCACTGCGATTTTGTGATCAGGCTCTTCCTTGTTATATTTAAAATTTATGTCAGGATTTTCCTGCCTGTAACGGAAATTAGATTGTTATTCAAGTTGTATCCTTTATGTGCTCTAATTGAGGTTGGTTTTTTATTTATTTTTACGTTATTTTATATATATTGTTGAATGCCATTTTTGTTTTAATTGCCAATGTTTTCATTTTTATGGGTATGCAACCCACATTGCATTGGTGTGTATTTTACTGCATAGTTATCAATTTGAGTACTCACTGTTACGCGATAATTTAAATATATATATTTATATTAATTAGTGGATTATTCTGTATTTATTTGTTGAAATATTAAATTATAATTTATATCTAACATGTAAATTTATATTTATTTAAAATAAATATAGTGGTATTTTATTTTTGTTGATATTTTATTTGTTTGGTTTCTTTATTTATCTATTTATTTATTTAAGAGCAAAAATACCACAGCATATCCCAAGTTAAGAAAATTGTCGATATGCCATAGTTGACTATGAATGTAATGCGCATATTGCATTTTTCTTTACTTAATGGTATTTTTTTAAACTTTTACTTAGCTAAAATTCTTACATCTAGATTTACTATATTTTTATGTGGGAACTATCCCTTTTTGTTTCTTAATATCTATTTATTTTTAACTTAAGTACTATAATCTTGGGAACTATCCCTTTTATTTCCTTAATGTCTATTTACATAACTTAAATAATGTGTTCCTGGGAGCTATCCCTTTTTTCTTTAATACCTTATTTATCTAGCTTAAATAATGTAATCCTGGGAGCTATCCCTCTTTATTTTCTTAATATTTATTTATGTACCTTAAATAATATAATCCTGGGAGCTATCCCTTTTTGTTTCTTAATATTTATTTATATTTTCATCGTGTAAATTTTATTCCTCGTCGTAGTCGTATAACATTGAAATGTGATATTTTCCTTTCACGTCCTCATTGTTTACTTCCTTCAATTCGTAAGTTACGTCACTTAATATCCTGTTTATCCTATACGGCCCTACGTACGGAAGGTCCAGTTTAGCGCATTTGTTTAGGTGTCTTCTTCCTAGACGATAACTTTTTACTACCACTAGGTCCCCTATCTGATACGTCTTGTTTATCTTTATCTTTTCATTTTCCTTTCTAGTGTATCTTTCTGCTATATTTCTTTGTTGAACCCTTGCTTGGTTTGTGAGTTCTTCGATGTTTTCTATTATTGGGGTATCTCGGCACCATGGCCTCGGTGGATGTTTGCCGTACATTAGTGTATATGGGCTCACATTCGTTGTTACGCTTGGTGTGAAATTCATATTGTTTTCTACTTCTTCTATATGTTGTACCCATGCGTTGTGTCTCTCGTGAGTTAACATCCTTAAGTGTCTGGTTACTTCCTGTATGTATCTTTCACTGGGGTTCGCCTGTGGATGTCTGATACTTGTGAATATTACTTCTATACCTATTTCATTTAATTCTTGTTTGAATCTTTCATTGTTGAAGTAAGACGCGTTGTCAACTAACAGTTTCTTTATCCTCCCATGTTCGTTAATGAACCGATTAATACAATTTATGGCAGTTTGCGTATTGTATTTCTTCGTCGAGTACAATCTGACATACTTGGTGAAGATGTCCACCATGACGAAGATGTTGCAGTGGCCTCTTTCCCCCGGTATTAGGTTACCAAGAAAATCTGCTGCCACCAGATCCAGTTTATTCTCTACCCTTACACTGTGTATAACATTTTGATTTATGCGATTTTTATATTTACCCAACAGACATTGCTTACATTTCTTATTTTCTATCGCTGTCAAATTTTTGTCTTTCAATGTATAGAATTCCTCCCTGAAAACAAGGAATGTTCTCCTATTTCCAGGGTGGCCTAATTTTGTATGAATGTCTCGGATTATTTTTATTGCTAAATCTTTATCTAGTACAATTAGGTTTTTGTTTCCTATCCTTTTATATATGACATTATTCATTATATTGAATCCTTTGTAATTTTGTATCCTTTGTGTCTTTTCTCTTATTTCCCTTATCTCTTCTTTATTTTGACTATCTAAAATGCTCTCTCTGCTGTACAACTCTGGAGCGTTTTCTATATTATAATTATTTATTTGATAAGCTTGTCTTTGCTTGCTACCTCCTTGTGCTCTGCTTAAAGCGTCTGCTACAACATTGTCGGATCCCTTTCTGTGTTTTATTCTAAACGTGAATTCTGATAATTGGAGCGACCATCTATATATCCTTGAGTTGTTAAAGCGTGTCTTCATTAGGAAGATCAAAGCCAAATGATCTGTTTCAACAAGAAAGGTGTTTCCATGTAGATAGTATTTAAGTTTTGACAATCCATGTACCACTGATAGGAGTTCTCGTTCTGAGATCGAATAGTTCCTCTCGTAGTCTTTTAATATTCTTGATATGAAACATATAGGTGTTTCTATCCCATCTTTAACTTGTAATAGCTCTGCTGCTATTGCATTGCTGGATGCATCACATCTTACTATGAATTCTTTGTTGAAATCTGGTAGATTGACCGTCAAAGCTTCACAGAAATTTTTCTTTATGTCTTCAAACGCTTTTATCCTTTCCGGAGTCCATTTGAATTTAACTCCTTTCTTTATCATCTTGAATAGCATGCACGTCTGATCTGATATGTTTGGTATAAAATGTTTATAGTAATTTATCATACCTAAGAAACCTCTTAACATTCTTATGTTCTTTGGTTTTGGATATTCCCTTATTGCTTTTAATTTTTCCTTTTCTATGGTTATTGTTTTCCCATTAATGACATATCCTAAATACGTTACGCTATTCTTGAAAAATTCACATTTTTCTAGGTTGATCTTTAGATTGTTGTCGGCTAATGTTTTCATGACCTTTTCCACTGATATTTTGTGACTATCAATGTCCTTGTTGAAAATTAATATGTCATCGACATAATGTGAGACGTATTCTTCGTGTGGGTCCAATATCTTTTGCATAGCTCTTACTAAAGCTGCTGTAGCTGTGGATATTCCAAACGGGACGACTTTGAACGAGTACACTGTTGAGTTGAATATAAAAGAACAATACTTTCTAGAATCTTTGTGTAATGGTACCAGCCAAAAGGAACTTTTTAAATCTATTTTTGTAAACCACTGGGCCTCTGTGCACTTTGCTAATAGCGTTTCCATGCTCTGGGGAGCTTCAAAATTAGGGGTAGTGAGGGAATTAATATTTCTCGCGTCCAAGCATAATCTTAGTTTTGTTTCCTTTGCATCTTCCGTACTCTTCTTTACTACAACGACAATTGGACTGATAAAGTTCGATTCTGCTTTTTCTATTATGTTATTCTTCAGCATTTCTTTGATTTCTAATTTCACTTGCTCCTTGTATTTATTGGGAATTGGATATGTTTTCACATAGAAGGGTTTCTTTTCATTTACCTCGAGCTTATGCTCGTAATTTCTTGCTAAGCCAGGACTGTCGTCAAATAGTCTCTTGTGCTTATTTAAAAGATTGCTCACATGATTTTTATACTTTTCATTGCAATTTATGCTTGTACCATCCCTTTTTGATGTGGAGTCCTTATTCTCTGGATGCTTCACGAGATGCGCACATTTATTGTCATATGAATTGTCAATCATTTCTTGCGTGAGTTCCTTTTCTATTTCTTCTACATATAAATTATTAATTAAAATTTCCTTTTCTGGTGCTTCTTCGCTCCATGGAATTATCATATTTCTTATGTGAAAAGTCTTGTCCTTCATATCCAGTTTTGTGCTATATTGACTTAAAAAGTCCATTCCCAATATGCAATTGCAATTTAAATTCTGTACTACTACAAATTCTGTTAGTAGGTTTAAATCATTAATTTTAACATTAACGCAGAAAACTTTATCAATGGTTATCAAAGGTTTTTTATTTGCTGTAATTAAGTTAATCTTCTTTATTGGAATATATCGTCCTTGTTTCTCTAAATTTTCATCAATGACGCTGTAGTCGAGTAGCGATAATTGTGATCCACTATCGAGTAATGCTTCTATTTTTTCCTCCCCAATTTTGATCGATATATGTGGTAATTCAGTGGTTATTTTCATCAGATCTTCGTATTTATATATATTTTGTGTTTTTATGTTCTTTTTGTCTGGCTTCTCTAAAAATTTGTTGCAGTCGCTCCTGCTTGTGATTTGTTTTCCCATTCTCTTTCGCTGATTTTATACCTTCAATCTTTAGGTATAGCACCTCTAGATTCATCATTTTTCTTGGGATCTAACTCTTTGTTGTCCCATTCTAATTGGACGTTGTTGATTCTTCTATCTCTCTCTGGAATCCTTTCTTCCCTTTTATCAGTTTGATTTGGGTTCCTTCTCGGTTGAGTTTCCCTTTTCTCATTGTATGATGGATTTCTATACCCTTGATTATCTTGTCTACTTTTATTGAAGTTGTTCCCTTGGTAATCTGGTCTGTTTCTATGAAATTGATTCCCTTCATTGTTCTGTCTATAGAATCTATTCCCTTCATTGTTATTGTTGTTGTTTCTGTTTCTGGGATAATTGTTTGTGTTCGCGTTGTAGTTTCCTCTATTGGAAGTGCTTCCCTTTTCGTCGACATCATCTAATCTTTTTACTAAGTCCAGTAATCCCTCAATGGTTTCAATGCCTTGTAATGCTACGGCCTGTACAATATTATTATCGAAGTGCGCAGCTAGTTGCGATACGACGTCACTTTCTTCTATGACTGGGAGTATATATTTTATGAAGGAGTATTTCCTTATTACATAGTTTTCCCTTGAAGAACCTGGTCTGTATTTCCCAAATACCAGGTCATGTCGTATTCTTCGTTGTGCATTTTGTCCCCAATATTGCCTGATGAATCGTATTTCAAATTCTCGATACGTTGTCAACTCATCTATAATCGTATCATACCATAGCAGACTGTAGTCCTTAAGACAACCTCTTATAAAATGTAGTTTAGATATTTCATCTGTTATTCCTCTCCTGTAAGTTTTAATTGTTCTTAAAAATGCCATGGGATTATCCTTATGGTTTCCTGAGAACTTGGGTATATTTTCTGCACTACCTGTTATATGAGGCAAAGGTGCGCTAGGTATGTTAACCCCGTGCCTTACTTTGTCCTCCAATACTTGGAGGGTAGTTTCAAATGTTACTGTCCTATTTTGCAACCTTAGCATCGTGTCCGTACATGCTCCATATTTCGTTTTACAATTTTCAACCTCATTTGAGAGTTGTCTTAATTCTTCGTTGTTTGTAATCTTGATGTCTATTATTTTATTTTCTAAAGATTCTACCTTTCCTTCTACCTTTTCAAATCGTACTTTCGTCTTATCTGCTCTTTCGTTTATCTCGTTTATTAGGAACTTGTATCCATTCTCACATTTTCCTGCATTATTATTTATTTCGTTCGTTAGGAGTGATACGGATTGTGTTAATTTCTTTTCTAGATTAGCGTTTAACTGTAATGTCTCCGATCTAAGATCTTGAAATCCCTTGTCAATCTTTTGATTGATTCTATTTAGATTTTCATTGTTTGCTTTGATTTCTTCTTTATTTTGGTCCAACTTTTTATTTAGGTTTTCATTGTTTGCTTTGATTTCTTCTTTATTTTGATCCAATTTTTTATTTAGGTTTTCATTGTTTTCATTCATTTTCTGTAATAGAACTTGAAGCAAATTTTCCATTTTATCTTCCGATGATTTTTCGGTTGTTCTCTTGAGAGATGTACTTCCAACGATCGGTTCTTCCAATTGATCACCTTCCAACTCGTGTTTCTCTGATTCTGAGCTAGAGGTTGAACGATTGCTGCGAGAATTATCTCTGTATCTGGTAAACTGTGGTCTTGTTTCCTTATCTTCAACCTTTTCAGGTTTTTCGCCTTTCTTTTTATTATTTTCATCAGCCATTTTTATTTTTGTTTTTATTCTAACTCTTATTCACCCTGTCCCAATAGGAGAATATTGTGTGCTTATGATGTTATAAGGAAAGTAAATTCACACAGCCTTTTATTGTTGAGTGCCAAATCAAATCTTGGCCAACGATAAGCCTACTACGTATGGGCGCCAAATTTGATCTTGGCCAACGATAAGCCCTTTTACGTTGTGCGCCAAATCAATGCTGTGACCTCCTCTACTTTGGTTAATAACCAATAGTTAAATTAATAAATTGATATACTTTAATAATCTCAGGGTCTAAGTATGAATTTCTTTGTTTTCTATAACGGGTAATGTGTCGCAGCCTTGTACTTATTGTGAGTTCTAACTGTGATAGAGATGTTTACTTTCCTTATGTTCTCCTTTGGGATGGGTATAAATAAGTAAATATTGAATGTTAGCACAACTTATTTTATTTACAATATAAATTTTTACAAAAACATTGAGAGTAAATTTTATTATCATTTAATACAATACTTTATTTCATTGTTATGTGTTGCCTTTTTTATCAATAGTACAAGCACCTTGCAAATCCTTTGTCCCTTAAGAAATTGTAAAAAATCACTACGCTAATTCTTCATGTATGCTCATAAATCAAAAGAAATTTACTAAATTCACTTTCTTTATTTTTTTACCGATGTATCCCCATTGGATCATCTCGACCTGAGATTCTCACGTCAAAATCGAGATTTAAACAAGGAGGAACTATTAGATGTTTCCTATAATATTTCAAAATTATTGTTATTCAAATAAAAGCGTTAACGCCTCGTTGAGTCGCCCTGACTTGAGATTCGCACGTCAACCCAAGGTTTACTCAAAGAAGAATGCATTAAATATTTAAATAATATTTTAAATTTTGTTGCTATCCGGGTAAAATTATTTATACTCCGTTGAATCGCCTTAAGTTGAGATTCGCACGTCAACCCAAGGCTTACTCAAAGAGGAATTTATTAAATATTTAAATAATATTCTAAAATTTGTTGCTATCCGGGTTAAATTATTTATACTCCGTTGAATCGCCTTAAGTTGAGATTCGCACGTCAACCCAAGGCTTACTCAAAGAAGAATTTATTAAATATTTAAATAATATTCTAAAATTTGTTATCCGATAATTTATGTCACACACATGAAGATTCCTTTATTTATTTATTTGTAGGATTGCAAGATGGAGTTTTATTTAATAGTGCTTGTACTTACTTTTCTTGATTGTATAACATTTCAAATTCTCCTTGGTAATTCAGGCCCTCCATCCTACTAGAAATTTTATTATGGCGGGCTTTGTGAGGTCGAATAATGTTTCGCGCTTCCACTGTATATCGCGCACTTATCGCCTGTGGAACGTATCACGCGTTTTGTTCTTGCGACGTCGGGATCTTAAAGGCGTTTATGCCTTTTAGATTTTTATTTTTATTTCTTGGAGCACTGGTTTAACCTTTCTTTTCTTCTTAAGTCTTGAAGATCTTCGGATGGACTCCCTATTTTTGCCGGTGCATGCCCTTATATACCATTTAACATTTGACAAACGCCTTATTTTGTTTCAAATTATGTTCGTTCAGTTTAAATTTTCATCTGCTGCGCCCTCCGTGTTTGTTATGATAACTATCGATGTCACGTGGTCATGTGACCTTTCTTCCGCCATGTTACCATTGTTGTTATTTACATATTTTATATTTGCCTATTCCCTGGACATTTGATTGATTTTATCTATTGGTAGGTATTCTTTTATTGTATCCACGTTACCTCCAATTTGCGTTGTATTTATATATATATTCATTGCTTTCTTTGTTGTTTTTGATATATATTCTCCTTTCGTTAATTAATTTAATTCTAACATTCCCTTTCTTGTTTTTAGGAATAGGTAGTATGGGGTACACGTTACATATCGTCTTTATTGCCTTAGTTTGGTTTGGATGCTTCTTATCCTTTTCGTGTTTCGGCCCTTCTTCCTCGAGGTCATTGAACCATCTCTTCGTGTTCGGAGAGTTTTCTAGGTCCGTTAATCTTTAATCAAATTTTTGTTGGTGTAAGTTTTTCCTGATCTACATTATATACTGACTAATGTTTTATTTATTTTTAGCTTGGAACCTCCTGAAGTATATATATATATAAGGAACTATGTACTAATCGCATATTTAAATGTACATTCAACAATATCTTTTATTCTGTGAATATTAGTGAAAATTGCATACCCAACATAATGTTTTATTTTTAATAGTGAAACAGAAATGAGTGGAATATATTTATTTATGTATATAGACCTTTGTTCTTGCTGTAGTGTTTGTTATTAGTGCAGTATGTTGAACGCAGGCTTCTATTCACTGCGTTTCACCCCTATGGAACCTAGTATTTCCTTCTTCGTGCAGTTTTATTGCTTCTACGTGATTTACCCTTATGATAGAGCCGTCCCTTAACATAATCCTTTCTCTGTTTTTAGCATTCAACTTCTTCTTCGTGTGGATTTGCTGCCTTCTTGTGAGTATTTGCAGTGCTATGTGCACTGCGATTTTGTGATCAGGCTCTTCCTTGTTATATTTAAAATTTATGTCAGGATTTTCCTGTCTGTAACGGAAATTAGATTGTTATTCAAGTTGTATCCTTTATGTGCTCTGATTGAGGTTGGTTTTTCATTTATTTTTACGTTATTTTATATATATTGTTGAATGCCATTTTTGTTTTAATTGCCAATGTTTTCATTTTTATGGGTATGCAACCCACATTGCATTGGTGTGTATTTTACTGCATAGTTATCAATTTGAGTACTCACTGTTACGCGATAATTTAAATATATATATTTATATTAATTAGTGGATTATTCTGTATTTATTTGTTGAAATATTAAATTATAATTTATATCTAACATGTAAATTTATATTTATTTAAAATAAATATAGTGGTATTTTATTTTTGTTGATTTTTTATTTGTTTGGTTTCTTTATTTATCTATTTATTTATTTAAGAGCAAAAATACCACAGCAATATGTATGTACTTAAAATTAAAATTGAGAATAATTTTATTTAAAAAGTTTTTCGAACTTCCTACCGGAAGTAGATCTTTTACTCTTATCGAAAATCAGTTTTTTGCCAATATTTCGCAAGTCATGCTTTTTAGACAAGTACGTTACGAGTATAAAAGTATTTAAAACATAATTTTCAATATCTTTTGTATAAAAAAAATTTCAAAATTCAGACCGGAAGTACCACTTTTACTCTTATCGAATAGCGATATTTTGCAAATATGTCGTAAGTTATGCATTCTATATATATTTATCAAGAATACAAAAGTATTTAAAACTGGATTTGCAATATTTTTTGTATATATGAAATTTCAAAATTCGGACCGGAAGTAGCACTTTTACTCTTAGCGAGGAGCACTTTTTTGATAATATCTTGCAAAGTATGCATTCTATAGCGATTTATTAAGAGGAAAGTACTTAGAACAAAATTTTAAAAAAGTTTTGTATAAAAAAATTCTTAAAATTGTATAGTTTGAAACGCTCATACGTATAAGAAAGTCGTGTGGTGGCCACACCTCATTTTTGATAATATCTTCCAAAGTATGCATTCTATAGAGATCTATTAAGAAAATAGAAGTATTTAGAACAGGATTTTGAATAATTTTTGTATAAAAAAATTCTTAAAATTCTATAATTTGAAACGCTCATACGTATAAGAAAGTCGTGTGGTGGCCACACCTCATTTTTACTTTCTTATACGTAGTATAAGGAAGTATTGTGATGATGAAAATTTTCGACCTCGAGATTTTTGCAGATGTCCACGTTTTGAAGTCCCCTGATACCGAAAAAGTGGTTTTTAAGAAATGTCTGTATGTCTCTCTCTCTGTGTGTGTGTGTGTGTGTGTCTGTGTCTGTGTGTCTGTGTTTCTGTGTGTCTGTCTGTCTGTGTGTGTGTGACCACGATAGCGGTCAAGCCGCTGTAGATATCAATTCCAAATTTTGTATTTACGTGTATAATCTCCCTCTTGAGATCTGATTAGTTTTTCAGTAAAATCGGTAGACCGGGAGTAGCAGTTTACTTCAGCGAAAAAATCGAATTTCGCCAATATTTCGTCAACTGCTAAGTTTTAACAAATTTATAAAGAATTCATATATACTTAAAATTAAAATTGAGTATAATTTTATCCTAAAAGTTTTCCGAAATTCCTACCGGAAGTAGGTCTTTTACTCTTATCGAAAATCAGTTCTTTGCGAATATTTCGCAAGTCATGCCTTTTTGGCTAGTACGTTACGGATATAAAAGTATTTAGAACATAATTTTCAATATCTTTTGTATAAAAAAAATTTCAAAATTCAGCCCGGAAGTACCACTTTTACTCTTATCGAATAGCGTTTTTTTGCAGATATGTCGTAAGTTATGCATTCTATATAAATTTATCAATAGTACAAAAGTATTTAAAACTAGATTTGCAATATTTTTTGTATATATGAAATTTCAAAATTCGGACCGGAAGTAGCACTTTTACTCTTAGCGAGGAGCACTTTTTTGATAATATCTTCCAAAGTATGCATTCTATAGAGATCTATTAAGAAAATAGAAGTACTGTTACGCTGTAAAATTTACTTATGTGTTTAGTTCTCGAAGGATTATGTGCCTTGTCTAAGTACGTAGATTTTGTATAAGCACGAGACTTTCTGAGTGTGCCTTGTACATCGTTCGTTTCACCGGTTGAAAGGACCGCCTGCCGTATATGTATGTGTGTGCTATATCGACTATTGTACCCTTAGAGCCCTAGGTCGCGAACCGTGGAGTTGATAGATGTGTAATATGTATTATCGAGCAAATACCCTCTATTTGTGTAAAAAACCTCTGTATCTATGTAACTAATTCTAATTCTCTTATCTCTAGCTTATTTTACCCTACCTGTAGTTTCGTATTTTCTGCATTTGCAGTTACTTTTTACGCCTGTTTCAGTGTTATCAATATTTCCTTATTCATTACTTCCGTTCTCTACGTAGTGCATTTATGTGTGTCTTTAAATTCTTGACACGCACATCAGACGGCCTCACTGTATTAACTGCCGCCTGTGTTTATGTGTTTCCCTAGACATAGACCCTCTAGCACGTCTGAATTGTATTCGGCCTTCGTGTTTATGACACTGAAAAATGCAAGGAGTGTTAATTGGAGAAGTGCTTGGAATATGGGGCATACTTTTAATTGTTTTGCTGATCCCTTGTTACTCAATCATTGATATTCTAAATGTTAGTAACTTCTGTTAATTCTTCCTTGGAACTGCCGTGGAGGTTAAGTATCGTTGATACTCTGAAATATATGTTTTGATCGGTTTTCTTAACCGTCTGCTTGTAACGTGATTTAAGATTTCGGAAATTTCAATAGTTACCTGCTGGATCCGTTTTCTTTCGTAATAAATTGTATCTACATTTGGAGGTTTGTTTTGTTTTCTATCTGTCTAACGTTTAGTTACGTCGCTTAGATGGTTGTGCGTTTCACGGATTGCCAACGTCTAGCATGAAATTCCCTCTCGAACTGCCGACTTTTGATTTCTACGTACATTTGTAAGAATGTGTCCCTTATTTTCTTTCCGTCTAAGTTATGTGTAGGGTTGCGTTAATTATAATTAAGTCACGATGTCGACTCCCTTAATTGTCAATTTAGATTTGTGCCTATGATGTTTATTTGAAATCTCCCGCCTTTCGCTCGGTGATACCTCCGTGCTTGTGACTTTTGCGTGTACCTGGCGCGCATGAGATATGGAAGAAGATTCCCGTTTCCACTTCACTTTATAGTCGGTTCTTGTGTAAGAACATGGTGTGCAAATTGCTTATCTTCCTTTAGTACTTAGGTACATTATCTATGTAGATATTTTCGCGTATGCGGCTTTAATTGGAGTAAGCAGTAATTACCGTTACCTTAATTTTGGTCATTTTTCGTGAGTTTCTATCGATATACCGTTACATAAAATTCACGCATGGCCACGTGCTGGTCTTCTTAATTCGAATTTTGCACCCTTGTGTGACTTGTGAAGTCGTTTATCGCGGGATCTCCATTATCATTTTGGGGTAAGTGTTTGAAACTTTGTGTAAATTTTCGGGATTTTATTTTGGTTTTCTTTTCTCGTCTAATTTAATAGGATTCTTTTGACGGGCACAAAAGCCCTCAGTAGCCGATAGGATTCTTTTGACGGGCACAAAAGCCCTCAGTAGCCGATAGGATTCTTTTGACGGGCACAAAAGCCCTCAGTAGCCGATAGGATTCTTTTGACGGGCACAAAAGCCCTCAGTAGCCATGTGTCTGGTAATATCTCCCCGCAATATCATGGAAGGGTATGGTGGATACTATCGTTGCTGCAGTAGTTGCTCTTAGACGTCTATCTGTCTGTTGAAGTGGAGTCTTTCGACGAGGGGGCCCTCCGCCATATTGGTTCCGGGAGCGTCCATTTTGTCAGTTAAGTGCAACTAACGTTGTAATTTTACATCCTAATTTACGACTGAATTACGACGACTTTTTTACCAGAGTGCTGGACTTTATCTTGCCTGAATTTGACCTAAGAATTTTTGAGTGGCTATAATAACTAACGCACCACTAGTTAACTGCAAGGTCACATATTAATCCTAAATAAATTATCGTTATTTTTCATGTTTTTGCTTTGCAAACTGGTTTTGCGGAATACAGGGAGACCCTAAGAAGTTTAGATAAGGGCTCTCACTGTCATGTTGAATAATTAGTTCATTAATAATTTTAGTAGGTCATTACCGTAGTTATGTAACTTTTGTTGTGTTGAAACTTAAATTAATCATTAACTTTTGTAAATTCTTTAATGGAGCACTATATCCCTTGTAAAGTTAACCTTTAACTTAGTAACTATCCAGTAATTTCATTTCCGAAATCATATTAGTATTTCTCTTGGTTGTGCTGAATTTAATCTTGTTTTTTTATAATAATAATATTTTGCGCGTTTATTACCGAAAGTTAGAAGTTTGACTTTTACGTATGTTCATTTAATTTTTCCTGAGCTAGTTGAAATCTTTGCTGCAGGAATATATTTTGTACGGGAAGCTCAGTGTAATTTTGTATATTGTAAAATTTCCTTTCTAATTTTATCTATAATAATATGACATTTGTTAATAAGTAACCGACTTTTAAATTAATTTTGAACCTGTAATCAAACCTTGCGTTTGGAATTTAACGAATTTTTCACTATATTAGTCTAAGTCTTATGTACTGGATGATAATTATTCTCTTGCGTACGTATTAATTCACATTTGTGTTAACCTTGCCGTTGTGGCGTTTCTATGATTTTATTTGTACTTAAACTATGTGAGGTAATGAAACGTTTCTGCTACCAACCATCTGCTGCTGAAACGCAGAGATTATGTTCTAGTTTTAAGACTTGTTATTTCCTTTTATAATTCATTATTATTACCTAACGCTTTGCGTACGAAATTTATCAAACTGTCTAGTATTCATTTCTTTTTTTTTGTGTGTAAATCAATTTCAGTCAACGTTTGTTAATCTTCTTTTACATTTAAACTGATCAGACCGCTTTGTGTCACTGGAATTATTCTGTTATACTTTAACTTTTCTTTTAATTTGAAAAAAAAAATATATAACACAACCAACTTTTATATTTAATATATTTTAAAAAAAATAACTTGATTCACATATCTTTTAATTAAATCTCGCTACTTTCCGTAATATCTTTTCTTTTATTTTACCTCTACATAACTCATATAATATTGTGACAAGCACGTACATAAGGTAGGGTGCTTTTTAATATACTGGGTGATCAATAGGAAACCCGCTGGAGGGACACAGCCAGTGGTAGCTCATAGGAGGCGCAGGTAGGTTATCGTAAGGTAACACAGTGTCCTGGTGCCCGGACAACGTCGCTAGCGTCGTTGCCGACCGACGCTCTACTTTTAGGTGTTCTAGTTTACCTGAACCGTCACGCCGTCTGCGACAGAGTTAGCTCGGCCCTGCGTTTCCCAGATTTTATCAACCTCCATTGTGATTCTCCGTTCCTTTACCTTAATTTTAGACATTTATCTTAGTGCGACGTAGGTCCGGTAGCAAAAATTTGGCGCCCTAACGTTTTGGGGCCTTTCTTTCTAGTAGAAGTGAACAAATTTTAGTGCCTTAACGTCTGGCCTTTCTTTTGGGGAATAAGGTAACAGATTTGGTACCAACGTTTCGGCCAACTTTCCGCCATCTTCATTTTTTTTTGTGTCAACCAAGTTTCGGCCAATTTTCCGCCATTTTCGGAATTTCTTTTCCTGTCTCCTAACATTTGGACAAGTTTTCTCCCCCTCCCGTAGTAAATTGACACACCAACGTTTTAGGATTTTTCTTCCCGACTCAATAGCAACAAATTCGGCAAGTCCCAAAGCGTTAGAACTTTCTTTTGGAGATTGTGTTAATAAATTGTTGGCCAACGTTTCTGCCATCTTTTCGCCTTCGTTCGGAATAAAATTTCCCCTTTGTTACCCAACGTTTCGACTAAGTTTTCGCCACCTTCAAATTTTCTTTTTCTCTTGTGTGTCATCTATCAACTAACAAGATGACACCTAACGTTTCGACCTAGTTTTCGCTACCTTCCGGAACAAATTTGACAACCGACGTTTCGGACAAGTTTTCTCCATCTTCCGGAATATTTTCCTTATCTTTAAGTATTTCTGCCACTAACATTTCGTCGTACCGCACAGTGGTGCTATACTCTGGAGAAGCTACTTGTTTTGTATCAACGTTTCGGTCCTGACCATCTTCAGGAACAAATTTTGAATTTTCTCGATCTAAGCCCGTTTCTCGTTTTAGGTGGGTAAGTGGACGTTAAGCTTCCCTTACCGTTCAGTTTTTGTATTTCCGTCTACTCCCTCACCTAATTTAATTTTGGACTGTCTATATTTCTTTTCTTCCTTTTTTTTTAGGGAAAATTATAACGTGAGGTTTACCTTAGGTTCTAAACTACCTTGTCTTCCAGAATTTATTTGTGTGTCTTAGGATTCGAGTCTTTGCTTGCTGGTCCCGGTACCGCCATTTCTTTTCATATTTCTTTCTTTTCGACTTTCTGCTGAATTAACTTCCGCCATGGCTCCTAAATTGGAGATCAATCGTCTTTCGAAGGAAGACCTTGAGTATTTACTGACTGTTCTGGGTGCCGAGGTGCCATCTACTTTGGACGAAATGCGACGAATGTATCGACGTCTGCTAGGGTATGCTAGGTCTTATCCGTCGGATACAAAGCTTACGTATCCATTTACATATGCGGAAGACTCCGCGGCCATTAAGGATAAGTTCACGGTTATCGAAGGGCTCATCGATCAGTTCGTGGGGAATCGTGAGTCGTCCGAATTTAAAAAAATTTCTACCGCCCTTGATTTTGTAATGAGCCGAATTCAGAACTCCGTCCCACAATCGCCAGAGGAGGTGAAAGAACACCATGCGTTTAGGAGTCGCGTTGCCGGTCTGGACGAACGCATCCGCGATAAGGCTCGCACCCTTGAACGCGCCTCAACGTTCAGTATGTTACAGTCACCCACTGCCGGTAACTCTGGTCCTCAAGGGAGTGAAGAGGAGTTTAGTGATGAGGATGACCCTATTCGACTCCCGGTTAACGCTTTTACTGGTCCAGTTCACTCGACTTTCGCTAGTTTTTCTCCTAAACCCGTCCCCGTTGCCTCCTGGAATGTTACATTTTCAGGGCAGAAGAACTTCTCGGTTAGTGCCTTTCTGGAGCGTGTAGCTGAGCTTAAAATCGCTCGTAATTCCTCGGACCAGTTGTTGTTCAATTCCGCAATAGACTTATTTAAGGATCGTGCTTTGGTGTGGTATCGGGCTAATCGTCATCTTTACTCTAATTGGTCAGAGTTAGCTGCCGGTCTACGGGAAGAGTTTCAAGCCGTAGATTATGACGACCGTCTTATGGACGAAATTAAGCAACGGACTCAAGGTCCTAATGAACCTATTGGATTATACGTATCTGTTATGAAAAATCTCTTTTCTCGTCTTTCTGATTCAGTCCCCGAAAAAACTCAATTACGAATTTTGCAACGTAATATTCTACCTTTCTATCAGACGCAGTTGGGTTTAACTGAAGTCAATTCTATCGCAGAACTCCTTAAATATGGGAAAGTTCTCGAAGCCCGCAAGGCTTCTGCTGAAGCTTATGTACCGCCGCCCTCGCGTGGTAAAACACTCGAACCGGATTTGGCCTATGTCAATGCAGATTCAGTCCCGAGTTGTTCTCGAAGTCGTGTGCCACCCGTTACTCCCGTCTCTAATCGCTCTCATGTCCGTGTGGCACCCGTTTCAGCAAATCCTGTCACATGTTGGAATTGTCGTGAGACAGGTCATCGTTACTCCCAATGTGCTTTACCTCGTAAACGCTTTTGTTATCGTTGTGGTCGTCCAGAGACCATAGTATCTTCTTGTCCGCAGTGTTCGGGAAACGCCCGACGTGCGCACTAAGTGGCCGTCCCGTGCGTACAGTATACACAGCGGCCTATCGTCAAATTAGAGCTCGGTTGGATTTTATTCTCGCGCAAGCCATAGGAGATGAACGCCCCTATCTTAAAGTTCAAATCTTTGGTAAAGAGTTTCTCGGTCTTTTGGACTCAGGTTCATCACGCACTATTTTAGGTGAAGCAGGTTGGTCCGTTTTAAAGGGTTTTGTTCCGCTTAAATCTTCTATGCCCTTTTGCACTGTTGCCAACGGGTCACGATGCCGGATATCAGGAGAAGTCGCCCTGCCTATTAATGTTAGGAATCGTTCTAAGGTCTTTGACGTTTTGGTGGTACCTGAACTACCGCATCAACTTATTTTGGGCGCGGACTTCTGGCGAGATATGGGAATCGTCATAAACATGCGCTGTGGCGATTGGGTATCTTCAGACGCACCCTACGTGACTTCTGTCGATGTCGAATCTCAGGTATTATCTGATGAGCGTCAGCGTCAGCTCGAGGCTATCATCAACCAGAACTTTCCTAGCGTCGACAAGGAGGTGTTAGGTTGTGCCAAAGGTGTAGAGCACACTATCATCACTAGTAGCCCTCCGATTAAGCAACGCTACTATCCGATATCTCCGGCGGTGCAAAAAGTAGTCGACGCCGAACTCGGTGTTGTTGAGAGGTCTCAGAGTGGTTGGTCTTCACCCATTCTTCTCGTGCCTAAAAAGGATAAGACTTTTCGATTTTGCGTCGATTACCGTAAGCTCAATCAGGTCACTGAGAGAGATGCCTATCCCCTTCCCCATGTCTCAAATACCTTGGATAAATTACGAGACGCCAAATATCTTACGTCTCTCGATATAAAAAGTGCGTATTGGCAAATTCCTGTTGCCGAGACTTCCCGTCAGTATACAGCTTTCACTGTGCCGAATCGGGGTTTGTTTCAATTTTGTCGTCTTCCGTATGGTCTCCACAACGCACCTGCCTCCTGGCAGCGTTTTATTGATAGAGTTTTGGGTCCTGAATTAGAACCCTACGTTTTCGTATATCTGGATGACATCATAATCGTCACTCCTACCTTTGGAAAACACTTGACTATTTTAGAGCAAGTTTTATCTCGCCTGCGTGACGCTGGCTTAATGCTTAATAGAGATAAATGTCAGTTTTGTCGCGACGAATTGAAGTACCTGGGATATGTGGTTAATCGTCGTGGGTTGATGGTCGACCCTGACAAAGTTAAGGCTATCATCGGAATTGCCACTCCCAAAAATGTTTCTGAAGTCAGACGCTTAGTAGGTATGGCTTCATGGTATCGACGTTTCGTCCCTAATTTTTCTACTGTTATCTCTCCGCTTACCGATTTGTTACGGAAAAATCGTCCCTTCGTTTGGACGTTAGCTTGTGAAGAAGCCTGGACATCTTTGCGTGAACGCTTGGTTTCCTCTCCGATTTTGACATGTCCTGACTTCCAATATGAATTCATTATTCAAACTGA
Organism: Amphimallon solstitiale; assembly: GCA_963170755.1. Classification (NCBI taxonomy): domain Eukaryota; kingdom Metazoa; phylum Arthropoda; class Insecta; order Coleoptera; family Scarabaeidae; genus Amphimallon; species Amphimallon solstitiale. The sequence goes on along the minus strand of OY720681.1, from coordinate 125,138,320 downwards.
TGCTAGTGACTATGGTCTTGGAGCCGTATTGACTCAAGACATAGATGGACAGGAGAAAGTAATCAGTTACCTTAGCTGTTCTTTAACACCTGCCGAACGTAAATTCTCTACGGTTGAGAAGGAGTGCCTTGCCGTCCTTTGGGCTATAGAAAAGCTTCGCCCATATATCGAATGCTCACACTTTACGGTGATAACGGATCATTACTCCCTCTGCTGGCTGAACTCCCTTAATTCTCCGTCGGGTAGATTGGCTCGATGGGCCGTACGTCTTCAGCAGTATGACTTTACTATCATCCACCGTAAAGGTAAATTCAATGTCGTTCCGGACACTCTCTCCCGTTCAGTTCCCAAGTTGGATATCGTTCAAGTCAATCCTAAAAGCCAAGACAAATGTTACGTTCGTATCTTAGAACAACTTAAGAGACATCCCGAGAAGTACCCTCAATTTCAACTTATCGGTGGGATACTTCGACGTTACGTACCGCCTAATAGTACTTTTCCCTCTGAGGATACCGATTCATGGAAGATCTATGTTCCTAAGGAACAACGACAAGAGGTCTTGTTAGAATGCCATAACGAGCCCACAAGTGGTCATCTGGGCATTGCGAAGACTCTCGCCCGCATATTGCAACACTACTATTGGCCCAAGATGTTAGGAGATGTGATTCGTCACATCAGAGCCTGTCCTAATTGCAATAAGGCGAAACCTCTTCAAAGAGCTCCTGTTGGTCGTATGGGTGGACATTCTAAAGTTACTAAACCATGGGAAGTACTCAGTATCGACATTGTTGGTCCTCTTCCGAGGTTCAAGCGAGGTTTTAATTACATTTTAGTGGTCTCTGACATCTTCAGTAAGTTTGTTCTGACTTTCCCGTTACGTAAAGCTTCTTCCAAGACTATTAACCGACATCTCGAAGAAGATGTGTTTCTGATTTTTGGCGTACCTCGTTCTGTAATTTCCGATAATGGCGTGCAGTTTCGTTCTAACGACTACCGTTCTATGTTAAAAGAATATAAAGTACGTCCATGCTATACTGCGAATTACCATCCTCAAGCGAATCCCGTGGAACGCGTGAATAGGGTTATCAAAACCATGCTGATCTCGTATGTCTCTGACAATCATCGCGAATGGGACGTCTATCTTCCCAAAGTCACTTGCGCTTTGCGCACCGCTAGACACGAAGTCACCGGACATACTCCCTACTTCATTAACTTCGGTCGTGAGATGAATCTCACTGGAGAAAGAATTTCCGATGCTCCTATCTCTGAAGGAACTCCACTTGTCGAGGTCCGCGATCCGGAAAAACTAATAAAACGTTCCGAAGGATTTTCTAAGCTTTATCGTGACATCAAATCCCGCTTGCAGAAAGCATATGAGCGTGCTAAGGCGCGCTACGATACTCGTCATAGACGGGAAGAATTTTTGGTAAACCAGTTGGTCTGGCGTAAAAATTTCGTTCTTTCAGATGTCGCCAAGTTCTATACCGCCAAGTTGGCTGACAAATATGTCGGGCCCTTTCAAATTAGTAAACGTATCTCAACTGACATTTATGAACTCAAAACTTGCGAAGGTAAATTGCTGCCCGGGGCGTGGCATGCAAATCTACTGAAACCTCAGCCGAGTGATGATTAAGATCTATCTTCTCACGTGTTCAACTGCCTAAATTATCGCTTATCTCGATTTTGTCTTTTCGCTAATTATACTTACCGATACATTATGGCCTGTAGCGAGGGCTGGAAGAATTCTCCTACCGTGAACCTGCGTGAAGTAAAAGGCTTCTAAAGGGACCCTGACTTCTATTGTTCCTCTACTACCTTAGGACAAACATTTTTCTTTTATCGACCTTTCGATAGTGTGATTACCGGCCCCATTGCACAGCTTGTATCTGTGATTCCGTCTATGCATTTATCTTCCCGTATCTTTATCGCTTCCGTGTGTTTCGGATCTTCCGTGTTTTTGCATATATGGAATGGCAGCCTTGCTAGGGGAGTCCACACTACATTTCCTTTACCTTACCGGACACGACTTGCCTTCAAGCTAACTAATATTGCTTAATTACCGGATTTGACTTATCTTATTTGAGAAGGTATAAAGAGGGATGGTCCCTTTATGTGTGATAATCCTCAGCCTTCCAAGGGTCGTGTCCTGGCGACTTTTTGCTTTTCTTACTGTCAAAATGTTACCTCCAGGAATTGATTATGACTTCAGCCTTTATGGTTTATCGTTCGCCTTCAGCGTTTCAGTCGGGACAACGCCGGTCCAGACTTTAAACTTTTGCTCCCTATTATCTATTTTTGTTTGGCGATCTTCTCTCGTTTTTGTTGTTATCGGATGTTACAGTTGTCGAAACGGCATATCCGTACCTTTGAGCAGTTGCACCATTTTTCTTTTGTTTCTTTTACTTTCCCGTACCGGTTGAATGCCGAAGGGCCACGTGGTGGTTTTGGCCAAGCTGTTTGGTGTTACTGTGACTGAGTGTGGATATGTGCGTTCGTGTAGTAGACAACGTCCGTTTTAGAACTCTCGCTTACCCTTTTCACTATCTTTATCCCGTCAGCCTATGTTCTCGGTGCAAGAAATTGCTCTGCGATCAATTTCTTTTCGCTGGAAAGGGGGGAATTTGTTACGCTGTAAAATTTACTTATGTGTTTAGTTCTCGAAGGATTATGTGCCTTGTCTAAGTACGTAGATTTTGTATAAGCACGAGACTTTCTGAGTGTGCCTTGTACATCGTTCGTTTCACCGGTTGAAAGGACCGCCTGCCGTATATGTATGTGTGTGCTAAATCGACTATTGTACCCTTAGAGCCCTAGGTCGCGAACCGTGGAGTTGATAGATGTGTAATATGTATTATCGAGCAAATACCCTCTATTTGTGTAAAAAACCTCTGTATCTATGTAACTAATTCTAATTCTCTTATCTCTAGCTTATTTTACCCTACCTGTAGTTTCGTATTTTCTGCATTTGCAGTTACTTTTTACGCCTGTTTCAGTGTTATCAATATTTCCTTATTCATTACTTCCGTTCTCTACGTAGTGCATTTATGTGTGTCTTTAAATTCTTGACACGCACATCAGACGGCCTCACTGTATTAACTGCCGCCTGTGTTTATGTGTTTCCCTAGACATAGACCCTCTAGCACGTCTGAATTGTATTCGGCCTTCGTGTTTATGACACTGAAAAATGCAAGGAGTGTTAATTGGAGAAGTGCTTGGAATATGGGGCATACTTTTAATTGTTTTGCTGATCCCTTGTTACTCAATCATTGATATTCTAAGTGTTAGTAACTTCTGTTAATTCTTCCTTGGAACTGCTGTGGAGGTTAAGTATCGTTGATACTCTGAAATATATGTTTTGATCGGTTTTCTTAACCGTCTGCTTGTAACGTGATTTAAGATTTTGGAAATTTCAATAGTTACCTGCTGGATCCGTTTTCTTTCGTAATAAATTGTATCTACATTTGGAGGTTTGTTTTGTTTTCTATCTGTCTAACGTTTGGTTACGTCGCTTAGATGGTTGTGCGTTTCACGGATTGCCAACGTCTAGCATGAAATTCCCTCTCGAACTGCCGACTTTTGATTTCTACGTACATTTGTAAGAATGTGTCCCTTATTTTCTTTCCGTCTAAGTTATGTGTAGGGTTGCGTTAATTATAATTAAGTCACGATGTCGACTCCCTTAATTGTCAATTTAGATTTGTGCCTATGATGTTTATTTGAAATCTCCCGCCTTTCGCTCGGTGATACCTCCGTGCTTGTGACTTTTGCGTGTACCTGGCGCGCATGAGATATGGAAGAAGATTCCCGTTTCCACTTCACTTTATAGTCGGTTCTTGTGTAAGAACATGGTGTGCAAATTGCTTATCTTCCTTTAGTACTTAGGTACATTATCTATGTAGATATTTTCGCGTATGCGGCTTTAATTGGTATGGTGGATACTATCGTTGCTGCAGTAGTTGCTCTTAGACGTCTATCTGTCTGTTGAAGTGGAGTCTTTCGACGAGGGGGCCCTCCGCCATATTGGTTCCGGGAGCGTCCATTTTGTCAGTTAAGTGCAACTAACGTTGTAATTTTACATCCTAATTTACGACTGAATTACGACGACTTTTTTTACCAGAGTGCTGGACTTTATCTTGCCTGAATTTGACCTAAGAATTTTTGAGTGGCTATAATAACTAACGCACCACTAGTTAACTGCAAGGTCACATATTAATCCTAAATAAATTATCGTTATTTTTCATGTTTTTGCTTTGCAAACTGGTTTTGCGGAATACAGGGAGACCCTAAGAAGTTTAGATAAGGGCTCTCACTGTCATGTTGAATAATTAGTTCATTAATAATTTTAGTAGGTCATTACCGTAGTTATGTAACTTTTGTTGTGTTGAAACTTAAATTAATCATTAACTTTTGTAAATTCTTTAATGGAGCACTATATCCCTTGTAAAGTTAACCTTTAACTTAGTAACTATCCAGTAATTTCATTTCCGAAATCATATTAGTATTTCTCTTGGTTGTGCTGAATTTAATCTTGTTTTTTTATAATAATAATATTTTGCGCGTTTATTACCGAAAGTTAGAAGTTTGACTTTTACGTATGTTCATTTAATTTTTCCTGAGCTAGTTGAAATCTTTGCTGCAGGAATATATTTTGTACGGGAAGCTCAGTGTAATTTTGTATATTGTAAAATTTCCTTTCTAATTTTATCTATAATAATATGACATTTGTTAATAAGTAACCGACTTTTAAATTAATTTTGAACCTGTAATCAAACCTTGCGTTTGGAATTTAACGAATTTTTCACTATATTAGTCTAAGTCTTATGTACTGGATGATAATTATTCTCTTGCGTACGTATTAATTCACATTTGTGTTAACCTTGCCGTTGTGGCGTTTCTATGATTTTATTTGTACTTAAACTATGTGAGGTAATGAAACGTTTCTGCTACCAACCATCTGCTGCTGAAACGCAGAGATTATGTTCTAGTTTTAAGACTTGTTATTTCCTTTTATAATTCATTATTATTACCTAACGCTTTGCGTACGAAATTTATCAAACTGTCTAGTATTCATTTCTTTTTTTTTTGTGTGTAAATCAATTTCAGTCAACGTTTGTTAATCTTCTTTTACATTTAAACTGATCAGACCGCTTTGTGTCACTGGAATTATTCTGTTATACTTTAACTTTTCTTTTAATTTGAAAAAAAAATATATAACACAACCAACTTTTATATTTAATATATTTTAAAAAAAATAACTTGATTCACATATCTTTTAATTAAATCTCGCTACTTTCCGTAATATCTTTTCTTTTATTTTACCTCTACATAACTCATATAATATTGTGACAAGCACGTACATAAGGTAGGGTGCTTTTTAATATACTGGGTGATCAATAGGAAACCCGCTGGAGGGACACAGCCAGTGGTAGCTCATAGGAGGCGCAGGTAGGTTATCGTAAGGTAACACAGTGTCCTGGTGCCCGGACAACGTCGCTAGCGTCGTTGCCGACCGACGCTCTACTTTTAGGTGTTCTAGTTTACCTGAATCGTCACGCCGTCTGCGACAGAGTTAGCTCGGCCCTGCGTTTCCCAGATTTTATCAACCTCCATTGTGATTCTCCGTTCCTTTACCTTAATTTTAGACATTTATCTTAGTGCGACGTAGGTCCGGTAGCAGTACTTAGAATTGGATTTTGAATAATTTTTTTAAAAAAAATTCTTAAAATTCTGTAATTTGAAACGCTCATAGGTATAAGAAAGTCGTGTGGTGGCCACACCTCATTTTTTAAAAATGTCTTTGTGTCTGTCTGTCTGTAACCACGATAGCGGTCAAACAGCTATAGCTATCTATTCCAAATTTTGCATTTAGTAGTATAATCTCCCTCTTGAGAACTGATTAGATTTCGAGCAAAAGCGGCAGACCGGAAGTAGCAGTTTATTTCAGTGAAAAAATCGAATTTTGCCAATATTTCGCCAACTACTAAGTTTAGACAAATTTATAAAGAATTCATATGTACTTAAAATTGAAATTGTGAACAGCTTTATTAAAAAAGTTTTTCGAAATTCCTACCGGAAGTAGGTTTTTTACTCTTATCGAAAATCAGTTTTTTGCAAATATTTTGCTAGTCATGCTTTTTAGACAGGTACGGTCCGAGTATAAAAGTATTTAGAACTTCATTTTCGACACCTTTTGTATAAAAAAAAAATTAAAATTCTAACCGGAACTAACACTTTTATTCTTACCGAATAACGATTTTTTGCAAATATGTCATAAATTATGCTATATATATTTATGAAGAGTACAAAAGTATTTAGAGTTGGATTTGGAATATTTTTTGTATAAATGAAATTTCAAAATTCAGACCGGAAGTAACACTATCATACGTATAAGAAAGTCGTGTTGTGGCCACACCTCATTTTTTTAAATTACAAAAACGTACGCTAACTTATTTGCCGGTTTGTAACGCGTACTTTATGTGTATCTCAACTTATTTTACAGTGGAAAGCCAATAAAAAATTTATTTTTAGTTTTTAATAAATAAAAATTTATAAATTATCTAGATAAATATAGCAATTATCGTACAAAACGCGTACGATAATAAAAAAATCATTTCGTTTATGGTTTTTGCATCAAATTATCGTGCATGTACGATAAAAATCGTACGAGTGATTCTGATCGCTGCGCCTCCCTTCCAAGTATATGCCAGTGATTCGGCTAGACTTTATGAGCCGGGTTTTTTACGATTTCCGAGAAACCAGAGTTGGCAAGACGGTCGTCTTTATTCTTGTCTTGTGCTATGACTCCATGCGAACTCGAGTTGCTGTAATTTAGATAAATTAAACAAACCATTAAATAGATGCAACTTTGTTAAAGTTTTAAAATGAGTTTCGGAAGACGTGGTAAATGAAGTCACTGGTATTAACCATTTTAAATTGTTTTTCGACAAACTGTATAGTTTGTGCAGCCCTTTCCTAAAAACCAAAATGAACTGAAAGAGTACACAGCAGAGCTAGAAATCCAAGTATTTTCAGTTGGTAGAATTTTACAGTACTCGTTGGGTTTCATCAAGTTTGAGAATAGTGCCTAAATGCAGTTTGGAAAAACTATGAGCTCTTTATAAGCATTTTGAAAATACTTCCAATGATACATTAAGACAGTCTATGGAGCATTGAAAATATTCTGATCTAACAGAAAAGTTAACTGAAGTAGCGTTTGTTCATAACTAAGCTATAATATTTAATGCTCTATCCGGAGGAAGCGCAGTAAAACGCTTCCTGAAGCCCATAAATTAATCTCACGTCAGATTTGCTTTCTGGAGTCTATGTCAGAAGATCTAGGATCAAAAACTATAGAATCAGAAAAAGCCATCAATGAACTAATATTCTACAACGTTCAATTACATGCCGGAAGAAAGGTGCAAATGATTAATGGGGGCAATTTTTTCGAAGTTTGGCGGAAAACCTGCGTTCTCGTTTATTTACATTTTCATCATTCCATGTTTCAGCAACAGCGCCAGATACTGGCGAATATGACGCTTTTATTAGATCTTTAGAAGTTTTTAATCCTCAGTAGTGGCCTGAAGACAAATTTGTAAGATAAGGAGAAAGTAAAGTTAGGGCTCTGAGAGAACGATTAAAATTGAATAAAGAAGACTGTGCAAGAGGTTTTCGCGAATATTTAGAGGACAACAGCAAAACGCCTACGGCCTTGCATCCATTAATTGCTGCAATTAAAACTCTTGTTGTTTCGACGGCAGAATATGAGCGAATATTCAGTACCATGAATATTATACACACTGAATTGAGAAACTATCTGAAAATTACAACTATGTCTTCATTATTATTTATAAAATTTGTGTCCATTGCAGTTGTTTAAGCCAAAAGAATATGTCACATCATGAATTTCTTCAGGACGGTGGAATGCGGACTACCTACCTGAGATGTCGAAAATGTGAAATGAAACAAATTTCTTCGGAATACGAAGACATTTGGAAACATCTTTAATTTCTTGTGGTTTTTGTTTCTTCTTCTATTGTAATATTTTATTTTTGTACCTATTTACTCCTACGGTATGTTTGTATTTCAGAATAAAATTTTATTTGTTACTATGAAAATTATATATGCGATATTTTTTTGTAATATGTAAGTTCCTACTAGGGTGGGTCTTATTTTAGATGTTGGAATGTCTTTGATCTACCCCCTTCAAAACAATAAAGTTATTAAATAAAAAAATTCCTGCAAAGTTTGAACCAAATCGGGTATGATTAACCCGTGCCACTGAGTAGTTGAAATTTTAAGTGCAAATAAATGTATTTTTTGTACCAGTAGTAAAAAATCATAGCAATTTTACACATAACAAAGCGCCACGAAAAGTCATTTCTCGACTTGGAACTAATAACAGGTAAATAATGAGTCTATTATTGACCTAGGGAAATAATGAAAACAAATAAAGGGAATGCCGCAACCATGCAATCGCAATAGTATGTATGTATGTCAAGTTGTCAACCGTCAAATTCATTGCAGTTTATTTTTATTTAGATTTATACCACAAATTATACTCTAAAACTTATAAATGCTCGACCTCTAAGGTAAAATAACTAACAGTATTTTAACAATAGCAAAATATGTATGACAGAAGTATAATTGGAAACAAATATCCTAACAGGTAACTATTATAGATGTAAAGATATTTTACTTTCTTTACATATAACTGTATTTTAAGGTTATGTAACAACATAATATGGAAACAATATAACACGTAACTATTACAGATGTAAAGAATTTTATCGCCAACCGTCAGTAAAGTGATGCGTTACCATAGCGTTTTACGGAGGTAAAGAAACACTTTATCGTACTGTACAATAATAGTATATTATTCAACAAGCGTGTAATGATGGCTATTACCCACGAAGATGAAAATGCAACACGAGCCGTCAGGCGAGTGTTGTAACATCTGAGTGGGTAATAGCCATTATACGCGAGTTAAATACTATACTTTATCCACAACTTAAATGTTGTTCAAAAAATACGAAAGATAAAGAACAATATTTCTTTCTACAAACGCTGTCAAAAGTTGACATTTTGACATGGCAAACTTCAAAAAAAAAAATGCGATTTTATGTATACAGCATATTCATTACTATATATGTTTGTTCAAAAATACAAAAGATAAAGAGATAAAGGAACAACATTATTTATTAATAGTGACGTTTTTAATACACAAAAATTTAATTTTTATAATAATTGTTAATCGTTACATTACAGTTGCTAAAATTCATATACAGGGTATACCACGACGAGATTTCATTAGAACAATATAGAAAACTAATAAGAGTTGAGTTTTGAAATTTCGCAAATATTAGTTTCGCCTTAAGCTCTTTCGATTTAAAATAGTTTTGAATTTTTGCTTCTTCCGGTTACACCGGAAATGGATATCATCTTCCTTATTTTAAATGGAATACCCCATTTTTTATGATTGATTCGTATTTCCAACGTAATTTTAAGGATAGTTTGTCTAACAAGCTTTGCCTCTAAAGTTAGCCATTTTTGAAGTATTTCAATTTTTGTAAAAAAATTGGCAGCTGCAGACTATTACTCATAACAACATTCCCAATAATGTAATGCATGCACATATTTAAAATTTTAGGTAATCATTTTGGAAAGTATACTGCTTCAAATGCGGTATTACAAACTTTTCAAAATAATACAGGGTGATCAGAAAACCATGTTAAACATTTCATCCAGAAAATATCAATATCTTGTTATTTTTAAATAGCAACCTACATTTTTTTCAACTTCATTGGATTGCACGTTCAAAATTAGGGGCAGTATGTATTTACTTCCCTATAACTAAACGTGTTAGTTTCAGAGTTATTTTGGAAAATTCATCAATTCCTTTAAAGTGTTATTTTGTATAATCAATTAGGCTATGGAAACTCATGTGAATAAATAAAAACAAACCAGGGCATCATTTAATAATGTCCTAAAACATTTAAATGAAAACTACACAATATCGAGAAGAAGTAGTCTTAATAATATAGTTTCTAATAATCTTAAATAAAGTTTTCAAACACATCACCACCTCTTTCTAAACACTTTCTTACTCTTTTTACTACGAACTTCTTCTGCGGGCAGTGTATTTCAATTTAAATTTATGACGTTTTTTAAGATGTCTATAATTCGCCCACTATTCAAATTTTCTTGATAAAAATGCAAAACAAATATTTTGTCATGTTTAATAGCACAAAATACATTAAAACTCCAAGACTCTTGGAAACGTCGTTGCCTAACAACTCGAGGATTATCTTCGGACCAAAAATGACTATTGTGTCGATTAGATATTCCATTTCTACAAACTTTGCTTCATCTGTCCATATAAGATTTTTTTGTGAAATAGTCGTCTTCTTGTGATTTCATTAAAAACCACTCACAATACTGCGCTCTTGTTACAAAATCAGCTTCATTAATATGTTGAACAGGTTGAAATTTGTAAGCATGCCACTTGTTTTTTTCAAAATTCGATGTATGCTCATTCTGGATGCACCTACTTCAGCTTCTGCATCCATTAGAGATTTACTAGGATCTGCTGTAAAGTAAGCAAGTGCTGTTACCTCCACATTTTCACTATCAACAACAGGTTTTCTTTTGGTTGTTTTGGGCAAGAATGATCCGAAGGAAATGCAATTTTTTAAAATATTGCGTAAGGTACTCTTTCTAGGTCTTGACCGATATGGATATTTCTTTGCAAAAACACGACATGTCCTCTCGATTACTCTATTACATTCACCATAAAAAAATCTTCGTTATTAAATCCAGATTTCGACATTATTATTATTATTCAAGTATTCAGAAACGGAAGACAACTAAAACGCTGAATAGCACTAGTAAATACCTTACTGATGACAGGTAATATGATTGCAACTTGTTTTTATTTATTCACATGAATTTCCATAGCCTAATTGATTATACAAAATAAAACTTTATAGGAATTGATACATTTTCCAAAATAACTCTGAAACTGAGACGTTTAGTTATAGGGAAGTAAATACATACTGACCCTAATTTTGAACGTGCAATCCAATGAAGTTAAAAAAAATGTAGGTTGCTATTTAAAAATTACAAGATATTGATATTTTCTGGATGAAATGTTTAACATGGTTTTCTGATCACCCTGTATTATTTTGAAAAGTTTATAATACCGCATTTGAAGCAGTATACTTTCCAAAATGATTACCTAAAATTTTAAATATGTGCATGCATTCAATTATTGGGAATGTTGTTATGAGTAATAGTCTGCAGCTGTCAATTTTTTTTACAAAAATTGAAATACTTCAAAAATGGCTAACTTTAGAGGCAAAGTTTATCAGACAAACTACCCTTAAAATTTAGTTGGAAATACGAATCAATCATAAAAAATGGGGTATTCTATTTAAAATAAGGAAGTTGATATCCATTTCCGGTGTAACCGGAAGAAAAAAAAATTCAAACCTATTTTAAATCGAAAGAGCTTAAGGGGAAACTAATATATGCGAAATTTCAAAACTCAACTCTTATTAGTTTTCTTTATTGTTCTAATGAAATCTCGTCGTGGTATACCCTGTATATACCAGTATATTTATGAAATGTCAAATTTGACACAACGGTGGAGTAATATTATTCCATCGAAGTGTCATTATTATTCAACAGTATTTAGTAATGCATGGCATTACTTGATAGAAATCGCGTATTTAATACATATATTACTTAATGGTTGTGGATAAAGTACTTTATCCACAACTATTTTATCTTTTGTATTTTTGAACAAACATATATAGTTGTGTCAAAATGTCAACTTTTGACAGCGTTTGTAGAAAGAAATATTGTTCTTTATCTTTCGTATTTTTTGAACAACATTTAAGTTGTGGATAAAGTATAGTATTTAACTCGCGTATAATGGCTATTACCAACTCAGATGTTACAACACTCGCCTGACGGCTCGTGTTGCAATTTCATCTTCGTGGGTAATAGCCATCATTACACGCTTGTTGAATAATATACTATTATCCACAATCACTATATTATACGGTCATAATTCAACTGCTTAGCAACCTTTTATGGGGTCTATAAAACACTAGTGTTTTATAAATCATAAAACACGCTATAAAACACGCCATAAAACTCTCAAAATGAATTTATTTATTAAGATTTACATTGATATTCAAGCTAATAGAGAAAAGGTTATTATTCTTCTTTTGTTTTATTGGCGAAGACAAATTAACTTCAACCGTAGATGGAATTGAACTTTCACAAGAGGTTTCACCGGTATGATTCATTGCAACTTGTTTCGCAGTCTCTTTCTGAATCATTTCCCCTGTTTTCAATTTATTTGATAAACAATTCTCCACGTAGCTTTCTGCGACATTAGACGACTTCCATCCACCGTGACGTTTGATGGCCATAAGATCGCCACCAGCATTGGCCAATAATGTAGCTGAAGAGCGTCTCATGCTATGACCAGTATAGGAACTAGCATCCCGTAATTGCAAAAAAGAAGCCACTGCAGCAGGTATTCTTGACACAGATTGACTTGTACATTTTCCATCTGTATATCGTAGAAAAAATCTGCCCTGGGAAGCGATAGAAGCTGGGCGTAATTGCATATACTTCCTACACATGTCCAGAGCGTTAACAGAAAAACCCTCTTCCAATACTGTAAAACTTCGAGAAACGTAGGTTTTTGTATCAGCAATCGTAATAAACAAATATTTTCCTTTATCTTCGACATTTTCAATTTTCAAGTACGTCAACTCATTACATCTACAAGCGCCAGCTACACCCATTATAAGTCCCACCTAAGGAAGAAACTCTAAGTTTGAATGCAAACAAACAAAAATCACAACTAAGTGTTACCTTCATCATCAAATATTTTTCATCTGGAGCCTCCTTCAAAAATTGTGTGATGTGTTTGTTTTCAAGAATTTTGGCCTTCTTAGGTTTGTAGGTACGACACTTGCTTTTCAAAAAGGCGATCAACTTGCTGTATTTTGAGATATCTATATTTCTGTGCACTTTTAATGTTGTTTTCAACATAGAATACTTTGTCCATAATGATGATGCCGCAAACTTCTTATTAACATTGTAGAAATATGCTAGGAGTACCTCTTCGTTTATCGCTCCTTTTACACCACTTTTTTCTTTCCAATTATTGAAGTCGGCAAATACTTTTGCGTAGGCGTCCTTTGACTTCCACGGCAATAAATCTAAAGTTGCTTTCTGAGCTTCTTCAAGTATTTGTTCCGGAATGAACTCGCTCTCACAAATCTCTTCCATCTTTTCCACTTTTCAACAATGAATGCTTACAAATGGAGTAGATAAACAATCGAAAATACATAGTAACCGATCCAAGACCTCCCGATATTTTTTTAGTTAATGCGAAATTTCAATGATTTTTGAGGTGACAGCCGCTGTCAGACCGAAATGTCAGATCATTGTTTCATAAATTTCGGCGATTCTGATTATAAATAAGTGTGATTGTGGATAAAACGTTGTATTGCATACGGGTTTTAGATGCATTTTATTCACTTAAGAAAATTAAACGCTCGAGCAAGCTCTCGCGTTTAAACATTCTTGCGTGAATAATATGCTATCTAAAACCCTTATACAATAAATAACTATTAATTTATTTATAAAAATTGATAGTGCAATTATGGCATGTCAAATTTATTGATGGTTCAATTCTGATTCAGAGCTGTAGGTACATTAATGACAGTACTGTTAATTGTGTTAATTCCATAAGTATTTACGATATCTTCAGTTGAAATAGAGCCTGATTGTACTGCTGATGTTGATGGAATTTGGTTCATATCGAAAATTCCTGTATTTATTTCAGGTGTGTGTGTAAGTAGATGTAGGTAGACCTTGTAACAAACATGCTATATTTTTTTTTATTTCTAGGGAATCTTCGATATAACTTTCAGCTACACTCGATTTCCAACCACCATGTACCATGTTGTTTTAACTGAAGAATATTACAACCATTGACAGCTAAAAGTGTAGCCTAGGTTCTACGGAAGGGCAATTTCTTTTGGCATCTGTCCTATTGTGTTATGTCCAATGTTTTATCTAGTACATTTACCATTACGTACACTAATAAAGAATTTTGCTATATCTGGAATTGGTCTAATTTTCAAATAGTTTTTAATTATTTTGATCCAAAGTGGCTCCATTATTACAAACTTTAGAGACGAACCATTTTTGCTATTGCAGATGTGAATAATAATTAAATCGGCTTTCATGATGACATCAGAAATTAATAAATTACACAGCTCATCACTTCGGCATGCACCAGCAACACCAATTACAAGAGCAGTCTACAGGATTATAAATTGTCAATAATTTTGAAGTATTAATATATAAACATACTACCTTAGTTGCAATGTAACATGTATCGGGGCTTCAGTAAGGAATTTTATAATTTCCTCTAGTAAATACTAATGACTTTTTGGGCTTATAATTTTCATTTTATCTTTTTAAAAAGGCAACTAATTTAGAATATTTTGATATGTTAATATTCTCTGTTAAGCCAAGTGTAGCTTTCAATATTGAATAATGGGTCCATATAGTCGAGGCTTTTTAATGTTGTGTGTTTAATGGAAGTACGTTTTGAGAAGTTACTACTGTATTTTTGGAATAACACGATTTTTTAAATTCTGTATATGTTTTTATGTATAAGTGTTTAGATATATGCGGAAGCAAGTTCTCAACTGCCTGTTCTGCAATCTAGCGCATTGCAGGTGGTGTAATCTAAACTCTTCAGATATTATAAATGGAATGAAAAATAATCTAATAAATACCTACTTGACTTTTACTTTCAGCATTTATGTCAAAACTTATTTGTCAACATCAAAATATAGCCTACTTATTTGTTTATATGAAGTTTTATTACAAGGGAATTCTAACATGTATGAGTAAATTTATTCATAATTATTAAGGTTTCAAGATCCAATTAGACTACTGGTACAAAAAATAGTATACATACTACGGTTGAGAAGACTATTATTGCCCTTGTGGCCACTCGGGCAATAATAGTCATCTTCTCAACGTTGGTATGTAATATACTATTTTCCTGCATTTCACATAAAAATTTCTAACTTCCATGAAAGCCTGCGGTAAATTCTGAAACTCACCAAAGTTGTTTTCGATGATGATAAGTAAAACACCTAATTTTTTCAGATATTTGCTAATGTTTTATCGCTTTCCGAAAATATATTGATTCTCAAGGCTATTTGTGGAATAAAAGAGGAAATAGGGTATAACGTGCATTTTCAGAGAGCTCAAAAGTCATGATGAAATATTAACAAAAATTTGAAAAAATTAGATGTTGTACCTATAATTATGGACAACACCTATGCCAAGTTTCAGAACTTTCGGCCAAGTTCCTTGGCAAGTACAAAACAAGTACAATAAAGCTTGGGAAAAACAATTTAAGTGGATTGGTCCAAGTAATCTCAGTATTAGACATTTCTATTGCAAATCATGTGCAATTAATTTAAGTGGAGGTATTATAGCAATAAAAAAACATGAAGGCACTAAAAAACATATAAAACTAAACAAAGCTGCTAACATGCAGCAATCAGTCGTTAATATGTCGAATTTTTCGAGTGCTGTATCTAAACAAAAAAAGGAGGTGTGGCCACCACACGACTTTCTTAAAAACTTAAAAATGAGCGTTTCAAACTATATAATTTTAAGAATATTTTACACAAAAATTATTCAAAATCCTATTCTACGTACTTCTATTCTCTTAATAAATCGCTATAGAATGCATACTTTGCAAGATATTCGAAAAAAACTGCTACTCTCTAAGAGTAAAAGTGTCACTTCCGGTCCGAATTTTGAAATTTCATTTATACAAAAAATATTGCAAATCTAGCACTAAATGCTTTTGTACTCTTAATAAATATATATAGAATGCATAATTTACGACATATTTGCAAAAAATCGCTATTCGATAAGAGTTAAAAATGGTACTTCCGGTCTGAATTTTAAAATTTTTTTACACAAAAAATATTGAAAATTATGTTTCAAATACTTTTATACCCGTAATGTACCTGTCTAAAAAGCATGACTTGCGAAATATTCGCAAAAAACTGATTTTCGATAGGAGTAAAAGACTGCTACTTCCGGTCTACCGATTTTACTGAAAAACTAATCAGATCTCAAGAGGGAGATTATACACGTAAATACAAAATTTGGAATTGATATTTACAGCGGTTTGACGGCTTCGTGGTCAGAGAGAGAGAGAGAGAGAGACATTTTTTAAAAACCACTTTTTCGGTATCAGGGGACTTCAAAACATGGACATATGCAAAAATCTCAAGGTCGATAATCTTCATCATCACAATACTTCCTTATACTACGTATAAGAAAGTAAAAACCACTTTTTTGGTATCAGGGGACTTCAAACGATTTTTTGTGTATATTCAGCAGGTCTGGAATAGGACGTAAACTATTTTTCATACCCCTAAGTGATAAGGGTGGTCCACCCCAAAAATTTTGTTTTTGTTTTTTGAACAAACTTTTGTATTTTATTTTTTAAAACGAAAATGAATAGTGTAAACACATGGATATTAAAACTAACATCAACCAGTAAATAAATACTGTGACTTACATATACACATTTATACGTAAAACGTGCATGCACATATGCGTGTGTTTGAGATACACACATACATTAAGGCCATTGCTGACAATCAAACGCATAGACACCGGTGTTTCGACCTTTGATGTCTCGTCAGTGGGCGTGGAGACTGTCGACAATGGCTTCAAGACTTAAAAAGCTGTTTATGTCATTTTTGCGTGTTAAATGCAGTGAGAGTATCACAGCGACATCTAACACCCAAAAGATGACACAGAAAAAAGCGATGGCTTCTGACGGCATGTTCTGCTATACAGAGGCCTGTATGTTAATAGTGTATCTCGTGTAATAGAGCCTTATGTGGCATCACATATCAAAACGAAAATGAATAATGTAAACACATGGATGTTAAAACTAACATCAAGAAGTAAATAAATACTGTGACTTACATATACACATTTATACGTAAAACGTACATGCATATATGCATGTGTTTGAGATACACACATACATTAAGTGCCATTGCCGACAATCAAACGCACAGACACCGGTGTTTCGACCTTTGAGGTCTCGTCAGTGGGCGTGGAGACTGTCGACAATGGCTTCAAGACTTAAAAAGCTGTTTATGTCATTTTAGCGTGTTAAATGCAGTGAGAGTATCACAGCGACATGTAACACCCAAAAGATGACACAGAAAAAAGCGAAGGCTTCTGACGGCATGTTTTGCTATACAGAGGCCTGTATGTTAATAGTGTATCTCGTGTAATAGAGCCTTAGGTGGCATCACTAATCAAAACGAAAATGAAAAGTGTGAACACATGGATGTTAAAACTAACATCAAGCAGTAAATAAATACTGTGACTTACATATACACATTTATACGTAAAATGTACATGCATATATGCATGAGTTTGAGATACACACATACATTAAGTGCCATTGCCGACAATGAAACGCACAGACTGTTACCTTTCAGCTTATAGGAATTACTCAAGATAAGGTTATTCGAATTACCTGAGCTCTTATAGCTGTAGTACTCTAATACGGGGAGACGTGGCGTCCTTCCTTCAGGATGGCACTACACTTATTCACTGGGTGTTCCAGGATAGGGCTTATATTAGTGTCGGGGGTTAATGAAAGAGTTGTTTCAAACCACATGAATTTATTACCACAACTCGGTCACTAATAACAATAGCCACGCAGGACTATAAAGAAATGGCTTAAGGCAACACTAAATATTAAGAGATATATACATAGATTGAAATTATATACACTGTCTACTGAGACACCTTGACCAAAGGGCTAATGATCCCACACACAGGGGGATAAGAAAAAGGGGGTGGTCGCTAGATACTGGCAGTTTAATAGTAGAGAGAGATATTTGAGACACTCAGTTGGGGTTCTAGGGGATAAGGCTCCCTTCGGGGTACCTAGTCAATTAACGCCTAGAATGGGTAAGGCTGCCTTCGGGTACCAAACCAACTAACTACTTCTGAGTGACGTGACGGGGCTATCTTGAGATTGCCAACCGTGCAAGCTTAGGAATCAGTTCAGTACTTACGGTTGTAACAATGGGTACGATGTGAGGTCACTTTAGCCACACGTCACAAGTCACTGGGATGGTGTATCGGCACAGGTCTGACACTTGAATAACGATCCGTGGTCTGGATCTTTGTTGAAGCACTAAGTGGCACTCACATCGTTCAACAACCTCTCGTATTTGGTTGGGACACTTCGTTCAACAACCTCTCGTATTTGGTTGGGTCACTTTGTTCAACAACCTCTCTTATTTGGTTGGGTCACTTTGTTCACAGCCTCACTAACAGGTCACGAATGCTCCTTGGATGTTGGTTGAAGCACGCAACTGCTGTTGGATTCGGACTCTTATCCTCCTCGTTAGTGTTCGGCTTCTCTCGTTAAGGTCCTTCTTCGGCTTCGGGTAGCTTCGGGTTACCTCGGAAGCGTTCGGGTTTGCTTCGGGTCGCTTGTAGAAGCCTTTCCGCGCCTTCGGGTATCTTCGGGTCACCTCGGAAACGTTCGGGTTTGCTTCGTCTCGTTCGTAGAAGCCTTCTTACGCCTTCGGGTATCTTCGGGTCACCTCGGAAACGTTCGGGTTTGCTTCGTCTCGTTCGTAGAAGCCTTCCTACGCCTTCGGGTATCTTCGGGTCACCTCGGAAACGTTCGGGTTTGCTTCGTCTCGTTCGTAGAAGCCTTCCTACGCCTTCGGGTATCTTCGGGTCACCTCGGAAACGCTCGGGTTTGCTTCGAGTCGCTTCGGCTTGCTCGTAGAAGTCTTCCTACGTCGTCCGTTATCCTCGGGTATGTTCGGCTTTGCCTCGGAAACGCTCGGGTTTGCTTCGAGTCGTTTCGGCTTGCTCGTAGAAGTCTTCCTACGTCGTCCGTTATCCTCGGGTATGTTCGGCTTTGCCTCGGAAACGCCCGGGTTTGCTTCGAGTCGTTTCGGCTTGCTCGTAGAAGTCTTCCTACGTCGTCCGTTATCCTCGGGTATGTTCGGCTTTGCCTCGGAAACGCTCGGGTTTGCTTCGAGTCGTTTCGGCTTGCTCGTAGAAGTCTTCCTACGTCGTCCGTTATCCTCGGGTATGTTCGGCTTTGCCTCGGAAACGCTCGGGTTTGCTTCGAGTCGTTTCGGCTTGCTCGTAGAAACGTTGTATCAACTCTGAAGTCACTTTGGCGAAAGTTCGATTCTCTCCAGAGAAGGGTGCTGTTGTAGCTCTAAGTCTTTAGAGGCGACTAGATTCAGCAGCTAGAGCTGACTGACTGACTTAATATAAAATTTCTTAGTTTATATAACTTCTTTAACGACGTAAACAAATGACGCGGTTGCAGGTGTCCATTCAAAAGACGCATTCTATTCGTCTGAATAACGAGTCTTTTGATTGGCAGAAGCCCTTGCTTCTCGTGTAAAATATTTTCCACTTAATAAATTGTCGAACAAAATCAGTGGGTGGAGCCTGTGAGTCGTATTCAATTTATTTTCCACTTAGTGCATTGGTGAAAAATTGGTAGGTGGAGCCTGTGCGCGGTAAGTTCATCATTGGTCACAATAACGACTGTTTGGGTTGGTTAAAGATTTTCAGTATTATTATATTTATTAGTACTGTTAGAAATATATGGGAATTTTATGGGAAATGTGCATCGTCTGTTATGTTTGTTTATAACAATCTCATTCACGGATCGAAATGATTTTTAAGTCCGCACAATCTTAGTAAATATTAATTACAACAATATAGAATGTTTATTAGCTCAAATTGATCGCAAGCACGTCGTTTAATTCGTATCCAGGAGACGGCAAAGGTAACAAGACACCGGTGTTTCGACCTTTGAGGTCTCGTCAGTCAATTTTAATTTTAAGTACATATGAATTCTTTATAAATTTGTTTACGCTTAGTAGTTAACGAAATATTGGCAAAATTGGTTTTTTTCACCGAAGTAAACTGCTACTTCCGGTCTACCGATTTTACTGAAAAACGAACTAGATCTCAAGAGGGAGATTATACACGTAAATACAAAATTTAAAATGATATCTACAGCGGTTTGACCGCTATCGTGGGTACAGACACACAGACATTTTTTAAAAACCACTTTTTTGGCATCAGGGGACTTCAAAACGTGGACATCTACAAAAATCTCGAGGTCGAAAATGTTCGTCATCACAAGACTTCCTTATGCTACGTATATAAATGTAAAAAGTAAGAGTTGGAGATTCGTGTGGCATCTTTTATTGTAGATCACAATATTTCATTCAACACCGTTGATCATCTCGAAGGATTGTTAAAAGAATTTGCAAAAGAACCAGAAGCAGCTAAAGCAATTTCTATTAGAAGAACTACATGTACGGCAATCGTGAAGAATGTTATTGGCCAATATTCATTTAATAGTTTAATCGAAACTATTCAGAAAACAATAATAATTTTCCATTCAAGTAGATCAACAGATCACTCGTCTACAAAGCATTTAGCCATAATTGTAAGATTTGTTGAACATTTAACAGTGCATATGATAAGTTTTTAACTTTGTTACATGTGGCAGATGCATCTGCAAATAGATGTATAATTTGCTTGTATCTTTTTTTTTATTAAACATAATGTAGATTACAAGACATTATTAGTGGATTTAGGAGCCGATGGCGCTCATGCTATGATGGGTTCTAAATATTCGTTACAAGTTCTGTTAAAAAAGGATGTTCCAAGTTTAATTAAAATAAAATGTGTATGCCATGCTCTAGCATTATGCGCATCGAAAGCATGCTTAAAATTACCTACCACACCAGAGGATCTACTACGAAATATTTACACATATTTTCAATACTCTTATAAAAGACAAGAGAATTGTAAACAATTTCAAAGTTTTTCCGAAGTGAAACCCATAAAATTTTACAGAATTGTCAAACAAGATGGCTGTCGTTGTTGTCTGTGACTACATGAGTTATTGAACAATATAATTCATTAATTTTATTTTTTCAGTCTGAATATATGATTGACAAAATTCAAGCATCGGAAATAATTTTGAATAGATAACGTATTCCAATCAATTTATGTTGTCTAGCGTTTATGAAATTTATATTACCATATATTAATGATATAAATAAGGCATTTCAGTCCGAATCTCCAAAATTGTTTTTATTATATAAAAGAATAAAAACCTTGATACTAACAATTTTAGAGTTTTACATAGAACCTGCGTATCTCAAAGAAGAACTCGTTCATAAAATTGAATACAAAAATCTGAGATTATTTTTAAAGCTAGAAAAAATTTATCTGGGGCCGAAAATACAAGCTAAATTCATATCCATAGATTTAAACGAAAGCCAAAAAAATGATTTTACAAAAAGATATCTGGATTTCAACATAGAATTATTATCTCATATATTTTTAAGATTTCCATTGGAATCAGATTTTGCACAGGAATTAAAATTACTAAATTTTATGGAGCCGAAAAACATTACTGATATTAATTGACTTGGCCCGCTGATTAACTCAAATATGCTATTGATGATGTTAATATATTAGATAAGGAATGAAGAACCTTACGTAGTATTTATCGTTCGTCGAAACAAATATCAAACCTAAATAGTTGTGATTTCTGGAATGAGTTTAAGTGTATGAAAAGAGATGATGACAGTCCGGCATTTCCCTATCTAATAAAATTAATAACATACATTTACACCCTTCCCCACAGTAGTGCTGCATTAGAAAGATTATTTAGCCAGATAAATGCAAAAAAAACAAAAACTAGAAATAGACTGAATACAGATACTACAGGTATTTCACATTCCAAACGTATTATATTGTGTGATAAAAATAAAAGGTGTTACAATTACAAAATGAATGATGAAATGATACGTTCTCATAATTTAGACATAATAACTGATTTATTGGAGAGTTACTTGCTGAAACTTCATTTTTAATAATTAGTAAGTAAAAAACACAAATTTTAGTTTCAAAAATATTTAATGTAGACATTACATATGTTTCACCACACTGTGGCTTCATCAGGTGGTGAAAGTATACTTTTAATATAGATATTATCTTTGTCAATTAATTAACATAAATTAACTAATTAAAACATTAAAATACCGACAACTATTAATAAAACTGTTTTTAACAAACGGCTAAGATAGGAACGCATTTATATATACATACATAATATATATATATATATATTACTTCAAAATTTTTTACTGATTCTAGGGGCCTGCTTTTTATATTTAGTTATAATGAAAAATTATATTTGACGTTTTGACTCTTTTATTAGAAGTCTTTTTAAAAAAATAATTATCACTTTCGTGTAGTAACATTTGAACAAATGAAATTAAGGCATATTAAAATTTAAAATATATTACAGACACATCCGATTAATGGATTATAAAGTTGTCTAAATGTAGTGTTTTTGTTGATATATGTTTTTTGGAAAAAAAACTTTTTAATACGAAAATGTAAGTGATAAATATCTTTTTTTTGAAACAGAATTCTAATAAAAGAGTCGAAACGTCAAATGTAGTTTTTTATTATAACTAAATGTAAATATCAGGCTGCTAGACACAGTACAAAAATTATGAAGTAATATATAAATCACACGCTCAAGACAAGAAAACAGGGGAAATACCTTGGATTATACATATATATATATATATATACACATAACCTATATACATATATGCGTAGGACGTGGATTAAGAACTTCCTCAGATGTCATTTTCACAGAAAGTAACAACTGAAGTTTGTAATGAAATTCGCTATTTCAAAATTGATTTTTTGTCAGCCCTGATCCAAAAATTATTAGAAGTATTAAATTTCCGACATTACAGATAAAAAATTCTAGGCTATAAGTAAATATTTCGAAATTCAATATTTATGGTCCAAAATAAATATGTATTCAGAAATTGTGTTCACACCAACAAGGCAGTTAAACAATTCTGAAACTCCTACATACTAATAAAAGAAAAAGAATATTGTAATGAAATAAGCCCACAAAAAAAAAGAAGCAGACATCCGGGCGACGACAAAAACGTACCGGTAAACAAGTCGTAAATCAACTGCACTCATATACTGTGTCAGTGACAGAGAGTCTGGAATATGGTAGAAGAGAGCCAGAATTTGCTAGACCTTTTGTCTGTATATATAAATGACGCCGGTGGGATAAGGAATTCATTCAATAATAGTCGCGCGTGGTATTTACTGAACAGTTCAACTAACATAAATAATGTGAGTAGTGCAGTTTTATTATAGTTCACAAAATACATAAATATTACTGATATAAATAGTAGTGATAGAAATAAATACGTGTATTAATTTATTTGTAGTAGTTTTAAGTGCGATACTTTAGTGTGTAAATATACAGACTGTTTCAAAACATTTGCACGAGTTGTTCATTTCGACCCCGAAAACGCAACAATATATTCCTAAAGAAATATTGAACTCCAGGATTTACCGTAACTTGTATAAGAAACTAATTCGCTTGTTTCCAATCACAAGTAGTTCACAGTATTTTCAACTTCGAGGAAGAACTGTACTGTTCTGGCCTAAAGTATTTCCGAAGCGTGTGTGGTAGAAAATTGCCCCTACACAAGCTCCGGAAAAACTAAAAGCTAGGACCGTACACTATTTCCTTAGACGATTTCCGGTTCGTCTATAGGATATTTAAGAAAGATACAACGTAAGAATGTAGTTCTAAATTCCACAGTCTGCCTTGAAATTTGTACATTGAAATACAATAGATCTGGTATAGGCAGCACCAAAGATTGCGTCACTGAACTAACCACTCACTGAACTAGTGCCAAAGTGGAAAAAAGTACATTAAATATGTACCGAAAACACACAAAAAAGATAAGTTTCGAGAATATAACATTTCTAACCAGTGTTTTTGAAAATATTCTATATTTCCTTCAATAAATGAATAAATATGTACATCAGTTAATTGTAATATTTGAATATATACTGTACAACAAATTTAGGGCTGTAACACTTTTGCAATTTTATTTCGTTTTATTCATTATTTTAAATTATTGATACCTATTAATTGTTATTATAAAGTTTATTTTAATAAAAACTGAGAAACCATTCTTTTTTGGGTTTATTATTCTATTACTAGATGGCGCTACTTTAGGATCAATATTTTGAGGTTACCGGAATCAAATTCATCAATGTAAATCAAAGTTATGTGACGGTCTTATATCACACAGCGATAGAGATATCCAGTTGGCCTTGGTACCTGTTTCTTCATCTGTCAAACGTGTGTGAGTGGAATTCAGGTAGGTAATTGATTCTAAATATTTTTAATTAAGAATAGCACCTGGTGAAAATACAAAGAAGTATGAACTTGGAACACATCAGGTCCTGGTCGGGTTATAATGTAAGACTATAGCTTTTCAATTAACGTACATATGGACCTATTTAACGGAATAAAACTCAACGTATTTTCAATGACATTTTGTTTATTTACACGCTTAGATTTTCATTATAAATGAAATACGAAATACTATATGAGATATTACATAATATTTACAAACAAAAAACCTTTGTGACGGAATATTCTCCTCGCGCTTGTTATTCGCTAACAATATTCTTTTTTACTTGCGTGAAGATCATATATTTGCTTTGTGAAGAGATGAGTTTATTGTAATTATTGACATTTTCGCCATATAGTATAAGGGTAACCTAAATTTGATTTTGTACAGTCGTCGTTTTTGGACATGGCAATAACGTACTTTTTTGGTCATTGTATAAGTACAATATGATTTTTATCTTTAACCATGCCTGTAGGTAATATTGGGAATGAATCTTGTAGGATAGTTGTGTTTACATCTTATCGTATTTGAACAAAGTATAGCCGAAGAATCGAAGATTGTATATAATTTTGACTTCCATTTTTATAAAGAAAAAATAATGATAATAAAAGTAAAGATTTTTTATGATTTTGAATTAATTGTTTCTGGAGCGTCCTAACGAGCTGAATATTTAAATCAACAAAAAGAAAAAAGTGGCCTCATTGTGATTTAATATTTTTGATTTACATATTTAAGGAATACATATGTTATACGGCGAGATCAAAAATTATATTGATTAAAGGTTTGCCATGGAATGTAAAACGTCTGTCTTAAATTATATCATTAAGTGTCAGACGTTTTACATTCCATGGTAAACATTTATCTATATAATTTTTGATCTCGCGGTAGTTTGCATTGTGTAACGGACCTATTTAATGTGAACGTTAATGACATGTTCCATAAGGCCCTGGAGTTAAGAATTTTATGACGTCACACTACTTCGATCCATTCCATTGAGACGCGTGCGTTACCATATTTGTTTATGCCAATATTGTACGTTTATGCCATAACGGTTTCAAGTCTTTCTTCTTTTTGGTCCAGTTCAGAGTGTTGTGTAAATTACAAAGTTTGACGAAACGTAGCATTGTGGCATTCAGATTCAGCAGTTTCTATACTGTTTATTTTTATACGTTTAAAGATAAGCTACATAGAGGTAAGTGCTTTTCCTTAATTATTGTTTGGCACGTGTTTGATGCTCATTTATTATTTAGAAAGATGTAATAAGGATACAATTTACTTTGTGTCTACACTGTAGTCGTTTTGTTTTGAACATTTAAATTATTAAATCAAAAGGATAAAAGTTGCATGATTTAAAAATTCTATGTAACTTTTAAACAATAAAAATTCTGATTTAATTACTTGTTTGGTTATGATACAACATGTGAAATAAAATGCAAAAGGAAAATCCCTTACCACAAAAAATATATATCAAAAAATCTAAATACGTATTTCGGCAACTAAGTTGCCATCTTCAGTAGATATCTGTATAAAACAAAAAAGAGTGTTAAACGTGGTATTTTTGGCTAAGGTGTAACCTTAGAAGATATGCTCTTCACCAAATCACCAGTGGGATAACACTGTATATATGATACAACATAATAATTTAACCTTCGAAACAATTATGTATCACGACTCTTGTGAGAAACTTAATTAATACAAATAAAGAAATATTGAGGATGATTGTTTAAAAAAGCTGGCCTATAAGCTTTATTGCTAATAAGTGCAGTCATTAAATTTAATGTTTCAGTTTAACATTTACTAGTTTTCAAAATAGGATAGTATTTCAGATGATTTTAACAAAATAAATGACAAACTAAGAGAGACCAAAGAAACCTCTGATATCCAAAGTGAGGCTGAGTTAGATGCTATCATAAAAAACGCAAAAAAAGAATAACACGAAAGCTATATGCCACTAGTGATGAAGAATATGCAACAGAGGAATTGAGTCGTCCTCCAAAAATCACAAAGTCAATAATTAAAGGTATGTATAATACTGCTCTTTATTTCAAGACAGCAGTATAATTAAATAAACTTGTAAATTTTAAGGAAGCAAGTTGCGGGTTCAAAAATCCCTGTAAACACATTGATGCTGCCAGTTCTTCAAAGTCAAAGTATTTATATTTTTAACTTTTGTCAAAGCTTATGCTATTGATATTTATGACAATATGTTTGTTTCCAGAATTCAGGAAGAAGCTTTTAACATTACTTGCTCACATACACGAGCAAAACGATATGATTATTAGTATACTCAATAATAACCTATCACTAAATAAATCTGCAGTTCTACCATCAGACCTTCCTTTAGAATTACCTATAAAAAGTGAATTTGGAAGTATGGGATTTTAAATGCATTGTGGCAAAGTGCTTTTTATATCCAATTAATGATAATGACTGTTTTGCATTATACCCTTTGTTGCATTGAATATTTTCTTCTACAGTAATTCAAATATACAATACATTATTCTAACTGTCTTTATGGTAGGTACTCCGTTTATATTATAGATTATGTATAATAATATATAATCATTTCTGCACTCTTTTATTCAGTATTCTTATTTTTTAATTAAAGTAGTAAGGTGTAAAATGTAAATGTAAAGTGTAACATACCTATAGTTAATAATAATATTGAAAGTAATATTACAGGCGTCTCATTTGTATTTTGCGAAATCTCGTCTAAGGCGAAAGATACATTCGATTGATAAAAAACAGATACAAATATCCTTAATGTGACAACTTAAATTAGAGATTTAAGGACTGTGGTTTATCACAACACTACAAACGTACGGTAACACCACTAATCACATTGAAATAAATCATGCCGATGCGCATTTCAGAAGTAATCTCGGCTACGGTGATTAGTCATGATCAGGTTCATGACGATAATCACCGTAACCGAAATCAAGCAAGCTTTACTTTTAAAATGCCCATCGACGTGAATCAATTCAATATGGTTAGTGATGTTACTGTACGTTTTTAGTGTTAAATAACGTTAATAGAACATCTAAATATGATGGGACAAAGACGTCAACAAAACAATCAAATACGGTCAGTGTGACGTCTGAAAGACCGTTACTAAGACGTCTAAAAATAATGTAAAAAATACGTTAAAAAATAGTCACAAATATGGCCTGTGTGACGCTCCAAATGACTTTGCTTAAACGTCCACTGACTACGTCATTGGTCTTTGACATAATCACCTTATTCTATCGTCATTTATGACATAACTGAAGACTTTATCACGACTTTGTAAAGTCGTGAACTTGCTACCTGGGTTACCCGACTAAGAGTGCTACCCGATGTGCTTCAAGTCCATGCTTCTTTGCACTTTCACCAGGTGTTGTCATTCATTTAAAATATCATAATTATTTATCCTAATTCCCCTCAACACACGTTTGATAGGGAAATTTAAAAAACTAAGTAGGTAGGTACTTGACAATAATGCTCTCTCTGCGAACGACGTTATTAACACGACAGTCCAAAAAAGTTAACAAGCAAAGCTGTTTATCTTAGAGGCACAAAAATCTTACGGAAGTTTTATTAGACAGTCAACGTCGCGCGGACGAAGAAAAAGAGATTGGTCGCATTCAGCAGACACAGCATTTGACAACTCTTCAGTGATCGGATTCAGATGATGTAGGCTCACTCTGAACATGTTGTGGAGCGGTCAACATTTTTACGAGCAGAAAAATTCTACGGTCACTTAGTGAGCGTATTCTGTCCGCATGCGCCATTAACGCATTCCACCAGCAACGTAACACACAATTTTTACTAGAAAAGTAAGATAAGCAAATTATATGTATTGTGTAGAAATAAATGTATTATGATATTGAAGATAACCGAGTATTTTGATCGGGGTTGGAAATATCGGCCCTTAGACTAAAATCTACGCCGAAACTTAATGCAGAAAAACATTTATTATTCTTGTTTATTCGGTTTAATCTGTATAATTCTAACATATGGCAGCAGTGAAAAGTACAAAATTGAAGGTGATCACATAAAGGTGAACGGTCCTGTCTTGCGAACACTCAACTATTGTCAAGTGAACAGTTGAAGGGGGAACGGTTCCCATCCGTCTGCTGAATGCGCCGATTGGTTATGGGCGCGCTCTACGCGATCACTTTTGACAGGAACGTAACCTTTCCCCTGCGTGTATATCTACAGCCACAGATATTTTAATTACTCCTTTCTATGACGTGTGCGTCTCGTAAGAATAATCTACGAATTTTAATTGCTTCTCTAACTGTAAGTGCACACCAGAATCGTAACCAAATCAAGGACGCGGAGAAGGGGAAAGCGGGACTAATTAAACGTAACCGTGAAAGCACACCAACAGAACTATTCGCGCTCATAGGAACAGCATGAATGTTCAAAATTGTTCGAAAAACGGTCCCTTATATATATATATATATATATATATATATATATATATATATAATCAATGGAAATAGTGCGGATTAATAATAATATATATATATATTATATATATATATATATATATCAATGAAGGAAATATCACGGATACATAATAAAAATAGGAGAAAGAATATCGGGTTAATCCGCTGTAGTGCAACCTCAGACACGTGTTTCAGACTCGTTGGTCATCGTCAGTACGGTGTAGCCAAGGAATAAGGTGGGATATCCTTGGAGATAGAAACAAAAGGAAGACCATCGGGAAGACAGACCACCAATTGCAGCGTGCCGTCAAATCATTTTTATTATGTATCCGTGATATTTCCTTCATTGATTTATCATTCCTGGGTTGGACGGCACGCGGGTTGACAATGTCTGCCTCGCGGCGGTGTCAGTTGTTGTCACTCAGACCTGCGGATCTTCTGACATTTAAGCTGCAATTGGTGGTCTGTCTTCCCGATGGTCTTCCTTTTGTTTCTATCTCCAAGGATATCCCACCTTATTCCTTGGCTACACCGTACTGACGATGACCAACGAGTCTGAAACACGTGTCTGCGGTTGCACTACAGCGGATTAACCCGATATTCTTTCTCCTATTTATATATATATATATATATATATATATATATATATATATATATATCTGCATAAATAATACCGAAAAATAATATTTTTGGTCGAAATATGCTATAATCACCTGCTTACCTGATGAGAATGCACACATGCAATTGGTGGTCTGTCTTCCCGATGGTCTTCCTTTTGTTTCTATCTCCAAGGATATCCCACCTTATTCCTTGGCTACACCGTACTGACGATGACCAACGAGTCTGAAACACGTGTCTGCGGTTGCACTACAGCGGATTAACCCGATATTCTTTCTCCTATTTATATATATATATATATATATATCTGCATAAATAATACCGAAAAATAATATTTTTGGTCGAAATATGCTATAATCACCTGCTTACCTGATGAGAATGCACACATTGGACCTCTACGTCACAGAAACGGGACATGCTTATATATCAGGTAAGCCCTCATAAGGATATTATTTTTCAAGGATAATTAAAACTAATATATTATTATTATACAGGGTTATTCACGCTATACGGCACGGAATATTGTGGCCAAAATACGTGACTTTCAAAAAGTTTCACTTTTGGGATATATGGGGGTCAAGTATGGTTACTTTTTAAAATTATTTTTATATTATACAGGGTGTCCCATAAGCCCTAAAAGTATCAAAGTTGTGTTTTTTTAAATGGAACCCCCTGTATATTATTGTATTTTCGGATTCTCCGATCAAAATAAGTGTCTGTTTTAATAAGGTTTACAATACCTAAACCTTAAGGTTTTTTAAATAATTTGAATTTTGCCAAAATCTAACCTAATTTTCATGTTTCAAATACTTAAGAAGTATTTAAGTTATGTAAGCGAAATTTACAGCGAAGTGTAACAATATATCATATTTTATATCCCAATCATAATAAACTTGCCATCTTATACAGGGTGTCCAAAAATTAAAACTAATCAAATAAGAACTTTAAGTGGCTATAACTTGATTAATTTAAATAGAACACCATATTTTTTAACTTACCAGGAAATGTACTTTTTAATTACCTATCGAATGGTATTAGGGTGTTCTATAGCTAAGTCTTCGCGTTTTTCCAGAATACGCCAAAAAATCGTTTTTTGCACCATTTGGTGTTTTTTAAATAAAAGTTCTAATGTATCTAGTTGCCTATGGTATTTAGAAATGTCAGATAATTTACAATTATAAGAATAATAATGACGAATATCGTTACAAATGTTCAGAAACTTGGAACGTTATTTATAATCTAACAGGCTATAACAGCAATAATGGTAATAACATATCAACGATAACATAAAACAGAAGCAAAATATTTATAACAGATGTTCGAAATGTCGACCGTCCATTTCCAGACACTTACATATTCTTTTTTCAAAACCACTGCTAACTCTGGACAACATTTGCGGGGTTACAGTTTCAAAAGCGTCTCTTATGCGTATTTTTATATCGTGTGGTGTTGTCGGAGGCGTATTGTAGACAATTCCTTTTATGTATCCCCATAAAAAGAAAGCTGGTGGAGTTAAGTCCGGGGATCTGGGGGGCCAATTTTGAAATCCATTTCTTCCAATCCACCTGTTTTGAAAGTTGGCATTTAAAAATTGCCGAACCTCGCGATGATAATGAGGCGGAGCTCCATCCAGTTGAAGCCACATGGTTGTTCTGATGTTTAAAGGGACTTCTTCTAATAATACTGGAAGTTGGTGTAAAAGAAAATCGAGAAACATCATACCATTTAAAGGTCCTTCAAAAAAATAGGGTCCAATTAAATATTGGCCCAGTATTCCACCCCACACATTAACGGACCACCTATTCTGATTTCTCATGACTCTGTATTCATGCGGATTCGAATCAGAATAATAATGGAAGTTGTGTCTATTCACGAGACCATTGTTATGAAAAATACATTCATCACTAAATAACACATTTTCAAAAAAGTTTTTATTTTCTGCCACTTTATCTAACACCCACATGCAAAATTCAGTTCGGTTGTCAAAATCATTTCCATAAAGTTCTTGGCAGAGCTGGATTTTATAAGGATGAAATCTGTGTTTTTTAAGAATTCTTGAAATACTTGCTTGACTAATGTTAGTATTTTCGGATATCTGATTTTGACTAACATTGGGATTTTCGATAACTGAACCAACTACCGTAAAAACATTTTCTTCATCTTCAGTGACAGGTTTTCTTGTAATGGGTTTTTTATAACTGACACTTCCACTTTCCTGAAACTGGTTTAATAATCTCTCAAAAACGGCTGGCTTAGGATGATTTCTTTCCGGAAAACTTTGAGCATAAACTCGAGAAGCCAATAAACAATTTTGATGACATTCTCCTAGGATAAAAATCATATCAATACGCTCTTCTTTTGGGTAAATCTTCATTTTGACTAAGCAACACCACAACAATATTCAAATAATAACGATCTAAACTTCCACAATTACAAAAAATAATACCACTATAGCAAAAACAGACTTTGCAGACTAAACTGACAGACTAAATGAATTTATGTGACATTTCTAAATACCATAGGCAACTAGATACATTAGAACTTTTATTTAAAAAACACCAAATGGTGCAAAAAACGATTTTTTGGCGTATTCTGTAAAAACGCGAAGACTTAGCTATAGAACACCCTAATACCATTCGATAGGTAATTAAAAAGTACATTTCCTGGTAAGTTAAAAAATATGGCGTTCTATTTAAATTAATCAAGTTATAGCCACTTAAAGTTCTTATTTGATTAGTTTTAATTTTTGGACACCCTGTATAAGATGGCAAGTTTATTATGATTGGGATATAAAATATGATATATTGTTACACTTCGCTGTAAATTTCGCTTACATAACTTAAATACTTCTTAAGTATTTGAAACATGAAAATTAGGTTAGATTTTGGCAAAATTCAAATTATTTAAAAAACCTTAAGGTTTAGGTATTGTAAACCTTATTAAAACAGACACTTATTTTGATTGGAGAATCCGAAAATACAATAATATACAGGGGGTTCCATTTAAAAAAACACAACTTTGATACTTTTAGGGCTCTTGGAACACCCTGTATAATATGAAAATAATTTTAAAAAGTAACTATAATAGACCCCCATATATCCCAAAAGTGAAACTTTTTGAAAGTCACGTATTTTGGCCACAATATTCCGTGCCGTATAGCGTGAATAACCCTGTATACCTACGTTTGTTTTAGCACAATTACTATTATTTTTACATTTTCTGACATAACAATACTTTCTTGTTTACATGAAACAATTTCAGCATTTGTCTATTAATACATACAATAAATTCAATACAAATACCAATTGTGCAACGTTTACTAACTAACTAACCTACTTTAAATTATATATAAGCAATTTATAATTTCTATAAGCAACTTATTATAACGTTTTTTTAATGTTTGTACACATTTATATATATATATATAAAATTACTTATTTTTCTAGAATGTATTATAATTATGATCTAGCACTAAATATACTTAATTTTAGACTTTTGTTTTTCTTATATTCTTTGATAACTGGGATAGTTTCTGTCAAATGCTCCATGGTTAACATCCAAATAAATTTTTAATTTTACTACCATTTTCATACAATTTCCACACTTCTCGTCCTCACCAACACCATTAACACAATCAATTGTACAGTGTTCACCTGCACACCTACCGCATGCTTTAGTTACTGTGAAATCCCTCGCAAAATGATTATAACCTGCACAGTTATAACCACCTTATTGTATTCATGTATTCATATATATCGCATTTCTTCCATTCAACATTAATTTTTTCTTTCTGTAGCATTTTTCTAAATATATCCGATTTTACATGAATTATTATATTACCATAGTTCATTTTCCGTTTGCTGAAATACTTCCTATTTATCTTTACTTTTTCTTTTATATCACTTCCTAGCATTTTTATGTCATTCTGATTAACAATTGCGCACATAATATTCTCTGGCTGCAATTCAGTATATTCTTTTTCCACTCCTTCTATAATAATCTGTGGATCTTTAAGCTTGGGATCTAACACATCGTATTTATTTCCCAATTCTTTTTTCATTTGATCTTTCAATTTTTCTTTGGAAGTAGTATCACCGCAACTAACCAAAATACCACCTTTTCTTATATTACTTTCTTATACGTAGTATAAGTAGTATTGTGATGTGAAAATTTTCGACCTCGAGATTTTTGCAGATGTCCACGATTTGAAATCTCCTGATACCGAAAAAGTGGTTTTTAAAAAGTGTCTCTCTCTCTCTCGCGCTCTCTCGCGCTCTCTCTCGCTCTCTCTCTCTCTCTCCCTCCCTCCCTCCCTCTCTCTCTCCTCTCTCTCTCTCTCTCTCTCTCTCTCTCTCTCTCTCTCTCTCTCTCTCTCTCTGTGTGTGTGTGTGTGTGTGTGTGTCTGGCTGTGTGTGTGTGTTTGACCACGATAGCGGTCAAACCGCTATAGGTATCAATTCCAAATTTTATATTTACGAATATAGTCTCCCTCTTGAGATCTGATTAGATTTTCAGTAAAATCGGTAGACCGGAAGTAGCAGTTTACTTCGGTGAAAAAATCGAATTTTGTCAATATTTCGTCAACTACTAAGTTTAAACAAATTTATACAGAATTCATATGTATGTACTTAAAATTAAAATTGAGAATAATTTTATTTAAAAAGTTTTTCGAAATTCCTACCGGAAGTAGGTCTTTTACTCCTATCGAAAATCAGTTTTTTGCGAATATTTTGCAAGTCATGCTTTTTAGACAGGTACGCTAGGAATATAAAAGTATTTAGAACTTAATTTCCAATATCTTTTGTATAAAAAATAATTCAAAATTCGGACCGGAAATACGATTTTTTGCAAATGTCGTAAATTATGCATTCTATATATATTTATGAAGAGTACAAAAGTATTTAGAGTTGGATTTGGAATATTTTTTGTATAAATGAAATTTCAAAATTCAGACCGGAAGTAACACTTTCATTCGTATAAGAAAGTCGTGTGGTGGCCACACCTCATTTTTTTAATTGTTTCTACACTTAAGGGGCCCACACACTGCGTTTTTGTTCGACAGTTTTGTTCGACGAACAAGTCTGTCGAACAAAAACGACGAACGTGAGTTGCCCACAGACTACAGTTTTGTTCAGCAGTTTTGTTCGGCAGTTTTGTTCGGCAAAACGTTGGTTATGAACTATATAGAACTACACCACTGCAAAATATCGTCCTCTTTTAAAACTGTTTACCCCACACACTTCAGATTTGTTCAACGGTTTTGTTCGACGAACTTAAACAGGCCGAACCAGATTATTTTCAGCAGCTTTGTACGCCAACATCAACGACGGTTTTCGACCCACACACTTCGGTTTTACGTCGTTTTTGTTCGAACAGACTTGTTCGTCGAACAGAACTGTCGAACAAAAACGCAGTGTGTGGGCCCCTTTACAGACAGTTTAGTAGGGTCAATTTTAGTTCTCATTCTGTGGTTGTTTCCTGGCATACACATGAAATATTAATTACTAACCTGCGGAAATTCATTCATATAAAAATATAGAACTTATTGAACTAACAATTAATAATGTTACGTAATATGTATTATTTCGTTATTTTCATAGAGTTACGGCCGAAAGCTCGTTACATGTTTGCAAATCGCATTCAAATCATGTAATTCCTCCTTTTGGGTAGTCTGAAATATAAAATTATGGTAGAATAAAGATCTGGAATTAATTGTAATAGATGTGATAAAAAAATATATCGAGCAGACTAGACGTAAGGTTGCAACTCGTTATAAAATACACATCGCTCATTTCCGGTTTAATAGAACAGAAAAATCTATATAATATTCTTTCAGCTATGTATTAGATAAAAAAATAGGTGTGGCCACCACATGACTTTCTTATACGTATGAAAGTGTTACTTCCGGTCCGAAATTTGAAATTTCATTTATACAAAAAATATTCCATATCTAACTCTAAATACTTTTGTACTCTTGATAAATATATATAGAATGCATAACTTACGACATATTTGCAAAAAATCGCTATTCGATAAGAGTAAAAGTGGTACTTCCGGTCTGAATTTTGAAATTTTTTTTATATAAAAGATATTGAAAATGATGTTTTAAATACTTTTATATTCGTAACGTATTTGTCTTAAAACATGGCTTGCGAGTTATTCGTAAAAAACTGATTTTCGCTAAGAGTAAAAGACCTACTTCCGGTTGGAATTTCGAAAAACTTTTTTAAGACAATTTGTTTCAAACTTAATTCTAAGTACATATAAATTCTTTATAAATTTGTTTAAACTTAGTAATTGACGAAATATTTGCAAATTTCGATTTTTTCACTGAAGTAAACTACTACTTCCGGTCTGCCGATTTTGCTCAAAATCTAATCAGTTCTCAAGAGGCAGATTATACACGTAAATACAAAATTTGGAATTGATATCTACAGCGGTTTGACCGCTATCGTGGTCACACACAGACAGATAGACACACACACACACACACAGACACACAGACATTTTTTAAAAACCACTTTTTTAGTATCAGGGGACCTCAAAACGTGGAAATCTGCAAAAATCTCGAGGTCGAAAATTTTCATCATCACAATACTTCCTTATACTACGTATAAGAAAGTAAAAGTAGCTTTCCGATGTTATACGATAAAGACAATTACAAAAAATTCGATTACATGGTATTTATGGAAATACAAAACAAATAGGCTATGTTCAACTTTCTTTGTCAACAACGTAACAAATAATAATATAATGTGAATAGTAAATTTTAAGCAAAATTATGAACCATTAGGTTCCATTATTTAGAAATTAATTATGTAAATAAAAAATTGACACTTTTTAAAAGAGAGTGTGGAAAACCGAATCCTAATTGATAATTGATCATGATAATCATTTATGTTAAAGAGAAAATGTTATTAACAATTTAGCTTAACGCGTACTATATTATGTTAAGCCTGATATATTTGTGACTATATTCAAAGAACATTTTGTACAAAAGCTTATCGAACGTTGACTTTTAAAATCACAAATTGAAATGATTTATTATGGCCAGCCATAATTAACATCACCGTCCATTTTAAAGATGTGTTCAATTGGCTACACTATCTATTTTAAACAGAACATAAAAGCCAAATATAAAACAAATCAATAATGGTTGGCAAGAAGGGTGATTATTTCCATCACTAATTTCGATTGCATGTCAATGAAATCAAACGTACGTGTTTATATGTATTACGATCAAGTCAATTGTGGTATTATTGTCTACAAATATTTATTTAGTAACTGTTACCAAAATCTAATAAGAATTGATTTAACTTTTATAAAATTTAATGCCGATCTGAAGCAACTAAATACAAAAATCTTGTTTACATAATAACAATTCAATGTGATTTTGACATAGCGACTAGAAGCCACAAGAACTGCTATAAGTGACAGAAAATATTATTCAAATTTTAATTACGTATTACACAGGTTACCTTTAACGTTTTCCTTGTATGGAACTATCATACGCATTCTTCAACAAATGACAATTTATAATTTTGTAAACACTGTCATGGCTAACTATTGAAAAAAGAACTAATGCAAACAGTATGTATTGTGGAAGATAAAAACACTACCTTGCCAATATTTCGAAAACTACCAATTTTTATAATAGACATATTTATACAAAGTGATCCTTATTTTTAATGCAGAATTAAGATAAAATTATAAAAGTTGCCGCTTCCCATTTAAAAAAATTAGCTTTTGGCAATTTTTCCACATTCGTTTTCCGGCGTATAATTCGCATACTCTGCATCTAAAAACCTGACAATATACAGAGTATTCTATTTAAAATTAGGAAGTTGGTGCCTACTTCCGGCATAGCCCGAAGTGCCGCCATCTTGAAAATATTTTAGGCGAATGGCCCCCATCGACTTTATTATAGTGTCAAAATTTCAGATCATTCCTAGCTACAGTTTTTCCGCAATCGATCGATTCAATTCCCTGTGGGCCACCCAGTATATATATATATATATATATATATATATATATATATATATATATATAAAACGGAAAGGAGTCTCTGCTGTCAAAGTCAAGAAAAATGTATTCTTAGGGGGGATCCAGCATCAAAAGATAAAACTTTATGTGAAGTTCTTTATTTTTTGCCAATATTTCGTATTATAATCTAATACTTCTTCAGGGCCAAACTACGGTATAAAATAGATATTGTAACTTTATAAAAATGAACATCAATAAAAATAACTTACAATGCGAACTTATCGAGAGAAACACGTGCAACATAACTAGAAAACATCACTTTTTTTATGGATTGATGAGTTAAATGGATATTATTTGATAATTTAAAACTACAGTTAAACGTTTTACAGTCACAATTATTAAAATAACAAAATTAAAAAGTTTAGGAACTTCCTGGAAGGACCTCTAAAAATTTTAATAACTACTTGTTGACACTTCAAACATCTGACAGGATATGATCAGCTGTTGCCATGACAGAAAGACACAACCTCATTGTGGTATTGCCAACTGAGTGTTTACAACTTATAAATGTTAAATTACCTGTACAGTGTAGGTCAAAATAAGGCCCAGTAAAACAGGAGAATTCATATTTATTTATTTTTGTCAATATCTCCTGTTCTAAAAAACATACAAATTTGTTTTTTTTACTGAAATATTGAAGTTTTAATTCTTTATTAGCTTATGTAAAAGAAAACATTTCATTGTATTTAACTTTTTTGAAGAAAAGCCTAATATTTGCTTACATTTCAGTTAACGCCATCTACCGTTGATAGCAAAAATCCGAGATACAAAAGCACAAGTTCAGTTTGTAGAGTAAATAACGCTTTTTTAAATGAGACTAAACTTGTTCAAATCGGTTAGGCCAAACGAAAGTAATCCCAGTTTATTTAAAAAAAACATTTTAACTGCCCCACCACTTTATTTCACTAGACAGTAAAAAATGTACGAGACTAAATGTATTAAAGAATGTGTAAAGAATAAAATTTAAAAATTTTCAATTCCTCTCAATTTGTAAAAATATGAAGAAATTCTAAATTTTGACATTGACCCTGACTTGCGGACTTTTTACAAACTCCAAAATAATTTCCAGCATTTTCTTTTGGGCACTTCTACTTGATTTTTTTACCCGGAAGCAATATAACTGGTTTCTGAGATATAGCCGGGGGATTTTCTTAGTTGGTCACCCGGTATATGACCACGATAGCAGCCAAACGGCTACTTGAGATCTGATAAGATTTTCAGTCAAATCAGTAGACCGGAAGTAGTTGCTTACTTCAGTAAAAAATCAAAATTTACCAATATCTCGCTATCTACTAAATTTAGACAAATTTGTAAAGAATAAATATGCATTAAAAAGCAAATTTTAAAAAGGATTAAAAAAATCCTACCGGAAGTAAGTCTTTTTGCCTTAATGAAAAAACGCCTTGCAAATTATGCATTTCAAAATTCGGACCTGAAGTAAAACTTTTACTTTAATCGAATAGCAATTTTTTGCGAATACCTCGCAAATTATGCATTTTATACAGACTTATAAGTGCGAAAGTATTTAGAGCTAGATTTGAGACAATACTATTATTTGTATAAAAGATATTTTATAATTCGGACCGGAAGTAATGCTTATACTGCTTAACTGCTAATTTAAAACATGTTTCTCAAGAAATATTTGGTTTCTTCTAACACATATATTGATAATATAATAAAAGTATTCAATGCTTAATGCTGAATAATTTTTTGTGTAAAGAAAAGGTTTGGCGGCGTAGCACTTTTGCATTTATCATTTTCTAATTCAAATTCTACATTCTATAAAGATTTATTACGAGTGCAAAAATATTTAGAACCACAAACTTGACAAGAAACTATCCTGAGATGACAAATTTTTTTATTTAAAATTCGCCTTGAATAATAGAAATAAAAAACGTAACTGACTTTTGGTTTAAATTCGTGCGTCTTTTTCTTCTTCTAGTGCAATATTTTTTAATGTCAG
Source organism: Amphimallon solstitiale (assembly GCA_963170755.1). Lineage (NCBI taxonomy): Eukaryota > Metazoa > Arthropoda > Insecta > Coleoptera > Scarabaeidae > Amphimallon > Amphimallon solstitiale. Next base: position 125,098,841 of record OY720681.1, on the reverse strand, counting down.
GTTCAAAACTTTCAAGGCATATCTCATGCATTTTGTTTATATTGAAATTAGCTGAAAAGTAATGTGTTGTATTTTTTGTTTCTGCTGTTGTGAGGAGCACGTCGTTGAATACTGTTGATGTAAAGCTCTACTTGTGAAGCAATCTCTTCTGGTATTGCAGTTGGTCAATTTCGATGCTTTTCTCGACGCTAGTTCGGTGACGTTTTTTCATTTAAAGCGGATAAATGTTTTGCTGAAACCACCACCCTTCTTTTAGAAATTCCGTAAATGGCACAAAAACGTGTTTTACACATTTCTACAGCAACGCTAAGTCGGTATGTTCGACGAGAACGAATCTCAGCATGACATGAGATATTACCAAGTAAATAAGGGTGTTGTGCAATTTTATTACCAATAGCACTACATTTTGATAAAACTATATTCCGCGTGCCATGATCGGCCATTTCGAAATATGTTTTTCTTCACTGACGGTCGCTCAAAAGGTTGCAGCAATGTTTTAACTGATATTTCTTTTCGAATTACGTTCATTTCTCGTTTTCGGCTTTTTTTGGGATGTACTTTGATTAACTGGACACTTAACCTCATTTTCTGCCTCGGTATAATATGTAGTTTGAGTAGTTTCCCTAGAATCATAGTTGCCTGAAGAACCAGAACTAAATTGAATCGATTGATTCAAGTGCAGTAAATTAGCTTACTATTATTACTATTGATCACATTAAATTTTTAATAAAAATGTTCAATAAACAATAAATTTAAGGCTTTGTATAAATGGGGATATTCGCATTACCACTCATCGAAAATGCTACACTCGCAATATTGTTACCGTGTTACCGACCAGTCGAATATTACATTTGTTTAGACCAAGAAGGAAGTAAATCCAGAGAAATCTCCGTTTTGTTCCAAGCGATACTATGGAGTAAGCCCATTTAACGATTTAGTAGGTGATGTGTTACACGGATTTACGTCGTTCTTGCGTCAACCGATGCAACCGACTAGTCCGCGTTATACTTGAAATACAAAGATCATTTTCGATTAAAAATGGAGTTACCTTTTTCGACAGCATGGTCCCAGTATACCAGACAAAATAAACCACCACGAACTATATCAATGACACATATACACTGTCGCATGAAATCCGATTCACTACGGTAGATTCAAGAGATTTTTGTTGTAACATAGCAGATAAATTAAATATGCTTTCAGGAGATTGATTGTTTTTGAAAAAGGATAACAGATGGTACAGCTATATATAAGGTTTGAACATAGTTTTGATATATTCGTTAAGGAGTGTGCTATTCTGATCGTTTATGTCACGGATATAGGGTAAGTACGAATGCATATGGTCTAGATTTTGTATTTGACAATGCACATCATCGGTCGTCAGATATTTAGCAGTTGCCATGTCGTATATATTTTATTAGACGTCCAACAGTAATAATTTATATTACTTTTAAGTAGTTTTATTGATATTTAACATGTTTTTCTTTGAACTTTTGGTGTCTATTTGCCTTGCAAATATTTAAATATTTTTGTATTATGTAAAATACATAAATGATACATATATTTTCACACGATCTTGATATATACGATACATTGTTACGCTGTAAAATTTACTTTTGTTTTTAGTTCTCGAAGGTTATGTGTCATTGTCTAAGTACGTAGATTTTGTATAAGCTCGAGACTTTTGGGCGAACCGTGTACATCGTTGATTTACCGGTTGGAAAGACCGTCTGCCGTATATCTATGTGTGTGTGCTAACTCGACTATTGTACTCTTAGAGCCCTAGGTCGCGAACCGTGAGATTGACCGATATGTAATATGTATTATCGAGCAAATACACTCTTTATGTGAAGGAAGCTCTGTATCTTGTGAACTAATTCTAATTATCTTAGCTCTAGCTTATTTTACCCTACCTGTAGATGCGAATAATTTGCATTTGCAGTTACTTTTTACGCCTTGCTTCAGTTTTTTTAATGTCCACTTATTTATTACGTCCGATCTCTACAAAATGCATTTATTTGTGGCTTGAAATGCTCCGAGACGACAGTCAGGCCGTTGTGTTTACTGTTTCACGTGTTTTTGCGTATTTCCAAACACAGTATCTCGAGCAGGTCCGATTATTATTTTCCCTTCGCAGTTATCTCACTAAAAATGTAAGAAGTATTAAAATAGGGAAATGCTTGGAATAGTGAGCATACTATTAATTGTTTGCAGATCGCTTGTTGCCCTATCATCGTTATTCTAAGTATTAGAAACTTCTGTAATTCTTCCTTGAAACTCCCAGTGGAGGATAAGGGTCGCTAATACTCTGAAACATAAGTTTTGATCGGTTCTCTTAACCGTCTTCTTGCAGCGTTTTGATTAGAGCTTGCATATTTCAATAGTTACCTGCAGTATCTGTTTTCCTTCCGTAATAAATTGTATATATACTTTTGAGGTTTTGTTTTGTTGCTTTCTGTCAACTCTTGGTTATGTCGCTCAGCTGACCGTGCGCGACACGTTTACCAACTGTTTAGTATGTGAATTTCCTATCGTACTGCCGACTTTATATTTTCTACGTACAATTGTTGAGTATTTCGCTTATTTTCTTTTCGTCTAAGTTATGTGTAGGGTTGCGTTTAATTATATTTAAGTCACGATGTCGACTCCCTTCATTGTCAATTCAGTTTTGTGCCTATTATGTTCTTTCGAAATCTCCCGCCTTTCGTTCTGAGATGTTTCCGGGCATGTCGCTTCGGAAAGCATGCGTAACTGACGCGCGATGGATATGGAAGAGGTTCCCGCTTTTTGACGGCACTTTATAGTCGATTCTTGTGTAAGAACAAGGTGTGCAAATTGCTGATCTCCCTTTAGTAACTTGGTTACATTATCTATGAAGATATTTTCGCATATGCGGCTTTAATTGGAGTGAGCAGTAATTACCGGTACCTTAATTTTGGTTATTTTCGTGAATTTCTACCGTTATACCGTTACCTAAAATTCACGCATGGCCACGTGTTGGTCTTTCTTAATTTGAATTTTGCACCCTCGTGTGACTTATGAAGTCGTTTATCGCGGAATCTCCATTTTCATATTGGGGTAAGTGTTTGAAACTTTGTGTTAATTTTCGGGATTTTATCTTTGGTTCTTTTCTTCTCTAATTTAATAGGATTCTTTTGACGGGCACAAAAGCCCTCAGTAGCCATATGTCTGGTGTTATCACCCCGCAATATCATGGAAGGGTATGGTGGGTACTATCGTTGCTGCAGTAGTTGCTCTAAGACGTCTATCTGTCTGTTGAAGTGGAATCTTTCAACGAGGGGCCCTCCGCCATATTGGTTCCGGAAGCGTCCATTTTGTCAGTTAAGTGCAACTAAAGTTGTAATTTTACACATTAATCTACGACTGATTTTCGACGATTTTATGCCAGAGTGCAGGACTTTAGCTTTCCTAAATTTGACCTAAGAATTTTGAGTGGCTTTAAAAACTATCGCACCACTTAGGTTACTGCAAGATCACATATTATTCCTAATTAAATTACCGTTATCTTACTTGTCATTTTTATGTAATATTCAGTTTAATTAAAATTTTGGTTATGTCTTTACCATAATTATGTAACTCTTTGTTGAGACGAATATTTAATTAAAAACTTATTTTAGTACATTCATTATCGTATCCCTATCACTTTTGGGGAGACAGTATTTAAATTAGTAATATTTCTAGTATTTTCATACCTTTAGAATAATTGTATGTCTCTTTGACGTGTTGAATATTAATCTAATTTTGATAATAATTTTTGCACGTTTTTTTTTCGTAAGTTAGAAAATTTGTCTTTCACGTTGTTCATTTAAATTTTCCTGAGCTAGATAAAATCATTTCCGTAAGAGCAAATTTTGGTTCGGGAAGCTCAGTGTTTTTTGTATATTATAAAATCTCCTTTCTAATTTTATCATTAATTATTTGACTTTGCTAATAAGTAACCTTCATTTAAATTAATTATGTTCATGTAATCAAACCTTGTGTTTGGTATTTAACGAATTTTCACTTACTAGTCTAAGTCGTAAGTACTAGATGTTATAACTTTTCCTTGCGTATATATATATTAACACATTTTGTATTAACATTGCCGTTGTGGCGTTTTCATGATATAACTTGTATTTTATTATGTGAGGTAATGAAACGTTTCTGCTACCAACCATCTACTGCTGAAACGCAGAGATTATGTTCTAGTATTAAGACTTGTTTTTTTTTTCCCTTTTATAATTCATTATTATTACCTAACGCTTTGTGTACAAAATTTATCAAACTGTCTAGTTTTCATTTCTTTTTGTTGTGTAAATCAATTTCATTCAACGTTTGCTAATCTTTTTTTTACATTTAAACTGTTCAGACCGCTTTGTGTCGCTGGAATTATTCTGTTATATTTTAACTTCTTCTTTTTTTTTTTTTTTTAGAAAAAAATATAACACAACCAACTTTTATAATTAAAATTTTAAGGAAAAAAAAATAACTTAGTCAACATTTCTATCTAATTAAAACTTGCTACTTGCCGTAATATCTTTTCTTTTATTTTACCTCTACATAACTCATATAATATTGTGACAAGCACGTACATAAGGTAGGGTGCTTCTTTATATACAGGGTGATCAATAGGAAACCCGCTGGAGGGACACAGCCAGTGGTAGCTCATAGAAGGCGCAGGTAGGTTATCGTAAGGTAACACAGTGTCCTGGTGCCCGGACAACGTCGCTAGCGTCGTTGCCGACCGACGCTCTACTTTTAGGTGTTTTAGTTTTTCTGAACTTCACGCCGTCTGCGACAGAGTTAGCTCGGCCCTGCGATTTCCACATTTAATCAACTCCTATTGTGATTCTCCGTTTCTTTACCTTAATTTAGTCTTTTATCTTAGTGCGACGTAGTTCCGGTAGCAACATACATGTATTAAAAATCATTTTAGAATGAAATTACATTAATAAAAACTACATATCACAGTAACTAACTAGTTTTTCTTTATAATATTGCTTAATAAGCCTTTTTGCAATGAATTAATTGAAAGTGAAGTTTAGTATAGGTGTAGCATGGGTATTTAAAACAACATAAATTATTGTATCAAGTGTCCGAAATATTAAATAATATATTTGTAACAATAATATTGGGAAAATTTCGTAAAGTTATGGTAAATCTTAAGCAAACATGCAGAAGTTCTAACTAAATTAATGGGATGAAACTGTTTCAATGTTCTTTTGATTTTAATAAAATAGGTGTTCTGGCGCTCTTTTATTATACAGAATTCCAACATTTATTATCCAATAGGAAATAACAACAATTAATACTATTTTAACTTTTGTGTTATTATTAGACAATTCTAGGAATTGGTTTCAAAGCTAACCGAAAAATCTGAGGACGTTGTCAAAAGTTGTTAATCGAGCTATTACAATGCTTCTTCTCGGCCTTTGTTATCTTACCTAGTTTATTTGTAAATATTTCACATAATAATAATAATATTCTTTGTTGCCCAACATATTAAACCTTTAATTGGCATATTTAATATTTAATTTAAAAAACGAGTAATTGAATTAAATTTGTGAAACATAGCTATTTATTTATGAGTGAGGTTTTTGAATAAAAGGCAGGTATAATGGATTGCAGCATAGTCTGTTAGCATTTTTAACCATATTGATGAAGAGTGCTTTGGCAAAAACATTTGGCCTAACTCTAGCCGCCGCAAAAGTATCACTCGAACGCGTACCATATCGGAGAACCATCCACGTGTCAAGAAGGAAGTAAAGTCTCGTAGATAACACCTCTAGGAAAATAAGTGCCGATTGCTCTATATAATTGGTACTTCCAAAATATCTTATGTACTTTCTCAATTAGTAAGTTTTGATAAACGTAACATGGATAAGAGTTGATAAACGCATATTCGAGTCTACAGCGCACTAGTAAATAAAACAGTGTCTTAAAAGTCTCCGATTCAAAAATTTTCGACAATATTTGACAAAAGAACTGAATGCACGTAAGGCGAAGTTATACCAGGTGATTCATTTAACCTGGAATTTTGTAATATCTCAAAAAATACGCATCGTACAGAAAAATTTGGCAAATCGTAACTTTAATATCTCCGAGGAGGCAACCGTTAGTACTAAATTACGTCCACCCCCATACCACCTCTGGGTGGAGCAGGCAACAATCTTAATTAGGAACCTCTATATTTGTCGCAAATTTGGATGATTCGTCAAAAGATATGTACGATTTGCACAATCTGCCCTAAAGTAGGCATTACAGCAACGAAAGCATATACACGTGTTTCAGTCTACTATGACTTCGCCAGTTTTCGACGTGCTTGCTGCAATGCACAATGAGCTCCAGATCCCCCGCATAAAGCTTAGATTTCTTCATAGGCATCGTTATGCGAAGAGAGGATATGGGCGGGGTTCTCGAGCTCATTGAGCATTACAGCAAGCACGTCGCACACTGACGAAGTCATAGTAGACACACGTGTGTTGGTTGCTGTAATGGCGACTCCAAGGCAGATTATGCATCCATTTCGTGCATGCATGTATGAATTTTTAATTCATATGGTTAAATTGTTCCTTGTTAATCTTTATTTGGCGTAAGTACTACTTTCTACAACGAATATATCATAATTTTCACAAAATCCCGAATTTAAAGAGATAATTATTTGATGTTTGTGTTTGTCAGAGGTACCTAAGGTTTTTTTAAATTTTTTTGATTACTGTTCAACTTCTTGCGATTACATCGCCATTTGTCGCGAATCGAAAAACTTTTTTCAGACAAATCGTACGTATCTTTCAACGTATCATCCGAATCTGCCATAAAAAATAGGGGTTCCTAACTCAGATTTCAAATTTGCTGCCCGCGCCGTCCACAGGGGGTGTAGGGGTAGACGTAATTTAGTGCTAGCGGATGCCCCCTCGAAGATAATAAAGTTTTAATTTGGCAATTTTTTCTGTACGATGCGTGTTTTTTGAAATATAACAAAATTCCAGATTAAATGAATCACCTGGTATATGGATATGACTAGAAAACACAAACGTCCTAAGTTAAAGGTAAACATAAAATTTCTGAAATTATTCAATTTATCATTGGCACTAATTTTACGACGATTAAAATTGTCAGATATAAATACATTGTTATCAATTGAACTAAAGGCTAAATTTTCGAAACGTAACTCAGAATCGTTTTTCCTTATGTTCGATGGAACATACAATGGGTCCTAACATAGAAGAAAACAACTGAGGATAAAAAACAATTTTATAGGAGTAGATGGTAGTTATTAGGAGCCAGATCGGGGTTGTTCAAAAATTTTAAACTCAGAGTTGTGAATGGCAGCCATCGAAACACAGCGTTCGTGGGCCGGAGCTTCGTCTTGGTGTCACAGGACTCCTGGTCTCAATTTTGCTCTTTGTTTCTCTTTGATGGCCTATTGAACTTAACTTTGCGTAATATTCACCCTCTCAAAATCCCAAAAAACTGTGGCCATGATTTTTCCAGCAGTTCAACTGAGACGAAATTTGGAGGGGAGCCCTTATGCCACCATATCATACTTTGCCTTTTGGACTGTAGGTCAAGGTAATGAATCCAAGTTTCATTTACTGTATTGACTTTTTGCAGAAAATCATTTGAATTTCTGTTAATTATCGCCAAATTCGTTTCAGCGGTAACTTGACGAATGCGCTTTCGATCCGCCTTTAACATTTTGGTTACCCACCGTGCAAACACTTTGTCGAAACCTAATTCATCGCGCAATATTTTTTCAACATATCGAACTGAAAAGCCACATGTCTCAGCTATAAACCTAAAGGTAATTCTTCTATGGCTTAGTACCATATCATGAAACAATAGTAGATTGTTTAACAAGTAAAGAAAAGTGATGGTTTTCTAGCGAGTGAAAACAGATTGATTAACGAGCGTAGCGAGTGAATCAAGTTTTCACCGAGCTAGAAAACTCACTTTTTTTACGCATTGAACACGTAATTTTTTCGTGTACTTCACGAGAATTATAATTTTAAAAATAAAAATTGTCATTTTCCTATTATCAAAGTAATCCGTGTCAAGGATTTGTTTACTTAATGACAAAACATCACAACAAGTAAACGACTAATGTGTTGCTAACAAGAAAAGTGTTGCTAACAAGAAAACTCCCACTTTTCTTAATTATTTTGGGTTAAACAATATTATCAATTTCTATCAAGTACACGAAAAATCAGTATTAATTTCGGTAACCACTTGATGCATGTTAACAAGTCTCCTTTCCCACTTTCAAATCACGTCACTAATTTTTACTTACTCGATATGAAGGTGCAGACTCACCCAATACCTTGGTCATATGCGTATAAATTTCTTGTAGTGACAACCTTTTTTAAAGAGATATTCTATTACAGTTTAGTTTCAGTTTTATCTATTTTCGTTAAATTACGAACATGCCAAGATAAATAAACTAATCTTTCGTATACGCAAAAATAAAAAACAGAGAAACGATGTTTTAGATTCACGAATGCCAATGAATGAAACTTCGAATTACAACAGTTTTTGATATGTCAGTCTAAGCCATCTATGCTAGGGGCAATAATTGGTGAACCTTCCTGACATAAATATAAATTATTGAATAAACACTTTGTAACATAAAATTACACTTATAGCAGGATTACCCAACAGATGCAGTAGCAACAGCGCACGAGAAATGCGTCACTTAAACGTCATACGTAAAATAACGCTTACTATTGGTTCGTTTGCAAGGACGCCCACAATAGAATAAATTTAGTATGTGTTTTGACAGTTTTAATTTTGCATTATTATTATTTTATTCTTTCTCAGTTTCTTTGCTTAATATCTAACAAAAAGTATTTCTGAATACTACTGTACATTGTTTTTGTGACAAACGTAAGTATGCGCATGACATATAACATTGCTACCCGAGACTACGTCGCACTAAGATAACTGGCTAAATTAAGGTAAAGAAACGGAGAATCACAATAGGAGTTGATCAAATCTGGAAATCGCAGGGCCGAGCTAACTCTGTCGCAGACGGCGTGACGGTTCAGAAAAACTAGAACACCTAAAAGTAGAGCGTCGGTCGGCAACGACGCTAGCGACGTTGTCCGGGCACCAGGACACTGTGTTACCTTATGATAACCTACCTGCGCCCCCTATGAGCTACCACTGGCTGTGTCCCTCCAGCGGGTTTCCTATTGATCACCCTGTATAATATAATGCACCTAACCTTATGTACGTGCTTGTCACAAAATTATAAGAGATATGTAGAGGTAAAATAAAAGAAAAGATATTACGGAAAGTAGCAAGATTTAATTAAATTGAAATGTTGATTTTTTTTTAAATTTTAATCATAAAAGTTGTTTAAGTTTTTTTTTATAAAGAAAAAGGAGTTGAGTATACAAAATGACAAAGTGTCACAAAGCTGTCTGAACAGTTTAAATAAAAAAAAGAATAGCAAACGTTGAATGAATTTGATTTACAAAAAAAAGAAATGAAAACTAGACAGGTTGAAACATGTAAACAAAGCGTTAGGTAATATAAATGGAATATAAAAGGAAATAACAAGTCTTAATACTAGATCATAAACTCTGCGTTTCAGCAGAAGATGGTTGGTAGCAGAAACGTTTCATTACCTCACATAATATAAATACAAGTAATTTCATGGAAACGCCACAACGGCAATGTTACACAAAATGTGATTTAATATGTACGCAAGAAAATTAATATCATCCAGTACATAAGACTTAGACTATTAAAGTGAAAAATTCGTTAAATACCAAACACAAGATTTGATTACATGATCATAATTAATTTAAATGAAGGTACTTATTAGCAAAAGTCAAATAATTAAAGATAAAATTAGAAAGGAAATTTTATAATATGCAAAAATACACTGAGCTTCCCGAACAAAATTTATTCTTGCAGAAATGATTTTAACTAGCTCAGGAAAAATTAAATGAACAACGTGAAAGTCAAATTTCTAACTTACGGTAATAAACGTGCAAAAATTATTATCAAAAACAAGATTAAAATTTCAACACATCAAAGAGACATTCAATTATTCTAATGGTAATGAAAATACTAGAAATATTACTAATTTAAATATTATCTCCCCAAAAGGTATAGTGCTACGGTAATGAATTTACTAAAATTAGCTTTTAATTAAATATTCGACTCACATAGAGTTACATAATTACGGTAATGATATAACTAAAATTTTTATTGAACTAAATATTCAACATAACAGTGAGAGCCCTTATAAAATCATCTTGGGGTCAACCTGTATTCCGCAAAACCAGTTTGCATAACAAAACAAGAAAATAACGGTAATTTAATTAGGATTAATATGTGACCTTGCAATTAACTAGCGGCGCATTAGTTATTATAGCCACTCAAAATTCTTAGGTCAAATTTAGGTACGATAAAGTCCAGCACTCTGGTATAAAGTCGTCGAAAATCAGACGTAAATTATGACGTAAATTACAACATTAGTTGCACTTAGCTGACAAAATGGTCGCAGGATGGCCGCAACGATAACCAAAATGGCGGAGGCCCCCTTGATGAAAATTTCCACTTCAACAGGCAGGATGGATGTAGAGGTGCAACTACTGCAGCAACGCATGAAACCTCCACACTCTTCAAGGATAATGCGGGGTGATAATACCAGATATATGGCTACTGAGGGCTTTTGCGCCCGTCAAAAGAATCCTATTAAATTAGAAGAGAAACGAAACAAAGATAAAATCCCGAAAATTAACACAAAGTTTCAAACACTTACCCCAATATGATAATGGAGATTCCGCGATAAACAACTTCACAAGTCACTCAAAGGTGCAAAATTTAAATTAGAAAAGACCAGCACGTGGCCATACGTGAATTTTAGGTAACGGTATATCGGTAAAAATTCACGATAAATAACCAAAATTAAGGTAACGGTAATTGCTGCTTACTCCAATTAAAGCCGCATTCGCGAAAATATCTACATAGATAATGTAACCAAGTTACGCAATTAGCACACCATGTTCTTACACAAGAATCGACTATAAAGTGAAGCCAAAACGCGGGAACCTCTTTCATCACAAATGCGCGTCAGCTACACGCATGCTTTCCGAAGCAACATGCCCGGAAATATCTCAGAACGAAAGGCGGGAAATTTCAAAAGAACATAATAGGCACAAAACTAAATTGACAATGAAGAGAGTCAACATCGTGACGTATATAAAATTAAACACAACCCTACACATAACTTAGACGAAAAGAGAATACCGAACACTCAAACAATTGTACGTAGAAATTATAAAGTCGGCAGTACGAGAGGGACATACATGCTAAACAGTTGGCATACGTGACGCGGACGGTCACCTGAGCGACATAACCAAAAGTTTGACGGATAGCAACCAAAACAAACCTCAGAAGTGTAGATACAATTTATTACGGAAGAAAACAGATACTGCAGGTAACTATTGAAATATGCAAGCTCTAATCAAAACGCTGCAAGAAGACGGTTAAGAAAACCGATCAAAACTTATATTTCAGAGTATCAACGACCCTTAACCCCTACAGCAGTTCCATGGAAGAATTAACAGAAGCTACTAACACGGAGAATATCAATGATAGTATCACAGCGATCTGCAAAACAATTAATAGTATGCCCCATATTCCAAGCACTTCCTTATTTAATACTCCTACATTTTCAGTGACGTAAATACGAAGGAAAATATTAGTCAGACGTACACGAAGGTCTATGTCTTGGGATACACATAAACACAGGCGACAGTAAATACAACGAGGCTGACCAATGTGTCGGAGAATTTTAAAGACACAAATAAATGCACTACGTAGAGATCGGATGTAATAAATAAGTAGATACTGAAAAAACTGAAACAAGGCGTAAAAAGTAACTGCAAATGCAGATTATTCGCATCTACAGGTAGGGTAAAATAAGCTAGAGATAAGATAATTAGAATTAGTTACATAGATACAGAGGTTTTTACACAAATAGAGGGTATTTGCTCGATATTACACATTGCATAACTATCAATTTCACGGTTCGTGACTTAGGGCTCTAAGAGCACAATAGTCGATTTAGCACACACATAGATATACGGCAGACGGTCTTTTCAGCCGGTGAAACGAATGATGTACAAGGTTCACTCAAAAAGTCTCGTGCCCAACATATTCTACGTACTTCACCAAAGTCACATAATCTTTCGAGGACTATGCACGAAAGTGAATTTTACAGCATAACAACATCAGAGGATGATTTTGAAATATCTACTTTATAGGCTGTAAACTCAAACCTCCGTTTAATCACCTGTGGTATCAGTCTGCCCCTTTGCGTAACATTATGGAGAATTCACCTCCTAAGAAAAGGCTCTCCAAACATTTTAGAGTAGAGGACAAGGAGAGGTTTTTGAATATATACAAAACCTTACAAGAACAGCCAGGTACTTCGAAAATAGATAACATTGCAACTACAGCAACAGCAGCAGGTAAATATTAATGTTATTTTTTGAATAATAAAGTTTCATTTTGGTGATTTATATTCAGGAATATCAGAACGTAGTGTTTACAAGGTTTTGCAAGAATATAGTGCTGAGCATAAATTTCAATCACCAAAGAAATACCATAAGAAAAAGGCCATACTGGACAAAGTTGATGATGTAATGCGGAATAGCATTCGAGGAATTATTCATTCCTTTTTTTTAAACGAAGCTCCAACTATACAGAAAATTCTTATGGTGATAAATGAAAGAGACGATTTACCAAACTTTAAAATTTCAACTCTCAGAAAATTAATAAGAGAACTGAACTTTCGGTAAAGTATAATGAAAATGTTTGTTTCTTTTTATAAACAGTTTTGCATTTGTAGTTATCAGAAGAGGAATCGTAATAGTATTCTAAAAGAAAAAAATGATATTATTACTTGGAGGAGACAATACTTACGTAAAATAAGAAAATATCGTGAAGATGGAACACCGATATATTACTTAGACGAAACATGGGTAAACGCTGGGCATACAGTAAAGAAAGTGTGGGCAGACACATCAGTGCTTACTGCGAGACAAGCATTTATAGATGGCTTGTCCCCAAGCCTCAAAAATCCTTCCGGAAAAGGGAAAAGGTTGATTATATTACACACAGGTTATGACGAGGGATTTGAAGAAGATGATCTGCTACTTTTTGAATCTAAACAGACAGGTGATTACCACGAAGACATTCATGCGGAGAGATTTGAAGAGTGGCTTCAACATATTCTGCCCAATTTGAAAGAAAATGCAGTGATTGTTTTGGATAACGCACCATATCACAGTCGCAAAATAAATAAACCACCTACAGCAAACAACCGCAAAGCTGAAATTCAACAATGGCTTGTCAATCAAAACATATCATATGAAGATGAAATGGTGAAGGCAGAATTATTAGCATTAGTTAAGGAAAATATGACCGGCCTTGCGAAATATGCTGTAGATGAGATAATTGAAGCATCAAATAGAAAGGTATTGCGGCTACCTCCATACCATTGTGAATTAAATCCGATAGAATTGATATGGGCACAAGTAAAGGGGTATGTTGCTAGACACAATGTATCATTCAAACTAGAAGAAGTAAAGGAATTATTTCAACAAGGTGTGTTCAATATTTCATGTGAAAATTGGAACAACGCAATTAAACATGTGGTTAATGTGGAAAACAAAATGTGAGAACTTGATAATTTAATGGATTGTCAAGAAGACTCATTAATCATAACAGGTGATGATTCCACTACATCATCTTCAAGTGACGACTAATTATTAGTGAGACTAATTTGATGCTGTTTTATTTAATATGCTCTTTTTGTAAATCACTGCTTTCTTATACTTTATTTTTCATATGTAAATTCATCTATTGATGAATGAATAAACACATTTTCTTTGTATCATGTAAGTAATCATAGAAACTTAAAATATATTTTCTCCTAATAGTGTATATATTGCATTAAAAATTTCCGAACCTGTCGTTTTCTTTATTTCTTCCCATTTCGCCCATTTACAAGCGAATTGGAAAAAAATTAAAATTAAATTACTATATATTCATTAAATGTGCATTTATTTAGAAGAAAATTATTCTTTGATTTCACCACTTTAGCTACCTTAAGCTTGCTTTTAATAAATTGTTATACAAATGCCACTATATACAGAATATTAAACAAAGTTCTTTATTATAATGTACTATTCCAAACGTCAAACAAATTATCATATCACATTTCTTGTTCGCCTAAACCTAGAGAGGACGGCTCTTGTATTTTATTTTCTTTTCATTTTCCTTTCGATTATACGTAAAATAATCTAAAGTAATCAAAATTAATAGTAACTAGTTGCTTAAACAGAGCTTATATTACGTACCTATATTGCATTAAGTTTCGTCTATTATAATTACATTTATATAGGAGAATGTAGAATACTTGCATCGAAATGTGGGGTTAGAACTACATATTTGTTTATAATGTCTAATGTCAAAATATTTATGGTTAAGGCTATGCGTTAAGCGTTGTGAATTTGCCTTTTTAAGCTATTACGTCAATGCAGTGTTGCTACTGCATCTGTTCGGTAATCCTACTATAGATATAACTATATCACACTGTTTATGTCATATTGTCTGTTTATATCCTTTTGAAAATAAAAGGTCAGTAAGGAAGCAAAGTTTATGGTAAATTTTTTTCATATTCTTATAGAAAGTAATAATCAGAATACTGTTTGTATATCTTTCTTCAGGCAAAAGTCATAATTCACTTTGATACATATGGTCAATGCAATTTTTATATTTATATACTTGTGTTTTCTTTTCCGGTTTTTATTTCAAATAATTCAATTTTAATTATAACATGACTTTGGCGTTTCATGTTGACTAACGACTTCTTAAATAAGCTATAGCCTATAGGACTATATAAAAAGGACTTTATTTTTTATGAACATGTTTAATCAATGAGTTGTGTGAATGTTTTTCCCTACAAACATATTTACTATAAGAATTCTAAATTAGTACAATATTTTTAAACTCTATATTCAGACAGGCGCAAAAATATAAATACCCGTTGCTTATCTTGCTTAACGGCCCCAAAGGTAGTTAATCCGACACTGACTTTATGTCGCACTTTTTAGTGTCGTTTAAAAAAAAGGGATTTTATACATCAAATTAATGTTTCTCAATCATTCTAAAAATTACAATTCAATTATCTGATCAACGCGAAATATAGTATAGATGAAGTTGTTCCAGTCTATATAGTATTTGAGACCGTCCTCGGTAGTTAGCGATTAACATTTGTAAGATGTTAAGTCATGAGTTATTGTAAAAATATAGCTTCTTTAAGTCTAAATTAACATTC
Source organism: Amphimallon solstitiale (assembly GCA_963170755.1). NCBI lineage: Eukaryota > Metazoa > Arthropoda > Insecta > Coleoptera > Scarabaeidae > Amphimallon > Amphimallon solstitiale. The sequence continues at coordinate 125,083,480 of OY720681.1, read as the reverse complement.
TATGTAATACTTACTAACTTGACTATATAAAAAGGACTTTATTTTTTATGAACATATTTAATCAATGAGTTGTGTGAATGTTTTTCCTTATAAACATATTTACTATAAGAATTCTAAATTAGTACAATATTTTTAAACTCTATATTCAGACAGGCGCAAAAATATAAATACCCGTTGCTTATCTTGCTTAACGGCCCCAAAGGTAGTTAATCCGACACTGACTTTATGCCGCACTTTTTAGTGTCGCTTTAAAAAAAGGGATTTTATATATCAAATTAATGTTTCTCTATCATTCTAAAAATTACAATTCAATTATCTGATCAACGCGAAATATAGTATAGATGAAGTTGTTCCAGTCTATATAGTATTTGAGACCGTCCTCGGTAGTTAGCGATTAACTTTTGTAAGATGTTAAGTCATGAGTTATTGTAAAAATATAGCTTCTTTAAGTCTACATTAACATTCTATGTAATACTTACGTGTAAAGTTAAAAACGCAACTTAATTTTCGAATATGAATATAAATACTATCATGAAAGGTATAACAACTTTAATTACTAATGTCAACTATAAAAAGCAATTTAATTAAAACAAATAATTTCTGTAAAATAGTTATTTATTGCCGTTAAATATAATATATTGGTTCATTACAAAATATATAAATCATAAAATCGTCTTTTTTTCTTTTTCAATATTTAAGTGAAAAGGTCTTCGCATTTCTGTCACCGTCTTCATTTTCAATGGTTTAACTCTGATGTCCTCGTTAACGAAATTGCAAAAACTATTGTCGATTACTTATACATATTACTAATTAACAACGTCAGCTTTAACATTTTCTGATCCTTAATTTCGTATATTCGCGTATGCATCTTCTATATAAAAGTCGATATACGAAACGTACATTAAATACAATATGTATCTAAAAGGTAAGCCACTAATTTACACACATTGATAATGGTGGGATGAAGTTCGAACACACTGTTGATAATCCGTTAAAATGATGAATGGAAAGACGACTGATCCTGTTCTTGAAATGTATTGTTTTCTTTTAAATTATCCGATATGGTTATTTATAGGAATATCTACCATCTATATTTACGATCTCTTTGAAATTCGGCCCCAATAATTGCCTAAGTTTTCCGTTTCTTCTTCACCATATTCATTCGAACTGTCACTTGACGTTCCTTGATAAAGAAAATAATGTTCAAAGTACTTAGTGTTTATGAAAGTGACGACATACGGTCTGAGATATAAGCTGACACACACACTAAGACGATTGCGGATCGCCTATTGACTGTCCGACAACAATAATTAGGACAATAAAAACTGCAAGCAGCACTAGGATACAACAGATAGCGACCGCCACCATGATGTGTGTTAGCGCGTTGTTCACTGTCACCTCCGCCGCCGATATAACGCTCTCCTGACCGACCGCCCCACCTTGCCCCGAAAGCAGGGATGAAATATTGATTCGGTGTGGCCCTTAGCCCTTAGCCTGAGGCTGGTGCTAACTTCGAGATTTCATTCCAGGGCCGACTAAAAGAGTAGCAATTTATAATCCTTGATGAGCATCCATTACATATCGTCTGACATCTCCATTATTACTGTCTGGATACTTAAATGATTTTCCTAGTTTACTCTTTCATAACTTTTGTTACGATAAAATTATAGATGATTCCAATTTAAACAATTCAAATAAAATAAAAAATAATCATCTAATTATTTCATATACAAATAACAATGATACAGATGGTAGCACAAGTAATGATACGCTGAAGTTATTTGTAAGTAAATTAAATATATTTACATGTTATTATAAAGTACCAAAATCAGGTGAATATCATCATTTACCAAGTGATTGAATGATATTTCTCACTGGAACTGACCTACTGATCTCGCTCTCGCTGAACTATATATATATATATATATATATATATATATATATATATATATATATATATATATATATATATATATTAACCGTCTACACAGACCCGATCTGCTACATACAGTAATCGTTGTCAGGCCCGCAAAGACGTTGTCAGTCCCGGTTTCGGGACTGACAACGTTTCTTGTGTTATTTCGGTCTATTATTCAATGCTTATGATAAAAAATGATATTTCAAAAAATTCTTTTTGGGTCCGCTAACGCGGTATAATATCAACTTATATACAAGTTTAGTTCAGGCATTTTCTGGGAGAGGGCTAGGCGTATTTGTGTAAAAACTTTTACTCTTACGTTGTCAAGCCCACCATATTATACCGACGTTCCCAAGCCCTAAACTTGGCAGCTACGTAAATGACGATAAGCGAAACACTTCTAGGAATAATACTTGTAGAACTAACACATTGCCTTTCTTTTAATACTCTTCAATTGGTCGAGTAACGCAAAATATTATTTTGAGACATTTGCTTCTAGATTCTTTGAAATACTATCCTTAACTATATTTTGAATGAATTAATGATGTAGAGCAATCTACTTATTTATATAATATAATATAAATAAGTAGATTGCTCTACATCATCATTACCTATCACTTAAAATCATATTTTATATAAAACAGTGTTAGATTTTATGTCACAGCAAATATCTCGACTATTGTATTAATGGTTAGAAAATGGTAGGTATACAAGAAAATCATTAGATTATTTATTCTTAATATGTGTCAAAATCGGTAAAAATAATTTTACATCAAATTATTCAGGTAAAGCAAAAAAAACTTAATATTTTAAATGGATAGTAATTAGTACATATTCTACACGAACTTATCTTTACAACCGTCTACCATATGTTGTACTTAATTAATTTACCACGTAATACAATAATAAAATTGAGGCACACATTAATAGAAAATCTGTGTTGGAACCTGCATTCCCGAATTTCATCACGATTCTCTGTATCCCAGAAATGATGTTTTCTTTTGTTAGAAATGCCGTTACTATTGAAATTATATTTATTACTCCAAAGAATGACGGTCACAAAATGTTGATTATTGTTAAGCCAGTTAAAAAATATTAACCTCCTATCAAAATACCTAACTCTTAAACCGGAAATCGATTTAATTTTATGTGGGATCATTTTATATTGTTTTTAGAATGGAAAGACTTATTCCAATGTCGAGTACTGCTTCACGTATTAAATTGCTAGGATGTACTTTAAAATATGACAATACCATTACATATTCTTCATGTGCTGCACGTTAATATCTTGGTCTTAGCATTTTAGCACTAAAACTCCGTTTCTTCCTAAATTACGTTCAATTTTTGCCAACGTGCGAGTCTGTGTACCCTTTCTGGATACAAGGTTCGATACAATGCAGAAGCTTCTCTAAGAATCCCATTGCATCTTATGTACGCTCTCAATATATCCATTTTTTTCTTTATTACAATAATCATTATCACCAATTGTGTCACAAGATGAAAATAAACAATGCTAATTTACTGTCACTTCGATACGCTAGCAATAACACGTAGTATAAGAAAGTATTGTGATGATGAAAATTTTCAACTTCCAGATTTTTGCAGATGTCAACGTTTTGAAGTCCACTGACACCGGAAATTTGGTGTTTGCAAAAATCTCTCTCTCTCTCTCTCATACGTCACGAGTATAAAAGTATTTAAAACTTAATTTCCAGTACCTTCTGTATACAAAAATTTTAAAAATTAGCACCGAAAGTAACACTTTTATCGAATAGATTTTTTTGCAATATGTCGTAAATTATGAATTCTATATATACAGTGAGGACGCCCGGGTTGGAATAAATTCATTTAAAATTATTGGTTTTGTTTTATGGAAAAACGCTGGGATAGGTCGATTTTTATTTTTAGCTGCGGTTTTTCTGATGGTAAATTGATGTACAAAGGTGGTCTAAAAATAAGTTACGACCATCAATTTCTTTTTCAAATGGAAACATATGTTTTTTATTTAATTTATTAATTCTGCATCGAATTCTAAGTATATTTCATGTACAATGTCCTATACCCAAACTCAACAGTTATCGAGAAATTATAACCGAAATACAACAAATTAAGCCGCAAACGTTAACTACAGTGTTATGATAAACTGATCTTCGGCTTGCCTATTGTCAGGAAGTTAGTAGTCAACAGTATGAACATTTAATTTGACTTGCTTTTCTGTTTTTTTTAATAAATCGGTCGTTTTCAGACAAGAAAGTGAAATAAATTTTGTAGGGTACGCTCTCAGTTATTGATATGTTCAATTGTAAATTTCTCGATAACTGTTGAGTTTGGGTATAGGACATGGTACATGAAACATACTTAGAATTAGATGCAGAATTAATAAATTAAATAAAAAACATATGTTTCCATTTGAAAAAAGAATTGATGGTCGTAACTTATTTTTGGACCACCGTTTGTACATCAATTTACCATCAGAAAAACCGCAGCTAAAAATAAAAATCGACCTATCCCAGCGTTTTTCCATAAAACAAAACCAAAAATTTTAAATGAATTTATTCCAACCCCCGCGTCCTCACTGTATATTTATCAAGTCTACAAAAGTATTTAGAGCTGGATTTGGAATATTTGTTTGTATTAATGAAATTTCAAAATTTGAACCGGAAGTAACACTTTTACTCTTAGCGAGTAGCATTTTCTTTTAAATATCTCGCAAAGTATGCATTCTGCGGAGATTTATTAAGAGAACAGAAGTAGGTACTTAGGTATACCAGGAGTTCGAATAATTTTTACATAAAAAAATTCTTAAAATTTGGACTTGAAGTAACACACTTACTCACAGGTTTATGTTTCTGAGATAAAAGTATTTAAAACAATTTAGAACAATTTTAATAGTTTGAAACGCTCATACGTATAAGAAAGCCGTGAGGTGGCCACACCTCATTAGTTAAACTGTTTTGGTTGTTAACACGCTGAGTTAGTTATTCTATTACGCTGTAAATAAATGAAACAAGTATAACATGTGATATACTGTTGTAAAGATAAATTCCTGTAGTTTCAGAATATGCAATAATACTGGGTATGTTCCATTTAAAATATGAAATTTTTTTTTTTTAGTATTCGATGTTCAATAGTTTTTCCGATTTTGACACATTATTAAAAAATTATCCAACTTTCTTATACGTAATTCCTCAATCATTCATACAATAGCCGCGATATTTGCTGTGACACATAAAATCTAACACACTGATTAAGCAATACATTTTAATATTTAAAAATGCCCTTCAAACAAAATAAAATAAAACATTGTGTACTTTATTTATAAGCGCAAGATTATTTAAGAATGTCAACATGGCTAATATAGTATTGCAGTTATAGTATTACTTAACAAAAATAGAGAACTTTTATGTATGGTTGAAATAAGGAATTCTACGTTCAACAAGGTCAGACCTTCTTGGAATCAAAAGAAATAGTATAATCATTAAGGTTTGAAAATTTTATCAACGAATTTATGGAAGCTTTTAGTTTTCTTCGCTCTGCTAACACCAGATTATATATTACAACTATATTATTATAATGGACTAATTATTTAAAATCGAAACTTTTCCATCTCGTATTTGCTGACACATGCTTTAAATAAATAGAAAGCAAAGCTTTTTAATAATGAACTACATATATTATATGTTTGAATCCAAGAGTTGAAATTGCATATATGTATAACTTCTGTAGATAAGCGAATTACTCCCTTGTAGTGTAAATGCTGACCTTTTCATACCTATTACTGTTATAATAGCTATCTATCTATTTTGTCTACCTCATTCTCCACTAAATTTTTTAATTGTCAAACGACAACTATGATTACTCCTGAATGTGGATACTTTTGATTTTTAGAGTACCTAAATAACACGTTGTTTGACCAGTGTGGCATACTGGCCAGTGAGTTAATGGCGTATTTAATAATAAAGACTCTAATAGTAACAATAGTATTTTAAATTCACCCAATTCGAAATACTTTATTGCTTGACACTTTTTTTTTCTTTTTTTATTCAGCTAGTGAATTTGACGGATTTCAATCATAGACTTAATATTATAACGTAATTTCAGATTTGTTCAAAGTTGCTTCTTTTCAAAAGTATGATTTTTTAAATACGTAATCATTAGCATACAAGCTATTGTTGTAATGGGAGTTAATTAATTAAATATTTGAATAAATGCTTTTACTAATCCCTAAAATTGATTATATAAAATGAAAACAGAAAGCAAGCAAATCTCTTAGTTTTGATAAATCAGCTGTTCTACCAAGGTTATTAAAGAGACCCGGACTTGTTTCTTCTTTCTCAACTAATAAATAAGAAATTTATTATATATACAAAGCAACAACTATCGCCGACCTAAGTTGTTTTGTATTGCTTGTTATTTTATCAAATAAATCATTTTCGTCTACTAATATAATACTTTATTTACGTATAACTACATGGGTATCGGTTACATGGTGTAAGTGGAAGAGATTGTGTCCCATTCAGATGGCACAATTAATTTGATCTCTGACGGATTATTTAAGTAGAATTAGTTACAGTTATATTTTTCGAATAATATATCTCTGTTTACAATTACTATAGTTGGTCTTAAAGTAGTCTGCAGTAAATAATTCCAAGATTATTTGAAGAATATTAATTTAGAATTGCGACTCTTCTAATCTCAGCCAAATAAACTAATATATTGAAATAATAAAAGTAATAGAATTGAAGAATATACAGGGTTAGTAAAAAGTCCCGGAACGGTCGAATAACTTTGTTATTTGAAAATTATGATTTCTGAAATTTGGTATGGGGGTATAGTTAATATAAATGCATTTTATGCAACACAGTTAATATTTTTTTCACTTCCGGTTTAATCGGCAATACGTCCAACTTTTTTTTTTAAATGGAACGCCCAGATTTTTTTAACACTTTTGAATGCAAAATAAAAAACTACGTTCTGGAAGTATTAAGATGTTTATTTTTATTCACAAGAAAACAGTTAAAAATTAAAAAAGTGTCCTAATACAGGAAAATCAAGGTACCTTTGAAAAAAGTTGTTATTTAGTGTTTGCATTCTTTTTGCCTTCACATTTGACAATTTTAAAAGCGTTTTAACTTTTGCATCGCTATAAATTTACTTATTTTTGACATTGACACATTTGAAAATGGCAGTAAAACTTACTGAATCAGAACGAATTGAGATATTAATGATGCGTGGGTACGGTGATCGTCAACGTTCTTTTGAAGAGGTTCGTATTTTGTTTAATACTGTTTATCCGGATCGTCACATTAGTAAAAGTACGGTATGCCGAACAATTCAAAAGTTTGAAGTCTTTCGTCAGGTGAAGGATTTACCTAGAAGGGGACGTCCATTAACAGCAACAGATGAAGAAACTAGTTTGAATGTGTTACTTACAGTGGAAGAAAATCATCACGTGTCCACAACAGAATTAGGTCAAATTCATGAGATCTCTCAAAAATCTGCTCATAATATTCTTAAATCAGCAAGAATGAAAGCCTATAAAATGTATCCCGTCCATGAGTTAACTGAAGATGATCCAGATCGTAGACTATAATTTTGCGAAACAATGACGGAATTGATCGAGCAGCAGCCTAATGTTTTAGATCACATGATTTTTTGGTATGGGGGTATAGTTAATATAAATGCATTTTATGCAATACAGTTAATATTTTTTTCACTTCCGGTTTAATCGGCAATACGTCCAACTTTTTTTTTTTTTTTAATGGAACGCCCAGATTTTTTTAACACTTTTGAATGCAAAATAAAAAACTACGTTCAGGAAGTATTAAGATGTTTATTTTTATTCACAAGAAAACAGTTAAAAAATTAAAAAAGTGTCCTAATACAGAAAAATCAAGATACCTGTCTATTCAGGTTGCGATTACAATAATTGTTCAAAATGCTCTCCATTTACAATTTGACAAAAATGTAAACGGTCAGTAAAATTTCTTATTGAATTTTGTATTTGTTCTGGAGTGATGCGATTGGCTTCTTGAACTATTCTCTCTTCCAATTGTTCAAGATTATGGGGACGATTTTTGTACACTTGACATTTCAAGTGACCCCAAAAGAAAAAATCTAATGGCGAGAGATCTGGCGAACGTGCTGGCAATTCGATTGCTCCTCTACGTCCGATCCAACGTCCTGGAAAAATTTCATTCAAATAATCGCGGACATTATGGGCAAAATGGGGGGGAGCTCCATCTAGTTGAAACCAAAAATGTGCATTAGGGTGATCACCTATGTTTGCATTTGGAAAGAGGGCCGCAAGTGCTGGAACAACCTCATTTCGCAATAAATTTAAGTAGACGTTGCCAGTTAAATTTCCTCTTATAAAAAATGGTCCTATGATGTTGTTTCCAACAAGACCAGCCCAGACATTCACCTTTTGAGGACGCTGTGTATGGACTTCTTCAATCCAATGCGGATTTTCAATTGACCAGTAGCGACAATTATGTCTGTTCACAGTGCCGTTGAGACAAAACGTTGCCTCATCTGAAAAAATCATGTGATCTAAAACATTAGGCTGCTGCTCGATCAATTCCGTCATTGTTTCGCAAAATTGTAGTCTACGATCTGGATCATCTTCAGTTAACTCATGGACGGGATACATTTTATAGGCTTTCATTCTTGCTGATTTAAGAATATTATGAGCAGATTTTTGAGAGATCTCATGAATTTGACCTAATTCTGTTGTGGATACGTGATGATTTTCTTCCACTGTAAGTAACACATTCAAACTAGTTTCTTCATCTGTTGCTGTTAATGGACGTCCCCTTCTAGGTAAATCCTTCACCTGACGAAAGACTTCAAACTTTTGAATTGTTCGGCATACCGTACTTTTACTAATGTGACGATCCGGATAAACAGTATTAAACAAAATACGAACCTCTTCAAAAGAACGTTGACGATCACCGTACCCACGCATCATTAATATCTCAATTCGTTCTGATTCAGTAAGTTTTACTGCCATTTTCAAATGTGTCAATGTCAAAAATAACTAAATTTATAGCGATGCAAAAGTTAAAACACTTTTAAAATTGTCAAATGTGACGGCAAAAAGAAAGCAAACACTAAACAACAACTTTTTTCAAAGGTACCTTGATTTTTCTGTATTAGGACACTTTTTTAATTTTTTAACTGTTTTCTTGTGAATAAAAATAAACATCTTAATACTTCCTGAACGTAGTTTTTTATTTTGCATTCAAAAGTGTTAAAAAAATCTGGGCGTTCCATTTAAAAAAAAAAGTTGGACGTATTGCCGATTAAACCGGAAGTGAAAAAAATATTAACTGTATTGCATAAAATGCATTTATATTAACTATACCCCCATACCAAATTTCAGAAATCATAATTTTCAAATAACAAAGTTATTCGACCGTTCCGGGACTTTTTACTAACGCTGTATTAGAATACTCGAAAAAACACTAATGGAAGATATACACATTTCTTTACCTTTTGTTTGATATATTTAAAAGAATATAGATATCTAAAGAAAGTGATACAACCAAAAATAACGGCAAATATCTAAATTACCTTTAACACAATTTATTTTAAAATATTGTATTTTAAAATCTTACTTTTCCCTTACTCTTAAAACATCTTAAATAAATTTAAGCTGAATTTCATAGCACGAGCGGGACTATCAAATTACGTTGTTTATGTAGTATACTTGGCAATGCTGTCGGGAATGACAAGGTCTGATAAATGTTGCTTTTTTACACACTGGGACTCGAAAGACGGTAGAATCGCTGGGTTAAAAAGCGTCGATTGAATGACAACTCGTGTGTTATACACTGGGATTGACTTGGTAGCATGAATATAGCGGGCCTGGTTACGTCGGTTGAATAAATATATATATATATATATAATCAATAAAAGAATTATCGCGGATACATAAAACAGGAAAAAGAGAATATTGGGTAAATTCCGCTGTAGTGTAACCGTAGACACGTGTTTCTGACTAATTGGTCGTCATCAGTACGGTGTAATTAGTCAGAAACACGTGTCTACGGTTGCACTACAGCGGAATTTACCCAATATTCTCTTTTTCCTGTTTTATATATATATATATATATATATATATATATATATATATATTAATAAAGTATCCAGTCGTCGGTATTAGGATAAAGAAATAAAAACAACTTAATTACACTGCTGACGTTTCGTTCATTTAATCAACGAACTATATGTACATGATCACGGGCTCGTAGTTAAGATCATATACTATGAGTATAATAGCATCGCTTTAGTGAATAAGATATCGAATGCAATGTACATGTTAATATGTAATAACGAAATATCATTTACTTTTCTTATTTTATGTATGTAAAAAGATTACGAAGCTTTGAAAAAGTTCGTTGATTAAATGAACGAAACGTCAGCAGTGTAATTAAGTTGTTTTTATTTTTTTATCCTAATACCGACGACTGGATACTTTATTAATTAAGTTGAGGATACGACAGTTGTTTTTCTATATATATATATCAGAAAAAGAGAAATATTGGGTATAATCCGCTGTAGAGCAACCGTAGACACGTGTTTCTGACTCATTGGTCGTCGTCAGTACGGTGTAGCCAAGGAATAAGGTGGGATAACCTTGGAGATGTAAGCTACACGGAAGACCATCAGGTAACAGACCGCCATTTGTAGCTTCGGTTACAAGAGCCTCGGTTTTGAGGATTCACATCCAACCAATATCAACCGAGGCTCTTCTAACCGAAGCTACAAATGGCGGTTTGTCACCTGATGGTCTTCCGTGTAGCTTACATCTCCAAGGTTATCCCACCTTATTCCTTGGCTACACCGTACTGACGACGACCAATGAGTCAGAAACACGTGTCTACGGTTGCTCTACAGCGGATTATACCCAATATGTTTCTTTTTCTGATATTTTATGTATCCGCGATAATTTATTATTCTTTCATATACCGTTTGACTGAAATAAAAGTAGATATAGGGAAATACAGACACGCACACATGTGCATGCAAACATGAAATGGAGGGGTACGATAGTAGGGGAGTACAGATGAGTTCATATCTATGTACGTTCACGCTCTAAAGTTACGGAACGAATATGTTGTCCCCGCTCTCGATCTCCCCACTATCTCCCCACACCACCGGTCTTATACATAGGTACATGTTTATGTATGTGTATTTGAAGATGCATATTAACTTTTAACTACGACAATCTGTATATATATATATATATATTTGCTATTCTTTGTTGCCGTATTTATATATTGTTTGACCTCTTGATCATTATTTCAATTATTCTGATCAAGAGGTCAAACAATATATATATATATATATATATATATATATATCATAGCCATAACACAACTTGATTCTGCTAACCTCAAAATTTCGATGCTCATTCCTTCTATATACTAGTAAAATAATTAAACCCAAAAAAGAAGGTTTCTCAGTTTTTACTGAAATAAACTTGAACATAACATTTTAAGCAATAACTTTACAATAATTTATATTAGTAATGTTAAATAATGAAAAGTAAAAAATAAAATTAAAAAGCGTTACTGAAAATTAAGTCGTTTGGTAGTTTCAGGAATAAAAATTTTACTTATATTTCAAATACCAAGTTTCCTCTAATTAGGGATTAATTATGTCCTAAAGTATTAACGTAATATTCAGCTGGGTTGGGATCATTTGCACCTCCTAACATGTGAAAGCATTTCCTCTACAGCATCGGAACTAAATGATTTTGCTAAAATCCTACCTTTGTTGTACAGTATACCCAAATATTTCAATACACGGATATGCATTATTTATTTCCACTGAAATTTCCATAGATACGTAAATATAATAAATATGTCTCACATGGTTCGATGCACCGGACCTGAATCAGCAACTTTGTTGATCACGGAAGTTAGACAGCCAGAATAGACGCTAATGATGAAAAGAAAGGTATCGAGCGAGGTGGAACTATAGAAAATAGATGGATGTAGTTTAGAGACGAATAAAGAATGTCGCAAAAATAAGCAATAAACAAGTGTTTTTGTTAAGAATAAAGTGAGCTAACCCCCAGACATAATAAGTCACGTAAGTACCTTTCGCAATTATTTACATGTTGTAATTTAAGTAGCATAGAAAACGCACGTAACAAGTGGTGGAGGCGCTGGGCACGATCCCAATATCTATCGTATCTGATGAAGTAAGAGAAATCGCCTACGACCAGATGAGGACAGTTTTTTTATTTGTAAAAATCTTTTAGTAACTCTTTAAAAATTAATTATTTTTATCTAAATGTAATACTGGTGGACTCTTACCACTTTGTAATTTTCAAGTTTATAAATGTAAGATAGGATTTTTAATATATAAGGTATGTAAATGGTAGGATAAGTTTAAGGATGTAAGGCTATCTATGAAAGTTTGCTGGCACCGCCGTTAACGTTTAAGCAAATATGTGGGAGCAATTTTTTGAAAAGGAGGGAGAAATTTCCATAGGTATGTAAATATAATAAATATATCTCACGTCATTCGATGCACCGGACATGAAACAGCGACTTTGTCGGTCAGGGAAATTAGATAGACTACATAGAAGCTGATGAGTTGCTGTTGATGTAGTTTATATATTAATAAAGTGAGTCGGAAAAATAAGTAATAACCAAGTGTTTTTGTTAAGAATAAAGTGAGCTAACCCCCCGGCAAAATCAGTCACGCAATAATTTATATATACCATACCATACCATAGAAAGAGCACGTGATGTTATTAAAACCAAATATAGAGTCTTTCCAAATAATACCAGTTAAAAAGGTAATATTCTCTAACCTCATTCTTTCTACGTGTTTTGGTGCATAGATGATGCAGTTTTTTTTCCACTTTCACACTATTACGGTTTGCCAATTTGGTTACAATTTGGTGCTGCCTATACCAATCTACTAAATTTCTATGTACATATTTCAATGCAGACTAAAAAATGTTTCAACATTAATCGTCTTCTCGTTGGCAGTTTCCATGATAATATGGTAATAATTACAACATTTTAATGATAATTATAACATTTTTATTTATCCAACAGATATAAGTTTAATTACAGAACAAAAATTGATACGACCAGAAGTAGGTCTTCTTGTCATACGGAAAAACTTTTTTTTTGCACATATCTCGCAAATTATGCATTCTATAAAGATTTATCGAGAATACAAAAATATTAAGAGCCCGAGTTGGATCCATTCTTGTATTAAAAAAATTTTAAAATTCGTACCGGAAGTAACACTTTTACAGTTACCTAATAGAAGATTTTTGCGAATATCTCACAAATATTGTATTCTATACACAGTTATTAAAAATACAAAATACATATTTAGAGCTAGAACAATTTCAAAACCCGGACCGAGGGTAAATAAGGACAGATCTGCTATTCGGACCGGTAGCAGTTTTTTGCAAATATCTTGCAAATTATGCATTCTATACAAATATATTAAGAATACAAACGTATTGAAAGCTGTATTTGGAATAAGATATCGGTCGTGACCCGTCAAAAAGGCAAACACTTGAAATGACATATATAGTTTATGTCTAACAACTACTGCCCAAGTTTTAACGTTTATTATAAAAACTTGGTACATATTTCTGGAGACTATTTTATGATGTCAAAATTTTTTAAATCCTTTCGTTGAACAACTGTATATCTTGAAATATAAATCGCTTTATGTATAGCAAATTTACTCGCATTTAAAACTGATACATATTATGTTCGTTCTAAACACCTGATATTAGTTAATTGATGATAACCATTTTGGACCATCGTAAAGATGGTCCAAAATGGAGAATATAATGTTGTCCATAATAACCATCACTTGGAAGACCGTACAAGATCCCCAAGATCCTCACTGTCATATGACAGGTTTAATTTTTCAAGTTTGAATTCATATTGGGTTTCTTTTAGGAATATTGGTCCAGTTGTTAAGATTTGTCAACTTAATATTGAAGGTATATCCAAAGACAAATGTAACTACTTAATGAGATTGGCGAAGGAAATGGAATTTGATGTTATTGTACTTCAGAAAATTCATGTAGCATCAGTGGATTAATTCATCATTTCTAGAGAAGAAATTTCTGGTTTTACTAGTCCTGTCTCTATGGACCGGCAACTTATGTAAAATCACTTATATTATTACTATTAAAGTAGCTGAAATGTTATAATAAATTTTTATAAACCACCAAATATTCGACGGCCAACAAATCTTAAAACAAATTACCAACATTCTGCATCATGAAATATGGGGATATACTGATAGCGATATGAATGCAATTTCCTTAATTATTATGATGTGAGGCGAATGACTTGCATCTGGTTTTGATGTAAAAGATAAGAAGAGTTTTCATTTGGCTGGATGGAGAAAAGACTTTAATCCCGATCTTTATTTTGTTACTTCTGATGATAAAGCTAACTCATTGCCTACAATTGGGTCAGTTTTAGACGACTTTCCGCGAAGTCAACATCGTCGAGTTTTAATTAATGTTTGAATACAAACTCCATTAGTTAAATCTACGGGAAACATCGGTGAAATTTTCAAAATGCCGACTGGAGTAAATTTAGGAGACAAGTTGATTCCAATCTTCGATGGACACCACCTTAAACTAAAAATTATTTTATGTTTTTGGGTGTCATTAAAGGCGTAGCTAAGAGAACTTTTCCAAGAGGTTTTCGTAAGGAATGCTGGTCTGAAAGAACAAATGGATTATATAAAAATTTCAATGAAAATCCTAGTCCAGGAATTGCTGATGAATTATTAACTTTATTAAAGTAAAGTAAGTTAAGTAAAGTAGAAATCAAAAATATGAAGAAATTATTGTGCAAGAAAAGGAAATCTATTAATACAAGAATGATGATCTTACAAAGCCCTTTTCTATGGAAGAATTGGATATAGTGATAGAATTATTAAAGATTCGAAAGGCTGCTGGTTTTGATGGAATTTATTAAATATCTAGGTCCTTTAGGACGTAATTGGTTTTTATGTTTCTATAATAATATTCTAAATAATGGTATTGTTCCTACTGAATTTAAAAGAGCAAAAGTTGTAGCTGTTTTGAAGCCAAGAAAGCCAACAGATGTTGCTTCAAGTTATAGACCAATTTCATTATTATCAGTATGTTATAAGATGTTAGAGAAACTATTTATTTAATTTCTCTAAATATGTAAAGAGCAAGTTGGTTTTAGACCAAATAGCTGTGATCAAGGATTAGCTTTAACTAATTATATAGATAATGGTTTTCAAAAGAATTTGAAAACAGGAATTAGTTTCATTGATTTAACAGCTGCTTATGATACAGTTTGATTAGATGTATTATTTTTAAAATTATGGAGTGTTCTGCCTAATGGTAATGTAATTAAACTTATGGAAAATACATATGTTTAAAAATCGTAAATTTAGAGTTTTTATCTATGGAGAATATAAAATAATGGTTTACCTCAAGGATTGGTAATATCTCCTCTTCTCTTTAATCTATATACAAGTGATTTACCAGAGACGACTTCTAGAAGATTCATCTACGCTGATGACATGGCAATTGCTTATCTACACGATAATTTCAAATAACAATAAAAATAAAACACTGATTTAAAGTTTGAAAATTTTAATTATAGTAAAACACTACAAAGTTGTTTCGTCGCATAGCGACTTCATCAGATGGATGAGTAACGAAGAATTTACAGTAATGGGAGAGGTTATATACTAGACAAACATTACAAATTTAAGCATAAAAGTGGGGAGTGACATAAGTTGGTTTGATCATTTAACGCATGTCACTCCCCACTTTTATCCTTAAATTTGTAATGTTTGCCTAGTATATAATCTCTCGCGCTAATGTAAATTCTTCATTATTCATCCTGCTGATGAAGTAGCTGTGCGACGAAACAACGTTGTAGTGTTTTACTATAATTAAAATTTTGAAACTTTAAAATCAGTGTTTTATTTTTATTATTATTTGTCATTGAGTTTCAACAAGTGTGTCCCTGTATAACGTGGTCTGTAATTAATTATGTTAATTAATCAGGCCTACTGTTATAAGACTTATATTCACCAAATCTCATTAGGTAAAATTACTATTTTATCTACCACATGTATCTTTGGTAGCCTATACCTACACGCACGATAAGCGCGAAGCTTCAAATGGTTCCTTCGGTGATAGGTGATGCTTAGCTACGTCCACTTAATGACAGGTATTGTTATAGATACGCGGACTCGTGGTGTTGTTTGAGGTTAGTGAATATGAAAACACAACGACTATTTTCTCAGCGTATAATTATCAGGGTGAGTACTTTCTTTGTTTGTAATGAACTAATTAATCACAAGATGCAGTTCCTGCAGTCGGGTTTGCATAATGAAAAATATTGTAAAGACATACTGCAACTTGTTACAAATAATATTTATTCTTTACGACACACAAATCCACAGATACATAATTACACATATACATATTCATATATACATAGTATAGGTAAATAAAATCATCTTTATTAGCAACATTGGAGTGAAATAAATGTTAATACAAATAAAAAGAATTTAATTTTCTAAACATGAATGAGCGGTCTATCAGTTAGACACATAACCTTAAATCACAGTTTTGATACATTACGGATTGTAAACAAAGGATATGCTTTCTAAAGATTGAACTTTTACATTCGACTTTAAACAATAATTTGACTTTGGATGGTTACTATCTTACAGTATGTTCATCGAAAGTTATCGAAAAATCATAAGTTACAAAATAAATGAGTGTTTGCCGTGGATAAAATAGTTATTGCGGAAATTTACTTTAGATATCTACGTCAAGGGAAGTCTTTATTTAAATACGCGGTCCGAGTCTCGTACGGTGATCTTAAATAGTTATAGATATACGCTCATTAACGTTCATTGCGCGATCCGAGAATAAAATATACAAACGAATATTAATAATGTTTTTCTGGCTGGAATCGGTCACGACGTTTTATCAGTCTGACCAGGAAAGGTTTTATTCTTTTAGGACGTGTTTAGCGGAAGTTAATCCCTCCACGACGTTTTAGTTGCCTGAATGGGATTAAGCTGATAGTTTTAACCTCCTCACAGCGCTTTTGCCTGAGTGAGATTAAGCAGAAGGTTTTAACCTCCTCACAGCGCTTTTGCCTGAGTGAGATTAAGCGGAAGGTTTTAACCTCCTCACTGCGCTTTTGCCTGAGTCAGGTTAAGCGGAAGGGAAAGAAGTTTCACGATTCAAAGACCTGAAACAGGAATGAATTGACAGTGCTGGAAGTCGGCCTTTTATATCATCCGCAGCGCCTACGTATGCAGACAAAAACTAGTTCAATACATTGAATTTGTACACGAGACTCGAAACTAAAAGATCGTGCGAAAAATAATCGTGACGTAGACAGCTGGTACTTTCCCGCATACGAATAATAAACTGCTAAGAAATAATTAAATGAATTACTAAGAATAATACGGCAATATATACAGGATATTGTTCATAATGAAATGCTAACATTTGAATAAAATATCACTCATATATAATTTAATATTTACAGATAAATTAGATATGAATAAAAAATGGTATTTTATTACAATTAACGAAGGGACTTCGTTACACCTCTTCAATTAATTGTTTGCAATAATTTCAATCAAATTCAAGTTAATTTAAACGAATATCTCTTGATTATGAGTGGTTATTTTAGAAAATAGAGGATATGTCTTAATCCATCTAAGACAGAAGTTTCTTGTTTCCTTCTTAAGAATAACGAAAACATAAAAAACTTGTCTTATCTTTTAATGGTACTGTTCTAAGACATAATTTTAATCCAACATACCTTGGAGTTACTTTGGATACATCGTCAACATATAAACGACATATTGATAAATTGCGTATGAAGTATGAAGATTAAAACAGAAGTTGGCTGGTTCAAGTGGGGAGCTCATGCAGACATTTACGTACGGTCACTCTTGCATTGGTGTATTCTGCTGCTGACTATTGTAGCATACATGTTGATAAAGTAGATATTCAGTTAAATTGTACACTTCGCATTATTATGGGCACAGTAACATCTACTCTACTTCCTTGGTTCAACGTACTGCCTAACATTTATCTTCATCAGGTAAGAAGAAAATTAGCTTTAAAACGTTGTCGGGATAAATATCAAAATTTTCCCAATTTATATACAGGCTGTCCAGAAACTCTCCTGACAAACGAAGACCGGAGATTCCTCAGATAATTTTAAGACGATTTAACCCAATTCACCCTAGTCCGAAAATGCTTCCTAAGGGAGCCAGAGCTCTTTGAAGATGGGGCCTTGTAATTATTTTTTTTAATATCTCCCGAACGCTTCTATTTAGAAAAACAAAAACTGGTATGCTTATTTATCCTCCAAAACGTAGGTTTTATTTCTGTTGGCAGTTCAGAGCGAACTAGTGCAAAAAATAATAAATTGAATTTTAATGACGAAAAAACGAAAAATTTTCAAATCGATTTTTCTAGAAAACGGTGTATCCTACCGACTTAAAGTAAGAGTACCTTTTAGTACTAGAATACCTGAAAATTTAATAATCTAGTGTCACAAATGCTTAAAACTTAAAGACAAAAAAGTTATGCGTTAAAATAACCGTTAACCTACCCAAAACGGACGCCTATGACCGGTACTAGAAATTCGCAATTGATGAAATCGATTCGTCTCTGGAGGATAAATAAGCATACCAGTTTTTGTTTTTCTAAATAGAAGCGTTCGGGAGATATTAAAAAAAACTAATTACAAGGCGCCATCTTCAAAGAGCTCTAGCTCCCTTAGGAAGCATTTTCGGACTAGGGTGAATTGGGTTAAATTGTCTTAAAATTATCTGAGGAATCTCCGGTCTTCGTTTGTCAGGAGAGTTTCTGGACACCCTGTATAATTACTGAAGATCATCAGAACTTACCACCTTCTAGATTGAAATCACGAATCGCTATTCTTTTGTACAAATCGATGTATCGTTGTCGGTAAGAATAGCGAATATTCACAATGCCGGGTTCTGATAAATTGCTGAGAGGCGATGAGTCATTAATCCAGTCAGTAGTTGAGAGGCTGTTCTACTCAGAAACTTTTTTGGATGCGTTGTGTGACACAATTAAAACTAAATTAAACGATCTCTTTAAATCGTTTGAAGATAAAGTGCACACATTAGAAGCCAAACTTGGTGAAGCACACGACTTGATGAACTCGAGCAGAATTCCAGGCGTAACTCTTTAAGAATATTTGGTGTGTCCGAATCAAAAAACAAAACCTTTATTAAGAAGGTAGCCGACGTTTGTCAGAACAAACTAGGCATCCGTATAGAGGATGCCTAGATGTATGTCATCGCTTAAGCAGAACTGAGAACGGCTGCAGGCCGATAATCATCAAATTTACCACTAGGCGCACTATAAACCTAATTTACAATAACAAGAAAAAACTTAAAGGGACTGCTGTGTCGGTACGAGAGCACCTCACGAATAGGCGTTTTCTACTCTTAAAGGAGGTGCGGAAAAAAGTTAATACGAAGGCTGTTTGGACGGTACAGTTTTATTTTATTTTAATAATAAACTTTATAAAGTCAAGAAAATGTCTGATTTGTTAAATATAAATTCTAGTTAAATTTATCTGCGTTGCTGTTGACTATACTATAAAAAGCGAATATCGTTCCATAAGAAATAGTTTTTTTTTTTTTTTTTATTTGACTATACTTTGCGATATATTTATTGATTTACGTTTTACATGTTATGTTTAAATTTGAAATAGTACACAAACATTATATTTCTTCTGTCTCTAGGGAATTATGTTAGTTTATTCAGTTTTTATCTTAGTTTATATATTCTTTGTGTGAATTATTAGGAAATAAAGAGATGAATAGGTGTATGCGATGTGGATTTGTATTGTAACGTTTTCGGGTTCCAATAAACAACTCGTGCAATTATTTAGTTAAAACAGTCTGTATATTTATATACTTAAAATTATATAACAATATAAAAACATAAAAACTAACGTAACACACTTAAACTACTACAATTTAATTATCACAGGTATTTATTTATTACTACTATTATTTAAGTCTGTCCGTATTTATGTAACAGTTCTATTTATATAAGACGGCACTTAAAGAACTATTTATTTGTTTGGCTACTTATTTATTTCCACTGTTCCCACGAGACCACTTCTTTATCCCGAATTACTCCGCGATTACTCTCCGTAATGAATGAATCCCGTAATGAATGAATCCCGTAATGAATGAATCCCGTAATGAATGAATCCCGGTGACCCAGTCGCCTTATATACACATGCATGAAATGTTCTCGAACAGTACCAGTAAATTCGGCAATATACCAGTGGAAATCTAGACTTTTTCTTGCTTACGTCGCACATCTGTGAGATGACTCACTGCATTTACGATATTTACCAGCCGAGAGAGAGATGATTTACAATGATGTGTAAATAAGAGCGTTTTTATACGTTGCCCGGTGCCTTTTTTTTGCATGTGACAATTTCGTTTTTATCGCGCCGAGAGATCTGATTCTTCTATTTAATGTAAACACATTTCGTTACAGTATATTGCTAATTACAATGTGGTCAGAGCGGACAGGATAGGTCGTGGCGGCGGCGTTTGGATTTATTTCAATAAAATACTTAATTATTTCCTTGTGGACGCAAGTAGTAGCATAGAGCAATTGCGAGTACGTTTTGAATATTTAAATTATAAATTTGTTGTTGGTGGAGTATATCGGCCCCCACAATTTCACTACAACTACTTTATTGATGAAATGAAAAACTCACTCACTTTACTTTTTCCACTATGTGATAATATATTTTGCTGCGGAGACTTCAACATTGATTGTTTACAAGTGGACAGCGCTTCCACAAGCTACTTGGTGGAAGTCTTAGATTCTGTAGGGTTCAAACTAATAATCGAGCAACCGACAAGATTAACTGCAACTACTGCCACTCTTATCGAACTTTTATTTATTAGTGGTGATACTACTGTTCTTGACAAGGAGGTATGAGCTTGTGACTTTTCTGATCATGATCTTTCCTTCTTTACAGTCAATGCTAGTGGGACACCTGCTACTACCACCTCTCGCACATACCGAGATTTTAGAAATATTGAATGAGAGATAGACGTACAGTCGATCTGCCTACCCATTACCAAGATGTCAATGGCATAAATGACTACTTCGTTAATCAGATACCTTCGTATCGTATTAAACTGCTCTACGAAAGTAATAAGTGCTCCCAACTGAATTTCACGTTTAGGTGTGTTGATACCTCCGAAATATGGAATATTATTCGACATATTAGGTCCTCGTCATTCGGCCACGATAATATAAATATAACTATGATATGCATGTGATGTCCAACTATCTTACCATACCAGCCTTTTGCCAAAATATTTGAAAGGGTTGTTGCTGATCTATTGCGTAATAACGATATATTACCCTCCACTCAGTCTGGCTTCCGCTCTGGGTATTACCGCGAAACAGCTTTATTGTCAATTACAGATGACTTAATTGCGGCGTCGGATAATGGTTTGTTTCGTGTCTTATACTACTGGACTATTCCAAGGCTTTTGATACTATAGATCATCGCATTCTTTCGTCTATACTAAGGAGTATTGGCATGGGTGATAGTGCGAGTGCCCTCATGAGCAATTATCTTACGAAACGTCAGCAGGTTGTCAGGCTGGGTACTAATATATCTGGTAGTCTCACACTCGCTCGAGGAGTGCCGCAGGGATCTGTGTTGGGCCTCTTTTGTTTAATATTTACACATCACAGTTGCTGCACTGCATAAAGTATTGTAAATTGTCTACGCCGATGACACACAACTGTATTATTCGTTTCATCCATCAGATTGGCGTTCTGCGGTCGATAGTATTAACACTGACCTTCAATGTCTCTTCGCTGCCTCCTCAAATCATTGCCTCAACATTAATTCGGAAAAGTCCCAGGTGACTTTGTTTGGCTCTAAGGGGATATGCCGCAACTTGAGTAACGTTATAAAAATTAAACTTAATGATACTATATTATCCATCATCGAGAACGTTAAGACCTTGGGTGTTACATTCGAGTATACTCTCCGCTATCGAGATCAAATTACAAAGTATATTAAAAATGCATACATAAATCTAAAAAACTCTATCCGTACAAACACATCTTTAATGAGCAAGTCAAGAAGAATCGATGTGACACTTTCATCTTATCATATTTTATTTACTGTTGCTCTGTATACCATGGTGCCTTGGATCGGATCACCGTGCTTCGTATTCAGAGAGTACAGAATGCTTGCCTCCGTTATATATATAATGTAAGAAAATATGAACACATTTCCCATAGGCTGAATGATGCGGGCTGGTTGAGTACGTATAACCGTAGAGAATATCTGTCTTTATGCCTCTTCCACACGATAATGCTTTACAGGACGCCAACATATCTTTATCATAAAATAAGATTGAGGTCTGATGTTCATAATCTTGCCACGAGGTTTCGCGGATTAACATCTTCTCCAATGCATAGAACATCACTATTTCAAAGGTCGTTCACGTATCTGATTACCTAAAATATAACCACGTTTCGTCCGAAACAAAACTGTTGGAGATGTCTAGGTTTAAACAAGCATTCAAGGCAAAATTCTTGAATGTGACGCACCCTTGATCCCTTCCCATAGAATAGATTACTGTTTCCATTTTTATTTTTTTATTTTTTGAAGTGTAAACTTCTTTGGGCGCGTTGCGTTGATTGTGGGCACTGAACAAGACTGCGCCGTCACGCTCGGCTATGTAACGCTCGTTCGGGTAAAGTCGGCTCGAGTCGACAAAGGGAACAAGAGAAATATATCATATAGAGGTATTTAATTTCATTTAAATTGAAATTTGAATGAATAAATAAATTCATGTCCCCGAGCAGATTCGATCCCGAGCCGCACGGGTGAGAAGCCGCCACGTTAGCATCAGACCAGCGCGGGACTCGCAAACGAGTATTCATATCGTCTATTTATATATATATATATATATATATATATATATATGCGAGAGCAGCATTTCAGTAACACTTTCATATACGCCATGCAACATATGGTGACAATGCCGCCTTTTAGCGACCGGTCGCCATAAGTTGGCCGGCTGAGAGAGTTTACTGAAGCAGGAGTTTGGCTACCCCAAGCGTTCGGATATGTTCGTGTTTGGGAGCCCGAAATTGACGCGGTGCGAAATCTCAACTACAGATGTCGCCCCTATTATGGAAAGCAGTTATAGGAATAGCAATAGGATTAATGTAAAGAAATCAAGTTCAAGCCGCATATATTAATTAATTGAAAGATGCCATTGCAAAGAATAATATACAAAGTAATATTAAAAGGGATTTATGATAATAAATAAATAGGTACGTATAAGGTATGTATTGAAGTATTAAGTAAGAGTAATAAAACCTAACTAATGCCAGTTAATACGAGAATTCAAAAAAATAGGTTAGGTATAATTACCAATATTATGTTTAAATAAAAACAAAACATAGGTACATATAGAAATATAACATTTATTGTAAATGTTGAAAATAATTTGTGGGTTATAAAAGGTATGCAATTACTGTTGTGCACAATTAAAATGTACCACTCTACTAGGTGACGGCAATTAATAAATTTACATCACGTGTATCTTTTAAAAAATTTCATATTTAAAATCTTAATTGTACAATATTGTTAGATTATCAGAAAGAGTAGGAAAATTTATTTCGACTTAGAGTCTGTGCACAAAGTGAAAACTAAAAGTACGATTCACAATTTAAAATGGTCCTAATCTTAGTGAAGAACACAGCAAAGTTTTAATAGGTTAATATAAGTTCAAAAAACTATATATATATCAAAATGAATGCTTATATACTTACATAGATCGGTTGAAATAAGATACCGAATAAAAAAACACCCTAATCCATATACCTACATTTATTAGAAGCTCCACTAAAACAAAGCACATCCAGCACATCCCAGTCTTAATTTAGTAATAATAGCAAAATGTAGTCGCCTGGGATACACAGTAAAGTAGTAAAATCCTGTACGAAAGTATTTGAAAGAAAAATCTCACATAGATGTATGCATACGGAAAGAAAGGTATTAAATAAAATGGTCACCATCATTATCATAAGCAATATTTATTAGTAATAGTATTGGCGTTATATAATGTAGATATGATAAGTATGAACGCGAGCAAGAAACTTGAACTACCAAGAATAATGCAGTACCTCATATAAGAAAGATGAGGTATAATATTATTGTAAGGTTAAAATAATTGGTATATTAACCTTACAATAATAATTTGTATAGGAAACATGGATATGAAATAAGAAACTCAACAGCTCATATTAAAATAGAAGTTATTTATTTGTAATTATGAAAATCAATAACAATAATAATAAACAAAATTTAAAATAGGCAACATATATCTACTAAACAAGTAGAATGTATAATGCATAAGTAAGACAAAGTATATATATATAAAACCGAAAGTAAAATAAAGTCCAGTAAAAAAAAAATGGAACAAAAAAGTTATGAAGTAAGCTCAAAGCAAATAAATAATAAATTTCGTAATGTGGATATTGAGTCCAAAAGCGTGCCGATGAAATTTACTTGTTTTACTCCGAATAACTCCATAAAAAGCAGGTAAAATTGATCTACGTCCGCTGTATATAAAGCTGACCAGCGAAAATCAAGACACATAAGGTTCAAACAAGAAAATCTGAATTCGCCTCAATATTCCACACAATAGTTGCCAAAAAGGAGGCTAAAGCTTCCATAAATATACTGATATAACGTATATTTATGAGTGCAAAATTAATCAAGCGCTAAAATTTTAATACCTAGTTTACAACAAATAAAAATGCTTAACTATTTTAAGTATTCGAACATACTCAACAACGATTCAAGTAACCAAAATAAAAAAAAATTACAAGCTATCTTCTGCTTAAATGTAGGTAGTAAGGAACAAGGTTTTAGAAAATAACTAAAATAAACATCCCCTTTTTTCATGTACATTATGAATTGTTACTCAATACTGGTATCGGGTTTGATAAAATAAACCATACACTTAAACAAATTAAAATTGACAAATAAATAAGCTATACCAACAGCCAAAATTTGGAAAACCATAAATACAAGTAAATGCAATGTACTTTTTATCATTTTAATGCATATAAATATGTGAGGTCTAGAAACCAGTACTGAGTAAGTAAATCATAAAATACAAAGAAAAAGTTTTAGTTTGTTTTAGTTAATAATCTTCTTATTGTCACAGTAGGGTACACATGGTTTTGCGTAAAATCAAAGAAAGCAGCCCCTGGATTCTGAACGTACGATACGATATTCGAATTCGAAACGCGAGCGTAGTAAAGATGGGCAAGTTAGGTGAGTACGAATACTTTTCAATGTGGCTAGACAGACTACTGTATTGTCTTGCCCATTTCTACCACGCTCGTCTTACGAATTCGAATATCGTATCGTATGTTCGGAATCAGAGGGCAGGAATAGGGATTTATTGCTACAGCGATTAAACAGAAGAAGTTCAATAACAGATGACTATAAAGTTGTAAAAATGAACAAAAGTACATCAAGTCATTAGCAGCCGATTATTCTCTCTCTTTTGCATTGTAAATAAAAGAAAATACTATTAGTGAAAGATTCATGATTGCACGGGGTGCATACCAAACAATACTTTCAGCTCTGCCGCACAACATGAAACTTAATATAATTAAGTGACTCGCCCAGTATAGTATTGGAATATCTAGTACTGTTTTAATTGTCTATAAAACTGTTATTCTTTTTCAAAATGGAGCCAATAGTTTAAGTTATCAATGTTTTAAGAAAATTTTTGACCAAAACAAGTGTAGCAGAGAAAATCATAATCGCATCGTTTTTAAATGTAAAAACATAAATTTTGGTGGTGCTAGTAGCCAAGAATATTCTGCAACAATGGGTCTAAGTTGCACCCGACAACAGCTAAAAAACCAGTTTTTTCAAAGCTTATCGTCCGAAATTTTTGCATATCAAAAATGTGTTTTCTTTAAATCAAGCTACTAGTATTTTATTATGGTAATTTGTATTTTATTTTAACAACTAACATCTGTTATGGTCAAAAGTTTCCAAAGAAAATTTAATAACTCAAGTAGTAGCTCAATTTTGCAAATGAAAAAGCAGTTTAATAGACAATTTAAGCAGTATTTAAACAGTACTACAGCCTAAAGTAGTTTTAGAATCTGAATATAAGTAAGTTTAAAAACTAATATCACAATTACAAGATATTTTGCATCAACACAAAGATTATATTTGAGCAGTCTTCTTTCCTTGAAATATATGTCGAAAAACTCGTAAACTGCATTTTTCTCCGAGCTTAGCCAGAGTCGGCGGATAGTCTTTCCATATGGTTGAACATGAGCTAAAAACAAAATAACATTAGAAACTTGGTGAATAGAGAAATATGAAGGCAATGAAAATGTAAATGTAGTAAAAAGAAAAAAACAGTAGGAGGACTAAGAATCTGATAAATAGGCAGCAATTCAGACGAGGAAATATGCGAAAAGCAATTACACAAGGTGAGTCAACGATCTGACAAAGTAAATGTACCCTTTGAAGTTTAATATAACTATAAACTCGCTTACTGTAGTCGATAGGGTTGTTATCGCTTCACAATTTAAAAATGTATTCATGTATAGAGAGTGATCCATAAATCACTGGCACAATGAGAATGAAGTTCTTTAAATTGAACACCCAATATACAAGCTGAAGTATCAATTTTGCCTTAAAATAGAGAAATCTTTATTAAGAGTAATTACTCGTTAAAGTTAATAGTTTTTGAGTTAACTACGATTAAAATAAAAAAGTGACAAGTACAGCATTTTTTTATTGCCTATAATTCAGAAATGTCTTGACAGACCGCAAAATAATTTGGTATGGCAAACACACAAGGTGTGTCAGTGATATTTATTTGCAGAACCTGTACTAATTGATCCTAGGTGTTCGCGAAGGTGTTGTTGCATAATGAAGAAACTTTAAACACAAAAACCTTACTTATTTTTAATGAAACTCCCAACATTATTTTACAGAATCGTATTAAGCCCTTCAAGAGCTCTTTTTTTGCTAAGCTTGTCTTACACCTATCTATGATATTTTAGAAATTATTTAAATTTATTTTAAAATCTTAACCATGTAGTAGTAAAATTCACGCTAGCCATGGAAAAAGATAGTCCCTGTCGAAATATATAGATGCAAAAATGTTGATACTATTTCAAATTAGAACAGGTTCTGCAAATAAATATCACTGGCACACCTTCTGTGCATGCCATAGCAAAATATTTTGTGTTCTGTCAAGGCACTTCTGAATTATAGGCAATAAAAATGTTGAGGTGTAGCCACCACACGACTTTCTTATACGTATGAGTGTTTCAAATTATACAAAAATTATTCAAAATCTTATTCTAAGTACTACTATTCTCTTAATAAATCTTTATAGAAAACATACCTACTCTGCGAGATATTCGAAAGAAAGGGTTACTTGTTAAGAGTAAAAGTGTTACTTCCGGCCACAATTTTTATATTTTATGTATACAAAAAATATTGCAGATCCAGCTCTAAATACTTTTGTACTCTTGATAAATATATAGAGAATGCATAATTTACGACATATGCAAAAGATGGGTATTCAATAAAAGTAAAAGTGTTACTTCCGGTCCGATTTTTGACATTTTTATTATACAGTGCGTTCATGATGAAAGGAACAAATTCGTTTAAAATTCAGGTAATTATTTTGCAGAAAAACGTTCGGACAGGTCGATTAGTATTTTTAGTTTTGAATTTTTTAACATAAGAAAACTATATACAGGCTGTCTAAAGAAGAACATATGCAGCAATCATTGTTTTTTTTTAAATGGAACACCCTGAATATTATGCCATTTTTGAATTGTAGGGTAGGTATATTAAACACATTTTTGTGAAAACATACCATATCCCCAAAATCAGCAGTTTTCGGTATAATGAGTTTTGTGATAAATTAAAATACACATAGATAATGAAATAAAATGTTTAAATTGAACAAGAACACCTTGAACATTTTTTTAAAAGCCAAGAAAAACAACCTGGTATTGCAAATTTTATCTTCAATAAAAAACTCTACTTCAAATTAATCGATTTTCATGTATTTTTTTTAATTTATCACATTTCAAACGTCATTATTCCGAAAACCGCTGATTTTGGGGATATGGTATGTTACACAAAAAGTGTTGAGAATTTACCATACAATTCAAATATGGCTAATATACAGTATGTTCCACTTAAAAAAAACAAAGATTGCTGCATATGTTCTTCTATAGACACCCTGTATATAATTTTCTTATGTCAAAAAATCACAACTAAAAATACTAATCGACCTGTCCGAGCGTTTTTCTGCAAAATAATTACTTGAATTTTAAACAAATTTGTTCCATTTCATCATGAACGCACTGTATAAAAGTTATTGAAAATTAAGTTCTAAATACTATTACACTCCTAACATACTTGTCTGAATAGCAAGACGAAATATTTGAGTACATAAAATATGTTTATACTAGTAGTTGACAAAATATTGGCAAAAGTCGATTTTTTTAGTGAGGTAAACTACTACTTCCGGTCTGCCGATTTTACTGAAAATCTAATGAGCTCTGAAGAGGGGGATTATACTGGTAAATACAAAATTTGGAATTGATAGCTACAGCGGTTTCACTGCTATCGAGGTCACACACACACATAGACACAAACACACACAGGCATTTTTTTAAAACCACTTTTTTGGTATCAGGACACCTCAAAACGTGGACATCTGCAAAAATCCCGAGGTCGAACATTTTCATCATCACAATACTTCCTAATACTACGTATAAGAAAGTAAAAACATCTGTAAATGTCAAATTTTAACTGTAATCATAAATAATGCTATAACTATCAACTTTAAGGAATAATTACTCTTAATAAAAAAAAGAATTATATTTGTACTTATATATCGAAGTTTGTACTTATATATAGCTCGTACAATTTAAAAAAAAAATTTTTTTTAGCCAATAATTTATGGATCACTCAGTATGCGAGTATATGTTCCTAGGTTGTGAACCAACGACAACCCTATCAATAACAGTAAGTGAAGTATTAATGAAATTAAGCATTAAAGAAAAAATGTACTTTGTCAGATCGTTGACTCACACTGTATATGTTTTTGGTTTTAATATATTTTTGGTTTAACGAAAAAAGTAAATCAGATGAGAACAATCAATTGATCAAAAATACCTAAAGTGGCAGTTTGACAATATTCGGACAGTCTGCACTCTCTATAAGTCGAGTAGTGACAACAATTTATTTTTCATTTAATAGTACCATGAATGGACCAGCTAGTATATGACGGTGAAGCATCGACTAGCAATATAGCAGTTATCTCTAGTCGCTCCTGACTTATTATTATTTTGGACTTGTATATGTGAGAAGATAAATTAGATGCCGGACATATCTACCTGTGTTTGTATAAAGTTTTCTTCGCCTAAAATGCACCGCACGAAGAACACGGTATGAAATCTCTGGGGCCCTTTGGTACTCTAGGTGAACGTGTTACAATTAGTGTTCCGTCGTTATAAGCAGAGTTTGTATCAAATTCGAGTGATTCCCTCGAACGGATACGGTGATATATTTCCATCCTATCCGCATCTCCTATAGAAAAGAAGAAATGGATAATAATATAACAGTACAATTAGAAATAAGGTATACATAGTAAAGAATCCATGCGAATTAACAGCACGGTAACCGCTTAATTTTGCGGTATTCTAACTGCAACAAATATTTTAAGATGTATTGATTCAGCAAAAATTAAAGTTTACAAAAAATTAAAAATCCATTAAGATCAACAGTATTAATAAATATTATCAAAAATGAAAGAATTAGAAAATATGTAAATTATAAGTAAAGTATGTTCAACGACAGACTGAGTTATTATCTATATTTGTCATAATAAGCATGGACAATAATTGTTTACCCCTCACTACTTCAGTATGAATGATAAGGTGAATGAAGATTTATAAAAGGAAAACGGAACCCACCTGTAACAGTTTTTAATAGTGAACGCATAGCTGGTTCATCTTCATGCTTTCGTTTCAAGTGACAAGACAAATTGGATTGTAAAATTTTGTAGTAAGTACAAAATAACTTCTTTTTAGCCTGTGATGTTTGGTACTAGGGTAGCATTTGCCGGAGCAATCGGTGTGGAATATGTAACCGGATCATCCAAAGATAACGTATTAGTGGCATTGACAAAATCTTGTTTTTGATAAGTAGTATTAGTGTCTAGTACAGTGTCTGCAACTTCATGGTTTTGTGGCTAATTAATACCTAAATCCCGATCGACTTCGGCAATGTGTATATCTTGGCCTATGTTTTCAGCTTTCACACAATTAATGTTGTCTACAGCACTGTCGAGTTGCAGCAAAACCCTCTCAGGATCAGTATTTAAAGGATCGGCATCGTCACGAACTCTCTTATATTGTAAATTTAAATCAATATCAGCAGCACAAACATCCTCACGCTGTATATTCGACTGGTCTGGGAAATAATCTTGAGTAATTGTACGAGATTGGTTGTTATTTAGAATACTGCCAATTATGTTACCTGAAAAAATATGTAACATAATGATTGCTCTCAGTTTTACTAACAAAATAGTGAAATTTATATCCATTTCCCTGTTTAAGCACAATACCAATAAGTGCACTAGCAATATTGAAATAAAATTATTTCACAATTGTAACTGTATAGTTATACTATTAATTTTTACAAAATAGTCAAAAATATACTCTGACCATATCAAAGTTCGATAAAATTTGTTAAACAAAGAGACTATAAATACTTAATAAAAACAAATGCCCTTACCCCTCTATTTGGAGGTAAATATAGGATATTACTATCAAAATACTGAATAAAATTTAGGCGACTAGTTCAAACAGAAAAATGGGAATTTATACTAGTAAACGCCTCATGCGTTGTACAAAATGTTCGTCTAAGATGCGTAAAAAAACCGATCGAGCTGTCCCAGCAATTCTCAGGAGACTATTGTTTACATAATCAGAGATTACAAAAAACCATAGTCTCCAAATAATAGCCCATATAAAGGACGTTTATATGGGTAATACTCAGAATTCTGCAAATAGACACGAAACGATAATAAGAATGAGTTTGTGAGAGAAGCCTCAAATATACTTAAAAACCAGTAAACATAATAATAGTTTGAAGCTAATTACCTAAATATATTTGTTACCAGGCCGTATAACAAAATAAATTATAATAAAGGCTGTAACAGCACTCACTTTTGTAGGTTTACCTGAGCTACTTTTTTTTAAATGGAACACCCAGAATTTTTTCGCATATATTGAAAGAAGTAATTATTTTAAAAAAGAAAGCTTTTATACATTATTGACAAAAAATGAAAGTTGCGGCAGTTATCCACTATTTTGTACAGCAATTCATATCAATAAAATCAAGATGGCTATGATAAAAAAAACAACAAATATTAAACAATCATTGTTTATTATGTATATTTATTGTAATAGATGTTCGAAGACATCACCGTTTTGTCCAATACATTTCCGAATTCGTTTATAATGTACATTGCGAGTAACTTTTAAAATCGATCTTGGGTCTATGTTATTAGCAATAGTAATTATTTTATTTTGCAGCCCTACAACATTTTCATAACTCCCTTTGTAAATTTAATTTTTTAAATATTCCCAAAAATAAAAGTCTATAGGGTTTAGATCCGGAGACCGTGGTGGCCACTGAATTTGTCCATTCGTACCTATCCACTTATTCAAAAACATTTCCCTCCAAAAATTTTGTACTTCGCGATGATTATGCGCTGGCGCTCCATCTTGTTGAAAATGTATATGTTGCTGAGTAGCCAAGTCCAGGTTATCCAAATATATTCCGAAATGTCTTCGAACATCTATTATAATAAACATATGCACAATGCTTGTTTAATATTTGCTGTTTTTTGTATTGGATGTATTGTATTGGACAAAACGGTGATGTCTTCGAACATGTATTGTGATGAATATACATAATACACAATGCTTGTTTAATATTTGCTGTTTTTCTTTATCATATAGCCATCTTGATTTTATTGATACGAATTTCTATACAAAATAGTGGATAACTGCCGCAACTTTCATTTTTTATCAATAATGTATGAAAGCTTTCTTTTTCAAAATAAATCCTTCTTTCAATATATGCAAAAATATACTGGGTGTTCCGTTTAAAAAAAAGTAACTTTTGTAAATAGCGCAAAAATTAGTAGTTCAACTGTTTTTTCGATTCCGCCATCATTGTTCACGATAAAAATACTACTACTTTGCTAATTTAACCGATACTCTAGCTTCATTAATAACAAAGTTAGCAATAGTGCCGACTTAATTTATAACACCCTGTATATTGAATTGTAGGTAGATAAGAGGCCCATACACATAAGCTGTATAGAAGCTTTTCCAGAAAGACAAAAATTTATGAGCGATATCAATTATGCTCATTATAAAATAACAAAATTTAAAAAGAGAAAAAGCGAGATCACAGCTTTATTGTTCTTGGTAGTACCGCTTGCAAATAATACGATCAAAAACTATTTAAATGAACGTCAACAATTTACTAGTAGCCTACAGGAATAATTAAGTAAAACTTTAAAACTCACTTTAAATAGAATAAATCTGCAATACATCTTATTTTATAATCAAACTTTCAGTAGAACTCCCATAACTAGTCCAATTGCATATACATATCGAAAGAAAGAGAACATGATATAGATGTTCAACAAATTTTTATTATAGATATTTAGATAATCGTATGTTTACGAGTTAGCAAACCAGAATAAAGTTTATAAAAATTTAAAACTATACCTCCAATACTTCACTTTACAATAGAGAAAGTAATAAAATAATCTTCTTAGATTAATAATTAAGCCCGTTCTAACCAGTGGGGAAATAGATATATGCTTCAAAATATACATTGTAAACTGAGTTTATATAAATATTCAGTACTTACCAGCAGACACATGTTCACTTCCGCGTAGAGGTACATTTGTAGACACGTCCGTCCAAATATTACGCAGTAATTCCATGGCGTCGACAGTTTATGTGTTTTTTTGGAACTATTTGTAAAATGCCATCTTCAGGGTAGCGTATTAAAGCATACATATTCTGGAATATAATGAATTTGTTTTGTGCACAATAGCGTAATTCTCCATTACCATAGGGCACTGTTACATCTGGGCATGGTAGATCCATTTCCCTAAAGTGGCGGTAGACATTGTCGAAATCGCGGCCATTGAAACGAACAACAAATAATAAATAGAACAGATTCTTCTATTATTATTATTGATGTTAATAATTAATAGCAAATTAATATTTAGAGTTGCACATTTATTTATCGCACTTAATTACTTCTAAAATAAGTTAAATATGTTAGGGTAACTATTCCCCAAACATTGGAGAGATTTAGCTAACCAAAGTTAATCAAAAATCAACCGAACTTTATAAATTAATAACAAAAATTACTATAGTACCAATATAATTAACTTTCCTTAAATCACTCCAATGTCCACCCGTATTGAAGAGAACCATACTGACCATGAACTGACTACCGAATACCGAATAAACGATCTTATGTTATATTGAGTATTGTTTATAATTTTAGCGACAGGGAACCCCCCCAACAGTTCGTCAAAAGAGATTAAAAAATGATATGTTGCTACCGCAGTACATTCCGTCGCATTTAAAAAGAAGTGTCCTTCATTTAAATTACATTTAGATTATGTTTCAATTTGTAAATATATTACGTTCTGAAAAAATACTCAAATTACGTTTTAAAGTTAAAATCTGCCTGGCATGATTACATTTAAAGTATTTAATTTTAAATATTTACTTTATGTAAACACTTAAAACACGGTTTTATATAAAGACATTATTAGACTCATATAAACCTTCTTCGTTCGTTATAATGCTGACTACCTACAACTAATAATATCTGCTAATTCACTTGAGTAAACCAGTACAAATAAATATACAATAATACAAATACAAATTTCATTAGGTAGGGCAATCAGTATGTTCTGATGAATTAAGCTGGCTTAGAATTTTTTTTAATAATATATCTCTATTCACAATTTAATTGGTTGGTTTGATAGTATTAGAAGGTCGTAGCAAATAATTTGCTAATTATACAATAAAAAACACAAAAAAAAAAACAACTGAAAAGTATTATGATTGCATATTATTTTAATTTTGCATCAGAAACACTGAGTAGAGAAATAATTCTAGTATGATTTAAAGAGAATTGATTTATATAAAAGTAGCCTTTCTAATCTCCTTCAAATAAAACGAAATCAGCAGTATTGTACAAACATATAAATCTGTCTTGACAGGGAGATATTAGCTAATTCCATAGATTATAAAATAAAAGAAATCTTGTTTTTCTTAGTCGATATTTCTAGAACAATACAAGTTAAGAATATATATACCGGGTATCCCAGCGTAGCGCTAAAGTCCATTATTGGTATCTAATAATGTAGATAGCAAATAATTTTTAATACAAAAATTGTAGACAATCATAAGCTCTACAATTTAAAAATATTTTTATTTATACAGAGTGTTCGACAACGAAGAACCAACACAAACTTTTGTTTTTTTAAATGGAATTCTATGATTTTTTTACATTTTATGATAGCCCTTAAAGGATTGATTAAACTGACATCAACTTGTATTTGCCGATTTTCAACTGTTTCTGAGATATGGCGAAATTTCGTTAAAAATTGTGCAACATTTGAAAAGTTGCGATGAAATAACGACTGATGATGAAATACTTTTCATGGGCTCAATTAGTAGAGATACCTTTTCAGTACGTGAAAGTAATTTTTATTTTGATATATTTACTTACGCATGTTCTTTAGAATTACATGCCATTCGCAAAAGTTAAAAATTCTAAAAAAAAAAGAAATGAAACACCCTGTATATTAATGTGCCATTGAAAAGTTCTTAAAATTTACTATTCAAAAATATCTACTTTTTTCCGCCTGTGGGCGATATGCCAAAAGTTATAGGGTGTTATATCTGAATAAACCCGATTACGACTTAAAAATATGAGTTGCCATGACTTACATTACACATAGCATAACTAAAAGTAAACGAGAAAAAATACTTCTAATATTTTCTTATTACAAGTAAGTAATTTTTATTAAAATTTTAAAACTCATGAAATGAAAAGTTTGGAAGTTCATGGATTTGCAATATTTTAAAAAACATTGCAGTCGTTATGTCTCAAAAAATGTAAAACTTCAAACTTAGATATATAACTTACGTTGAAAAGCAAACCGTCAATAAGAGCATTTAAATTTACTTTATTAAAAGCAGCTATCTTGAAGAACATGGCCTAAGCTACTATTTTCAAGCATCACAGCTATTATAAGCTATCAACTAATAAATTAGAAAATGCGTATGTTTGGTTTTATACAAGGGCGTATTTTTATGTTATCTACCTACCCATGAAAAAAGCACATAAGGGAACAATTTTTTTTTATTTTTCTACATAACTCCCTTCAACACTAATACACTTATTCCATCTATTTTCCAGTTGCCCCGTACCCTCAGAAAAAAATTGCTTCGGTAACCCCGCAAAATATTCTTCAACAGCTTCTTTGAGTTCTTCATCAGAAGCAAAACGCTTTCCTCTGAGATGCTTTTTTAAATTCTTGAATAAGAATAAGTCTGACGGAGCTAGGTCGGGGCTATAAGGTGGATGCCTTAACTCTATAAATCCACAGTCATTCATTATCTGCTGAACTTTGTTTGCCTTATAAACCCGACAATTGTCGTGCAGCAACAAGTTTTTTTGTGGATAAGAATGCGGGCGTTTTTCCTCCAGAGCAGTTTTTAAATTTTTAATTATGTTTCCGTAGGCCTCTCCATTTATGGTAGACCCTCTCGGCATATATTCAATAAGCAAAACTGTTGGTAATAAAACTCCCTAGAACATAGTATTCCCTTATCTGTGAATATAGTAACTAGTAGTTTATGGTAAATAAAGAATGTTAACACAGCCTCAAATTTGTTATTACTTTTATTAATAAGTACTGCAGTAATTAGTCTCTGCTCGTCAAAAACCCCTTCAGCATCCCAAAAAACAGTTGCCATCAGTTTTTTTCCAGAAAATTGTGTCTTGGCCTTTTTTGGTGGTGGAGAGCCCTTATGAACTCACTGCATGGATTCTTGTTTAGTAGGAGGGTCTCAGTAATATACCCAAGTCTCATCCCCGGTAATAATTCGAGTTAAAAATGTTTTGTCTCTTTCCAACTTGACCAAATTTTCTTGAGAAACTTCTTTTCTTCACAGTTTTTGTTCAGGTGTAAGCAATCTGGGTATCCACAGTGCAGACACCTTCTTCATACCCAAATCGTCATGCAAAATTTTGAGAACACTTGTTTCGGATATACAGACTTCATTGACAATGACAGAGATCTCTACACGCCGATCTTTCAGTACCAAATTTTCGACTTTTCGCACAATGTTTTCAGTTCGAGCTTCAACGGGTCGTCCGGACTTTGGGTCATCATTGATTGACTCTCGGCCCCATCGAAAGAGTTTAGAGCAATATCTTTCTTGGAAATAAGTTGATGTATCTTCCCCATATACAGCAACCATTCTTTCATGAATTGCTTTTGGACCATTGCCTTCCTTTGTCAGAAACTTTATTACGCTGCGATGTTCAACTTTAGTTTCACTCATTTTATCGAGAAATGGACCGTCTCAAATCTCTATACACAGCATAAACTAAACACAACTTAGCACATGTACTTCTAACAGTGACAGCAATTTTTCAATAATTTGTTTGACATCGTCACTCTTTTGTTTCATGGCTAAGTAGATAACATAAAAATACGCTAGTATGTTCTTATTATTTACTAATAAAATATGGAAACAACTACGTTTACAAAAATTTATAGTGAATGTTTGAAATTCTGCTCTTCTACTTCTACACTTTTGAAGTCATGTTTCATATAACCTATAGACATTTGCCATTAGTTCTCGATTAATAGCAGAAAATACTTCTCGAATTCTTTCTTGCATATTCTCTCTTGTGGTTGGAATAATTCTATATACTCGCTCCTTAACATAACCCCAAAGGATATAATCCATTGGAGTTAAATCTGGCGATCTAGGTGGCCACGATAATGGAGCACCACGGCCAATCTTATTTTCCCTGAATGTTTTATTTAAAAAGTTTCGAACGCTTCTTGCGTAATGTCCTGTAGCCCCATCGTGTTGAAAGTACATTACGCGGCGAATATACAAATTTATATTTTCTAATAAGACAGGCAGATAGTTCTCAAGAAATTGTAGATACCTCTCTCCTGTTAGTGTACTAGCAAAAAAAGAAGGTCCGATAACTTGATGGTTAAGGATGCCGCCCCATACAATTAACGACCATTTATGTTGATGATCAACGTTTTTCAACCAGTGCGGATTCTCAGTGGCGTAGTAATGCATATTGTGTCTATTTACTAGACCATTACTTTTAAAAGTAGCTTCTTCACAAAACAAAATCTGAGTTACAACATTGTGGTTTTGATTTATTTTGTGCAACATCGACTTACAGAAGTCAACCCTACTAATAAAATCTTTCCTCCAAAACATAGACAATATCTATTAATTCAAATTTTAAATATTTCATTTTGCACACAACGTACATTTATGTACAGGGTTATTGACTATATTTGGACCAATAGATAACTTTGTTATTTGAAGGATTAGAAAAACGTTTAAATTAGGAAAGTTGTAGGATTTCACTCAAGGCGCTAGAATTTGATATCAGAAAAAACAAACGAACGTCGTAAAGCCGTCAAAAACGGCTAACTTAGTTTTTTTTAATGGAATACCCTATATAATGTTACATAATCTGATTCTAAATAAAATTTCGAGTATATTCCATATACCTACATTCAACTGTTTTCGCGCTATCGCTGATTGAAAATCGTACTACTAATATGTTTTCTACACCCTTTGTATACGAATTTACGTAAGTCATTACGGGGTTTCTATGGAAACATAGTAGTAGTACGATTTTCAATCAGCGATAGCGCGAAAACAGTTGAATGTAGGTATATGTTATATAAATGGAATATACTCGAAATTTTATTTAGAATCAGATTATGTAACATTATATAGGGTATTCCATTTAAAAAGAACTAAGTTAGCCGTTTTTGACGGCTTTACGACGTTCGTTTGTTTTTTCTGATATCAAATTCTAGCGCCTTGAGTGAAATCCTACAACTTTCCTAATTTAAACGTTTTTCTAATCCTTCAAATAACAAAGTTATCTATTGGTCCAAATATAGTCAATAACCCTGTACTTATAATGACGACGTCTCTTTAAACTGAAGCTATATATCTAAGTTTGATGTTTAAACAATTTTTGACACACAGCGACTGCGATATTTTTTATACTATTGCTAATTCATTAAATTTCCAAACTTTTCATGAGCTTTAAAGTTTTAATAAAAATTACTTATTTTAAAAAGAAAATTTTAGAAGTAACTTTTTTCGATTAATTTTAGTTATACTAGCAGTGCAAGTCATCGCAACTCATATTTTTAAGTCGTAATCGGGTTTATTCAGATATAACGCCCTATAACTTTTGCAATATCGCCCACAGGCGTAAGAAAGTAGACACTTTTAAATAGTAAATTTTAAGTATTTTTCAATGGCATATTAATATACAGGGTGTTCCAGTTAATTTTTTTCAGAATTTTTAACTTTTGCGAATAGCATGTAATTCTAAAGAACATGCATAAATATGTCAAATTAAAAATTACTTTCACGTACTGAAAAAGTATCTCTACTAATTGAGCCCATGAAAGGTATTTCATCGTCAGACGTTATCTCATAGCAACTTTTCAAATGTTGCACAATTTTAAACGAAAAATCGCCATATCTCAGAAACAGTTGAAAATCGGCAAATACAAGTACATGTCAGTTTAATCAATTCTTTAAGGGCTGTCATAAAATGTAAAAACATTCATAGCATTCCATTTAAAAAAACATAAGTTTGTGTTGGTTCGTCGTTGTCGAACACTCTGTATAAATGAAAATATTTTTAAATTGTACAGCTTATGATTATCTACAATTTTTGTATTAAAAATTATTCGCTATCTACATTATTTGGTACCAATAATGGACTTTACCGGTACGCTGGGACACCCGGTATAATAAAACACAATTGTTTAGTTTCAAAAAATTATAATGTTCACACAAACGTAGTTTAAAAAAATCATTTCTCCTGATCACCATTACTGGCTAATTTTAAATTAATAATCGAGGAAGGAGTTACATGTTGAAACTCCATTATATTATATATATAATAATTTCTTATTAAAAACCGTTAGATCTGTCTGCGAAACTGTCGAGTGGACATTTTCTATTTCTATACCGTAGCCCGAATTGCCGAATTTCTAAAAGCTGACCCTTATCGGATTGTTTTCAAACAATTTTTCGCTAACGAGCATTTTCAAGCCACTGACACCTATAAGCTAGTTTACAAGGCCACGACACTTCTTGCATACATCAGCATGGGATATCTAGAAATCTCGAAATCTGTATATGTTACATACTTCAAGAAACGTCGAAGTTGTAGTAGGTATACTGCAAAACATCATGTATATTTCAGGGATATAGGTGTATTAATTTGTAATTTTCGTATGAGTAAATGAACATATAAGGCGGTTCAACATACTTTTTCTTTACTTTTAAATACATACTTTTTATATGACAATATAATAACAAGCAAAATTTTATACTATAAATAATCGTAGTATATGAATACCATAAGTAAAGATTTAAATTCATTTTATTGCACTATCGACAGTCACTTACGAACAAAATTAACTAAATATAATGGAATAAAATATATGTATGTATTAGCGTTGATTGAAGGAATACTTAAAGATGCGCAACTACATAGCATTGAGCGTAGCCAAAACTGGGTCCGAGATCTATAGCGATGCATCAGTCGTTTGGGTCCGAGATTCGAAACAGCGCGAGACAGCGATGACGTTTCTCGGCAAGGGGTTTGCGGGACGACTTAACGGAAAGTCACGCAATTTTACTATAGCGTTGCGCATCTTTATTCTTTATATATTCCTTGAATCAACGGTATTAGTGTATTCAAAAGACAATAATAACAGGATATACATACATATTAAGCAAAAAAGAACGAATAATAAGTATATATACACATAAAGCAATAGGTACTACAGAATATAAAACATAAATGGGTACATTATACCTATATGATAGGCGAACAATTCGCATATAAACAACAACAAATTATCATATTAAATCCTCATATCGAGATATGCAATTACACC
The DNA here is from genome assembly GCA_963170755.1 of Amphimallon solstitiale. NCBI lineage: Eukaryota > Metazoa > Arthropoda > Insecta > Coleoptera > Scarabaeidae > Amphimallon > Amphimallon solstitiale. The sequence goes on along the minus strand of OY720681.1, from coordinate 125,043,078 downwards.
TGACAGAAAATGTAATTAATTATATATAAAATAAAAATGGGCTGGGTGAACTTTTCTTGTGTAATTAAGTAATTATAATCCAGGTATGTAAGACACAGAGCTGGCAATAAATTGATTTTGGGAAGAAGTGAATAATCGAGCTTTATAAAAATATAATATGTCACATAAAAACAATTCTAATCCGTTAAGGGTAATGTTGTTACCATTTGTGTTTACTAAAATCAAGCCTATATAAAAATTCACTTATGTTTTTAGTATCCATCCCCGTGAAGCAGTTGTAAGTTCATATATTGCATATATGATTCCTATAATATTTATTCTTTACCTTACAAAATTCAGTTGCTACTTTCTGAGAAAATGATATCTGAAAATATTCTTAATCTACTTCTTTCGCCTAAAAAACATGCGAGTCTGTACCTACTACTGTGCGACGGCTTGTAGCAGTTGATTATTATATAATATATACATATTTATAAGTTAAACTGCGATATCATTGAACCCCCTAATATATTCAATTTCTATATAAAATATCAAAAATAATCCACTAATGTATGTTTATATATTCAGTATAGACTCTTTTTTTAAATACCCAAACAATAGTCTGTTTTGTATTGTTTACAAAACTGATTAATAACAGAGGAAAAGCATCGTTTGCAAATATTACTTCAACGCAGGGAATATATTTCTGATTCCAATGATCATATAAAAAGAACACATTCATAGATTTTTTTAATGGCAGACCTAACAGAATAAAAGAGAAACTGTTGAAAAGGCACCAACAAGAAATTCAGAACTGGTAGTAGTAAAAATATCATTTAGCCTTGATATTTTACTTAAGCTAATTTAGCATCACTGAAAAGATAAGTGTGAATTGCGATTGCCGCTTTCCCCTCTGGTTTCGATTCAATAAAATGGGTATTGGTAGAAACAAAAACCATGTCCCTCCAAATAATAAAACTATTAAAATTACCAAAATGAAACAATTATTGAATGCCTTAGCATCGTGCAAAAATGGCAAATTGGAATAACGGTCATAGTGATTGTATGTCCTCCATTGTCAGTGACTTCGAAATTTATTGTAAAGTCTGTAAAATATTGTTACAGTATCCCAAAAATCGCACGTACAAAGTCACTTAGCATCGCTAAAACATACACAGAAATTGGACCCGTTGGAAGCTAACAATTTTTACGAAAAACTCTGTGAAACTTTAATGGCGGCTAATATCCCAAAAATAAACTAGATAATCACACTTTCAAAACATTTCTCCAAAAATATACTGGTCGAAATGTTCCTGATCAGTACCTATGGATAGGTACATCTTTGTCACTGCCTCCCTCGCCAGATGGGGAACATGGTTGGAGGCTACTAGTTTTTATACAGAGAATTTAGATAGTTTACAAAATGTCGTTATATGTTTAAATGGCGATGCTCGACGTATTTCTGAATGCAGGGAACTAGCACAAATCCTAAATTTAAAAAATCAGTTGTTATTCCTTCAGGAACACTTTGGAAATTTGCCTAAACTAATCACATACTTTGAAATTCGAAATCTCAAATTAAAAGATTCATTAACCACTTTAGATGTGGCTATTAATAATTTCAAAAGTATTCCAAGTGTCTTTGGATGTGACCTTCGGCACAAAATTAGAAGCCAGCTTTTAATAAAAATCTAGATTTAATAAAGTTACGGCAACTGTGTATGGAAACAAACACACAAAATCTAACTGCTAAATACGCCGAAATAAAAGAATACTTCCAGTATGAACCTATAACCAGTTGCGATATAGAATGGCCGTTTTCTATCTACATGGATATACTTCATTCAAAAAAAAGAAATCTTACAGAAGAGAACCTTGAGTAAGTATTGCTAGTAAATATTAATACTTTGTATTTTGTATTTCATAGATTACCACCCACTTGTTATCCAATTATATAAATAATATTAAAACCTCTTAAAAAACACAACATTTCAATAGTGCGCCCATGGGCGATGAGTTATCGGCCTCTCGTGTCCGGTCTATAGTAATTATGCACTACATTTTTCTTTTCAACAACATTTTTGGTGATTTGTAATATTCTATAGATAATAGTTAATTGCAACTATCGAAGGCCTCTATCGAGAGTTATTATTGATACATACTAGTTACTATAAATAATGAAATAGAATTAATAACATGTAATTTTAAAAGTTGATTGATAATATTTTAGATCATTCGATAAATCTCTTAAACTGCACTTAAAAACAAATTTAATAGAAAATAGTGCTGATTATTCGTTATTATAGTTTAAGATTTTATTTTATCTGATATATAAATATATTAAGTTTGAAGACATTTTTATTTTATTTTCGAAAATTGTTTCTTAATGCATTTTGTACTACATTCTGTACTTGAATGATTTATAAAAGAAAACAAAAACTGCTGGCTCCTCATTTGTATTTATAATATCAACAACATGAAGGCCGATATAAGTGCTTCTACTAAGATCTGCTCTATAAGCAACCCGAATACATTATTTTTTTTAGATAGGTCAAGAACAACACTCGCCGCGTGTAGATACGAACTATATATTATATAACATTAAAATTCGTAGCCAAGTACACGAAAAATATAATTAATCTGTCATTATGCCGTAGATGCTATATTGGTTAGAAACTATAAATTAATAACAAAAAGTGAGGTGTGGCCACCACACGACTTTCTTATACGTATGAGCGTTTCAAATTATAGAATTTTAAGAATTTCTTTTACAAAAATTATTCAAAATCCTATTCTAAGTACTTCTATTCTCTTAATAAATCTCTATAGAATGCATACTTTGCAAGATATTATCATAAAAGTGCTACTCGCTAAGAGTAAAAGTGCTACTTCCGGTCCGAATTTTGAAATTTCATATATACAAAAAAAATTGCAAATCCAGTTTTAAATACTTTTATACTCTTGATAAATATATATAGAATGCATAACTTACGACATATTTGCAAAAAATCGTTATTCGATAAGAGTAAAAGTGGCACTTCCGGTCAGAATTTTGAATTTTTCTTTACACAAAAGATATTGAAAATTATGTTTTAAATACTTTTATATCCGTAACGTACTTGTCTAAAAAGCATGACTTGCGAAATATTCGCAAAAAACTGATTTTCGATAGGAGTAAAAGACCTACTTCCGGTAGGAATTTCGAAAAACGTTTTAAATAAAATTCTTCTCAATTTTAATTTTAAGTATATATGAATTCTTTATAAATTTGTTTAAATTTAGTAGTTGACAAAATATTGGCAAAATTCGATTTTTTTGCTGAAGTAAACTACTACTTCCGGTCTGTCGATTTTACTGACAATCTAATCAGATCTCAAGAGGGGATTATACCCGTAAATACAAAATTTGGAATTGATACCTATAGCGGTTTGACCGCTATCGTGGTCACACACACACACACACACACACACACACAGGCAAACACACACACAGGCAGACACACACACAGACATTTTTTAAAAACCACTTTTTCGGTATCAGGGGACTTCAAAACGTGGACATCTGCAAAAATCTCGAGGTCGAAAATTTTCATCATCACAATACTTCCTTATACTATGTATAAGAAAGTAAAAAGAGTATTCTCTTCTATAAACTTAATAAAAACCATGCAACGGAACAAATTAAACTCATAATCTATAATAAGATTGTTACAAACTAAGCAATATATAGGAAATAATAGTTGCTACAATTTTCCTGTTGATAAAAAATTATTGACTCATATAAACAAACAAAATTTATATACTTCATCAAGCGAAAATTAGTTTATTTGGAGTTGATTAATTTTTTCAATTCTTATTTTATTTTTGTATCTGTTTTTTAATAAAAACTATTTTTTCTGTAACAATGTTTGCCTCTATATTTGCAACCTACCGATTTTTCCCGACATCTACCGATTTTTTACTGTCGTTTTTACCGACTTTTGGATTTCTAGGATATCAAACATCGATGTTTTTAAACGTCCATAATTTTTTTTATAGATTTATTTTTTGGCAGTTTAACAAAAACTTTATTATAACTTAATTAATTTACGTCCTTAACAAAATGATATAAAAGATATCATTATTCAAAAAAATTAATAAAAGAAATATATACATTTTTAGTATGCATGCATCATAAACCATTCAAAACACACCCATAAGCGTGCATAATCGGGCCTTTATCGCACGGCGTGCGTATAAAGGTTGCTTGGTAACAGCCAATCCCAAGCGTTTAATAGTCCATTGAAATGTCAGGAAATGTCAAATGACATATAGGTACATGTCACTCGATAATATGTATTGGAATTATTGATTTGGTTTATTTGGTTTGTACCGCATTTAATATCGTATAACACATTATTATTTTATTGTAAACTATCAAATTAATCAACAATTATGGTCAATTTTATTTCAAAACATGTAACATGAACGGAAAAATTATTTTAAATGAATATTTAAACGTACAATTTTGATTATTCGTTATTGTTAAGTGACTTGCAGCATTGCTTATTTGTGTATTTTCAACGTTCATATCAGTGTTAACAAATGTGTCAGATCCGATATTGCCTCCTTTCTGAACAGCTCCAGCAATTAATTTTGAAACGCCTAATTTGTTTGTGATAGACTCTTCAATATACCCACTCGCTGTCGATGAGGATTTCCAACCCATTTGGCGTTTCAACTCATCGACATTCATCCCTCCATTAGCCATAATCGTGGCAGATGTTCGTCTGAAGGCATGACCTGTGTATTTATGAGCGTTTATGAAATTTAGATAACGTGCTATAATGGAAGGGCACTTTCCAAAGGTATTAATCCCAACAACTTGTTTTATACATAGTCCTTGAGAATATTTTAAGAAAACTCGATCTGTACTGATATGCTTTGGACGTAGTGCAAGATATTTATTAAATATCTCGGCATACTTTATGTTGGAATTATCTACTATAGCAAACGTCCGGCCTTTTTCTGTTTTTGACGGACGAATACAAATTATCAGGGCAGATCCTTCTTTTCTTATATCAGTCATAACCAGATTACACATTTCGCTTCTTCTGCAACTACCAAGCACTCCACAAATTGCTACAACTTTTAAAAATAAAAATATATTATCTCGAGCCTGACTAAAAAACTTGCATAAATCTTCTTCCGTAAAAACCAAAGATTTTTTAGCTTCTTGACCTTTGCCCACTCCTTTCATAAAGGCATGGAGTTTGTGATAAGATGCTAAATCGATTCTGTTTTTAACCCTTAGCATAGCTTGCAGTTTGGAATGAATGCACCAAAGTGACGAAACTTTATAAATTCTGGACATTTCCAATATATACGCTAACATTACTGATTCATCAATATGTTCAGTCTGTTTCTGCTCCATCCATAATAATAATTTTTCGTTAAAAGCTTGATTATGCACTAGTGTCATAATCATATATATAATACTACTATATTGCGTGTGTTGTATCTTGATAATGTGTAATTTTTCGTCCCAACTAAGAGAGATAGAATTGGCCGCCTTGCGTGTTCTGCGCATGCGTCGACTAAAATTGTCCATTTTGAATTTTTTGAAATGACAGATAAACAGAAAACATAATTATAACCTCTGTTTTAAATTGACATCTATAACTATGATATTCTGAATGCATATGCAAAGTTGTTTTTTTTTAATTGAATTCAGTTTTGTGCAAGTTTAGTTCATCGGTGAATTTGTAGAATTACCCAGAAAATACGCGGTAGAATAAATAAACGATATGAAGCCTGATTCCAGTGAATTATTAACAGAAAAACTTGTGAAGTTATAACTTCTGCGTTGATACGTGCTTACTGGAATATGTGAAATTATATTATTAAATATAAATATCGATCGTTTCATTTTGATTAACAGAAAAGATTTTGAACAGAAAAACTTGTGAACTTACAATTAATACATTGATTTGTACATGTTTATTAGTATATGTGAAATTATATTATTAAATGTAAATACCGATCGTTTTATTTCGTCTTATTGAAAAGATTTTGAACAGAAAATCTTGTGTACATTGATTTGTGTATGCTTATTGGTGTATGTGACATTATTGAATATAAATACTGCTTCTTTCATTTTGATTTATAGAAAACGCATAAATTAATGTTTTACATACACAATCGAATAGATTCAGGTATGTTATATAAGTCAGATTGTATTATATTTCAACATATAGTTTTGTTATGTATTTTAAGCTTAAGAATGCAAATAAAATTACTTAAATTACTGTATTTAGTATTTTGGCTATATATAAGAATAAAACATCTATTTTATATTTGTCTACGTACCTACATTATTCAATAAAATGTCGCGTAATCAACAATGTAAAGAACTAATTAAATTCCTGTTGTGTTCCTTTATTTAATTGTGTGTCAAGATGTACACTGAAACATGAATGTTTTCGAAAAAGTTGTGGAATTAATCAGCATTACATTTTTGTGGTTGAATATAATTTTTATTGTTGTTAACGTTTTTTTTTAATGTAGAATGATTAAACTATTCATGAAAATAAAAACGTGATGAAGCCTAATTTACGCCCATATGGTAGCAAAGAATATAAACAAACAATTACTCTGAAACACTTGAATTTCTGTAGTGTATCTAATAGCACATTAATAATCAACACATTTTTCTTGATGTCTATGTCTCAGACTGAGATGAGTAGAAATGAGACTTGCAAATAATTTATATTATTGCTTGTAAAAAGGTATGTTGATGTATTTGATTCAATAATTACATCAAAGTACAATTTCTACTTACGAAGTAAAAAATTAAATTTTATTTTATTTATGTTCGCAAATTTATTTTACTTTCTTGGAATTAAAACAACATAAAATTATTATGAAATATAAATATTTGTTGAATTAATAGATACATACAAATTTATAAAATGATAAAAAAGATTTAGAGAATGTGACAATATCAGAAAAACAGGAATACCGTTTGATGCCGTGCCTACCTTGCCGTTCATAACACTGCAGTATTTACTTCCACAATGTTGGGAAAAATTCATAAGAACTCATCACACATTGTCTTGGCAAATTCCAAAATGAATATTATCTTTATACTGTACCATCTACAAGTTGTTTTAAACTAAAACATATTTTATTGTAAATTTAAATATAAAATACATTTTATATGTGCTTGATTATAATTTAGTGACAGAAATTACGATACATATTCAGCAAAGTACAAATTAAAAAAAATCACTTCACTATCTTATAAATAATGTGTTCATCCTTCAAGTTATTTTCACAATCAGTGATGCAATATAGCATAAATTCCAATAACCGGCCCAAAATACCCAATTTCGGCATATTATTATCTCATATCATATGGGATCTGTGGATTCCGTGGTGGACATATCAAAATTCTTCAACTTTCTATGAACACATGTATGTTCGTTCTATTAGACATATACCAAAAAAATTAGAAGGTCGTGGCAAAAAGATGGGTGTGCAACTCTGTAAGGTTTAATAAAAGCCTATTTATTACATAATATATAAGCAATTCAAATATTTTAATATGTAACATAGTATTACAATTACCTAATTCAAGTACGATTTATTGTGTTATTTGCGTACATTTCTCCGATGTAGATGACAGTAATTCTAGAATACAAGAATACCACATTAATCTAATTCTTTATTATTCTTGCATATTGAGTTGAATAATTTTAGTGCTGTTATTATATCACAAATTATTGTTCCTATAGAGGTGTTTTTCTCTCTATCTTCAAAGAAACACAATTGCAATGCAATTGAACTGACTGCGAGTTTTAGTTAATTAGTTTACAATTTTTACTATAATATAACCACAATTCGTACAATTTTTGACAAATATATTTCTGCGGTATGATCGTTTGTTTGTCTATGATTTGCCCATGATGCCACGACGATATTTCTTCATTCATTAAGGGAAATTAAATTGTTTTTCCACATTTAACAAGGCACAATTATTAATTATAAAGAGGTTTGTCGATTTTAAAACTATTTATGCTTGTTTGACGATTTACAAACTTTAATCAAATATTTATAGTAATAAATCTATGTGATAAACAAAGAGACCTAAATTTCAAAAATTATTTATAACGCATGCGCAGTTTGGACAATGCGACTCTTAAACGGCATAGCACGATATGTTTTATTTCACAATGTTGGAGCGAAGTTTTCCTTGTCTACACGCGATATAGTAGTATTATATATATGGTCATAATATACTATTATAATATGTAGTTAACGTTAGAAACTACTCAAAAAAAAACTATATAAAAAATAGTATATTAAAATACAAGTTTCATAAGACACGATTTTTGCGCACGCGTTCAAGTTTAGAAAACGAGCCGCTAGGCGAGTTTTCTAAAGAACAAGTGCGCAATATGTCTTATGAAACGTGTATTTTATACTATTTTTTCTATTTCGATTATTAAAAGTTCAAAAAAGCTTAAAATAAGAGACATGTTTTGTTCGAATATTTTAGAAATTTTGCTTTTCGGAAGTTGGTTACTCTGATTTTTAAGTAGAACGTTTTAAATATTTGAATATCGGTGGTGCTATATGTAATTGTGTTTAAAATTCAGACTGATTTATACAATAAATTATTTCAAATTATCAACAAAAAGGACGAAATAAATAACTGTACGTCCCCAGAGATTCGCAAAGTAGCAGAAGACAATTTACAAAATCTTTCGTCCACAAACTCTCTACATATTTATCAAAACAAACTCTTATAACAGTTGTACCACGCGATCATTTAAATTCTAAATTATAGCAGGCGGGATTTTTTTTATTAGGTTGTCCAGAATGTCAATTATTGATTAATTAACATTTAGAAACGTCACTTTGACAATTCAAATTGTAAATTAGTACTTATATACCAACTTAATTTAAATTTCACAGCCTGCTCTAATTTAGAATTTAAATGATCGCGCGGTACTATTCAACATGGTAAGTAAATGTCAATAGTAGCATCTGAAAACTTATCATCCAACTCTGCTTAACAATTTATATTGCTAATTAGTACCTAAGTCAAAATACCTATGTCAAAATATAAGCCTTTAAAGTAACAAAAATGTGCAATAAAATTGTACAAAGAATAAAAAGCACACATGCTAACATTTCGCATGTGTGCTTTTTATTCTTTGTACAATTTTATTGCACATTTTTGTTACTTTAAAGGCTTATATTTTGACATTTAAATACGATTTGGTTCCATTTTTTTTGTTACCAACTTCAAAAAAATAAAATTAGCGTGCGATAAAGTAATACTTTATGCAACCAAAACGGGTGTCGTAAAGTGAACTTTATAGCACCGGAATAGAAAATAGTATATTAAAATACAAGTTTCATAAGACACGATTTTTGCGCACGCGTTCAAGTTTAGAAAACGAGCCACTAGGCGAGTTTTCTAAAGAACAAGTGCGCAAAATGTCTTATGAAACGTGTATTTTATACTATTTTTTCTATTTCGGTTATTAAAAGTTCAAAAAAGCTTAAAATAAGAGACATGGTTTGTTCGAATATTTTAGAAATTTTCCTTTGTTGAAGTTGGTTACTCTGATTTTTAAGTAGAACGTTTTAAATATTTGAATATCGGTGGTGCTATATGTAATTGTGTTTAAAATTCAGACTGATTTATACAATTAATTATTTCAAATTGTCAACAAAAAGGACGAAATAAATAACTGTACGTCCCCAGAGATTCGCAAAGTAGCAGAAGACAATTTACAAAATCTTTCGTCCACAAACTCTCTACATATTTATCAAAACAAACTCTTATAACAGTTGTACCACGCGATCATTTAAATTCTAAATTATAGCAGGCGGGATTTTTTTTATTAGGTTGTCCAGAATGTCAATTATTGATTAATTAACATTTAGAAACGTCACTTTGACAATTCAAATTGTAAATTAGTACTTATATACCAACTTAATTTAAATTTCACAGCCTGCTCTAATTTAGAATTTAAATGATCGCGCGGTACTATTCAACATGGTAAGTAAATGTCAATAGTAGCATCTGAAAACTTATCATCCAACTCTGCTTAACAATTTATATTGCTAATTAGTACCTAAGTGAAATGTTAGCATGTGTGCTTTTTATTCTTTGTACAATTTTATTGCACATTTTTGTTACTTTAAAGGCTTATATTTTGACATTTAAATACGATTTGGTTCCATTTTTTTTGTTACCAACTTCAAAAAAATAAAATTAGCGTGCGATAAAGTAATACTTTATGCAACCAAAACGGGTGTCGTAAAGTGAACTTTATAGCACCGGAATAGAAAATAGTATATTTAAATACAAGTTTCATAAGACACGATTTTTGCGCACGCGTTCAAGTTTAGAAAACGAGCCGCTAGGCGAGTTTTCTAAAGAACAAGTGCGCAAAATGTCTTATGAAACGTGTATTTTATACTATTTTTTCTATTTCGGTTATTAAAAGTTCAAAAAAGCTTAAAATAAGAGACATGTTTTGTTCGAATATTTTAGAAATTTTCCTTTTTTGAAGTTGGTTACTCTGATTTTTAAGTAGAACGTTTTAAATATTTGAATATCGGTGGTGCTATATGTAATTGTGTTTAAAATTCAGACTGATTTATACAATTAATTATTTCAAATTGTCAACAAAAAGGACGAAATAAATAACTGTACGGCCCCAGAGATTCGCAAAATAGCAGAAGACAATTTACAAAATCTTTCGTCCACTAACTCTCTACATATTTATCAAAACAAACTTTTATAACAGTTGTACCACAGACTAAACAATCCAGACCGGCAACTTAATCCTAGATTTTATCCAGAGTACTCATCCTTGTTTAGCAAAGTAAATTTCAATACTCTACCATCTTTGTCAGATTCAGTGAACTTGGACATGAGATGGCGCTAGCGTCAATTGAAATGTTTGTTATGCTGTGGTTATATGTCATTCAAAACTACATTTCAAATTTGACACGTTTGACATATTTTTGCAATCCTTTGTCGTACATCGTATTAATTATATGTTGATACAAATATGGTGTCCAAGTGTTTAGTGCGCGGGTTTGGGCAGGATGAAGTTAACAAAATGCACAGGTTTCCTGTAAATCTCGACGAGTGAGTATAAATATTGTACAGTTGTGCTTTAAATATGTATATTACAAAATTTCTTAGTCATCATATTATATTATATTACAAGATTTGTATATTATTATTGTCTTCTCATTACTGGTTGTGTAATTTAATTTTATTATGTTTTATTGTATAAGTATATGTATCAATAAAAACTATTATTATTATATCCCTATGTTTTCCTTGACAGTTTACACTTATTAGATTATTATATTTTTCTTAATCTTATATAGACTAGTAGTTTATTGTGTCTAATAGGTCACCGTAAGAGGGATGTTATAATACATGTAAGTAAAAGATTAATATTTATATTTCGTATCACATATTTACACCATATTTAATATGTAACACCACAAAATTACACATAAGATGCTCAAACTATGGCTATAATTGTTACAGTAAGTAATATTTATTACCATAGTTTTAGTAACTTTTGTGTATGTTTCTGTTACATAAATAATGTATTTAATATGCGTATTCTAAAAACAAGCTCATTTCAAATTTCGCGCCAATATGCTGCTAGCGCCATCTTCGTACCAAGTTCACTGGTGTGTGACAAGGATAGCAGATCTTGGATATTTTTTTTTCAAGTAGTTGCCGGTCTGGGTTGTTTAGTCTGTGGTTGTACTATTCAACATGGTAAGTAAATGTCAATAGTAGCATCCGAAAACTTATCATCCAACTCTGCTTAACAATTTATATTGCTAATTAGTAAGTGAAATGTTAGCATGTGTGCTTTTTATTCTTTGTACAATTTTATTGCACATTTTTGTTTCTTTAAAGGCTTATATTTTGACATTTAAATACGATTTGGTTCCATTTTTTTTTGTTACCAACTTCAAAAAAATAAAATTAGCGTGCGATAAAGTAATACTTTATGCAACCAAAACGGGTGTCGTAAAGCGAACTTTATAGCACCGGAATAGAAAATAGTATATTAAAATACAAGTTTCATAAGACACGATTTTTGCGCACGCGTTCAAGTTTAGAAAACGAGCCGCTAGGCGAGTTTTCTAAAGAACAAGTGCGCAAAATGTCTTATGAAACGTGTATTTTATACTATTTTTTCTATTTCGGTTATTAAAAGTTCAAAAAAGCTTAAAATAAGAGACATGTTTTGTTCGAATATTTTAGAAATTTTGCTTTTTTGAAGTTGGTTACTCTGATTTTTAAGTAGAACGTTTTAAATATTTTAATATCGGTGGTGCTATATGTAATTGTGTTTAAAATTCAGACTGATTTATACAATAAATTATTTCAAATTATCAACAAAAAGGACAAAATAAATAACTGTACGCCCCCAGAGATTCGCAAAATAGCAGAAGACAATTTACAAAATCTTTCGTCCACAAACTCTCTACATATTTATCAAAACAAACTTTTATAACAGTTGTACTATTCAACATGGTAAGTAAATGTCAATAGTAGCATCCGAAAACTTATCATCCAACTCTGCTTAACAATTTATATTGCTAATTAGTAAGTGAAATGTTAGCATGTGTGCTTTTTATTCTTTGAACAATTTTATTGCACATTTTTGTTACTTTAAAGGCTTATATTTTGACATTTAAATACGATTTGGTTCCATTTTTTTTTTGTTACCAACTTCAAAAAAATAAAATAAGCGTGCGATAAAGTAATACTTTATGCAACCAAAACGGGTGTCGTAAAGTGAACTTTATAGCACCGGAATAGAAAAACAATATTATGCAATTACGCATGAAACAACCACATGACTTAAATCGTCTGATACTTAAACAATATAGGTATACATTTAAGTGTATCAAAACTTTTAAGAGAACGATTTCTATTTGGGATTTTATAGTCTTGCATTTTTTTTGACTACCCTGGCAAGTACCGAGATACATATGGATATGGTTTTATATTTCTGATGTGTCATCTTACATTTAATACGTGTATCGTCGTGTATGATTGTATGCACTAGGGAATTTCCCGAAGAAGTATACATCGGTAATGTCTATCTCCCTTCTTTTTCTATGAAAATACGTTTACCTCCTTCACTCATTCTGCATGCATACATAATTTAACTTTTATTCTGCACATTAAAAGTACTATAAATTTATGTATTTAATTATATATTATTTAAATATTTATACTAAGTTATATTTAAAAGAGCCTAAAATGAAGTATTCGAATTTATATGATATAGCACTGTGAAATTTAAATACTTCTTTTATTCGTAGAGAATTTTACATCCTCGTAGCCTGTATGTGAGGTGTTAATTTGGAAACATTTTTGTATTTGTCAACAGAGGACGCTGTTTTATTTTGTGATTATAGTGCAAATACATTCTGTCAAGCTTAAAAGTTCGATGTTCACTATATTTCTTCTAACATCGATAGTTTATCGATAAATCTAAATTGCAAACTTCGAACATCGATGCTAAAATACCGATGTTCAATGAACATCGATGTTTATCGCCCAACCCTAGTTTGTATCAGATCAGGTTTATCGTGTTTATATTATGAATATTGTACTGTCTATCGCTCTTTTAGTTGTTTTAACAGAAGGTAAGTGGCATTTTATATAGTATGTCAGAATATTACGATGTCATATTAATTTTTAGGTTGTATTATGGATATTACCAATCTATTTTTAAGTACTGCTCAGGTTTGTGAGGCATTAAACGGAACGCCGTCTTCCAGAACTTCACTGAAGGTGAAAACATTTTAAAATGCAAACATTTAATTCTATGCGAGGCGACAGAAATGACAAAGAAGGCAATTCACATATATGCATTATGCCTCCAGCCAAGTGCATTAGATCCCCCACCTCACACAATCGAAGGAATTCTTGAAATTGTGGAAAATGCGGAGGTGAAACTAACAAAGATCAGTTGCACATGTGAGGCAGTAGATGGAAGTCAGTGCAAACACATTGTTTGCTACTTTGTTATATTGCAATAGGTTGTATCAATTACAATAATTGAATAACACAACTTAATAATTTTTTTTTGATTAAATTTTAGAAATGAAAGCCCTTGTTAGAAACAAAGTGTTTTACCCAGCAAGAGGTTGTAACATCGGATTTAACAGTGGAGATGCAGGGATTTTGCTTTGACACATTAGTAAATGCCAAACCAGACAGCGTATTGGCAAAACATCAGTAAGTTATGTTCATTATGTCATTATTGTAGCAGTAAATAACATAAATGAATATTGATTATAGCAAGGGACGTAAGCATGGAAAGACTTGAGATTGTCAACAATGTTGAAGAGGTTGATGAGCAAATGGTGTCCATGATTGAAGTCGTCAGTGGCATTTTTCAGAGAGCAAAATGAACTCATGATGTGGTTGTGTTCAGTGAATATATCTTCTTTTTAAACATTGCAAAGATGTTTTTAATTTGAAATTAGTCTGCAATGAACCTCTTCAATTATGCAGATATACCTGTATAAGATCTGCAGATAATAATGCAAGACAACATTGGAAATTGGCTAGGCAGTTTAGAATAACTGGATCCCGATGCTATTTCATATTCACATATAGCAAAGACAATTGGTTAAAAAAATGTTTCAGTTATTTTTGACCATCATTATATTGCAATAAAAATATGCTGCATGGAATAGCATTTGAGCAGAAAGCACGAGACTGCTATATGAAAGAGAAAAACCTAAAATTCAGACAGGTTTAATAGTTAATAAGGACAATCCATGGCTCGGCTATTCACTGACAGGATCATTTTAGGAGACAATGGAAAACCTATACAGCTTCTTGAGATATAATGTTTGGGTCAAGGTAAGAAAAAAACATATAAAAACAAAAATTTTATTTAACAATAATTAATATTTTTAGGGTAGACCAAAACTATTTTAGGAATGGTATTGTTGAAAAACATCATCCATACTATCACCAACTACAAGGCCAACTATATTTAACGAACAGAAAATATTGCTTACTTTTTACTTGGACTCCAAATGAATATGAAGTTATTCGTATTAAAAAGGATGTACAATGGGACTCTGACATATTAGAAAACTTTTACTTTAATGTATTTCTCCCCTATATTCTAAATAATAAAGATACATAAAATATTTTATCAATTGTACAATTTGACTAATAAACAAATTATAAATACGATGAAATTTCTAAATATTTTTTTAATAAAATCTACACCTTCAGATATTTTGTTTATGAAGTAAATATAGAAAAATAAAACAAGATATTAAAGTAGACACATTTATTCATTGTTATAGTATTGTTCAACCGCTTTTAATAATGGGTATTGCAAATTTGTCAATGCAGCAACATCGTGGAATATAACTGTGGCATAAGATAAAAGTGTTCTTGGTATGAAATTTAAAATACTAAACACTTTCATACGCTGTATGGCTCATTCAACATGTATTCGTGCACGAGCTATATATTCAGTTTGCTGCAGTTGCTCTGTTGTAAATTAAGACGTGGTCAAAAATGGTGGAATATTGAGAGAAACACCAGCTGGTAGTAAATCCCTTATGAGGAATCCTTTGTCAGCTATCACAAGATCCCCAGGTAACAGCTGCTGAAGAATTCCACATGACTGCACTGTTTTCTTATCTGATGTAGACCCAGGGTATAGTTTGCTCACATATGTGATTACATCATTTGGAGCTATATCAGCCCCTTCCAAGTATTCCTATGTTTATAGGAACTATAGATCTGTTTCTGTTTAGCCATGGATTCTTGGGGTACAGCTGTATATAATTCTGTACAATCTAATATTATTCTACAATTTGTAAAAGAAGTGAAGCAGTTTGGCAAACAAGATATATTTTTGTTCCTACATAGAATTTCTTTCATTAACTGAAAATTTCATGAATTAAATGAACATGTGTTATTAAAATATTTGAAACAGTTGCTTGTTTGTAATCCCAAATCTTCATGTGGAAAGTTTTGGCGTAGCTTCATTAATGTCATCAACAACTGATCTGTTCAGGACAATTTCCCAACATGCCATTTCAGGTAATTATTTATCCAGCGTTTCAAATATAGTGCTAGTAGGAAGTCCTGTATACAAAAGTACTAACTTGTCTTTTCCTTGGATATGATTATATGAAAACTGAACAGATAATTGTTTTATGACGACATATTCTTCATTTATTAGTCTCGCCCATTATTTATATGTACATACCTAAGAATAGCAATTCTAATAACACATTGTTGATAGAAATTAGATAAAACTTTTTAATATGGCGAAATAGGTTTGTTTGGGAGCACTTACTCCATCTATTTATACAACCAACATTGCTTCTTAAATTATATATGGCAGGCATAGGTAACAATACGCATATTAAACTTATAAGTATGTATATTTAAATTCAATATACTAAAAAATCATCTTTGGTTTATTAAATTTAAATTGTTTTTTATCACATTATCATCTATCTAAATATTTATTTATGCACAATATTATCTAATTAATATTAAAGAACATGTTAAATACATTGTATTTAAATAAATATTTAATCGCAATACCTAACTGTTAAATGTGTTAAATATATCCAATTATTAGTATTTGCTCTTTATACTACACCAATTATTTATAATTATTAATTCAAGATTTTTTTAAATTCAAATTACGTAATGAATTGTACATATGAGATCCAAATACGCTATACCCTTCCTCTATGCACGCCCGAAGGCGACTGTCTAATTGAGTAGCTCCACTTGAACAAAAATCGTCGATTTAGTGACATCTACATGCGCTTATGTTAAGTACTCAACGCTCGGAGTTTGTCGGCTTTTTATGCGCAGTCGCACTTGCTGGTATCTGAAACTCTTATCTCGCATATATATATATATATATATATATATATATATATATACAAGAAAAGGAAAATTATCGGGTAAATTCCGCTGTTGAGCAACCGTAGACACGTGTTTCTGACTCATTGGTCGTCGTCAGTACGGTGTAGCCAAGGAATTAGGTGGGATAACCTTGGAGATGTAAGCTACACGGAAGACCATCAGGTGACAGACCGCCATTTGTAGCTTCGGTTAGAAGAGCCTCGGGTTTGAGGATTCACATCCAACCTCGCCACGAGGAAGACAATGCCAACCTGCGTGCCATCCGAGACCCAGGAAAGAAAAATCACAAAAAAAAAGGAATTAATCGCGGATACATAAAATACAAGAAAAGGAAAATTATCGGGTAAATTCCGCTGTTGAGCAACCGTAGACACGTGTTTCTGACTCATTGGTCGTCGTCAGTACGGTGTAGCCAAGGAATTAGGTGGGATAACCTTGGAGATGTAAGCTACACGGAAGACCATCAGGTGACAGACCGCCATTTGTAGCTTCGGTTAGAAGAGCCTCGGGTTTGAGAATTCACATCCAACCTCGCCACGAGGAAGACAATGCCAACCTGCGTGCCATCCGAGACCCAGGAAAGAAAAATCACAAAAAAAAAAAGGAATTAATCGCGGATACATAAAATACAAGAAAAGGAAAATTATCGGGTAAATTCCGCTGTTGAGCAACCGTAGACACGTGTTTCTGACTCATTGGTCGTCGTCAGTACGGTGTAGCCAAGGAATTAGGTGGGATAACCTTGGAGATGTAAGCTACACGGAAGACCATCAGGTGACAGACCGCCATTTGTAGCTTCGGTTAGAAGAGCCTCGGGTTTGAGGATTCACATCCAACCTCGCCACGAGGAAGACAATGCCAACCTGCGTGCCATCCGAGACCCAGGAAAGAAAAATCACAAAAAAAAAGGAATTAATCGCGGATACATAAAATACAAGAAAAGGAAAATTATCGGGTAAATTCCGCTGTTGAGCAACCGTAGACACGTGTTTCTGACTCATTGGTCGTCGTCAGTACGGTGTAGCCAAGGAATACTGTATATATATATATACAGTATGTCCACGGATCGAGTTCCAAAGAGGAAAAACTTTTTTATTTTGCATTTTACAAGAAAAATGTATTCGTGATAAAAGTGTTTGCATGTCTCGAAACGGCCAATTCAGTTTTAACCTTTTCAAAATTTCTTTTAGTTTAAGATAAAAATCGAAAAATTGGTCGTTTTATTTGAAAATTTTTTCATAAATTCAAAAACAAAAATCATATAACTAGTAACTATTTTACTCAATCCATTCACCGCCCTTTTCAACGCACAATTCTAGCCGTCGGCGCAATTCTCTATAACTTCTTCGAATTTCTTCGAGAGTTAAAGACGTCACAGCGTCTCTAATCCTCTCCTTTAAATCTTCTACGTTCGGAGGAAGATTATTTGCATAAACTATTTGCTTCAAACGACCCCAAAGATAAAAATCAGCCATTGTTAAATCAGGGCTCCTTGGTGGCCATATCACGGGACCATTTCGACCTATCCAATTCTGTCCAAATTGCTGATTTAACCATTCAACAACAATCCTAGCATAATGAGCCGGACAACCATCTTGTTGGAAATAACACCTTGCGAGGTAATTAATCGGTAGATCGTCCAAACGTTCATCAACAAAATTTTGCAGCATATCCAAGTACGTATGCTGATTGACAGTATTATCAAAAAAATATGGTCCAATGATACCATGGTAAGAAATTGCACACCAAACATTAACTTTTGCCGAATAATGTCGATTGTGAGGCATGCGAAAATTCGGATTGTAATCGCTCCAATATCTCACATGTTGAGATGCAACAGTACCATTAGTAGAAAACGTGGCCTCATCAAAAAAAATAATATTTCGGTAAAAGTATTGATTATCCATAATTTGAGCGCCCATCCACAGACAAAAATACAAACGTTTCGCAGGATCTCCGGGTTCTAATGCATGATTAAAAATGGGCTTGTAGGGATGGAACTTCCTTTGTTTCAAAATCTTTTGAATAAGCGATTTACTAATTCCCAGATGGACTGATCTGCGCCGCAAAGAAAGTTTGGGATAGTTCCGTACTGAATCCATTACAAGAAGAGTGGCGGCGTCGTCATCATCGCGTGCTATATTTTTTTTCTTTACATCCAGTATGGAACCAGTGGATAGGAATTTTTTGACCAATGCTCGTGCACCTCTATTTGAGATGTAAATATCCGGAAACTTTTGATTAAATTCTTCGACAACTAGACGGATCGCTTTATTACCTTTGCCATAGCATTGAATTAGGTAAATTCGTTGGTCTTTTGACAACATTTTCAACTATTATGGTTGATTTTTCTAACTGACAGTTAATTAGATAATTAAATATGGATAATTACCATGACAACGCAACTTAATTTCTGGGACTTTAAAAAATTTTCAAATAAAACGACCAATTTATCGATTTTTATCTTAAACTAAAAGAAATTTCGAAAAGGTTAAAACTGATTTGGCCGTTTCGAGACATGCAAAAACTTTTATCAAGAATACATTTTTCTTGTAAAATGCAAAATAAAAAAGTTTTTCCTCTTTGGAACTCGATCCGTGGACATACTGTATATATATAATATAATTAGATTTTTCTTTGCCGTATATTCAATAATATAATAGATGTTTTTCTTGGGAATAGCGGCATATGTGAATAAAACTATAATTGATTGTGACGTTTCAACATTTATTTATGTTTTCTTCAGACCTCTGTAATTTTATAGAAAAAAGATAAGCTTTACATATAATTAAAATTAGATCTTTAGAGTTATTATTAATTTAACTTTGTTTAAAATTGATTTGTATAAACACTCTGTACACATAAGTTTATAAAGACTAACTATACATATAACATATAAAAACAATTGTATGAACGATGACAATCAATTATAGTTTTATTCACATATGCCGCTATTCCCAAGAAAAACATCTATTATATTATATATATATATATATATATAATAATAATAATAATAATAATAATAATATACTTTATTTGCCACTGATCATAAGATATGGGCCATTGTCAAAAATATACAAGTAAAAAATAATGTATAACATAAATCACAATATACAAGTAAAAAATAATACAATGGACAACAACAATGCCACCAACTCAGACACCAACAAGAAAATCCCTGACACTATAAACACAACTGCTTATTAGAAATCTTTTAAGTGTCAACCGAAACAACCTAACACTAGCAATACCCGTTATACTAGTTGGCAGTTTATTAAATACTTTAATACATATGTACTCTGGGCTTTTCTCATACAGTGATAGTCTGTGTAGGGGAACACTCAAAGCATTAGTATTTCTTGTGTTGTAATACGTATTTATATCCCCATTCCGTACAAACTGAGCACGATGATTAAAAACATACATTGCACACTCATACAAGAATAATGACGGTAAAGACAAAAGGTTATTCCGCTTAAATATCGGTGCACAGGAATCAGTTCTATTCAGTGAAAATATCGTTCTCAGTATCCGCTTCTGTAGGACAAAACATCGAGTAGAAAAGGCAGACATGCCCCAGAAGATTATGCCATATCTTAATCGAGACAACACATGTGCATGATAGAATGTAAGTAATACTTCAGTATCAACACACGCTTTCAGTTTATAAATCGCATAATTCAACGAACACAGCTTCGAACAAAGAGAGGCTATGTGACATTCCCACGTTAACAAGTTATCAATAGTACAACCCAGAAATTTAGTACTGGATCCATTAGGTATAGACTTTGAATTCAGCCTTACCAACAATGAGTGGTCAGGCTCACGTCTAGAAGATGAAAATGATATAAGGTTAGTTTTCGAGTGGTTTAACTTTAATCCATTACTACCACACCACCCCAACATGTTATTAGTGTAAATATTGCCAATGTCCGCTGTTTCATCAACGTTATTACCTGATATTAAAACAGTTGTGTCATCCGCAAACTGATAAATGTCGTTGATATTAAAGCCAGTATGCAGATCATTAACATAGACCAAAAACAACAGCGGACCCAAAACTGATCCCTGTGGAACTCCCTGTACAATATTTGATGGTGACGAACATGCTGACGAATTAAAATTATTTATCTTAACGATCTGTTTTCGATTATTTAAATAAGATTGAAACCATTGAAGAGCAACGCCATTCACCCCATAGAGTGACAACTTCAACAAAAGCAAATCATGATTCACTCTATCGAAGGCCTGGCTTAAGTCAAAGAACAATCCAGCCACGACCTGCCCCTCATCCAATAATTTATAAACACGGTTAAAGGCTTTAAAAAGAGCGTCACAGGTAGAAGAGGAACCTGTAAAACCGAACTGGCTAGTAGACAGTAACGAATTACTCTCCAGAAACCTAGTCAATCTCGAGTACATAATCTTTTCAAATATTTTAGCAAAACAGGATAAGACGGATATCGGGCGATAGTTAGTCAGAACTTGTCTGTCCCCCTTCTTAAAAACTGGTACAACTTTAGCAATCTTCAAAGCCTCAGGAAAAATACCTACTTGAAATGATTTATTAATTAGAGTGGCCAAAGGTGGGGAAATCATATGTGCAACACACCTTAAAACATTGCATGGGATCTCATCAATACCTGAAGAAGATTTGCAGGAAATAGAGACAATAATGTCATTTACCTCATATTCGTCAGTTGGATAAATAAACATACTTTGCATATTATTCATGACAGAGGAATCCAGGCTGCAGGATAGTTCATTCGAAACACCTCTATCATGCGCAACAGAAGAAAAGTGCTCACTAAAAAGACTACATAATTCATTGGAATCAACAATTACATCGTCATTGCCGTTTTTAATTATGATATTTTCCTGTTTATTACTACTAGATATTTCATTATTAATTATGTTCCAAACCGTCTGTGACTTATTTGATGAAGTAGCTATTAAATTGTCATTGAAATCCTTTTTGGCCCTTTGAACAATAGCATCATAAGAACGCTTCAAACACTTATATTGCTCCCCACCAAGCAGACCTTCCCTATTCATTCTATGCGCGAGACGTATATTTTCAGATGCCGACCTCACACCGGGAGTAACCCATGACTTGCATCTCCCCCAGGTAGAAACATTACGGACTGGAAAAGCGCTGTGAAAGTAATGTAAAAATTTGTCCATAAAATAAGAAAAGTTTAAATCTAGAGATTCATCTCTCAAAAGATCCGGCCAAGATTCGTTAGACATCAACTCAGAAAACCGAGACAATGAAGTTTTATTAAAAAATCTCCTAGCAACAGGAGGGGAAGCAGATTCGGCATCTGAAAAAGAACACAAGATCATCTGCCCGAAGTGATCAGATACATTAGTGTTAACAATGCTTGCCTCGCAAAATTCTACGTCTAAGTCGGTGGCAATATTATCAATCAAAGTCTTAGAACTAACAGTAACCCTGGTCGCCTCGAAAATAGTAAAATGTAAATTATAAGAATTTATTGTATCTCTAAGTTGATTGCTAACATGATCTATTTGAAACAAATCTATATTAAAGTCTCCACATAAAAACAAAACATCATATCGGCGCAAGCTACCCAATACATCATCGAGACGGTTAAAAAAAAATATGAACATCTGATCCCGGAGATCTATACAGTGTAATGACCGCAATTGATTTTTTCGCTACTTTTACATGAGCGGCACTATACTCAAAAGCCTCCTCAGCATAATAAATATTATCTATATTAGAAACGACCAGGTGATCCCTTGCATATACCGCCGTTCCGCCACCCTTAGAACTTTCTCTACAAGACTTACTAACTAAGTTGTAACTTTTCAGAGCACAGTATTCGAAATCCGCGTCCTTGAGCCAATGCTCAGTCACACAGAAGAGATCTGGTGAAAGCTTATTTAATAAAATATCAATATCCATGAATTTGTTACGAATACTGCGCACGTTCAAGTGGAAGATGCTAAACCCAGCAACTATCGGTCTAAAATAATTAACATTAGGTTTATCTATAAAAAAGGAACTTCTTGATCACTAGTTGTTACACTCCCTGGCAGATCGCCACCTTTCACTTCCAACACACCCGGATCACCCGTTCCATGTTCATCATCCTCTCCACTCGGAATTTGGTCCTGATGGCTGTTACCTCCATGAGAGGTCAAATCAAGAAACATGCGCGATTCACAGGACTCCCCCATCAAAACCACAGTCTCAGCAAGCCCTCTACATACACGTTTCTTAGCACTAACCTTTAAATGTACACCATCTCCTGCGTAGTCACTTATTGATAAAAGATTATTTACACAACAGAATCGAACATGGTCATATCGCTTTCCCATATTATAGACATTGTAGTTTATGTGCTCTATTATTTTATTTACTCTAGTTTTAACACATCGAAACGGTAAAGTTACGATGATGAGGTTTGTGTGCCTCAAGGTATCCATGACAATACGATAGCTATTCGTAACTTGAGCGATATGACTGCTGTCATAACAGCTGTCTATGTCATTTGAACCAGCCAACAAGATAACACAATCAGCTTTAGTAAAGTGCTCAACCTTAGTCTTTAAATCATTCACAACCCTCACCAATTTGGCGCCTGGTGATACTTCGCCCATAACTGCAAAATCCCCACTCAAACGCTGTTTTATTAATTCACTGCAGTACCTGCCATGACTATCACTCAGAAGAAGAACATTCTGACTCCTACTGTTGTTGTCAGAGCCTGGTTTATCCTCATTGCTCAAGGTGTTTAGCTGGGTGGAAAAAAATGTTGCAGTCCTTTTCAGCTCCGGGTCAGTTCGGGACGCTTTACCCTCCCGCATGTTATAATTTGATCCTATTTTTTCCTCATCATCCAGAGTGCTCAGCCGTGCGGAAAAAACTGATGCAGATTTCTCCAGTCCACAGTCAGTTTGGGACGCTTTACTCTCTTTCAAGTCTGGACAAGTTTGAACACTTGCGGTACATAAAATCCCAGCTTGCTTCCTAGATAAACACTCTATCGTTTGTTTTTGATTTTCAATTACGGTTTTGAATTTATCAATTTTGATTTCTAGAAATTCAATTTTTCTAACAAGTTCTCCATTTTTTTCTTGTAAATCCATTGCATTATTCTCCGAATCTGCCAGTTTATTGCGTAAATCAGTAACAATGTCTGGAATTTCAATTTCACTGCGATCATTCCCATCAACGCCTTCATCTTCGAACTTTAAACTAATATAACTGCTATTTATTGATTTTCTGTTACCATCATATATGCGCCCGAACCGATTCAGAAGCGTATCGGAAAATCTCTCCGTCGAGGAACCCTTTAAAGTTGTTCGTACACCCACGCGATTATATTTCGCGGACTGTGTTGCTTTCGCTAATTGTAACTTCGCGGACGGTTAACCAAAAAATGTATTGTGTGTATATGAGGCATTATTTCTATAATAATATAATATAATATTTCGCGCTCAGGTAAGTTTTAGCATTTTTATTAAAATGATATGGATGACTCGGAAGCTGATCAGTATATTCCGGGTGTTAAATAACGTCCACACGCATTTACTATAATTTGTATACCAATGCAAAACAGAAACGTTGAGAATAGAGCATTGCTTTAATTGCTCGTTATATACGAATATATGTATAAGCATTTAATTCTTTTCTGTTACACAGGATGGATGAAGAAAATCAAATCGATGACAAATTAAAACGAAAACGGGAATTGTCTAATGCGCGCGTGCAGAAATATTGTCAAAAGAAGCACACTAAATCTCAGCAACTGAATTCGTCGATGCAGGATGACCCTGATGTAATATAGAACGAAAAAAAAAAGTTGAATTTCGTATTATTAACCTCGCCTTGATGAAGTTTTCACTTCTGCCGTGTGGTTTTAAGCACACCCATTTTCTTGTTATTATTATTATTATTTCTACGCACACATTTCACGACAGACCAAAATTTGTTTTATAATACTAATCATTTCTTTGTTGGCACTTCTCAACCTTACGATGATGGTGCATTATTGGTAATAATTACAGCATTTTATTAATTACTATAGCATCTTTATTTATCCAACAGGTGCAAGTCTAATTACAACACAAAAATTGACAATGTTGAAATATTCATAATAAACCCACTTGCATCCTTTTTAAATGGTATTTAATCAGCCCTCAAATGCCCTAGAGTTGACTTAATCAGACGTATTGTTAATATTAGTGACCTAATAAAGTCTAGCAAAGCTGCTTCACTTCAGTCCGGCAATTTTTCCATTAGAATTTTATACATCTACAAACATTAAGATATAAATTCAACCTAAAAATGCAAAAAAATATAGCTATTTACCCAAAATTTTCTTTGTACTACATTTCGAATAATCAATTCTCATTTTCCGAAGTACC
Source organism: Amphimallon solstitiale (assembly GCA_963170755.1). Lineage (NCBI taxonomy): Eukaryota > Metazoa > Arthropoda > Insecta > Coleoptera > Scarabaeidae > Amphimallon > Amphimallon solstitiale. The sequence goes on along the minus strand of OY720681.1, from coordinate 125,017,719 downwards.
TAGCGAATTGCTTGTCTTTTAGCCTAGACTATTTTGGTAAGATCTAAATAACCCAGAACATCAAAGTTTTTTCCGTGAGAAAACTAGATATAGTTTTCTATTGATACCTTCTCGACGTAACACCCAAAATATAGTAAATATGTAGCACATATTAAATGAAACGACTGAATATGAGTAGTATTAGAATATTTTACGTAGATAATAATATGGAATAGACAAAATAAATGTCAAATCAGTCAAATGTCAATAACTGTAGGTTCACAGACTAAACAAACCAAACCGGTAACTAAGTCCTAAATTTTATCCAGATTACGCCTCCTTGTTTATCAAATGAGAATATCTATCCTCTACCATCTTTAACATGTTAATTGAACGGGAGATGAGATGGCACTAGCGTCATTTGAAATTTTTTGTTATGTTGTGGTTATATCGTTGATTGAAGGAATACATGTTATTCCTTCAATGTTTATATGTCATTTCAAATAACATTTCAAATTTGACATATTATTGCAATCCTTTCTTGTTGTACATCATATATGTATGTATATGTTGATCGAGCAGAGATTTCTATCAATGATAAAATCTATTCGTATCTTTTAAATGTATAAGTTGAAGGTATGTGTGATTTGTCCGATAGTTTTGTGGTTTTGGGTATTAATAACGTTTTAAATACGCATATTCTAAAAATAAACTCATTTCAAATTCCACGCCAATATGCTGCTAACACCATCTTCGTACATGTTAATCCATGTGTGACAAGAATAGAAGATCTTGGATATTTTTCTATCAAGTAGTTACCGGTCTGGTTTGTTTAATCTATGGTAGGTTTGATATGACCCCAATCATATTGCATATTTATAGCACGTGATTTTAAAAATGCTCAGCGATTACCTAGTCAATTTATAATGCTTTGGATAGATAGCGCCACTCAAGGATCGATATTTGGGGTAATAAGAATCAGCAAAATCTCGTTATGCGATGACCTTATATCGCGCAGCGATAGTGAGATACAGTTGTCCTTGGCCGGAATTTTTTGGTTACCAGTACCAGCAAAATCTCTTTATGTTGCGATCTTGATATCACGCAGCGATAGCGAGATCTAGTTGGCCATGGCGCAATTACTATTAATTTGACATTTGTTATTGTGAAAACAGTGACATCTTAGAAACTGATTGAGTTTATTGACAATGAGCGTTTAGAAAAAGGAATTTTGTGAAAAGTTTCACGTGAAGGTTTTTGCCCAACAATGCATTGAATTGCCTTGTCCAACTTTAGGTATTGAAGCTCGACCGGTAAAGGCTATTTACAATTGCTTCGCATAATTTTATCGTTGTCGTGCGTGGGTCATTATGTGAAGGCCGGCGAAATTCTGTTGTTTTTCCAATAAACATCAAAGCTGTGAGCCACATGTTTGAACAATATCAGCAATGAAGAAACCACGTCTGGTTTCTTCATTGGGCTTTCAGTTGTCATTGATTAAAAAATATGTTATACCGGGTGGTGCAATAGTGTGTCGGCAGAGCTTAGTGTGAAAACTAATAACGCTGCAGCAATGAGACTTTACGTACGTATGTAGTATGCGACTGTGCATTTTCTAATTTTATTTACAAATATACAGGCTGTTCCAAATTTTCGCAACCACATTCAACTTTTTTATTTTAAATACATTGCTATACTTTCTAGATATTATAATGATAGCCATTCAAATTATCTTTGCAATGATATATGGATATGTGCACTTCAGACTGTTCGTTTTGATTTTATTGATAATATTGTTAAAAACTTGACAGTTGCAGCATCTAACATTTAAAGCTGTAGTCTGTAAATGGGTAGAATGCCTCACGTAACTCTTGTGTTACTAATTTATGGACTAACACGTTATTTGTTTTGAGGTTGAACAAAGTGAATAAATATACAGGGTGTTAAATATGTCGTGTCTAAGTTATCGATCTTTATTGGTTATTTTCTCGCTTTTTTAAATCTAACCTATAATATTTTTATAAGTCAGCATATTCCTTGTAAAATCGCCTTTAAAACGGTACCAATAACATAGTACTTATTTCTAGTATTTTCAAAGTTATAACCCTTTAATGGGATATACTCATGTTTATAATATGCAATATGTGGAGCATCTAATAGTTGGTTGGCCTTGGTTTTAAAAAAAAATGGCTGTACAACCAAACGTCAAATCTCTACTTCAAAAGTCCATAAAAAGTCGTTTTCTGTATTTTCTCTTTTCTGTAATTGCGTTTTGTTGTTATAAATTAAGTTCGGCTAGTGAATTATTAATTTCCGTTTGTTTCATAGTAGTTGTTACGTGTTGTATTTACCTTGTTATCAGTTATATCGCTTTATTGCCATTATTTCTCATTTAGATACCATAATAGTTTATTGTTGTTTTTGCTTTAAAATGAATTTTTCGAAAGAGGAGCTCATAGACATGGTATTTGCTCTTGGCGCTAGCAACAGAAATCCATTTTTAGCATCAAGAACATATGCGATGGAATATCCCGACCGAAGAGCACCGGATAGTAAAACGTTTGAAAATTTGTTAATAAGGTTTCTTCGAACGGGTTCAGTGAATTACGTCGAACATAAAAGAAGTAAGACTATGATTACAGAAGATAATGAAGTGATAGTCGTCCAGTCCATTGTGGAAAATCCGCACGTATCTACAAGGATAATTTCGAAACAACACGGGATAGAAGTCACTGCTGTAAAAAGGATTTTAAAAAAACATAAGTTTCACCCTTACAAAATTCAAAATCATCAAGGCTTATTACAAACGGACTTTGAAAGGAGACTAGTGTACTGTGAATGGCTACTTTTACAATTACGACACGATATAACTTTTCTAGATCATGTGCTTTTCACAGATGAAGCAACATTTGCTAATTGTGGAACCACAAACAGAAAAAATACCCATTATTATGACACTACAAACCCACATTTTGTTCAGCCCATTTTATATCAACAAAAATGGAGTGTTAACACATGGGGAGGCATCATAGGAAACACTATTATTGGTCCATTCTTTTTTGATAATACTTTAAATTGTGCAATCTACACAAATTTCCTACAAAATAATTTACCATTGCTATTAGAAGGCCTCCCAGATAACGTCATCAGGAGATTGTGGTACCAACATGATGGTGCACCAGCACATTATGCTTTGCCGTTGATGTTGATCTCGAGGATTCTCCTTTTGTACCCGTGGATCCTTATCACCCGCCGCTATGTATTTATTTGTCTTCTTCATCTAATTGTTCTGGAAAGGTGATTTTTCCTTCTAACAGTAATATGAGGTATAATTTCCACAAAGCCAATTACCAAAATTTATATACCGAAGTACTGAATAAAGACTGGTCCTTCCTCTACGAGTGCAATAACGTAAACGATGCTTTGGAAAAATTGTATGATGCCTTGTACAATATTATTGATTTTCATGTGCCTAAAACAATTTCTGCTGCTAAATGCCCTTATCCGCCTTGGTTTACTGAGCACGTCATACGTCACCTAAAGTTGAAGGCTTACTACAGGCGGCGATGGAAGTCAACAAAAACCAATTATTTTCACACCGAGTTTAAGGGATTAAGGGGTCTATGTAAATTGTTGATTGCGGACTCTTATAAATCATACATGGATGGGGTGGAATCGTCAATCTTAAAAAATCCTAAGGAAGTATTTAAGTATATACATAGTAGGCGTGGCACTTCACGTATACCGAACATACTATATCATAACAACCAACAAATTGACTTACCACAAGATATAGTTAACACCTTTGCTAATATGTTTTCATCCGTATATCAGCATAGCTCTCAATTCTCATTTGATGATTCTCAACCAAATCAAGTTCCATTTACATTATCCAGTGTTACAGAAGACGAGCTAATACGAATAATGTCGTCTTTCAATCAAGATTATACAGCTGGCGATGACCAAATCCCAAGTACATTTGTTCATAATACCAGACTTGCTTTAGCTGAGCCTCTGGCTATAATAATGAATACTTCAATAAGAACAATTACTTTTCCTTGGCGCTGGCAAAGAGCAAGAAAAAGCCTAATCTTTAAAAAAAGATGACAGAACTAGAGGTGAGAACTATAGGCCAATATCCAATCTACCCAACTTTGCAAAGGTTTCTGAAAATGTAATTTATTTCTGCATAGCATTCAATACAAAATCTTTGATTTCTGAATGTCATCATGGTTTCATTCGTAGACGGTCTACAGTCTGCAGTTACGAACCTACTCACTATAACTCAGGCTGTCTCTCATGAACTGGATGCTAATGGCCAATTAGACGTGATCTACACTGACTTTAGTCGCGCGTTTGACACGATAGATCATGGTATCCTTTTGGAAAAGCTCGCAGCAATTGGATTCTGCCCGTCCCTGCTCAAACTTCTGCATTCATATTTGACAAATAGGCGCAATTATGTCTTTTACAATGGATTTAGGTCATTTGAGTTTACTCCCTCATCCGGTGTGCCACAGGGCTCTAACTTGGGACCTCTGTTATTTACTCTATATACCAGCGATTTGCTTAAATCAATAACATGCAATGTACTCGCATATGCGGATGATATAAAGATCTACTGCTCTATACAAACTTGGAACGATGTACTTCATCTTCAAGAAAACTTGAATCGTATATCGACTTGGTGTTCCAACTTCAATTTGAAACTAAATGTAAGTAAATGTTGTTATATGTCTTACTCTCGCAAAAATAATAATATACCATCTACATATTCTATTGAGGACAACCGGCTTGGGCGGGTGGACAGCATAAAGGACCTTGGCGTGTTCTTTGACACACATTTGAACTTTTCCAGTCATATATATTTCATTTGCAATTCGGCTTCAAGGGCTATGGGCTTTGTTTTGCGCAGTTGTAAGTATTTTAAAAATCCACTACTTCTGAAGGTTTTGTATTTCAGTTTTGTCGTCAGTAAGCTGGAATATGCATCACAAGTATGGTCACCTCAGTACATATATCTACAACTAGCAATTGAGAGAGTGCAGCGGCGATTCCTGAAATTCTTATCTTTCAAGGATACGGGAATTTATCCGGAACGTGGCATCGATTACAATCTCTTGCTGCAGGCACATGACCTCCAATCACTGCGGGATCGCCGAGAGCTTCATGGTGCTCGCTTCATATGGAAGCTGTGTAATGGCACATTTGATTGCCAACATCTCCTATCATGTTTGAATGTCTACACTCCCAGAATTTCCTCTCGCTCCTCCTCCACGTTTTGGTTGCCCTTTTCGAGGACTAATCTTCTTCGGGGATCGGCACCGGTCACCATATGTCGTGCTGCAAACTTGCAATATGATGATATATTTTTTGTTTCCAATTCAACAAGTAATACATAATTCTGCAACTCTATAAATAAATATAAGTATATAGTTGTAATTTTTTTATATTACAAATAAGAATATAATTGATTTGTATTTTATTAAAGTACGTTTAATTCTTTGTCCTGTAGTTGGTTTGTTACTGTTGGACTGAATAAATTATTATTATTATTATTATTATATACCTATTCATATTTTGAAATATGTAATTATTGTTTTCGAATGGGAACAAATTAAATGTGTTGATTTTCACTTCGCTTTAATGCACATCTTAAAGTCGGATGAAAGTTAATACATTCAATTTGCTTACAAGAAAAGAATCAAACAGAAATTCAAATTCAAACATTATTTCTCATTATATTTTACAATTGTAATGATAAATAGATCTAGAAAGAAGTAATAAAAAATAAAATCTTATAGAAAAACAATTTCAGAAATGATGGAGTTACTTTATTACAAATAACTGATAGATATAACTAATAATAATATATAACAAATTATGTACATGAGCAAATATTCTTAATATTTATGAAGAACTTCTTGTGTTTAATGTATTGTTGTCGCACAAGTAATTTCAGTAGGTCTGTTGAATTCACTATGAGTGTTTTAGCTTTCAATATTTTGTTAATGTTTTTTGTGTAGGTAAATAAATGATATTGAATAAGTAATTTTATAATTTGAAATTACTTATATCAACATTTGATTTTATTTTATACAGCAACACAATAGAATGAAATCATACCTTCAATGGTATATGGCAAATGTAGAGATGGAACACTATGTTTTTTTCAAATTTGCACCATGGCGATCAATTAGTCTATCTTGCTCAGCAAAATGTATATCACACACTCAGTTCTTTCGGCTTTAGTAGATTCTTGCAATTCTAGCTTCAGATATTTTATAGCCCGCATCCATAAATTGGATAACTAAAATATATTATACCATTTTAAATGAAAAAATTATTTTACAATTCTATTAATTTAATAACATACATTTGCATCCTTTGGAAACATATGCATTGTCATGCTTTTATTGCCGTTATGACATGACGGTATTACAACTTAATTAGTTTCCAAACAGTGAAATATAACTTTTTGGTAAAAATAAATAGGTGTAGCCACCACACGATTTTCTTATACGTATGAGCGTTTCAAATTATAAAATTTTAAGAATTTTTTTATACAAAAATTATTCAAAATCCTATTCTAAGTGCTTCTATTCTCTTAATAAATCTCTATGGAATGCATACTTTGCAAGATATTCGAAAAAAAGTGCTACTTACGAAGAGTAAAAGTGTTACTTCCGGTCCGAATTTTGAAATTTCGTATATACAAAAAACATTCAAAATGCAGCTCTAAATACTTTTGTACTATTGATAAATATATATAGAATACATAATTTACGACATATTTGCTAAAAATCACTGGTCGATAAAAGGAAATGTGTTACTTCTGGAATTTTTAATTTTTTTTTTTATACAAAAGGTATTGAAAATTATGTTTTAAATACTTTTATACTCGTAATGTACCTGTATAGGAAGCATGACTTGCGAGATATTCGCAAAAAACTGATTTTCAATAAGAGTAAAACACTTACTGGTAGGAATTTCGAAAAAAAATTTTAATATAATTTTTCTCAAATTTAATTTTGAGTACATTTGAATTCTTTATAAATTTGTTTAAACTTAGTAATTGACGAAATATTGGCAAAATTTAATTTTTTCACTGAAGTAAACTACTACCGATTTTACTGAAAAACTAATCAGTTCTCAGGAGGGAGATTATACACGTAAATACAAGATTTGGAATTTATTCCTACAGCGGTTTAACCGCTATCGTGGTCACAGAGAGAGAGATAGAGAGACAGAGAGAGAGCGAGAGAGAGAGAGAGAGAGAGAGAGGAGAGAGGGGAGCGGGAGAGAGAGAGAGATTTTTTTAAAACTACTTTTTCGGTATCAGGGAACTTCAAGACGTGGACATCTGCAAAAATCTCGAGGTCGAAAATTTTCATCATCACAATATTTCCTTATACTACGTATAAGAAAGTAACAATGAAAAACAAAATACAACAATTGATTGAAGTAAAACAATAAATGATGAACACAAACATTTAACCTGCACAAGCTATAGTAGGCAAATGGACGAAAAAGAAAAATGCAACTTGGTATATACGGTTATTGTTTTACCGATCGACCGTATATGTCCAACGAAGATACATCTAGCGGATCTAGTCAAGATTTAAAAAACTGTCTGGACCCTGCCATAAGAGATAACAGCCCGTGATCTCTCAGTGTGTGTGCGACCACAACAACGGATAAACGGCGAATGCTATCAACACCATACTCAACCCATTTTTGCCGAAATTACTGAAAGTGAATTGTTTTAAATAGTTTTTAACATATTCCTTTTATAAAACCTCTTGAATTTGAAAATATCTCTTTCGTAAAATCAGTAGTTCATTCAAAACCCTAAGGGCTGTGACCATTGACAACCACTGGGCAAATATTATATATCGATAAAAACAAATTTTATTGATAGAAAATTACATTATTACAGGTATGTGCCGCATGAAATCCGAAAAATTAGTGTTATTATTCGTTTTTGTACTTTACTTTTTGCATAATAATATATTAACAGAATAACCTCAAAATGTCGTAAGTGATACTCAATATTGGCGCAATCATACGACTTTACAGACTAAAAATATTTCTTTTCGTTTTTTGCAGTGTCAAACCAGCTGCAACTACTTTTTTGGTAGAATAACGTAATACCATTGTCACCACAACCCAATGGTAAACATTACCTAAGTGTAAAAAGTCACACTTTAATTTAACAGGAATCAACACGCCCCCTGACCTCACCAACCAATGAATGAATTTGGTTTTTTTCCTTACAAATTACAAGCGTACGAGGTAGGTGCCATTAATTATCGGCCTGATATACAGAAAAGAAACTTGGAACAATATAAGAATTTTTATTTTTCAATGTAATGTCCCCTAACTTCTATACAATTATTATAACGATTAATTAATAATTCGATACCCTTGTAATAATAATCTGAAGTTTTTCCGTCAAAATGTTCTATAACAGCTGCTTGCAACTCACTATCATCCTTAAAACTACGTCCCCTAAGGTCTCTTTTTAAATTGGAAAACAAAACAAAAATCACAAGGAGCCATATCCGGACTATACGGTGGATGTTCCAATTCTTGAAAGCCGCATTCGGGGATGGCAGCTTGTGAAATGGCGGCAGTTTGGACGGGAGCATTGTCGTGCAATAATCGCACACCTTTTGTCAATTTTCCACGACGTTTTGCACACATACTGTCCCTTAATTGATGTAATAAAGACACTTGTATTGCGCTCTTTAAAGGCTATTAGCAAAATGCCCTCACAATCCCAGAATATTGTGGCCATCACCTTTTTCGTTGATAGAACGACTTTCGCCTTTCTGGGACGAGATTCATCAGGTCGCCGCCATTCCATTGACTCCCTTTTAGATAGAGGATCGTAAAACAGAACTATTGTTTCATCCCCTGTGACAATGGACTCCAAAATCGGTTTTTGGTCGTCTCAACACATGTTTAAAAAACACTGCGCACATTCGACTCGACGTTCGCGTTGGGGAGCAGAACGAAGTCGCGGTATCCATCAAGCACTAATTTTATTCATACCCAAATGGTCATGGAGAATTTGGCGAACACTTATTTCGGAAATGTTTGTTATCACTGCTAATTCCTTTACTTTCAAACGGCGATCTTCTAGCACTAAATGTTCAATAATTGAAATTTTTTGAGTCGTTATCAGTTCAATTGGTTGACCCGACCGATCAGCTACTTCCAGGGATTCTTGTCCCAAACTTTTGCCCACTTTTTTACAGTTGAATACGAAGAAGATGAATCACCGTAAACGCTGTCTAAACATTATTTAATGTGATAAGGTGTATGCCCTTCTTTTGTTAAAAATTTAATGACCGCGCAGTACTCAATTTTCGTTACTTCAGACATTTTCGTGCGCTAGTGACGTTGGTTGGCTGGTTACTAAAAACTACTAGGCTTCGAACCGTCATATTTATAGTGTACATTTCGCGTATGTGCATGCATGACGTGGCGGAGTTTGAACACGGTTTAACCTGTATAAGCCTCTCAGGCAGAGAATTTATGGCGCCTGCCTTCTATGCATACCAGGTACCGTTAAAGAACTGAGTGAAAATGCAGTCTGCTATGGCGCACAGCAGGTCGTTGACATTAAGCAGAAACAATGTGTTTCTCAGCGTTGATTCATGTGCGCACCATATTCTAGAATTTTGTTTTATAGTAAGTGATTTCTTATAACTGAGTCAATCTCTCCCCGTATGAAGACTGCACATAATCTGTGAGCCAGATATGATTTAAAAAGGTACAATATATATATATATATATATATATTTCCATTTTATATTAAAAAAAGTCTTAATGTATTAGATCAAATGGCTTTATCAAATCAACAAGTGTCCCAACTTCAAATTATTTATAATCCAATTTATAATACTATATACTATAATAATAATAATAAATAATAGAGGCGCTGTTCTTAGTTTATGTATATTACTTGCTTTTGCTATTTTTAATATCATAATATTGAAGCGCATAAAAAACTGAAGAGAACGATGTAAACCGGAAGTTGCTACCTTTTTTCTTGACAAAGATATAGACATAAGAAAACAATCCAGAAAAATAAATACTTTTAAATATAAAAAATATTTATTTATTGCCAGTAATAATTTTATTTTTATTTTAAGAGGGTGACTAGAGAGTGTATAAATTGTTTTGAATTGAATTTCCAACATACTCTTCCATAAATGTATTCATTTGAATATTTTTACCGATTTTTTAATTCATTGCATATATTGCATTGAATTCCCCTTTTAATGTTTTCAAATTCTCTGGCTATTATTTGTTAAATTTCATTTTTTGTCTATCCCAACATCGAAATAAAATAATAATAACAATAACAATAACAATAATATAGCTTCATTACCTAAGAGATATGCATCTAATTATAGGACAACGGCAAAAATAATTCCCATAACTCGTGAACTAAGTGAACAATAACGAGAAAAAAGACGATATAATATAATATATTAGTTAGTAAAGAATATGAAGATATGTAAAACAAACCTAAAAAAATACCTAAACATAAATAAGAAAATATGTTGACGCAGTAATATAAACGAAACCAACAAAACACAAATATTTAAATAAGAAATTACAAAAAATAAAACAAAAAAAAACTTCAATTCAATAAATGTCCAAAGTGTCCACCATTATTTTCAATGAACATGTTTATTCAGTGATTAGAAGAAAGCACAGCTACTTCAATTTCAGAGGCATCTGTAATTCTCTGAATCATATTTTCAAGTGTAGCCGACATTTTATTATAAACCACTTATTTTACTCTGCCCCATAAATAAAAATCAAGAACGGTAAGGTTGGCGGCCACGGGAATAACCTTCTTCTTCAGATCCATCGATTGGGGAACTGTTGATTTAAATGTGCCTTTACATTTTGTGAAAAGTGAGCGGGACAACCATCATGTTGATACCACATATTTGCTCTACATTCCAATGACACACATTCTAATAGTGGAGGAAGATCGTTTTCATGGAAATGTAAGTGATTTCTGCCATTTACGTGTTCGTTAAATATAAAAGGCCCAATGATGTTGTTTTCTAAGATACCACACCACACGTTTACCCTCTACCGATGTTTATTGTCAACCTCCTGAATCCAGTTAGGATTGTTCCTTGACCAAATAGTGCAAATTATGTATACTCGCGATAAAAAGTTTTGTCGGGTCTTAAGACCAGCTATATGGAAGGTATCACTGGTTAACTCTAGTAATCCGATAATATTTCCTACTAAATTTTAATAAACCATAAAGGGATATTGCAATATTTTTGTTTACGCTTGAGATATTTTAAATTTCGTCAAAAATAAAATACATCTAGCATAATAAAGCAATAAATAAGCAAACAATGAATTACACAAAAAAATTTTTGAAGACAATATATTTAAAGGAAAATATTTTAATATGTAAAATAAGAGCAATATCACACTTACTCCGGACGTCTTAACATATTGCCGTGGTCTCTTGCATATTAAAAATAATAGTAATAGCATTAAGAATAAATTTAAGTATATAAAATATAAAAGAGACAATAGGAATAAGTTTTATTGTATTCAAAGATTTTAACATAAGAGTATACTGGGTTGCATACATTTAAGTATAGAAAACATAGACATAAAAATGAATTTATATTTACAATTTAGATATTAAACAGGTACAAAATAAAAGACGAGATAAATTTAAGCTATATATATTTGTTATTATAGAAAAGTGAAAAGAATTAGTCATTTAAACGCAGTAAAATTGTAAAAAGAGGATCAAATCCGATATGCACGAGAGAAAAATATAATTGAATAAATTATGTAAACTTGAGAACGTGCATAAGGTAATAAAACTTTATAAAAGAAATTAAAATAAGTCATGTTAAAAGAATAAAATTTACCTTAACTTATGACTATATAAGTAAATAAATAAAAGGATATAAATCAAAATATTTCGAGACCATACAATAAGCAGTAGTGTTTTTTTATAAACGACAGCTGGCAAATAATAAAGTACATTCATGAATTCAGGTGTGTAGCACTATGTTTCATTGACTGTAAAGAGAGATTTGTACGGTTTGATGACCTACAAAAAGAAAATATAATGTAAACTTCGTTTGTAGTTTCTTACAGATAAATATATCACCATTGAAAAAGTCCTGGATCGAAAGAAGCAACGAAAGGACAAACCAGATGGATCGTGGTAGTACGAGTAATCTTATAAAAAGATACCTGTTATTTACAATATATTTCCAATTTTACCGAGAGCTGGAAACAAAACAAAAATAAGAATTGTGTTAGCGAATGGAAAGAGGAAGTATGCATCAAATAGTAAAGAAGGTAACAAATTCATAAACAAATATAAGGAAGAATTATATTAATACAAGTATACCTACATTGGAAGATACTGGACAATTTGAGTAAAAGACTTTTAACATAAGCAAACAATTCCCAATGTGTTGACATTTTAAGTGAAGAAACTGTCAAAGACAATAAGTGCGTGTGTGTGTGTTCGTATCATGATGGCAACTTGGAAGGCAGAGATCACTGAAGACGCAGGCTGACAACTTGAATGGTAGTTCCAAGGATGGCGTTGAGAGCGGTCACGTGTCTTCCCGGGTATATAAATTGAAAACAAGAATGAACAAGATAGTTAGTTAGTTATTTGGGGAGAGATTAAAAGCGACTTAAAAAAGACATTAAATCGTAGGGTCAGATACACCACGATTATAGTTTGTTCATTATTTCTTGTATTGGCGTATTAATTTTATTTGTATTTAAGTTTCATTCATTATAAGGATTTTTCTTTGGTTAATAATTTTTTTGTATTAAGAAAAAATGGAGATGCAAATGGCAGAATTTGAAAAGTTTTTCAATGATTCAAAGTAAGTTTTAGAAACAAGGATTTATCAATGTTGCTATGCGTGTATTGTAATATAACGTGCAAATGTATATTCAATATAACGTCGTGCAACAGGGATAATAAATATTGTCCTGTAATAATATACATTCTTTAGTTTTAACAACACAAATAGAATTATTAATGGTGTTGGATGTTAAGAAAATATAACGTGCAAATGTATATTTTCTGGCACTTTATTAGGCATCATTAATTCCTTCAATAAATTTTTGATTATAAATTAATAATTTAAATTTGATTTTCAAGAAGGAAAGTGTTTCTGGGTAGCGGACTTTGAGATGCTGGACACAATACGTGTGAATGGTTGTAGACAGTAATCAAATTCAAGCTTTTTCTCTGAACACTGACCATTGCGAAGTTCTAAGTTTATCAGAGCATTACGTGCGAATATAATGTCTCTGATGGAATAGAATTAGCCCAAAATATCAATAGTATACTAACATTAATTGAATTTTCTTTATTTTTGAAACAGGACAATATTTTATTTTTATTTAAACATTAAATATATATTCGTCATATAAAACATTACAACCTAGAACACGGTACAAATGATTTCTTTCAATTATGTTCTTCTTTTGTAATTAAATGGTGAATATAGCATAGTGATGCTATCTATTCTGAAAATAATGTTGAATAAATTATACAATTATGTTTTATATGGTTTCTGATTTTTATTCAAAATAAGCTATAACCCTATAATAATAAAAACAAGAGATTTGACGAGAAAGGAGAAATTTAGATACACTGGTAGAATTCACGTATACTTATAAAGTACGCGCTGATAAGAAAATAAATAAATATATTAAGGATAATAAAAAAATTATCATCATCTTTATTAGTTATGTTGCTGGAACAGCACACAGCATAATCTATTTGGCAATGCCTAACGTATGGCAATACTACAATTATTTCATTCCAAATAATTATGTTGCCACAGCAATATGTAGTTTTAAAAATGCAGAGAAATTACCATACTAATAAAACAAGGAATGGTGAAGTAATTGATGGGCAGGTGGCTGAACTATTAAGAAAAATTATTTGATATATGGGCTACAAAAATCTTGATTTAAATAATATTCCAAAATTTAAACACCCCCAGCAATTGCGCTGTAAATACCAAGGTAAATACATATTAGGCAAACATGCCCTAGATAAGAAAAAGTCTCAGAATGCACATATAGTAATATAATCAAATATTTTGAATTAAATTATAATGAAAAACCCATTATTTTTTTGTATCTATTTTAAAATAAATAGAATGTATATTACAGAACAAAATTAATGACAGATACATACTCGTAAATATCATCAATATAAATAATTACAAATTCTCTAAAACCGAGATCTTAATAAAGCATTCATTCACGCCCTTGAAAATAAGCGCCAAACATTTGTAGAACAGCAATAAGATTTCTCTGTGATGTTGACACAATGTTATCGTGCGATAAATCATAAATGAAGAATATTTGAAATATATTTACTTCTATATGCCACATGTATTTTCTTTTACGAAGCAATTAAGTATATTTACTCAAACTTAGGTATATACAAATTGAATATAATCCTTCTTTATTTCGTGTGAATTTACTAGAGTGGACCAGTGATACCTTCCATATACCTGGTCTTACGACCCGACAAAACGTTTTGAAGCGAGTATACATTTAATTTCTCGTTATTTGCAAAGGTTGCTTCATCAGTCCATAAAGTTTCAGACAAGAAGTTCCTATTTTCTTGCACCATTTGCTTTAACCATTGGCAATAATTTAACGTGAATATCGCAATCTTGATCTGATATGGCTTGATGTAGTTTCATATGATATGAAAGCAACTTGTGCTCCATCAATATATTTCTAACACACCATCTTGGTAAACCAAGATCTCTCGACATTTCTCTGATGCTTGAATGTGGATTAATTTCATCATAAGCTAAGGTATTAACAATACTCTCTTCATTTCGACTTCTACAAAATCTTTGTCGAGCAGGAATATAGCGAACTTGTCCTGTTTGACGTTGCATCTCGCAAGGGGAATAAAAACTCTACGGGAATAATGTCTTCTTTCCGGATAATATTATGAATATTGCCGTTATGCATGAACTACATTTTCAAAACATTGAAAATATATTCTGATCATGTCTTATGCTCCAACGTTACAATATGACTTTATACAAACTTAATAACCATGGACAGGTGTCCAAAAAGGTTTAATTTGTTAAATATGTACAAAAAGTTTAACTACAAGTGACACTAATATTTTGACATTTCGATTTTCATGGCCCACCTTCGAAATATAATAATGTAATGCATTATCACGGTGCATACGATGTTGTATGATGGAAAATTAAATAAAAGCTGGTCAGTACTACTATTATTGTTTTATTTCGATGTTGGAAAAGACAAGAAATGAAATTTAACAAATAAGAGCACATAGAATTTGAAAACATTAAAAGGGAAATAACGTAATATATGCAATGAATTAAAAAATTGGTAAAAAAAGTGACATGAACACATTTATGGAAGAGTATGATGGAAATTCAATTGAAAACAAACTATACACTCTCTAGTCACCCTCTTAAAATAAAAATAAAATTATTACTCGCAATAAATAAATATTTTTTTTATTTAAAAATGTTATTTTTCTGGATTGTTCTTTTATGTCTATATCTTCGTCAAGAAGAAAGGTAGCAACTTCCGGTTTTCATCGTTCTTTTCAGTTTTTTATACGCTTCAATATTATGATATTAAAAATATATCTATTTAAAATTTTAAAGAAAAAATAAGTAACATACATAAACTAAGAACAGCCCCCCTATTATTTTTTTTGACGACCAAGTAATTTCTTACTACATGCATTTCAATTCTTTGTAAAATTCTCTATCTAATGAGACTAGAAAAATTAAAATCCGTTGAGGCAAACGAAGTTATACCTATTTTTGTACGCAGACATACCTCCCTCCACCCTTCCCTTCGTATGGGAGTAAGATCAAAAAGTTTCAAATGAAAATTGTATAAAAACGTCTGGAAATGTTGCCAGTAAAAAAATTAGCCTATGTTAACCTTAAATTTAATGAAAAATCAATCAAATTTTTAATTTAACTTGAGAAGTGATATATATTGTTATCGTTTGACCCTTGTATATTTCATTAGGATTAACTACACATTATTATAATATGCATAAGTTTTAAATCAGAGTTTAAGATATTGGTTTTTCTATTCCAGTGCTATAAAGTTCACTTTACGACACCCGTTTTGGTTGCATAAAGTATTACTTATCGCACGCTAATTTTAGTTTTTTGAAGTTGGTAACAAAAAAAATGGAACCAAATCGTATTTAAATGTCAAAATATAAGCCTTTAAAGTAACAAAAATGTGCAATAAAATTGTACAAAGAATAAAAAGCACGCATGCTAACATTTCACTTACCAATTAGCAATATAAATTGTTAAGCAGAGTTGGATGATAAGTTTTCGGATGCTACTATTGACATTTACTTACCATGTTGAATAGTACAACTGTTATAAAAGTTTGTTTTGATAAATATGTAGAGAGTTTGTGGACGAAAGATTTTGTAAATTGTCTTCTGCTATTTTGAGAATCTCTGGGGGCATACAGTTATTTATTTCGTCCTTTTTGTTGATAATTTGAAATAATTTATTGTATAAATCAGTCTGAATTTTAAACACAATTACATATAGCACCACCGATATTCAAATATTTAAAACGTTCTACTTAAAAATCAGAGTAACCAACTTCAAAAAAGCAAAATTTCTAAAATATTCGAACAAAGCATGTCTCTTATCTTAAGCTTTTTTGAACTTTTAATAATCGAAATAGAAAAAATAGTATAAAATACACGTTTCATAAGACATTTTGCGCACTTGAACGCGTGCGCAAAAATCGTGTCTTATGAAACTTGTATTTTAATATACTGTTTAATAATCCCAGAAAAATATGACCTTTAAAATTTGAATAGATATTGGCGCCAGGTAACGTATTACCAACTTGAATATAGTCTTTATTTTATAAATACATCGGAGAAAAAACCCTGTTAAGTGCGACGTTTGAAAGTTTACAAAAAGGTTAATTTTTTTATAGGATATCTAGATAGTTTTTATCACCGGCTCGATTATACATATTTAACACAGTGGAGAGCATGAATTATCTACAGGGTTAAAAGTCGGTTCAATTAGAAAGGTGATTAGTTAATTCTCATTTACTTAATATCAAGTAATCAACAGATCTACCTGGTAATTACCAACAACTTTCTTTAATCTAAAGGCAGGATTCAAGCAGAATAATTATAAACAGGGCAATTATTTTGAAGTATATTGAATCGTCTAATTTCCTACTATCAATTCTTATACAAATAAAACAATACTTCAGGAACAAATTGATATTCAAGGTTTATTATTGGTATAGGTAAATGCCAAATTGAATTATTAATAGCTTAAGTATATACTATTCCTATTTGTTAGATAGTAACCTCAATAATACATACGAGTAAGTGAACGATTAGAAATAAGCTTTCGTTACTTGATGGATAGGAAAATATTATTTACATTGAACGTAATTCTGTTCAGAATTTACATACATAAATGAAATATAAACTGAATTAATTGCAACTGTGTAAAATTAACCTACACCATTTAAGTGTATAAATAACAATGTATGTGCAATTGATTACAGATTAACTTAATTTAGTAAGTACGATATTTGATACAATTATTTTTCTATTTGTATTTTCTTCAAGCAAATTACATTTTACACTCAAATGTGTTTTTGACCTTTTGAATCATATTATTATTGAGTAGAATGTGTCGTCTGCATTTATAAAAACAGAATTTCTGTTTAAAAAGAATTACACTGACTTTTTATTAAACAAAGAAATAAAATATCTATTTAATTAATTGATTTCATTACTAAAAAGAATACCTTCTAATATATGGCAGCTGCAGATATCAATAGCATCTAATTTGCAATTACATCATTGCAACGAGTGGACTTGTAGCTTCTAGATGAACAGAAAATTTAAGAATCACATCCAAATAACGGGAACACAGGTAGGAAGTTCTTAAAAGGGATTTCTTTCTCAGGATTTAATTAGGTGTTTTTATTTATGTAGAATCAAATATGATAAGCTGTTTCTTTCTTAACGTCTAATTCTTGATGTTGACGGTTATCTATTCAGATGATCGATGATATCTCAGGAATCTTCAATTTATGTCGATTAGCACACAGAATGCTTCTCACCAAGAGAGATCGGTGTTTGTACTTCTTCACGAAGTGAATTATAAAAAATAGTTCTCGATAATATAATGTACGTGATGATTTCTTCTCAATCTCTCCATCAATACCTTTTTCATTCCAAAAAAATATCTTCGGCTGCTTTTTATTGTTGTCATAAATAACCTCGACCTCCAATTTATTTTTAAATAATTACTTATTTCATAATATTTAGTATCAGAATTCCGTTTTGAGTATTTTTAAAAATCATAAATTGATTTGTCTAATTCAAATTCACTAAAATTGCATTTAAGTTTGCTTTGAATCTTAAATTTGTCAATAATGTATATTTCAGTATAAGAGCGTCGGTTGAATGCTGACGTATTTACATTGCATAAAATATATACGCTATGAAATTATCATAATGGTTTTATGAAAATTAAATTCAGTATTGGGAAGAAAGTTGCATGAAATTCAATTGTTGGCTGACGAGGAAGATGTGGATGTGTTGTGTATCACTGAACATTGGCTGAAGGACATGGAAATGAAATCTTTGAAACTGGTAAATTACAAACAATGCAGCTATTTTTGCAGAAAGGAAGCCAGAGGAGGCGGCGTTTGTATCTTCGCTAGAAACGAACTTCAAACGAAAGAGCTTACATGTACTACAACTTGCGAAAGAGAGTTTGAAACTGCAGGATTAAACATTATACTAGGTAGAACAACTTTATTACTGTACTGTGTGTATGCTCCGCCGAACAATCATTTATCATTGCCTAGAAATCTAGATTCGCTTTTCGAGGAGCGTTTTCGGACTGACTCGAACGTCGTCAAATGCGGTGATTTCAATATAGACTGGACAGTGAGTGGCAGGTATCAGTCGATGATACGCAATTTGTTAATACAACGTGATTGCTCTCACATTATAAATGTCCCCACCAGAATAACAGCAACATGCGAAACGTGCATAGATCTCTTCATTACAAATATCAGACATACAGAAATGGCAGTGGTGAGTAACCATCTATCGGACCATACGTTTCAACTGGCTTCACTACTGCTAGAAAGTAGAAAAACAGTGGACGATCAAAATGTGAAATACATCAGAAAACATAGTTACAAAAATATTTTGAATTTTAAATCGTTAATGAGCAGTGAGAACTGGGACACAGAGTCACAAAATATAAACGACTTATATGATGAAATTGTGGGTTCATTGGTGTCGAACTTCGAGATTGCTTTCCCATTGACACCTGTACAAAACAAGAAAGATCGTAGACAGCCCTGGATCACCAGAGAAATGAAGGATTTATCTGCGCTGCTGCGAGACATGGCAAAGGTGAAAAAGCACATACAGAGCGATTT
This sequence comes from Amphimallon solstitiale, assembly GCA_963170755.1. NCBI lineage: Eukaryota > Metazoa > Arthropoda > Insecta > Coleoptera > Scarabaeidae > Amphimallon > Amphimallon solstitiale. Next base: position 124,998,201 of record OY720681.1, on the reverse strand, counting down.
TTATACAGAGAGATATAACACTATCAAAACATACTATCGAAATATGATAATAAAAGCGAAGCGCTCATACAACAACGCCAGAATATTAAACGCAGACAATATCAATAAGACCTGCTGGAAGATAATCAATGAACAAAGAAACCACGAAACACATGACATCTTAAATTTGATAATAGACGACATTAACATTGAGGAACAAGAAATGGTGGAGATGTTCAATGACCACTACGTGGCACAGTCTGAGGACAGCTTGCACCCAAGTGGAGCAGTTACACCAGGGGCAAATGTTGTGAATACCATTTTCGCCGGTCACGATAGAGGAGGTCGAGCAGGCCTTGGGCAGGTGTTGCACAAAGTTGTCGTCCGGCTGTGATGGACTCCCAGGTAATATCATTAGAGCGGCAAAGGAGTATATTGCGTACCCTCTCTGTAGAGCAATAAATGTATCCTTTCAAACGGGGATTTATCCGTCAGCTCTCAAGATATCGAAAGTAGTACCAATCTACAAAGGGAAAGGTGACAGAAATATTATTACCAATTACAGACCTATCTCTGTACAGAATCAGCTGTCAAAGGTGTTCGAGTACTGCTTCCTGACGCGTTTGAACGGTTTCCTTAAGAAGTACCACATTCTCAATGACTCTCAGCACGGATATCGAAGGAATAGGTCGACCTGCACAGCCATCCACAAAAGTTTGGATACAATATTCGAAGCTCTGAACAAGAAACAACACGTAATAGCCTTGCTTTTCGATATGAGCCGAGCGTTCGACTCGGTGGATCACGCTCTTCTACTTGCGAAGCTACATGCAATAGGAATCAGAGGCCCAGCTAATGCGTGGATAAAGTCGTACTTGCAGGGTCGTTCGCAGCAGGTGAGGGTTGATGCCGCGATGTCTGCTACGAAGTTGATTGGGAGAGGTGTGCCCCAAGACACTATTCTGGGACCGATCCTTTTCAGCATCATGATTAACGATCTGCCAGAGGGATGTCTTGTAGCAACCAGGATTAATATCTATGCGGACGATACCACCATCACGGTTGCTCACGAAAATGAACAGGAATTGGTGAGAAGAGGCACAACAGCGGCATGCAGCATTCTAAATTGGTGCACTTCAAACGGCATACTCCTCAAAAAACCAAGTTGATACAATTTTACCCAAAGACGAAATCAGTCGATACAAGCCTTCTTGTAAGGCTTGGGGGTAAATCCATCGAACAGGTAGACTGTGTCAAACATCTTGGATTGTACATTCCACCAAAACTTACATGGGAAACACACATAGATTGGGTATGCGCCAAGTTGAGTTCGTCGTGTACATGTTCTTCGCAATCGGAGGTACTGTGTCGGGGGAAGTAGTGCGCGACATGTACTACGGACTTTTCCAGTCAGTGATGTCGTATGGACTGGTGTTCTGGGGTTCCAGCGGCCGCGTCGATCAGGTCCTGAAGTTGCAGAAGAAAGTGCTACGATTAATGGAGGGATCTGCGTATAGGGCGCATTGTTTGTGAAATATCAAATTATGACGGTGTTCTCACTTCACATATACAACTTACTGGTGTTCTCCCAACACTTGATATTACAGACGAATAATGAACATCATAGGTATCCGACCAGGGCCGGTGACCTAATTCGATTCGATTATCAGAGACTTTCCGTGTGTCAGACAGGAGTGAGTTATATGTGCGCAAAGGTGTATAATGCGCTGCCACCGCATATACGATCAGAGACCAGAATGAAGTGCTTTCGGAAATTGTGCAGGGAGTACCTTACCAACTATCCTCTCTACAGCCTGGAAGAATTTTTTAATTTGAGGAAAACGCCTTGACGTGCAGTGCAGAGAACAGTTTATCTGGTTTCTGGTTTTAAATTACTTGTATGTTTATTGTTTGTTTGGAAAGAGTCAGATTTACTTATTACTCATTCGAATCTCTTGAATGACACATCATATATGTATACTACATTTGTATATTCAACTTGATGTAAATAAATATTCTTATTCTTATTCTTATTTCAAGCTTACTTTTGACCGTTTTACAAACAATATTTTATAAAATTAGGGGAGAAGAGGGTACAGTGAGACGGAAAAATTTGAAAGGCCATATTTGATAAAGAAATGAATTTTCTTTTGTTTGCAAAAATAAATTTGAACAAGATATAATGTTAGCAGAATGTTATGAATTATTACATTACAATTAACTAAAGGGAAAAAATATATAATGAAAAATAAAAAAGGTGGGTTTGTCTCAATGTTCCCCCTTAGGTGGATACATTGAGACAGTCACTATTAATAATTTTCATGCACATTTAGTATATTTAGAAATTAAAAAGCAGGTAATAAGAAAACAGTTTTATTGCGAAATGCTACAGAAAATCTTAGATTACAATGTTTTCAATTTTTTCTATGAAATGATATCTGTTTTTATATTAGGGAAAAAATGTCGACCCCAGCTTACATTCGGGCTGTCTAAAACTTTAACAATCTAGTTATTTAATATCTTACAAACATCTGTTACACATGGGAAAACAAAACAAGTATTATTTTTGGAATATTTTCGCAGAAAACTCACTTCCATCGTTTCACAGTTGTTATTCGCCATAACCTGCCCGATAAAATATTATGTAATTTTTTTATTAGAATTAGCATCATATTGAAGTTTTACAAGTAAGAAATCACGGAGTTTAATTTGATTGACTTTGGTAGGATCAAATGTCACATTAGGAATATCTTCTTCGTCATCGTCACTAGCCGAAAATATTTCAGTTCCCACTGACGTGTCAGAATCATGGAGAGAATAAGTATCGGCAACTTCTTCCTCTGACTCAATAACAGCATTGCTCTCAATATTCTCAATAGGTTCTGCAACTAGTTTTTTTTACTGTCATCCCCTTCTTTATTTTATTGTTTTCTATTTCAGTTTTTTCGGGAGTGTCGGTGGCAATCATGGTCTTACCCTTTCTTCTTCTTTTCTGGCCTTGGACTGTCCCAATTCTCTTTGGGTATCCTCTTATATCAGTTGGACTTATAAATGTGGTTGCTATTTCATTTTTGGGGGGAGTTGTTAACCCTTCACGCACGAGAGATACGTTTGCATTTATCTCAATACCTTCAGTAGAGGCTGTTGGATCTGGCAATGGACGTTCTGTAACTTGACTTGTCAAGAAATCTTCTTCATTGAACACATGACGGTCATATGGAAATATTCCAGTCTTTTTGAAAGCAGACGCTATGTTTACGGGTGTCATTGCACGAGCATAAGCTATGCCCACAAATGATGCTACCTGATAGATTGTCACAGGTGTGCCTGAATTAGCTTTTTCCCAAGAACCTAGACCGTCACTATAGAATGTGTGGAATGGTTTTAGAAGACCTACATCTAACGGCTGCAACCTATGAGTGCAGTGAGGAGGCACTGTTAGAATTGTAACAACGTTATCTTTAAATTAACTCCTTCAATAGATAAATGGCTTTCATGGTTATCCATAACTAAAAGCGAAGGGTTATCTTTAGAACTGGAAGTATGTTTGATGAAGTGTTTTAAAACTTCAACAAAGCACTTTGTATTCATCCAGCCCGCTTTTGTAGCTAAACCTAAAGTATCACATGGTGCTCCTGTCAACATATGACTCTTAAAATGGACTCTAGGAAAAATCATTACCGGAGGGATTGCAATCCCAGATGCATTAACAATGCAACATGTCGTTACTAGCGTGCCTCTCTCGCTGCTTTGGATTTTGGATACTTGTCTAGTGCCTTTTTCGGCTAACACCTTTGCCGCGCTGTGTTGTACCGTTAAAGTTCCTGTTTCGTCTAAATTATATATTCTAAGTCCGTTTGAAAACTTTATGTGGCATTGCAAAACATTTCCTAATTTTGTAAAAAACGCTTCTACATTAACTTTATTAAACCCCGCTGCCCTTGCTAGACTGCATCCTTCTGGGGTTCTTAGAGATATATTGGGATGTCTTTTCCGAAATCCTTTGTACCAGTCAATTGAAGCTTTTCTTGATATCTCCCAGTTATCTGGAACTCTGATATTATTTGCTTTTGCTAAGACATATGCAAGTTTACAACAATACGTAATGGTTAAGCCATAAAACATTTTAGAACAAGTTATAATATACTCGATGAGTGCTTGTTCTAATTCCATGGAAAAAATTTGATGGGGGCCATTCGGCATAAAAAATCATCTTTATATTTCTTTACATATCTGCTTACGGTTTGAAAGCTGAGGTTTTTATTTCTTGCCGAATTGTTATACCATTATTGATAACCAGATTGACTGCTTCCCTCATATCATTTTCATTAAATCTACCAACAGTCTTATCACTCTTCTTCTGACGTACCATCTGTAACACAAACACAAGTTATTTAGACTTGTGGTTTCGAAAAATCGGTAACAGAGAACAATGAAACTTGAGGGGGAACAGTGAGACACAGTCTCGCTGTTCCCACCAGCGATTTGTCTCATTGTACCCACATTGGTATTTTACCGTCAAATCTATAAAATTTACATTTACCAATAAACAATATAATGGGATTTAAGTGGTTTTGCTTACCTTTAATATGTACTTTTCAACCACCAAAACAGCAGCTCCGTATTTGCTATCGTGTTTTTACAACACACGACGCACAACCTTAATTTTCTTCAAACTCTATCGAACTGTAAACGTTTTGGTCACAAGAGCGTCATTCCTACAGTACCAACTTCGGTACTTCGCAGTGTCGCTAACACTCCGTTTCATTTTCCCCTAAAATTTGAAAATGTCTCACTGTTCCCGTTGTCTCACTGTTCCCGCTTCTCCCCTATACTTTACAATGAGTTTTACAGAAATCCTATTCTTATTAGGCTTGTTTAAATCATTTAGTTTCTCTAATGACTTTTAATTAAGTTAAACTATTTGTTTTTAATTTGTTAGAGTCACTTCAGATACTTTATACAAAATTAGTATTAGATATTCTGTATTTTTCCTTACTTTCAATGCAACAATATAATGAATAATAAAATATTTCTTATTTGTCTGATCTGATTGTTTATTAAATAATTTCTAGACTTAGTATGTATGTAATTTCAAATTTAGGATCATTTTAACTACTGCAAATGTTAAGGCGTTAATGTCAAATACCTATACGCTTTTACTAATACACTTAAATTATCCTTGTGATATTTAATACTATAGTAATATACAGTGATGTGCAAATGTATGGAACCAAGTAAATATCTCTGAAGTTTCTAGAGATGTAGAAATTAAATTTGGTGGGTAGATATTACACTATATTTTGTATTTAGTTCGAATGTTTTTATCGCAATTCAACTTCCAGTTTAACCGGAAGTAATGTTAGCTTGAAATTTTTAAATAGAACACCCTGTATATTATTTTAGTTTTGAATAGAACACTTTATTGCGAGTACAAAAATAATGGGTTCGATATGTTTTATTTCATGGCCAACCGTGATATTAACAAAAGAGTGATTTTTGTTACAATGCTAAGATCTAGTATTTTGCGAGTGTAAATCACAAATGTAACAATAACATTAAATACCAAAACTGAAATTGAGTACAACAGTACTTAAATTACTGAAAAGGGCGCTAAACATAGTAAAATAAAACATGACTACGACAAAGCGTTAGGATACCGTTAGTGTATTAAATGTTCAAACTGAGCACCATTTACCTCTTGACAGTAGGCCAGTCTATTTTTAAATGCCATTGTAACATTGGCCTTTGTTTCTGGTGGAATTCTTTGAATCTCTTGAGTTATTCTCTCAGCTAATTCTTGCAAATTATCTGGTCGATTAAAATAAACTTTGGACTTCAAAAAACCCCATAGATAATAGTCCAGTGGATTAAGGTCTGGTGATCGAGGAGGCCATTCTATAGCACCTCTTCTTCCAATCCACCTATTAGGAAATGTCCTGTTTAAACGATCTCGAACAATGCGAGCGTAATGAGGTGGTGCCCCATCTTGCTGAAACCAGATATTATTTGGCAGTTGTCCATTTTCCTCCAGCGCCGGAATTATTTGTGCATCCAAAAGTTCTAAATACATGTTCCCGTTCAAATTTCCTTCTAAAAAGAAAGGCCCAATAATTCTGTTATTGTAAATACCGGCCCAAACGTTCAGTTTTTGAGAGTGTTGCGTATGAGCTTCTTGTACCCAGTAAGGATTATTTTGGGACCAGTAACGGCAGTTGTGTCGATTAACTGTACCGTTCAAACAAAAAGTTGCTTCATCAGAAAACACTACATTTTGTACAAAATTATCGTCACGGTTACAAATATCCATAACTGATTCACAAAATTCTAGCCGTCTGTTGAAGTCGTCGTCGGAAAGTTCTTGAACAAGGCGAATTTTGTACGGGTAATATCTTTCTCGTTTTAATATCCTCCCTACTGAACGACGGCTAATTTCGTGCATATTGGCCAGTTCAGTAGTAGACAAATTATGATTTTCCTCTAAAGATATAGCAATATTTTGAGCTACTTCTTCATTTGTAGCAGTATTTATACGTCCACTTTTTCTTAAATTTCCGACGGTGCCATTTGTATTGTACCTTTGCAAAGTCTTTGTAACTATCGAACGTGTTATTTGCCTATTCGGATGAATATTGTTAAAAAGGTCACAAACTTCTTGATGCGTTCTTCTTCTGTCGCCAAATCCAATCATCATTAGTATTTCAATTCTTTCTCTTTCGCTTAAATGAGCCATTTTTGCGTTAAAACTAAAATACTACTTATTTTGACAATAACTGTCACTGCTACAATTATTACATGGACTACCAGATATTATTACATTTTCATTCAAAAATAATTTTTTTTTTGTTAATATCACGGTTGGCCATGAAATAAAACATATCGATCCCATTATTTTTGTACTCGCAATAAAGTGTTCTATTCAAAACTAAAATAATATACAGGGTGTTCTATTTAAAAATTTCAAGCTGACATTACTTCCGGTTAAACTGGAAGTTGAATTGCGATAAAAACATTCGAACTAAATACAAAATATAGTGTAATATCTACCCACCAAATTTAATTTCTACATCTCTAGAAACTCCAGAGATATTTACTTGGTTCCATACATTTGCACATCACTCTATATATAGAAGTATTCTCAAGATCACAATTAGATTTAATTAATTAATTTTATCTTTAATCTTTCATATTAGTTTTAGTTTAAATTTAAATTATACACATTGTATATAAATATCTACTGTAAAATAATAGGTTAGGATGTAGTAAATTTATATTGGTTTAAGTAAAACAATGTAACGATATCATTATAATTTTTATTTATAAAATTACTATAGGAATAATCCCTGTATAACAGGTGAATTGGTTTTATTAATCGTGTTGAATCTAGTTATTGCAATAACTCACGTTTTCTCATACTTATATATTGTTTTTTCTTTAAATCTCGTCTACTAAATTGACATAGTCACATTGATACTTAAATGCATTTGTTTGCTTACATTTTGCAAGCAGTAATATATACACGTCGCTAGAGGCGAAGCCACTAATGTACATCTTAAAGAGTGGGAAGAATCTCTTTAACAGACATGCTTGAGTTTTTTATCTCAAGAGGATTCTTATAAAAGGCCGTGTAGGACGATTTTAAAGAGATTTTTATAGCTGGTGAGAACCGCTCAAAATACAAATAAGCATTAGGTGTCTGTATTAATAACTTCAAACCTGAACTTGTAAAAGTTTTAAGGAATAATTTTTATTTTGGAAAATTTCCAATAATATTTGTGGACACTATTTTCAATAAATAATTTCATGGAGTTGTAATAATTTGTAATTAAAAGTTTTAATTCGAACTTGTGCCATTACGCCGCCCGCGCGTAGGACAACATTGTGTGAGCATGGCTTTTCGTGTCAAGTTGCCAGGGTGTATAATTCAATACCGGTGAACATAAGAGATAGTGTTACCTATGACTAGAGCCATTTTTCGGTGTGAGAAAACACGTTATTTGGAAATGTTCAACATATGATATTTCTTTGCACAGGATAATATGATTAATATGATGAATGTCATTTTTGACAATCAGTCAGAATTTAAAAATACAATGACAAGGATCCGTCTCTAATCAGTATTTTTATTATATTTGATTTACATTGATTAAATTAAGTGAAAATTACTGTTGTTTTTATGTTCTTTGAAAATACGGTGGGTGGATTCTTTCAAATTGGTAACAATTTGGCGCCCAAAGATTTCTTGGTAAACGGAAACTTTCGTTGCAGTAGCATCGACGAATCCAAGAGAGACAATGGCTACAAAAAGTCCTAAGTCTCTGCGAAAGAGAGAATCCCGCCGGAACAAAGCGAATGGATCCGAACCCTCATTGTCTCCTGGACGAGGAGCCAACCCCAGGTCTACTGGCAACAGCTACTGGAGTCACAACTACTATGAACCACCACACCCCTTCAGTGCGCATCCAGCCGAGGACCCACTCGGTTTCATAGAAAAGTTAGAAGACTACCTCCAACAGTCTGTCCTGGAATTCCCAGAAGACATTGATAACGCAGTACGCCCATATCTTCGAGGGAAGGCCGCTGCATGGCTCCACCATAATTTGGGCACCTTCTGGCACATGAAGGGGTTTGGTGGCCGATTCCGGAAGGAATTTGTCAACGATAGAGACTATACCGCCTTCATGAAAGAGTCACCTCAAGGTAACAGTGTCCAATTACCACTTGCTAACACCACTAGCTCACACACCGCACAGATTGAATATGCGTATGAATTGGAGGCTATTGAAAGTCCAGTACAGTCCACAGAAGATTATCCTAGCATAAATACTGTGGGAATGCTGCCCCAAGAAGGGAGAGCGCACTTGCGGTAGGCAGTTGCGTCCGTGCTAGCGGTATAGAGATCATTACATTATAAGACGAGTAAGGGAAAGACGGGTAGTACATGATTAGACAAGTAGGAGTAAAGACGGGTAGTACACGATTAGACGAGTTAGGGTAAAGACGGGGAGTACATTGTAAGACGTACACTAGAATAAGAAGCTTGTGTTTATGTATTCTTTAAGTGTTCAATTAAATAATCAATCTACATTGACTGTGTGTTTGATTTCATTAACACCATTTCCACAATTTTGGGGACTCAGCCGAGATTGATGTAAAGACGAAGAAGAAGAAAAGAAAAAACGACGCATTTATTAAGAAAAGACGAATCAACCGAGATTGATGTAAAGACGAAGAAGAAGAAAAGAAAAAACGACGCATTTATTAAGAAAAGACGAATCAACCGAGATTGATGTAAATATGAAGAAGAAGAAAAGAAAAAACGACGCATTTATTAAGAAAAGACGAATCAACCGAGATTGATGTAAAGACGAAGAAGAAGAAAAGAAAAAACGACGCATTTATTAAGAAAAGACGAATCAACCGAGATTGATGTAAAGACGAAGAAGAAGAAAAGAAAAACGACGCATTTATTAAGAAAAGACGAATAAACCAAGATTGATGTGAAGACGAAAAAGAAGAAAAGAAAAAACGACGCATTTATTAGGAAAAGACAAATCGACCCAGATTGATATAAAGACCAGGAAGAATAAAAGGACATTCCAGAGACGAAGATGGAACACGAGGTTTAGACCAGCACGACAAAGAAGGTATTTTATGGAAAACTCAAATGTGAGTACATACCTATTACTATTTAAATTTAACGGTTAGAGAGACAGATATATTATTAAGTGCGCGCGAATGAAATAGCTATAGAGACAGTAAAAGAAGCAGACGTTCTCATCACCTCGACCAGCGTTTTTTTTGTAAGCATAAATTTAAGTAAATATTACATTTAAGGTAGGCGTCCACATTTTCGTATCGTAAGTATCGTAAGTATCGGAGGCATCGCATCGAACGGATTATTTTTCTACAATGCGTCCACAGTATCAGCAGCAATCGGATTTGCCGACGCAACTACCAACAATCGGATTGCCGACGCCACTTTCATTCGGATTTTCGTAGTGAGAGGTAGCCTAGTGTTCGGTGGAATGTACAAGATAATGGAGGAAAACGATGCTGAGCGAGCGAGCTGACGGACTCCGCGCCGGAGTCCGTCCACTGTTCGGCATTCTGTATGACGTCATCGGCACGCATCGTAAAAGTTGCCCCTCGGAGCATCGGCATCGGCATTGCCGACGGGTAGATTTTGTGCGATCCGTACGATGCGGATCAGAGGACGCACTTGTATGACTTTCTATACTAAGAATACTACGATCCGTTCGATGCGATGCGTCCGATACTTACGATACGAATATATGGACGCCTACCTTTAAGCATCGTACGGATCGCACAAAATCTACCCGTCGGCAATGCCGATGCCGATGCTCCGAGGGGCAACTTTTACGATGCGTGCCGATGACGTCATACAGAATCCCGAACAGTGGACGGATTCCGGCGCGGAGTCCGTCTGCTCGCTCGCTCAGCATCGTTTTCCTCCATTATCTTGTACATTCCACCGAACACTACGCTACCTCTCACTACGAAAATCCGAATGAAAGTTGCGTCGGCAATCCGATTGTTGGTAGTTGCGTCGGCAAATCCGATTGCTGCTGATACTGTGGACGCATTGTAGAAAAATAATCCGTTCGATGCGATGCGTCCGATACTTACGATACGAACATGTGGACGCCTACCTTTATTTGCCTTGCATTTACCTATGTTAGAAAACGTTTTATAACTTATTTAAGATCATTTAAAGCATTTTGTGATATACATATATTTTATATTTTGTATTTAAATCTGATTACATATTATTATAGGGTGTTAGAAAAATACATTTTATTATTTTATATTTAAGCGTTATTGTATACAGGCTGTTAAGAGATTTTGCTATTATTATTATACATTTTATATTTTGTATTTAAGCGTCATTGTATACAGGGTATTAAGAAATTTTGCTATTATTATTTGTTAATCATACATTCAAGCATGACAACGTTAAAAGACATTGCACATATTTTAAGCAATTTAAAAACCGCTAAGACGGACTCAATAAAAGCCCTACATAAATTAATTTTTGAAAATAACGGCGATAGAGGTAACCGAAAAACACTTAGAGAATTTTCAGGTTTTACTTTTGAAATTCAATCTGATCAGAACAATGATAAAGTAACTTTTATTAAAAACAATTTTAAAGTAAACGATTTAGTTACTACCTGCAATATTTTATGCATTGGGCACGAGGGCACAGAGGAAGAAATAATTCATAGAATTTGTTATAATTTAATTAACCTAGAAGAATTAAAAGCAACAACGATAGAAGTTGAAGAAGATGATGAAAGCGACACAGACTTAACTCATGACGATGAGGTAATTAGTCCACAGCGACAAACGGAAAATCAAGACCAAACGGTACGCAAAAATGAACAACCTATCCGAAGAAGCCGTGAAAGCACCCCTGATATTAACGCATTTGTACCAACATTTTCCGCCATTAGTTTTCGCGATATGGACGACGCTGTCCGTAAATATCAAGGAACTGACGATTATCCTGTTGAGAAATGGATCGAAGACGTAGAAGATGTAGCTCAGTTAGTACAATAGAGTAGTTTACATACTTTTATATATGCTCGAAGACAGCTATCAGGTTTAGCTAAGTTGTTTATGGAAGGTGAACCACAAATAAGAAGTTGGAATGATTTAAAAGGGAAACTACGTTCCGAATTTGGCAAGCAAGTTAACAGTGCTCAATTACACCGAATGTTGACTGAACGAAAGATGAAGAAAGGAGAATCTTTGCAAGAATACTTTTTGCATATGAAGGAAATGGCCAGCAGAGGATGCATAGAAGAGAATGCAATCATTCAATACATAGTCGATGGCATCTACGATAGCGCATATAATAAAATGACTTTATACAATGCTAAAACATTTGATGATCTGAAAGAAAAGTTACGAACATATAGTGAAGTAAAGGAAAAGATGTCTCATTATGCGAAAACCAAACCGCAAGATAGAATGCCCGATAAGACGACTGGAAAATCCGTTGCTATGGTTGTGGAATTATGGGTCACCGTTCGACAGAATGTCCTTCAAAAGGAAATGGAGACAAGTGTTTCAAATGCAACCGATTTGGACATCGCTCGTTTGAATGTAGAAGTAGATCTACACCAAAATCAGATACGGAATCAACACAAACGCGGTCTGTGAGTATCGTCAAGGGATCGCTACCTTACTTGAAGAATATTCTTATAGAGAATCAGACGGCCACGGCGCTTATAGATACTGGCAGTAGAATAAATATTATAAAAGAAGGGCTTTGTAACGCAATCGGAAAACATTCATTTGTTACGCCATGTATTACACTTAATGGATTCGGCGATGGACAAGTTAAAACTATGGGCTATATAAGCTCAGTTCTAGAAATAGGGGACGAAAAATTCCCGATAGTACTACACGTGGTGGCCAACAGCGTAATGGATACCGACATAATTAAAGAGAATTATTACAAGAAACGCATATGACAATAGATGGAGATGACATAGTATTAACGAAGAAGAAATCTCATATAGTTGAAGACTTAATGACGATTCAAGTGTTGAACAATGTTGAACTGGATATAGGCAATACAGCAACGCCCGAACAAATAACGACTATCAAAGAATTAGTTGAAAATTATCAACCTCAAAAGACGAAAACGACAAATGTTGAAATGAAAACAATTACAACAGATGATTCCCCAATTTACCATACGCCAAGGCGTCTACCATTTGGCGAAAGGAATATTGTTGACAGGCAGGTGGATGAATGGCTGAAGGAGGGAATTGTGGAACCATGCGTATCAGACTCTTCACGTCAGGCGATCGTGTTGAAGAAAAATGATGACTCTTTAAGTAGAAACCCGAAAATGATTGTTACAACTGAAAATAGTGTTTCCATGAGAATCAAGAAAGAGCAAGAAACCGATGACGAAATGTCAACGATTAAACACATACTAAAAACAACTCCAGACTACAACAATCATTTCATGAAAAACGATATCTTACATAAACTCGATGAAGGAATGGAACTACTAGTTGTTCCTAAGACTATGCAATTTGAAATCATTAAGTTGGCTCATGAAAGGAACCATTATGGGAAGAAAAAAACTGAAGACTTACTAAAGCGTGACTGCTACATTACGAACTTATCCGCGAATGTTGAACGATGTGTAGTAAATTGCATAAAATGCAACTTGGTAAACAGAAAGAAAGGAAAACAAGAGGAACCCACGAAATGGTATCGATATGTCGATCACGTGCAACGTGTTATTAATTCAACGCACCAAAGAAGCACCGAAATGAGAAATAAAGAAGATCAGCTCATAAAACATTGGTTGGTGGAAGAAATGAAACAAAATTATAAATACAAAAGAAAACGACGAGTGCTCAGACTAATGTGTCATCCGGGTCGGATTCCCGCAGGATGGCCGAATGTGGGAATGCTGCCCCAAGAAGGGAGAGCGCACTTGCGGTAGGCAGTTGCGTCCGTGCTAGCGGTATAGAGATCATTACATTATAAGACGAGTAAGGGTAAAAACGGGTAGTACATGATTAGACAAGTAGGAGTAAAGACGGGTAGTACACGATTAGACGAGTTAGGGTAAAGACGGGGAGTACATTATAAGACGTACACTAGAATAAGAAGCTTGTGTTTATGTATTCTTTAAGTGTTCAATTAAATAATCAATCTACATTGAATGTGTGTTTGATTTCATTAACACCATTTCCACAATACTATCCAGCCGTCATGGCTTTATAGTGGCCAATCTTATGAAGACGCCCTGGTCTTCATCGAAACATTGGAAGACTATCTACAGCAATTCGCATTGGACAATGCGAAAAATATAGACAGTGCGGTCAGCCCGTATTTGGAAGGGGAGGCCGCGGAGTGGCACAATTATTTTCGGAGCAGCTTCTATTCAATGCAAGACTTTGGCGAACGTTTCCGTGTGGAATACTTTAACGATCAAGACTACGCAGTCTGGTTCAACGAAACACAGGCCCCAACCTGCATCAACCCTTGAACCGTCAAACACATGGAGCATGTGTATACCATAGAGGATAATGAGACATCATCGCGGTTCTCAGAAGCTGAACACGCCGTGGCAATCGACGTGCCACCTCAAGATGAAAACCCGATCGCATCAACTTACATCGAGCCTTCAAACGCCCAACACCTGAAATGTGTGTATGCAATAGCGGCCAACAAGACACCATTGCAGTCCTCGGAAGATGGACTCAACTTGGCAGAGGGCGCGCCATCCCAAAACGATGTCATGGTCCACATTGCTACTTCCCGCACACAAACCGATTGGGTGTGCACGGTGAAGGTTAAGAGGTCTTGTATAAACAACCGCGCAAAGATGGACCCACCCCAAGATTGGTCAACCATCAAAAGTGGGATCCAATCTCTAAACCCAAAAAGAAGCCCGGAAACGCCGAAAGTCATCGCCAAACCAAAACTCATCATACTGCAAAGAGATTCAACCATCGAAACCGATGCCCCAGCACCGAACCAGGAAGCAGTCGGGAACGACCTGCAATCACCGCCAAACGAACTATGCAACAAGTTCGTATAAGTCAACTTTGAAGGCAACCTTGAAAGAAGGCAGGTGTGGCAGTCGTCAACGTCGACCTTACACTCATACAGGTCGAACACCCTGGACCAAGCCGGATCATCTACCATTTGATCCCGGCACATGCCTGCCACGACCGCCGCCACCACAAGGAGGTACAGGAGCCCCAACCGATACCACCCGGATCAAGAGGAAACGTCCAGTTGTCTGTGCGAAAATTCTTCTTCCCACAAATTAATCCTGATTTATTTTCTTTTATTGTTCGAGCATCCTCCAAATAACGTCTTCCCCGGGAGTGGCCGAATTGTTACCTATGACTAGAGCCATTTTTCAGTGTGAGAAAAGACGTTATTTGGAAATGTTCGACATATGATATTTCTTTGCACAGGATAATATGATGAATGTCATTTTTGACAATCAGTCAGAATTTAAAAATACAATGACAGAGATTCGTCTCTAATCAGTATTTTTATTATATTTGATTTATATTGATTAAATTAAGTGAAAACTACTGTTGTTTTTATGTTATTTGAAAATACGGTGGATGGATTCTTTCGAATTGGTAACAATAGCTCAGTTAGTACATTTGCCGCTCGATATCGCGCATACCTATTTGATGTACAGGATAAGTAATCTCCCGATCATTTATTTTTCTTCTTCTTCTTTCTCTTTCTATTCTGGATGGATATTGATCAGATTTTATAAATGTTTAGGTTTTGGATACGATATGTATGTTTTAATTTTAGTTAGTTAAGTTAGGGAATATGTGCATGACGTGTGCGACACGAAATTTGTCAATTTTCCAAAACTAACGTAAAGAAGACACTAAAATAAGACTATTTCTCTATTGCACTTTTTCTGGAAAAGCCCGAGAAAGCCACAATTTGAAAAAATTTGAACATACCTTGTAGGTTAGGGTTAGACTAAATACAATCACATTTTGTACAAGTTTCCATAAAAACACCATTTTACAACAAATTCATCAACTGTAGTCGCTGTAAATCACATTATTTATGTAAATATAAACATTTAAAGCATAATTATGTGTGTTTTAAAACGAAAATATTTGACGTTTTATCTTCACGAACAACAGAATTAAATGTACTAATTTCTATAGATGCATTTGTACTAGTATAGAAAAGTACTACTAATACGGTTATTACAATCGCTTTAAAACGTACGTTCAGTTAGTTTTAACTTTTCATTATACAAATGCCAGTTTACACATTTATCTATAGTAATATCGATCAGTGTAGAGTTGTTTGTATTTGATAATGATGTTATCTAATATAATTTCATAATAATACACTTGATTCAAAAGTCATCATTTCAGTTTCCTAATATCAATTAACCACTTGCTAGTATTGAAACATGAAAGTAGATTAGAGGCTTTAGTTAAATAACACTACAGACAATTATCACACTGTTTATTAAGGTAATTTTAAATACAACAAATATTTAGTAGTGCAGTTATTGAAATTATAAAAATTCTTGGTGATTATTTAACATTAAAGTACTTATGTAGTCTAATAATGAAGTAACTTTTTAAATTAATATACTATTTAAAATCAATACTTTATAATGAACTAGTTTTTTGCAAGTACATAATAGCAAAATAAATGCATAGACAAAGAAAATAACATAAATTAAATTTAGAAATAAGTTCATTGTACATGCAATATAGAGTACTCAAATAAGAAAAATATGTTTTTGAAGACTAGATTTTTTTTTAAATTTCAGATAAACTTTAAATTATTTAAGGTATGGATGTAGGTACTTAAAAAATAGGATATTTAAAACGTACAAATTAAAAAAAAACTATGAAGTAATTGATAAATACAGAAATTATTTAAGACATGAAGAAACTTAATAATTTAGATATTTTCAACGTATAAACTAGACATTGAACAATATACCATAAAGGCAATAAATACAATGTTTATTACATGTGTTGGACTATTTTTGGTTTATGTCAATATTAGAATTTTTCGTATAACTTCCATTTTCAAAAGCTTCAGTTCAGGCCTGTCTTGCCGCGTTTTACTAAACTCCCACTCCATGAATTTTCTTATTAGGGATTGATGTAAGTAGATATCCTAAAAGTTACAGTCTTCTATGGATTCTAGTAATCGCTGATAATCGTTGTTCCCGGTTCAATCCAGTCACGGATAATTGGAAGCAACGTATCAGCAGACCTGCAAAAGAAGGGAAAACATTTAATGAACATGGCCTAATATACTCCAGTCCAATATAATTCAGTCCAACCTCAACACTCTTCGAAACACACAACCAATCCATTGCATGTAATTGTTGTTTATGTGTTTTTGCGCGCGAAGCGCGCGCGTTTGCGTGTGTGTGCGCGCGGCTGTGTGTGCGTGTGTGTGTGCGCGCGCGCGCACACACACACGCACACACAGCCGCGCGCACACACACGCAAACGCGTGCTCACAGCCGCCCGCACACACACACGGCCACACAGCCGCGCCCACACACATGCAAGCGCACGCTCACAGCCGCCCACACACACACGTACACACTGTCGCGCTCTCACAGCCGCCCGCACACACACGCAAGTGCACACAGACAGTTGTGTGCGCAAACGTACACGCACACAGCCTATATCAGGATATCGCAGTAAAGACTGTTTTATGTTATCGCAATAGCAGAAACCAACAATGTATCAACAACTGTGGAAGCCTACAACTTAAATACACACACACACACAACATGCAACCAAGCCAAACTGATGCCTCTGAATTATTGTACATAACACTTACCGATTTTCCACTGGAACCATAAACACTTTGCCTGTACCTCGTTCATAGCCGCCAAAGATCCACTGTCCCTCCACAGAATGTCCACGATGGTACTTTCGTTTACCGAATTTAGATTCGTCAATCTCCACTGTTTTGCCAATGCCTCCTAACTTTTGTTTGTGAACAATATAGGCATCTAATACTACCTCGCGGCAAAAGGAAGACCAATCTACCGCGGTGTGTCTACAAATACTTAATTGTTCACAAATAAGAGTTAAGGGAGAACTGGAAACCCAAAGATTAACGAACCCCAAAATCTGTAAAAGCGAAAGCTTCGAACGTTCGAAAAAAGTTCCAGTCCGTAATGCTATGCGTTTATAACAGTATCGTTGTCGTTTTGGTAATTTTTCATGTCCTCGTCTTAGTCCGTGGCATATCCATTGAAGCTTATCAGGACTAAAAATTAAATAATTAAGTACATTAATACAAAACGTATAACGTCAATTCCAATAGTTATCTACCGATTTTCTGCAACATTTAGTATTAGGGCCGATCCACAATGAGGGCACATATACGTACCCTCATTGGGAATCAGTCCCCAAATCATCAGTTGTTGTGCGAGAGTCTTTGGATGACCCTCGCAGAGATTTTTCAGAGAAAGTAAAGTGACATGTTTGCCCGCCATATTATTTAAATAGAATGACATTAGAGCATTTGAATAGCAAAAAACGACATTCATATGACAAATACAATGAAATAAAACGTCAAATATTTTCGTTTTAAAACACACATAATTATGCTTTAAATGTTTATATTTACATAAATAATGTGATTTACAGCGACTACAGTTGATGAATTTGTTGTAAAATGGTGTTTTTATGGAAACTTGAACAAAATGTGACTGTATTTAGTCTAACCCTAACCTACAAGGTATGTTCAAATTTTTTCAAATTGTGGCTTTCTCGGGCTTTTCAGGAGAAAGTGCACTAGAGAAATAGTCTTATTTTCGTGTCTTCTTTACGTTAGTTTTGGGAAAATTGACAAATTTCGTGTCGCACACGTCATGCACTTTAGCATAAGTTAGTTTAAGTTACAGTTAGGCAAAAACATTATTCTTTTTTTTATTGGTAGATGTGTTTCAGGGTGATAGTGGAAGATCACGGGTTAATATCTAACCTTGAACTGTCACCCTGTGATTTTTAGTTCTACAGTTATATCTTATGTTTGCAATATTATACATTGTAACGAGAACTGAAATAAAGCATATTATTATTATTATTATTATTATTATTATTATATGGCAAATTATTTTTAAGTTTACATTTCTTATATAACGTGCAATGTGAATTCTGTGCATAAATGTATTATCAATAGTTAAACCAAGATTACGCGCTTCAATAACACTTGGAAATTCTTGAACATTAGTTTCTATTCTGACAACGTTCATAAGACTGCCACATGTCACCCTGGTTCTAAATAATGAAATCAATGATTTATCAGTGATCTTCTGCAATTTTGTAAATGTTGGTAAGGTTGAAATTTGCAACAGACTCTCACCATTCACTCGGTGGTAAAGAATACTATATTTAAATACTGTGACTTACATATATACATTTATACGTAAGACGTATATGCATATATGGATGTGTTTTGGATACACACATATATTAAGTGCTATTGCCGACAATCGAACGCACAGACACCGGTGTTTCGGCTTTTAAGACCTCATCAGTGCACGTGGATACTGTCGACAATGGCCTTAAAACTTAAAACGCTACTTATGTCAGTTTTGCGTGGTAGATGATGAAGATTACACAATGTGTATCCCAAACACATGCATATATGCATATACGTTTTACATATAAATATATATATGTAAGTCACAATATTTATTTACTGCTGTGTTAGTTTTAACATCCATGTGTTTACACTTTTCATTTTCGTTTTAATACTATATTTGGATGTCATCAACACAAACATGATCATTGCTGTGCCCCACACTGTTCATCAAGCAGCATAAATAAATTGAAAACAGTAGCGGCCCCAAAATTGACCCTGCGGAATCCCACAAGGCTCACTAACTAAGTCAGACAAATTATTGTTTAAATGTACACGGTGGCGGCTACCCTTAAGATAATTTATCAGGAAGGCGAGTAACCGAAACCCCAAACCTATATGTTTTAATATGATACCAAGAAACTTATAGTGTCTGGTGGCAGATTTATATTTATAAATACGATTATTTCAAAAAGTAATAAACGGTGCGGGGGGAGGGTGACGCCGTTGGAATTATCGATGGTGCGGATTTGTCAGTCACGATGTCGCAGTGGGCGAGTGAGCATCGCGCGTTCGCTGTGGAGACATTTTTTAAGAGTAATGATTCTTACGTAATTGCTCGTCGACAATTTTATTCAAAGTTCGGTATTCGGCGAATACGTGATGGACCGAGTGTAAATTTAATTCGTTCGTGGGTGCAGAGATTCCGCGCAACTGCTTCGGCTATGAATGTCCCACGGCCAGGGCCCAGTCGATCTTCAAGGACTCCCGAAAACATTGAACTGGTTGAAAGAAGTTTACCTGAAAATCCCCGACTTTCAATACGGAAAAGAGCAGCCTCACTGGGACTTCCAAGAGCGATTATTCATGAAACTTTAAAAAAGGATCTGAAATTCCATTCTTTTAAAATTCAAATCGTTCAAGAACTGAAAGAAAGTGACTTTGATTTACGCAAAAGTTTTTGTGAAACGATGTTGGAGCGTTTTCGCACTGTAAATCCCATTTCTTGAAGCGACGAGGCTCATCTTCACTTATACAGCCACGTCAACAAGCAAAACTGCCGTTACTGGTCTCCAAGAACCCGCAACCCTCGATTGAAACATCAAAAACCATTGCATTGCCTCAGGGTAACTGTTTGGTGTACCTTATCCACGAATGGGATAATTGGACCATTTTTTTTTCGAAAATCCTCGAGGCCAGGCGACGAATGTCAATGGTGAAAATTATCGACGCATGATTACGAAATTCTTTTTGCCAAACCTGCGAGCTCATCCATCGTACTCTTCACACACGTGGTTTCAACAGGATGGGGCGACTGCACACACAGCCACAGCTTCGATGAATGTGCTTCGGAAAATTTCCCCCAAAAACTGATCAGTCGCTTTGGAGACACCCCATGGCCACCGAGGTCACCCGATCTAACTCCCATGGATTTTTTTTATGGGGCTGCCTCAAAGAGAGGGTTTATAATGACAATCCCCAATCTCTTGCGGCTTTAAAGAAAAATATTCATCGAGAAATCAGCTCAATTGAACCAAGTTTACTGCAGCGTGTGGCGCAGAACACCAGGCTCCGTTTTGAACAGTGTGTTCAACTCGACGGAAGACATCTGGATGACATACTCTTTAAAAAATAAAATCCGCATTTCTATTCTTCGTTCAATGCTCTTAATAAAACTTTGTGTCAATTATTACGTTTTTTATTTAAGTTTGAAAATATAAATCTGCCACCAGACACCCTAGTTTACCGTGTCAAATGCCTTACTGAAATCAAGCATAGTAAGTATAGTAATTTCTCGCAGATCTGAGACAGTGATAAAGTCATTAGTCAACGCTGTCTGACAGCTAAAACCCAGCCAATAATTGACTGAACATTTTGTAATATGTCATTTATTGTAAGATAATCATATAATTGTCTCTGTACAACCTTGTCAAGTATTTTAGACACGGTGGGCAAAAGACTTGTAAGTCACAAATCCCTGTACTCATCAGGATTCTGAACCTTGGGCCGCGGTGTGCCCTAATTAAACAATTATTTATAATATGGCCTGGACAGCAGTATCTAATCATATATACTGTCAGTCCATTACTCCCAATCGCATTGCTTTCAATATCGAAAATACATTTCGGCAATTCATCAAGGTCCACAGTAAAGAATTCAAAGGAATTATGAAATAGACTATTAGACTATAACGAATCAATCTCCGACCCATTTTAGAATCAAAGTTATTGACGAAAAAAATGTGTCTGGAACATAAAACCTTTTTTTGTGCACTTTATTTGATTTATTTTTTCCATAAGTCTACTGCAATTGGCAATCTTTCAAGGTAATTGAAGTATTGAAGTAGACTTGTTTTTCTTAATTATGTGGATTTCCTGTGCGACGATATCGCGCTTTTGCTTTATCACGAATAGACAGCAGTAATCTAATATTATCAGTAATCCAAGGACTAAAACGTTTCGCAAAACTATACATTCTGAAAAGAACTTAAAGGAAGAAATCAAGCTATTATTAAGATTTTATCCTCGACTAATTGCAAATAAAATATTTGCTGAAGCTGCATGTTTTACAGATCAGAACTAAACTTATTTCAATCAATATTTTTTAAATTTCCCGCTCCTTTAAGAATCCTAAACTTCAAAAACCAGTTTCAAATCCATAGTATACAGCAACAGTAGTCAGTAATGTATTTAGAAGGCATGATCAAACCTGATAGACAGACGGGACGAAATCCGCAGATGGCACAAGGGCAGGAGTCTACTCATCTAGTCAGCTGCGTTTCAGGCAAAGGTATATGGTATTGGCCAATGTGCTACAGAAAACAATAGATATACCGCCATCCACCGGTGGATCCAAATATTGTCTGACAGTCAAGCGGCACTGAGGGCAAGATCAACCCAAGAAATGTTGTCAAAACTAGTATTGGAATGCCTCGAAGAACTAAAATCGTTGGCATACCAGAACAAGGTAAAACCAATCTGGGTGCCAGTACATAGAAGAATCGAGAGCAACGAAAAAGCTGATGTACTTGCAAGGAAACCGACTCTGGGGGTACCAAAAAGTATAACCCGGGCCACATCAAAGACAAGGTGTATTAAAAACATAAGCAATACTGGGCAACACTTCCCGGGCAAAATAAAGGATTTATTGGCCAAATATGCAACAAAAGGGCTGTAGAACTACTACATATGAGTAGGAAACGTTTACGAAAAACAATTGGTCTTTTGACTAGCTACGCACCCGTTAAAGTGTATCTCAACAAGATAGACCTGTATGACGGAGACCTTAGCTGCAGACTCTGTAATTAGGAACCAGAAACAGTCAGACATATCTCAGTAAACTATGAGGCACTAGATCACAGAGGCATTTTTGGGCAATGGAGATGCTCAAGCCGAGTAAAGGACTTGCACAGCCATGTAGAGGACACAAAAGTACTGAACTGAATATCACATGCAACACAGGTTCGGCACAATAAGCCTTATTGGCTACAGTGCACACTTGGGACCTAAGTCGGACAAGCCCGGAAGGAAAATTATTCATGACACGAATACTTGATGCACAATAAAATATATCTTTTAATTCATTAAACAAAATTTGTAATTCTCCAATCCTCTACGTCATTTTACACGTAATAGTATATATACGTGCATATTCGCGATTACCAAGGCTAACAAAAATATATTACAGAAATGTACGTTAATTAACTATTAATAACAAAAAAATAGATATTGCTACCTAAGTAACGAAACGAGAAAGGAAATAAATATCTGAAAATAGATAAAGAAATCTTTGCAAAATTTGGAGTTGGTAGCGTAATACATCCACGAAATTTATTTAAATTATCTATATTATTAATAGCTACTCAACGCTTTAAATAAAGTGAGATTCTTGAACACTAGAATTAGGTAGACGTGTAAAGGAAGAACTTTTTTGACAAGCTATTTAAAAATAGCTTCATATATAATTTCAATACAAGTTAAATTTAAAGTTACAAATTACATAGTGATTAAATAGTAAATACATGCATATGTATTTTGAATCGAATACTATACAGGGTGTTATAAATTAAGTCGGCACTATTGCTAACTTTGTTATTAATGAAGCTACAGTATCGGTTAAATTAGCAAAGTAGTAGTATTTTAATCGTGGACAATGATGGCAGAACCGAAAAGACAGTTGAGCTTCTTCGCGCTATTTACAAAAGTTACTTTTTTTTTAAATGGAACATCCAGTATATTTTTACATATATTGAAAGAAGGAATTATTTTAAAAGAGAAAGATTTTATACATTATTGACAAAAAATGAAAGTTGAGGCAGTTATCCACTATTTTGTACAGCAATTCATATCAATAAAATCAAGATGGCTATGACTAATGACACACACTCGGAGGAGTGGAAGTGCTTTTTGTATGTTTAAATTTTGTTTCTTAGGCTAGGTTTAAGTTAGTATTGATTTACTGTTGATAATTACAACATCATTTCTTCGCATTATCGTTGTTATATTTAAGTCAAGTGGAGAAATAGAGGTAGACCAAGAAGAATAGGGAATCAGGAGATAGCGCAGCTGCTGGCGGATCAGGAAAGTACCTGGAAAGATGCTCAAAAAATATCTAAAGATAGAACAGGATGGAGAAAATTCTGAAAAGCAGAACGCCTCGACGCCTAACGGCAAAAGAGGATACAGATAAATGAATGAATGAATGAATGAATGATTTAAGTTTGTGTTGTAACTTTAAAAAGTCATTGACAATGGTATTTAATCATTTGGAAAAGTGTGATATGTTAGAAGCGTATATCGTGTGTCGTAAAAACTCTGTAAAGACCCAAGAATATTACGCTGAGTGTTATCCTCTACGCCCGCAGCCAGATCAACGCTATTATCAAACACTGTGTCGACAATTCAGAAAAAATGATGTTTTCAAAAAAACTAAAACAAGAAAGGACTACGCAATTAGTGAGAAAATGGAAATTGACGTTTTGGCTTACTTTGAAGTGCATCCCAATAATTCTATAAGAGACGCTCCTCGGGAATTAGTTGTAAACGTTAATTCTGTGCACAGAATATTAAGAAAATTTAATATATTGTAACGTTTTCGGGTTCGCAATAAACAACTCGTGCAATTTATTTATTTAAAACAGTTTGTATATGTATATTCACACACGTGAAATTAATTACAATATAAAAATATAAAACTAATGTATCACACTTAAAACTACTATTAATAAATTAAAATTAACACACGTATTTATTTACCTATTTACCAGTGCTATTTGTATGTCTTTAATATTTATATCTTTATTGCACTATAATAAAAACTGCACCGCTCACTATTTAAGTTTATGTTTACTCTTCGACTACCACTCAAGGAACTATTTATTTATTTCTTATATTTATTTTTACTTTGGTCTGTTCCGCGCGATGACTACTTAAGGACTTTCTTATTCCGGAATTAATCATCCATCGGTTCAACTGCTTTTATATACGCATACGAAACATCTGGAACACACCAGAAAAACGCTAGTGTTCTTCTTGATAGGCCTGGAAGCATTCGAGAGACAGTCGAGACTCTTCGTCGCCCACTCATTATACACATGTGGATGATTTATTGCTTTACAACTTGTTTACCAGTCGCGCCGAATATTTGTCTTTTCTTTTTGTAGACTGGTTCCCTTACAATATCGCATTTAAGTACCAGCCAGTGCAAATATTATTCCCGAGTAATCAAGAGAGGAGACTAACGTTTTGTCACTGGTACCTTAATTATTTAGCGCAGAATGTAAATGCATTTCGTCATATTTTGTGGAACGATGAATCGACTTTTTCTAATTCTGGAATTTGGAATAGAAAAAACCATCACTATTGGTCACGAGAAAATTTGTTGTTGGAACGCCCCATGCTCCACAAATACGGTTTAGTTTTAATGTCTGGTGTGGATTAATTGGCTCGACGATTGTCGGACCATTCTTTTATAATGGTACATTAACCGGGCAAAGATATTTACAATTCATGACTGAACATTTAGGAATATTTTTGGATAACCTGCACTTGGCTACTCGGCAACATTGAAGGGTACAGGGGAAGAACGATCTAAGTCACATTTATATACTTTTGAGTAATTGCAGTTTTAAAATGTAAAACGATGAGCATAGTACTAGAATGAATTATCAATACGTTTTACTTGTATTTTATTTTGTATATTCTGTTGGCATAAACCTTCTAAGTCTTCACAACTAAAAAGATAACATTACACATAAACAAAAAAATGCTAAACATATTCTAGTAAAAAAATGTTTGAAAAACCGATCCAAGTCCATGTTTACACCACCTAAAAAAATAAAGTGATTTATGGTTTGTTACTGAATGTTGTCACATTACTTACGTCAAATTCGTCATCACTCCGATTAGCATCATTCTGAGGTAAGTTATCATAGTAGCTCTGAAGTTCTTCCGAAATAAAGACCTTCAAGTCTTGGAGTTGTTGGTACTTCAACTTAGGAATTGGCAATAAGGCATGATAGAGAGCGTCAGGCTCAGCATTTGGTGGGAATTTTGCATTACCAGAAGCTCTAATGACAAACTCTACAGCTGGTGCGTTATACGCTGTCTCTTTGATTGCTACTGTACGAGGGTGGTCCTTGGAACACTGCAATATTTGAATTGGTCTGGTTGGGAATGGACATGATTTTCTATAAAAGCGTGACAAAAACTTTGTCCAAGAATGGAACATTTCTTGCGTACATTCATACACATCAAATGGCTGGGGTTTGCACCGTGCTGCTTTAAAAACTGCGACCCAATGAGAGGGAACTTCTGCAGGGGACTTTTGGTTAATTAATCCGAAATCTTTGTCACTCTCCATGTACGAGTGCCCTCGCATGGGAAATATGACCTCGATGGAGTCAAACCTTTGCTTTCCATGGATTAAATAGTGTACAAAGCGTACAAGAGTAAAATTCTTGTTTTGTCCGGCACATGAGTCGCAGAAAATACGCAAATGCCTTACGTTCTGAGAAAGAACTTCAGTGCAAAAATGGTACAACAAGGACATTACTTCGTCAGCTCCCTTTTTGGCAATGGTCTGAGGGTACGTGTAAAAAACTGATTGATTTGTGGACAGCACATGGATGTTAAAACTAACAAAAGTCAGCTGCCGTTTGTAGTACACATCATTAGTGGTGATGTTTGGGGTTTGCAAATTCTTGCAGTAATCCATTGTAATGGCTTCATAGTCACTATTTTTTCTGCTCTTCTTTTTTTCAAGGCGTTTTCTTTTGTAGAAAGCTGCTGCTCTTAATTTATGCAGCTTGTCCGCGGTTTCCACTTGCTTCAACTGCTCTTTTAATGTACCTTCTTCTGCAGTGCCTGCTTGAACCACAGTCAGTTTTGATTCCAGTGATGCTACTTGTACCTTTGTTGCATCGCAACTACTACACGTGTCCGAGCGGGGGTACCCAAATCCAATATTAAAATCTCTCAGAAAAATGTTTCTGTATGTTTCATAAGCTACGGGTTTTCTCAGACGATTTTCTTCAGCATACATTCGATACATTTTTTTGACATTTAAAGTTTCTGACAAGTAGATTCTTCTAGAATCTTTTAAACTGTAATGAGATTTCCGACCTTTGAAACTCTTTATATGAGCATGTATGATCTGTAATCTTTCCTGAGAAAGTTTGTGTGGCCGATTTTGATGTGTTCCTCTCTTGTCATGGCATGAACCTCCCTGGCGTTGTAAATAGCCTTTCAGTGTTATCAGTCGTCGATTAGTAATGCCATGCAGGCTCATGAAAGCTAACTGACATACTTGAATTTCCTTAAACTGTTGAGATGCTTCCTCTAAAACCCTCACCTTGTATGTAAAAGAATTATCTCTTAAACGTGCCTCCATTTCATTATTTCTTGGTCGCCTCCTTTTTATGTTCTGCAGGCTGATAAGACCGCATAAATGATTATTTTGTTCATTTCTGTCGTGCATTGCATTAAATGCGCGAAGTATCTCCTTTTGTTGAATGTTGGTAATGTTGTTAAAACAGTTAAATCGTTTGCAGCCACAGGGTTTTCCGGTTTCGTATGTATGATTCCTGATTGCCTTTGCTGCATCTTGTACCCGACCAAACGACTTTCGCTTACGTGTTAAATTAAGTAGTGGTTCATTGTCGCTGTTATCGCTTCCTCCAGACTCAATACTGTCACCCATTCTAACTGTATGTTTGCGTTTGTCACCACACGTAACACAACACAAAAATATTCACCAAGTTAATGTTATTAATTTACGTTTGTAACGATTTTACGGCTACCCACAACCACTCAAGCATCACAATGACACTGGCTGTATGTCATATTATAAAACAGTGTGATTGGTTGCAGTGGACTTTGATCGTTTTTGCGTACAAGTGATAGACTTAGATCGCTTTTTCATAAACCCAGCGTTCTTTATGCGGGATTTAAGGTGACTTAGACCGATTTTTCATACATCGCAAGAAGCCCATTGGAAAGAGCAGGTTTGAAACTATAAGTAGACATGTCCAACTCAATTTACCCCTGTGTGTGACTTAGATCGTTCTTCCCCTGTACCCTTAATATACATTTTCAACAAGATGGAGCACCAGCGCATAATCATCGCGAAGTACAAATTTTTTCGAGCGAAATGTTTCGGAATAAGTGGATAGGTACGATTGGACCAATTCAGTGGCCACCACGGTCCCGGATCTAAACCCTATTGACTTTTATTTTTGGGGATATTTAAAAAATGAAATTTACAAAGGGAGATATAAAAACGTTGTAGAGCCGCAAAATAAAATAATTACTATTGCTAATAACATAGACGCAAGATCGATTTTAAAAGTAACTCGCAATGTACATAAACGAATATGTCTTCGAACATCTTTTATAAAAAATATACATAATACACAATGCTTGTTTAATATTTGCTGCTTTTTTTATAATGGCCATCTTGATTTTATTGATATGAATTGCTGTACAAAATAGTGAATAACTGCCGCAACTTTCATTTTTTGTCAATAATGTATGAAAGCTTTCTTTTTTAAAATAATTCCTTCTTTCAATATATGCAAAAATATACTGGGTGTTCCATTAAAAAAAAAAGTAACTTTTGTAAATAGCGCGAAAATTAGAAGTTCAACTGTCTTTTCGGTTCTGCCATCATTGTTCACGATAAAAATACTACTACTTTGCTTATGTAACCGATACTGTAGCTTCATTAATAACAAAGTTAGCAATAGTGCCGACTTAATTTATAACACCCTGTATAATATGTATACATTCTATGCCACTTAATATTGTTATTCCACATCCTATCTGATTGTTAACACATCGAAAACCAACATAAAAATATGCAAGTAATTTCTTGTATAATAAAAACCTTGTCTAATTAATTGACTAGACTTAGCCTAACGACTCACCACTAGTAACCTGAAGACATATAGCTTGAAGGCAGAGAATCGACAGAACAAAACTTCTTCCTGTGGTGTGCCGGTGTACTGGGGCCATACTGTATCCTAAAGTTACAAAAAAATGCAAATGTTAACTTAAAAAAAGATATAGTTTTGTATACAACAGGACGCAAATTTAGTATGTTACAAAAAAAAAATCTCTAGGACTAGTTAATACGGCTTAGATGACAATATGTTAGTATTCATGACCAATTTAATTGTAAACATAAATATTTTATACCAGCTGCAAATTGGTGAGTAACAACTAGAAAATGAAAAATCGGTGTTTCAGTCAAGCGTCCCTAGCGTTTTTATTATAAAATATATTAAAACACTTAAAACTTCTGAAATTATTTGTTTTATTCAATATCTATCGGTATCCATCAGCTAGCATTTCAAAAATATATATTTCTATTTCTATAAATATTTTATACCAGCTGCAAATTGGTGAGTAACAACTGGAAAATGAAAAATCGGTGTTTCAGTCAAGCTTCCCTAGCGTTTTTATTATAAAATATATTAAAACAGTTAAAACTTCTGAGTTTATTTGTTTTATTCAATATCTATTGGTATCCATCAGCTAGCATTTCAAAAATATATATTTCTATTTAATTTCTGTTTAATTTTTGAGAATTATTTATATATTAATTAATTTACTGCTGTAAACATAGTACATCGAGAAAAAAAGTGTTAAGTCAACCATTAATTGCAGAAGCTTGGTCAATACTAGTTTAAAGACTACTGACGGAATTATGTTAAAACTTTATATGTATACTAAAAAATGATGTTTGAAATTTCATTTATACAAAAATATTCCAAATCCAACTCTAAATACTTTTGTATTCTTCATAAATATATATAGAATGCATAATTTACGACATATTTCCTAAAAATCGTTATTCGGTAAGAGTAAAAGTGTTACTTCCGGTCCGGATTTTGAAATTTTTTTTATACAAAGTATATTTAAAAGTACGTTCTAAATACTTTTATACTCGTAATGTACGTGCCTAGAAAGCATGACTTGCGAGATATTCGCAAAAACTGATTTTCGATAAGAGTAAGACCTACTTCCGGTAGGAATTTCGAAAAACTTTATTAATACAATTTTTCCCAAATTTAATTTTGAGTACATTTGAATTCTTTATAAATTTGTTTAAACTTAGTAATTGACGAAATATTTGCAAAATTCGATTTTTTCACTGAAGTAAACTACTACTTCCGGTCAGCCGATTTTGTTCAAAATCTAATGAACTCTGAAGAGGGAGATTATATTCGTAAATACAAAATTTGAAATTGATATCTGTAGCGGTTTGACCGCTATCGTTGTCACAGACAGATAGACACACAGGCATTTTTTAAAAACCACTTTTTTGGTATCAGGGGACTTCAAAACGTGGATATCTGCAAAAATCTCGAAGTCGAAAATTTTGATCACAATACTTCCTTATACTACGTAAAACGAGTCTCTGAACACGTTACGATGCGATAGAGCTCTCCCTTACTGGTCAGATTAGATGTACACTATAAAATTTACTATAACAACAAAGCAACTTGCTTCTATGTAAAATAATTTTTTCAATGCGCAAATACACTAAAAAATTTTGTTTAAGAACTTTTAGAACGGTATTTGATACGTTTGTTTTTCTTGATTCAATATTTATTTTACATTTTATATTTGACATTGTGAAAAGGTTTGAATTTATTATTTCTTTTACTCAGTGTAGAACCATATCATTTCATAAAAAATCACACTCCGGACTGCAGTACAATAATTAAGCTGCATTATTACGATTTAATAAGAACCATCATATCTACTACTAACTATCCATGACATTGCAATCGAAACGTGCTAGTATTATCCAAATCTTTAAAGAAGGTTTTTTTATTGGAAAACAAGTTAATATACAATATTAAAACTGGTCTAGGACCAACCATCAATTTGAGTTTGACATATCTTAACCTAAAAAATTTAATCTAAACTTCACCCACAGGAGTTCTTTTAGTTACTTCTATTTTGTACTGCACCAGATCGTGTGGCTTAACCCTGTTCAGCCTTCTGACGAGGTTTTGGACATCAAGAAGACTGTTTGCTTCGATATTATTGTGTTCAAGCAGTCTTGCCTCGTGTTTGACGGCAGATCTTCTTACTTCACTGACTACATCCCTGATTCCGAGATCTCTATGTAAATCACTGTTTCTAACGTACCAAGGTGCATCGACCATATTGCGTAAGACTTTATTTTGAAATCTTTGTATTTGTTTAAGATGGCACGGTTTGGCACAACCCCAATGTTGTATGCCATATACCCAGCCTGGCTTCAGAATTTGGTTATAGATCAAAATTTTACTGTGTAGTGGGAGTTGCGAGTTACGTCCCAACAGCCAGTAAAGTCCTCTGTACTTAAGATCCAACTCAGTTCTTTTCTTCTTGACATGCTCCTTCCATCTCAGTTTAACGTCAAGCGTCATACCTAGATATTTGACTGAGTTTTGGTAAGGGACAGTGTTACCATTTATAGTAATAGGTCTTATATCTGTTATGTTTCTGTTGGTAAAGTTTATATGAGTTGACTTCAGCTCAATTTAATTTTATTTTCCAGTCGTTGGTCCACTTCGAAATCCTATCACATGCTCGTTGCAACTTATTTCTTGCCGTTTGCATATTATTATCTACTGCTAAGATTGCCGTATCATCAGCAAATGTCGCCATAGTTGCGTTTCCCAGTTCCGGCAAGTCAGACGTATAAGGCAAGTCGAGGACCGGTCCCAGGACACTTCCCTGTGGAACACCAGCCTCAATCCTCTTCAAACCGGAATACTCTTCCTCTATTTTTATTCTGAAAAATCTGTCAGAAATGTATGAAAGCAGAAGTTGCGCATATGCATTGGGTAAGAGTTTGTTCAATTTCCAGTTAAGGCCTTCATGCCAGACAAAAGCTTGAGCCACATCTAAAAAGATGGTTGAGCATATAAGTTTTTCTTCTAGGGCTTTTTCTATGACATCAGTGATCCGGTGTACTTGATCAATGGTAGAATGTCTTTGTCTAAATCCGAACTGGTGATTTGGAATCAGTCCTTTACTTGCTACGATTGGGTTCAGTCTTTTCAATAACAGTTTCTCAAGTAGTTTTGAGATAATGGGTAATAGTGATATAGGTCTGTACGATTTAACGTCATTTGGAGGTTTGCCGGGCTTTTGTAGCATTATTACCTCTGCGACCTTCCAACTGCATGGCACATGTTTTAGTCTGAGAGCTGCATTAACTAAATAAGTAAGCATAACAATAGCTTTCTTGGGTAGTTGATTCATGATTTCTCCTGTTATTAAGTCATGTCCAGGAGCCTTCTTAGGATTTATATTGTTCTTAATTTCCCAAGAGACTTCTTTTGGTGTAACTGGTCTTATTTCTTCGTAATCATTATTCTGTATATTACGTAATATCAAATTACTTTTTATTTCGTTGGGTTGGAATGTTTTTTCCAGATGTTTCGCAAATGCTTCAACCTTTTGTTTGTTGTTCTGGCCCAACTACCATCCGGATTCCTTATGGGTGCTACGTGAGAAATGGGTCTTTTTAGATTTCTGGTGGCCTTCCATAGCGAGAAGTCACTCTTATCGTCAGCCGTCAGATTTCTCAAGCGATTGGTAAGAGAATCTTGTTTTAGTTTCTGTATTTCTCGTTTCAGTTGCTGTGCTTTCGTATTTAGAATCGTTTTATGTGATGAATCTCTTGTTTGTTGCCATCTTCTTCTAGCTTTCCTCTTCTCTCCCACCAATGTTTTTATTTCTTTAGGATAATCATTACTAATAGTTTTGTGTGTAATTTCTCTGGTATTGTCCCACACAGCAGCCTGTATGATGCTGGTGAAATTTTCAACTCCTTTTTCCAAATCCTCCTTAGTTTTTAGGGGTATGTTCAAGTTGATTTTCCTCGACATATCTGCTTTAAAGCCTTCCCAGTGTGTAATTTCTCAGGTATTGTCCCACACAGAAGCCTGTATGATGCTGGTGAAATTTTCAACTCCTTTTTCCAAATCTTCCTTAGTTTTTAGGGGTATGTTCAAGTTGATTTTCCTCGACATATCTGCTTTAAAGCCTTCCCAAGTAGTTTTGTTTGCAAGATAAGGACGAATTTGTTTTTTAATTATATGCTCGCTCAATGTCAGTATTACTGCCGAATGATCAGAGCTCAAATCAAAATTTTCTTCGATATCAACGTAATTTGATGAAATTTTTCTAGAGATGAAGAAGTCTAGAAGATCCGGTATTTTTTGTGTATCCGTAGGCCAATAAGTTGGTTTAGCAGCAGAATAAAAGTTGCAGTTTAATTCTCTTAAAGCTTCTCTGAGTTCTTTTCCCTTTGTGGTTGACAGTCTTGAGCCCCAATCAGTATGCTTGGCGTTAAAATCTCCTCCTATTATGAATCGATTTCCAGTGTGTTGTAAATAGTTCTTGTAGTCTTTTTTCTCAAGGTTGTGCTTAGGAGGACAATAAAGTGCCCCCACGGTTAGGTTTTGTTTAATAGTTTTTATGCTTACCAGAATCAGTTGAATTTCTTCAAGTTGCAGGTGTTGTTCCTTTAAAGAAGGTGGTGAATTAATTCAGTAAGATTAAACCAATTGCATTTTAATCTCAATTTTCGAAACTCCTAGTATTATCCAAATCTTTAAAGGTAGTGAATTAATTATATGTATAAATAAACCAATTGCATTCTAATCTAAGTTTCAGAAACTGATGCAAAATAAAACATTTTATTATAAATAGTATTGGGATTTTATAAAAGTTTTAAATTTAACCGCATGAAATTTTCGTTTGGTTTTATTCCCAAAACTGTACCTAAATTCCATGTGACATGTTTTGCGAAAGAACACACGAATAAAATATAACTAAGAAAATTATACGTGGGCACCACACAACCTTCTTATACATATGTGCGTGTCGAATTTTTTATATAAAAGTTGTTTCAAATTAAATTTCATATATTTTATATTCTGAGTAAAAGTTATTTCCGGCCCGAATTTTGAAGTTGTCTTTATACAAAAATATCTCCAAATCCAAGTCTAAATACTTTTATACTCTTAATAAATCTGTAGAGAATGCATAATTTGTCCAAAAAAACTGCTTTCCAATAAATGTGTTACTTCCGGTCCGAATTATAATTTTTATTTTATATACGAAAATTATTCGAAATAGAGCTATATATACTTTTGTATTTCTAGTAAATCTCTGTAGAACGCTTAATTTGCGACATATTCGCAAAAATTTTTTTTTCGATAAGAGTAAAAACCTACTTCTGGTAGATATTTCGAAAAACTTTTTTTTATAAACAATATTTCAAATTCTAGTACAATGTAACAAAGTGATTCTTGGAGAGTAAGCGCTCTCGCACTATTAAATCACTCAAGTATACATACATACACAAATAATTTCGTATATGTATAAATGTATAAATGCACATCTACACCAAGCTGGCATTGCGAACCACAACATACAGCTAGCTGGTTCGACCTTACATTGATCTCATCAGTGCACGAGCACTGTTGTTCACAATGCCTTACAAACTTAGATTACCTGCATATAGTCGATTTACGTACCAAATGCCATGAGAGATTCCCAGCGGCATCTGTTAAACAAAGGCGATATCGCAAGGTAATATTACCCTCCGTAGTATAACTGTAGATATACGTGCATTCAATGAACACGCCATAGGTGGCGTACCTATTACAATACAATGTAACAAACCTTTGTTTTAAATCGACTATATGCAGGTAATCTAAGTTTGTAAAGCATTGTGAACACCACGCTCGTGCACTTATGAGACCAATGTAAGGTCGAAACAGCTGTCTGTACGTTGTGGTTCGGAACACCAGCTTGGTGTAGATGTGCATTTATATATTTATACATATACGAAATTATTTGTGTATGTACACTTGAGCAAATTCTAGTAGTTTACAAAATATTATTGAAATTTAATTTTTTAGCCGGAGTAAACTTCTGGTCTACGATTTCTTTGAAAATCTAATTGGTTCTCAAGAAGGAGGTTGTATTCGTAAATATGGAGTTTAGTATTCATACGTTTAGCCGTTATGCGGCTGTCATGGTCACACACAGAGAGAGTTTTCAAAATCCAATTTTTCTGAGGTCGAAAATTTTTGTCATCACTTCCTTATTCTTTTTATAAGAAAATAAAAAATTAAGAGTGGACCCCACATGACTTTCCTTACGTATGTGTATTCCGAAATATATATATATAACAGTTGTTCCAAATTAAGATTAAATTCCGTATCCTCTAAATAAAATAAACCTCTGGGTTAAAATATTGGCAGTGCCTCCGCTGCCGGCAACGGCTCCCGAATGAGTAGCCGGCAACGGCGCCCGAAAAAGCTGCCGGCTACGGTGATTTAATGAGTATGTCGGTAAAGATTTTTTCAAGATTTTAAGGTTTTATTAAAAATCAAAATTTTGAGTTATTCCTAATGTATAATACGGTATAATACATATAACGAAAAAATAAAAAACATAAAAACATATAAATTCATTCTAAGTAATAACAATAACACAATAATAAGGTATATAGGTAGTGTATATTATAAAACATGTATAAAATAGACGCCTTTATTTTTTCTTTAATTTTTTTCGTTTAAGGCCAATTACGGTATTGCCATATCCCTTTGGACGTCCACGTTTTTTAATCTTGACTGGCATTTTGAGGTTCTGCAGAATACTGTCATAACTTATTGTAGCACCCTCTTTAATGGATGTGTCAATTTCGATTTGTTGAACTGTAAGACGCAAAAAATTAATATGATTATCAGTATACACCTGTTATAGCAGTTTTTCTTGAGCATATTAACACATTCTTGAAAGTTTTTCCTCTCTGAAGTTCTCCTGCTGATGTTAGTTAGGTCTTTAAGTGTAATCTTGTTGCCGGTCTCCGCTCTTATTTTGTCCAACACAACTTTTTTATTTGCACCAGCTTTTAACGATTCACTTGCAAAATTTTTTACATTTGCCGGGAGCTGTAACCTTTGTTGTGAAAGGGTTGTAAAATAAGTTTCAGAAGATGTATGGTTGTGGTTGTCTTTTAATTCCAATACACACAGATATTGTTTGCAAGCAGTAACGCGCAGGAAAATTGTTGCCTCACAATCTTCTTTATACGTCGTACATTTTCTCTTGGAATGTTCATTTTTTGATTTAAAAGGTCTACCACCTTTAACGCACGCTAGTCGCATATGATAATATTTAAGTGTTTTATTAATGTTGACAACGCTTTCGGGGGCTCGTTTTCTTTGATTTTCGATTGTTCTAGCATCTCGTATCCAAAATTCATTATGAACACTTTTCTTGTACTCGGTTAACACACTAATAAACTCTTCATATGAAGAAAACTTGTCTCCGACTTTCATTTTCCACAACTACGCGATAGCTGTTTACTTGTTACCTATACATATTTTGAGGTTATGTACTCCACAGCTGGTACCCCTCACAGTATTTGTTGGGCGCCGTTGCCGGCATCGGAACTAAAATTGCGTGGGCAACCGGCGCCGGCAGCCATTGGTCAATTTTTTGGGCACCGTTGCCGGCAGCGGAGGCACTGCCTAAAATATTACTTCCGACCCAAATTTGAAAATTTCTTTTATACAAAATATTGCTCAAAATCTAGCTCTAAATACTTTAGCATTCTAGAAAAATGTGTGGAGAATGTATAATTTGCGAAATATTCGCAAAAAACTTTTTCGGTGAGACAAAATTCTGGTTCGAATTTCGAAAAATGTAAAATATTTTTAAGAAAATCTTTCTAAATTTCACTTTTTAGTACTCATGTATCCTTTAGAAATTTGTCTAAACTTAGTAGTTGATGGGATATTAGTCAATTTTGATTTTTTTTACTAAAGTAAACCATTACTTCCGATCATCTTTTACTGAATATCTAATCAGATCTCAAGGAGAAGAATATGCTCATAAATATAGTTTGGTATGGATAACTGTAGCCGTTTGACCGCTATTGTAGTAACAGAGAGAGAAGGAGATATGTTTGCAAAAGCCACTCTTTCGTTATCACGGGACTAAATGTCGAAAAATTTCGAGCTCGAAGATGTTCATCACAAACCTTCGTTATAGTATCTATAAGAAAGTCAAATCATCAACGGACTTTCGCAAAAGAAAAACTAAATATTAAGATATGATAACTATTGATATAGAAATATAACATTATTTATAATTGAAGAGAATATTGATAGAAAGTCATCGTGAGACAATACACCAACATCTAAGTCCCGCTTGGTCGTTTCCGTGAAAATGTAGGTTTTAAAATGTAATAATTAAGTTCATAGCAAAGAATTCTTTTAAGTATCATAATAAATTAATATAATAATTACATTGGAAGTTCACAATATTTAAATACATAGTATAATTGCATTTCTTTAATAATCAATCAAAATTTGAATACATTGATCTAATGTTAATTTTTTTATTTAATTTAATCTTCAAACCATATTGAATGAGATTCTATATTAGTATGTATTTTATTCCATTAAATAAATTCGAATAAAAAAATTCAGAATAACCGATCTATACGTATAGGTGTTTAATACGTATAGATCGGTTATCCTGCAACAAAGAGATTGTTGCCATAATTAAGTTTTAAATTGCATATGATAATGTTTTCACAAAGTCTTCCTCACTCTCTTGAAAGCCCCTTTGTATATTGTAATGGAGTAGGATCAATAAGCTTAGATAATTCCTCAGAATGCCGTAAGATGGAAGCATACTAACTGCATAACGTGCCATCTATGCATTCACATAGTTACTTTTTGTCACGCCACGCCTACTGCTATATAAAAGCTTGTTAGTGCGAAAAAACGAGATAAAATTATCTCAGAAAAAAACCGTAGTTAAACTTACTAGTTTTATATAATTATTCAGATCTACAAAACTTTTTTTCTTGTGGGTGATTGGTCAAAGAAATTATATTCGTATAATAAATTACATTGAATCAAGTATGCATTGAATACAGTTAATCTAATAACAACACTCTTGAATTAATATTCGGTATACTCGTATGTATACAGGGTGATTCTTAATATATGCGACAAACTTTAGGAGCTGATTCCTGGGGTTATTTTGATCATAAAAGTTCATTAGAACATATGTCCAAAACCGCTTAGTTCAGAAGTTATACAATGTTTAATAGAAAGTTAAAATAATAAATGGTTTTATTATAAATTAACAAAATAATCAGTAAAACAAAATTAATTTCAGAAGTTATACAATGTTTAATAGAAAGTTAAAATAATAAATGGTTTTATTATAAATTAACAAAATAATTACTAAAACAAAATTAACTTATAGTAACTGTTGAAAATGACCGCTCCCAACTGTAATACAAGCTCGTAAACAAGTCTGTGCCTGTTTCTCTAATATGCGTAGTGGTCGCGTTGTCGATGCTAATCAGTTGGTGTTTACCAGTTGCTCAAGAAGCACGTGTTGTGATTATGTACGGTATTTTGGAATTGTTTATTTGTCATTTCAATATTTGTCAATAGTGTCAGAGTATTCATTCGATTATTGCCAGTTTCTGTTTTCTAAAATGAATTATATGAATGCTGAGATGTGTGATATGCATTTCGTTTACGGTCTTGCCAATGGAAATGCGCGTGCTGCTAGACGTCTTTATGCAGAACGATACCCGAACCGTATCATACCGCATCATTCCATGTTTGCCCGTCTTCATCAACGTCTTAGTGAAACGGGAAGTTTTAAAAAACGGACGACTGATAGCGGGCCCCCATCTACAGTGAGAACTCCACAAGTTGAAGAAATGGTATTAAATGAAATTGAGGAACATCCTACAACAAGCACCAGAAAAATTGCGTTTGATTTAAACATTAGTCAGGCCACAGTTTGGAGAATATTGAAAGATCAACTGTTGTATCCATATCACATTCAACGGGTGCAGGCTCTATTGCCAGCAGATTTTCCACAAAGATTAGCTTTTTGTCAATGGATGCAACACGAAGTCGTACAAAATCCTAACCATTTGGCTCAAATATTCTTCACCGACGAGGCTACTTTCTCTAGAAACGCGATTATTAATTTTCATAATAATCACATATGGGCCGAAGAAAATCCGCGAGAAATAATGAATGCCCGTCATCAGCATCAATTCTCTGTCAATGTGTGGGCCGGAATTGTTGCAGATCACTTGTTAGGTCCACATTTTTTACCGATGCGGTGAAATGGCGAGGTATACCGCAATTTTCTTGAAGAGGAGTTACCACTACTGCTGGAAGAAGTTCCGTTGCAGTTAAGATTACAAATGTATTTTATGCATGACGGTGCTCCAGCGCATTTTAATTTACTTGCTCGCGAGTTTCTGGACAGTACGTATCCAAATCGGTGGATAGGACGGGGAGGTCCACAGCCGTGGCCTCCTCGGTCTCCAGAAATTCATTGGACTTTTTTCTCTGGGGCCACCTTAAATCATTAGTTTACACGACTCCCATGGAAAATGTCGATGAACTAAGAAATCGTATTATAGCAGCTTTTGAAACAATTCGAAATACCCCTGGTATTTTCGAACGGACTCGCCAGTCAATACGACGGAGGATAGCAGCTTGTAGTACAGTTGGGGGCGGTCAATTTCAACAGTTACTATAAGTTAATTTTGTTTTACTAATTATTTTGTTAATTTATAATAAAATCATTTATTATTTTAACTTTCTATTAAACATTGTATAACTTCTGAACTAAGCGGTTTTGGGCATATGTTCTTATGAACTTTTATGATCAAAATAACCCCAGGAATCAGCTCCTAAAGTTTGTCGCATATATTAAGAATCACCCTGTATACAAAGACTATAAAGTTTTTTTTAAACTACCTTAGTTTTTTACAAAATAATTATATTTCATATCTGAAAAAATCGTATTTTCGAACCACTAGCATGTCTCAATGGTATAAAAGTGTTGAATTATTAAGACAAATTTAAGTATATCCAATTTGAAAAATGTTAGTAACAAGTACTTCGGCATTTTTATACAGGGGCAAACAAAGACGCGCGGGCGGGAGGGGGGGCAGAAGGTCAAGGGACCCTGCGTTGGCTAAGAGTCCGACATTTGCCTGTACTTTTTACGGGAGGGGAGGGGGCTGCTCAGAAAGTTATGCCACTGCCTGTATAATAAAATAGTCAATTGAGGAAGCTATTTACATACTATCAACATCATATTTTATAAATATTCTAAATACCCTGCAAAAATCTTTAATTCTGAAGTATCACATTCTAATATAAATATAAGGAATACATAGATTATAGCTTCGTTCGTATGGGATTCACAAACTAGTCAGCGGCGATTCGATTGGTGGGGTGAAATACGAAACTAGTCTTTGACTGATTTTACAACATCTCATTGGCTCTGATTAGTCTGTGATTTCTCGACGAGCAAAGCTAATATCCTAACAATTACTATCTTTTTGAAACGTTAACAAACTACCCTTTCTTCTTACTTGTAAATATAAGGGTTCAGAGCTTGAAATGATTTTAAAGTAAACATAATGCTACATTGAAATCGAATAAACAACTGGACGATGTAACTGATCTTTGTAGTTTTGATTCGAGGATTATTAAATTAAAACGAACGCCATATTATAAATACGTGTGGTTTTTATTTGAAGCAGTAAAATACTGTAAGTACAAATTTTTAGTAATATTTAGTAACATGACTTTTCTTTAAAAGTTATTTTATAATAATTGTACTTGTTATGCTACCTTTAGGGGTTTAAGACAAAGCATGACAAAAAAAATAAATAGCGAAAAATTAAAATTATTGTGTGTTTCCTTAATAAATTAATTTGAAATATATATGCTGTTAAAAGACATGAGCGGAAAAAGAGTTTTAAGTGATATCAAAAAAGAAAACTTCGTACGGAAAAGGAACAGAGTATTGCAACAAAATATAAAAAAAAACTAGACAATTTCTTCGGTGCTCCATTCAATGAACAAGCGATAGTTAAAGAAGACAATAATGAAAATAGTGAAGGGTATCAGGAGAATGATCGCTTAAATGAACCAACCACATCACATGTGGCATTAATTGAATCCACTGAACCTGCAGAAGAAGTGTATAAAGAAGAAAGTGAAGACAAAAATAAAAAGATAAAAATGTTCACTAGTGACATTGCAAATTATCAACACGCTGAAATTGATGATAACGTTAGGAAGCATATATTAGGTGCGGAACCGTGTAAACCCAAAAGCAATTTTCCAAAAGAAGCTAAAGCTAGATCATTTACAAACGCTTATTGGTCACATTCAAAAATAAAATTGGTCAAACCGTGGAATGTATGTTGTTGTGCTATTCGGCAAGATTGAACATTGCGTATTGCGAACCTTGTTGGCTTTTTGCTAACAGAAATGGCATGTATTTTAGAGACAATTGGTGTAACGGAGTTAATGATTGGCAAGGTCTTTCAAAAAAAGATCAAAGATAACGAAAAAACATTTGTACACATTTGTGCATGTAAAACGTATGATGATTGGAAAAACACAAAGCCATTGATAAGGCGGTCATTTTATCACAAAATCAAGAAATGAACAAATCGCGAAAAATAATTAGAAGAATTATAGATGTGATAATTACATTAGCAAAATGCAATCTTCCACTCCGCGGTCATAGGGAGCAAAGGATTCAACAAGTAAAAGAAACTTCTTGTCGATAATTAACCTTCTTGCAAAATACGATAACGTACTTAATTTACACATACAAGAAAACAGATTCGAGAAATATTTATCTCCAAATATTCAAAATTAAATTATCACATTAGTGGCTACAAATGTTAAAGGAAATATTGTTAACAATATAAAAGCATCGTCGTTTTCTCCTTAATATTAGCCGACGGCCGTTTCGTGTTAATTTCTTGGGAAAACACGGCTTAACCGAATCACCATGGTTACCGCCCGAACCGTCAAAATCGACGAAAATTGGTTGCACGGGGCGCGCTTTGTCACCTTTGAGAGGGAGTCGAGGGTGTCGTGCGCGTCGGTTAAGCTTAGAACGCACCTTCCTTTTACAAGTAGGCTATTTTTCCGCCCTCCTGGCGGACGGGTTCCCGAGAATCGAGGCTCTCAAGAGGAGCCCGCAAATATTTTGTAACATAAAAATGGCTTACGTACTTAAAAATGCAGTAGTGGTCATCAAAAAGAGACATTTCGCTAATCTGACAGCTCCAACGAAAAATTTTGCATGTTTGACTTTTAAGCCTTATATTCCGAATTTTGAAGGTTTTGACGGCCCAACAAGGTACATAATCGAAAAGTCAGACATTCTTGAACCGATCGCATTCCTATTCCAACTTCATCGACATACGATATCGATAGGACGAGTGATTTAAATTCCTCATGCAGACGGACATCGTAGAAAAATGGCCGAAATACGCCAGAAATACATGTACACAATAAATCAAGTGCAATGCTCATAACATGTAATGTACACTCACATACATTCATGTGCACTTTCCGTGAATATATTATATATCGGTAGCTTGACTTAACATTTTTACATACAGGCTGATATCTTTTAATTACTATAAATTTGAATTTTAAAATACGATAATTCCAGAACGCGTATGCCCAGTTTCCTTAATGTAATTATTAACGTCAGAATAGGTTCATGGCATATAAACACACATAATATATTTAGTTTTAGGACACGGACAAGGCACTAAATTAATTATCTGGACACAATTAAAACGTTTTTTATAGCCTTTTAAAGATTACAGGTCTATTTTCTCTGAGATTTAAAAAAAAATTGCAGATTTCAACATAGAGTCAAGCCTACATATAAATATGGCAGTTGAACAAACTATTTACATTAGGTCGATAGCCCAATGGCAAGATTGACGGCTTCTTAATACAATGACTTTGCCGGGTCGGGTTCGAACCCAGGCCGGGGCAAAACATTTTTTTTTCGAATGCGATATTGTATATTTATTTCGTGTATTTTACCGGCAATTTATAAGAGAAGACGCCGGACTTCTCGACATAATTTTCCCGGTCGATGAAATAATCATTCACATATACAGCATGATTTTTTCTTATAATTTTTATAAATTCCATTTAAAATACAATAATTCTAAAACGGGTATGCCGTTTTCTTAAGGGAAAAAATAATGCTTTTAACATTTATGTGCCCCTACGAAATAATTATTTAAATAATTACGCACTGCGCAGTGGGTGGAGCCAAATCAACTTTTTCTTCTGATTAAGGTAAAACTCGGTACTCGGGGGCTCTTGGTGTCGGTGATCTCAAGCCCAATGTCAAAATTTCAAAAAAAAAATGGTGCATCTAATATGGCGGAAGAGTTTTTTGAAAACTGACGTATGAATGTGAAATTTTAGATACGGGGGTGTCTTAGGTCGCCGATCACGAATCGAAAGTCAAAATGTCAAAAAAAAAAACAAAATGGCCGAAGTTTTTTGAAAATTGACGTATGAATGTGAAATTTTAGATACGGGGGTGTCTTAGGTCGCCGATCACGAATCCAAAGTCAAAATGTCAAAAAAAAACAAAATGGCGGAAGTTTTTTGAAAATTGACGTATGAATGTGAAATTTTAGGTACGGGGGTGTCTTAGATCGCCGATCACAAATCGAAAGTCAAAAGGTCAAAAAAAAACAAAATGGCGGAAGTTTTTTGAAAATTGACGTATGAATGTGAAATTTTAGGTACGGGGGTGTCTTAGGTCGCCGATCACGAATCGAAAGTCAAAATGTCAAAAAAAACAAAATGGCGGAAGTTTTTTGAAAATTGACGTATGAATGTGAAATTTTAGATACAGGGGTATCTTAGGTCGCCGATCATGAATCCAAAGTCAAAATGTCAAAAAAAAAACAAAATGGCGGACGAGTTTTTTGAAAATTGACGTATGAATGTGAAATTTTAGATACGGGGGTTTTGGGGGTCGTCGATCATGATTCCAAAGTCAAAATGTCAAAAAAATCAAAATGGCGGACCAGTTTTTTGAAAACTGACGTATGAATGTGAAATTTTAGATGCGGGGGTGTCTTAGGTCGCCCATCACCAATCCATAGTCAAAATGTCAAAAAAAGAAAATGGCGGACGGGTTTTTTGAAAATTGACGCATGAATGTGAAATTTTAGATACGGGGATATGTGCGGACGCCGATCACAAATCCAAAGTCAAAATGTCAAAAAAACAAAACGGCGGAGGAATTTTTTGAAAATTGTCGTATGAATGTGAAATTTTAGATACGAGGGTGTGTGCGGACGCCGATTACAAATCCAAAGTCAAAATGTCAAAAACAACAAAATGTCGGAAAAGTTTTTTGAAAATTGACGTATAAATGCGAA
Organism: Amphimallon solstitiale; assembly: GCA_963170755.1. Classification (NCBI taxonomy): domain Eukaryota; kingdom Metazoa; phylum Arthropoda; class Insecta; order Coleoptera; family Scarabaeidae; genus Amphimallon; species Amphimallon solstitiale. The sequence continues at coordinate 124,954,272 of OY720681.1, read as the reverse complement.
ATTTTAGATGCGGGGGTGTCTGCGGACGCCGATCACCAATCCATAGTCAAAATGTCAAAAAATAGAAAATGGCGGAAAAGTGTTTTGAAAATTGACGTATAAATGCGAAATTTTAGATACGGGGGTGTCTGCGGACGCCGATCACCAATCAATAGTCAAAATGTCAAAAAAAAACAAAATGGCGGCAGAATTGTTGAAAATTGACGTATGAATGTAAAATTTTAGATACGGGGGTGTGTGCGGACGCCGATTACAAATCCAAAGTCAAAATGTCAAAGAACAAAATGGCAGACGGGTTTTTTGAAAATTGACGTATGAATGTGAAATTTTAGATACGGGGGTGTGTGCGGACGCCGATTATAAATCCAAAGTCAAAATGTCAAATAAAACAAAATGGCGCAAGAGTTTTTTGAAAATTGATGAATGTGAAATTCTGGATACGGGGGTGCTTGTAGTCGTTTATTACGTCTTCAATTTGGCGATTCTTCGAAACGTGATTGAACAGGGCTTAAATTTAATACTTCATTTTTTCTTAACGACAGTAGATTCGAAAACATCAGAATGGTATTGTACACTGTCTCAATGAAAATGTTGCGCTCTTTGAGCTCATTGTTTCTTTCGATACTTTAACATCACATGTTTAACAATAAATTACCTTTCTCGCTCTTGAGTGGGTACCAGTTTGTGTCAAAATAGTTTTTAATATACCATTGGCTTCACAAAATTTATGTATGTACAGGGATGTTTCAAAAGTTTATAAAAGTGGACATTCTAAAAAGCGTCATGCCAGTGATCGCTTTTTACAGGAAAGGCGCTTCAATAGGGCTTCACTTTAAAACTTGGGCCTTTTCCTTTTATTATTATTTCGTGCTCCTTTATTAACGATAGTTGATTTTGAAAAGGTTAACAGGCTTTTACACTTTCACATCAAAGTAGTATTGTAAACTGTCTTAATCAACATGTTGGACTTTTTGATGTCATTGTGCTTTTGGATACCTTAAGATGACATGTTAAACATTAATTTACCTTTCTCGCTCTTGAGTGTGTACCGCTTTGTGTAAAAAACCAATCGAGGAGAATTTTAAATAAAATATACTATTGGCTTCACGTAATATATGTATATACAGAGATGCGTCAAAAGTTAATAAAATCAGACATTCTAAAAGGCGTCATGACAGTGATTGCTTTTTACACGAAACTATGAAAAAGCTGTAAGCGGACGCGACAAAGGCGATTCAAACTAAAAGAAATTGACGAACCCGCTGTAAGCGGACGGACCCGCTGTAAGCGGACGATCAGCTGTAAGCGGACGGACCCGCTGTAAGCGGACGTTATAGCTAGTTATATATACTAATAGCGGAGTAACCCATGGCAACCAAACGACCCGAAAATCGACGAAAATTGGATGCACGGGGCGGGCAACTCCTCTCTGGATACGCCAAATTAAGAGCTGCCCTTTGGCACGTGGCTACGGGCGACATTGAATTTCCGGTAGTTGAAGAGATTTTCTTCCCAAGTGGAGCGTGTGCAGAGATATCGCCCGTTGAAGAGGAGCGTGCATACGGTGTTTTAACAGCAAAATGGCTTACGTCATCATGACGATGCACGTGACAATCAAAATATCCCGAACAAACGTCAAACTTGCAGGGAAACTCAATTGTGTCCACAGATTCACTTTTAAGCGTGAAATACGAAATTTTGAAGGTTGCGACGGTCCAACTAGGACCGGGGTCTTGAAGAAGGGCCCTCTCGGAATCAATTACATGCTTATTTCGAGTCGACAAACGTACGCAATGTAGGGCACGAGCACTTTCAAATTCGTTTGCAGAAGGGTTTGGTCAGAAAAATGGCCGAAATACGTCACAGATTCATTGTGCATGTGATTCAATGTACTACGGTCGGGTATCAGATTAATTTATATCGGGTCCGGCATCTCAATCTCGACATAATACATCCGCTTGACTTAACATTTTTATAGATATACAGGTTGATTATTGTTCTTTTAATGATTATATATTTGCATTATTAAAATACGTTAATTCCAGAACGCGTACGCCTTAATGGGGAAAAGGATTGCTTTTAACATTTATGTGACCTTATGACAACGATTACGCATACATTCATGGTGGGCGGAGCTATCTGAAATTAATTTCTCTCTTCTGATTAAAGTAAAATTCGGCACTTGGGAGTCTTTGTGGTGTCATTGATCACGTATCCAAATCGAAATGTCAAAAAAAAAACAAAATGGCCGAAGGATTTTTTGAAAATTGACGTATAAATGTGAAATTTTAGATACGAGGGTGTCTTAAGTCGCCGTTCACAAATTCAAAATCAAAATGTCATAGAAAAACAAATTTTTTGAAAATTGACGTATGAATATAAAATTTTAGATACGGGGGTTTTGGGGGTCGCCGATCACGATTCCAAAGTCAAAATGTCAAAAAAAAAACAAAATGGCGGAATATTTTTTGAAAATTGACGTATGAATGTAAAATTTTAGATACGAGGGTTTTGGTGGTCGCCGATCACGATTCCAAAGTCAAAATGTCAAAAAAAAAAAAAATGACGGAAGATTTTTTGAAAATTCACTAATGAGTGTGAAAGTTTAGATACGGGGGTATCTTAGATCGGCGATCACAAATCCAAAATTAAAATGTCAAAAAAAACAAAATGGCGTAAGAATTTTTTGAAAATTGACGTATGAATGTAAAATTTTAGATACGGGGGTTTTGGGGATCGCCGATCACGATTCCAAAGTCGAAATGTCAAAAAAAACCAAAATGGCGGACGATTTATTGAAAATAGACGTATTAATGTAAAATTTTAGATACGGGGGTTTTGGGGGTTGCCGATCACGATTCCAAAGTCAAAATGTCAAAAAAAAAACAAAATGGCGGAAGATTTTTTGAAAATTGACGTATGAATGTAAAATTTTAGATACGGGGGTTTTGGGGGTCGCCGATCACGATTCCAAAGTCAAAATGTAAAAAAACAAAATGGCGAAAGATTTTTTTGAAAATTGACGTATCAATGTAAAATTTTAGATACGGGGGTTTTGGGGGTCGCCGATCACGACTCCAAAGTCAAAATGTCAAAAAAAACAAAATGGTGGAAGATTTTTTGAAAATTGACGTATGAATGTAAAATTTTAGATACGGGGGCTTTGGGGGTCGCCGATCACGATTCCAAAGTCAAAATGTCAAAAAAAGCAAAACGGCGAAAGATTTTTTTGAAAATTGACGTATGAATGTAAAATTTTAGATACGGGGGTTTTGGGGGTCGCCGATCACGATTCCAAAGTCAAAATGTCAAAAAAAACAGAATGCCGGAAGATTTTTTGAACAATGACGTATGAATGTGAAATTTTAGATACGGGGGTTTTGGGGGTCGCCGATCACGATTCCAAAGTCAAAATGACAAAAAAAAACAAAATGGCGGAAGCCGTTTTTGAAAATTGACGTATGAATGTGAAATTTTAGATACGGGGGTTTTGGGGGTCGCCGATCACGATTCTAAAGTCAAAATGTACAAAAAAAAAAACGGCGGAAGATTTTTTTGAAAATTGACGTATTACTATGAAATTCTATTAATTACTATGAAGTCTGTCGCTGTCGAAGGTGCGATTCATTTAAAGCTTTTATGCAGAGGAATGCGGTAAAAACAATTCACGATGACGAATTTGCGTGTCATTAATGACTATATATTCACGTTCATCGATCGGTTGTCAAGTTTAAGTGTCAGAAGGCCGACAAATAAAGATATTACGAAGAAGAGGTGTATTTTTAATTGAAACGTGGTACCTTTCAGATACGTATTAGTGTTATTATTATCAATCGTTATTATTTCTTTTCTATATGAATATATGAACAAAATGCCGACGGATATGATAAAATAAACTTAAAGTGTATTGTCGCACGTACATAAGTACAGTAATAAATATAACGATTTTGCTATTTTTTATTAAGATATATTAATAAATACAATGACATTCTATTCATTATATATGTCATCGAAATGTAAATTTCATACAACGAAGAACTTGAAGCAAGCTTAAATAAAGAAGAACCATCTGAGTTTTGCCATTTGGGCCTGTCAAATTACGTTAGATGCACATGAATGATACAAAACCTAAATGTCAACAGAATGTTGGAAATATATCAGTGTTCAAGATGTAGTCTTTATTTGTCAGATCAGATGTGTCCGAAGCACTTCGAAATAAAATAAATACATCAAATAAAATTCGCATAAGCATTTACGTAATTTCGTTTACCAATTTTCAGTTATAAAACCAAGCATTTAAAGTATGCGCCTGCGGGTAGGCACCAACTAATCAGAAGTACATTTTCGGTTAAATGGTATTAGGAGCCAGCAAGATTTTCGATTGGGTTTTACAAAGTATACTATTAAAGCGTAATATGAAAATTAATTAATTCTCTCAATGACCTGTAAGTTTAAAACATGTTTATTAAAGTTTATCATGTTATGTTGTTAATTTCATTTGACAATTGGAAAGACAATTTGCTTAAGCACTGCCAGTCTGACATTTCGTTCTCACAAGTTTATGTGTGAATGAATACACTCAACGAACTATTGTCACGATGACAGGTGGAACGACAATTTGGTTAAACATCTTGACGTCAAGAGTCTGACTTTTCATTGCCGTATAAGTGTCACGATGACAGTCTGTCAAAAAATTTGAGGTATACACTATTTTTATCGTAAATTTGATACAAAGCGAAGCATAGTACTACCAATTTTATAGAACGAATAACATGAAACAACATTTAATTGCCGAACCGTCTTGGTTTTTTTTTTGGTCTGTCTACGTTCACCTTGGGCTAGATGCACACAATTGATACAAAACCTGAATGTCAACAAAATTTTTCTAAATATTAGCGTTCAGTAAATTATATAGAAATGTTGTTCGGTTTGTGGGCAAAGTCTTAATAAATAAATTCATTTGCCACTAATTATAAATGTCACAATAATATTTAATTTATTTCTAAGAGACATTTTGTTTAATATGCGTCTTCATTCATAAACAAAAACAAACTGAACTGCGGTTGTAATTACTCTACATTGTCGGTCATTCAGGTACAGTTTCCAATATCGTAGTTATAAAAATTAAAGCAAAGGCGTGATTCATAACATTTGACGTCCACTGAAAGAAATATTATAACCGTTAATATTTACATTTTATTGCATTATCAATTATTATTATTATTACTATTGTATCGGTCATTTATCGTATCTTTAATGGCTTGGACACATCTCTGTCATCTTTCTACATACAAATACATATACTGCGTCTTTCATTTACATTTAGAGTAGCTTATGATATCAATATTAATTTGGGAACACTGTGCTACAGTAATGTTTTTCATTTTCACTACTGTCATAGTTAAGTCAATTTATTGAAAAGTTCCACAGTGTTCTCAAATTAATATTGAAATTGTAGGTTATTCTAAAAAAAATTAATTGAAGGCACGCTATGTCTACAATGACATTCAATTTGACAATTCATTCTCAAACTGTTGACAGTTTGCAAGAAAATTTAACGTAGGGGCAACTTTTATCATGAAACTTGAGACAAATAGAGTTAGAGTACTACCAAATTTAAAAAACAAAGAAATTTATATATGATTCAATAAATCTTGATCATACAACCATCTTAGGTTTACCTTTTCGGCCTACTTACATTCAACTTAGACTAGGTGCTCACGCATTATATCAAACCTAAATGTCAACGAAATGTTCCAAGTAATCAGCTTTCAGTAACTTCTATAGAAATGTTAAACATTTTATGGGAAATTTTTTAATTAATAAATCCATTTGTATATAATTATAGATGCCACAATAATGTATAATTAATTTCTAGAGAGATTTTATTTCATTTGCATCTTCATTCATAAACTAATTAAAAGAAAATTTATAACCGTTAAAATTCAAGTGCTTCTGCGACTGGCAGTGGTCACGTTCCAAACAGGCACATTTATAGAGAAACTTACAGCGAAAAAGTGGACGCGGAGAGGCAATTCAAACTCGAAGAGTTTCATGGACCACTGTAATAACAAAAAGAGCAAGTATTCTATTAAATTAATGTGTCCTAAATTAAAAAAAAAAGGGGGAAAGAGTAAATTGATTAGTCAGCATTTGATGACTGATATCGACATTTTATGACAAACATTATGGAGCACTGATGCTCTTGATTATTGGCAAACAACGTCATATAAATTTATTTCTATTGACTATTGTCCCGGAAGCCCTACGTTAATTGTAATTCAAAGAAACAAATACATCATGCATACATATCACCTTTAATTTAACGATTTAAAGGGTAATGTAACTGCTATTTCAAAAATGGATCCACTACTACATACAAAGACAATGCGATTTAAATATTTATCATACATGGTAATTCACTAATTATCAGTTACTTTAAGATCGCGATCTACTTTATTACACAAAAGCATCCCCTCCTAAGAAAAAATAATTTAAGCATTACGCCCCAGATGCTGATCATAATTGGTGAACATAGTATATTATTAAAATAAAATTAAGTAATAGTTAAAGGGTGCAGCGAAAATTAAAAAAATAGTGCACATCTATGTCGCCATCTTTACCCATCTATTATCATTTTAACACCGATATATTTAACTAGAGCATACGCGCAATGTTGGTCAACTCAACATTCACGTTAGGTGGCTTAAATCTTACAGGAAACGTCAGAATTGTCAGAAAAAATCCATCTGACTTTTGATTAATGTTGGCAATTTCACAAAAATTTAATTGCAGGTTATAAAACGTCAAAACGATCAATCGATTTCAGTTCGTGATGAAATCTGAACTGCTTTCATGATGACAATTATTTAAGAAAAAAAGGTTAAACACCCTGACATCTGTCTGATATTTCATTGGTCATGGTTTTAAGCTCCATCGATATTTACTGTAGACCTTGACACAAAAAGATATGAAATTACAAATTTTATACAGCGAAATGACTATAGTCTATTTTTAAAATAGCGAGACGAATTTCTGAACATACCCCTGTCCCAAATTACATGCACGAAAATCTTGAAAACAAACTTACGAGTATATCTGATAACTATTACTGTCGAGCTCTGAATCGAACTGGTAAAGTATATAATGAAATAACGGGGAAATAATAGAAACAACAACAAGGCTTAACAATAAACAATGTCAGTTGACAGAATGTGAGCAAGATTGATACGGTGTCATTTGGCCTTGCTTTCAACCAATGAGATTTCACTGTCAAAGTGGTCTGTTCAGAAATTCGTCTCGCTATTTTAAAAATGAGGTGTGGCCACCACACGACTTTCTTATACGTATGAGCGTTTCAAACTACACAATTCTAAGAATTTTTTTATACAAAACTTATTCAAATCCTATTCTAAGTACTTTCATTCTCTTAATAAATCGCTATAGAATGCATACTTTGGAAGATATTCGAAGAAAAGTGCTACTTCCGGTCCGAATTTTGAAATTTCATGTATACAAAAAATATTGCAAATCCAATTCTAAATACTTTTGTACTCTTAATAAATATATATAGAATGCATAATTTACGACATATTTGCAAAAAATCGTTATTCGGTAAGAGTAAAAGTGATACTTCCGGTCCGAATTTTGAATTTTTTTTTATACAAAAGATATTGGAAATTAAGTTCTAAATACTTTTATATTCGTAGCGTACCTGTCTAAAAAGCATGACATGCAAAATATTGGCAAAAAACTGATTTTTGATAAGAGTAAAAGACCTACTTAAGGTAGTAATTTCGAAAAACTTTTTAAATAAAATGCTTCTCAATTTTAATTTTAACTACATATGAATTCTTTATAAATTTGTTTAAACTTAGTAGTTGACGAAATATTTGCAAAATTCGATTTTTTCACTGAAGTAAAGTACTACTTCCGGTCAACCGATTTTATTGAAAAACTAATCAGATCTCAAGAGGCAGATTATACACGTAAATATAAAATTTGGAATTGATATCTACAGCGGTTTGACCGCTACCGTGGACACACACAGAGAGAGAGAGAGAGAGAGAGAGAGAGAGAGAGAGAGAGAGAGAGAGAGAGAGAGAGAGAGAGAGAGAGAGAGAGAGAGAGAGAGAGAGAGAGTTTAAAAACCACTTTTTTGGTATCAGGGGACTTCAAAACGTAGACATCTGCAAGAGAGAAGAAAGTAAAATAAACTTTAAAATATTAATGAGAAAAGTGTCATCAGATCCATTTTAGTTTTGCCTATATATTAGACAATTACCTTAAAATATGATCTATATTATTATTACTAGGTGACAGACGAATCAAATTTTAATGTAATGACAATTGTTTTCTAACTATTCAATTTATTAAAGTAAATATTCCAGCCTAATTCAACAACAACTACTACTAAATAATTTGATTGTCAGTAGAAAGTTTGAAGTATGCGCAGCGTTCAATCATTTAATGGGATATGTTTGAAAATACACCATTAAATAAAATTGTTAATCAAACATTCTGATGATGGTTCATGATGATCGTGTCCCAGGCTGGTGGCTCTTATTTCGATGGATTTGTTGTAATCATGAACTACCTTTTTGTGTTATTTTTCCTTAAATACTTAATAAGAATCACAAAATGATCCGACAATTACGAATTATATTTTTTTTACAATGTGTGTAAGCAAAATGTTTACACAGATATTCCCACGTCGGTCTGTTTTATTTTTGGTTATTGTTTTTAGTTCAACTACCAGCGTCACTACTAAATATTTAAATTATAATAGGATCATCTCAGCAACCGACATAGCCAGAGCACGATCTACAGGCGACGACTCAATGCCACTGCAAAATCACTTTGACAGGATCAATTTCAGAGCAGACAAATGAAACTAATTTATTATTATGGAAGCCAGTTATAAATTCACTATTATAAATAAAATTAATAAGTCATACTATTCTATACCAACATTTTATTTACAACTTGATTCTTCTGTGTAATGGGCATGCATCGTTCACAAATTTGCATTCTAACGAAGCTCAGAAGGCATGTCAAAAGATGTATGACTATTATTAAATATTACAGCCCAGATGACGTTTGTGGGCCATGATAAATGACAGGTCAAATTATGCAAAACTAAAAGAAACCTGATATTACTTTTTTAATAATGATGTAGTCCTTTCATTGTGTAAAACTAATAACACTATGAATCTTTTAGTGTCAAGTCTTAGTATTACGCTGAATAGCATCTAAATTTCAAACTTCAACAACGAAAAGTCAGACTCACGTTAAGATGCTTTAAATTGTCGTTCCACCTGTCACCGTGACAGTAGTTTGTGGACAAAAATATACGTCTATACAAGGTGTGCCAAAAGTTTAGAAAATCAAAATTGATTTTTTTTTGGCGTTTTACAGGGAACTGTTTTAAAACTGTAAGCGGACGCGAAAAGGCGATTCAAGCTCGAAGAGATTGATGGACAGCTAGTTTCTCTATAATAACGAATACAACACAAGACATTTCCAAGATTGACCAGTTATCACAAGTTATTAAATATGTTACAATAGAAATTAATGAACATCAGAAACCCAGATGCATAACTATCCATAAATCTTTTATAGAATTTGGAAAAGTCACAGACTAAACCTCAAAATGTCTGGAAACTGATATTTTAAACAATTTTCCGAATAAAAGGCATCGAAAAGTTAAACGTTTTTTTTTTGATGAGTTAGTATGTGATGAACGTTTGGACAATTCAGAACGTTTATTTGAGGTTAGTGTATCCTAAAGCAGTATTGATATATTATGTGAGTCAATTACGGAGCAGATTTCTAAGTTTAAATAGAAAAACTTGTGGCAGATTTAGTTTTTTGGTCCAAAAAATATGGTTGAATTTGCCGAAGAAAAATTTTATAGTTCTGCAGCAACATCACAAAGATATTACACAGCCGGGACCTATCTGCAGAATTTCCCGAGCATGTGCTAAAAACTTGCAAAAAGGTTTTGGCGATGAAGTTAAAAATTTAAATTCCATAAAAGATCATGGACATTTTTTGTTGATAGGCAATAGTTACACAGCGAACAATTTGTCAGACGTGTGTAGTACAATTCTTTTATTTCTCACATTGCCAGATGGGAGTCTGTCACCTGATGGTCTTCCGTATAGCTTACATCTCCAAGGATATCCCACCTTATTCCTCGGCTACACCGTACTGATGACCAATAATCAGAGACACGTGTCTACGGTTGCTCTACAGCGGAATTTACCCGTTATTATTCTCTTTCTTATATATATATTATGCGGTTATTTTTCCTTGCCGTGTAGAATATAAACTATGATATTTTTCTTTGTGGGAATTTTCGGCATTACAATTGAAAAACTATTTTCGTAGAATAAAATTTGTGTTTATTTTACGTTTCGACATATTATTTTTGTCTTCTTCGGAAATATAAAAAATCTGTAACAATGTTGTGTGTCTTAAAAACTAGTGTATATCATGTTAAAATATCATTGCAAAAAGCAAATCAATAACAAGTTAATTAAAATATCCTTTATAGAATTTAAAATAATTAATTAAAAAGTTAAAACAATAAAAAGTACATATTACGATACAAAAATATGATTACAAAGATAAAACATTTTAAAATTTATTCTTTCTCTACATTCTTACTTTCACCAAACTTTTCAATAAAGAAAAACTCGTCACGTTATAATGAAATCGCATAATATTAGGAAACTGAGCAAGAAAACTAACCTTATAATTGCGGGAATATTGTTCGGTTGTATAACCTTGTTGGTGGTGTTTTTCCCCCTATGTATTTTTCCATAACTTTCACTTATCACTAATCAACAATAGTTTTCATTACGTATATTAAGATTTTATTTATTCTCATTTTTATTGTTGATTTACAAATTTTTAGAATAAAACGACTATCTGCACTGAATGCTGTTAAAGTTGGAATAAACGTGTGAGGTACAGGCGGTATCGAAACAACTTTTTCTTTTCTTTTTATCTTTGTATATTTTTTCTTATACTTTAAAACTGTTTATATATTATTACGGATGTTCGAAGATTTTAAATATTCTAAAGTGTCTATTGTAGTAATAAACAATATAATAATATATTTTAGATAGATTTTCTATTTCACTCCTATCATTAATGGAATTATGGCATTTTTTAATCTCGATCATCTCCAGTATGCCCCTTGCCTTGGTGTTATGCTCTTTCTGTAAAATAGATGTATTATCAAAGTCAAAAGTATGTGATAGCTGATTAATGTGCTTTTTGAGTGCTGTACTGTTTTTAGCATACTTGTGCGCTTTTATCCGTTCCTCTAGGTGTTGTTGTGTCTGACCTATATAGACACCCTGGCAATCGTTGCAAGGGATTTTATAAACTATATGTGTTTGTTTATTGATCGGAACACTGTAAAATAAACACAAATTTTATTCTACGAAAATAGTTTTTCAATTGTAATGCCGAAAATTCCCACAAAGAAAAATATCATAGTTTATATTCTACACGGCAAGGAAAAATAACCGCATAATATATCACATCCATGGGTGAAAAAATGGATAATACCGTAACATCCTTTACTGACATCTTACGAATTTATGGAAGAAGCCACCTCAACGAAATAAAATTCTTACTCAAACTAAAAATTAAATTAACAAAAGCAAAAAATAGAAAAATCTTTCTCACAAAATGCAAAATTAAAAACCTCACACCAAACGTTTTAAATGTCTCATATACTTTTTAACGATAAGACTTTGCAAGGAAATTTTTCTAAAAAACTTGAAAGTTTCAAACTTTCAATAAAAAAATTGCTCCTTAAAGACACAACCATAATTATTAAAAGCCTCACCAAAGATATCGAACGACGCCAGCAGGCGCTATCGAATATACTTTCTTCTAAATCACTACAAAAGTTCTTTGATACACAATGCAAAAAGATAGAAAACATATTTCAAAAAACAAAAAATAATCAAATTAAAAAAATATACAAACTACAACAACAAAAGGATCGTCATACCTCTTCTAATGATTCCACCATAAGCAATACTGCCTTTGTTAAAAATCTCTCCAGTATGGACCTGCCTGATGATGTTTTGAGGGTTTTGAGCCTTGGACCAAATTTTGCAACCCAACCACATCCAAGAAATATACCAACGAACAATATCATCGCAAACATTGAATCTTCTATAGACCACTTACATGATGACCAAAAAAACGAAATTAGATCAAAAGTTAGCAATACCATCCAAAATTTCAAACAGGCAAATTTTTTAAAATCCAAATCGACTAGTACCAACTTAATAATTACAACTAAAGCCATTAAAACAGCGAAACAATTTATTAAAAATAACCCTACTATTACTGTATTAAAACCTGACAAAAGTAATAGCACAGTAATTATGGACACAATACAATACGAAAGTAAAATGTTGGAATTACTGAATGATAAAACAACTTATGAAATATTAAAGTCTAATCCCACCACCACCTATCAAAAGAAGAATAACAACCTCATAAAATCTTGGGAAAACAAAAATTTAATTTCACCTTTCATAGCAAAAACTTTAAAAATTCACAATTCACAATGCCCCAAAATTTACGGTCTACCTAAACTACACAAAATCAATGTTCCTCTAAGACCCATAGTGTCCTGTATCCAGAGTCCGTTTTATAATTTATCCAAATATTTAGCAAATATACTCAAAAATGTCATAAATCAAAATAAATATTATATAAAAAACTCTTTCGAATTCAAAAACTTTATAAACTCTATAAAATTAGAAAATAATGAAAAACTTGTGTCCTTAGATATAAAATCAATGTACACCAACATTCCCATAGATCTAGCTAAACAACTTATTATTAATAGATGGGATAAAATAAAACAGTTTACTGAATTACCATTAAATGAATTTATAGAAGCAATAGATGTAACTCTTTCCACTACCTACTTTTCATTTAAAAATAAATATTACAAACAAAAATTCGGTCTAACTATGGGTTCTCCGATATCTAGCATCGTCGCGCAATTTGTCCTCGAAGATCTAGAAGAGAATATAGTTCCCTCCTTAAACACTCCTCTTTCTTTTTACAAGCGTTATGTAGATGATTGTATCACAGCATGCCCATTAAACAACTTACAAGACATTCTAAAACATTTCAATAGCTATCATCCACGCATACAATTCACAACAGAAGTCGAATCTAACAACATGCTAAATTTTCTAGACATAACATTGATCCACCAACAGGACACCATTGAACTAAATGGTTTGTCAAAGACACTACATCAGGTAGGTTCTTAAATTATCATTCCTCACAACCCATCTCCTTCAAGAAAAATGTTGCAAGCAACCTCATAAATAGAGCAATTAGATTAACAGACATAAAATACAGAAAAGATGCAATTAATAACGCAAAAACATTTTTAAAAAATAACAATTATCCACCAAACTTCATTAATAAAATAGCAGCAGAACAAATCCACAAAATATATAATAACACACAGAAAGCCACCAACCCTCAACAAAACAATAACCAACAAAAAAGATATGTTTCTCTACCATTTGTTAATCACTTGTCTCAAAAATTACACAACATACTTATGCCATACGATATTAAAATTGCCCATAAAAATCATAATACCCTAAAGCCCTTATACACAAAGTTGAAAGACAGTATTCCGATCAATAAACAAACACATATAGTTTATAAAATCCCTTGCAACGATTGCCAGGGTGTCTATATAGGTCAGACACAACAACACCTAGAGGAACGGATAAAAGCGCACAAGTATGCTAAAAACAGTACAGCACTCAAAAAGCACATTAATCAGCTATCACATACTTTTGACTTTGATAATACATCTATTTTACAGAAAGAGCATAACACCAAGGCAAGGGGCATACTGGAGATGATCGAGATTAAAAAATGCCATAATTCCATTAATGATAGGAGTGAAATAGAAAATCTATCTAAAATATATTTCCAATTACTACAATAGACACTTTAGAATATTTAAAATCTTCGAACATCCGTAATAATATATAAACAGTTTTAAACTAGAAGAAAAAATATACAAAGATAAAAAGAAAAGAAAAAGTTGTTTCGATACCGCCTGTACCTCACACGTTTATTCCAACTTTAACAGCATTCAGTGCAGATAGTCGTTTTATTCTAAAAATTTATAAATCAACAATAAAAATGAGAATAAATAAAATCTTAATATACGTAATGAAAACTATTGTTGATTAGTGATAAGTGAAAGTTATGGAAAATACATAGGGGGAAAAAACACCACCAACAAGGTTTTACAACCGAACAATATTCCCGCAATTATAAGGTTAGTTTTCTTGCTCAGTTTCCTAATATTATGCGATTTCATTATAACGTGACGAGTTTTTCTTTATTGAAAAGTTTGGTGAAAGTAAGAATGTAGAGAAAGAATAAATTTTAAAATGTTTTATCTTTGTAATCATATTTTTGTATCGTAATATGTACTTTTTATTGTTTTAACTTTTTAATTAATTATTTTAAATTCTATAAAGGATATTTCAATTAACTTGTTATTGATTTGCTTTTTGCAATGATATTTTAACATGATATACACTAGTTTTTAAGACACACAACATTGTTACAGATTTTTTATATTTCCGAAGAAGACAAAAATAATATGTCGAAACGTAAAATAAACACAAATTTTATTCTACGAAAATAGTTTTTCAATTGTAATGCCGAAAATTCCCACAAAGAAAAATATCATAGTATATATGTATATATATATAATAATTTTTAAAGTTTTTCTTTGCCGTGTATTTTAATAATTTAATTTTGCTTCTTAGTATTTTTCGGCATTTTTGAAAATTAAAACACTTAATGCATTATCAAATGTTTTATTATATTTGATGTTTCGACTCTATTTTTTCGAGCCTTTTTCAAAAAATATATAATGTTTTTATCTAGAAATATAATATTCTTAATTATTTTAAAATTAGGGTTAAAAAATATAAAACACTTACAATTTAATGTAGACATCACTAACGTTTAGATTGTCATAAAAACTTTTTGTTAAAAACATTTTAAAAAACAGCACTCTTTCTTTCCAAAATTCAAAGTTTCATTTCACTTATATCAGTAGTAATAATTGTTATCTTCACATTTATAACTATCAAAGTGTATTTCGTGTACAAACTTTACTTGTGTGTATCTATTTCTAACAGTATCGTTCTAGCGATGTATTTTTCACTTTTACATGTGGTGTATGTATGTGTTTCTTTTGGTGTGGGTAAGTTTTTAGTAATTTTTGTTTTATTTTAAAATAATGATGTATATATAGATGACAAATTATCTGTGTCTGTTCTGTCATTAATTGAATTTTTATTTTTCCTAATCTTTATACTTTCCAAAAATATTCTTGCTTTGTTTTTAGTTTCTGTTGTTAGTATTTTAGTTCTATCATAATTGAATGTATGTTTAGTTTGTATAGTATGTTTTTTTAATGCCGTACTATTGTTTGCAAATTTATGCCCATTAAGTCTCTCTTTAAGATATTGGATACTTTGTCCTATATAAACGCCTTCGCAGTCATTACACGGAATTTCATGTACAGTATGGGTTTCTTTTAATTTCGGTGTTTTGTCTTTTAGTTTTGTGTAAAAGTGGTTAAACGTCAAATATAATAAAACATTTGATAATGCATTAAGTGTTTTAATTTTCAAAAATGCCGAAAAATACTAAGAAGCAAAATTAAATTATATATATATATATATATATATATATACATATATATATATATATATATATATATATATTCTCTCTACTGTTAGAGTAATATTTAATAAATAATGCTCATAGTGAAATAAGCCAAGTATTTTAATCAGTTATTATTGTATTAATTTATTATATACAGGGTGTAACAAAATAAGTGTAAAACATTTCAGGGGGTGATTCCTTAGCGAAAAAGAGATAGGGTCTTTCATATAAAAAAACTTCAATGGTGCATCCCTTGTTAAGATACAGCCCCATAAAGGGGGTACATAAAATTTGTTTTACAATTTTTCTCACAAACACTAAAAATGTAATTTATTTCCAATGTAACTTTTTGTCTGATTATTTGTTTACCATTTAAAAATCTATTTCCAATACCTTGTTTCATTCGAAACAAAAAATGTCTCTTGAATTTTTTGCCCAAAAGTAATCAGTTCGCAGCAAAAAATTATTTTACGAACAACTACAGAGATACATCGTCATAAATGCGAACTGGATTAGTATTGTTATTTTGTAGTTACTACCTGCATCAAAATACATATGATTAAAGATGAATAAACAAAACTAATTTATTAATAACAAAACATAAAACATGTAGAAATCATAGTAAATGTTCAATATGTCAGTCATTACACATGCGTCTAGACGTCGGCGCATTGAGCCACGTATTCGCTCAAATATTCCTGAATTCTCTCTAATTACCCTGCACGCATCGATGATGCGGTTTCTTAAGTCCTCTACATCGCGAACAGGAGTAGGATAAACCAAAGTCTGATAATGGCCCCAAGTAGAGAAATCGAGAGGATTGAGATCCGGGGATCGAGCGGGCCAATTCTGTGGTCCTCCTCGACGTATCCAATGATTTGGATATGTTTGGGTTAAATGCTGACGTGCTGCTTGACTAAAATGGGCGGGAGCCCCATCATGCATAAAAAACATATCCCTTCTGACGCCCAGAGGAACTTCCTCCAGCAGTACTGGATGCACTTCTCTTAAAAATTGAGTGTATGCCTCACCATTTAATCGAGGAGGTAGAAAATGAGGGCCAATTAAATAATCCCCAATAACTCCGAGCCACACGTTAAGAGAAAAGTGTTCTTGATGGTTAGCTTGTACAATAGCGTGAGAGTTTTCATCAGCCCATATGCGGTTATTATGAAAATTAATTATCTTGCCCCGAGAAAAAGTACATTCGTCTGTGAATTCGATCGTCTTCAGAAAGTCAGGATTTCTTCTAATCATTTCTAGCATCCAATTGGAAAATTCAAGACGTTTCGGAAAATCTCGCTGTAACAGTGCCTGTACTCGTTGCAGATGGTAAGGGTATAAGAATTGTTCCTTTAAAATTCGAAATACCGTTATATGATCAACATTTAACTCGAAAGCAATCTTTCTAGTACTGCTAGTAGGTTGTTCTTCAACCAAATTAAGTACTGCTTCTTCAAGATGTGTTGTTCTAACTTCTCGATGGCGACCACAATCCTGCGTTCTTTTGTCGAATGAACCATATTCTCGTAATCGTTGATGAAGTCGGGCAAATATTCTATGCGAAGGAAGCTGCCGTTGAGGATACATTTCAGCATATCTTCTAGAAGCTTCTAACCCATTCCCCTGCGACAGACCGTAAACGTAATGCAT